>CM072919.1:58118943-59526836 GCA_037013685.1 Acridotheres tristis | reverse complement strand
ACCAGATAATAGATATGCAGGTCTTGGAGCTGACCTCACATAATGGAGCAGCCTAATGGGTTGAAGAACCAAGGGTTCTGGATTAATGCCTTGAGTAGTCATTAGTGCAATACCAAATAGCTGCAGAAAATGTAACTTCTTGTATTGAAGAAGTGTTTTGGTAAAGAAAGAAACTCTACAGGAATGACAATTAGGTCATCCCTTCCACTAGGCAGTTATATCAACACAATTGGAATGGAAACGACATGTTCTTGGTGTGATTGTTGGAATACATGACCACTTGTTAGAGATTCTCATAGAGGACCTGTGAGCTGGATACACTCTCCATTGTCACAGTCATGACAATAGAATGTGCCACTGTGTCTGCACCAATCACTATAGCTGTGAAGGGTCCTTCAGTGCTCCATGACCTGTGGACATACACTTGAGAGAGCTAGAAAATTACAGCCTGGAAAATCTTCCAGGCCAGAGCTTCTCAGCTCCGTTCCCACAGGCTCATATGCTGGTTCAGCTTCAGCGAGGGGGATTTTCTCCCAGAATGATAACTTAGTCAAAATAGAGAAGAATTAATAACAAAGCTAGAACACCTGTTTCAGTGCGTGATCAGGCCTGGGAAAGAAGTGTCTTCTCTCTGCACCAATCAGCTTTATCCTGTCTTTGGAGTTTCAGGAGACTGTACTTATGCAGTGTGTTTTAGAATAAACTCCTCTCTTTCCTGTCCTGAGAGGGACCATGTAGCTGTGTCTTATTTCTGCCACATCTAAAGGGTTAAATACCCTAAACCTAGCAGCTACAATGACCCACTGCACAGACCTTCAATACAGTCTTCCTGAGACATGATCACTGCCTCAGAACACCAAAGACACTCTCTGGTTTCTGACTTACTGTGTTAGTTTGGCATGATCCTTGAACTCCCACCATAGAGTTAAGAGTCTATCCCAGCAAAAGGCATATCATATATAGCCTGCCCTGGAATTAACTACTGCATCAGCCTGTCATGAGTCCCAAAGCACAGCACAATTTATCCTCTCTAGCCTTCCATAGTCCAGCTGCCCTGTGATAGACAAATACTATCTATATGATAATCAATATAGTTAACCACACAGTGCAGCTGAATGGCTCTGAATATAGTCTTGTAGCCAGCAGCAAAGTTTCATTTTTCCTCATACCATTTGCTGTTGCTGTGATGCGAGCCATACAGTCCTTTTCATTTTTTACCTCCAATGCCACCTTCATGACTACTTCTCCTTATCTGTGGGATTCCATTAATTTCAAGTAGTCCAATCCTACATCCTACTTAAACTGAAGCAAAGGAGATAAAAAAATTTTAAATATCTCTCTCCTAATATTTTCAACAATATTTTATGCCAGAAGTTCAGGCCTGAAATGTCTTAAATTCATTATTTGAATCTGTATTTCATTTCTTCCATGTATCTATTTCACGTGTTGCTCTATAGCTTTATCAAGTTTGCTAAAACGTGTCTTATAAGCTGCAATTCTTTATGACCGATAAATATTGCTTTTTCTAATAGTCATTTTAGTCTAAATTTGAGCATACTGTAGCACACTATAGATTATTTGAAAATAAGAGTCTGTTTCTTCTACACGTAGTTGCTGTACTGTACATGGCAAAGTAAAACAGAATTACATTATTAGGAGCATCCTGCTTGTGATGTTCCTTACTGGGTCTACACTAGGAAAGAAAAAGTAGAAATTTGCATAACATCTCCTGTTGTAATCTCATGCAATGCACTTTGGTCTCCATGAGAGCTCAGATCTTACTGTGAGTCCTACATTATCCAAACCAGCTACCTGATAATATAATCTTGTCTTGACCTGCAGGGACTGTATAGTGAAATACATGAAAGACCACAGAAATTATGTATCATAAATACAGGAGAAAGCCTGAAATGGAGGTTTCGGTTTTCCAAATCATCTCCACAGGCAAAGAAGCGAACAGACTCTATTTTAATTTTCCTCAGCAATCTTCTAGCCTTTCTTACTCTCACATTGCTTTAAAACTGTTCCCTTCCTGTGTTTGAAGATTGTCATTAGCATTAGCATCACTAGCAGATTGTCAGCTACGAGCGGATTGTCAGCTCCCGGTCAAGTCACAGTGTCACTGCAAGAGGCAAATCGCCAGTGAGGTGCGGAAGACGCCGCACGGGCGGCTCGTTTCTCTCGGCTGCCGGGCACTGACCTCACCCGCGTGATGCGCAGCAATTTCCTACACCGACTCATAAGTGTACTTCATTTCCTCGCCCCATTTCATTTAATGCTTCCTGCTTTCTCTTGCTGCACATTAGGACACTCGGAGGCTGCTGAGGACACCCAGCCTAGAAGGTGACGGCCGGAGGGCGCTCGCCGGTCCCTGCGATTGTCTCTGGCCTCGCTCTCTGAGCGTACGATCTCTGGGTTTGGGTTTATTCCCTGGGCCTGAGGGAAAGCAGTTTCTGTCCCAGCGCCCATTGAAAAGTTTTCGTTCATTCCCTTCACCTCAACTCCCTCCGCCTCTCTTACCCCTGCTCGGAGCCTGCCGCCGTCGCTGACCCCACCCCGCTCCATCTCTGCCAGTCAGCAGACGAGAGGACGTGCCAGCCTCAGGGCTCGGCACGGAGCAGGCTGGCGCGGGTGTTGCCCTCGTCCCTGCCACAGTAGGGCTGGCTCACTGCCGACGAGGCACCCCCGCATGCCACAGCAGCCGCCTGGGCGGCCCGGGCTGCCGCCGTGCGCCCCCGGAGCGCAGGGGCCGCGCTGGCGGAGCGCTTTCCGCGCCGTTTGTCTCCCGTCTCTTGCCGTTCGCCGGAGCAGCTGCTGCTGCGCAACCCCTTCCCCGCCCGCCCGGTCGCTCCAGTGCCGTCGCCTCTTCCTCGCAGCCTCGCACGGCGCGGCCCGGTGAGCTGAGCGGGGCCGGGGCGGCGGGAGGCTCCTCAGCCGCCCGTGGGGCCGAGGCGGGCCCGAGCCGGGGGGCGCTGGGGGCGCGGGGTGAGCGCGGCGGGGCGGACGCTCCGCCCGGAGCCGGGGGAGCGGCCGGGCTCTCCGTGCCCGGGTGAGCCCGGCTCCCGCCTGACAAGCAGCCCCGCGCCTTCCTGCCCGGGTTAACTCGGCGGGGCCGCCGCCGGCCCTCAGCACCCTGTGCGCCCGGGCGGGCCTGGGCGGGCTCGGGGTGTCCTTGGGCAGCGGCTGCGGCTGTGCTCACTCAGCCTGGTGTCCCGCGATGTGCTGGGACACGGGCACCCTATGCCTGCTTGTTTCGGTCTTTACTTTGTGCCACAGCTAATGCCTGTATGTTTAAGAGCATGAAGCAGGCAGCTCTGATCTTGGCATCTCTTGGAAAAACGAGATTACACGCCGATCCGTGGTCTTCCAGTGATCCGCCTGGGCTATTCCCTGTCAAAGCCATTTACTCACTCCATATCCTAGCGGTGCCTGAAAGACCTGTTGACGTAAACAGCATGCATTGCAATAGGATGTTTAGCAAGTCAAGAAACAACTGTTTTAGTAACTTTTTAAAACTTCTTGTTAATTACATGGGTTAGCCTTGCTACAAAAGAAAGTATCACGTTGACCACCGTCTGACATCAGCTAGTCATCACTGTTTCAACTTCCATGATAGGGAAGTTGATCACACAATGGCTGAACTGCTGGAAGAGTTCGTAGACGAGGATGAGATGCACAGAAGCAAATGATGCATCTTTCTGCTTCTCTTCTTTGGCAGCCTGCAGACAGTTCTTTAAATTTTCTTTTGTCTAGACATCTTAATTGCAATTTCATTGAGAAACATTGTTGAAGTAGTTTTTTTAAAGCGTCTCTTTAATCAGAAATACTTTGGAGATCAGAAACTAGCAGCAGGTTTTTAAGTACACGCTGATGTCTTCCGTGGTTGTTTCTCTGTCTGGTAAAGTATCAGTTCCTCCTTTTCTGGGAGCAGGTACTTGGGGCGTGGACTCTTGTTGGCTGGGGCTGCTCATTTAGCTTTTCTCTGTCATCCTCCTACAAAGCTGATAATATTTTTCGAGACTCTCAATAACTATTGCTGAAGTTTTGGTGACCTAGTTTCTTGCTGCAACCTAATTATTATTATAATTTTCATGGCTGCAATATTCTGGAGGTGTCACAGGTGATTTTTGAAGAAAAGACATTGATAACTGCTTGTGCTGCTACACTTACTTTCTGATTTTTATGTATTTGTGAATGAAGGGCAAGTCAGTTGAAATTCTAATTCAGATTTCAACAGAAATTTAGGGGATTGTGTTTAGTTCTTTACTGTGAACATATGAAAATTTGTAATTGGAGTTGTACTCCATGTTTTTTAGCAATCTTTTTGAAGACAGAATGACCAAAATGTAGTACATAATAAACTTCGGATTTTATAATAAATTTTTTCTCCCTAGGCATTTTTTTTCTCTCTAGAAAATTTATGTAATGTCTAATCTCCTCAGCTAGTAAAACTTAAGTGATTTCTGCATCCAGAGCTTGCATTCAGCAAGAGTAGTTGACCTATTTGAAGGAGTTCACAAAATAGCAGTGGCAGTTGGAGATCAAGAAACTATTATCTCTCAGGAAAAAGAGATTTACATAGTTCAAAGACAAGATTGAAGGGAATCTAATGTCTAACAAGTGTTTAAAGTTGTAAAATGTTCTGTAGAGAAGCAAAGGAGCAATTTTGTTTTCTGTAGTCACATAATAAGGGATTATTACAAGAAAAAAATAAGGGAAATTAAGGAAAATTCAATTTAAGTATTAGGGGAAATGTTAATAAAAGATAAGGAAACAATGAAATAGTTTGGGATGGCTGTAAAATCTTCAACAAAGGTCTCCAAGAGAAGATTAGACTAATGATTGCCAAGAAAGGGAACTGAGAATAACTTGGAAAGTCTTAGGACTCTGCTACTGGTTTTACTGGGACTTAATAATAGAAAAGAGTTTGAAGTTCATCCGACAAAAGCCATGTAAGAATATAGGCTTTTTAATATTCTAATACATCTGCATGCAATTTTGGAGCCAAACATGTGCTCACACAAAGCAACCTAAAGCAGTACAGCCACAACACACATGACCTAGTACTAAGATGAAAAGGCCCACTTAGGGCCTGACACTATTTTTGGAGTTCCTAATGGAGAAATTTTGTCTTTATGTAGGCGCTTTTTGCTGAAGGAGAACAAGATGCCTTTTAATAGTTTGACAGGCAAACCAAGACAAATGGAACTTGGGAAAATATATCCAAAGCATTAAGGTTAAACTGCATTTAACAAAAAACAAAATTTTAAAATCCTAGTTTTGTATACATTTATTTGAAATTATGTGCAAAATGAAATAAAAGTGAATGCCGATGTGGTAAATGACAAACATGATGTGTGTAGAAACCTCTGCAATGTATTAATGTGGATTTGTAGAGTTTCTTCTGTGCTTTGTAAGAACTGAAAAAGACACATGCATGCAGATTTTTAATACGCAGATTTTAAATACTCCTAGGCCAGAAGAACGCTTCAGCCTGCTGTACCATAATATTTAAAAAAGTATCCACTTGAGTTGGATTTTTTCCATGTAGTTCACTATAAGTACTCTTGGTTACACAAAATACAACCCATGCTATGTGTGTTATTATACATATAATATGCACTCATTTCTCTTATGTAAGTGTAATTTTAAATAAAAGGTATATGCTGAACTAAGAAGAACCTTTCAAAGGGTATAGCTAAGTAAACAAAATAAATAAATAAAAGACCTTTTACTTTTCAGTAAAGCTTGGAAAATGTTATATAGCTGAGGAGGATGTTTACAACAGCTCAAATATCAGTGATCCTCAGATTTTGTTTGCGTGACTTGAACCTTGTCTTAGGTATAGCAAATGCATTTATTCATCAGTCTTTCATCTGATTGTTGAGAGGTCTATCACCAAGTGGTTTTTCCCCTGCTCCAGTCAACAGCTTCAAATGAAGCAGCTGTTCAACAGATAGCAAGACATCTTCTCCTGTAAGAGGAACAGAATGTATATAGAGACTTAAATATATCATTTGGATAAAAAAATACAGCATAAAAAGTGATGCAAGGCATATATCACCTCATTTCAAGAAGGTATTTGGGTAGATGAGGATATGGCTGTACCTAAAAAGAATGTCTGAGCTAGCTGCTTGTAAAATGTCTTTCAGTCCATCCTGGTTGATCTTCGATTTGAAGCTCTCCTTGAACTCTTGTAAAATGAAATTAATTATAAAAGTGTGTTATAAATTTTTGAAGAATAAAATAATTAGAACAGCTTTAAAGGGTTTGAGTGATATAAAGAAATTCATAACTGATAATAATTTTCTAAATAACCTGTGGTGCCTAATGTTGTAACAGCAAAGTGATACAAAGTACTTCTGAAAATTATCAGAGAATGAATTTACTTTGAAAAAATCATTCATAGGCAGGCTCATTATTTTATACATTCCCCTTTTGAAATATCTAATACAGAATGCAGCAGCACTGACATATGTGGGTTAGTAAAGACTAAGTTTAAGTTAAGTAAAAACTGAAGTTCTGCTAAGTCAAAGCATTGGAATCATTCCATTTTTGTCGGGAATGAGACAGGTTACTAGTATAAATTCTTAGCTTTTATGTGTCTCTTGCATGATCTTTTGCTTGGCTGTCTTAAGGTTCGTTAATGGACCTGTAACAAAAATTCATTTTAATTGTGATATTGCAGGAAAATATTTAATGTTTGCCTTAGTTTTGCTTTTTAAGTTGAAAGTGGATCTGATTGTTAAAAACTGCATGTACACTAGAGCTCAGACTCTGCTGTATATACACACATTTCTGCTTGTCCTCGTCAGACTATGTGTCAGACCTTTACTTTTGTAAAAAAGTAAAACATGCAATTAATGAAGACCTCAGATGTAAATAAAAGATAATAAGTAACCTCTCTGTGTGTTTCATTGACTTTGATTAAATCAGAAAACAAGGCAGAAAAACAAAAGGTAGAAATGGGGAAAATGCAGAAGTCTGTATGTTTCAACAAGGCAACCTGCTCTTCAGACAGCCTATAGCGAAGACCTCCAAGTTTCTTTAGTTAGTGAAAGCTAAAAAAATTTAAATGTTAAAAAAGTTGCAAAATCATATGTTTGCATTCTGAAACGTTTGACACTGATTTTTACTTTTGTACTCCAGCATGCCTGTCAGAGAGCACTGTGCACTTTAGCATTATGAGGAGGCCTAACTCAAGTATGTGGCTTGAGTTGCCATGTAGATGAAAAATATTTTCTTTTTTTTTTTCATGTAGCTAGCACAAGGGGGTAAAACATAAATACTTTGAAAGAAGAATTGGAAGATCCTTGGAGAAAACATGAAAAAAAGGGAAGACTTTGGAAGAAGCTAGAGAAGACCAGAGAGACAATCTGGATACAGCAAGACACAAAAAGAAAAAAATAGAATATTTGTCTTGTCCTCATGGTTGTCTTAATTTAGGTCCTTTTTCACAATGAGGTTAATACAGGTCCATGAAAAATGATTGCACCAGCAGTGCTCCTCCTTCCACACAAAATAATATAAGGGAGAAAGCCTGCAGGGGCATGTTGAGAAAAAAGTCTGCCATCTGTAGTTTTATGTTGGCATTCATTATTGTTATGTGGCATTATATGTGTGTGTGTTTATTACTTGGGTTTACCAATGACTTATTCCTATGGACATATTCTAGGAAAATTGAATTCTTTTATATTTTGTCCAAATATTGGACAAGTTTTTTGTTTGGTTGATTGGCCAGTTTAGTTTTATTTTATTTTGGTTTTGGTTGTTGTTGTTGCTTTCTAGTTCTTTATGAAACCTGGAAATAAAACCAGCTGTTTCATCTTACTATTTAAAACATCTAGATGCCATGCTATAAAAGATCAGAGAATGTTTGTAAGTAAAGTATTAGTCTCTTCTACAGTGGTGAGAATTTTATGGACTTCAAGGTCTCAAGAGAAAAGTGATGTTTCAACAGGTGACCAAATTGTATGTTTTCTGGTCTTTACAGGTCAACACACAGAGCTGCAATATCTCAAGTTGATATCATGAACAACCAAGAGGATGGTGTTCTACATTGCTGGAGATGTAGGAAATATATAGCAAATTTTGTTTTTCTTGCAAAATGTAATGGGAAAAAACCATCCAAAGTAAGTATAACTTCTTCTGAGGGTGTTTGTAAGTTCTTCTGGTGCCATTTATTTTAAATGAAGAAGTATTAGACTTAGCCTTACTTTGTAATTAATCTCTTGTGGATATAAGTAGTAAAGTAGAAACAGTTCTATAGGGAGTAGTGTAGGAAGTAATTTTAGTGAGGCCAAGTAGGCAGTGATCACCTTGATGTTCTGTAACATGCAGGCTGGTGTTCATGGACCATTACATTATAGCATTACATTAGAGCATTACATTTCTAATACAAAAATGGGGTTTGGTTTTGATGGTTTTATAGAAGTAATTTTTTTTGGTTTTAATATCTCTTAATGGACAACTCTTTGTATCTAACGTGTATTTTAAAGATGATTCTAATTTCCACGGTGGTAGTTAGCTGTGTGTAAAATATCCCTGTGTCAGAAAATTTTAGTCTTAATTTTTTTAAATATTAATGCACTGTTGCAATAATAAGCAGATGGGGCTTAGTTTCTTCATGCAGGAAAAGCCAATTCTTTATTCACATAACTCATTTTATACAGTTTTCATAGACACAGACCTCGTGTGCAACTCTGATTGGCTAGGACTATTCTTGCCCACTTAATTCATTGGTTACAAGCTATTTTTGTGTTCGTGCTAAGACTCAGGTGTTTACATTTTTCCTTTGATTCTCATCGGACAGACCTATTGTTTATACAGGTGCACACTTATTTTCCTTTCCAAAATAGATAATTGTGCTAACTGACTTTTCATTCCTCTGATTCTTTCATATGGGAACTTACTAGCTACTGCTAGCTCAGCTAGAGTAGCAGAGACTAAACCTAATTTTATTAGACCTTTCTTGTATAATATCTCTATCTGTCTGCAACAGTGCACAAAAATAGTTTAGAAGATTAGTCTGCCCTGAGCAGGGTTATTGTCTGCTCAGTAAATTATATTGTGTTTATTAAAATAAACAGAAGGATAATTACACTGAATAAAATCATAACAGAGTATTTCATACTGTTTTATAACGGCAGCTACCAATCATAAAGAGCTGGGGTTATTCCAAATGTGCCAAAAAGGCTTACAGCCTCTTGAATCAAAGTTAAAAAGCAAATAGAAGTAAAGGTGGTGATGGCTTTTTATTAAGGCGTTCCTAATGGAACAACATTCATTTTTGCACTAGAGAGGAGCACAACCAACAGATGTAGAAACAAAGTTACTTTTAAAGATCATGGTAGTATTAGCAATAATCCCCATTTTAATCACTCTGTTTAAAGAGCTTGAAGTTCTGGAATAATTTTCACGCTTTATATTTGGTGATTCTTTTGTGCGTGGTTTGAAGTGATTTTTAGGGGGCAATGTGGAAATTCCAACTCCTTCCATGGAAAAAATGTAGTGAAAAGAAAGAGGTATCTTAGTCCAAGCTCCCCATGGTGGAGCTTTCAGTTGTGAGTGGAGATCCACCCATCATTGCACACATGACTGAAGTAGCTTCTTCTCCAGTTATGTAGATAGCAAATAAAAAAGTGTAATTTAACACTGTATCTAAAGAGGTTGGGAGGCAAAGACAGTACTATGATGAGAAGAGTAATATTTTCAGCATGTTTTCACCGATGAATTTTAGACCTTCAGACAAAGACATAGCTAAATTATGAATGAAAAAACTAGAACAAATTTTAAAACAAATGTTGAACTTACAAACATGGTATAAACACTAATAATTATATCCATATTGAAGTGCAGGTGGTCTTCACAGATAGCATAGACATGAAAGATGGATCTATCTATTTTCTGTCAATACTTGGAGAATTTTTAAAAGCTTCTATCTTCTATCTATAGCCCCACTTCTAATTTTCAGCAGAATGAAATTTTTATTCAAATAACTTTAATAACATAGGCATCCACAATTTATATATTCATAAATTTTAACAACTGATTTTAGGACTTTCTCACCAGAGTTTCTTTATAATTTTAGCTATCCCTGTAACTCTACTTTAGTTAGGTAATTGCTTTTATTTTAGTATCAATTAGTGAAATGCTACAGATTTTTAGATTTTTTTTTCTCTTCAATTGATCACATTATTGCAGTAAAAACTCTAAAGTTTCTAAGATTACCTGGTTACTCTGTTAGTTATTCTAAAAAGCATTAGAAAATTAATTCTACTTGCATTTTTGCATTGCTGATCACAGTCTTCATGTAAACTGTACTTTTCTGTCTTTACTGAAGAATTATGCCAGCTGACAATGATTCTAAAATCAATTTCCAGCTATTCTTGGAAGGCCTGCAACTGCATACTTTATGTTCTTTTAAACAAAACAAAACCACCTCCAGACACCTACATTTCCACAGTGGAGTTTGCCCAATGTTCTTACATTCAGAAATAGAGAATTACTGAGAATTAGTATCTACCTGATTTTTAGCTTAAAGAAGCATATCATATTTGAGGTTTATAATTTGTTAATATTTACTGATTTTGGGGAGCTGCCTTCTGGCTATATTCAAAGAAGAAAAAGCTTACATCAATTCTGAGTATGAATACAATTGTTTTATTAACAGATATCACAATCTTCAGCTGCTGCTCAGAATTCTTGCAATGTATGGCATGTGAGCTTAAAAGCCATTCCAGAGTGGGTGAAATGTGTCATTGAAAAGGTAGATTTTTTTTTTCTTGCATCTTTACTATTCAACATAAAATAATTAAGGGGGACATATTTCAAGGACACTTTTCTGGCAAAGTCCATGTATGTTACAGAGACCTTATAATTGAGGGAATTCTTCATAGGAACGTCTGTCTTTACCATTTAGAAATTTAATTTCCTCTTTGAAAGGGTGTTTAATTTTGTTTTGTTTTTAATATATGCAGAAGTACAAGGAAAATGTTTCCCTATAAAAGTGGACTGGAGATTTGTTAAGAGATCCGTTTTTGGAATATGATGTGTTTTATACTTAAGTCTTTTATACTGAATGTGCTCTTATTTCTCATATGAGTAGTAAGTAGATACCCTCCTGCAAATTCAAAGGTCTGATGACAAGCCAGTGTCACTGCTTTTGAGTTTTAGTTTGAAATTACAAACTATCTCATCAATTTCCTGTGGTACTGACTGTTTCGGTTGGTATTTTCTTTAAGTTGTTTTAGATCTAGAAGTTAATGTTTTGGCATAGATACTAATAAGTAGAAGCAGTACTTTTTGCCACACAGATGTTCTTTTGTGAATCTTTGATTTAAATGATATTTGCATTCCTTTCTCCTTGGACTTCAGTGTAAAATTTTACTGTATTTTAAGTAATTTCTACCCTTAGCAAACCCATATTGAAAATTATGCACAAAGAAAAAAAAATTGTTATGACTATAGATCAAAGCATTGAAAAATTTAAAAAAATCTTCATCTTCCTTCTTTGTATTGCTTTATGGGGTTTTTTTTTGTTAAACATTAATTAAACTTTTTAAAATTAGTGATCTCTTCTACTTCAGTGAACATGACAGAATAGTTATGTTCAGAAACACTAGTCTTGGAGGTGTTTTTGAAAATTACTGCTTATGAGTTATTTCCCCATGTTACAATATCACCTAATCATGAATCTTCAACAATAAAGAGGCATTTTTTTACAGGGTTTTTCTTGCCACTTAAATTATTTCTATATAATTGGATTCAATACAATAGTAATATTATTCTTTTCACCTTTGTAGCTCTTAAATTATTCTTTTGCACCTTTGGCTTCTGCATTTGAAAATCTGGAGGGTCCAACTGCGTATCGAGGAAATACAAAACCCATAGACTTCTTGACAGATTTGCTTAGGGGCTGCAGGGGAGCAGCTCTCTGCTGAAAAAGGCAGACAATGCAATTCTCTGTGTACACCTTTGACATCCTTGTATTCGTTGTGTCATTTAATATCCTTGGAACTCTTGCCTCATTCACTTTGTCTCCTCTGGCAAGATGCTGTGTTTTTATGGATAAATGCAGGGGAGTGGGGGGTGTTAAACAATTCTGACTTATCTCCAGATCTTCCTGGGCTCTGAATAATTTTGTGATCATGTGTTATTTTCTCCTGTATGACTCCTGAATCAAAGGCTAAATCATTTTACATAAGTGCAAAGTCTATTTGCAGGCTGTAAAAACCCACTGCTTCCCAGCCGGTTCTTTTTTGCCATCTGTCCCTGTTCTTAACCAATCTCCTTGGATTTCATGTACATATTAGTGTATAGATAATCTTCAATAATTACAAATATATAGCTAGTGCTGCTAGCGACCTTTATTGACCTGGATTTTCTTTTACCCATCACTTATCATTTGTTTTGGATTCTTTTTCTAACTATTTCCATTTTTCCCTCTTTATGCAGTCCATCACTAAATCTGTACCCTCAGCTCCCTTTCAGATCTTGCTGATTTTCCCCCTAGCACCTCCTCCACTAGTAGGCTGTTACTTCTTTTACTGAGTCAGTGCTTCCACACTCCGTTGCCAAACTCATGCTAAATCAGTCCCAGGCTCCTTGTTACTGCACCTCATCTCCCAGTCTCTGTGCACATGGGACATAGAGATGTCCTTTTTCCTCCATTCTATGTCTTGCATGTCCCTTTTCTCCAAGCTTCTACCCTTCTTAATTTTCGTGAGTCACTCCACCTCTCCATTTGAAGATTCAGGATGCTATTCCATGCCAGAGAGACCCAATAAAGCCACTAGAAAGTGCTCTTCCCTTAATTTTAGTGTCTAGCCCCTAGCATCTGGGAAATGGAGTGTAGGAGACTTAAATCTCTGAACAAGCTTAATTCTTCTCTGGGAATGGCCTGTGTACACATTGGTCAGTCTTATAAACTGAGAGGGATTGTGCATGTTTACAGAATTCTCAAGAATTTGAAAGCTTTTGGTTATATGTAAATTATTCTCTTTTCTCCAAGTTAAAAATCTGTCCAGGTTTAAATGGATTCTCATAGGTGCGATGAAAGACACATCTTTGATATTTTGTGTAATTTTGAGGTTTTAACCCACAAGGCAGGAGTAAGTTTCTCAAATAAGTATGTCCAGAACTTCTAGCATTGTGTATGAAAGCCAACTTTTTCCACACAAGCTGCTGGA
This sequence comes from Acridotheres tristis, assembly GCA_037013685.1. NCBI lineage: Eukaryota > Metazoa > Chordata > Aves > Passeriformes > Sturnidae > Acridotheres > Acridotheres tristis. Next base: position 59,513,646 of record CM072919.1, on the reverse strand, counting down.
GTTTTTTTCTGCAACTGCTAAATTGGTTTTTCTGACATTTTCTATAGCTTTCAATAGGACAAGCATCATTTGTGGACATATTTTTCCAAATCACCTTGAAGAACATTTGCAACTAAAAGCAATGCTTAAACTAGAAACATTGGGCAGCTTCTGTATTCATGGTTCTTTAGACACTCAAGTGAGTAAAGTGTGACCAGAGTTGATAATGTTGTTTCTCATCTGGGCTTTGATCCTAAAAACACTTGCATAGCTTTAGTCCTCAACAGTGCTGCTGATAGATGAATATAATTGCTGAAAATATTAATAGTTTACTAAATATGTGGGAGGATTAATAGTTGTATTAATATGTAGGTGTTTATAGGTCTTTGATATATATTTCCTTTTGAAAAACTGCCTTCAGGGTTGAAAAGAAATTCATAGAATTACGAATAATGAAAATAATTGTCTCCTTATATATCAAGTATTAAGGATTTGTCATGGTATCTGCACAGAGTTTATGTCGTAATGCTACATACACCAAAATACAAATACCATTTTAAGCTTTTGTGGAGTAATCAAAGTGAAAAGCTATATTCTTTTCATAAGAAATCTCCTTCCACTGTACTTAGTATGCAAGAAATGTATCAGCACTCAGAACACTCAGCTAAGAAGCTGTGCTTGCCAATTCCAAATTAACATGGGAAATTGATTTCTCTGCTTTAAAGATCTAATATTTTCATTAGTATTGCAGCATTATTTTATCTGTGCACAAATTTTAAACATATTTCAGAGCTTCTGCATTTTACAATGTGTGTTTTAGTTTTCTTAGAATTAGTTATCACTCTATCAAGCAGAGCTTTGACCAGAACATTATTTATGGTGGATTTGCTTCTGCTGTGAAGTGTCTTTTATTGTATTTGAAAAACAAGAAGAAAATCCTCCTACTAAAGGAGAAAATAACTCAAATAATTATTTCTTGCTCATTTATTTTCAGTGTACATGTTGTGTGATTTATTTTTTCTCATTTTGTCAATAGGCACAGTGGACGATTGGAAAACTGCACTGTCCATTCTGTGAGGCCTGCTTGGGGGGCTTTAACTTTGTTTGCAACAATGAATGTTCCTGTGGACAGTTAGTAAATAGATATTTATGCAACACTTGGACTGAGCATCAGCCACCTTTCTCTGTTAAATTGTCAAAATCATCAGAAAAACATTTGCTTCTCAAAATTCAGTCGGGTTTTAATAAGGATACGTGCCATGAAGTGGTAACTGCAACTTTAGAAATCAAAAATTATGGACTTTCCTACACAGCTGGAAGTAATAACAGTGCTGGAAGATTAACAGAAGCACTTTGTCTAGAAGCAAGAGCTCCCAGGTATGAGATAGAAAGTACAAAACTTCCCTTAAAGGCATTAAGTGAAAAAAGAAATCTTCCTTCTTCCTATCCTATAAAAGATGCATGCACTGTAAGTCCTTTTCACAGAAGATCACGTAGCTTGGATTTAAATATCAGAGAAAGACTTGTTTTGTCACCTTTGTTTCATGAAACTTGCAGCATGGGAACACTTTATTGTGGCCAAAATGAAAATCCAGCTGCATACATACAAGGGAACTTGCAATTAGAGTCCAGTTGGAAAGATGGTCATTCTTTTCAGGATCTGTATAGTTCCAGTGCTGACATGCTACAAAACCAATTTCAAGTTACTTCCATTACCAAATTACTACACAGAGAAACAGAAAGTGAGTGTGATTTTGAAGTTACTGGACAATCTTCTGGGAGTGTCATTGCTGATGGGTCACCATTTGTGATTAATCTTTCCTCACCTACAAGGGCTGTAGAAGACAAACAGTACATCATACCTGGTGGTCTTGTGCAGCCTGCAAGTATTTCCTTCAACCAAAAGCTGAGTAAGAGAGAAAGAAACAAGTCAAAAAGCCTGAGGGGAAAACAAAGAAGGCAAGAGCAATGTCTACAGAAGCAAGTAAGTGTTTAAAACTAATTATGCTACTTTTTTGGTAAAGTTTGACTTGTTTTTAGAAATCATTCTGACTTTTGTTTTTAATGTAATCTTTTAATACTGGTTTAATGTGGAACTGTCTAGAGTCAAATATCAGGCAAGCAAAGATTTATGACCCCTTCCTGCATGTAGTTTTTTTTCTAATTCCATCATATCAGGTTATTTCTATGCAAAATCAAAATACGATGGGTTTTCATTGGCCTTCTTACTGTTTTGTGATGTGATAATAAATTGAAGTGAGAAAAAACACTGTGAAATTTAATGAGTGGGATTGAAGAAAAACTAAACATTTAAATCTTCTAAATGAGAAACCCTACCATGTCAGAATTTTCTCTTTAAACTAATGACATTTTGAGTTAACTTTACAGTTAAGAATGATTTTAATGCGTTGATTATTTGTAGTAAGACAAATATTTTTCTATGAGTAAAGAGTTGATTACTGCTATTTAAAGTATTAGTCCTTTAGTAGGTAAATATTTTGTCTGTAAATCTAACACAAACTGTTACATATTCTTATCAATTGCAAAGTAACAGTTTCCTTCTTTAAACTATTTAAAGCATACCAGAATTAAAGGCCATAGGCAGTTGCAACTTTTGGTGGAAGGCTGGAAAGAAAAGCAAGTAATAAAATTACTAACACAGTTTTGGTTTGTTCTCAAATTTAGTAGAATGGCTAATGATAAATATGGCTTTGAAAGAAATTTTCTCATCATGAATTTCCTGCACAAAATAACTGTGGTAAGCAAGAGCAAACATAATAACTTATCAGAGAAGTGGTATCTACTTGAGCAATTATTCCTTCTTTGGATAGGTTTCTCATTGTGAATTCAAGATTTAAGATAGATACTTAGAGGGGGTCTTTCTCGATTATATGTGAGAACCAGCTTGAAAATGTAATGGGTCTGGGAAATATGAGTCTTTTCAGTACGGTTTGCACCTATTCTTTATTCTTTGGGAAGGATTTTTGTTTTGCTTTAAGACTTCAACTAGTATTGAGACATTTTGGAAACTTAATCTTGTAAAATGCATCTCTAAAGCTGAAAGTCTGGATGTCTTAATATTGAATGCTTGTTTTCTAATAAAAATTCTTAGCTGTCCAGATCCCTAAAACGGCTTTAAAAATTCCAGATCTCATTGTTTTGGTAAATAAAATGATGATGCACAAGCACAGTGGATATGAGTATTTTCACTGTCATGTCATCCACAAACTCCTCAGACATAATCTTTAATTTTTAGATGTTACTTTCAAGAATAAAACATTGTACAGATTTTCAAATTTTTGATAGCATGTTTTCTTGTTAAAACATGCTTAACCAATTCCTACATTATTTTAGTTACATTTGTTAAGATTCGATTATTGGAGAGATGCCTTTACCCAAATTAAGGTGCAAATGAGACCATATACTTAAGGCAATAGTATGGATTTCATTTAACAGTAAATGGCAGATAGAGAGAGAGAGAAAGAAAAAGAGAGGAGGGGAGTGAAAAAGAGTGAGAGATACAGATTAAGTAAAAAGATATCACCACCTGTGGTTCCAGACATCATCCCACTGGTCCTTTTCTGGTCTTCTCGGTAGTGGGGGTCCAGGGTTACTCAAAACTTCTCCCCATTGGTACACTTTAGCAAACAGTCCATGGATAGGAATCAGTGCTCATTGGGTAGACAGTTCTCCTATTCTCTTGGTTGAATGATTCACTTGCTCCCAATGCTGATTAGTCCCATGCTCAGTCTTCCTCTTCTCCAGAGTCAGTGGGCCATGGCCTCTTCCTTCAGAGCTGCACCCAGCTAACTGAGCTGATTGTCAGCACAGTTGCTGAGCTGGCTTTCCTCACGCCGCACTGTGGCTCAAACATTGTGTTCCAGGGACTTTTCCTCAGTTTGTGGGTTGTCTGTGGGAGTGATAGAGATAGTGGGCACTATAAGAAAAGACAGAAACAGCAGAAGCAATAACAGAAGTAATCATACCACTTAAAATAGCTATGCAAATCATTAAAAATACAAATCCAATTGCAATTATAAACTCAATTCTGATTAGCCACTGCCCCTACCCATTGATTCCCAAGGATCTGAGTGTTGTTTAATGGGCAGTGGATGTGATGGATTCTGTAATACTGTGTATGTTGGATGTGGGCCCAAATTAGCCATAGAATTACACAGCCCGTCTTGATTTTTAAATCACAGAGATGGGTATCCCCAACAGATACATCTATCATGTATTAAGATGTGTCAATCAGCCTACTTTGAAGCAGATTTTCAGGTCCCTTAGTACAATTGATTACACAATTGTGCACTGGGAGTAAGTGTGAATGCGTTGGTTGACAAGGTGTGCCTGCTTACTTCGAAGTTTTTTAAATAGTGTTCTCTTTCAAATACTATTTTCCCATCTGCATGTAGTGGGAAGAATTTTATAGGTAATGTTCCTGTCCAGCTGGGTAATTCTATAAACCATGGAAAATTAACTTCTAGAATAAACTTTCAGATTGAATTATATTATCCCAGGTTGCTTTTTAATTTTTATTTTTTTTTTTGGAGGGGGGGACGGAGTTTTGTTTGCTTGATTGGGTTGTTTGTTTGTTTGTTTGGGGTTTTTTTGTTGGGTTTTGGTTGGTTGGGTTTTGTTATTGTTGTTGTGGTTTGTTTTCTTTGATTTTTATTTCAGGGGGCAAATAGCTCTCGTCACATACCTTTTTAATCGCTGCCAGAGTAAATTGCACAGCTGAGAAGCATGTGTGGTGCAGAATATACTAGCATAACCATATTACCATAAATAAAATAAATTAGGTAAAGTTAAGATACTCTGTTAGGACACATGGTAGGAAAGCCAGTGTACATCAGACATGTTCAATTGGGAATAAGTCTCTGATTTCATTTGGAATTTCTCATGATTTATAACATATTTGGTGCCAAAACTGGTCACATGTAAAGTTGCTTACAAGGTGGTAAACAGCCTTTGTGTATTTTACCCATGTCCCTTTTGCAGTCCATGGCTGTCTGTCCTTCTCGTACAGAAAGGAAATGGTCACCCATTTCCCATGGAAAGTTTTCTTTTGTTTTGTTAGGATTTTTCAGCTCACTCATTAATATCTCTGAAAAATTTAGTCAAGTCATCATAAATCTAAAGCCATCTGAGGCAGAACTGGTTAATACATATTTGTATGATTCCAAATATGTGTAAATTCTTATGCCAACTCCCAGGCTAAATTTGATTTAGACAAATTGTACATTCGTGAGAAAAAAGTAAAAGCTCTTCCCACACCATTTTTTTCCAGTAAAAGATAAAATAAACTTGGCAGAAAATCAAACTAACAACACATAAAATGGTTTGACTAATATATGGTCTCCCAACAAGTTCACTTGCAATGAAAACACAAACAAATCACAAACATTAATAAGCTGGTAATACAAGCAATTATGGTGGCAATTACAAGTTCCATGCAGCTCAGTCTCATATGTTGGCAGGTTCCTATAAAAAGAAAAGTGAAAATTCAGCCTACTACAGAAGATTATTAGAAGGATGGAAAATCCATCCAGTGTTGATTCAAAGGTCCTGTGTCTACAACAGACGTTAAAGGCCCTTAAGGAAAACTCATTATCATATCTTCTTAGCTGACTTCTGTGAGCTTTCTCATGTAAATCCACTGGTTGGCTCACTCTGAGCTGGTTCTTTTGATCTTCAGTTTGGGCAGAGGATGCTGGCAGTCCCTGAAAAAGAAAGCAACACAAACTTTCCTGGCAGTTTTCCTTAGAGTTTTAACTTCTGTTTCATTTAGTGTTTGGTGCACTCCTCTTGTTGCTTCCCTCATCTTTTCACAGGGGTTTCCTCCAATTAATTTCATGACTGGAGGGAATGAAACTGCTTGTAAAAATTTGAGAAGTGTCACCACTTGTGAATTAGGGAGTGCTTTAATGGCTTAACCTGGATTTCCTTTAGGGTTAAATTAGCAGACTTCAGCTTCTCACCCAGGAGCCATGAATTAACCATATCAGTTTGGCAGATAACACTGGCTTCATTTACTCCAGTGGTTTTACCTCTGCCATCCTGGAAGTATACCCAGATTTTCAGTATCCCAGTGCATTAATATTAATAGATTTCAAGGTTGTCTTATTTATGGCCAGGGTTTGATATCTTTGTAATATGTAAGGCACCATTTCAGTAGCTGTTTGCTGATCCTGGCAATCACTTGTGGTTTCAATTTTAATTAGCATCGACATGCTACTTCCTTGTAATCAGATGTCAATGCAAATATTAACATTTTGCTCTTTAGCAGAACAACAGACACTGTCTCCCAGCTCCTCCACTGAACAAAAAAATGTCGAGTTACAAGTGTTTCAGAGAATGTTAGAGGTTCTACATAATGCAGTTATTTCCCTAATATTCTTGCACAAGCTCTGCCTGAAGCTTTTGGGCATCATGCTTGACAGCTAGCAATGCCTCTACTTGCATTCTTTTTTCATTTTCCTTATTTAACTGAAAGTACAATTCTTTCACCAAATCTTCCAAAGATACCATTATTTCATCTTCAGATTTTTGAATATCCAATAGCTCATTATGAGGAACCAATAGCTCAGTTTTCTTGTGTCAACCCACCTGTGGGGTAGAAGGACAACTAACAAGTTTCTCTTGCAACTAATAACTAAATTTTTCAAGGAAGGATAACAAAACACCTTTTTTGCACTGGCCATCCTGGACAGCCATTTTTTTTCAAAATTTCCCACAGGAGAAAACACATAATCTTCCTCAGATGAAAGCTGTGGCAAAATTTCCAAGAGTTCCCAGGGAAGGAACCACACACCCCCCTTGAGTGAATTGTACTATTGTCAAAGTTGGCAATTCAAATCAGAGAACACTATCCTTCCAACTGTGCCAAGATAATGTTAAGATCTCATTATTTGAGAGATGTCTCTACCCAAACTGAGCTGCAAATGAGACCCTGCAAATGAGAAGGTGATAGTATAGATTTCATTTAACAGTAAATGGGAGATAGAGAGAGATAGAGAGAAAGAAAAAGAGAGGAGAGGAGTGAAAAAGAGTGAGAGATACAGATTAAGTAAAAAGGTATCACCACCTGTGGTTCCAGACATCATCCCACTGGTCCTTTTCTGGTCTTCTCGGTAGTGGGGGTCCAGGGTTACTCAAAACTTCTCCCCATTGGTACACTTTAGCAAACAGTCCATGGATAGGAATCAGTGCTCATTGGGTAGACAGTTCTCCTATTCTCTTGGTTGAATGATTCACTTGCTCCCAATGCTGATTAGTCCCATGCTCAGTCTTCCTCTTCTCCAGAGTCAGTGGGCCATGGCCTCTTCCTTCAGAGCTGCACCCAGCTAACTGAGCTGATTGTCAGCACAGTTGCTGAGCTGGCTTTCCTTATGGATTCTTTGTGTTCATTATCAGTGCTCCTCCAGCTTGTTTACCTCTTCTTACTCTGAGATAATCAGACAATATTACCACCTTTATCTTATCTCTAGTTCCTGTCATGTGACTTAACTTACTGTCCAAATTTCCAGGAATTCACAAAGTCATAGCCAGCAGTGGCATGGTGGGGGAGTAGGGGGGAAGGGTGGTCACTAATGAGCAGTTACCTCTTGGTACAATTTGTCATAATGAGCGAAGTCCTTTAGTGGTCTTAACGGTGTTTGACCCAATTTTGGTCTCTTACAATATTATATAGAAAATTACATACAGTTTGTAAATATGTTAGGTCTCATCAGTAAATATACTGATGAGTTTACAAAATACAAACATTTCAAAATCTGTGTGTAAACTAAGTGATTGGTTTCAAGTAGAATGTTTCAGAAGAAAATACTTTGTTTTAGGTTGATTGTGTTATCCTTGGTGAGAGTTTGCAATCATGGCATGGAATATTTAAATGGGTCTGCTGCTTAGACTGTGTCAAGCTGCACATGTGGCTAGTGCAGCTGTGTTTCCCAGTGCTGAGGTATCTTCCCAGGAGAATGTTAATCTAGAAAGTCACATCCTCTGTAGATCCTGACATGGCGTAAATGGGAATGGTCCTCTGCCATGCACTCCATATTGTGGCTGATTGCCTCTCATGTTAGTCTGGTATCCTTTTTTTTTTTTGCAAGTTTTACTTTTCATCCTTTTTTCTTTGGTGTATTGGTTTGAAAGCAAAACCAGTGAGAGACTCCAAGTCAGTAATACAATGTAATAGGAAAAAAAAAAAGAAAAAATAAAATACATACAATAATACAAAAGAAAAACCACTGACAGAGAGTCAGAATACAACCTGACACCCTGTCAGTCAGGGTGTTGGTAGCAGTCTGTATAAATGGTGGCTGCAGTCCTCCTGGATGACAGATGTGGTTCAGTTGAAGCAGTGCTCCTGTAGAAGGTGCAGTTGTCCTCCAAAGATCCAGTGATGATGTGGAAAAGGTCCGACTTCCCTCTGGGATCCAGTGGAAAGGGCTGCCTTCGTGTCCCAAACCCCAGTTTTTTATCTAGGTAGGAAAGGCTTGGCTCCTGCCCCTGGCTGGAGCATCTCCCAATGGGATGATGTAATCTTATCAGTCACACAATAGGACTTAATGGCCCATTAACAGAAGATATCTTCTGGAAGAAGGGTGGGTTGTGAATAGATAACGATGATCATCCCCCTGATCTTATCAGATGGCACATCAGCAGAGGATATCTCCCACAGAGATAAGGATCACCACCCCTCCCACATTCCAACAGATGGTGATGGAATACACATTTTTGCATTGTACCCCAGGACACTTCGGTATTCTTACAATCCTCATTGTTAAAATGTAGATTTTTGTCACTCTGGTATTTCCAATAGAAAGCTGATCTATGGTACTTTGTAACCATGATTTCTAACATAATATATATGCTTAAGCAATCAGTAAAACTTCACAAAGAAAAAATCATAAATCTCTGGCTGATGGAGTGAAATAGTTTTAATAAATGGCAGTGAGAAGTATATAATTTAGGTACTCTTAGAGTAATAATTACTTCAGTGCAGCAGAACACTGATGTGAAGTGAGTATTTTCAAAGATGCCTCAAAAGTACTGAGCATATCACTTTTATCTTTAATTAAAGCTTTTCTGGAGAGCAGTCTGAGATAACTGTTCAGACTTTGGAATCTCTTTGTAAATTCAAAGACTGCTTTACCAAGTTTATTTTGTAATGGGATATCTATCTGTCAAAGGTTTTCTTTTGCCTTGCAGGAAAACAAAGTGCAGCCATAAACATTGTGTGCACTTTGTTATTAAATAGAAGTATATAAAGCTTAAATCATAAATAAAAGCGATTCTGTGAGCTCCTGACCTGCACTTTTTCCAGGGGCTTGCATCTCCAGAGCTGATGCAAGTTCTGAGGTGAAGGTGCAGGTCTGAACTAACTAGCTAACAGCAGAGGGACCCAAGCTTCCTCTGTCTGTTCTGTGAAGGGCAGCTCTTCATGCCTCTGCAGGGGATGCTGGCATTTTGTGTGTGTGTGTGTGCACATCTGTGCTCACAGGGGATTTTTAGGGTATGATTATATTTTTAGCACATGTTAATTATGTGAATTGTTAGGGTATGATAATAGCTACTTAAGTCTAGGAATTGCCAATATTAATAACGATTCTTGTTATGCTTGCTGCAGCTAAGCGGATGAAGTATTTCTTTTATAAATTCCATTTTGTGTGTATCTTACATGTTTACATTGTTTGCTAGTAAGGAAGCTTGTAATGGTTTTCTGGAAGATCTCAGAAAAATACCGTTTGTGACTTCTCCAGCTATATTGCCTTTTTTCTCACAATCATTTTACGTAGAGGAAGGCTCTGTAGTTAGTTTCAAAACTGCTGTATCCTCTTGGAAAGGATCCTGATTTGTAGGGAAAAATACTGGCAGTTGTACTTCATTTCTTAATGGCACTTCACTGGTTCTTTTTTATCTTTTTGGAAACATCAGTGTTTTATCTGACAAAGCGGTCAGCTTCCAGTAAGTCAGTTTGCTTTTCGTGCTGTCAGCATAATGTGAACTCTGGATAAACAGGTGGGTGAGATACAGCGTTGTTTATCCACACTGTCAGGTGCTGTTATCTTGCCCCACATTCTTGAGTTTTTAAGTTCATAACTGATACCTTCTAGCAACTGAGAGTCTTGTAGTGAAAGTGCTAGGCTTTCAAGGTTTAACTTGTGACAGAAGATAATTTCATCTATGCAAGTTTCTTTTTCATGAACACATTGGTTTATAGTTTTCTTTTTCTTGCACTGTCGTGTTTTTATTGAAACTGTAAATCCTTCATGTGTCTAGTTATGCATTTATGTACTCGGATTTCATTCACTCTTTCTGTGATGATACTCATAACAAGATTTATTCTCAAATTGCTTATGCTGATTGCCTATGCTTATTGCTTGCTGACTGCTGGGGGGGCTAAAAACATTATTTAGTGTTGGCACCTAAGCAAAGCAGGATGAGAAGGGAGTGAAATGAAATCACAGCTGGAAAAGGCAAGCAGTACTTACGAAGTTTCGATTAAGACCTTTGTTAGGGAAATATGAGGACCTGGAGAAGTCGCTTAAAATAAGGACAGGAGAAATATAGAGCAGAAAGGGAAGCTCTTATACTTAAAGTCCTTCACTGATTGTAAAATGAAGTTCATGTTGATGGTTTTTATCTACCCCAGAATCTCTTTGTGGTCATTTTTGTGTGTTTGGTAACTTTTGTACCTTTGCTTTCTCTTCACTGAGCTGCAGCTTCGTGCCATATCCAAAGTACCATATGTGGTGCCTTTTATGTATGTAAGATACAGTTACTATGTTCTGTTCGTTATGCTTAAAACCAATTCTGTGCAGGGCCAAGTCTGCATTTCTTTAACAGACCTCTGGGAAGTTTCTTATAGATGTTTCAATCTGCAGTACCAATCCCAGTGTGATCCCATGCACGTACTCCTGTGTATCATGTCTTGGATCTCCATTTCTCAAGATCTCTGCTGTTTTTAGCAGCCCTGCGTTTCTTTACACTACATCATTATATTAGTAATGCAACTATCTCTTTATACATGGAATAACTGCTGCTAGTTGTTGTACCATAGAAAGATAGGAAAAGCAAAACAAATTAGTTGCAGACATCTGTTCAATTAGAGAAATTGCTGTCACAGCTAAACAAAGTAAAGCCAAGCAGCAGGCAGGGCAAGGGGAGTCAGCCACAGCAAGCCTCAGCCCTAATGCCTTTCAAGTTCAGTGCTCAGACAGTGGCTGTTTCTACAGCAGCAATGCAGCATTACAAGGCCATGTGGGTACATGAAGCAGTGTCTTTTTAACTTCCAGGAAAAGGAGGGGAGAAATTTTGGGCGTGGGTTGCTGCTGAGCCAGTTTCTCTTTGCTTTTGCTCTGGTTGTAATTATTGTTGCTACATGGTGACCTTTGTTATTAGAAAATTCATTCTGTCACTGATTATTACTGGATTAAGAAGAAGGTATTAAGAATGATGGATTCATGCCCAAATGCATGACATACCTTTGCAAAACTGCAGTTGTGATTTCTGTGGAAGTTGTATATCTGACTAAAATAGCATGTAAAAACTACTGTTTTCTAAGGTGCACCTGAATCTCCTATTGCAAGCATTTAAATGTCAACTGCAGTCTTTTTATGCCAATATTTGTGATTACAGCTCTTGAGGGCATTTTCTGACCTGACGTCTTCAACTGTTTGACGTATCTTCTGCACAATTTGGTGTTAATAATAACTAGTGGAATAGATGGTTTTGCAAATTTGCAGAAAGAGCCTTTGCTTGCATTTGGTTATGAGTTGTGTTGTAAACAACTTAACACTTGTTTTGGAAAGGAGGGAAAATTACTCAGGATGCTACTGGATAAAAACAGTATATCAGGATTGTCTGAGTGTATCTGTATGTACTTTAATATATTTTATGATCATCTTGAAGCTAGATTATTTAGAATATAGTGTAGCTGCATTGTCGCAGTAGCTGCAGTGAAGGCCAAAATAGCTGGCTGTGAATTTATTCCTTCATTTAAATCAAATGCATGTTATTAGGCTGCTTGTCTATAAAATGCTTTTAGGATATATAGATACTATAGAATGATCTCAGCAGAGTAGAATTCCATGAGCTCTTACGCATTATGTGCCCATCTTGCAAAAGAGGGAGGGGATCATCTGCTACTTGCTGTGCCAGGCCAGCATTGGTGAGTGGTATGCTAAGAAGAGGCAATAGTGTTTGCTGACACACTTGTGCTTTTCTTGCATCCTTGGTAATGTGTAGTTTTTCTGAAGAAGGACACAGAAAGTCTTCAAATGCAACCACCTCTGCCTTAAGTAATAATGTTCTCATAGTGCTACAACCCAAAGGGTCAATGGCTGGGATAATGTCTCATGCCACAAATAAGATCCTGATCCATCCTCAGAGGCACTGTATCTTGCTGAATGAAAACAATAAAAGAAAAAGAAACAGCTCATTGAAATTAATGACATTTTTTATTGCTGACTGTGTAGGAAAAACACACCAAAACAATGTGTTTTTTCAATAGATAACCACAGAATCTTTGCTGCTGATCCAAGGCTATATTGATTGATATTCCAAGATAATACTGGTGATCAGCCTAGAACCATTGAAGTACTGTATGTTCTTTTTCTTTTATAAACTGTAAGGTTTAGAAACTACTTTTTAAGTTTCTCTAGAAGCTCACAGACAACTTAGATCATAAGAATTTATGAAATTTGCAGTCTCTCAGCTGAGAAAGACCTCTGTTCACAGAGGTAGGTTGCAGTATTGTGCAGTTAGGTGAATCCCATAATTTCAGCAGGGATTCTTATTACATAGATAGAGTGAAGAGCACAGTAAATGGCTGTTACATAAGATGCTTTGTGGCAGATGAAAATCTAAGTTCAACAATGGTAGGAACAATAATACAAGAGTGCTTTCGTATTGCATGTTTTACTGTGTATAACCAGAAGAACAACGTCAAATACACAGTAAGGAGAGAATTTAAGATAGAATTTTACCAAAAAAAACCCGAATTTTGTGCTCCTTGTTCTTCCTTTCTACGAATTGTTACTGACTCATTCTCAGTGACTAAGAGTTTGAGTAGGTTTTTCTGATTAGTTTTCAGGGTATTAGGTTCTCAGAATACGTATAACTGAAGTAAATTAAATGTGGCTTGTATGGAGATTTGAGTGCAGGTTCTTCAGGTTTTTTTAATTTTTTTTAAGGAAAAATTTACCAACATCTGGGAGAATTAAAGCTCTCTACTATTTCACAGAATCAGAATTATAAGATGGCTTGGATTGGAAGGGATCTTAAAGATAATCTCATTTTCACCCTCTGCTCCTCTGTCTTCCTTCCAGTAGACCATGTTGCTCAAATCACATCCAGCCTGGTCTTGAACACTTCCAGAGATGAGGAAACCACAGCTATTTCTTCATGCTTTGTAGCAGTCAATGTGTCTATGAATATTTTTCATCCACAACCTCCCATTAACTTTTATGGTATTAACGCCAAAGTATTTTTTTTTCCTCATGTCTGCTTCTGGGAGAAAATAATGCTACCCAAAAATAGTTCTTTTCTTTACATTTCTTTCATTATGCGGGCAATCACTGAGCAAAAGCCATTGTACACATCCAAAGGATATCATACTAATAGATCAGATTTCATAACCACTGTTCCTGCAGTTGATCAACAATCAGCGATTCCAGTAGGAAATAGTAAAGTTAAAGTAACAAATTAGTGAAAGGAATTTTTATGTATAGTAATGCAAAATACTGAAGAGATGTTGTACGGTAACAGCATTTCAGAATTAAGGAAATAATTCAGAAGTAAGGAAAGATATCACCTACTGTTACAGCTAAAGAAGCTGGCAGACTTTCAGGCATACGGATGTCTTTGTAACATACAAAAAACAAGTTTATCCCAAAAAGTTAGATCAAAAGAAAGTTTCCTATGCTATGGTGTAATACCCTTATGTCTGTGAAGCTGTGACATGATTTTTTTAAAGCTAGCTGGTGCCAAGTTCTTATTTGAAATACTGCTTTTTCTGATATCATGTGATCCTCTAATACTTTATATCAACACCTAAATTATAATGATTACACATCGAAGAGAATGATTTCATTTACAGATTATTTAGCTAAACATGCTTCACATTTAATACAATTTAGAATTCTGGGAGATGGAATGAGGAGGGGTTTGTTTATCTTTGAATTTGCTTTCAAGAGTATATCTACTTTATGTGAGAATGATAGAAATTTGTCAGTTCCCTTTATTAGCAATTTGTAATCAAGCTTCTATTTAAAGTTATTTTACCTTTCATTTGAGCATTAGGAAATAGGATGTATTGTTTCTAAAAGCTAGAGATTGGAGTATGAACAAGAAAACATTTGGACATACTGAAAAAGAAGATATTAAATATCCTGATTCATTAATCATCTTACCTTTTTGAAAATGCTACCAGTCTGAGGAAACTTATTCCTTAGACAAGGCTTTCTCCCTATAGTCTTTATTAAAAAAATCCAAAACTTTCACAAAAGGTTAATCAAATATTAATATTTGTAGGTCAAAAAGTTGAAGAGATCTTATTTTCGTATTTTGTATATCTCATTTTCTTCTGTCTACAGTGTGAGGAGAGATTGCACTACTAAGACTAATCAATCTTGTGTGATTAGTAGAACTATGTACAATGAAATAAATATTTGACATTATGAACACTCAACTGAATAAATAATTTGATGCTTCTCCCAAATGTAATGACATTATTTCTTTCATTTGTATTTTGTTCAATAGCTTTTAAAAGCTATTTTGACTTTTGCTTTGGATTTAGACTTTTTTGCTAAAGTGCACTGCTAATACAGTCTGAAGCAAATTGAAAATAATTAGCTAGCAGCTTAGGAACTAAAATGAGATTTTACCTAAGGGAAACTGAGAGGAAGCAACTGGTGAAGAAAGATGATTCTCACTTTTGTCCATAAATGCAAAAAAATTAATTCATGTTTTGATAAAAGTTGTATAGAAAATGGAGGAATGAACTGACCAAAAAAACCCCTACCAAACAAAAAAGCACACACACACCAAAAACGTGTAAGAAACAAGAATT
The DNA here is from genome assembly GCA_037013685.1 of Acridotheres tristis. NCBI lineage: Eukaryota > Metazoa > Chordata > Aves > Passeriformes > Sturnidae > Acridotheres > Acridotheres tristis. The sequence goes on along the minus strand of CM072919.1, from coordinate 59,498,594 downwards.
TTAGGGACTTTTTAAAAAGTAAAATGAGAAAATAAAAAATAGATGTAATCTAGAATATCTCAGTTTCCATTTTCATGTTAAAATTAGTATATCTCAGGAAGAGGAGAGCTAGAATTATAGTGCAACTCGGAAATGCTCTTTACTAGAAAAACAAAACTCCATCTGTCTGCTTATCCCACTGTTTTTCTTGTCACACTAGTTTTCAAGCCAGGCAATTTACAGATTAAGAACATAAGTCATGGAAATTATTTAATTAATAAGAAACAGAACAAAGAACATTCATTAAAACATCAGACATGGTGAAGGAACTAAAATATATTAAATAGTGAATGAAACCAGGCACTGTGGAGTGTTACATTGAGTGAGCTCCCTGAATTAGAAAAAATAGATGATTCTGCAGCATTCTGACTGTGTTCCAATAGGATGTTTGTGAAAAAAAGCAACAAACAAGCATGTATGAATAGCATGAAAAATTACTCTTCTGATTCTTGGAAGAAAGTAAAAGCTGGGTGCCAGTCATTCTGGAAAAAGCTAAAAACTGTGGGCTGAGCATTTTTATGGAAAACAATTTACAATCTTCCTTTTTGTGTGTTTCCTCAATGTTTTCTGCCCTCTTTTTTCTTTTCAGACACAATTTATGATTTGGTAAGTTTCATTCGGAAAACTGCTAATATTTAGGAAATTTTAGGAAATTAGGTACACATATTAGAAGACTCCTAAATGCTCTATGTCAAATGCTGTATAGGGGCTTTGTAATAGGGAAAGATTGAAGTCATAAGGCAAAAATCTGTAGAACAAGGCCCCACTGCAGCAGACCAGTCAGCACTGGCACATCCAGAAGAAATGTGTCCTCCTGCATAGTACCTGTTGTTCTTCAGTCCGATCAATTTGCTTTTATTCCTCTACTCTTATGCATACTGAATACGTGGTTTAGAGACTTACTTGCTTGTTTTATTGACAATATTGGAAAACAGGATTCTAGAATAGCAAAGGGAAAAGGGCAGCATCGCATGTGGGCAATTGTATATGGTTTTTATAATTTGCATTTTTCTAGAAAAAAACATGAAGTGGGTTTGGTGCTCCATCTCACTTTCTACAGGACAGACAAGGTTGTGAAAAAATAGTGTGAAGAGATTGTTTAAAGAGTAGACATGGACAGACCTGGTAGTTCCTCTTGGATGCATAATGACAGAGTTTGTACTGTTAAGTAGTGCTTCTTTTGAGGTAGGTCCAAAATCCAGACTGAATCGAGTATGTTAATTGAGTTACAGTAAAGAGGAATACTGCTTTTGGTGCATTAGCTAACTGAATTTCAGGTTTATGCATTAGAAAAACTGCTGAACAGAAAGAATTCTGCTGGATGATCAATTGTCTTCATGAGGGAACCACTAAACTGAAAGGCAGAACACCATTTTTGTAGTTGCTGTGACAATCTGCTGCTGTTTCCGTCTGCAGCACAGCACAACAGACTGATCTGGTTTCAAAAAGTAAGCTGTTTGAGCTTACTTTAGAATTTTAGAATTACTACTAGATTCATCTTTTAGAATTACTACTAGATTCATCTTTCTGGATTGAAAATCTGTTAATCTATGGAATACATATTTAGAATTATATTAACCACTGTAGGGGTGCCTGTGTTTTGGATTCCTTTTCTTTGGGTTCTAAAAGTAACCCAATCCCCTTTACCTTAAATATAAATGTAACATTGACTAGTGCATGGAAATTATTTTCCTACATATGTGTAAGCAGTACTGAGTTTTTGGGATAAATGCAGGAAAGTACAGTATGTGACCCAACACAGCAGGGACAAAATGTTTTGAGGATCTCCTTGGTTTAACTTGAGCCACTATTAGTATAATATAATCTTATTTTATAATGGAAAGATGAAGTAGAATGTAGTTGCTCAGCCAGAGTGCTAAGATGGACTCCCAGTAGTTCTCTGCATTTGCTCTAGCTTGAATTTATGTAAAACTTGCTGGGGGCAGCAGCAGTGAGTATCTTATTGTCTATAGTAGAACATTATGTGATTCTCTGTTTCTCTTTATCCATCTTTACCACTATTTCATCAGTTAAAGCTACAAAAATACATTTTTCTCTTGCTTCTATGACAGATTTTATTTGGCATTTTGAATCTCAATACATCCAGTTATCTAATTAGATGAGATTCACAGAATCTGTTTATCAGTCCCAAGTTTCTCTACCGAATATTCTACCTGTGTTCTTGGCAGCAATCTGCCTTTTTTGCCTTTCCATGTGTTGTATATGACACCATATCAAAAGGCTTTGGACCACTGCAGCTGCTTTTTTGAATTCTTATGTGTTTTGTCATCTTATCTTCAATTTCTTATTTGAACTCTAAAATAAGTTGGGATATTTTTCCGCCTGTCTTCCATCAATCTTTTGTCATTTTTAAAATATGGTTGCGCATGTGCTGTGGGAGCTGACTTGCTGTACTTTTGTATGCAGTGTGCTTTTTATCATAATTTATTGTATGTAGCATTCAATTGTTCAAGTAATTCTTCTGGAAAAACAGGCAGAAAATGGTATTTTGTACGTGGTGGAAGAAAACTATCCTTATACCTCAAAATGGATAAGATAAATAACTTTGTCAGTATTTTCCAGCCATATACATGGTGTATAGAATGTGAACTGTTACATTTTAGTGCCATAGGTATAGAAACTCTGCAGCAAAACCCCTCAGCTAGTGAACTATGGCCCCAGTGTAGCTCGCATCACTGTCTGCACTCCTTTGTGTCCCATTCTAGTTTGTTAGCAGTCCTTTATGTGTGGAGGGGGAAGAGACCTGGCACAGACAGAGCTGATTGTAAGTTCATTTACAGAATGTGCCTATAGAATCCAAGAATGAGACCACGTAGCCTAAGAAAATTAACTCAGGTTTTTTTCTTTAGCTGTCTCTTGTCATGCTCCTGCTGTGATGCACAGGAATTCAGCTGAAGGTGGAAGAGCAATAAAAGTAGCAGAGCTTGAGTATAAATGCAAGTACCTCCCATGCTTCTCCTGTGCTTCGTTGTGAAGCTAGACTATTAAAAAAAGGAGGGAAATGGGGTGAAACAGAGCAAGCTCACTGGAGGCTATCACTACTTACAAGAGTGAAATCTAAGAAGAAAACAGAGTGGTGCCCATCAACTTGCACTTATAGTTGGATGTTGAAGTAATAGACATCCTGTGGGAATCTGTGGGTGTATGTGGAACACACAGGCTGGAGAGTATCTTTTGATCATTTAGCTCTGTTTACTTTTAGAAAAGAAGTTAAGACATATTAAAAAAAAAAAAAGCACAGCCATTCCATAGTTTGCACAAGAACTTCACCTATCTAAGGAATTTTTCTAAGGATACCACCCCCCTAATTTACTGTAGAATGATTATGTTTATAAAACATTTGTGGTTAGTGTCAAATTTATTGCGAGAAAAAAGCAGCGCTTTGTTTAGATTTAGTTTCTCCAAAAATTTTTGCTGAAGTACAAACTTCTTATCAGTGCCAGTACATCACCTTTCCTGATTTAGAGTCTATTGATGCAAGATGCATCTTCCATGACATATTCTTATGGAAGCTCACTAGGAGTCCAAAGTCCCTGCTACTTTACAGAATAGTCCTTTTGACAACTTTACTAACCAAGCTAGATTTTTGGCACAAGAAAGAACAAAAGGTATGATATTGTAATATGCTGCATCATGTTCCCTTCTGTGGGGTTCCTACTAGGGATTTTTTTAGACTGTCTAAACAACACCAGCCTGTCAGAATGGTGGATGTGCACAAGGTGTTTGTGACTGAACCAGAAATTTCCAGGAATAATGGTTTTACTTTTGTCAAGCATGAACATCAATGAAAGGTATATGACTCACCCTCTCACTGATAACGCCATTGCAATTTAATTTTATGAATTATATTCTGGGAAACTTGCACAGTTCTTTGTTCAAAATACCAGCACAATCAGAACCACATGGCAGTGCCAAAATATGCCAGTATCTGATTGTTTTTTAGTTTAAATGATAGTGTGGGTAGGCAGCGTAGGTGGTAGTTTCATGTTGAAAAGGATGAAAAGGAACCCCCATACAATTCTGGCCGGAACTGTCTGCTTCTCCTGTCTCATCTGACCCATGCTGCCCTGATTCAGAGAGGAATAAAAACTAAAACTAAATACTTCTCTATTGCTTTTCTACTACATCAGATAATATTGGGTTTACTAGTTTGCTATAGCCAGCATAAGAATATAGTTGGAACTGTGTGACTGGAGGTAAACAAATATTAGCTGGTGTATCAGCTGAGCTAGAACATGAAAAGATGAGTTACACTTCTGATTTTTGCTACTAATTTGTTCCATAGTCTAACAGTCTTGATAGGAAATATTCTTATGTTGAAGTCTTGTGTTGAAGAAATATTCTTGGTTGTTTGGAGTCATACTATTTCCTATCAGCAAATCATCTTCACTTGATGGATGTTTCTTATGATGGCTATAAAAATGTAATTATTCTCAGTGGAAGTGTATTAGACGTTATCCAGAACTGATTTGCTGTGAACAAAATTAAGTTGAGGGCTGGAGTATAATCATCGTGTATTGAAATCCTGACTTTATAATGTGAATATGAAACTGATACAGCTTCTATCTCTCTGCATTTTGAAGATGGACTTTTGTGTCTGCTTTTGAGTTTTTCTAACCTCACATATTTAATGTATTTAACAATGCATGCTTAAATCATATAGCATATACAGTGATACGTTGCTTTGCTGTATGGTCAGGTAGTTTGTATTTTGTCTCTATAGCATTTTTATACTCCTATAGAAATAATAGGGATTACTGCGTGAGGGTGGTGTTGAGAAGGACTATGTTTTCTGCAACAGAGTCTAAAACAATATTTAAAAATTTAAAAAGTCTGGAAGTAAATTTCCTCCCATGTTATGTAAGGAATCTTAAAATACCATGGAAGGGGGGAGGAGGGACAGGGGGAGGGCTGGGATAGGGAGAACCAGTATTGTGGAAAGCTTTGTTGATTCTTATTTAATTAAGATCAGTTTAAGCACCTGCCAATTTATGCCAGTACCATTTAGGGAGGGAATTTATAAAAGATACTAATACAAGTATTTATTTTTTCACTTCTGAAAGGACACATCTGACACCCCCAGTTCCAGCTGTCTGTTCCACTTCTGTAATAAAAAGTATTTAACATTGATGTCTTTAGCGAGCACTTCTTAGGCACTAAAATAGCCTGCTCATCTAGTCATACAATTGCCCTCTTTCAATAAGGCACTGAGCATATTTTTGGGTTAAAAAATAGACATGGTAACACAGCGAAAGTACAATGCAAACTATATATCTGGTGAATCCAGTGTTTCCTAAGATATGAAAATGTTTTGGGGGGGATACATTTTAATTTACACTAAATGATGCAAGAACAATGAAAAGGAGCATCCTACCTAGCTGTTGAGCCTGGCTGACCTGCATGCTGATAATGTTGGATAACCCTAAGACTGAACTTAGGCCTCAGTTTATTCTAGGAAAGACAGTTTTTCCCTTTTGTTTTTTGACTCCTTCCTTTGTATTAAATTTGGTTTGAGTGGACATGACTGTACCTCATAAGCATATTAACTACAGAATTAATTACTCCCTACAAACGTTTTTAAAACTGGACTGAAATTACAAAACTGACTATATTTTTAACATTTGATAGCAGAAGAAAAGATTCAGTGGCATTTTAATTTTATCTCTGTTGAAAGTTTTTATTGTCTTATCAGAATTTTGGAAAATTTAAAATATTCTCTGAAAAAGAAATAAAGAATTTTCTGTTCTGGAAATCACAGAATCAGAATGGTTTGGTTTAGAAAAAAACTTAAAGGCCATGTATTTCCAAACCACTGCCATTGGCAGGGCACTTTCCATTAGACCAGGTTACTCAGAACCCCATCCAAACTGGCCTTGAACAATTCCAGGAATGGGATAGCTGCAGCTTTTCTGGGTAAGTGCCTCACTTCCCCCACAGTAAACAATTTGTGCAGAATATCTGGTCTAAATCAGCCCTCTTTCTTTTGTTTTAAAGCCATTCCTCCTCGTCCAGTCACAGTATTCTCTTATAAAGAATCCCTCCCCATCTTTCTTGTAGGTCCGTTCAGGTGCTGGAAGGTGCTGAAAGGTTTCCCTGGAGCCTTCTCTTCTCCAGGCTGAACAACTCCAGCTGTCTGAGACTCTCCTCAAAGGAGAGGTGCTCCAGCTCTCTGATCATCTTAGTGGCTCTGCTCTGAAGACTGGTAGTTCAGTGAGATTACAGCTGGAGAAGAAGTTTTTTAGAGACTGATCTGAGAACAATGGCATGCTATGGTGAGGCTGGAAGACCAGGGTATGCTAATTCAAATTTAAGTTTAGACTGATGCAAAACTAAGCATGTCACCTTTTCCAGGCAGTATTTTCTTTGAGAGTGTTGAGGACAGTGCAGGTACTTCATCAGAGCACTAGGAATCCTGGTATATTTCAAGGGACAAAAATGATGAAAAATCCAAACACTGATTGAATGATCATCTTACCCAATTGCAAGAATTCTCTTTTGTGTATGTGTATGTATATAAGTATATGCTGGTGTAAACCACAAACCATTTCCAATTTGAAAGATCGTAATTTTATGTAGTATTTTCTCACATGCAGTAAAGATACTGCATTGATTGTGGTAATGTGGAGCAGTATGAATTATTAATTTAGTTTCATTTTCCAGGTAAAATAGCTTTTAATTGATTATGCTATAAATTATGATAGATGCTTTCACGGAGCTATTATCTGTATTTGAAAGTTTTAAGTGAATATCTAATTTTGAAATTCATAAATCAGCATGCTCAAAATCTAAAACTAAAAATAAATATCAGAAGTGCTTAGGAGGTTCTGACTCAGGTAATAGATTTTAAGTTTTAAGAGATTAGTTGTTTGCTGGGTCACTGTTGCAAATCGCTTTGGAATAAGTAATTTTATTTAAAGCTTTAATTGGCAAATAACCTTCCTCAAGTGGATAAAACAAATTCACACTCAACTGTCTAGAAGCATAGACAGTAGCTGTCTATAAGCATAGTTTCTGATGGTAACATACATTTGTTTTGCTATACTGAAAACAGAAGTTATACTCAAACCTGAGAGAACCTATGTTCTCTCCTGGGTTCTTTATGCCTTGTAAAAATTGTTGTAATTTTTAACTGAAATGAGTCATAATTCTTCTAAGAATCTTGTTAATCTTTGAATTCTTAAAAGAATTGTAGCTCTAGCACAAGGAACTATATCAGATAGCCATATACCAATTCTTATGATGCATACAGCTACACGTTTTATGAAATAATATTTGAGAGTATTTTTTCCATTATAAAGTAACTTTTGCCATTATAAAGTATTTTTTTCCATTATAAAGTAATCTCATTTGATATAAGTAGAGAGCTAATGATGGTATGATGGTAATGATGGGAAATGATGGTATCTGTTCTATAAATGAGTAAAAAGAGAAAAATGAGGCACCAACATCTGTTTGATGTTAGTGTGTATACCTTTTAAACTTCTGCAAGATTGTCCTTTTGAAATACAGACCTAGAAAACTGTATCATTTAGACTGTGAGATCATGTGCTTTTGTGGTAAACACAGAAAAATGAAAACAAAGTCATATTCTTTGTCAAGGGTGATGTCTGAGATCCTTTCTTTTCAAAGTATCATTGCTATCAAGGCAGAGATGATTGTTTACACTATTTGATTTAAGTTTTTGTTTGTACCACATTTAGGCACTCAGAAGGCCACCAGTCATTGGAAATATACAACACCTAGAGTTAAGGCAGGCATAATATTTTGGTATAAATTTATCAGATTCTGTGTTGGTGTGTTATCTTTGCAGTCTCAGGAGTATCTTAGTGAGGAGATTTGGTCCCAGGAAAAACTCAGGTTGGACTAGTGAAAGCAGATATGTAGTACCGACCTAAGGACAAGTTCGTAGTCTCCGATGTTATCTGTCACTGATTTCCTTCCTTCCTCTTAGTTTGGGAGGCTTATGGTGATGGGTTTTATAAAAATCCTAGAAGTAAGATTTCACTGGGCTTTATTACATTATAGAATTGGTTTGGGCTTTTGACAAAATCTTTTTACATAATGTTTTTAAGCACTTAATATGAATTGGTCTCTTCTGGCATTGAAAAAATAACTGTTGAAACTCAAAGTTTACATACAGTAATGTAAGGAACAGTGTGAATGAACTGTGACTGAAGGCTGAAGAGCTGTTAAAAACTTGTGTACATAATTTATAATGGTTTCTTATATTTTTATTATACAATTATCGTCCCTCATTATGGAACAAGTGACTTAGTTTCTTTTGTTTTGTTTTGGTTGTATATTGTTTTGGAGGGGTTGTTTGCTTGTTTGTTTTAAAAAAATTATTTATGTATGACTCTTTATTCCTGACTAGATACACTCTCCGGAACAATAATGAAACACTGTAATGATCTGCTCAGTACCTTCAGGGCTGTGATAGGCTGACTAGCCAGCAGCCGAACACCCACCCACCCAGCCCCTTGCTCACTCATCTGTCTTGCAAAGGCAAATAGGGGGGCCATTCTTGTGGGGGCAAATAGAAGGAAGGTGAGAACACTCACAAATCAAGATAATAACAATTTAACAGGGAAGGTATAAGCTCTGTGTGCAAGCAGAGCAAAAAGAGGAATTTATTTATTCCTTTCTATCAGCAGTTAGATGTCCAACTACTTCCTGGGAATGAGGGCTTCAGCACATGTAATGGTTCCTTGCACAGAGAAATATAACCACAAACATTCACCCTTTCCTCCTCATCTCCCTGAGCACTAATTGCTGAGCATGACACTTGGTGGTATGGGTCACCTGTCTTGACTCTATCAACTCCCAACCTCAAGCCCAGCCTCAGCCTGGTTGAAATAGGAAAGGAAGCATTCCAAGGAATGAAGCCGTAGACAAAACACAGGTGTGCTATCAGCACTGTTTTGGCCACAAATACAAAGCACAGATATATATCTATGCCATATATCTTTATACTATGTATGAAGAAAATTTTTTTCTGCATTTGGTAGTAGTTTTTTGACATACCCTCCAACTTTTCTCTGCATTTTCTTCTTAGCAGCCTCTCCAGTTCCCGAGTCTGCTTCGTGCACTGCATAGCTACTAGATGATCATGGTTAAATGACTAAAGTTGACAGTGATGGACTTCAGAGCTAAGACTGCATTCAGGCTTAAGCAGGACAGAGTTCGCATCACTGAGTTTTTCTTTCAGGTTGTCTCCATCAGTTAAATTTTATTACTTTTGAAGGTTTATCTGTAGAATGAGGACTAAGACTTCTTTTTAGCAGCAGAGTATTAGGTGCTAGAAGATTTGAATTTGTCATGCACTCTAAGAATTTATGCTGGTTGTACCCTTCACAAAGGCTTTATGTTACATATACTGCTTGAAGGCTTTAGCTGGTGTCCTTTAAGATCCAAAATTAAGTGCTACCCTTGCATTGAGTGCACTGTGAAAGCCATAAAATAAAAAGTTTGTAGCTGAACAAGTTTTATTCTTTATAAGATTGGCAGGCTTTTGAACAGTGTAAAAGTGAGCTTTGTTGCTCCAAACATGCCCTGTTTTTGCCTGGAGAACTGACATAAATAATACATCTAAAAATGCTCACAGTTTGTCAGCTACAAACTTACATTAAGGAGGCAACCAACCCAACACAATCAAATTAAATGGCATTGGTTTGCTTTGTGTGCTTCACTGTATTGGGTCTTTTGTCTTTGCCTGGTATGTTTCCTCATTAGAAAAGACTCTCTCTGTTCTGCTAAACTAGGACATAGCAAGCTGCCCACAGTAAGGAGATGAAAATTATGACCTAACATCAGAAAGTTTCTAAGGCCTCACTTGAGAGTCCTAGGATTATGAGGGAAGCTCTTGGGTGAGGTCTGTCTTCTACCTCAGTCTACTAGGATTATTTTTATAGTAATTCCGTTTTTCCCTTCACTGTTACAAAGATGCAAAGAATGAAGTAGTATCTTTGCTTAATGCCAGTATAGATAATTAAAAACGAAAAAATCTTTAACTAATATGTTAATAGTAGTGGACAGTGTTAGAAATCCATAGAATTTTTCAGAGAAGGGATAGATACTCTAATATCAAACTATAGTACAGTACTTTGCCACAAAAACAAATTGCAGTTTATTTTACACCATGTAGAACAATACATGTTACAAAATTAATTGCAATTTTATTTTTTAAATAATCTTTCCTGGTGCTCTTTTTATTTCTTCTGTGTATTTTGAACAGTTCTTAACATGGACACATTGTAAGCTGTGTGTTCGAGTTTCTTTATATTTCTACAAATTTCCAAACTCTTTTATATCTTCTTGATGTCAGTCTTGCAAGTATTTTTAGGATGTCAGCAGTGAAATTTTAAAGATGCCGTGTATTCTGATGATTAATTATTTTGCCTGTTGGTTATCACAGCCAGATCCAAGTATTCATTATGTCATATATCTAAGTTGGGTCAACTATGTTAAGTATTAGGGCAGTTCAGTAAATCCATGTATTTTGAGAATTTTAGTGAATGTAGATGGCAATTTGTTGCAGGAGCAGTTAAGCTTTCCAGATAAGGTTTACCAGTGCTAAGCTAAATCCAAAAGTTCAGATTCATTTTACGTATGAGAAGACGACCATGCTTATGGTGAATTCTTTTCTGGTCTACTTTTTGAAAAATTTTAACCCTCAAACAAGAATTTTGCCTTCATATTTTGTGGTAACATTTCTTTGTTGAAAGGTAAGTAGTAACTGCTAAGATTCAATTTTCTGTTGGTGTGTTGCACCATCATTTGTAGTAGCATCCTACTTTTTTAATCCAGGCAGAGAAATGTGAAATAGTAGATGTTCAGCTTGATTTTTCTATTTTGGCATCTTGCAATTCCAAAGAAAAGCTTTACACACTCTGATTCTTTCTTTCTTTTTCTGGGAGTATGGATTTGCATACTCAGTTTCTGGAAGACTTTGTGAGATACTTCATTAGAAGAAAAGTCTGCAATATTAAACTGTAGTAAAGAGAAAAGATTGAAATCTTGAGATCCCTCAAGCCTTTGTAGGAAGGCTCATGAGAAAGGATGGCACCCTAAAATTTAAAATGGCCTCACTGTCTTCATAAATACTATCTGGGAAAAAGGAAGTAGGGTGCAAGATCTTGCTTATACAACAGAGAAAGTTTATGCCTTGCATAAAATGAAGTGTCAATGTTTCAGTAGCTGTTCAGGGAATGTATTTGCTCGGCATGAAATGAAGTGTTTATAGACATGTATATGAAATTACTAATAATTACAGAAAGATGCATGCATAAAATTTTTTTCACTTATACTATGAAATAAAAAATAGGCAATCATTTCTGCTCTGTTTATCAGACAGGAAAGATAACAGCAGCTTAATTTAAGTATCCAGAAAGAGGATTTGTTCAGGTATCAGAATACTGACAGCTGACCCCTTTAAATCCATTGATGTTTAGCATTTCCAGATTGTGGTGTCTAACAGTTACATTTGAGGAAAATAAGCTTTTGCACAATTTGAATGACTTTGGATATGACCAAATAAAATACCAAGGAAGGAATGTACTGCTTATTTCTGACTTCCCAGTAGAGAACCATAGTTCATAATAATATTTCTGGTAAACTTTCTGACAAAATATCATAAAGATTAAGAGCTGAGGAGAGAAGGATTAATCAAACTGAGCATCTAGATATTATTTGTCAGAAATAAAACAGTGTACACAACATTTGGGCTGCATTTTATTACTGCAGGTCTGCCTGGATTATTTTTTGCTACAGCTCAGGATCAAATTTCAGTATCAGTCTCCACAGGCTGCATGAAAAGAAGAAACAAAAGGGACATTTTTTTCCTATTGCTGCATGAGGACGTCTGAAACACTTTTGTATTTTGGTTGTTTATTATTTTAATTTAGCATTGCAATGTCTACTACAGATGGATTACAAACTACAAGTTTTATTGAGTGAGATAATTATGTTATGAAAATGGAGATAAGGTCTTCTTGTTGATGGCTCTTAGAGTCTTAACCTTAAATAATTTTTTACTTTTAAAAATGTCATTTACAACTTTGAGAAAATCTCCAGAAAAGCAATACAGCTGCTGTAGGAAATCAAACAGATTTGTACTTCATGTAAGTTTGTAGTAATGGAAAATATAATGTAATTTTTCTGATTTTTTTCTTTTTAAGTAGAAATATACATGTATATTTTAGTGGTTTGTTTGCTTGCATTTTAAGGGAAAACTGTATATTAATTTTTCAAGCCATCCTGAACTGCATAAGTGAATTAAAACATTTGATTCCGATGGAGCCAGGATTATTCCATAGTCATCTTAGTAGATATAAAAAATTAAGCAAGTGATGCAATCTGATTACCTTTACCTAAGTTTCTCAGATATATTCTTTTTTGAAACTCTTTGCTTGTCTTAATTTTCCTTCAGAGCAATTGAATGCTGTGCTCTAAACATTGTTTAATGATGGAGTCTATTTAAGTAATCAATATTTAAATTTATTTTAAAATGCTTAGCCAACACACTTTAAGTAGGTGGCCTGATTGTTCAAAGGAAGATGATCACCCAGTTGGTCCAGCCAGATAAGGAAATTTTTGAAAACTGGGACAGTCCTTTAATTGTCTAAATGTAACTTTAGGTTCTTAATTTTAGGGCAACTTATTTTAAAGCAATTCATGTCACTAGGTGAATCTTTCTTTTAATGTGATGTCTCACAAACTCTAGCTCAGTTGTGGAAACAGAGGATACTTGCAGATTCCTAATTCTTGATTTTGGGGTGAATGGTGAGCTCAATCTAAAGCACACAGTGGTCTCTCACCCCAGAAAGAAGGATGTCACTTTCCATAGATGTCCAAAAGAAGAGTCAGAGTTGGTCATACCATAATAATGCACATCATAGTCAACAAAGATAAAAGCAGAGTTATCTGGGTTAAATACCTCCTTTGGTCATAGCTGTTATGAATCCTAACTAAATTCTCTTCTATCTGATGAATAAAAGGCAAGAGTTTTGTGACTTCTAACTCAGCCTGTGTTGGAAACATGTTATTACTGTATTAATAAAATTTGAGTGATCATGACCACCACAGCTGATGACTGAAAGGATTGTCATGGCTCCATAGTAATACTGAGGAATTTGTTTAAAAATAATTTGAAGGCATTTTTGAAAACATCTGTTCTGAGAGTTCAGTTCAGCAAACTTACCTTTCTGTCCCAAGTGGTAAGAAGTCTTCTGTATCTAGTAGCCAAAAACTCTGTGTAACTCTCATTATGTTGATCTTTTGCTGATTGCTAGCAAACAAATCTTTGTAGTTACTGTAGACTTTCTACTTTATGACTAGAAAGAACTTTGCCTTGGGGCAGGCAAATGCCAGAGCAGTGAGACTGGTAGGAAACTAAAAATCTTCACATTTTATTTTACTATTTTGGAAAGCAATGTTCCACAAGTGGAATGACATTGAGTTGTAAACAGTTTATAAATGCTGTTCAGAACAGGAGCAAACCTCCATATCTGACCAACACTCTGACATGTTGCCTACTCCACTTTCTGCTGTACAGTGCTGGGGAAGAGACCTTTGTAAATTATAAGAGTCAGTGTTCTTCACTAAGTGTCTGTTGTATGCTGCTGCCTCAGATTGTTTCATGCATCACTGTAATTTTCCTTAAATTTATGCTGAATGACAAGAACCATTTCAGATGCATTCTTTCCTGTATACTTTTGTAAACCTGCCAAAATGTAGCAGCACTGTTCAAGACATTCTTTTACAGACGTTTTGTTATGAACATTTTCCCTAAAAGTATTAGCATAAAATTTCACTCAAATTCTAGAAAAGGAATGAAAAAATAAGCACTTATTTGTTATTTCAGTGCTGCAAATCTTTTTGTTAAAATTTAAAAAAACCCTGTTTTTACAAGTATAAAATTAATATTAAAGCCAAAATATTTCTTTGATTCTTCATCTCAGTGTGTATGTAAATTGACAGGACTATATCTTTTCACCAGGAACTAGAACAACTACAAGTTTGTACTAGAGAGGAGTTGCACTCTCACTGTACTGCAGAATCACTAGGTTGGAAGAGACCAGCCGAGTCCAACCCATGCCCTAACACCTCAACTAAACCATGACACCGAGTGCCACATCCACTCTTTTTTTAAACATAAGAATGGTGACTCCACCACCTCCTCAGGCAGACCATTCCAATACTTTATAACTCTTTCTATAAAAAACTTTTTCCTAATATCCAACCTTTATTTCCCTTGGTGCAGCTTAAGACTGTGTCCTCTCTGTGTCAGTTGCTGCCTGGTGAAAGAGACCGACCCCACCTGACTACAGCCACCTTTCAGGAAATTGTAGAGAGTGATAAGGTCACCCCTGAGTCTCCTTTTCTCCAGGATAACAACCCCAGCTCCCTCAGCCGTTCCTCACAGGGCTTGTGTTCCAAGCCCCTCACCAGCCTTGATGCCTCCTCTGGATTCTCAAGCATCTCAATGTCCTTCCTAAACTGAGGGGCCCAGAACTGGACACAGCACTCAAGGTGTGACCTCACACGTTCCCAAAGTACAGGAGAAGAATGACCTCCCTGCTCCTGCTGGCCACACTGTTCCTGATACAGGCCAGGGGCCATTGGCCTTCTTGGCCACCAGGGCACACTGCTGGCTCGGGTTCAGTCAGCTGTTGACCAGCACCCCCAGGTCCCTTTCTGCCTGGGCACTGTCCAGCCACACCAGCCCCAGCCTGTAATGCTCCAGGGGGTTATCGTGGTCAAAATGCAGGACTTGGCACTTGGATTTATTAAACTTCATCCCATTGGAGTCTGCCCATGATCCAACCATTCCAGGTATCTCTGCAGAGCCCTCCTACTTTCCAACAGATTGACACATGTTCCCAGTCTGGTTCACCTGCAAATTTACTGATGGTGGACTCAATCCCCTCATCCAGATCATCAGTGCAGATCCTAAACAGGACTGGCCCCAGCACAGACCCCTGAGGAACAACACTGGTGATGATTCCCAACTGGATGCAGCACCTTTCACCATTACCCTCTGGGCCTGGCCATCCAGCCAGGTCTTACCCCAGCACAGAGTGCTCCTGTCCAAGCTCTGAGCTGCAGCTTTTCCAGGAGTGTGCTGTGGGAGACAGTGCCAACGGCCTTGCTGGAGTCCAAACAGACAACACCCCAAGCCCTTCCCACACCCACCAGGTGGGTCACCTGGTCACAAAAGGAGACCAGGTTGGTCATACACGACCTGCATCTCCTAAACCCCTGCTGGCTGGGTCTGATACCCCGGCCATCCTGTAAGGGCTGTGTGATGACACTCAGTATAAACTGTTCCATTACCTTATTGGATACTGAGGTCAGGCTAACTGGCCTATAACTACCAGGATCCTCCTTCCTTCCCTTGTAGTGAATGGGAGTCACATTGGCCAGCTTCCAGTCATCTGGAACCTCCCCACTGAGCCAGGACTGTTGGCAAATGATGGAGAGCAGCTTCACAAGCTCATCTGCCAGCTCCCTCATCAGCCTGGGATGGATCCCATCTGGTCTCATAGATTTATGAACATCCAAGCAGCTCAGCAGTTCTGTGACTGCCTCCTCCTGGACAACAGGGGGACCATTCTGCTCCATGACACCATCTGCCATCCCAGGAGGACAGTTACCCTGAGGACAAGCCATCTTCCCACTAAAGACTGAGGTAAAGAAGGCTTAAGCACTTCCACCTTCTCCTCATCTGCAGTTACTAAGTTCCCTCCCACATCCAATAGAGAACAAAAGTTAGTCTTACCCTTCCTTTTATCATTAAAGTATTTGTAAAAATATTTTTTGTTTTCCTTTACAAAAGTTGCCAAATTAAATTTGAACTGAACTCTAGCCTCCATAATTTTTTCCCACATGCCCCAGAAACCGCCTTAAATACTTCCTGAGAGACCTGACCCTCCTTCCAAAGATGATAGATCATCTTTTTATTCCTAAGTTCCTTCAAAGCCTCGTTGCCCATCCAGGCTGGATGTTTACCTTGTCGACTCACCTTTCGGCACACAGGGACAGTCTGTTCCTGTGCCCTCAAGATCTCTGTTTTGACACACACTCACCCTTCCTGAGCACCTTTGTTCTTAAGGGCTGATTCCCAAGGAACTCTCTGAATAAGTCTCCTAAATAGGCCAAAATCTGCCCTCCAGAAGTCCAGTGTAAAAGCCTTATTGATGTTCCTCCTGATTTTACCAAATACTGAGAACTCTATAATTTCATGATCACTGTGCCCCAAGCGACCTCCAGCCACCACATCTCCCACCAGCCCATCTCTATTTGCTAACAACAGGTCTAACATAGTCCCTCCCCTGGTGGGCTCACTCACCAGCTGAGATAAAAAGTGTGTGTTTTATCCTCCACACACTCTAAAAACTTCCTGGACTGCCTCTTTTCTGCTGCTTTAAGTTCCCAGCAGATGCCTGGTAGGTTGAAGTTGCCCACAAGAACAAGGGCTGATGATCCTGAAACATTCTCCAGCTACTTATAGAATAAGTTGTCCACCTCTTCTCCCTGGCTGGGTGGAGGATAACAGACTCCCAGTAGGATGTCAGCCTTGTTGGCCTTCCCCTTAATCCTTACTCACAGGATTCAGCTTCATCACCATTGGTTTCAATACCCATGGCATCAAAAGCCTCCCTAATACAAAGGGCCACCCCTGCACCTCTTCTCCCTTTCCTGTCTGTCCTGAAGAGTTTGCAGCCATCCAGTGCAGCACTCCACTGTGTGAGTTGTCCCACCCTGTTTCTGTGATGGTGACTACAGCACAGCTCTGCTGTCCCACCACAGCCCCAGCTCTCTGTTTGTCACCCATGCTGTGTGCATTGGCATACAGGCACCTCAGCTGGGCTGCTGATTTCACCCCCAGCTCAGGCTTACCACCCTTGGGCCTGCTTCCAGACAGCCCAGCTGCATCCCCTTCCCCCTTCAAACCTAGTTTGAAGCTTCTCAACGAGTTCTGCCAGTTCATGAGCTAAAATCCTTCTGCCTTCAACTGGATGGAGCCCATCCAGTTCCAGCAGGCCAGGTGAGAGGGGACTTCAGGTGTAGATAGCAACTGTTTTGCTCTAACTGATAAAAAACAACATTTGATTTACTTCTTTAGGACTCTAATTTGACATTCCAGTTGCAATATGTTTGCAAAACTGAGCAGAATGTTAAGCACTCATGATAGTGCCAATTCTGTATCGTTTCAGTTTCCAAAATGCAAAGGAGATATGTAATACCAAAAGGAGGAAGAATAATCTCATTTTCTTCCCTACAACTTCTGTAAAAAAAGAAAAGAAGTTGTTAAAAAAAAGTTTTCTCTGCATGGAATTCACACTAGAAGGGCCAACAGATCCTTTTATCTATCATTGAGGATTCATATCAAGTTCCACCTGAATATGAGGAAGAATTTCTTCACTGTGCAGGGGTGCAGCCTCTGGAGCAGGTTGTCTGGAGAGGCTGTGAGTCTCCCTCACTGGAGATACTCAAGAACTGTCTGGTCACAATTCTGTGCCATGTGCTCTGGGATGACCCTGCTGGAGTAGGGAGGTTGATTGAAATGGTGCCTCCCAACCTGACCCATGCTGTGGTTCTGTGATTCTGAACAGAGGACATGGCAATAGGTAGCTTCACAGAACTGCTTCGGTGACTTGGCTCTGCTCTGAAGTTTTTTGACTTGCCTTTGAGTTTTTCTGAAATGTTGTATGGGTAGAAATTTAGAGTGCAATGAATTTAGACTCAGTTATGGATTTGTAAAGATGTTTAAGCCATAGGTATTGATCTCTCTACCCTATTATGATTTTTATGTTTCAAGCTTAGTTTTGCCTAACACCTGAAAATATGTCCTTTTGTATTCATTATACCAGTCAACTGAAACAGAGCATTCAAAGGCATACAAACCTGATTTGGAAGAACTTCCGCTAGTATTGCTAGCAATATTTTATGTAAAGTTTTTCTGCATTTTAATATTGAATTGATTTTTTTTTCTGAGTTTACTTTTGAAATACCATTAAGAGTCGCTAATTTATTCTACAGAAATAAGGCTAGATAAATTCTGTTTGAAGCAACAGAACACTTAAAGGTTTTCCCATAACAATGACAGTCATTTCAGTCCCTGTACCCAATATATCTGTCAATTTTAAGAAATTTTCAGGAAGCAATGAACCTGATGCAATAACATTTGTGCAGATTTGTTTACAATTGGCTAAGGGGTTCAAAAGCTGTTGTGGGACAATGTAAATCTATTAATATTTTTGTCCAGCAACAACCAAGAAGCATTTATTTCTTGTTGTTCTCTTTTTGTATAAAACAATATCAGTATTCATTCTTTTTCACTTTTTCAGACCTGAATTGTATGATTCCAATTCTGCGTTATAATTGAAGATGTAAAGTCTGGTTTAGAGCTGCAAATCATTCTAGAGGCAGTTTTCTTTGCAAGATAATCATGTATTAGAACTGATTTTTCCTCATCATGCCTTTCAGCTGTGGACATTTTTGAGCTTATAAAGCATTCTCAATAGGTCAGTTTAAAATGAAGGATTTTGCAAGTTGTTTTTTCTTCATAATGTGATACTTTGTTCATAATTTAATCCTGCAGGAAAACCATTCTGGTTTATGCTTGTCAAGTTTTCATACACAAAAGCTCTAGTAATATATATATATATGGCTCTAGTAATATATATAAGCACCACTTAATTGGAAACAAAAAAAATAATGACTGTTTAAATTATTGTGTGTTAGCTTCTTGCATAAGGAAGTTGCTCTGGTTTTAGCTTTGCAGTACTGAATAATGTCATGTGCCTACATAGGTCTTCTGATAAGGGGAACAAAGCTGTAGAAAAGACATCTCTTCCACTAAGGAAATTACTCCTAACTAAATCTTGTTTGCACATTAGAATAATTTTGATCTTTCTAATTGCAATTGGCTCTGAGATACCTCTGTCCATGCGTCTTACCATGATTACAAACTTTTCTCAGAACCAACCATTGCTGGTGAGTTCTCAGCAGTTTTGCCTCTAGCTCTCCTAGTTAACTTTATTGCCATATGAAAGACATTTATCTTGCAGTCAGCTCCTCTAGGACTCATGGTATTTTCTTTCCAAAGAGTGTTCATCAAAACCAGTTAGCAAAAGCTTTCTGTTCCCTGTATTTTGTTTTTGTGCTAGATTTTAGTTATGATTTTGACATTTCATAGGATCACAGAGTCATTTAGGTTAGAAAAGACCTTTAAGATCGTCAAGTGCAAACACTAACCCAGCACTGCCAAGCCCACGTGGCGGGGTCAGAGGGGACTGTTACTTTCACAATGGAATAATGTTTCCTGATTCTGCTGAAGTCATAGGTCATGTAATTACCTGAGATTACTTTCCAAATTATTTTCCACTTTTTTTTTCTAAAGACATGGTATTATGGAACTTCCTCCACTCTAGAATTACTTAGCTGTAATCAATTCTGTTACCCTTTGCCATTCTCTTCTGATGTGCATTCTCTGTGCTGTTAAGTGTGGAAACAGTTTGGGTTAAACAGTTTTACTGATAGTTGCAATACTCTAGTATTTCATGTTGCCTTAAGAGCCCTTCCTATAGCATGGAAGTAATGGTTCCAAGTGTTCCTGTCTGTGACTAGCTTCTGTGGATGTTAGTCCAGCCAGGCCTATGCTTCCTGCTTATCAGTACAGCTTAGCTGCCTCTATAGTAAATTTTAGTACACAGCGACGATTTCTGCAGCCATGTCCAGTGGAGAAAATCAAACTGGAGTATTAAGTTCTAAGATAAGAGGCATACAGTTACTGACATTCATGGTTGTACAAGAGCTTGCATTTGGACACAGTGGTAAACTGAAACTATCTCGATGCATTTTTGGTGCAGCAGCTCAGAATTTACAAGCCCTCTTGCCACATAATATCCTGGAAAGTGCAAATGCGAAAACTGAAGTAGAATGACAGGACAAGTGTTTCTCCAAAACCAATAAATCCTGACTAAATACTTCTTTTCTGTATTTTTAATGCAATCCACAGCACCCATTGCAGAGGACTTAATCACTATTTGCAGAGTTCAGTGTCTCCCATATAGAGAGATACTCTTTGGGAGTAATGAGAGACACCTAAATCTGAACTAGTATAAGCCATAAATGTAATCTTCTCTGAAACATACAGAGATTCCCATATCTACAGTAACCACAATATTAACAATTGTCATTAACTTTTGGTACCAATGTCAGGCAGTAGTGGTCTGTCATAGCCTATGAGCATCAAAAGTGGCCTCTGTAATACACAGTGTGGTGGATTGACCCTGGCTAGATTCCAGGCACCCACCAAAGCTTCTCTATCACTTCCCACTGCAGCTGCACAGGGGAGGCAAGAATTGGGTGTTAGAGTAAGGGGCATGAGAGAAGGGTTTTGACACTCAGCACTGTCTTGATATGATCCTGGCTTGTTTTTTCCTGGTGGATCTCTATTGAACTATATTGGGTTCTGTGAGCTGTGAAAGAGAAAACTTGAAATAGAAACAAAGGAGATGGATAGAAGAGGTGGAGCATAGTAAATTTCACCTGAGTATCTCCTATAAAAAGGAAAAAATTGGTTGCTTCTTTAAGCCAATATCTTCATTCCAATCAGGATAGGGTTAACTTTGCAGTAGCCAGGAGGAGGCACGGCTAAGACCTAGGAGGACTGTTCTATTATACCTCATGTCATTGCTGGGATCAGGGGAAGGCAGTCTCTCCCAGAGAAGGGCTTCCTTCCCATTGAGTAAGCGTGGTGTGGTTCTGAGCTGGAGGGAGCAGCTGGATAACTTCAGTTCCAAGCTGAAGGGGCCAGTCAGGTAGCACTGGTTCAGAGCCAAAGGGAGCAGTGAGGTATTTATCTGTTGTCAGGGATTTCCACAGTGAAGAATAATAGGGTTTTTTCTTATACTCTCTGCTTTTAGTATTGTTGCTGTTACTGTTCATTTTCTTATTTCATTGCCATTCCCAGTAAATTGTTCTTGTCTCAACCTATGATCTTTACCTTTTGTGCCTCCAATTCCCTTCTCCAGCCCTTCACAGAGGGGAGGGGGAGTGAGTGAATGAGTGGCACATGGTTTGGAGAATCTCAGTGGGATCACTAAACCAAGGAGTACCATTCCTAAACCACAGCAACCAAAAACCTGGGATGCCATTTATACCAGATCTTCAGATTACTTGAAAAGGTTTTAGTCATCTTACTAGAGCAAAGCAGGAACATGGCAATGCACACAAGTTGTTATATTCATATGGGATGAGCACCATTGTGGAAGTCCAGCAATGTCCTCCTGTAAATGTAGCAGTGCAAGGAAATTTGAAGCACATGTGCTGATAAAAGCAAGCAGTCACCAAAGATGGTAGGAGTTCCTAGACTTTCTACTCTTAGGTTTATATTATGCTTTGTAGTAATAGAGTTGTGGCTTGTTTTGAATTCATTCTTGTTGGAACATGCCCTTCACAAATTACTTTTCAAAGGCAGAACAATCTGCAGGTTATTTTTAGAGATATTTATTTTATATTGCATTTCTTGGAAAAGTAAAGGTATTTTCACACCTGAAGGATGGGATGCCACTCAGAGGAGCATGGACAAGTTCAAAAAGTGGTTGTATAGAAATCTCATGAGCATTTAATAAGACCAAGATAAGTGTGCTATACCTGGTTGGAGGAAGCCCTGGTATCATCACAGGCTGAGGCATGAAGGGATCAAGAGGACCCAGAAGGGCTTGGGGTGCTGTGGCTGAGAGGCTGGACATGACCCAGCCATGGGCACTCCCAGCCCAGAGAGCCAAACGTGTGCTGGGCTGCATCCAGAGCAGTGTGGGCAGCAGGGCAGGGAGGGGATTCTGCCCCTCTGCTCTGCTGAGACCCCACCTGCAGGGCTGCATCCAGCTCTGGGCTCCCAGCACAGGAAGGACATGAAGCTGTTGAAGCAGGTTCAGACAAAGGCCAGAAAAATAAAGAGGGATGGAGCACCTCTCTTATGAGGAAAGACTACGTATTTGGTTTGTTCAAAGTTTGTTGTGGTTCATTGAGTACTTGGGTTGAATAGAGAAGGCTTAAGGGTGACATAATTTTGGCCTTTCAGTACCTAAAGGTAGCATAAAAGAAAAATGGAGAAACTATTTACAAGGGCACGTAGTGATAGAACAAGAGAGGATGACTTCAGACTGCAATAGGGTAAGTTTAGATTTTATATTAGGTAAAAAGTCTTTACTGTGAGGGTGGTGAGGCGCAGGAACAGGTTGCCCAGAGAAGTTGTGGATATGCCATTATTGGAAATGTTCAAGGCCAGCTTGGATGGAGTTCTGATCAGCCTGGTCTAGTGAAAGGCTTATGGTAGGCTGGTAGGAACTAGATGATCTTTAAGGTCCTGCTCAAGCCATACCATTCTATGTCTCTATGAGTTTTGTAATGCAGATACATATAAATTGTTAAAATTCATTTTAAAAGAAGAAATGTGATCATAATACAGTTTTACTCAGCCTTTTTGGTTTTGTTACTTCCTTCTTTTACTGTCTTGTGATTTTTCGTCTTTCCCACAGAGGATTTTTTCTGACATTTCTGTTTTATGTTTCATCATCTTGTTAAAAGTAACATGTATTAAATTTAAGAATATCACCTGTGTGTACTATCTTCTTAAGCATTACTGAAAATGACCTTCCAGACAATTGGTTTATCAAAAAGAGTTATGAGCTAAATGTGAAAATATGTTCTCTTTTTCTTCTTGCAGCCTGCAAATGATAACCTGCATACAGATGATGAGCATGAACTCAGAGGAGATAAAGAAAGCTATATCTGTGCTGTGTGTCTGGATGTTTATTTCAATCCTTACATGTGCTATCCATGCCGCCATATCTTTTGTGAGCCTTGCTTAAGGATGCTTGCCAAAGACAACCCAACCAGCACACCATGTCCACTGTGTCGCACTACAATTGCCAGAGTCTTTTTCCAAACAGGTATAAAAATGAAAGTTTTTACACATAGAAAAATATTTGTACTTTTCCTTCCTGTATGCATTCAAAGCAAATTTTGGTAATGTTAATCTACTGTGAGATTTTCTTTCAATTCAACTGCTTCTAAGAACATTCCATCCATGTTCTCTTCAATGTCAAGAAGCTATTTGAGACATGTTTTTACAAACTTTTTATTTTAAAAGTGAGATTCTGATAGTTTTCTGGTAGAATTCTGGTAGATTTCTTTTGTTCTTCTTCCTGAATAATAACAAGCTCCAAACATAATAAACATTTCTCATTTGCTCACTTAATGGCACACAAAAAAAAGCTCTTTTAATTTATGACATTAAATTTGGACACAAGTGAAAATAAAGGCTAGCAGAGCCCTTGTTAATTTTCTTACATTCTCCCATCCTGGCCTCTTATACCCTCATCTCTAGTGTTCCTTACTCTTAACAGTAGGAAAAATATGGTGGGCAGGGGTTGTTTGGTGTTAGATTGGGTATAGAAATAGGAGAGGGTAAGTAGTCCTGCAGATAGAATATCTGGAACAGCGTGAGTCAGTCTTTTATGTCCAAAGCTTATATGGTAGATTCAAGTACCATTGATAAAATTGCACTATGATATCTGGAGTTAGGTCATTTACAGCACTTAAAACTGTGCACAGAATGATCACAAAGTAATGGAAATGACTCAGCCATGCAGGAGTGTTTGTTTCATTTTAGATGCTACAGAGATCTTGCAGAGATCCTCTTAAGCTGTTGTGAGTGCTGTGATGATGACAGGTTAGGCATGCAGACTGAAGTATGATTTCACATTGATCAGCAGAGCTTCCCACCTTCTGTTTCTGGTTGTGCACAGACTCTCTCTCTGTACAGGCATAACTTTATATGATTTGATGGCAGGCCAGTTTGAGGAACTGACTGGGATAAATAAGAACTCATTTGGGTGGGAAGGAGGCATTTTCCGGATGAACCTATTGCCCCAAGATGATTCACTGAGCAGCTGCTGGTCGCCAGGGATAAAGACTGGCTATCCCTGCATTGACTGCACTGCAGCAGAGAAAATGGGTGGAAAGCTGCAGCCCGAGCACTCTCAACCCCCTGCCTGTCTGGTGTGTAGAGATTTCAAGCTGTTTTCATTTCATTTCATTTCCCTAATGTTTGATGCTCCCTTCAATTTGATGTACAGATGAAGTGTGTTTCACTGATAGAGAGTTAGGTTTCTCTAGGGCTATTTAAATTTTAAAAAAGCAGTTTTGCTGCAGAAAATTACTACTGGGAGAGCACAAAAGAAGAATAAAGATGCTTCCTAAAATGTATTTGCAAAACTTTTCAACATGTTACAGTCGTCTAAGTGAAATATTACCAGGATTATCTGTAGCCTTTAAGTACTTAACAATGTAAAAATGTGTAAAAATGCGTGGTAGGAGAGAATGAAGAAGAAGGAGCCAGATTCTTCTGAGCAGTGCTCACTGCAGCACAAGAGGCATTTGGCACAAATTGAAATGCATGAGATCCCATCTGAAGACATGTTTTTTCATGTGAGGGTGTCAAACTGGCTGGTCAGAGACACTGTGGAATACCCATCAAACCCAGCCAAACGTGGTTCTGGGCACCAGTGCAGCTTTCCCTGCTTGAGCAGGTTGGACTGGCTGTTCTCAAGACATCCCTTCAACATCACTCACTCTGTTAAGTATTAAATAGGTATGTAACTTTTTTGAAGGAAAGGGTTTATGTGACTATGGTGCCATAGATAAGTAAATAGAGTCCACTATAAATAGTGGACCATAGCAGTATATGCTTTGTATTAAGAACTTCAGATGAGAGAAATCTGCAGCTATTTGTATATTGCCATTCAGGATATAGCATTATGTGCTTCACTTAGCAATATAATTAAAAATAGGTATGCTAATGTAGCTTTGTTTATTTTTTTTTATATTTATATATATATATATAAAGAAAAATATTTTTAAATTCTCCAGTGCATAACATACCAAACAACTTTTAAATTAAATAAGGGCGTGTTGGTGATGATATCATATCCTTAGAGTAATTAGTAATATCAGTACATTAAGAAGATGGATGATGCCAGAGCAATGTAAAGCACAATAATTTTTTTTTTCACTCAGAAGAGTTATGAAGCCTTTTTAAAGTTATTCTAAAGTCACTGCTGCTATAGGTTTGTGCAGGCAGCAAAGCAAAGTTGCTTGTAGTCTTTACATCCTTCTCTAATGCTGCAGCTGGGATGTTTTATTTCCCTCACTGAATTCGTTTGGATGCTTTCTGCAGCTTTCCATTTGTATATATGCGTTTATTTTACAAAGATATGTCAAAAAGAAAAACAATTATGGATATATTCAGAAGTTCTCTTTTTAGCTTGTACAGTTTTTCAGACTAAACAGAACTGCAACAGAAGGATGCATATAACGTGTAAAAAATAAAAGGCTAAGAGGTCAATTGTCCATCAATTATGGAGCAAAACAGTGTTTAACCAGGAGCTACAAAGCCATATTTGACTCATGAGGGTAATTCCTCTGACCAGTTGCCTTGATCAACTGAGCCTTTCTTACAGGATCCCTTAAGCATGAATTGCAGCCCAGATAGGTTGCTCTGATGGTGTTTACTATGCATTCCCATCTTTCTTAAAGGCTTTCTTAGAAGCTCTTCTCCCATCAGAATGAACTCACATCTCATTAAATGATAGCATGCCCAGGATACACCTAAGAAAATAGCTTTTGAGCTGATTCTGAGTTACCAAGTATCTTTTAAATGCTTCACTTACCTGAAAAGTGACCTTCTACACTTCCATTCATGAAGTTTAATTTATGTTGTTTGCAAGAAGGGCCAGATCTGACACACATGTGCAATAAATCCACCACTTTGGAGAAATGCAGATGGAGGGTAGTGGTTGTGCAAGGGAGGTCCAGGCACGTGGCAGGAAGGAAAGAGGGTCACATACATACAGAAGGACAGGTGACCTGGCCAGCCTGAGGGGATCTTCCATTGCAAGCCTAGCCAAGCAGCCTTCTGGAAGCCACTGAGACTTGACACCACTGCCTTTTCTGAAAAACAGGAATTAGATGCCTCACCAGAGGTTTCAATATTTAAATTTGAATAAAATTGAAAGAACTGTGTTGATTTCTATGGTCTGTAGCAGGAAATTAAAATGTTCTCTGTCTGTGCTGTGAGAGGCAAGTAGAGTCTCATCAGAAGCCTGAATCTGAATACTACTTAATCCAAAAATGTTCTGTAGCATATAAAGCTCTTTCATAAAAATTTAAGAAACACTAGTGTAAAATACACAGTTTATTCATTTTACATTTAGTAGAGGAAAAGGCCTTTTTTCCTTCAATGGTATCAGTTTATATGTGCAGTAGCTCTATTTTCACATAACAAGATAGAGGATTTGAAGATTCTGTGCTCTTCATGGGTTGTGTAGCCTCATTCCACCTGCATTGTGATATGGTGAAATAAAGGATAATTTTTAGAATCAGACCAGCATGGGGTTTTTACTTAAAATCTGCTAATATCTTCCTCTTATACAGAAAAGGCTACTGGAACCAAAGGAATTTTTTTCTTCTTTCTGGAGTCTGCTCACAACAACCTTAGCTTTCTTAAATTTGCCAGAGAAAAAAAATTTATCCTTCCATAACACATTTATTATTAGATTAGTGTGTTCCATTATATTGGACCACATAAAGTATTAAAACACAAGCCTTCCCAAAGAGCCTGTGAATGTCTTCTTTTACTTTGAAGGTACAGAAAAAATTATGGTATCAGCTACTCTTGGTATTTATCTGGAACCAACTTGGTTTGGGGACACAAATTGTGCAGGGGTTTGATGGCCAGGACGTTGAAGTTTTTCCTTTTAACTACTAGCCTAGAAACCTTGTTTGTTATCAGCAGATCAATTCTGTGGTAGTAAAATATTGTTGTCTTGAAATTGTTTTCCATTGCATTGCTATGGATAGATCAGTTTGGCAGTTTTGAGTTGCAATCATGTAGGTATTTCCACAAATTATACCGTGAGAAGATGTTGATTCCTTGAGATTAGTACATAATGCCGACTCCTCCAGTGTGTCGTGAATCATCCTACAAACGTTTTCTTAGTTCCTGTTAATCCAAAGTATTTTTTAAAATCTAAAAAGCATTTCAGGCTGTTCTCCTTCCTTCGCATTACTGACTATTACTGAGTGTTGAGGTTAAAAAAAAAGCAATATGAACTGAGCATTAGTGACACAGTCATTTTTATGGATATAATTTTTATTCATAGAGGTCATCATAGTTTTGTAAGTTCCAAGTAGCTTGATTTCTTAAATAAATAATTTTACCAGAACTTGGCATCATCTTTTATGATTTTTTTTCTGAAGTAACAGATTGTTTAAGACTTGCTCTTACTATATATGGAAATATTTGGGTAAATGTGATTTTAAAAAAAATTAGATGTTATAATCAGAAGAAGGATTACACAGTAGATATGACATTTTTATTTTGTATAAATTTATGTAAATTACCGCTTTATTTAGATCATTGATGTATGTATTCTTTCCCCTTAATTATTGTAGATCTGAATAACTCTACCAGATCCTTTTTCCCTATGGAATATTTGAATGTAAAGGAAAATTTTCAAAAATCCAATTCTGCTAAATGGCCTCTACCAAGCTGCAAGAAAGCATTCAGAGTTTTTGAAGGTAAGATTTTACATTTTTGCCTAAATATCATTCCATTTCAAGTGTAATATTTGAAAATAAGACTCTGATTAATACATGCCATTGGCAAACAATCGGATGATTCTGAAAGTAGAGATGAGTTTAATTCTTGTGGGTGATTCATACACAGTGCTATGAATCTAAAGATGAACTTCAAACTGTAAGAAGACAATTCTGTATGTACCTTTTCATCTAATTTTTAATCTTTAATTCTGTGCATATTATCAGGATAATTGTATGTAGCTTCTTCCTTAGAAAAATTTCTGTCTGCATACTAGAATAAAGAAAATTACTCTAGGAAAAACATTACTGGTTCTGAGTATGGTCAATAAAGACCTCTCAAAAAAAAAATCAGAATCAGTCTTTTATGAAAGAAGTCAAATAAAAAGTTTTGAATAATATATGCTATTCTGTACATAATACATATGAAATAGAGTAATGGGTATGGGTGTTTTAGTTTCATTTTCTCTTTATTGTATGAAGAAAGCTTAGTCCTCTTGTTGCTACTTTACATAAACATTTTCATGATTAACTGATTATTAACTGAACAACATTTAAGTTAGACCACCTAAATGCAGGATTCACTGTTTACCCGTATTTCCCTCTTTTCAATCTAATGGCTTTTCTTCACCAGGCCTCATGTACATTTATTTATACAGTTACTTGTAAATACTTTTCATAGTGCTGAGTCTTGCTAGCAGATACAATTTCCCTGTTTATAAGAACAGAGTGCTTCTAAAAGTATGTGAAAAAATAAAACAAGCCTTCTATTTTATATTCCTTTATAAGTCTACCCAGACCTTTGTAAAGGTGAAACTGGATAAATTCTGGTACTTCACTTATAGAATCATAGCACATAAGGTCACAGTTTGATACTGAAAATATCAAGAATTTTTCCTGGCTGTCAAAAATAGCAGACTTGAGAAGTTTGAGGACTGGTAGATTATCTTTGATACTACTCAGAGAATAAACTGTTGGCAGGACAAACTAACAGGACTATTTATTTTCTCTTACAGGAGTTAATGCAGTATGGGTGTTAATGCTCGGTTAATTTTAATATATATTATATATTTTATATATAATATTTAATCTATATTATGTGACATAGTTCCTTTATGTTTTGTAGTGTTATATGAATTATGCTTTTCATAAATATATTTCACAATGCTAAGCATTGTACAAAGCATAAATAATTAGAAATAAAAGAAAGCTCTAGAGACATCATACAGTTTCAGTATTGTGCCACCTGAAAATCTGCCATATTGTTCAACAAAGGTAATTTTGAATGCTGGAATTATGTGTCTCCAAAGGGTAGCCTAAAAGTCCCACACTAAATGGGGACATGGTTAGATCTAGTTAATAAGACACACAAACCAAAAAGCTCTATGAACCTTTGTTTGCATTTCTAAATAAAATGGTTGCTGCCGTGTCTCTCTTAAGACTTTTTATTTCAATAAAAACTACTGCAAGTTTGTGTGCTTTCAAAATGCAAATATATAGTATTTTCTTCCTGGACTGTTTATTTGGGCTTATATCTAAATTGTACTTGGGAACACCTAAAGTTCCATATTTGGTTTTCATAATTGCTTGTGTTCTCTAGCTCAGGAGGCTGCTAGGAACTTAACAGGCATAAAATACTGAGAACAGTGGCAGCAAAAGTCTTCTGACACCATATTATATTCCATTGCAAATGCAAATCCTGATACCACTGAGATCTGAGGGGATAAAAAGGGTACTTAAATTCATTTTTTTTTAATTAAGAATCTAATAGCCTAATAGGATGTCAGAATTTCAGAAGTCAAATATAAAGAATGGAAAGAAGAATAGGGTGGGTACATGAGTAGAGTCACTGGAGTGAAAAGGGATATGATTACACTGCGTAGAAAGCAATGAAATCTTGCAAATTTGAATATGAAAATAACCACCTCTATATAGGAGAGCAGTCAAATACAGCAATACAATACTGCATTATCAAAGAAGAAATTCTGTTGCCATGTTAGAAATGGATATGCTCTTTCACCTTCATATCCAGCAGGTCCAGTGTTCACTGAGAATCTAGAAGCTCTTTTTGTGTGATTCCAGCTTTCAATGTGACAAAACCTCTTCCACAATATCATTTTAATACCACAGATACAAAAATAGTAAACCTTAACCAGTAAATCACTTATTAGAGATGCTAGATAAAATCAGATTGGGATATGAGGAGAGACGGATGGCTGCTAGGAAGTCTATATTATATACAGAATTTATCAGGTTAACTAATTTTGTCTTTCTGAACATAGCAGGGCTGCTGGATAAAATCAAGCACTTCCTCTTTTTCCTTACTTTTTTTCTTGAACTGATTCACTAAGCCAAATATATTTGGTTATCTACATGTGAGTCTTCTTTCATATGAGATTTTCCATGAGGAATGTAGAATTATCTTTAATAATATAACCAACCATAGCTTTTCAGTTCTTATGCAAAAGAAACCTCAGCACTGCAGCACTTTTGGGCTTTCAGCTGATGAAAATTGCTGCAGATTAGTTTGTCCTTGTACTGCACTGCATTTTTTCCAGTAAAATAATCAACAGAATTTCCATTTGTTCCATAAACATTACTTATGGTGTTGCTGTCTGTATGGTATGCTGTGTTTGGTAAATGATAGGTCAATGATAAAATGGAAACTCTATTCAAGAAGGAAAGCAATTCTTCTTTTCCCATTCAGATTTTTAATACATGGAAAAGTTAACAAGCTAATTTTAAATATTTCCCTAAAATATCTGTTTCAAATGAGACAAACAAAGATAGTATATTAGTTATTTTTTTGAGTATTGGCAACTTTAAAAAAAAGTAATTGCACAATAGAAATAACATCTCAATTACTGGTTTCCTTAAATAGATTTTAAAACAGATAAACAGAGTAGTTTGAACAGGAGAGTTAAATAGTAAATACAGTCAATTGGATTCTATTATCATATATTCATAGTTGAATAACTTAAGTGTGGCCTTTGTATGTCATTAAGGTGGAACTGTGTTCTGTAAGTGCTGTACAGTCACAGGAAGTTCACCAACTAAGGGTAAGTTTCCAAAAGTAATGTGGGCTAAAATGAGTGATTAGAATAATTTAAATTGCAAATATGATACTTAATTTGACAGTGATTTTGGTGTAATCAAGTGCAGAAATTAAAAATGACTGAGACATTTAGTACCCTGGGCCTACAAGTGTTTTTTCAAAAGCTTTTGCATAAATCTGAGGTAGAAAAACATTGAAGAGATATAGGATAAAGCAGTCAGGATAATGATGGTAGTAGCATTGTAGGTGGATGCTGGCTGCCTGCATATAGAGTAAGGTTGTAGAGATGGCCCAAGAAAAGTAGAGGCAGGTGTTTTGAACAGGAGAAAGCATTATAAACTTCTGAGTTACAGCCCTTGGTGGCTATTTGGAATCATAATTATTCCTAGGCTAATAGGAATTACCTCCAACTGTTACTGTTGCTGATGTTTTTATTTAAAATATGGCAGTTAAATTGAAACTCTACTTAAAAACAGAATATTTATTTCTATACTTTGAAATGTTTAATCTAGAAAACATCCCCTCAATGTTGTATACTATGAAATCTGTGCAGATTCTTTCTTGATCTCATCTCTTTAAGTACTTAATAAAAGCATTGACTTCTGCATCAGTCAAGGATTGCACAATAGAGTGTTCTCCAAGCCTACTAAACCTTCGTGAAAATTACCACCACCTCAGTAGGTCCATGTCCTTTTATGTAGTCATTCTCTAGAGAAAATGTTGAAAAATTTCCTTCAGAGAAAGCTTTTAATAATACCTCTTGGTATATTTCTTTATATCTCTGTCTTTAAAATAGGGGTACAATACTAAAATTTACTTTCTTGATTCAAGATTCTTGTTGTCCTGATTTCAGTTTGATAGGCAACAAAGACAGGATGTTAAAAACAGAAAATTTACAGGTTTTAAGTTCATAATTCCATGTTTAAAAGAACCAAAAAAAGGTTTTTTCAAGTTCAGGTACTGTGATCTACTGAGAAGAAGACAAGAGAAGTGTTACTGAAAATAGAAGGTGCAGCATTTAATTTTTGCTATAAAGAGTAATGCTGGCAGAAGGCTCCCAGAATAATCCTTATTTTGAAGTATTTTTCTCAAACTCTACTATTCCATCCCATCAGGTCACCCAGAGCAGGTGACACAGGAACTCATCCAGGTGGGTTTTGAATGTCTCTGGAGAGGGAGAGTCTACAACCCCCCTGGGCAGCCTGCTCCAGTGCTCTGCCACCCTCAACATAAAGTTCTTCCTCATGTTGAGATGGAATTTCTTGTATTTTAGTTTATGGTCATTGCTCCTTTCCCAGGCTCTGGACACCACTGAACAGTCTGGCATCATCTTGTTGGCACCCACCTCTGAGCTGTTTATGTGCATTGATGAGATCCTGTCTCAGTCTTCTCTTCTCTAGACTAAACAGGCCCAGCTCTCTGTCTCTCCTCGTAAGGTTCTTCAGTAGAGCTTGTGAAACCACAAAAAGTTAATTTGTACACATGTATTTCTCACTAAATGCATTTGCAATCTGCAGTCTTCGCAGAAAGCATATTTTCTGCCTAAAAAAGAGACACTTCACTGGAACGTGTTGTCTCAAGTATCTGTTAGGCTTATAGTACACTAATACAGAAAAGACAGAATCCAAGCCTGCTGGTTGAATGTCTTAGGTTAGCTCCACTGATGGCAACTTTGTCATTTTGCTGATTTGTTAGCACTTGGACCCTAACTCTTGCACCCATTTTCCTTGCCCTTAAGTTCTTTCAGCTCCTGCTGGTAAAAAATGCAAGACGGATTTCTTGATTCCAGAGTCCCCCTTGGGTCCCATGGAGCAGCTGTGCTTTAACTAGCCATTATGTCTCTCCTTCTGCACCTTGCCAAGTAGAAGTCAATCTGAAAGGAAAAGAAAATAGAAGAGGAAGTTTGAAATAAAAAGGTCATTGCCACAGAGATATCTTAAGCTTCAGCTTCAGGGCTGCCACTTCCTTCCCTGTTATTTTGCCAACAGTGTTAGTACAAAACATTGTGAATCAATAGCCTTGTTTATCTTTTAAGCTGTTTTGCAGAAGCTGTTCTTTAGGGACTCCTTCAGAGCCACATTCTTATTGAAAAGGGTGTTCTGTAACCTTTTTCCAGTCCTAAAGACTGCCTCCAGCACTGGCCAGTGTAGGAGAGTAATTTACTGCTCAGAAATTATGGTTGCTGATTAGTCTCTATTGGTTCATCAGCGCACTGAAGGGAATGAAATTCTATCTAATTTGTATGTGTCAGGATTTTTTGTTTCCATTTAACCATGATATTGTAAGAGTGGTGTACCAGGAATATTGATAGCTGTAATTATGCAACACCAAGGATTGTTATAGAATAGCCATGGCAAGCATACTGGAGCCTTTCCCCATTTGACATGTCCCTGAATGCATGTTAGATTGGTATCTTTAGTTCTGCTTAGGCAACCAAGTGTTCATATTGGTCAGTGAAACAAACTAAGAACAGCCTGGACCTCTTATGAAAGCTATGGTCTCACACCTGTACCAGAGACACCCAAATGAACTTGTAGAGGAGTAAGAGGTATCATGGTTTACACTCTGCAGCTTATAGTTCCTAAAAGCTTTTAAGAAGGTTCTTTTCTAAAGATGTTTGATAAAATACAGCTGTGTTCAGGATAAGAGGGAAAGTCCTTTGAAGCATTAATAGCCAGTTAAAAGATACCAAACAAAGAATAGAAATATATGATAAATATTTCTCACTGAAGAGTTATCATATGGGTCCTATATGGGTCTATATTACAGTTTGTATTGTCCAGTATATTTTTTACAAGATATGAAGATGTAACATTTGCTTAAAGTACTGAAATATTCTTGGATAATAAAAATTAAAACCAAGTGTAACAGTGGCAGGAGACTGTCTTGGTACCTAGTATTCTTCAGCAGCATTTACACTGTTTTACTTTGATCACAAAACAAGTTAGAGGGAAGGGTACAGACAAGAGAAAAGAGAAAGTCAGTTTTAAATTGTTTCCTGATGAGGAATATGTAAATAGACTAGAATGCTTCACTCAAAGAAAGACATTATTAAAAGAGGGGGGATGATTGCAGTAATTAAGATCACGAAAGGCTGACAGAAGTATATCTGCTGCTGTTATTCACTGTCTCGTAATAAAAGAGCTAGAACGCTGCAAAAGAACTAAAAGATACTAAATAAAATTATCATTACTCCAGAGCATGAGTTCAAATAATGATAGATTCTTATTCCTGTTAAACTCAAAGATACCACATTTGTCTACAGAGATCCTGGAAATGCAAGTCCCTGGGACTGAGAGGGAAAAGTATTGCAATAACCTTGCCCTGTTGGTTTTTTTTTAATCCCAACCAATTCCTCATAGTTTGACTTGTCAGAGAAAGAATGATAGGGTAGGAAGGCCTTTAGACTACTCAGGATGCCTGCTTTACAAGACACTGTTTTACAGTTGATGGAATAGTGTCTTCTTTACAATTTTATTTAAGCCATCACAAAAGGATTTTATTTTATTTATTTATTAAATAAGATCACATAAATATTTACTATTTGCTCTCTAGAGACAATTGAAAACAATACATAATCCTAGTTTAACCACATTAGGTTACTAGTGTTTTGAAGTGGTAGTCTTTCATTCCAGAATTTGTTCAGAGCATAAAGTATCTCTTGGTTTTAAGATTTAAGTTTTATGTAAAATTCTGCTGTTCAGGTTCGGATTGGTCTCTGTGAGCAAGTAGAAGAAAAGATGCCTTTTTTCTTCACCAATGACAGGAATTAGCAAGTATTTTTCATGTGTTTTAGTGGAAGTGGGGAATAATCCTTGCTAACTATGCCAAGAAGAATAGGGAATAGGGAAAAAATTGTTATATTCTTAATTAGCTGTAAACTATTATGTTTAGTTATGTTAAATTTTATGTCATGCATTCTTCCCCAGCACTGAAATGCACTGCCTAGGAGAGCAGTTTGTACTCATGCAGCCACTAAAGAGTTCCAACTCTGCTGGTGTAAATACATCTTAACTCAGAAGTTAAGTTTGCCTGGTGTTTAGTCCGTTGATTTGATACCTCACAGAAACCCTGTTTGCTATAAAAAGAATAATTTGATTGATAATAGATGGTGGCTGTATCAGCTGGCTTCATCACTGTCAATGAGCTGATAGGGAAGAAAGCAGGACAGCCATGTACAGTGTTCTTCCTGCCTAACATTACTACTTCATACACCTGTACTAGTGACAGATAGCTCTGTGCCCATCCCAAATTTGGACATAAACACAAGTTCACTTTGATCCTGAAGCATTTTTTATTGGACAGAAACCTGACAAGATTTATGGAAGAATTTGGTGCTTGCACTGCATAATCGTAAAAAGTTAGGCAAAATTTTTTAGGGAATACAGAGTTGTGGAGACCCTTTAAAGTGAAAACAAAAGACACCATTTTAATTTGGTGAAGGACAAAAGAGGAACCATGAAAGCACTCAAGGTGATGTGTGAGAACAATAAGCAAGAATAAATAATCATATTTTAATTAGTTCAGAGCTGGACTAGGCATACCTTCTCAAAGAAGCGAGAGATGTGCAAACAGCAGAGTAAATTCAGAAGCTTTGGTGAATATACTCATGGAGTAGATAAAGTTCAATGTTTGATGTCATCAGAAAAAATTAGAGATTAAAACCATTACACATCTAATCAAGGGTTAAAGAAAGGAAATTTTAACAGTTCATAATAATTTTCTTTTTATTTCAAATAGCTTCTTGCTTAACTTTTTGATAACCCTGCTTTATGAAAATTTATTTTTAATTTTCTGTTGAACATCTATGAAGGCTTTTTAGACAGAAGTCTTGGCTAACTTCCTAAAAACTGGGTAAATACTGCCAGCATGAGAAAACTTTCAGCTCAGAAAAACTGTGCCAGCCATGAGAAAACTTTCAGTTCAGAAAAATTGTGCCTGCTTTCTAAAGATATAATCTTGTACTTTGGATTTTTCATTATCTGGAGCAATATTTCTTTTGTTTGCTCGGATGGGAAATAGGAATTTTGGGCATTGACATTAACTAAAGCTGAGCATGCCTTTTTTTAAAGACAGTGGCATGGCTCCAAGATAGGTCATTCACCAGTTTCTCGAGAGAAATTAAGGGAGTCATGATGTCAGATTTGCAAATAAACTAAATGTTTTGTATAAATGCACAGAACCTTGTCTTACAGAGGGGTGTGGTAAGGCACGCCTATAATATGTATTCCCTCTGATCTCTGCTGACACTGTCCCTGTCTTAAGAGAAGTAGGGCATATTCGTTAATTTATTTTTAAGGAAGTATTTGCATTACTATTATCTACTGTTATCACTAACATTGGCTTGAAACATTAAAGCCTGAAGCACTGAAGGGTTGTAACAGGAGTTACAAAACTCTGCAAAGTTTTTGTTAAATCATCATTAGTATTAAATACTATGTTTTGACAGAATACAGCTATTATGCAGATCACAAAATAAGAATCTAGAGAGAATTAAGCAGCATGCCAAGTAGCATTCATAGTAAAGACAAGAAACAATATGACCTTTTTTTTTTGTTATTCTATACTTTTTCAGTCATCTCTTATTATATAGTAAGTCTACCTATAAATATCAATAGCATTTGCCTCTCTATATATTGTGAGGTAGCAGTCTGTAAAAAAGAGCCTTAAGGGATATAAGTACTTAGGGAGAGAAGAACGAAACGAGAGGGAGCTGATGCCATTACAGCAATGTGACACAAAACAGGTGAAGGCTTCTCTGATGATAACTTAGCAAGAGTTGCTGGCAGCTGAAATACAGTATTTGGTCATCTGGGAAGATGACAAATACAACATGATATACAGAAATTTTCAGTGGTAAAATGTAGGAACAGCAGGAGAGAGATTAATGATGTGGATGATGAGTAAGCAGTTAGATAGAGAGCGGAAGGGAAACAGAAAGTAAATTAAAAATAAGACGAAAACTCACTGATTTAGAATATCCTGAATACTGTTTATTTTTTCATATAGATTATTGATGCATACACCACAGAAAATTAAATACTTCAAGCTGCTGTTTGAAATTCCGTTTTTCACTGTCTGCATTGTCATGGCAAAGAGAGAAGTTGTCCACAAGTCAAATTCGCTGTTAAGATACAATTTATTTACAAGGAAATGTGAACAAAAATGTCTTAAAAGCAAATGTATGAAAATTACCATAACTGTAATGTGTATGTTATCAATATACATGTACAAGTCTTACCTTTAAAATCAAAGGAAGACATTTTATGGTCTAGAATGTATGCAACCTATGCATTTAGATCACTATGACATACATAAGACCATGCAGCTTCACTCCTTGATATCAGTCCTCAGCTGTTACCTAATATCCTGACTATTTGGATAATACTTTTTGGTTTATGGTTTAGGGGAAGAAAGAAAAAGCAAACACTTAGTTACTTTTAAAAAAATCTGCTCACTGAGTATCTTCCAAAATTCCTTCAAGTCTTCCAAAGGCAAGTGACTTTTACACTGTGACATGTGGATTAATTACTCCCATTTTAGTATGTATCCTAGCAGTTAAGCTAGCCAAGTGGCTTCTATTTGTGAGTATTGATAATTATAGAATAATCACTGATGACTATGTTTTCTGTGATAATATGAGCTTGTTTTCTAAAGTCATTATGCCCTGCCATAGTCCTCTCGTTTCTTGATTCCTTTATTTTCAGGAAAATAAGCAGATCAAAACAGAGATTATGGGGTTATCTGCTTTTTCTTTGAATTTGTAAGAGGGGCTGGACATAGTTGTTATTGAATAATTCTCATGAATTTGGTAAATATATTTCTTATTTAATAAATGAGTGAGATTTTTAGTTATGCAGAATAGCCAATGTAAAATGTGTGTGCATGCATTTAACGTGGCTTTATGGATTTTGGCATTAATTTTTAAACTTCCTTATTTTCTTTTCCAACAATCTGCTATTTGTTACAATATACAAACTAACTTCATGGGTTCATATTTTATTCAGTAAAAGCTGATTTATTTAGCTATAAAATAGCAAAAGGTAACTGCCTCCAGACTTTTTATTTCTTTATTTGCTTAGTATTCTGAACATCATTGTTAACTGGTAAAGAGACATTTTTTCTTAGAATTCAAACTAATAGTAGGAACGTGCAAAAAAATTCACTTATAAATAAATTTCTCACTGAAATCTGACAAGCTGTATTTGAATGGAAAAAGATCTTTTATTCATTTCCAGACCAAAACTGTCAAATCTCTTTGTCAAGTGAAAATAATTTAAATTCTGATGGAATGCAATTTACAGTTAATTTAAGGGATTGGCCATAAATGATCCAAAGAAATGCTAAATTCAAGTATGGCTTTTATGTGTTGATTTTCAGTTAATCACCTTGAATTCTGGGTTTAGTTTGTTTACACATCTCTGTAGAAAACCTCTAAGATTAGCTACCAAAAAATATTGTACTTGTAATTTTGAAAATAATATAGGAAGTTAGAGCAGTATGAAATAAATATTTTTAAGAACTGCCGTTGTTACAGGAACTTCTATTAATTGTTTTGTTTGGGGCTTTTTATCCTTTCCATTTTGTATATGTCTGGTTCATTTTGATATATTCACTTCCAAGATCCATGTAGGATTTATAAAGTTTTAAGAGAGGGGAGACTATTCTTAGACATAAATGCCAATAGTTTTGCTTATACCAGACAGCAAGAACCATTGTTTGCCTGGTGCTTGATTCTGTAGGACTGAAGTTTTTAGAAGCTTTTTGTTTAGACAAATGAAATGTACATCAGAGATAGTTCTACATTTTAGAATACCTGCATAGTTTTGTCTGTAGCATGTTGTTCTTCTTTTCATGTTAAATGCCTTATGAAAATCACAAAACAGACATCTGGCTGTAACAGTGGTTCCCAACTCTGCCTTATGGAAAGGAGTGTTCCTTGTGGAATCAAGTCATGTGTCCCATAAGAAAGGCTTCAGGACATGGCTTTTCCAGATTTTCACAGTAACCGGTTGCTTATCTAGACTCTTTTAGACAGGGTTCCTTGACACCTTTAAAAAGCAGTTACTCTGTGTTCTTCACTAAATTGCCTACATGCAACTGATTTGTTCATGTGCAGAGGGCATC
Source organism: Acridotheres tristis (assembly GCA_037013685.1). Classification (NCBI taxonomy): domain Eukaryota; kingdom Metazoa; phylum Chordata; class Aves; order Passeriformes; family Sturnidae; genus Acridotheres; species Acridotheres tristis. Next base: position 59,459,680 of record CM072919.1, on the reverse strand, counting down.
TGTATCATATGCACTGTGACTTCAATAAATCACATTTTAAGCATGCACAAATTACTGCTTAAACACGATTTACCTCTCTGAGACTGTGATAGAATTCAACACTTAACCCAAAAGCCCAGCAAAAGTCTATAACTGGTAAGAAGACAAGATAATGAATGTAAAAATTATTTCAGGAAAGGAAAGTACATTTTTACACCTTAAGTACATTTTACATCCAGGTTTTCTCAAGCCCAACAGCTATCAGAAAGTAGGACTTGGTTTTTGGGGATGGAAAAGAAAAGGAGAGATGTTTCAGCTATCCTGTAAGTTTAGTTATGAATATAAGGTGCTGGCAGCCAGTGAGAGCCTGTAAGTGAAATCAGAAGGGCAAGAGCAAAGAAATATGCAAAGAGTGCAGAGAGAAAGCAAGAGGAAGGCAAGTGCAGGATAGTGAGGGAGGTTTGGAAAGATTATTTTTCTGTGGAAAAGGCCTTTGAAGGTGATAGTAGAAGTTTTAACATAGGAAAGCTGAAGGTTCTGGTGTGCATCCTGGAGAAAGAAGAGTTTGTAATTTGATATGTCTCTAGAAAAAAAAATCTGAGAAAACAGGAGTGTGGAACTGAAATACTGAAGCAAGAGGGTGGTGAGGTTCAAGCTTTTCATACAGAAGAAGTGGATCTCTGGATCTGAGAAGCATGGTGATTGCATTGAATGGCCTTGGTTTGGGGAAGGAACTGGATACTTTGGGAACTTGAGTTTCAGTGGAGAGCTTAAGACTGAGTTAGAGTTTGGGGCACAAGAAGTCAATGGGATATGCCTGCAGTCATTCACGCAGAATAAGTGCTATTCTCTCATAAACCTCTTTGGCAATATATGATTTTTCTTTCTTGGAAATACAAAACTTACAGCTCATTTTAACTAGCAAATTTTGCAATTTAGCTATTACGTTAGCATAACCAGAATATAATGCCTCTTGGTGTGCATATGGGAGAAAGCTGGCATTTACGCAAAAAGTTTGGGATTATACCTAATTTGTGAAAGCATGAAAGCAACCTGTATACTTGAAAAATTATAGGATACTTGGAAATTTTGTTATTTTCTTCCATGCTGTCATCAAGTCTGCAGGTGACAACAAATTGGCAGACTCAGTGGTGGGGCTGCTATTCAGAGAGAATAAGAAGTTGGAGAAATGCAGGTGCTTCATCAGACAAAGACCCTTTTACCAGGCACCTAAAAAAAAAAGATAGACCTAAGTAGCAGATGGAAAATACAGTGTGAAAGAGCGTGTAGTGAGCCAAATTGAGACCCTGTTGGAATGCCACAGTGGCCTGTGTAGTTCAGAACGTTCATATGTGATTTGGGAAATTTGTCTAATGTGATAACATATTTACAGCTGGTAAAATTGATAGTGATTGATTAGTGATATTCACTTCACTGATGATAGTAAATATGAACTTGACAGCTAACAGTTCGTTTGATCAGTGACCTAGAGGAGGCAACAGAATACATTTTCATCAGGCCTGCAGAGAACAGCAAAGTTAAAGACAGATTGATACATTCAGCACAGGGCTACCACTCAGAGATACCTAGACAAGCTGGAGAAATATTCTGGAAGGACTCTGAAATTTAACAAGGACAGATACTGAGACCTGCACCTGGGAAGAAAGAGCCCTGGCAATGAGAGCGGTTGGGCACTGAAAACCTGGGGACAGCTCTCTGTAAAGAGCCTGGGCATCCCGATGGAGAGCAAGCTGTGCGTGAGCTAGAAGTGTGCCCTGGAAGTGAAGAAGGCCAGCAGCATCCAGGGCTTTGTGAACAGGGGTATGATGTATGAAAACCTGTAGATGAAGCTTTTATCCCCTACTGCTCAGCACACCACATCTAAAATCCTGCAGTTTTGCCTTCCTCTCCTGTGCGGGGAAGCTGACAGTAGACTGGAGCAGGGCTAGCAGAGCGGCCCGGGTTTAACTGGGATGCTCAGAGGCCTGGAGAACCTGACCGGGAAGAGGAGGCTGTGGGAACTGGCTTCTTCAGTCTGGGGAAGGGGAGGCTTTGGAGAGGATCTCCAGTCAGCTTTATCATACCTATAAGGAGACCACCAAGAGGACAGACAAGCTGTTCATGGTGATGTGTGGCAAGAGGATGAACATTAAGATATGAAAAGTTCAGATTGCAGGTAAGGAAAACACTTTTACTATGAGGACAGTCAGGTGCTGGAGTAGGTGCCCACAGAGGCATTATGCATCTCCATAATGTATCATATTCACTGTGATGTGCTGTAAATTAGCTGTTGTCATTTAAAAAAAGACATTTGGATAATATGAGGATTAATTTTCTGAAAACGTTTAATGCACAGCCACAGTAAAAGGCAAGCAGGAATTATTAAAATTATAACAAAATGGAAAATACTATGTCATTGTGTAGATCTGTGGTGATCCCACAACTCAAATTTTACATATAATTTTAGATTACATTATATCAGAGAAAGATAAAGCAGGGTGAAGCATAATGTGGAAAGGATAGTCTGAAGTATAGAAGCTTTTTCCATACAAAGGAAACTCAAAAGTTCTTTCGTTTGGAAAGCATATTAGGAAGACAGATACAAGAGGTCTGTAAAATAATGAATGGAATAAAGATGTTTTAGGAAAGATTATTCACTGTCTCTCACAGGCATTCTTGCATTAGCAATTATATCAGCCATAATAGAGCACAAAAATTGATGTTGTGAGGTCAGATGTTCACATTTGCATGTCAGGCAATTTGCAGTCCCAAGGGCTAAATGCCCATTAGTGGTTGAAGCATATTACTGTAACACTTCTGAGTTCTAAGAGCTCATCTTCTGTTTCTAGTTTTACCTGAAAGGAAAACAATTTATTTACTCCAAAACTACTCCACCAAGGGACAAAAAGTGCAGTAAATTGAGTCAATGTGAGATCTGGTTCAAAAGCATGCAGAGATACATGTAATGCTGTTTTAACACATTGTTCTGAAAACCGCTTCCAAAGATCTAGAGCACTAAGCAGCCAGGTGCTACAAGAGTACATAAGGAAAGGTCTCAGTCTGTACTTACCACTTTTTTCTCACAATCTTTCAATAACTCTGTTTTATCTACTGCAGAAAGAAGAGTCTGTGCCAAAATATGTACTTTGGTATGTCTGATAACCTCAGAACACTGGTTCATATGTAATTTAATTTTACATGAGCACTTATAATGTAAATGGTTATTGTAGCTTGCACATTATTCGAGAACAGTTTAGAGTAAAAGGTATCTGATACCTTCTATTTTCGAGTCTTTTTAAAAAGTAGGTCAATTTATAAAATTGGGAGAATATTTTAATTTTTTTTGTAGTTTTGTTTTGTATTTTGCTAGTACTTCAACAGAAGGTTGCAAAGTGCAACACGTGTCTACTGATGCTGTAGTGAAAATTCTTTTTGGTTTGCACTATTTGGTGCATATAAAAGTGTGATTTGCACACAACATTGTTTTTGTTATCTAGTAACAGGTTCCCACTAACAGTCTGCCAGACTTTTCTGGCAATGTGCATGCATATTCATGTGATTTGAATAGAAGTTCTTGTTTGGAGTATAGCAACACAGGCATGTGCAAGAAAGTTAAATAAAATACGTTTTTTCACAAATACATGCCTGTGCACAAATCATTTGGGGACTGAAATCATGTATGATAGATTTTTTTTTAAGAAGTAGAAAATACATTAGAAGGCGTTGGATGCTTCCTCAAGTCTTCTGTTTCATAATTCAAACCCCTACTCCATGTTGCTGTTTAGTTTTTTAGGAACTGTACAGTTCTCAGCTGTCATCTGCAGATAGCTAAGAAACGTGGTTTGTTTCCACTCTAGCTAGAGATACAGACATCTGAAGGTATTTTTCTTGTCAGAACTTATTAAAGAATACAGAATGCATTATAAAAATTGCTCATTACATGAAAACAGAGCAGAAATCTAGAGTACAACTGTCTTTTATCGGAATGGGACAGATTTTCTGCCTTTGCACGACAGCTCCCAGGCTCTTTTTAGTGCCACAGCCTACTGACACAGCTGCACAGACTCCTCTCTAACCTCACATCTTGACATAGGGAAGAGTTATGCTTTTACAGTACCTCTCTTGCTGCATGGAGAAGTCTGGGAAACAAAGAGGACAGACCTTTTGGCAGGACTCTGCACTCGGGCCATCTTGGAGTCACAGGGTTTTTACTTCCACTTGACTTATTTGCATCTGCCTACATATTTTTAAGGTGTTATCAGCATACAAACAGTGATTTAAAAATTGAATTTTAACCTGGTGTGCATTATTCATCATATTAAAGCAAGAACAATTTATTTAGATAGTTTTGAAAAATAGTCTCAGATTCTAGAAATAGGAATTCAAATGTGATTCAGCTGTTGAACTATGTATGTACAAATCTGGATATGTTTTGATTACTGAAGAATTCAGATGAGTAGAACTAGGGAATCCAGCCAGCTTAACTAATTACTGAAGAGATTCATTACAGTATATGGAGCCTTTCACTTCTAGATCGGAGTCCAACTCAGAGAAAAAAGGCACCAAATGCAAGGTATTCATAGATCTGGATAACATAAGCAGATAGCATTACTTTATTATGGTAGAGAATTCCAAATCCAGACAAACAAACAAACATTTTATTTTCTGGACATGGAACACAGAGTTACTTTATAAGTAACACAGTGTTACTCTTTAAATGTTACAAAATCAATTCCACAGATAGCTTCTTGTCCAAAAAAGTGATGAAATAGCAGTGAGGTGTGAGATTTCCTGCTTCTATTTGTCTTTTTGATAACTGCAGGAAAGAGTGTTAACTTTTTTTTTTTTGCTAGTCAATCTGGTTTCTTTTAAAAAGGTTGTTATCGCCTAGTCTGTTTTTCAGCAGGTTTTCGAAGGCACTCAAATACTGTAACAAGGAGGCATTTCCCACATGCTGCTCACAGGATGGACTATATGGACTTTGAGGATGATAGCCGTGGATGGAGGTTTGATATGGACTTGGTCATCATCTACATTTATTCAGTCAACTGGATAATAGGATTTATAGTTTTCTGTTTCCTTTGTTATTTCTTTTTCCCTCTTTAGGCTGTAGAAATAACAGTTCAGGAACATGACAGTCATGTGAACCAAAAAAATTGTGAATAGATAAATATTGAAAAAGGTAAGATGTTTGATACTGCATTTTTATCATTCAGAATTGGAATAGACTGCACCAAGCATGCCGTGAAGCTGTTTGATACTTCTGCTATATGTGGCGAAGTACTTGAGTTTGGTTACAAATGCACAATAAGAGGACCATTTTTTGTGTAGATTCCCAGTGCAGCACTGTACCTTTTTTACCCATTCACATGAGTGTGTTTCGATCTAGCAAGACAGCTGATGGAGGGCAAGCAGCAGGCCTTCCAGCTATGACACTGACCCAAATAAAAACTGGAGACAGAAGCATTCTCCAGTGTAAGAAATCAGTATCAGTATTAAATTGCTGTAATCATTGAGGATACTTTTAAATGTGAGCTCTCCAGGACTTTATGTCTCGGGGGAAAGTACATAAGAGGGCACAGTATTTATTTGCTCCTTTCTTGTGAAATGATTCTAAAGCACTTTATAGTTATTCTATATATAGATTGATGAGTTACCATATCAAACTGCAGCCAATTCAACAATCATTCCAGACTTGCTGCTTTACACAATATTTTGAAGTGAAAGAGCATCTATTAAATTACAGTAAAAGATACTAGAAACAAATGTGGGAATCAGGTGCTGAAGAATGGCACAAGGTAGTTTAGGGCTTTACTTTTCAGGAAGGTACAAGGAAGTTTTTATTTCTAGTGGCATGACTCTTCAAAGTACGCTGTACTTTCATCTAGAAAAGCATGTGAGTGTAGGTATATTGTCCCTCTAGTATCAGAATTTGTGTGGGAGACCTGTGGTTTTTCAGTGGGTGGTGTACTCCCCTGTTCTAGCAGAGAACAAGGAGAAATGTGTTGTGGAAGGTGCCATCTGCCAAATGTGATGGAATGAAAGCAGAGTTTTTTAAGCATGAGCTTATATTCCTTTACTGGAGCAGCTCCAGCTTGGTCAGTGTCTTATAGGCTATGAAGGGATCAGGACCAGAAACTTTCACCTAATCTGAAAAGCAGCAGTAAATCAACTGCTAATATTAAGTTTTCTTACAGACTGCATAGAACAATCTTTTCAAGAACATATGAGTAGAATTAAAAATTACAAGTATAATTACATTGATTTGACTAATTAATCTTTGCCATCTTTTTTTAATATATGCAAATTTAAAGAGATGTAAGAACTGAAATTCATCATCACCACATAGTCATGGTTTTGACAAAAATGTATTTGTGTAATGATAATAATCTACTTAGTTACTTTGTCTCTGCCTGAAAGTGACTAGCTCTATTATTAATGGCATTAAGCATAATGTTTTAAAAGTTTTAAGACTGTAATAAAACATTTCATGGAAGTATTTTAAAAGCTAGGGGGTGTAAGTCATAGGCTCGTGTTTGGCTACATACAGATGTGTGGGTGTATATGCTAAAATATTATCTGTAACTTTAAACAATTCTCTCATATATGCCAGGACTGGCATTCTAACTGCAATTTTTGTTTGCCTCTCTAAACTTATGAAATTGCTGCTCATATGTCAGAAAAGAGAGGGACCAACTCACCTCTTAAGACCAATTTGCTTCTACCTTTTTATCTCAAAAAAATCTAAAATTAAAAAAAAGTAATGAAAAATTATGACATAGTCTAAAATTATAGTAATAATGTTATTTAATTTTTTTTTAACCAGGATGTCTGATAAAGCAATATCCTTCAGTAAATATTCAAAAATATATTGAGACAAATAGTATAGAAGCTAACTAGTTATATAAGAAAAAGTTACATCATTTTTAATAGCATGTTACCATGGTTTTATTTGAAAAAGGGCCACAAAGAAGAGTAAAACTCCAATCTAATATTGGCCTCTTTTGTACATTTTCGACAAGAATTGATGACTGAGAGTGGCTACATTTATCTAAAGTTAGCAGGTCTCACAATTCTGCAAGACATTTCTAATTGTTTAGCTCTACCTTTCTTCAAGGCCTAAACTGTTTCTTGAGCAATATTGTTTTACTGTATATGGGTTGTTATTAATTCCAGAGGAAGACTATTTTTAAATAATTGGACGTGTACGTAATGAAGACTACTCCAACTCTGAGAGACACTCCATAGGAAAACACCTAGAAAGCTATAGAGTGGAGATGCACATTTTTGGTCATATAGTGGGTTTTTTTGAGATAATACTTTTGTAAAAATGCAGTAACAAGTCAGAGGCTGAAATTTGGTTTTCCTTGAAGTCTGCTGTAAATGCTGTTAATATCTCTTGGAGCAAGAGCGGGTCCTCTGTAGGTTACTTTCTGGTTATATTGATCCTGATCAGCAAGCTTGTATTTCTTAACTACCATAGTATTAAAATGTTTACAATAAAATTTGAGTTGTTTTTAATATTTTGCAGTTATTTCACTAGATTTTGCTTTGTGTAATTTTTTTTTTCATTCATTGTCTTCTTTGATATCTCTTTTGCTTCTACTTGGGGTGCCACAAAGGTTGGCTGAGTTTTTCACTACTGGGATTAACTCTTTTTATATTAGCAGCCTTTTATTTCTTTCAGTACTTTCCAGGCAACTTTTGTCAGAAATCATCTTGGGGCATGGTCTGGACCTTAACACATTCTGACAATGAAGAATTCTCAGTACTGGTCCTGTTAGTCAAGACCTTTAAGCTATTGAAGACAGCAGAAATCCAGGACAAGACTTAGGTTTCACTTTTACAGGCAAAGGAACTTCATGCCTACTCAGAATTGTGAGAGGTTTTTTGTCCAGCAGTGGGTGTGTTTGTAGCTCCCCTACCTGCCAAAGATTCAGTCATCTTGCTTCTCTCATGAGACAATTCAAAGAAAAACCTCCCAAACAATAGCTGCTGAGGGAGCAGCTGCTGTGAAGCACAAGTCTTTCATGGCTTGTGCCTGCCTACAGAAACTCAGATCCAAGTTAAGCTTTTTCTAGTATTCCACATACACACCTCATGTTTTTATCACATGTCAACAACAGCCTAAGTGATAGTAAGATGGAAAAGAAGGAAGAACTAGAGTTTAGGTGTGTTTTCTCATTTTTAGAGAAAATTATTGCTGATAACATGAAAGTCTGGGAGTAAAATCAGCTATTGTAGCTATCACCTGACAAGTAACTGTCTTCATGGTGTGATGCTGCTTTCGTGGATGTGTTTTCAGCATCTTTTATTCTTTGCAATTATAACTATGAGATGCACACTCTCCTCTGGGGAATTCCAGGTCACAGATTAACAGAAAAGAAAGGTAGGACATCAAGAGCATCTGCTGGCACAGCATCATACCCAGGTAGAGGCTGTGAGGAAGGATGGTTTGGATTGCTCTGGATCTGGAGCAACACACCAAGCTATCCTTAGAGATGCCTTTCATTTGGCAGAAAGTTCTAAGACAGACAGTAATAGTATAATGACTTAAAGACCACAGTTTTCTGTCTCAAACATAGTTACCACAGAAAGACTGCCATGAAATAAGCATAGAATGGAGTGGCAGGATGGCCTAACTCCAAGTCTGCAAGGTTTAGCTCACACATCCTGGGTAATACAGACAAAAATTCACACCATGACAAAGTGTGTAAAGAAGCTGCTGCTCATAGGTTTATCACTGATCAAACAAAGATCCTGATCAGCAGATTATGGGACAACTGGCATCTGCAACCACCACAGCCTCCCTCCCCCAAAAACAGATACCTGAAACTTGGAATTAAGACACCATGAGGAATACTTGAGACAAGAAAAAAAGTGGTACTATTGTCTAACTGTTATCTCAGCACACAGTGCTGAAGTCAGCTCAGTAAAAGATAATTCTGGCAGGCAGAGATTGCAGCCACCAACTCACAACCCAGAGGAAGACTGAGCATGGAATTAATTAGAAGTGAGGGAATCATTTAACCGATAGAATAAGAGAACTGTGTACCAATGACTATTAATTCCTTTGCTTACAAAAATGTATAAATACTGAAAAGTTTTGAATTACCTCAGAACCCCTACCACCAAGACAACCTGGGTAAAGAAGGACCAAAAGGACACTGCTGGATCCATAGGTGATGACTATCTTCTGTTTTATCTCTCTTGCTCTCTTTCTTCTCACTTGCCTTCTCTCTTCCTCTCTCTTTCACTCTTATTTTATTGTTAAATAAAATCCGTACCATTGACTTTGGCATATGGTCTCATTTGCACCTCTAGTTCAGGCCAAGGCTTCTGTCAGTAATAGGATCCTTAACAAACTGTGAGGTGGATTTAAAACTGGCTGAACAGCCAAGCTCATAGTGCTGATTAGTGGCACAAAGTCTACCTGGAGGCAAGTAGCTAGTGGTGTATCCCAGAGAACAAACTTGGGTCCTATCCTTTTCATCATCTTCATTAATGATCTGGATTTTGTGGCAGAGCATACCCTCAACAAGCTACAGAGGACAAAACAGGAAGAAGTGGATACCAGAGGGTTGTGCTGATGTCCAGTAGAACTTCGACTAGCTAGAGAAATGGGCTGGCAGGAACATCATACTGTTCAGTAAGAGTCCCCATGCAGGGGTCACCCAGTTAGAAAGCAGCTCTACAGAAGAGAACCAGGGGGTCCTGGAAGATGTCCAGTTTAAAATGAGACAGCAGTGCTTCCTTGTATTAGCTTAATAAAATTAATTAGTTTAAAATAATAATAATCTTTTTAATTTTCTCCATAATTTTCAAGATTTTCAAACATCTTCTTTGGTTGAAATATTTCTATATTTCCAGTAAGGCACTAAAATGTAGACCTATTTGAAAGTACTTTCTGCCATTACACTCTGGAAGTTTAACCATAAAATGTAAGAATGTATAATTGAGGACATCTAACTCTTAACTTGATCACTGGTATTTTTACAGTTTTTTTACTTGTTTAAAAATGTTCCTAAAAGAAGACTGAGGGTATGTATAATCCCATATTTTGATTTCACTACAGTTATTTTATTACTGAGAAATCCTACATGACAAACTTCATCTCCGATGAATACTGAAGAAAATGTACTAAATAAGCCAACAAATTTGATCAGAGTAATACTTCTGGACAAGTCTGACACTGGAGGAAAAAAAAGCTCAGGGCTTGTTTCTCAAGGAAAGACTCTCATCAGGCCAGAGTTATGTAGGAGAGCAAATTAATTTCTTTGTTCTTTGAGTGACGTGCAGGGCACTCTCTAGTCTCCCCTGGCACTTTGAGGTCCTCGATTGAGCAGGTGGCCTATAACGAGTCCTCAAGAGTTACACAGGGCATCTGATGGCGCACATTGATTTTACTTTTCTGCTTCATTAAAAGATTCCCCAATATTCCCAGATTTTTTAAGGTATTTTGGTTCACCTATGACTGCTGGAATCTATCCAAAGAAGACAAGATCATGTGCTGTTATTTTTCATTGCTTTTTGCCCTCTAGGGTTGCTCTTCTATTTCAAACAGTTGGTTTTGCTCAGACATGACATACCCCTCTCCTAAAATTCTGAACTTATACCCAGGTGGGAATCTGTAACCTGACTTATTCTAGAACCTTTAATGAACGTTGTGGCATATATAAATGGAAGGAAAATATATATATGCATGACAAAGAGGACCAAAATACCTTTTTGTACTAGATCTAAATAAAACCTCAAGATCTTTTCAAAGGAACTTCTATGACCCTGTAAAAAAGATGCCAGGAGCCAGAGTAAGGTTGATTTTTGCAAAAAAGCAACCATGAAGATGTAAAATAACAGATAAGCAAAGGACAGCAAAGCAACCGCTTCTAGGGAGGTGCTGGATAGCAGTGCCAGGTACTGGATGCGTGCCCTTCAGCCTGGCTTAGTAAAATCAGATCAGTGTTAACAACACAAGGTTATTTTACTGACTACTGCCTAGAAAAAACTGACTGCTCCGTTCTGTTTGAGGCTGGTCAGAACAGAAGAGTGGCTTATGAACTTTGCTTGTTTTTTATGTGAAGATGAAATCCCTCAAGGTCCTGGCTCAGCCTGCCTAGACCTGATCTGCTTAAGGGCTCTTTACACATTGTCCTTGGTCAGGAAAGAATGCTGCTTCATTCAGGATTGTTCATGATACATGGAAATGTTACTGAAAAGGCCCCACAGGATTGTTTGAAATTTAAAATATATCTGTTAGCACTTCCTGTAATATTGTAGCAGCAGTTTACTGTGCACTGTGTGCACTTACCTAACTAGTTTTTGAGTTTAAAAAATATTCTGAAACTTGATACTACAGATACCTCTCTGGTACGCAACAGCAATGCTGCCTTCCCTCAGCCACATTTTTTGCTGTCCACTCTACTTTACAGAATATGGAAAGACTCCTTCAGCCTCATGCCCTTGACATCTCAATATAAATTTACAAATTAAGCAAATTTGCTCACAGGATTTCTACATTGATGTTATACAAGTGATACAAATCATTATGCTACTGTATTAGTGATGGCTTATTTAAATTTGCACTTTGATTTTAGGATGAGAAAACTGCAGTAATTATATTCTGAATTTTCAGTAGATAGCATTTTACCTTATTAATAATCTATTTCATTTTCCATCAAACATTTTCAACATTTGAAGTATTTCTAGATTTCCATTAAATCATTAAAATGTAATCAGGCAATGGCTTAAAAATACTCCATATGTAATCTCGTATCCTCAAACAAGACAATGAAGCAGAGAATGTAAATGCCACCAATAAAAGGATCATGTTAAGTCATTTGATACTGATGAAAACATTAAAAATTAATTATTTCAAATCCTTTTTACTCTGTCATTAAAAAAAAAAAAGTATGAAAATGCTAATCATGTAATATATTCCACTGTTTCTGAGCTGGAGAATGAAATTTAGACTGTGAAGATGGGAAATCTCATGTAGCTTTACTGTATTACCTGTATAAAGTTAAGGATATTAGATATTGACAGAAAAAAATTAGCTGACAATCCTGGTAAATTAAAATGGAAACATAATACTTCAAAAAATCTTATGTAATACTAAACTACCTAAAGTAATCCCTGGTTTGGGGGTAGTAACTCTTCATATAAATCAGGCTGCTACCCAAGAAATATTGTTTAGACTTACGATCAAAGTGTGAAAATAACTGAAATTCACAAAAACCTGTCCTTAATCCATGCAGGATAAATCCTTGGGGAGATGCATGATTCCAGAATTCATTACCAGTCACAGCATGGTATCTAATGGTGCCTGAAAGACGACACTTCCAATTAGAAACATATGATGTAAGAATGTGTTTGCCTTGCAGATGGCTCTAGATGGCTAATGTATGCATTTCAGCTGTCAGAAGTTAAACTAGTTCTAAAATAATTTGAATTAAACTTCAGGGGAGGAAGAATATGCTAATTTTCTTTTACATCTTACCAAGCAGAGAATGTGTGCAAGAAGTTAATGTTACAGTCAAATTAGAGCCCTCTCTGGTTCCATCTTATAGAATTGGACTCCACTTTTTATCTTTTTTAAAACTTGGGAATTAAAAGAACATATAAGTTAATAAATAGCTCTATGGTCACAGATTTTTCCAATGCATGTACTTCAATTTTACATGAAGAGCAATTGCAAGACCCACAAAATCATCTGATAGTTTTCTATTATACTCACCTAGGAATCAAGCCTCAGAAACTAATTTTTATTTGTCCTGTAGATTATGATTTAAATTCTAAACTACAAAATTATATAATGGTATTAAACTGTCAAGCCGTGCCACTACTGCTTAAGACAGGAATATAATATAATGATAACAATAGGGTAAATCAAGACACCCTTCTCTTTCCCTGACTATTATTCCTGAACCATTTCATTTTCAGAGTAATTTTCAGGTCAAATTCTCATTATTTTTAATCTCTAAAAACAAGTTGTTCAGAACTTCCATTTTTCATGCAGTCTAGTAGAATGTTCAATGTGCAAATCACTTGGGGCTTCTCAAGTTAAAGGCACTCTTACAAACACTGGGGAATATGGAAATGCAAGCATGACAGTGTTAATATAACAGGTTAACACATTTTTTGGCAACAGTAACTAAATTATCATATTACCATGATTTAAATCAAAGAACAGCCAGATTATATATATGCATGACTTGTATAGATACTAACTAAATTCTTTATTTACTTCAAAAAAACCCACAACATGACCCTACCCCTGGTTTAGCATTTACTGCTTTATAGGAAGATTAATATTAAAAGGCTTTCAGAAATGTCTATGACCCACTGGCTGGAAGGACATTTCTAGAACATTCCTACAAGCTTCCACATACCACCTAGCTAAGTACCCTCATCAGGAAAACGAGAAAATGTATGAACCCTAAAATAGAGAAGAGAGCAAATTACTTCAGGCAGCAAAATATAAATCACAATGTTATTTAGTAAACAGTATTTCTGGCTTTTGTGCCAATTGAGAAGAAAGTTGAGTTTATTTCAAATCTCAGCTTTTTAACAAATCCAATTAAAGCAATCCAAGAGTTATTGTACAAATCCAAGTCAAGAAATATTTTCATTGTCAGCATCATCAGTGATCACCAATGAGATCATAGCGATCATATTTTTTTATTCAAAAGGATGTTAGTAAAGGCTGTGGACTGTCTCTTTGAAAAATACTACCAGTATTATCTCAGAAAAACATTACAACTGTTACATAGGATGAATGCGAAAATTGTATTTTTAATTTTATTGAAATTATTTGGGTTTTAAACATTAGTAATGGGTAGGTTTCATTATCAGGTAACATTAATTAAAATGTAATGAATAGTGTTAATTTTTTTTTTAATCTTCAAAATGCAACAGCAACTGTGGGCAATTTTCTTCCTGAAAGGCAAAGCAGTGGGCTGAACAACTCAAGCAAAAGTACAAAATCAAGAACTTGAAAGAGAAAATATCAAGTCCTAGAAAAGAGTCTTCCAAACAAATAAGGATGAAGTCCTGATTGATCAATGAACTTTGTCCATCAGCCCCTTCTTTTTAACCTACTGTGACAGACAAATCTAGTCTCTCACTAGGCCATTTTATGTACTGCTGCAACAGCCATACTGCACCTGAAATTGCTCTGCTTTTCCCACCTTTTGTGCAGGAATCATCAAGTGGACTAGAGCCAGCATAGCTGGCTGTGTGCTGTACCACTTGGCATTAGGAAATCATACAGATGGCAGGCAGCATGATCAGGTGACAATGCAAAACTGCTCATGGTCTGCCAGAATAGGCTCCGAGTAACTGTGGGTATTGAGTGTCTGCACTTATCCAATTTTTTTTTGTTTACTCCCAAAAATGAACAGTAACATAAAATTAATTAGTTCTGTACTTTACAAAGGTCCTTGACACCTAACCACTCTAGAATAACAGTATCTGTGATGAATAATAACACACGTGTTAATCGCAGATAACAATAATCTTTTCTGCAGTTTAGTGGCCAGACCGCTTCCTCCTACAATCAAAACTTTCCTTGTCCACAGGAAATGCTCTAAGCACTAGCTAAACACATAGGTATGTCAGGGAGAAACACCACTTTCTTTCAGTGTCAAATGAAAGAAAGGTTCTGTATTGGTTGGACTTAAGGATCTTAAGGGTTGTTTTCAGCCTCAGTAATACTATCTGAATTTAACCTTATTTAAAGTACAGAAGATGGAGTTTCTAAGTTTCAGTTTCACTGAAAATTATTCTGCAAGTTAAATGCTTTAGTCAGGAGTATATGAGAGTAGGGGAAGAGAGGCAAATGCTGCACTTGGGTATACCTTTTACATTCTAGGGGCTGTTTCCCCAAGTCATCAGATGACTATCATAATTCCATTTGCTGAACTCTGTTTTCATTCTTCCAGGTGAAGTGAATTTTAGGTAAACTCTATTTTGAATTTCAGTTCCCTTGAAAAACTAGAAGATCTGAGTATGTTGATACCTTAAGCTTTTTAAAATCATGATCCTTTATTAACTCGGCTCCTAGAAAACAACTCTTGTTTGTACTTCTTAGAAAAAAAACTTTTCAGTGTTCCAAATGCAGCTTAATGAGGCTACTTTCAGTACATTCTGTGAGATCCTTTAAAAATTAAATAAATGCAGCTAAAACCACTGTCTATTTAAAACCTCTTAATATTTAATTAATGCAATAGTATATATGAATGTGCTTACTAGGTCTTTTTATAGTTGCTGTATGTTGGCAGAAGGTATAATTATAGTACTAAGAATATCGAAACAAGAGTATATCAAATTAAAACCCTGCAAATACTTCTCTATTAAATTGTCATAAGGAAAAATACTGGTGAGATGAGTGGATGGAGAGCAGCCCTGCCCAGAAGAGTCTTCTGTACCAGAAGGTGAGAGGCTGGACATGACCCAGCCATGGGCACTCCCAGCCCAGAGAGCCAAACGTGTGCTGGGCTGCATCCAGAGCAGTGTGGGCAGCAGGGCAGGGAGGGGATTCTGCCCCTCTGCTCTGCTGAGACCCCACCTGCAGGGCTGCATCCAGCTCTGGGCTCCCAGCACAGGAAGGACATGGACCTGCTGGAGGGAGTCCAGAGGAGGGATCAGAGGGATGGAGCAGCTCTCCTATCATGAAAGGCTGAGAGAGCTGGGCTGTTCAGCCTGGAGAAGAGAAAGCTCTAGGGACATGTAACTGTGGCCTTTCAGTAGGGCCATCTAAAAAGGATGGTGACAAACTGTTAAGCAGAGCCTGTTGTGATAGGACAAGGGGTAATAGTTTTAAATGGGGAGGAAAGTACTCTACAGTTGATGAGGCACAGGAATCCCTTTAAGTGTTCAAGGCTAGGCTGGATGGAGCTCTGAGCAACTTGCTATAAAGGAAGACGTCCCTTCCCTTGACAAGGGGTTGGAACAAGATGATCTTTAAAGTCCCTTCCAGCCCAAACCATTCTATGATTCTACCACTCTATGAGTTTTAGCTAAAAGTTAATTTTAATTTAACTACTACTGCTTTTTTCTAGGTATCTCTTATGTGTCAGATATACACAGCCCTCTTTTAAGATTTTGGACCTCAAATGCATAGCTTGAAAGAAGATACTTCAGAAATACCATTAACATACCATGCAGTGAGTGCATTAGAGATCTGTGTACATGCTGAGTCTAATGCCCAGGAGCTTTTTAAAGTTCAGAAACTGCTGATACACAGACTCAAAACAGTACATGTGCTGTGCAAAGTGAATATGATGATAAATTAATTCATAGAGGAAAGTGAATTGAAAAAGTATGACAACAAGAAAGGAGAGAGAGAAAATCGTGAAAAAGAGTAATTTAATTTTCGCTGTCAGGAAAAGGAGGTTAAATGTGATGTGGTGATAAGGAGGGAGCCAGTATGGAATTCAGATAGGGAGAATAAGGTGGCTCGTCCTGTATTCATGTATGAGGAAGCCCATTAGAGAGCCCCAGCCCACTGTTCTCATGAGCTATTTAAAGTAATGCATGCACTATGTTAGCTTTGGCCAGGCTGTGAACAGAATGACTTGCTGCAAGAGGATCAACAGGGAAAAGAAGGCCACTTTTATTATCCACCAAAAGATGCTTGTGCTAGGAGTAGGTGAATAAAAGAAAAAGAAAAAGGAAAAGAAAAAGATAAAGAAAAAGAAAAAGAAAAACAAAAACAAACAGAAAAAAAACAAACAAAAAAAACAAAAACACACAACTTTTTTTCGTTAGCTTTTCAAGGAGAAAAAAATGAGAATAAAGGCATTCACACAGCGGTACAGAAATGAAGAGGCACAGCCAATGAACCTAAGGGAAGACAGCAAAACAAAAGGTTTAGAAGGAAAATGAGGAGCTTCTGTTTCCCACTGAACCTTGAGACGTCTACTTTAATCAGCAATTAATTCATTGTTACATTATCTAGAGCTCTCAATTGCAAAATCCTAATAGTGTTTCCAGGTTTTTTAGAGCTTTGACCTGATTTCCTTCATCCTTTCTCAAAACAAAGCCATCTACTGCCAAAAGAAGTTCTGAAACATTTACAGATATGGGGTAAAAATTACTTGACCAAAATAGAGTAGAAAAGTAGAAAATTTTACCTTATATATGAATGCTTTGAGACAGACTTTTTGGTGTTTTCAAGCACTGTTCATGTTACCATTCACTTGGCTTACATAATTTAGACCTGTTAAAATGGTTTCATCTGTCTTTGCTTTTCAGACCCTTTTTTGGAACAAAGTGTGTCTGTAACACATACTTATCACAGAATTTCAGGTACACAATAGACTTCTCCATCCTGTTTTGGAAGAGATTAAAACATACCCTGGTATTGCTTCTACTACTAAGTGATTTCTCTGTCTCTCTGTACATGTACATTACGTTTTAAAACCACGCACCATATTCTGCATTTCCTCTCTAGGAAGTGAAGCAATATCCTAAATAACAGGCATCATTGAAGATTTGCAAAGTGTGACACAGCACTTTATATATACTCTCTTGAGTACAGGGAAAATTGATCAAGACACAAGGTACCAATATTAGAACATGACATATAAACTGTTCATTTAAGTTAAAAAATGTAGATGACAAGGAATAATGCCTCATTTCTTGGAAAGTTTATCTGTTCATACTGAAATCTACCAGATAGAGACTTTCTAACATGGTTTTAAGTATTAGAAAGCAGGCATTCTTTCCTGCAGCCTGGTCACTCAGAAGATCCTTCCTCTAACTGATTGTGCCAAGCATCCAGTGAAGTGTTTACCACAGCCACTGATTACAAATTCATCGGCTATCCCTGCTTACTTGGTGTGTCTGTATCACTTTATTTTACATAGTTGCACCCCATATCAGAAGTCCTTCTGTGGTTCCTTGAGGTCTGTCATTAATGTCTGGTGTTCTTTTCAGGTGGCTGTTCCTTAACTCCCACTTCTGAGTAAGCACAACATAATTTTTTGTAAAACTTGTGCTTTGTCAGCCTTGCAGAGCTGAGCTGGCATCCTACTTACATTTTGCATGGGTTTGCCTGAGTTACATCCTTTATCTGTTTCTCCACAGCTGTGCTGTTCTGTTCTACTGTCCTTATCAGAATAAAATACCATTCTACTGTCTTTGTCATTGTTTTTGACTAAATTTATAACTTATGTGACTTATGGACAATTGAAAGGATTTAATTTATTATCTTAAAGTGCCTGTATATAAATTCCAATTTTTAGCTTTTTCTTTTGCATGTCAAGCTTGGGACAAAGTTTATTGGTATGAAAATAAGAAGAATGTATTTAACTCTATAACACTTATGAATAGGTGGTAGAAGTCTCTTACAGAGAAGCCCTCTAAGTATTGCAGTCATCTAAAGAATTTCTTAAATCAACATTAATCCCTTCTTGTAAGAAACCAGTACTTGGAAAGAAACAACTTCATTCAACCATTAATAAGAACCTAAAAAAAACCCTTTAGAGCTGTATTTATGACTGTAAAGAATAAAATTGTTGGCAGGATTTTTTAGAACTCCCCAGGTGAGTTGGGCCTTAAAATCCACATATCCCACCTTAATCTCATGTATATCAAAGGTGAAGGTGTTCTTCAAGAAACCATAAGGCCACAGCTCCCTTTGAAACCTTTTTGGCATTAAAGTTATTTTCAATTTATTCTAATTTTTGTAACCATGGAAAACACAGTACAATAAAACTTCTGCCATTGGTGTCTGGAGGAGATAGAGCAGGAAATCTTTGCTCTCTGAAGACATTTATGTTTTTTTATTAATTTTTTTGAGAGGCTAGGAAAAAAATGGAGATAGATGGTGGCATTGATAGGATGTATCAGCAGACCTATATACTGCAAAAAATTTCTGCCACAGATTCTTTCTGAGGATAAAGAGGCAAATTCAGAAAGGTTTTGTTCCTTGAAAGCCTTATGTGCTGAATCCAAAACCTCTGTATGTCCAATTCATGTCCCTACAAGGGGACTAGGATTTCAAAAGAGGGTTTAACCTCCTTAAGAGTCTTTTCTACCTCCTCCATTTCCACATCTCTTAGAACACATCTCTACATGCCTGCAGGAGCAGTTGCCCCAAAATGATCAACTGTGAAAAGTCTGTGAAGCAGATTTTATCTGAGGAATTATTACCATATTCATAAAGTAGCAGCTCTGTGGACTTAGAGAGTTGAGTACTCAAAAGCTGTCACAGATCTTTTCTGCCTTTTCTCATCTACTATCTGAAAAAGTGTGTGAAGTTCCCATAGACTGGTGCCCAAGAATTTTCTATTTTCTGTATTACATAGCTTTATTTGCTTTATTATATCCCAGTATAGTGGATGATTAAAAGATGACCATAAAACCCAAGTCTTTGAGAGAAATGTATGACAGCTGTGTAAAAGTACACATTTAAATGCCTATTTCCAAATTTCTTTCTAATAATAAGATTCTAAAAGCATTAGTAATAAAAGTATTCAATTTTTGGTTTAGTATATTTTTGCAATTCATTTGAAAAGTGAGTTGAAAATGCTTGGAGCTACCTCCTTAAATAACTTCCAGATTGAACATGTACATTTTGCCTGCAAATAAGATGGAGAGACTGTGACTACAAATAGCTATACTTGATTTGAATATGCAAAAATAGAATTTGCATGTGTAAACTTTACTAGAAGGCAAGTAGGAGAGTTTCAAAAACAAGGTTATGGGTTTTAATCTTCTGCTGGATGACAGGAATATTTATCAAACTAAAGGCACACATAGGAGCATCAGGAAATCAACAGATTTTAAAACTGATGGAGAAAAAAAGGAAAATATCAAATTATAATCCAATATATTGTCATAATTTAGAACTCAATCATGTTTTACTTACTTCACAAGCACAAATAATAATAAATATAACAAAATTATATTAGCCAAATATTTCTTAATAACAAGTTGGTAGACATTGCTCTCCTTCAGCTACAGTCCCTGATCTTTTACTGAGTCTCCTACAGTTCTGTGTACTGGTTCTGCATCTGGATGGAACTGAGATATTATTCCCGCTACCTGAGGAAATCTGGAAGTTAATAAAACAAATACTGGATAGGAGAAAAAGGAATAAATCAAATTAATGAACGATTCAGAACAATAGTGTAAGAGCCAGACTCAGAGCAGAAAAGACACTGCTCTTAAAGTAAGATTAATGGTCATACTTGCACCAAATATTCAATATTATAAGGTTATTTGAAGCAGCAGATGTTACCATTTTTTGCCAGCAGTCTGTAACTGATTATCTATGTTAAGACTACCAAATGGAAGGTGTCTACACTTTTATATTTCTATTGTTTAGTAATAGTGTTAGAAATGTTTATTATAGAGAAGTAATAATCATATTTTGCAAAAGTGTAACACAAGTTTTGTGATACCATAATCAGCATTAAATTAAACTGTGTGAAATATTTTAAATATCTAAGAAAACTAATTTTTTTATACAGAGATAGAACAGACTGGATGATCACTTACAGATTTTCCAACAAGAGCTCAATATCTGCAAAACTCTTTCAAAAAACTTCTAATTGTTTTCTTCACTGGATTTCCAACTCCTAGTAGGGGATCTAAAACAGCAAAGATAGCAAAAAGAAAATACATTGTAAAATCTTTGGCAGGTTATATTCAGTTTAAACAAATCATGTATACAAAATCAAAACAGAAAATTATGAAATTTCTAGTAAGTTTTTTTTCCATAAATATTTGGCTAAATAATACATTTTCTTGTTGAAAGATATGAAGTTAGCTGTGGTTTGAGGTTATCCTAAATGAGAGACAATGTATATTAAAAAGCTGTTTAATTAACAGTGATTGTAGGAGCCAATACCACAAAGATGTATACACATAATTATGTGCGGTAAAAACACCTTAGAAAATTAGGCAAGCATCTTGAGTTAATGACTTTATATTTAAAAGCATTTTTTTAAATTTGGTCAATCTCAAATCATAATTTGACAATAAAAATATTATAAAGAGAGTAATTAGCTAAGAAGAAGAGGTAATTAGAGATAGAAATACTATCAAAAATTATTGTATATGAAGATTTGTTGATAATTTCACTTTTCAATAGTTTGGTAGCATTTTGGTTTCAAGCATGTTTGGCAATTACAATTGTTTTGCAGATTCAGTTCAAGCATATAAAAATGTGGGAAATATGTTCTCTAGCTGCTTCTTATTTGCTTGAGTAATGGAACTAATTGTGAAAATCTATCTTTCAAGACCAAACCTAGGATTTTAACAAGCTTTTTTGTCTCATTACATTACTGCTGTGCTTTAACCTAGCATAATTCTTCACTCTGACTGTATTTGTTGTACAGAAACCATGTGCTTGATTTCTATCTTGTATGTGATATAATTTAAAAATTTTGAAAAGAAAATAAGAAAACCAAAAAGCAACATAAAGAATGTACAGAAAAGTATATATTTAATTTATGGGACTCACCAGTACACTATAACCTATATACACCAATTTTAAAATTATTTATTGTAAGACTATGTGTTCATTTATGCACCAATATATCATTTTACTTCAATAATAACCTGTAGCAGTTAGTGTATGTGATTAGTTCATGTGTTAATATGCTTATATTTTCAGAATGTATGGTGAGAGATAAAACATTAATATTTACTTTTAAATTTTTTCGCTAATTTTAATTTCCTAATTTCTTCAGAGATTTCTTTTAATAGAACTATATTTTAATGCTTCCTGTTATGTTACAAATACCTGACTTCTGAATTTGCTCTTACTCAGATATTTTGGAAGAACTGCTCTAAATTAAATAATTAAGACACATTTCTAAAGTTAAATATTAATATATTCAGAAGATTTTAGATTTCTAAAAATGTTTTAAATTATGACCTGAAGTAGTTACTGCTACATCAACATAAGCACTTTCTAGTATGATGCTTGCTATAGAATTTCCTAGAATGCTTTCTACTCTCACAGTATTTATACAACCGGTATTTATACAACAACAACATTTATACAACCAGTATTTATACACCATAGTTCTCTATCAGCTGAGCAAAGGACTATTTCTAAAAGATGATGAATAGTAAAATTTTCAATATACTTATTTACAACAAACAGTCCTTAATTCTAGAAATCTGTTTTAAAAAAAGATTTGTTTTGCAAATTTCAGCAGAAAAAAAAACATTAAAAACATGTATCATCTCTTTTAGTCCCATAAATCTGAATGAGAATATAAAGCATCATTAATTTTTCCCTTAATTAGTGCCAGCACTTCTGAAGCCACCTAGCTTGTGCTCATGCTTTTGAGAAATTTAGCAACACCAGCATAGCCACAAAATAAATCACTCAAGTTTATCTAAGCAGGGGAAATTCCAGTCTAGCATTTCTTCTATTGTATCCCATACACATGATTTGCAGATAAAAATAGTAGACAGTAGAAGTGATGAAGACCTGCTGTAAGATGATAAACCCAAGGCATTTCCCCAAGAGTAAAAAATAAAGTTTTGTCCCTTGTACTTAGGAAGAAAGATTGACTGGAGGGCTGAGAAAACTTTGAAGATGGATGAACTAAGGGAGTTTGTTCTCATGAAGGGAGTCAGTTCTGACCTGCAAAGGGTATCTGGGATTTTACTTGTGAGCTTTGAAAAGTCAAAATCACCATTTTGTTGTTGTTGTTTCATGCTTCCTATTCAAAAGAAAGGTAAAAGGATTCTAATTATGCTAATAACTCCTATAGAGCTTATGAAGAATTTAGACAGAACTTGAGAATATATGAAGACAGCTCATAGTCACATACATCAAATTAACAGACTGTAGCTTGGTGCTGTATTGTTTTGAAAGTAAAACCAGTGCGAGACTCCAAGTCAATAATACAATTTAACAGGAGAAAAGAGAAAAAATAAAATACATGCAATAATATAAAAGAAACAACCACCAACAGAGTCAGAAATGCAACCTGACACCCTGTCAGTCAGGGTGTTGGTAGCAGTCCGTATAAATGGTGGCTGCAGTCCTCCTGGATGACAGATGTGGTTCAGTTGAAGCAGTGCTCCTGTAGAAGGTGCAGTTTTCCTCCGAAGATCCAGCGATGATGTGGAAATGATCTGACTTTCCTCTGGGATCCAGTGGAAAGGGCTGCCCTCGTGTCCCAAACCCCAGTTTTTTATCTAGGTAGGAAAGGCTTGGCTCCTGCCCCTGGCTGGAGCATCTCCCAATGGGATGATGTAATCTTATCAGTCACACAATAGGACTTAATGGCCCATTAACAGAATATATCTCCCGGAGGAAGGATGGGTTGTGAATAGATAACGATGATCATCCCCCGATCTTATCAGATGGCACATCAGCAGAGGATATCTCCCACAGAGATAAGGATCACCACCCCTCCCACATTTCAACAGATGGTGATAGAATACACATTTTTGCATTGTACCCCAGGACAGTGCTTAAATCCATTCTTGGAATCATCCTCACCCATGAGCATTTCTTGAGCAATTTTCTTAACTATTCTCCCAGTTAAAGGTTCAAAACAAATTCACTGTGGTAAACAACAGAAACACTTCTGCAGGTTTAAGATCAGGGACTACTGACAATTTCATGGTCAATCTAACAGGCTCAAAGTTTTACTGTAATGCTTACTGGTTTTTAACATCCCTTTTGAGTACAAATGATCTAATTTAAATTGTCTTGTGTTCTTCAGAGTCCCTCTGAGATTATCTAATATCTCTGAGAGATGTCTTCTCTGAATAGAACATTCGACATACTACTACAGTATGTTTTAGACATAGGCCTTATAGGATTGTACCTATGGCTGCAAATGGTATGAGTGCTGCATATCAGAGAAATTAGATTATTTTAAGGTATTACTTAGTAAGAAATAGTTTATTCACAGTAAGAATGCACAATGAAACTCAAGAGCAATAACTACATAGGTAATTCAAGTATAAAGGTCTAGGGACTGGAGTGTGTACTACTAATACATAATAATAAAAGAAATCCTTATAAATGTTCATCTGTCAATTAGGAAGTCCTAACATCCATAAAACAGAATGTTGTTGGATGCTGCATTCTTGCACTCTGCCAAATAACAATGTCCACCTGTTCAATGAGTAGCTGTCAAGAATAAATATCCTCTTATTAATTTATATACTATCCATATAACTCCTATGCCACATAATTCACATCCTCTTATCAAGAAATTCTCTCAAGAAGTCAGCAAATAACAGAAAGGATACTGGTTTTTTACTATCTGCTTTCATATATGACGTAGATAAAGTAATATTTTAGAATCAAACTATATAAATTGCAAGATTTCTAAATCCCATTTTCATAGCTGAGCTTAAGACTAAGTTTGATGGTGTGATATTGGCTGGGCAATCACAAACCACATGAAGTTTACCAAGGACATGGACCAAGTCATGCCCCTGGGATGGGAAGGGACAGCCCTGGATGTACAGACAGATGGGAATGAGAGGCTGGAGAGCAGTGCCATGGAAAGGACCTGAGGTTCTGGTCCATGGCAAGCTGAACTTGAGCCAGCAGTGCCCTGGCAGCCAGGAGGGCCAAGCGTGTCCTGGGGGCATCAGGGACAGCATCAGCAGCCAGGCAAAGGAGGGGATTGTCCTGCTGTGCTCTGCTCTGGGACAGCCTCACCTCCAGTGCTGGGGGCAGCTCTGGGTGCTGCAGAGTAAGAAGGACAGGACTAGACAGTGTCCAGTGGAGGGCATGAAGACAGTGAAGGGCCTGGAGGGGAAACCGTGTGAGGAGTGGCTGAGGTCACTTGGTCTGTTCAGCCTGGAGGAGACTGAGGGGAGAGCCCATTGCAATTACAGTTTCATCATGAGGAGAGGCAGGCAGTGATCTCTTATCTCTGGTGAGCAGTGACAGAACCCAAGGAAATGTCACCAGCTGTGTTTAGATTAGGGGAGGTTTTAGATTAGAGGTTTAGATTAGATATCAGGAAAAGGCTCTTCATCCAGAGGATGTTCAGGCACAGGAACAGGCTTCTCAGAGAAGTAATCACAGTACCAAACCTGCCAGAGCTTAAGAAGCATTTGGACAAGGCTCTCAGGCATGATCAAACATGGTGTGATTTCTGGGGTTGTTTTATGCAGGGTGAGGAACCAGACTCAGTGAGCATTGTGAGATCTTGTGGTCCCCTTCCAGCTCAGGATATTCTATGGTTTTTATCAATTCATAGATCCACTAGAGCAACATTCCATTATGAATTAAACTGAAACAAATACATAAAAAATAGACTACATTCCTCTGTGGTCTAAGTTTACTGAATTAAGTCAAGTTGTATTAGGATAAAGTATAAATCTCATTCCAAGACAGAAAGGTAAACTAATTCAAAAATTCTTGCTAAAAATAAATGTAAACTGCATTTTTAAAAAAGCAGGAGAATCTCAAGACTACAATGATAGCATAGTATATTTAATTGCAACTAGAATAATACAGAATATAGGAGAGAGTACTTACAGCTTCCCACCATCTAAATTCATGCTCAGATATGAAGTCAAGATGCAGCTCTTGTAAAACTCTATATCCAAGAATATGGAGCTGCTTCCTGGCCCAGTTTTCATGGAATCATAGAGTGTGCTGAGTTGGAAGGAATCCATCAGGATAACTGAGTCCAACTCCTGACCCTGAAACAGGACATGCCAAGAGTCATGCCTATGCCTGGCAGCATTATTGAAACACTTCTTTAAGTGTCAGGCTTGATGCTGTGACCACTTCCCAGGGGAGCATGTCCTGGTATTACTGATATGGACATTGAAAGCATCTGATCAAAACAAAACAAAACAAAACAAACCCCTAATTATTATTTGCTGTTCATTCTTTTTTAAAACAAATCGTTATGAAAACCATACCCACATGAAGTTTCAGAGTACACTCAGTGATCACTGAATTTATATAAAAATATTTTTCTGCATTTACCAGAATGCTAGTTCTTTGGAAATCAAACTTAAGGAATGAACAAAAGTTGGGAAGTTGTGGGGGGTTCTTTTATCCTAGAAATTTCTGAACACAGATTTCTTTCCATAATGCCTGCTCCATTAATCTTTTTGACACTTATTTGTGTCATAAATTGTGATAAGCTCTGCCCTTTCTGTTTTAAGTTTTGAAAATGTCTTTGTTATCTCCTGTATAGTTTAGGTTAATATACTTATAGTAGCAACCATATCTAGCCTGTTAACCCATTTTTTATACTGTTCCATATAAGTTTGGGGTTTGTGGCATTTTTTGTGACTGCTCTGTGACCTAATGGTTCCAAAGTAAATCTGGCACATACATTGTGGAGGAAGCCTGGACATTCTGTATATATTCTTCCAGAATACCCAATGCTAAAATCAAATTAATTGCTTCCTAAAGTTAAGTTAAGAAAATAACTTTTTTAAGTTAATACAAATAACTGTACATTTCAGCCAATGCTTCTTTTATATATGTCTTGGTTTGAAAGATAGGTGTCTGCCAAGGGAGGTGAGAATGTCCCTTGGACTGGAGAATATGAGCCCCTTCCCTCCGAATCATTCTAGCTTTGACATTGAGGGGCTTTCAGGCAAAGAGATGGGAGAAGCAGTGACAGCTCTGTGACTTTTCACACTGGCTTAGTGTCCGTGTGTGCCAAGGCGGACACACGAGCCGAGCGTCGTTACCGCCGCCCTGAGCGCCGCCCCAATCCGGGCCCAGCGCTGCCCCTCGGCTGCACTTCCGCTGCCGGCCGGCAGGGGCGCTGCCGGGACTCCCCGGCCTGCAGGGGGCGCTGTGCCGCGGGCCCGCCCGGCTCCCTCACGCCGTGATGGCGGACGCAGCCGGCGGCAGCGACCGGACGGGGCTTCCTTCACAATCCCCCGGTGGCGGCCGATCCCGGTGCTCCTCCGGATAGCGAAAGGAGCTGCAGCGGGAACGGCAGGGCGGGCTCGCCCGGGGCAGCGAGCAAGAGGCGCCCAAAACTCCGCCGCTTAACTGGAACCACAGAGCATCCCGGCAGGCAAAGGGCGTGTGGCTACAGTGCACTGAAAAACCCGGAGCAGTGGCAAGGGAGGTGGAAAGAGACAGCCCGGCTCCGAACACGGCAGGGAGAGGCTCCCTGGCAGGTTGAAAGGGGCTCGGGATCTCAGGATCGGCGCTGAGGCACCCCAGCAGGTGGCGAAGGATCCTTTTATTTTAGTGCGGCAGGGTGCCAGGAAAGGTCCCAGTTCAGTGGCTGCTCTCACGAGCAAACGCTCACCCACAGCACAAGCCAGCAGGGCAGGACTGGGCTCCGACAGTGGCAGCAGCGAGTTCCCCCAAGCAGCAGCTCGACTGTCCCTGTCCGTGGCCCAGAGAGCAAGAGACCAATCTAGGAACTGTGCCTAGCCCCTTTTCCCATCCCAATTCTCGCCATATCTGTCTCTCCGAGAGAAGCCCCTCAGCTAAGAGAGTAACCAGCCACACCCTTCCCGTGGAAACTTTGTCTCTCCTAAAAATGTCATTATGATTTCTTAGTGACAGGTGAGACAAAATTCTATGAGACAAACAGAAGGAAAAATCCTAAATCCCAACAATGTATCATTTACCATGAGCTACAGATTGAGAAAACATACATTTCACCTTGTCCTTAGTATAAACACAATCGGGAGGTTTAGCCAATCTATTATAACAAGAAAACTTGAGTCAATTTAATTTATTTTTGAAACTATTTTAGATACACAACTGTAAAGGACACTTGTACATCTATTTTAGTTCACAAAGAATCTAAGTTAAAACAATCATAAATCATCCTTATAGGAACAATGTTTGTTAAGAAGAGAAAAAGCTTATATTTCATGTTTGGACAGAAGACCAAGGTAAAAAATGTCAGCTTAGTAAGATATTATTTCTGTACCAAACATTAAATGATATGGAGGGAAAAACTAATTCTCAGTAGCCTACAAAAAACCCCATAAAACAGTACAACAGTGTCACAGTGCAAGCTGGCTTGTACTGGGCAGTTAATCTGACCACAGATAGGAGAAGCAGCCTGGCTGAAAAGGCAGGCCCCCAAAGAACAGAGACAGGACAGAACTGTAGACAGACAAGGATTTAATCCAATGAGCTCCAGCCCTGGCTGCAGAGAGCTATTGGTCAGAGGGCTGGGCAGCCTGATCTGTGAACCAATCACAGGAGCTTACCTGGGAACATTGAAAGGGGTATATAAAGTGAGGTTGGAAGCGAATAAAGGCCTTTTGTCACATGGATTACAGAGTGTAAGCTCTTCTGTCTCACACACTGCGCCGTCACACTCAACATTTGGTGAGTCCTGACGTGATCTGACATAGCCATACCACCACGAGCGGGGGAGACAAGGCCCTTCTAGAGACGGGAAAGACGCCCCAGACACTGGAAAAGTGCTGGCCAAAAGCCAGGGCCATCCTAGAGACGGGTGCTGCCGTAGAGGCAGGGAAGAGCTGGCCAGAGTCAGGAAGACGTCCCAGAGACGAGAAGACGCCCAAAAAGAGAGGCAGGGAGAACTGACCAGAGCCAGGAACATCCTAGAGACGGGAAAAATTTCAGCCGAAAAGCTAAAAGAAAATTGTGGGAAGCATCTTTTCTACAAACACGCACCCAGTGATTCAGGTATGGATTGAGTTCTTAGAGGAGTGGGAAATTAAATATGAAAAGGAATCGCTCTTTGATTTAATACTATGGACAGAGGAGAAAGAATTGGAACTAAAAGTTGAAATTGCACTAGATACAGACTATTGGACTAAAATTGGAGAAGAAATACTAAATGCTGCATTAAAAAATTATAAAAATGCAATTAAAGCTTTAAAACCTTGGAAAACTATCTCAAACTTCATAAAAGAGATAAAAGCTGATTTATCTAGCGACAGCATGGAAGAAAAAGTACTTACTCCATGCAGAGAGACTTTACTGGCTGGCAATTCCTCAGCTGCCAGCTCAGAGACCTTAAGTCCACCCCAAACTGCTGCGGGAGAGGTCTGGGAAAATCCCCAAGATGGCGGCGACCTCGTGGCTGTGGCAGAGGTACGGGAACAATCCCAAGATGGCGGCGACCACGTGGTCACAGGCGGGAGAAGACAAACTCAGTCTGGCTCGTGGGGTGCAGTTCCGCCCCTAGCCCAGTCCTGGTGGGATCTGCCTCCCGCTCCGACCACGCCTTGGTGGGAGGTTCCACGTCCTTTGACCCAGCCTTGGTGGGTGCTTCCTGCGGTCTTGGTCCAGCCTCAGAAAGGCGGGGTCCCAACCCAGGGCCAGCCTCAAGCAGGCATGCATCAGCCCCAAAAAGCCCTGCCTCTGGGGGGAGGGGTTTCAGCCCCAGCCCAGCCTTTGCAGGGCGTGTCTTCTCCCCGGCAAGAGAACCTGACACTGCCCAGAATCGTCATGGAGACCCCCACTGACCCCCCCAGGAAGAGGCGTGCCGTGATGACATCACACAAGGAGTGACACACGACAAACCCAGAAGTGCCTTGGGACTGAGAGATACCAACGCCAAAGCCCTGAAAACCACTCCAGAACCGAAGCTCAGCCCTGATCCTGCAGCACCCACAGCTTCTTCACATCAGAACCCAAGCATGGGACAGCTCCAAGAAGTCACTGCACAGAAAAGCAGCCAAGACACCCAGGAATGGGACGCAAGCCCTCCGGCTACTCGCCTCCAAACAGCAGCTCCAGCCCCACTGATGCTCCGAACAGAAACCATCCCTATTAAAGACCTGGTAACCTTCTGGTTAGAGGTAAAACAAAGGGTGATATGGTGTGGGGATATAGAAACAACTGCGTTGATTTCTGTGCCAGTGTATTCACCAGCACCAGGAAACTGGCAACAAGGAGAGGAAAGAGTTAAAGCTTTCCCAGTTAGTAATGGGATGACACCTAACCAATATGTACCCTTTCATTGGAAAATCCTTTTAGAGCCACACCAAATGGCGACTAAACATGGCTTTGGATCCCCGGCTGTTGCAAAATTGCTTCACTTTATAACTTCTAGTGAATTAACCACATATGATATAAAGCAAATTGCAAAATTACTCTGTACTTGTGATAGGTTGACTTGGGAGGAAGAAACTCAGAAGTTCTTCCTGGGAGAGTTTCCTCTGTGGGGGGTTTTTTGGGATACTTGTAACAGCCAATCAGAAAAAGTCGGTTCGCTCCGTGCACACACATTTTAAAAAAAGGGTAATCCCGGAAGACGCCCCTCTTTGTCTTTCCGGCGGCTGAACAGGTAATACCAAGCTGAGCCGCTCTCCCTCTCCCCCATGCGGGGGAGGGGGGGGAACGGCTCGGAGGCCGCTTGGGCCCCGTTTGCCAACGAGGGGGACCCGATGGCTGAGGGGAGGAAAAGTTGTGTGATAAAAGCTTCACGGATTCTTCCTCCACCAGCTTGTGGCTCTGGCGTGGGGGGATGCTGGCTTTTTTATGCTGCCGGCCGGGCTGGGCCTGCCCAGGTGGCCATGAGCCACGCGGGCTGCAGCCCAGCCCCGCAGGGGCTGAGTGGCGCTACCGCCGCCCCCCCCCCAGCACGGCCGAGCCTGGTTCAACTTTTGTAGTTGAGTTAAACTTTAACTCTTTAGTGTTCAGATAAGATTTGCAAAGCTTCCAGCCTTCCCTTTGAATATGAAAGGAAATAAGGAAAGTTCTGAAGTCAGTGATGCAAGAGCGAAGTATTTTAAGATGGAAGGAGAGTGAGAAGATGCTGAAATGGCTGAAAATCTTTTTGAGAAATTGTAGGAATGAACTAATGTACTGAATATTCTTTTAAATCATGGAAAGAGACATGGGGGGATGGAAATGTTCCTTCTTAGGAGATGATTTAATTAAAGAACACCTGTGTTGGGAATTTGAATTTCTGCCCTGAGAAACGAAGGGGATTGCAGTTTTTTCTAAAGATGAAGCCTGAGCAGAGGAAAGGGAGACAAATAAAAATCGTTGCTGTTGGACATTTTCAATTCTTAAAAGTAATACCCCATGGAATCGACATGACCCATATCTACAACTTTGGGACGGCTGTAGAATTGGGAAAAGGTCACGGTTGCAGATTTTCCCGGGCGGATGCAATCGTGAAAGGTAAAACTACAAGAGGACTTTTTTTTTCTCTTCTTGTGGAACACATCTCCTACAACTTCGACAAGAGGAAACTTCTTTTCTCCAAAAGTAAACAGAAAAAATAAATTAGGCACTTAAGTATTTGTTGTATGTTTGTTTTGTTGTTGTGAAGACTGGAAGAGGGAGGGACAGAGTGATGTGAAAAATCTTATTTGAAATTTCTTTTTTTCCTTTTTTTGTTTGTGTAGTTAATAAATTTCCTTCTATACCCTTTCAAAGTTTTAAGCCTGCCTTGCTCTTTGACTCTGGTTGTCACAACAGAAAGAAATAAGTTTATTTAAATTGGCAACTCAAACCCTAGACATTAATTTGGTGCGTTGGCCGGGAAAGTAAAAATTAAACCATACCTGCCTTTTCAAACTTAGACAGTACTCCACTACAATACATGATATTTGAATCAACCTGGAGAATATATGCAGAGGAGCAAGAGTTACAAAACTCGAGATTATCACAGCAAGATCCGTGCTTTGGGGTGGGGGTCCCCCAACTAATGGGAATATGTCCCATGGAGGATCCTCAAACCCAAGCACGCTTAAATTCTGTAATATTAAACCAAGCAAAAGAATCGTGGATATGAGCCCTAAATAAGGTTACAAATATGTCTGTGCCAACCCAAGGATACAGAAACATAAAACAAAGCCCAAATGAACTATATATACAGTTCACAGAATGACTGCAAGATATCATAGAAAAACAAGTAGGTAATAATGATGCAAAAAATCAAGTATTGTTACAATTAGCACGAGAAAATGCAAATGAGGACTGTAGAAAACTCATAAATGCATTGCCCAAAGAAAATCCATCCTTAGAAGAAATGATTAATGCATGTGCTAAGGTTGGAACTGCATCACATAACATGGAAATGCTAGTTACTTCTATTGCAGCTGCAATAAAGCTGAGAGCACATCGCTTCAATCAGAGACAGCAAAGCCACATGAAAGTGAACTGTCCCAAAAAACCTGCCTTACAGAAGAAGGCTCGAGGACAAGGTGGAGTCAATTCACCTTGTATTCAAGGTGGAAAAACCAAATCAGTAAAAATGAAGATTAGAAAACTTAACTACACCAACCGAAGCAATGCAAACAGCAATGTTCACCTTCAGCAGAGCTCAACAACTGCTTCATCCACCTCCAACTTGACTTTGACAAAACCTGCATATCTTGCAAGTTTTACTAAGTGTCTTGGTTTGAAAGACAGGTATGGTCTAAGGAAAGGCAGGAGCCCCTTTTCTGCAATGCAGAGTGCAACCCCCCTCCCTTTTAATTATTTTAGGTCCAAATCAGACACTTTCAGGCAGGAGATATGGGGATAAGAATAGCAGTTCTTTACTGGTATCTAACAAGGCAGAAAACAACAACAGCTATAAAAATTGGCAACAGAACAGAACAGTCTAGCTCCGCTCCAGTCCCCTTTGGCCTCAGGCCGTCTCCCTGTGCTCAGTTACCGGTGCTGTGGGGGCAGGGCGGGTCCCGCGCAGTTGCAGAGGAGCTGGAGTGATGGCGGCGGAGGCCCAGAGGTGAGCGGGGATGGGAAAGTGACTCCCCCCCTCACGGTGTCGGTCGTGGTGCTCCGCAGGGTGTCCGGAGATAGTAGGGTGAGATGGGAGAGCAGCAGAGAGATGTTCAAAGGCAGGGAACGTGGATCTCAGTGCTGGGATGGCAGGGGAGATGCCAGAGCGAAGCCCAGGCTGTCTTTCCACTCCATGAGCCAAGCGAGAGAGAGTCCCCTGCTCCAGACCCCTCTCCCACCTTTCCTTTCCCGGTTCCCCCCCTCCACCCCCCTATGAGAGAACATTATCTGTCGTTTTAAGGTTTAGCCACAATTACTTAGCATAACAATGGGAGAAAATTCCATAGAAAGAAAAGGGAACAATTCAACCTCCAACACTAAGTTAATATTTGCCTTGTTAATCTATTTTCTTACAGTTGCTAAAAAAGTATTTTATCAAAGTTGCAAGTATTGTCTACAAATTTTTAAGTGTGTTTTGAAGTTCACAGCAGAATGTTTGCTGACTTTATTCATATACGTTGCAATAGCATCATACTCAATCAGCTATCCTGAGAATTTAAAATCTTGCTTACTCTAAGTTCAACAAAACAGATCTCTATGGATCAGTTTAGTAAAAAGTATTTCATTGGCAGATCACAGTTGCAAAATTTCTAAAGTACCTACCTCTTGTCACTTCAGTTTACAATGTTTAAAATTTATTAAAAGTTTGTTTTAAAATATCCTAGAAAATTTTGCCTAGTCTAAAGTTTCAACTCTGGCCACGTTGAGATTTTAACTAAGCAAAAGGAAATGTGTAACATCAAAGCCTTCTCAGTCTATTTCAATTGTGGCCAAATTAGAATTTGATTGATAAGGAGAGAAAATTATAAAATCCACATATTTCTGAGTTTGAAATGGAAAGAAATAATTTTGGCTATCTAATTTAGCCTTGCTAAAGCTAAAACTTTTCTTTTGGGATAAACATGAAAGAATCTTATCCGGAGAAGATTCTCCAAAGTTATCATTTAAGGAAAACTCCTCAACAGTATTAAACACTAAAATTGGATTGTAACATATCAATAATTATAATTCTCACCACATAAAAATAATTTAATGGTGTATGTTTTGTTTCTTGCTCTAAATTATAAAAACAAAAAAAAGGGGGAGAAAGGATAGATAGAAACATGTTTTTAATTGAAACAGTTTTAAGTTGAATGGTGTGTTGTTTTTTAAATTAAACAAAGAAATGGGAGTAAGGAATAAAAGAAATATGTATGTTCTTATTTAAATTGGTTTTAAGTTAAATGGTTTTTTGTTTAAAAAAAAGTTAATGATTTGGAACTAAGTGGTTCTTGTTTAATATTGAATTCTAACATTGCAGTTATTAACCATTGTAACATGTCAAGCTAAAAATTATGTTAACAGTTTTCTAAAAAAAAACCACCACAACTCCAATGATACATCAAGCACATCAATAATTTGGAATACTAAGCTTATAAAATTCAATAACAAAAATTTAAATTTTAAGGAATGATGGCAGTAAATATTGCAACTTTTCTAAAAGATACTATTTGAAACCCAGCCAGCCTGTTACGCAGGCAAAGTACCCGAGGGAAAATCCCAGTTCATCTATTAGACCTTAAAAGCTCATGTATCATTGGTTGGGAAGGTAAATGACAGAAATTGTACCTACTTCACAAAGTTATAAGAGACTGAAATAACAGAGTTGTTTGTTTACAAAATATTTTACTGTTTACAAATTGTTTTGTTATGTTGGAATTTTGCACAGTTCTAAAACTGAATGTTATATTAAGTTGTAATTTCAAAAGAAAAGTTTAAAGTTTTATGGTTATAGAGTTAAGTTATATTTCTGTGTTAAGCAGTTAAATGGTTATATGTGAAACCAGAAGGTACTAAATTCACCCAACCGCTCCTGAACATAAGCACTGCAGCTTTTGGTATGTGGAACTCATCACCACCTAAGAAAGCCTAATTTATTAAGCTAAATAAAAAACCCCATTCCAATTGAATTTATGCTGTCAATGTCATCTTGCATGCAAAAGGGCCCTTGCAAGCAAGATTACAGAGAACAAGCTACACATTTGTGTTTCAAAGTTTTTCTTCAAATTAATGAAAAGGAAACGGGGAATTGTCACAGTGCAAGCTGGCTTGTACTGGGCAGTTAATCTGACCACAGAGAGGAGAAGCAGCCTGGCTGAAAAGGCAGGCCCCCAAAGAACAGAGATAGGACAGAACTGGAGACAGACAAGGATTTAATCCAATGAGCTCCAGCCCTGGCTGCAGAGAGCTATTGGTCAGCGGGCTGAGCAGCCTGATCTGTGAACCAATCACACGCGTTACCCAGGTGTTGGGGGTTGGATTGTTCCCCTTTTCTTTCTGTGGAATTCCTCCCATTGTTATGCTAAGAAATTGTGGGTGGAGGGGGAGGGGGGGAACCGGAAAAGGAAAGGTGGGAGAGGGGGCTGGAGCGGGGGTCTGGCTCTCGCTTGGCTCATGGAGTGGAAAGACCACCTGGGCTTCGCTCTGGCATCTCCCCCTGACATCCCAGCACTGAGATCCACGCTCCCTGCCTTTGGACATCGCTCTGCTGCTCTCCCATCTCACGCTACTATCTCCGGACACCCTGTGGAGCACCACGACCGACACCGTGAGGGGGGGAGTCACTTTCCCATCCCCGCTCACCTCTGGGCCTCCGCCGCCATCACTCCAGCCCTCTGCAACTGCGCGGGACCCGCCCTGCCCCCACAGCACCGGTAACTGAGCACAGGGAGACGGCCTGAGGCCAAAAGGGACTGGAGCGGAGCTAGACTGTTCTGTTCTGTTGCCAATTTTCTTATAGCTGTTGTTGTTTTCTGCCTTGTTAGATACCAGTAAAGAACTGCTATTCTTATCCCCATATCTCCTGCCTGAAAGTGTCTGATTTGGACCTAAAATAATTAAAAGGGAGGGGGGTTGCACTCTGCATTGCAGAAAAGGGGCTCCTGCCTTTCCTTAAACCATACCTGTCTTTTCAAACCAAGACACCGGGAACTTTGTAAGGGGTATACAAAGTGAGGTCAGAACTGAATAAAGGCTTTTTGTCACATGGATTACAGAGTGTAAGCTCTTCTGTCTCACACACTGTGCCATCGCACTCAACACAACAGTAGGCATAAGAAATACTGGCCACAGTATTCTTAAATCTGTGTATGTTACAGAAGCCTACATAAAGCAGCTTTAAGTGGCCTTTCAGAGCAGTTACTGGAATCCTGGTGTACTGTCTGCAAAGGTTCATTTTCAGTGAATTATCCTAGAAGGTTCTGGATGCTAAGCTGCTTCAGGAGAGGATATAATTGCTGAAGACAGAAACCCAATATACTTACTAAACTTTAAACAATACTAGTATTAGCAAAATTACTATTTACTATGAAAATGAACCATAAGTACACAGATTTTTATGGATACAACTGCTTCCAGTACCTTTCTTTGAAAAATATTATGTTTTCATGTGTGATGCTTTGGAATATATGCAAACAAGAGCAGAAAACAAAATTATTGTAAGGAATTAAATTTACTTCTTAAAAATTAACTAGCCTCTGAGCTTTGCAAAAGACTAAGCAAAAATAGTAGGATCTGAAAAATTACTAAATGTCATCCTTCCACCCAAGTAAATCCACATATGTCTGGAAACACAAAGCAAAACAAGCAAAAAATCCAGTAAGATAAATCCTTGACATATTTTTGCTTTCCCTTTTTGGCTCTTCAGAATTCTTTTGTGTTTAGCAACTCTAAAGGGCTTTTGGTTTACTTATATATGTCATTGCCAAACAAACTAACTTGTGTTTTATAATTTCGTGGGTTACTGCACTGCTGGTCTCAGCAGCCAGTTCTGTTGGTTATTATGTGTCACAATATCATTTGGGAATCTGAATACTTTCTGCCTACAATAAAAGCAAAATCTGTTTCAACTAAGACTTAATTACTCTATTTATTAAAAAGTATTTCTTTACAAAAGCACCTTTTATATGGTTTGCTTGCTAATTTCAAAGATTGTAGGCCAAACCAAAAATCTTACATAGATTAAAATGGTCTTGGATTTACTCTTCCCTGAAGTAATTGTTCCTGAGGACTGGAATACCTACCAAGATGCTGCTACTGTACAAAGTGTATGCTTGCCCTGCTGTAACAAGGGTTATTTTGGGAGGCCATTAGTTAAAAACAGAATTTTTCTACCATTCACATGAAATAATTAGGCTGTATTGACAAAGAAATTACCACAGGCTGTATTAAAGGTAAGAATGTAAGGTTATGTCTGAGACAACTTATCGATAGAAAGCCACA
Source organism: Acridotheres tristis (assembly GCA_037013685.1). NCBI lineage: Eukaryota > Metazoa > Chordata > Aves > Passeriformes > Sturnidae > Acridotheres > Acridotheres tristis. Next base: position 59,422,779 of record CM072919.1, on the reverse strand, counting down.
GATGAAGCCACACACCTGGAATAAACAAGCAAACCACAGGTATTATGAAATTCAACTTAGATTTCCTTACTAAAGACAGCAAATGGGAAGTACATCTGCAGGAATCATGTACTATTGCTACACATAGAGCTGATTAATTTAAGCAATCACTTTTAAAACCAGTAAGTGCATTCAGGGAATCAAACTTTTTATAGATATTTGTATCTATTGCAAGTCTACAAGAAAAGCAACAACAACAAAAAACCACCAGGGCCATTTGTCATACTCTTCATGCTTCATATCTACACTTCAAGCCTCCTTTTGATTGAGGTTTTGGTAAAGTTTTCATTTGGCATTTCCTCGAAATAACTGAAAATATTTACAAACAAAGCAGATGAACAATGTTTAGAACACTACACTGTCTTTCAAATGTCAATAGTAGGTGTTCTATGAATAGAAAGGGAAGGGAAAATAGAAAAAGGCTACAGGCAAAATATGAATTTGCTCTTTTTCTGCAGGGTGTTACCTACCCCATGGTAGATAACTTCTACCAAAGTGCAGCAACTAACACATTTCCTTAGAAGATTTCACAACTTTTTAGAAGATGGTATCTTCAATTTGTCAGGATTACAATGAATTCTCAGCTGAGTTACAGCAGCTGTCCTTTCACATTTGTGCCATCTAAATTAATAAGTCTATTCCCAATACCACCATCTGGGGAGCATGGAAAACAGTGAACACTGAGAGCTGGACTCTAAGCAGGCATCTGCTGAACTCCACTCACATTAGCCTCACGTTAAGAGTAACCCACTGATTACATATGGAGCTATTGTTTGCACTCCCTTAACTGTTTTTCCTCCCTTAACTGTAGCCCTCTCCAGAGACAAGAGGAAGAAATAATACACAGGCAAATATTAATCTATATTATAAAAATCCTACATATACGTAGCATGTATTTCACAGGATTTCTCCAGTCCTCTATGGTTACTTGTGGTGAACAAAGACAGAACTACAGTTCTGTCCCTATAAGTCTATCACATAGTGTATTCTGGGTCTATATATGAATTTTTATGTAACTTTTGAAATTCATTTGTATACTAAATCTGTCTCATAATAAGTTTTAGCCTATGTAGGGTAAGCTTTGAATTTGGGTCATATTTGGAGGTCTGACATGCTAACCTCAAAACTATAGTTTCACTTGTTGTTTAGAAGGACAAAATACAAAACCGTTCTTTGATCACACAGAAGAACAAATGTGAATACGGACAACAGAGAAATGAATGAGAAACAAAACCAGAAAAGTAAGTACAAAACATTGAATAGAAAGATAATGTGAGACTATGAGAAAAAGGAGAAGAAGAAAATGGGCCAATTAAAAATATATGACATAAACTGTGAAGAACATAAAGCAAAGAAACAATAGGATAAAGTTAAAAAGAACAGAAAAAAAAAGACAAAAAAAGAAAATGCAAGTCCATAAAACAACATTGGAACCAAGCACTTAATTCTTTGCTTCTATACAGTAATTCAGCCCTATATTTTTAGGAGAATAGTCATACATTCTCAGATCTTTAGCTCTTTACTGACAGCACATCAGTCTTATTGAGAATTTTAAAAGCATATTTCAAGAAAAGAACGTGCTACATCTTTCTGAATCCATTCAGGTCCTCCCACATGCTATGTCCTTTTCTCAATCTAAGGAAAATTCATTAAGATGCTTTGCTTTTTCTTTTTTCTCCTTTGAAATACATTGTCAGAAACATTTGTCTCAGTGAGTATATCTCCCTAAACTCTACCTCTTCTGAATTTATACTTGTGTTTAATATTTTTTTATTCTTACAGGGATGTTTAATTCATTATCATACAAAGATCAAGAAAGAATTATTAGAAACGGCTCTTCTTGTTTCCATCATCTGCAAAGAAGAAAAGAGGAGAAAGGATTAGAGGAGAAGGAAGTTGCCAGGCAGAGCCTTCATCCACATGTTTCGCAGGTTCCAAGCAATGCACCTGCAACCACAAGGAGGACACTTTTCTTATTATGAATTTCTCCACACCTCAATAACCAACCAACAAGGTAAATCTGGAAGCCTACACCAGCAAACCAGCACATCACAATAATGATTACCATCCTTTCTACATAAGAGATAGAAATAAAATTAAAGCAATCTTCAACTTAGTAAAGTTTGTAGAATTATAATGAAGCAACAAAACTGGAAATTCTGGAGAGTACTTTCTGAGAAGCCACCATTCCACCATACTAATATAATGTGGAGAGGAGCATAGAGGGAATCTTTCATTTGCTTTCATATGGATGATATGTATGGTTTGGGTTGTTTTGTTTATTTTGGATTGGGTGGGTTGTTTTGTTGTTGTTGGTTTGGGAGTTTTTGGTTGGTTGGCTGGGCTTGAGGTTTTTTAAATTTTATTTTATTTTCATATTCTATTTTTCTGAAATTCCCCAGTTTATTCAATTCTAGTTTTCCTTAAAAGTTTCCTTAAGTTTCCCTGCTTCAAGTGAATGTCATTGGAATAACACCAGGCAACACCTTCACTGTCTCTTTAACTTTCTCCAGATTTTTGAAAGAATAATAAAATATTTAAAAGTTAGGCAAACAAAAAAGACAGGCCTTCATTACTGTCCTTGTCTGTCACAATGCATAGTCAGATTCTAAGAAATATACAGCATTCATCAAGGACAATTACAGGTTTTGTTCTGCCTGTTGAAAATTTTACCCATGAATTTAAAAAAGTCAATAATGTAGGCTGATGAGCTTAATGGAAGAAGGTTGATGACTGATTAAGGACAAGTACAACAAAGGCATTTGGCAATATGTATTCCTATCAAGAATGTCTTGATTACAGTGCAGTTACTTAGAGCAACAAGGCCAAAAACCTTCTGAGGCAGAATAAAAGCCCAGCTTTCCCCCCTGGAATCTCCACTGATCATTTGTTTCAATCCAAACTGCTTTTTCACATAAAAATGAACTGTGCTGTACTTACCATGTACCAGAAGTAGATTAAGTCATGGTGGCATGCTGTAATGACACTTACATGGACACAACATCATTTCCCATGAGATCTAAGCTTTCATTTAAAGAAATTACGAAAATGTGGTTATTAAAATAAATCTTTAACATGTAGCTAATGAATGGTTATCAGGGAGGGCAGAGGAGCAGAGATACAAACTGGGCAGTAAAGGCTGTTTCAAAAGGCCAAATTAAGATTGCAAGTAGGAAAGATTTCAGAGTAGTGCTGCTTCCAATGAGTTTACTTATTTTGAATTGTATTCTCATCCTCTTATAACATGAATAGAAATTTGTCAAAATTACTAAGCCTGAGTACCCAGTCTGATTTAGTGTCCAGACTTTTATTAGGTCACTTGCTCTGAGACATATATTCCTTATAACAACACAATTCTTGTGCTATATTTACTTTAGATACAGTAGCAAAGTTTTACTATCCTTGACTTGCCCTTGTTATCTGAAAATATTCATTGTTTTTTAAATGTTACTTGCCTCTTACTTTTAAAAATCTTGAAAGAGAACAGCAAAAATTTTATTAAAATTCTCTTTATTTTTAAAATGTAAACATGTAGCCTATGAGTAAGATTCTTCTTGTTGGCATAGTTTATGCTGTGTGCTGTTCCATTCCTGAGCACTGAGACTGCTTGACCAGGAGGTAGTACAGACAGTGGCAAAACCATTTCATATACTAAATAAAGCAGAGATTTTGTATGGGCCTTTTATTTCTAGTAACCACTACAAAACAGTCATGGACATGACAATGAGGGCAAATTTTGCCATCTCTTCCACTTTTATAAAGTACAGGACTTGTTATAATGTTTCTGAAGATGCAGCAGAGTGCCTCTGATTAATCCAGGCTTTGTTCCTGTAAGCAAGATGAAGAGCACTTGGGTTTGGTATTTATGCATTACTCTCAGATTCTCAAAAGACCATACTTGTTTTTTTGAATTAAGTATATGTTCCCTGAATGCATAAATTACTGCAGTTAATACATTTAATATAAAAACACAAACCCCACATATTTCTCTTAAGCATCCATCAAGCACTCTCTGAACCACTATATGCCAAACATTGCATTTTCTAAGTAGAAGAGCACTGATACATCTAAAGACTTTAATTACTTAAACATCCATTTGGCTAAAGGTCTATTTTCTTTGTCCTCTCTCTAACAGCTCCATGGTGTTTTCTTTTTCATAGGTCTTCCTATTCTGCTTTAATAATAGCAATCTTTTACTTTGAGTTTAATCTTCACCAGTCAATTAATAATGTACAGATTCATTGTAAGACTTTATTCAAATATTTTATTCTGCAGTCTTTTATTAAATTTGTCATGAGCATTGTGACTCATAAGGAATTTTAATTATATCATAAAACTTAGCTTTTAATTGTTAGTTCTTATACATATTTTTTAGTAATTTTGGGCTTTGTGTTCTGTGACATTAAAGGTATTTTTTTCTTGGCTTTTACAGACTTTTACAGGAAGATTTATCAGTGGTCTCTTTTATCTCACATTTCTTGGGTGGCTTTGTTTTATGTCAGATTTTCTATGATAATAAAATAATAGGTAATATGAAGGCAAAATTGTATTAATTTATTGCATTGTCTACACTATTTTTAGTCATTCTCTATCACATTGACTACATTAGAGCTAAAAGTAAATAATTTGCTTTCATACTTTGATAATGAGAAACTCATCTTAACCTTGTTCATTTCAGAAATAATTCTTCCTTTCTGCAGTTTGAAGATTTTCTGTGCTAATGATTGGGCTTTTAAAGAAGACTTCCCCCCTCTTAATAACAGAAGTGCTGATGGTTTTAACATTATGTTAGTAAAGATACTGTGGTTTTTTTTAAATACAGAGGTGAAAGCAAAAGGTATCTGATTCTGTGGGCCATTTTCTTAGATTTCCTTGTTATTCCTTGTTGGGCAAATCCAAATAAATTTGAAAAAATTAGTTTGCTTGGTTCCTGAGTGTTGTCACAGATAATTCTGTGTAAATTCATGTTGGAATTACATATGTAAATATTTGTGGTAAGGAACTAGAGAGGGTGGGAGCATAACCTGATTTATCTGATTTAGAATTTCTTTCATTCTCTGATTTAAAGCATGCAATCGTTATTAAGTGCGAAATATCTCACCATAATAATTTCTAGAATCCCCAAGGTATCACTTAAATATTACACACAATATTTTGCAACACTTATAGAGAAGGCAAGTAAAGCAGACTTAGCTATTTTTTACATTTCTGCTAGCTTAAGCATGTTGTTTCATGCATTCCTAAACAAGAGCAATGTGCCTGTACTGGGCTGACAGCTACAGTTTCCCGAGTGATTACATTTTAAAAAAACTTGACAGCAAGAACAGTTGTGCTCTTCCTTAGCATCTCCGCTGCTAATACTCTGTATGGACATTAGCTTCCTACGTGAACTCGGAAATTATTGAGACTTCTAAGACAACAGAACTTAGGAAAGTGCTCATGTCTTCTTTACAAGTTCAACTGATAGTCTGCCTGTGTTTGTGGAACTGACTGACTATAAATTTCTCAGCACAGATAAGTTTCTTTGATTTGAAGGGTATCTATGCAAATTGTTTTAGGATTCAAAATGCACCTGCAGTCAAAACATTGACTTCTAAAGAAATGGAATATTATATTTTTCTATATCTTGGTATTAGACTGGCAAATTCTGAAAAGCACTAATGTATGTAATCTTTGCTACAAAATAATTTGACTTGGTAAGCGTTGCACTGAGCACAGGCTGAAGAGAAAGGGTGCAGGGAGATGTCTCTGCTGGAGGATCTGTGAAGTCAGGAAGACTGACATTTTGGGTATACAAAATACTTTATGTAATCAGTATAGAATAGTCCCTCTTGTGGCACTCCTTTCCCTAGCTTCCCAGTCTTATGAAATTATTTATGAAAAAGAAATGGTCATTAAAGTTGTGATTTTCAAAAGCATTATTACATTGCCAATTTTGATAGTTAAACAGTTTTACTCCACAGGAAGCCTGGTACAAAAATCAAGTACTTTATCTCCAGACACTGATCTCATCCTGCATTTTCAGGGTATAAATCTGTGCTCTGTTTAAAATGTATCGTACTTACTTAGACAGTTAGTTCAATTTCTTTTAAAATATATATACATCATAGAAATGTGGAAACGTCTATTTTTTTGTTGTTTTCATTTTCAATTTAACATTTAAACTTATAGTTTATTTTTTTGTTTAACGAAGATCATGTTGAAATACTTTCCTTTTTTCTTCACTACCTGCTTCTTGATTTCCTCTTCTCTCTATGTGTCTGTATCTAGAGAAATGGCCTTTTTTCCTCCTAAATTTTACATATCTCTTTCCCCCTTTTTTCCCTACATCTCTTCACATTTCTCAGAAAATCTTTCTCTCTTTCATAACTTATCTAGTCCATTACATTCTACACACCCTTGATAAATATCATCAGAAGCCAACAACCAGAGCAATAAATCAGACAAAGATTACAACAGAATGGAACAAGAGAAACTCACAAGTTAAAATCAGTTGATTTTTTGGGATTAACATACAGGCTAGGCAGAGGAAAGCCCACATATATACTTTTGGTTCATTATAAGTTATAGAGCTGCAAAGAATTTGACTGCAACTTGCCATATGCTTTCTGAACTTATCTCAGGGTCACCTGCCTGTGGTCTTGAGAGGATGCCATGGGAGGGAGCAACAAGACCCTGCTTCCTGCAATCCATTAAACATGAGGAGATGAAGCTAGAGTAAGGAAAAGCTGACAGAAACACTAGTTCAGACAAGAAGAAAAAATCATGTCTCTCTCTTCAGGAAAGTTTTCAACATATATATACACCTCCGCTTTCAAGAGAGAGCATTTTGTTTCTTGGTTATATATATTTTCAAACCAAGTCTTGTTGCTTCCACTGCCCACCCTGCAATAGCTTTTGGTGCCTTAGTTTGGAGCTCCTTCCCCCATCCCCATTCCTGGGATGCCTACAAAAATCATTTTTTCTTATTGCATCCCAGACTGAATTGATACCTGTCACTCCACGTACCTGTCACTCACATGTTCTCCAACATAACCCAGGGTTATGCTCATGAAGTGCCATCAAATTCCATGGTGATTTCAGAGGTCAGCCAGAACAATTATGAAAACATGGAGTCTTACAAATTACAGAAAAAATGCCATATCCACTTCCAAATGTGGATATATTGAATATACCATGTGAAGTGAAGTCATTAAAACTTCAGAACTGTTCCAGATGCTGACTGACGGACAAAACTCAGCTGTGACTCAGCTTCACATAGGGCAGATACATCACCAGGAACTAAATTATAATCTTTCTTAAAAGCCAGTGGGACTTTGGTGCTGATTTCAAGGGACCATAGCTTGAGCCAAGGCAGGTAACGTAAAAGCAAACATCCTGCACTCTTTGATAGATTTATTGTTGCTGTTGTTTGGTTTCTACTAGCATTATTTCATTACTGCTATGGCAGTAGCTCTCAGTAAGACTAGAAATAGACTGAAAAAGGACTACATTGTTTGACTACAAATGATCCTTAAGCAACAAATAAAACACTATCACTGGTATGGCATAGTTTTATATTTAATTTCCCTTTATAAATATATTTTTTCTTACCTATATAGACGTGAGGAGAGGATTTGTTCATCTTGCTTTTTACCGGTATTAAAAATATTCTTCTTGTCATTAGGAAATGTCTTTTCTCTATATTGCAGCAGTATGATGTCCTGGCTCAAAGCATAATCTCGTGCATTTATTTCCTATAAAAGAATTAAATTAACTATGAAAAAGAAAGTGATGTTCTTAAAATAGGACTAGCAAACTGCATGTTTTTCTGCACTGAATGCTGAAAATCTAATAGTAGGTTTACAAAGGTAAAGTTACAAGTACAAGGTCATTTTAGTTTTAACTAATGTGATGACATCGCTTGCAAGTGCTGCAAATCCATCCATACAACCACATATCCAGTAGCTTACATTTTTTGAAAATAGCAGGAAAAGTCTAAAAAGAGCTTCAAAGTAGATTCACAGGCCATATCCAGATTAAAGTGGGTATCAGGCTGTTTGTGTTACAGTAATGTTCAGCACAGCCTGAAAAGAGTTCCTCAAGCTGCCAAAGTGCCATTCATGGCATATTCAAGCTCCCTGGCAAGACTAGGTTACTCTGCGTGATGTGTTTGATGTTGCTTTGGATTCAAGAATATTACCAAAACACAAAAAGCTCTTACTCGGTGGCCTGAATAAATACAATTATACCAGAAGCGAGCTAAACAGCCATAGCTCCCTGGGTACAGAGAAGAACGGGACCAGGAGAACCTGAAGCTGGCTCAGGCCAGCTGGTGCTGGGGCCGTGCAATCCCCAAGGGCCCCCGGGGAAGGCAGCTAGAGACAGAACCAGCACAGCCCCACAGCCCTCTGCATTGGAAAGGCTGGTGCCCACGGCCCGGGAGCACGGTGAGCATCAGCCTGGTGAACTGCAACTGCACTGTGCTCGTGCACAGAGGAGTTTCTCCACTCAATTATTTTTTAATCTCTGCTACAATTAACAAATACAATATTGTTGCATCACACACACCAAACATTTTGTTAGAGCCCCAAAATATGAAGTTTTTTAGAGGCAGAAAGCAAATCATAGTATCACAGAATATACTGAGTTGGAAGGGACCTATCAGGACCACTGAATCTGCTCCTGGCCCTGTGCAGGACACCCCAAGAATCCCACCACATGAATGGGAGTGTTGTCGAAACAATCTTGAACTCTGTCAGGCTTGGTGCTGTGACACTTCCCTGGCAAGCTTGTTCCAGTGCTCACCACCCTCTGGGTGAAAAATTTTCTGATATGCAACTAAAACCTCCCCTGACTCAGCTTCATGCCATTTCCTCAAGTCCTGGCACTGGTTTTGAGAGTGATGGGATTGGCACCTGCCCCTTTGCTTCCCCTCTCAAAGATGTTGAAGACCACAGTGAGTCTCCCCTCAGTCACTTCTCCAGGCTGAACAAACCAGTGACCTCAGCTGCTCCTCATAAAGCTTCCTCTCCAGATCCTCCACCATACTTGCGTCTCTCGTGTCATACTCGTGTTGGGACGCCCTCCAACATTTGACTAAATTTGATAAAACTTGAGCAGCGAAACAAGTCCTTTTTAAAAATAAAAGTGATGCCTTAGCACGCCTCTTGAAAGCCGGTATCAGATTCGGCAAACGCGGGGCGGGCGGCTCCGAGGAGGGCGACATCGGTCGGCCCAGCGGGGCCCGGCGCGTCGCTGACCCGGCCCCTCACGGCGCGGGCGGGCTCGGGGCTCGGCGGGCGCGGCGCTCCCGCCCCACGGGGGCGGTGCTGCTGACGGCGCCAGCCCCTCCGGACCTGCCGCACCGCCCCCAGCGGGCGCCCGGCCACACGCGGCGGGTCGGGCTTACCCGCCGGGCGCGCCGGGCGCTGCATGGGAGTGCTTCCTCACCGGGCACGGTCGCGCTCCCCTCCCCGCCGGCTGCCTGAGGGAGGACGGCAGAGCATGCCACCGGCGGGGCGGTTCCGCGGGGACTGACATGCTGCTGAAAGAGGGCAGGCGCCAGCCCCTCTGCCTCTCCCCGCGGTAGCGGAGGCGATGCTGCAGGGCGCTCCCCGGGCTCTCCCGCAGGCGCCAGGCTATCGCCCACAGTAGCCGCGCTCGCCGCCGTGAGCGGCGCGGCTCCAGCCCGGCGAGGCGACGAGCGGCGCGGGCCTGCACCCGTGCCCGGGGCGGCGGCGGCGGCGGCGGGGAAGGCGCTGCCCGCGCCCGCGGGCGGCTCCGCGCGGCGGATGCGTGTGCATGAGCGCTGCACCGAGCGGGCGCAGGAAGCGCCCCCGCTCCGCCGCCTCCATCTTCCAGGGCAGCAGGACCTCTCCGCACGGCCGCGACAGCGAACGGCGGGGCAGCGGCTCCGATAGCGCCTACCAGACCCAGAGAACCCTGGACGACTGTAAGATGGTGGGTACCCCGGGCGGGTTTGCCGTAGCTTTTTACCTCTTCCGAGCTCTCTCGGCGCAGACAGCAGTGCCGCTCCTCCCGCCACCTTGACTATTCCTATCACGTGCAGTTGCACTGTTTTTAAACCGGCAGTCTCCGCCGGGGTGCTGCCCTGCGCCCAACTCGCCGCGGTTCCAAAGCGGGAGCCGGGAGGGAAGACGAGACCTGCGAGGAGCCCGCTGCGGGACAGGGAGCGGAGCCGGGCGCCTGGACAGTCCTGCGGGAGCAGGAGTCCTCGCCCCAGTACACACACCGCAAAGCACCTGGAGGTGCTTATTGGTAGATCTGTCCAAATCCGTACCCAGACTTGGACTCACTGAAGCCTAAATTGGTAAATAGTTCCCTCCAATTAATCACTGCTCTGTCTACTTGCTGTCTTGTGCAGCAACCACATGCTTGCCCTAATATCCTTCTAAATCAGGACACAGAGAGGCCCTGAAATTCTGTTCCTGATATATATTGATACCTGTTAGTCTTCCCAGAGTAGCTGGTTGCAATTGTGAAGCACCTGCATCTGTGTTATTTATGGACTGTCACATAATGTTATGAGATTTTTTCCCCCAGTCATGTTCAAAATGCTTGGATTCTGACACTTTCCTCCAAATCAGCACCATATGGCCCCTTTCAAGCTCCTTGAGCTACAGTCAGCCTGACACTGGGCCGCAAAAGTGCCTCTCTAGCTACTGACAAACGTAGTAAAAAAAGGAAGTCACTGCTGCTTTTCTTCATAAATCCTTACCTGGCTAAAGCTGTCTAGTAGCATTGAAAATGGAGCTGCTACTTCTATTCTGCTCGATTCTGGCAATTTTTTTCCTCTGGTGCTGAAAAATGTGCTGGCAGATTATCCACTCTGATGCTTCAAGACTGGGAGCAATTCCCAGTGCATGGAGGAACAAAAACTGCCACAGCAGCTCTATAAATATACCCAACAAGTGGATCTTACTGGGTTCTGCCTTTTTTCTGATTCCCAGTACCGTAATGTGGTTACTTACAGAGAAGTTTTTAGAATTAACTGATCAGAAATAAAATACATTTTATAGGTGGGTTATGAAGTTGCAGTAGGATTCAGGAGGTGAAATCAGTGTGGTTTTTTTCTTGTTTTCTGTCTCAATTCAGCAACATATATGTGGTTTTGTTTTCCTGGGCAGTGCTAAGGTGGCTGAATGAGTCTGTTTAAATAAGTGATATCCAGTGAGAACTGGCAAAATGCATCTGGTGCAACCAGTTACCAATTGCAGGATGCAACACTTTTCTTCCTAGTGCAGAATAATCACACTATGGCACAACATAGTACAATTTTTTCCTCTCCATTGCCTTCATGCATTCTCTTAAGCTACAGAATGATAACAGTTGAAGACTTATTCAGCAAATATTGTGCCTATGACTTTGTTTGGTGTGTGCTTTTAGGTTTGTTTGGGATATAGGTGTGGGAGGGTGCAGATGAACTGAAATGCACTTGGATTGACTTGATGCTCCTGAAGCAGAGGAGCCTATTTGCTGTTCTTTAAAATTTGAAATGAAATTTAGGAAAGCATGGCCCAAACTATTTTGATACCAATTCTCAGGTATACAGTTAATTGCAGTGGGATGCATGAAGGGTATGAATGTAAAACTGCAGAAGTAACTCATTTATTTCCTGAGCATGAGAATTTGAGGGCTTGACTTTAAAAACTGGTACCTCTGATAGACTCCAGGTTCTTAGCATGTTTTTATGTTGGGGTGTGTTGAACTTCTGGTGGTAATGACGACTGCAGAATTATGAGCAATTACTCTTGTCTGTTTTTATGTAGTTTGGAAATTGAGGTCAAAACACCGATAAATAATTATTCTGTTCTATTACTCCAATCCTTCCACCCCCGCCACCATGTGGAGCAAATGGTCTTTTGTGCATTCTTTTAGAAGACAGCAAATGCTTAATTTCCTTAAAGTATGTGATCAGTGGAACTAAACAATAATGATCTTTCCATCATTCTGAAATGACCCATTTATCGAATAACGTCTGTATATATCTGCTGGGTATTGGATTTCTGTACAGGTTGTAGTGTTTATTTACTCATTTGTTTCTTTTTCCCACATGTACTTTAGAAAAGGTGCTTTCTGGAATTTTAACAGGAAAGTGACTATCTGGTACGTCTTCTCAGCCAGTAACAGCAAAAGAATTCTGAGTCAGAAACCTGGATTGAAGGAAAGAGACAGAAGAGAAATCATTGCAAAATAAATTAGCAAAATTGCCAATTTAAAAGCAAGTGCTGCATTCCAATCCCTGAATGTGCTGTTAATCAGGAAGCAGGAGCGAAGGCAATAATTTCTGGAGATATTTTTGCCTTTCATGATAGCAAAAAATAACCTCATGCTACGAGTAAAACAGATGGGTTTTTTTTCTGATTAATATTTAATACTAATAACTCAAACACATTCAGATACTAGAAGCAGAAACAGTACTTTCCTATATATGAGCATTTATAGCTCACAGAAGAAGCAGCTGCCATGGAGGCTCTAGTCATTTACTGAATCGTGTGCTCTTGATCCTGTGTGCTATGAAATTGTGAGCAGCAGGAAGAAGCCGTAGACTGGGCATGTTTTTTTAAGAAATGGATTGTTTTTACCCATGTAGTTAAAAATTCTCATGTATGTAAACCGTTTTTGTTTTTCAGCTTGTCCAGGAGTTCAACACCCAGGTGGCTCTCTATCGGGAGCTGGTCATTTCTATTGGGGATGTCTCAGTCACCTGTCCTTCTCTACATGCGGAATTGCACAAAACTCGAACTCGGGGATGTGAGATGGCCTATCAGGCTCATCAAAAACTAGCAGCAATTTCTGGGTAGGAGGCAACTTATGTTTAATTAAAGCTGTATTCATGTGCAAATCTTTGTTGAATACTACATAATGGAAACTTTCAGTAAAAGCATTAACTTGTGTTTCTATTTTAGGCGTAGAGGTGTATGACCACAAATTTTGGAGAATGTCCATATCCTTATGATAGTACAATTTTGGATCAAATCCTGTTCCCCTTACCAAATCCCCTTCTGATTTCACTGGATGCTTTTATGTAAGACAAATAGGATTTTACTGCATATCACTGCAGATCAAGGGGGAAGCCTTGCCCTTCAAGAGTGAAATAGCAATAGCTTTCTGCCCAGGTTTTTACTGATTATCCCTAATTGAATAGTTAAGAAACAACTAGCTCAGCTCAACTAGAAACTCAACAAAATTATACCAAAATTAAATGAAAATTGAGCAAGGGGAAATACAAGGGGAAATACAAATACTTGTCTGAGAACTTTTGTTTACCTTCTACATGTTTTTAAACCCTTGTTTGTGTTGAAATAAGAATGAAAGCTTTGCCAGCATGTAATGTTTTAATTTATTCTTTGGTATTACATTATGTTCATTCCTTTCCATGGTGACAGAATGTATTATCACATACTTGAGACTATGCCTCAGTGCAAGATCAACCAGCATAAATAGCTGTTTCCTAAAAAATGGGCATTCATGCTGATAATTCCGTGTGGGTTCTTCACAGTATGGTGACTGAGGCATTTGTATTTACACATGTACCACCTGAGTCATGTCTTTCTGAATACACTTTGTCAGAACTTCAGAACTTTCTGCATCTGTCTTATCTACCACTAGCCACTGTGCACCACTAGAAAAAAACCCAAAACTTCTTTTTTGTAGCTCTGCCGAATCCTCACTGAATTTCTTTTATAACTTTAATATATAAAAGAAATCTGTAATAGGCTAGATACATAAGGAGAGCCCAAACTAACAAACCAATCAGAAAATATTAGTTGAATGTTTTACTGTAATTGTCATAATTTTCAAGTAAGATGGTGTGCAATGTTAGGTTGGTTTTGTGACCTCTGATTTGTTCCTCTGCCAAAATGCATGCTTTTAAAATACTGAAGTCGGTGGGAACTTCTTAAAAAAATAGTAATGAATAGACATAGTTACTTTTAACCAGTACATTGAAAATGTGAAAACAAACAGTAGTGAAATTCATCGTGTGCTTTCAGACTCAAAAGAAAAACTAACATAGATCAAAATGATACATTTGAATAGCTGAACCTATTTTGTAACTTTTTAAATATTTTTCCCCGTAAAGAAAAAAACTGATATGTGCTCATTTAGAAACTACAAGGGTTTTTTAAGCAATCGTTTCACAGCTGTAAGTCTGTCATATACACAAAGATGTCCTGAAGGTTGTGCAGTCACTGCGAGATTGACATTTGGGTAATCTAAAACTGTTTTAAATAACTCTGATAATACTGTGATATCCATAACAACTGGTACGTGTTAGAAACTCTCTGGAAATTGCTTGTTTGGTTTGACAAACATTTTACAAGATCTGCTTCACATTTCCACCCTCCTGTAGCTGAGGAAAGCCATATGAGAAATTAACTTTTTTGATGTGTTTGTGAGGAAAGGTGGGAAATGAAGATACAGGAAGAAAAGAAATAGAAGGAGAGGAGTAATAAATAGTCTCAGAGATTTTGTCTTTACTTCAGCAAAAAGACTGATGTCGTGCATATGAAATAGGATCTGGAATAGGAATCTAATTGGATAGAAAGAAAAAGTATCAGGAAGAAAAATGCTTAGGGACAGGAATGAATTAAATCATCCTCAGTACTAAATAGTTGGGAGGGTAGTGTGTTGCTCAGAAACAGCTGTTAGTCAGCATATGGGATAAAGGCTTATTTAGTTCACTGCTTTAGTTCAGAACACACAGCACTGCACTGGGTAACCTAGAAAGAATAATAGCAAGTAGCTGTTCATGTTGCCAGACTGTAACACTTCACAGGGGAACAGAATTCTATTAATTAAGACCATCAGTAATGTTCAGTTGGTCTCTAAGTGATCTACCTGAAGTGTTGCAGGACACTCTTCCTTTTGAGAAGTTGGTGTCGCTGTCTCAGAGAATACTAAGTTATCTTGTTTGTAGTGTGTTTTCCTTGGAAAATTAGCAGACACCTTAATGTTATGCTGTTCCTCTTTGAATATATTGGGATTTCTCAGAATCATGAAATTGTTAGGGTTAGAAGGACCTCTGGTGATCATCTGGAGATCACCTAGTCCAACTCCTGTTGGCACTAGTGCGTTTGAGACTCTTAAATACACATCTGACTTGGACAATTAGAAGAGGCAGCTATTTCCTTTCCTAGTTCACTTGTCCTACAAGACTAAGCAAGGTAACAGAGGAAAGATGCAAAGACTTGGAAGAAAGGAAGGAAACACAAACCAATCCTCTAGTGCTGGGAAGGGTGCTCTCGGAAGAAATCTGGAAATTGTGGGAGGGGAAGGAAATGCTAAGGTGGAGAAAATGGATGAGAAACTGAGCAGGATAGAAGTCGCGAGGACAAAAAAGTACATTGGTCATGGGCATATCAGTTCTGGAACATTAGGCAGACATCAGAGTGGGACACTGTTGTAATGTGAAGAAGAGAAAGTTGCAAATGTACCTGTAGGAAAAGGATACACTGGTATGACAACAAAAGCAGATTCAGCTCTAGAAGCAGAAGAAATGGAAGTCACTCCTATGTTTTAAAAACAGAGAAATACAAAGGAGATGATGAAAAAAAGATGAGATAGCAAGGAAACATAAAACCTTAAAAAGTCCACCTGGATTAGACCATATCGGCCCATCTAGCTCAAACCTGAGAGCTGCTGGTAGAAGCAGCTCTTGTAAAATAATAAGCAAAGATACAAAAACCAGGTTGTGCGTAGAAGGATGCCTCCTCTTGCATCTTGCCACTACCCAGCACTCAGTAAGCAAAGGCTGCATCTGAACAAGCTGTATCTGACAAATGCAATTTCCCTAGATATTAAGATCTTTTACTCAAAAAGTGCTGAGATTGAATAAGGACATCTTTACACTGTGATGTATTTAAAAACTTATTCACTAAAAGAATATTACTGAAAAAGGAAAATGCAAATTAAGTCTCCAACTTAATAGGACTTCATAGATATTAATATTACATCCTCCTCTTTACTTGCTGTAGTATCCTTTTCTTACAGAAGTTGTGAGATTTTAGCAAAAGGGAATAAAGATTAGAAATAAAAATAATCTAAATTGAAATATTCTAGTTAATGTTCTTTTAGGAATACAAATCAAAGTAAACCTTTGTTTAAACCAGTGTTAAAAAAACAGTGCTGGTTTTCCCAGGACTTAGGTTAGTTCCTGCTCTCATACTAAAAGTTGTTAATGATTTTTAATGAGCTGTCTTCTGAAGAAGGTGAGTAAGGTTCATCACATTTCCTGCTGTATAATGTAGCAGAAATTAAAAATCTCAAAGTATTTATGTTGTGCATCCTTGTAGTATTAGTTTTCATGGTCAAAACTGAAGAAAGTACAGCAACAAGAAAATGAGTCAGCAAGAAAAAGAAAGGAAAAATACTTGTAACAGTAAGAAGGTGGGGGAAAAGATGCAGATTTCTGTTATGGAAGGGAGTCTGCTTTATGGAATGATAGAGTGGTGGTCTGTTAGAATTCATCAAACAGGGAGCTGGTTTTATATGTGAAGTTCACTGAGTCTGGGATGTCAACAGAGAGATAACTCAGAACTGTATTTTAAGAGACATGTCTGCACAACTGTGCACACACTTTTGTAAATGTCCTTACATATTCTCAAACACTTGATAGGCTTACATAATGTGTGCACTTGGCACACTGAGACCAGAACTGGCAGTATCTCTGTGACAGTCTGATATATATGTTGTCAGTGGCTTTTTTTGCATGAAACAAAACTGTGTGAGGAGCTCAGGGGTGCATGGCAATGTACGTCTGTGTGAGCATAGTTCTGAAAGTGATTTTTCTCTTTTTTTCTGACTAGTACTGCAGAGCCCAAAGTCTAAGGAGGAATAAACCTCTATACTAGTACACGCTGGGGCAGCAGCTTTGCAGAAGAGGATCTTGGGGATTCTGAGGAACATCAGGTTTAATATGAAGCAGTGCTGTGCCCTTGTGCAAAGAGGACTAGCAGCCTCCTCCTATGCTGCTTTAGGAAATGTTGCCAGCAGATCAATGGAGCTCATCTTTCCTTTCTACTCAGGGCTGTTGAGGCCGTATCTGGAATATTGGGTCCAGCAGTGGGCTCCCTAGGAGAAAGGGACATCCAAAGCAGGCTTGGTCAACTACCTTAAAGATGGTTAGGCAGCATCCCACATACAAGGCAAGGCAGCCAGACCTGGGATTGTTTAGCTTGGAGAAGAGAAGGCTGGGAGGGAAATATTACCAATATGTGTAAAAAACTGATGGAATAGAGTAAAGAAGACACAGTCAGACTATTCTCAGTGTTATATAGTGATAGGATAGCGGGTAAAAATTGAAATACAAAGAAAAATTGATCTAAAAAAATTTAACTCATTTTTTACTGTGAGGCAGATAGAATATTAGAACAAGTGCACTGGGAGGTTCTGGAGTCTCCGTCCTTGGAGATACTGAGAATTCAGCTGGTCATGGTCCTCAGTAACCCTCTGTAGCTGACACTGCCTTGAGCAGGAGGCTTGGACAAAATTAGTTCTAGGTGTCCCTTCCAGCCTGTGACAAATCATCAAAAATCTCCTTGGGTAAATTAAAAGAAAAAGTTTCCTTGTTTGATACCCATGTGCATCTGTTACTTTTACAAAATAGTTGTTAATTTTAAGTTCCCCTAAGTTCATGAAAGGTAGAGAAAGTCAGCTAAAATCACATCCTGATTGCAATCCTGTGCACACAAAGACTATCATAGTGTTGCTCAAAGTTTTTAATTGTATGTAATTTCTACTTTTGTTTTCCTTTGCAGTCTGCAGTAGGAATTCTCATGTTTTCAATAAGTACCAAATAGTAATTTCTCAGAGCAAATTAATATTAGATCATTTCCTAAGGCTGTTTTAAAATATTCTACTGACACCCAATTGTGCCAATTTTTAATTGAACTGTCTGAATTTTTCCCTGAATTATAACCCTACAATATTATTTTCTGCTTCCTAAAGCACACAAGCAAAAAAGACTGCCTCGAAATATTTTACGAATTGAGTGAAAAAGAAAGCCGTATTAAGATAGATCTGACAGAAATAATTTTAACTGTTTAACTGCAGATGTTAAATAAAGCTCTGCTGGCAGTCAGTATTAGCTGAACAGAAATGAAGCACAGCAACACTTAGCTCAACAGAGAAGAATTTTTGTAATCGTGATTAAAAACCAACTTTATGCCAGCAGATAGAGCAACAAACCGGAGGTCTGCCCCAGCTAGATACCAATCGAGGAGTATTTATGGAGATCTCTGTCCTTCCTAGACATCTTTGCAGTCAATGCCGTGGTTCTACTCTCAGTGTATGTATCAGAGATGGGCAGAGTGATAATGTTGATCATGGGGTTCTGAATCACAAGCACTGCTGGCTGTATCCAGCCGCTGTTGGAGTTGTTATCATTGTTTCAACTGCCAGATGAAAGTTGAGAAATACGGTAAGTGCTTCACAGAGACTGCAGCATGTGGCCTGATGAAAGTATAGTTAAATATCAAAAATAATGTTATGATATGTGAGAAAACAAGGAAAGCAGTCAATATTCACTGCAAGAATCAACACTGTTATACATGATAATACCAGTTGCATAGTGCCCTCTGAACTCATACAAGGTCTTACGATTTCTTGCTAAAATGTTGCAGATGTTTTAAGCAGTAACAGCTTAATGTTCTGGCCTTAAAAATCTTGTCAAGTTAAAAATACTGAGATCTTCCACTTCAAAAAACTCTCAGAAATATAAAATATAATTTTGCTCACGTAGGGAGTACTAAAAGCAGCTCAATAAGTTGTTTCAATGTGGCAAGCTAGAACTCACAATTCTTATAATCGCTCAATAGTACTTTAGTTAGGAAGTTGTCCTGATGGTTTAACTGTGACTGTCTGAAGTCGAGGAGAGCTTTGTCTCCCTTCAAAGAAGAGCTTTTCAGGATTACTGGGCATTCTTATATAAAGTCTCATTTTTCCTCAACTTTGACATTCAATTTCCGTAAACATTTACTGGAATTTTCTTACATGCTTAAAATTTTCTTGTAATTTTGAGCATATCAGATTCTAGAAGCAAATTATGACAGTGTTTATTCCATAGTGTTATAGTGTTTGTTTGGCTGGCATATATTCACTGATTTCTACATCCTGAAGTGATTGCAAACTTAGTACCGTGTATCAGAGACTACACCTGTTCCAGTGACTCAGATCCTATTTTGACTAATGAGAGTTGATCAGCATGGGAATGGGAATGTTTGAATAACATTCAGATGTGGATAGTTTAACATACCCGTTAAGGACTATCTAGTGCATGGTAGTGCAATAAGTATATCATTGCTTACTCCTTTCACAATAGGGTAAGATGCACATGTATTGTTCTGAATAGATTCCTTGCAAAAAAATTTCTCCGATTATACAATCTCCATGTATCTGAAATGATGGAAAGGGAGAGCAAAACGATAAAACTGTTTTCTGTGGAACTGAATTAAAGTAGGTTTGCTTATTAAGAATAAAATCTGTTCACTCAATTTAAGTAGCAAGTTGAAAATGAAATAGTTTAAATCAAGTACCTCAAGTTCAGAACGAAAATAATAGATGAAAAACAAGGTTATTTACAAAGGCTAGAATTCTCAAAATAGCTGACCTCTATAGACCGACTTTTTCTTTGTACCTGTGTCTTTGGAAGTGCTTTAATAGGTGTTTGGGACTTGAAAACACATGGTATTAATATCTCCCTTTATAGATCTGTCTTTCATAACTGGAGCCCAGATTTAGTAAAGGGCAAACAGACCTAAAAGTGAATTTATTGCTCTATTATTTTTCTATGTTCAGAACAGCAATTCTGAAAATTCAGGAAGTTCTACATCTGCAGTAACACAGCAGATAAGTTAGTTTTGATGAAGTGGGAGAGCTTATAGCAACTTGCTTAATGATAAACTTCACCAGCATTTTAAAGGACAACATTCTTACTTGTCCAAGCTCTGACAAGATTGTTCCCAGAGGTGCTGGCTAAGCATCCTCAGAGTCTGACAGAATATGACAGCTTTGGGCTCTTCACAAAATACAGTGACCCCTGCCACTTTCTTTTAGCCAAAGCTGAAGGTGAGTCAATTTCTAAACTGCTTGCACCTGTGTCCCAGAAAAGAGGGGAAAGCGAGAAAAGGGCAAAGTGAGTGCTGAAAGTAGGACAGACATCATCTCTGTCAGTCACTTATTTGCCCCTTTCTTCCATCTGACACTCAATCACCACATTCGCAGCCCCTTCCAGTGTAGTGCTGCTGCTGCTCAGACAGTCAAGGACTGCTAGGTGGGCCAGACAGCATGAAAGGTCCTCCCAGTAGCAGGGAAGCCAGCTCCCAGCCCAGCAGCCAGGGATGGTGCCCATGCGTCAGGATCACCACAAATAGCAGTATTTTCTCTGGAAGATATAAAGCAGCATAGCTTTTCCTCTGTGACATGACCTGAAGCTGTCAGGTAGCTGTAGAGAATTAGGGGGCACATTGCCATCATCTAACCCAGTGGAAAGAGATTTTGCATGAGAAAGCAAAACGATGTCAAGGTCTACTCTGTTCTTGGGCTTCAAGCAGTGCCATTGCAGGTAAACCTTGAAAACTGTTAGGCAGCTTCTTTTGTGGTATTCTATTCCTTGCTCCCATTTTTCTTTCTGTGTTTTAAGCAGATAAAACACATAAAGACACAGGGAAGTAGAGATTCAGAGCTCAGGTAAAGGCTGACTATTCCTAAGCGTTTTATATCTTCAACCTGGCAAACTGTAAATTCACCTGCACAGTACCTTGGTCTAGGGGTAGAGTAGCCTGCAGATTTAAGATGGTTTGCCTTCCATTTTAACACAGCTTCTGCATTCATCACTGCCATTGTGAGTCCCTGGAACCTGGAAAAAACTAAGATATTACTATAATTCAACTCCTTCAGTGGAATGTTCTCTGCTGTGCACGAGCAGCATTCCACTACAGTTGCATTTTAGAAGGGTTATTTCTCCAGGTCTAACTCACTAAAAATGGAGTATTCCTGTTATAGGTAAGACTATGTATCTGTAGCAATGATTAAAATAACCAACCTGTTTCACATTCCTATTCTGAGGTATTAAAAACTTTACATGACAAATTTAAGTGAAGGAAAACAACATACATTATCGAAGAGATTTGTGGACTGAATTGCATTGGCAGGGTCTCTTTAGAAATGCTGTAGAATCAGAGCTGACCTTTTGCAGAAAGTTCAGTGTTTCTGCCAGGAATCTCTAACTTCATGCCCTTTTCTTGCCCCATTTTGTCCCCCTTTAAAAAGATCTGCTCTCATTATTGGACCTAAAAAGCTTTTCACACTTTTATTTTGCAAGTGATTTTCTCAGGGAGTAATCAGCCAGAGGATCCAACAGTTAGGCACATTTGTAGAAACAGGAACTGTGGGGATTTTGAAAAGCCCATAGAATTTAAGTGTGGACTCTGTTTTGACAGTTGCTGTTACGTTTGCTTCACTCTAGATTTTCTCATGCCCTTTTCTCCTTTGTCATCCCTTTTTTTCAGTGTTTCTGTTTCTTGCTTTTTTTCCTCATAGCCTATCTCTGAACCGTAAAGAAATTAACATCTAATTTTCTACTGTCACATTAACTATTTAGGAACTCCTCATGGCAGAATCTTGAATGTACATATAACAAACCCACTGGAATCCACTGGTCTTTAGATCCATGGCTTTACTGTAGTAAACATAGCTAACAAATATAATACTTTTTTCAACCTCCTATGTTCTGGGAAAATTCTGGAAAATCTCGTTCAGCCTCTGACTGATGTTTCAGATGAATCACTTATTTAATAGGTGTACCAGTGCTTACTGTCTCTGAAAAATACCTAGTAGTTTTACAACATATTTGAGTCTTTCAAGGAAAAGTATTGTTTTCAAATTTTTTTATTATTTATATAGTGCTTTCTAAATAATGCATGTGAATATTACATTTTTATCATCATTTTCATAAATTATTTCTTTTGAAATTGATTTTTAAATGTCTATTTGCTGGGATTCTAAGCCCTAACATGTAACAGCACATAGCAACTCCTGTTGCTATGTCCTGTCAAGTCACATCACAAGTGGAATCAGTTAATAAGGTCTTCTTGAGAAAAAACCTGAGTGTTGCTAATTTATGTCAGTAAATAGTGCTTCACAAGTGGATCTAGAGATAAATTTTAGAAGGTATTTAAAGATAGAAGTGCAGCTGATTATGAGCCTTTCATGTCATGCTAATTTCTATGCCCACAAAAATTAGGAGTACCAGAGAAGCCTACATGATTCAAAATTAATGTTAGGCCAATCCAAAAAAATTTTTTCATTGCAGTATTTCTGAAAAAATTAATATACACTTCATACCTATCTTCACAGATGTACATAAAAGTTGCACTTGTGTTAATCTGTAACCAAGATGGCCAAGAGGAGTGCCTTTGTGTCCCCATTAGGCCCTGCTTGGAGTTTCAATAGGACATTTCAGTGTTTCTCTTCTGTAGGTTTCTCATGAAACACAGCTAAAGCTAAGAATTTAGTGATGAGTTTTAAATGCTTCTTCCCTGATCACTTTCCTCAGTACTATTTGACTGAGAAATCCCACATGGCTGCAATTTTTTTGTGATAGACACTTTGTTCTGTTTAGCTTGGCTTATATTGTTCGCAGAAAATTTCTTCTGATTATCTCTGAATCTTATAAAGCCAAACTATGTTGACAATATCATCTATATAATGTTCATATACCTTAGAGAAGTGAAAAAATGAGAAAATGAAGTTAAGCATTAGAAAAGCTTCAGCATGAATTTTTAGAATTCTACATATACTGGGATTTTGCTTCTGATTTCTTGCCTCATTTTTTGTAAGTTTTGGACTGAAGATTGCCAGTCAATGGAAATGTTTTTACTAGTGCTTGGTATTTGTCAACTTTCTGGAATACTGCTCTCTAATTAGAAAGGAACCATTTTGATCCTGTGCCCCTCGCTGAAATCAGTCAATGGCCTTGCCAAGTCAATTGTGCAGGGCCATGCAATTAAGAGCATGTCCTTCTCATGACCTGTGTTTGGTCATGCTCTTTCAAGTGCTGCTCTTCCTGCACAGTCAACTAAGAAAAGACTTCACACTTACTGTGAGCTCCATGGTACATGGAGGTTTGCTCTATTAAGAGGTCAAACAGTCACTACTCTCAGCAGTGTCATCAGTACCTTGCAGGATCAGTCTCCAGCCGTGGAGATACCAGTTCTGTCAGGCTTCCACTAGAAAAATTTCAGCCATTTTCAACAAGGTGAACAAAATCTGTTGTAATTTTTCTAATTGTTTTATCATTCTGGGCATTAAGATCTCATCTTGACACAGCATTAAATGAAGCATTCTTTAATGCAGAATCTTTCCAGTATTACCAGTTAAATGCTGTTTAAATTAATGTTCTAAAATTTAACTTATACTGAAGTGTTGGCTGTTATTGAATAGAATTTTCTTCTTTATGGGAATATTTATAGATCTGCATTTACATTTTCCACATAACTTTTAACTGTCAGAGAAATAATATACTGAATTATTTGTATATTAACATAGAAGGTCTTATTTTCTCTTACATTCCATTTTTCATCTTTCTGCTCTTATCTTTCATAAGAATACTTTCGTCATGAACATTTCCTGGCAGCAGATCTGGCACAAGAATTCAAATACTGGTATATTAAATTCTGTGCTTGAAGTTGTTAAGACGCTGCCTTCCCATTTCAGAAGAAAACAAGTTTGCATTTATTGTGTGAGCAAGGAGAAGCTGACACTTCATATCTCTGTCTATCACGGCAAGACAGATCATCCCAAATGTACTGTTGGTAACCTTGGCAGCACGGCAAATGGTTGAGTGGCAAAATATTTACAAGCACCATGTTTATACAGCAGCTTCCAATTATTTCCAACAGTTCTGGAGTTGTTATTGTGCTGAAACAGCACTATCCACCCGCATGTGTTTACAAGCCCACCCAAAAAAAAACCCCGACACCAACAAAGCAGCGTTTTTGGGAAGAGTATGACGACTGCAACCACAGTACATAGGGTGAGGCTGTGTGCTGAAAAAGCAGTCCCTTCATGCAGGGTGAAGAGCCCCTGTGCACCAAAGTTGTGGATATGCAAAGCCTGGGCATATAATTTGCCTGCAGACCTACCCAAAGTAGTGTGTGTACAGCCTTTTGCAATTCATTTTGCATCATTCAAGAATCAGAGATTAGTAGTATGTCTGTGCAGCTGCTAATACACAATACTGAGTGCCTAAGGAAGATTTCATGGAGAAATCCTTGTTTCCCAAGCAGAAAAAAGGGCTTTTCAAAGAAGGGGAAAAAACAAAAGTAACACCAGTTCAAAAAGTCAAGTGTAGACCAAAACAGGATTAAAAAATTTGAAGTGAAAAAATTGCAGAGTTCTTTTTGCTAGAATACTGCTTCCTGAACACATTTTATCAACAGATGGTTTTAAAAATTTCTTTCTCCGTATATGAATTTAAATTCAGGAAGCTAATCTATTTCTTTTTTCCTTCTATTTCCTTCTATTCTTTTTTTTTTTCCTTTTTTTTTTTTGGCACATACATGTTTTCTCAGTCTCTCAGCTGTGATTTTTTTACAGATTTGATCTGTGAAGTATCTGGTGGAGCTGTGTGAGAAGTCTTCTGATTCTATAACACCATTTCTTTTTCACTTGGAATACTTTTATATAGAGGCATTTGAACATTCTTATTTTTTAGAGAAGATAAAAAATACTCTGAGGTATAAGAATGACATATTTAAGGCACTCCTAGAAACATTTGATTTATAAAAAAAAATCCCAAATACGACCTTATTCTGAGCAACCCAGTAATATCTCATGAATGTGCTGTTTCCTTCCAGTTTAGAATTGTAGCAGTCACAGTGTTGGTCTATTTGACCAACAGACAAAAAAAAAGGACTATGAAAATATATAGATTTTTCCAGTAACTGTTAATGCAATATAGCTCTTATCCAAATCATAGAGAAACTTAAAGAATATCTTCCCTTCAGTTTAAATAGTTAAATAGGTAGGTAGTTGTTCCTTGCCTCTTCTCGTTCTAACTTATCTTCACAATTGCTCTGGTTGTCTCATTTTGAAATATGGAGAACCAGAAATCTGAGTTAAAAACAGGTAACAGATACCCAGATCACTCTAATACTTTATGGAATGCCTTTTGAAAAAAAAATATATTGAAATTTATATTCAAAGAAGGTACTAACGACAGAAATAAAATAGAAAAAGGAAGTGTCACAAATCTGAGGAATCATCTGTTTTAGTATCCTGTGAATGGTCAACAGCAGATGGCATCACTTGCCTGCAGCAGATTTCCTTCTAAATCCAGTGTTTCTGGTTCATTGTGACCTAGATCCTACGGCATCAAATACCTGAAGTGTCTAACTCTCCTTCAGGCTCTCTGGGAAGTTTGACCCTATTTGTCCGCACAGATGAGAACCAATTTCATAAATGACCTCACATCAGATACAAGTTTTCATAAAATTTCTGTGGAACTGTTAATCAAAGGAACTCGATGGGAGTGTAGGTATGAATCATTTATGTTTTGCAGACCTCTGAAAGGTAGAATTTATAAATCATTCATTAACTAGTAGTAAACGATTAAGGGACATTTTAGAGCACACAAGCTTAACTAAAATCAAAGGGCAAATCCACGGGCAGCATGAATTTCAGCTGCCTGCAGGGAATTTTAAAGAGGCTGGGCTTGAGCCTGTTGGATGGCACAAACTTATCTCTGCTTTCTCTACATTTTTATCAAATTCATTTGAGAACAACTTGTTGATGCTGACAAGGCAGTGTTCTGAATGGAAATTTTTTTGATAAGCTTAAGAGTTATTGCATATACAGCTAATGTCACTGTCTCCTTCTTGGTTAGTACAGATCTTTTCTGGAAGGTCTGTTTCATGGTTTGGATTTCTCTGTTCTTTGTTATCATATAATTTGAGGCTGTGAGATTTTTTTGTTCAGCTGAGGCTAAAGCTAACAAGGCTGACTTGAGCACTCACGCAAAGTTTTCTTTCATCTAACTGGACACCACCTTCTCAACAGGTCGGCTGATAACCTGCAGAGAAAAAGACCCTATTCAGCTCATGTTTGGCTAGTGCAGAAGTCTCGTGGACTTCTCTCAAATAGAAGCAAGGGACAGACAGCTGAAGGAAGGAACAGGGAGCTTAAGGTGTTGTCAAGCCCTGCATTCTCTATTTTTTTTTAACCTTATGAGAACTCAAAAGCATAATTGAAGGCACACATGCAATTTCATTTGGAATCCTGAGTACTTAAAAATATCTTGCAGGGGATTTTAGACTTAGTAAAGTGGGGTGTCTTATTTTGAGACAATAGCCAAACTCCCACCCAATTGCTTGCTCACTCACTCCACAGCAGAATATGGGGAGAAGACGGGAAGAACAGGAATGAGAAAGATTAG
Source organism: Acridotheres tristis (assembly GCA_037013685.1). Taxonomy (NCBI): domain Eukaryota; kingdom Metazoa; phylum Chordata; class Aves; order Passeriformes; family Sturnidae; genus Acridotheres; species Acridotheres tristis. The sequence goes on along the minus strand of CM072919.1, from coordinate 59,396,303 downwards.
GTGGATATAAAAGCAGGGACATTGACTGACTGTAGCGCAGGCTTGACTTGGGAAAAATTACCCTAATTTATTACCAATTAAAATAAAAATAATTATTTATTCAAGTAATGGGAAGAGAAAAGAAACCTCAAGCTAGCACCTTTTCTGCCTGGCTTCCATGCTCAAGTTCACTCCAGACTCTTCTACCTAACCCCACCCTCCTGAGCAGTGCAGGTGGGATGGGAAGGAGGGATTACAATCCATAGCCAACTGTTTTGTTTCTCCTTCCTCCTCACGCTTCTCCTCAGCTGCAGTGTGGGCTTATCCACAGGCAGCAGTCCTGTCAGGAAAATCTGCTCTAGCATAGGTTCTCCACAGGTGGCAGTTCCTTCAGGAACCTCCATCTGCTCTGATGTGCTCTGTGGGCTGCAGGGAAGATCTGCTCCGCTCAGAGAACCTCCTCCTTTCTCTTAATATTCCTTGTCTTGTTTATTACTCCTTTTTTTCCCTCTCTCCTTCTCCCTGTAGCTATTTTTGCCCTTTTAAAAAACAAGTTATTTGCTCATCAGATAGATTCACCTCTGTTCTGCCAAGGATCCCTTGCAGAACTGCAGGAGCTGGCTGTGTCTGGGTGAGGACCCTTGCACAAAGGGTACCAGTTGCTATTATCTCTACCAAAACCTTGCAACTGCATCCAACGCAACTAGCATTGCCTAGAGTGGAGTGAGTTTTCATGAAATCTCTTGTTTCAGTGCTTTTTTATTCATGTACAGGAAGATATATGGAGTGATTTATGACTGAATTTGTCCTCTAGTGGAATAGTTTCTATAGTGCTCTGGTAATGTACCTATTGCCCATGCTTGAGTTAGTTCAGCCATTAAAACCAACTTCTAAGGGAAGAAGTCTAGAAAATTCTGATCTGTGATTCTGATAGTTTCAAAACAAAACAAAAAAAGTTACATTGTATCTAAATTGTTCTAGCATGGAAATATCTAAAATGTTATCAAACTGGGTTACCGGTGTCTACACTATGCGTCACTGCATTGCTATTTTGTTCTGCTGGCTGTATCATATACTCCCTCAGCCTTATCCGAGTTATTGGAGATTTACAGTGTTCTAACAAAACTAAACCTGATCATGTCTTCTGTTATTGTGAGTGCTGTTGTAACTGCTTAAAAACAACAATCTCATTTAATAAGAACAGCATGGCAGTCATTTATAGGTCTGCAAGAAAGAATAAGCCCTGCTTTTTTCCTGGCTGGATTGGGGTGTGAAATAGCAATTGTATCACAGTATTGCATACATAGGTAACAACAAACTAATACATGGCACTGAAGCTGACAGCATTTTGTGTACATTTTTTAAAAAATTACCCCAGCAAAAGGGAGGAACACAAATAAGAACATTCTCCCAGGAACTGTTTAGAAGGAAACATCATTGCTGGACGACTTTTCTGCCTATATTCAAAATGAATTCACCAGTCTTTTGTTGCCTTCAAAGATGTAGAGATAAAGATGGTAAAGAAATAAACAATCTGTTTAAGGTACAAAAGCAGAGGCAGGTTTAGGCTATTGAACCTGAGCTGTAATCAGAGGGTCTTCTGGTACTTGGTATATAAGGGGATTGAGTGTATCTCTTCTGCAGGATTTGTCACACTTTTTATCCCAACAGAAGCACCATATATCTGAGGTAAGTTTTGGTTTTCATCTTTTTCATCCTTCTACTGCTTTATAGTTCTAAACCATGGTGTTTCAGATACTAACTTAAAATACAATCTACAGGGTAATATTTGTGGACAGTGATTTTTCTCAGCTCATCGAGCAAACTTACATTATTCTTCAAGGGAAGTACATATATGGAGCATAAGACAGAATTTGATTATTTCATTTTCACTTCTGGCTTGATAAATGTTATTTTCCTTTGGCTTTTGAAGACAAACAGGCTTCATTATATGTCAAGATAGTTCTTTCAGCTTATAATATTTTCTTTGGAGTTAAGCATAGAAAAAATTTGTCAAAACAATGCTTTTACAGAAAGGTTTATCCAACCCTTCATGTAGCTTAGCTACTCTTTTAACCAGAGATAGTACATCTGTCTATATTTTCTAATGTTGTTGATACTAAAAGTAAAATGGTTTATCCAACCCTTCATGTAGCTTAGCTACATGAAAGGTTTATCCAACCCTTCATGTAGCTTAGCTACTCTTTTAACCAGAGATAGTACATCTGTCTATATTTTCTAATGTTGTTGATACTAAAAGTAAAATGCTGTTCTGTTGTAAATGTGTGACTAAAATTTTTAAGTTAAATTGAGAGTTAGACCGTAATAACTTTTCAGTTTTAGTAGTTTTATGTTTCACTTAACTTCACTTAAATTCCACTAATTTCAGTGCATATGTGAATACTGGGCATCTGTGGGAATTCAGGAAAATCTCAAGGTGTTTCTCAATTGTAAACAACATCTTGGCAGTACAGTAAAATCATCTGTCTACTATTTTGGAGGGAAAATTTTTTAAATTAATTTTTACTCTTTTCTTTTGCATTTAAGGAGAAACTTTTTTAAAATTTTATTTTTATTTTGAAATAATTACTGAAATAGCTGCATTTACCTCAATGATACTGGGTACTATATGGTTGGTATAAGAGCTCCCTCTATAGGTTTTATTTTAAATCTCAGCTTTGGAAAATAAAGGAAATTCCACTTCTTGTCAGTCCTTTATAAACATATTCAGTTGAACAACATTACATGATTTTTAAACAGTAGGATTTTATGGAAAAAAAAGCCATCGATGTTACCAATGGTTAAGGCATGAGAATGTAATAGATTTATTATAGATTTTATAGACTTACTTAAGTTTGTTTGTACAAAAAATTATGCTTTTAATAGCAGCTTGATAAACTGCATAACTTAAGCTGCTGTTTTATATAGGAGTAACACAGCATTTTCACTTTTGTATTTACATTTTATACAGCCAACAATGAGGTGCAAGTCTGTGTCTCATGGGCAGCTGCTCAGTGCTGTGGTAACTTTCATGTATCCAGCTGCACGTAAACTATTAAATAGCTCTGTTCCAAACACAACATTGTAGAAGATTGTGTTATATGAGATTTCTTTGCAATGACTTAAGTGGTCTTCATAAAAAAGTCGGCTGGTCTAACTGAACAGCTGACTTGGGGAATAGTATTAGAAGTCTTCATGAACTTTTCTTTGTATATAAGTATTAATTTGGTATATAATTATTAAGTAATAGTTAAGAATAAACATATCGTAATCAGCATTCTGAAATTTATGTCTGTACTAGTCTCCTATTCAGCATTTCTTATGGCATGACATTGTACACACAGAAATAGAAAAATTGATAATACTTTAAATAGAAATGTTAAGCTCTGTACACAGAAGTAAGGGATTATAAAAGAAATCTTTCTTGGTGTTCATATCATAGCATTTGGCTTTCAGAGATGAAAATGAGGGCTATATACATGCATGGAAGTAAATTGTTTGGTTGCAAACTAATGGAATTGTTGTGGTCATTATTACAATTAAATACTAATTAAATAGTTTGAGGCAATCATTGAGGGTACTGAGCTGGAAATAATTCTCATTGTATAAACTCTGTATAATATTTTCCTTGGATACCACTGCTGTTACTCTGGATTTGTAAATGGGAGAAGAATTTTGCCCATGGTCCGGTTAGAAATGTTCCGTATTCTTAAGAAAAACTAGAATGGGTCAGAACATGTATATATTATTGATGTTTCTAGTTCTGATTGTCATGCTGTTCATATAGTTAGCAAATAAACCCATATTAGATTTATGATGGCAAGAAAAAGTCAGTTAAAATGTCTATTACTATGCTTTTGAATACTCTTCCAACTTATTTGTAAATAGGAAGCCACTAATAAATCTGAATTGGCTCATGAGTCAAGCATCTTGTTTATAATAGCCACCTTCCCAGTCTGCACAATTAATTCTGTCACTAGGAGCAAAAATATTTTACAGAAAAGTTTACCATTTTTGCATTTTAGAAATTTAATAGCTGTATAAGGAGAACACTGTTTCTTTATATATGTGTGCAGACCCTGAAATCTTCTTGTCAGTGACAGCTAGAAAGGTACATTGTAAATTATAAATAAACATTGCAAACAAAGTTCCTGTAGTAGCTATGCCTTCTGAGAGGGTCTGAGGATTTTTAACATCTGAAATAGTGCAGAGAAAAATAGAACAGCCATATTTAAGTTTTTATCTAAATCTGCTACAAGGAAATTATTTTGTCACAATGTAGTGTCTATTTCTCTTAGGGATAGACTTGTGGCTAAATAATCCTAATTTTCAGAATAAGGACATGCAGTCTTACCAAAGACAGCCCAAGTTCAACTATGTTAAACCTAGAGTTTTATAGACCTAAAAAATTGTTTGTAAATACAGTTTGGTATAAAAATCTTAATAGTTTGTGAAGCAGATTCTGATGTGATTGCTTGCAAGAGTAAGGAAGTGGATTTTATGATCCTCACATTCTTTTGTCTCATTCCTAACTACCTTTTTCTCTTTTATTGCAGCCCAGAAGATGGTGAAATCCATCCTGAAATCTGTAGACTATATATCCAGTTGCAGTGCTGCTTAGAAATGTACACAACAGAAATGCTAAAGTCTATATGTCTGCTAGGATCACTGCAGTTTCATCGGAAAGGTACTGAATTGCACAGATGCTTGTTTTAGAAAAAGAACAGTCTTTTGGGGCATGTCTGGGTATTCATGAAAGACAAAACACAATCCTGGTTTTGGCTGGGGTAGAGTTAATTTTCTTCATCATAGCCATCATGGGGCTATGTTTTGGCTTTGTACTGGAAACAGCGTAGCTAATACAGGGATTTAATAATTGCTAAACCCACAAGAGGTCAAGGCCTTTTCAGCTCCTCACCCCACCCCACCAGCGAGGAGGCTGAGGGGGCACAAGGAGTTGTGAGTGGACACAGCCAGGACAGCTAACTCCAGCTGACCCAAGGGATATCCCAGACCATATGGCATCATGCTCACCATGTAAACAGGGGAGAAGATGAAGGAAGGTGAGGACGTTCAGACTGATGGCATTTGTCTTCACAAGTCATCATTACATGAGGTAGCCTTGTTTTCCTGGGGATGGCAGAACACCTGCCTACCCATTGGGAATGGTGAATAAATTCTTTGTGTTGCTTTGTTTGCATGCATGGCTTTTGCTTTACTTATTAAATTGTCTGTACCTCAACTGAGGAGTTTTCTCACTTTCACCCTTTCAGTAGTCCCCCTCATCCCATCAGGGGTGAGCAAGTCAGCAGCTCTGTGGAGCTTCATTTATGTCTGAGGTTAAACCACAACAAACACCAAACTGTAAAAGGAATCATATATATCTATAGATAGGTTTTCAGTTACTAAAAAGGAGCTCTATTTCTGTTTATCATCATTACAGAAGTGTGCCTTATCAGATGTGTATCACTAATGTCCTCATCATTTAAAAGTCTGATTCTTTTTTTAAAAAAGTAGTTCCTTAAGTTTTAGCTGTAATTAATCAGGCGAGTGGGCAGACTTAGTAGTTATTAGACATATTTGTTGGGCAAGTTATGTTATTAATAGTGTTTCTGTTACTGTTAGTTTTCCTATCTTATTGCTGTTTCCAGTAAATTGTTCTTATCTTGACCCGTGATCTTCACCTTTTGTGCCTCCAATTCTCAACTCCAGCCTGTCCCAACAGAAAGAGGAGCGGGAGAGAGTGAGTGGCATGTGGTTTGCGAGAATGTCAGTGATAGCACTGAACTGGGGAGTATCATTCCTAAAAAACTACCATAGCAAAAGGTAGATAAATGTGGTTCAAAAGATGCCCACCTTTATAAAAGCAAATACTAGACTTGGAACTGAAAGGAGATGTCCTCACTTCAGTGAAAATGCATCTCTCTAACCATTTCATACTTGATTAGCTGCCTACTGAAATGAAGATGTAGAAATGCTGATAATTTACTGAATAGTTTACTTAGTAACCTCATTGCTCATTGATGGCACAGGCTGATTAGGGTTGTATCTGTCCTGATTGTAACTACTCTTTTGCCAGATAGTATCTCATCGATAAAAAACTAGGTAAAGCAAGACAAAGTCTGTAATGAACTGTAATAAAGGTTTTGTAATGAACCTGTTGCATTTCCTGTCATGCTGAAAGGTCCTGTAGTGTACTTTTCATATCGAGCTGTAGAATACTGCTAAGGCCAGGGATATTTTTATTATGAAAGTAAGAATGGAGATTTGTAAATGCTCAACTGAGCTTCTCAATTATATTCTCAATTCAAAAATAAGTCTATAAAGTAGGAAGAGAGAAAATTAGCAGAGCCTTTGTAGAAAAAGATAATAGTAGCTGTCAAAATGAGTAATCATTTTTAAGACAGATTGTACTGCATTTGCTAGCAGTGACAACAGTTGTCAAACCATCTTCTAAACTGCTGAAAGTAAATAGCTTAAACTGACCTGTGTAACTCTGAAATGTGTTGTCTCTCCCTTTTGCCTCTGGATGGAATCTACATTAATAAGTTAAACTAAACATCAAACAATTAGCTGTCTAAAGCTGGGTAAGGGGAGTTACAGCTTAGTTCCTATCTGGCAGTACTTTGCTAGACATTAGCTTCTCAGCTCTCTACAGAGTCATGGTAGCTATTCTGTCCTTGCCAAATATAGAGTTTTAGAGATAACCACAGTAACTTGGCTCCAAGCTTCTGTGACATTCTTTGAAAAAAATGCATAGTAGGCAAAAACTGTATGACCACAGGGATTCAAATAATTTGAATTTCCAATAGACAATTGCTTTTTTGTATTAAATATTTAGTATTGGTAACACCTAGAAGTATTGCAAAGGCATCATGTAGAGGTGGAAATTCCAGTCCTGTGTTAATTGTTTTTTCACCATGAAGGTAGCTGCACACTAGGCAGGCACCCAAAGAGGCTGTGAAATATCAATTCTTGGAGATACTGATAACTCAAATAGCCTGATGCAAGCTGGCCCTGCATCCCAGTGGGACGTTACACTAGGTGACTTTGCAACCTATTTATTCTATGTTCTAACAGAGCATACCATTTTCGAAGGAGCATTATGAACCCATGCTTTCCATTGTTTTCTTTGCTTACAGAGAATGATACTTTAGTGTAGTCAAAGTGTGTAAATCTATCTCTAGGAAGGAAAGAGACAGTAACTTCACCATTATAAACTATTGTGATGCTGCTGTTTATAGGTTTCTATTTCTCCACCTGTTTAGTTTTTCACAGGTCTTTCATCATCTGAGTGACCATATAAAAAAAGTTTCTTGTGTACAAAGAGTGCTGCCCTTATAATCTTTGCTTAACCCTTAAGTGTTCATGTCTGCTGTTCTTGCTGTGTCTTGAAGCTAATTTCTGAGAGTAATGTTTTTCACTTGGATGTAATATTTCCCTTCTTTAGCCCTCTTTCCTGCCAGACAAATTGTTAGGTTTTTAAACATCCCATGAGGTTTTGCCCATTCATGTTCATGTTCTTACTCAGGAGGCAGCAGAGATTCAAGTAGAATGACATACAGACTGTTCTTGGCAATCTGTGGCTTATAGATAATAATGTGGCTATTGGTACCTTAATCAGAATTTATCAAACAAGCTACAGAACTGATAAAACTACAGCAGTGTGCTGATGTTGATGTTCTTTTCCCAAGAGAAACTCAGCCAGTAGGAATGAGATGTCATTCTAGGAAAGAGATTCTCTTAAGGAAACACCACACAAATATTTGAAGGTCTGAGCTCTGGGTCTTTTGACTGCCTTTCACTGCACATATCTTCTCATATCTCCTTATCTTCCTTTTCAACTGGACAAATATTCCCAAATATTCCTTTATTTGCAGTATACATATCAGTCTTTCTGTGCAGAAATTTCTTGCATATTTACAGTGCTTTAGAATAACTTACTGCTGTTATAGAACGTCTACTAGGAAAGTCAGTCAGACGGTCTGTTATTTCTTTGAGACATAACTGCCACAGTGGGGCCAAAAGCCATAAATACTTGCAGCTGTGTTATGCAGTAAGTAAACTGAGGTAAGTGCTCTTCAATAATTTTTTTTGTAAGGTACATACACTACAAAAGCCCAGAGTTGAGAATATATAATGATTCAACAGTTCAGCATTCAGAAAGTTTGCAAAGGACACAAGGAATCATGCCTAGATATCTTTAATTTAAATGTTTGTACTTACTAAGTCTTTGGCTACCTGATCATTTATTCTATTACTCCTCCGTTTGACAATCCCAGGATTTCTGGCTAACTAATATGCATATAAATACATTCTTAGGCATACATCTTTCTTTTATCCTAATTGTTTAGTGTCACATAGTTTATTTATTGCACACCACGAAGAAAAAATTACAGTTATAATTGAGATGTGAGAGTCTCACCTGACATGTATAAACACAGGTGAGGGCAGAATGATACCAGCACTAACCAAAGTGATAGCTACCTGTATAGTACAAAAAAGGCAAGAATTGAGCCTTACAGGAAAATCAAGCTTGCATACTACTTGTGTTTCATGTAAGAAATTAGTATAGTTAATTATTGTATTGTGTGATAACAATGTGTTTCCTTAAAATAGTACCTAAAATGATAGCTTACGTTATGAACTACAAAAATAAACCCTCAGTTCAGTGCAGAGATTTTTTGCTTTTTGGCTTTGTTTAAATGAGCTGGATTTTAGACTTTTGAAGGGGAAAGGAAGTATTGTTTAATGATTATGCTACAGTCTCAGTGTTCTGTTTAAAGACTGGTAGATATGTTTTATTACACGTATCACTTGTGCAAGAGTGTAGAAGAGCACACAGATATGGAGAAAGAAAATCAAGAGACTCACCCCTTATATGGACACTATGAAGAAGCCAAGGAATGGAACAAAAACAGCCATGGAAAGAGGGTAACACCACTTCTACCACAAAATTGTTGTTCCTTTTGAGGATTGATAGACATGGACTCTGTTTATGCCAGCAAAGCAGACTGTTTATTACACCGGTTTACCAGCATCTATAGGTCACTACATTCGTACAAAATTTTTCACTCGGGCCCCTTTGTCCCAGCCCCTTTAGAAACACAATCTCCTGATTATTCTTCTTACACTAGTAATATCCTTGTTATCTTTTTCGCTGGCAAAATCCTTGTTACCTCTTCCCTCATCAGAGCAGTCAGCATCAGAGGGTCAGAGTGCCCAGACATGATGTGTTCACTTCTGTTCTTGCCTTGAGTTTACCTCTCCCATGGCTTCCACTGTACCAGGGCCTGAAGGTCAGCAGCACTACCCAGCTCAGCTTCTGCAGATGTCTGATCTCCAACAGTTCCTTTTGCATTTTCTTTAATAACAGTATGTCCAGTGAGACAGCCTTCAAGTTCTGCAGGTCCCAGGTGTAAGTGAAGAATTAAATTCAGCAGACTGTTAGCCTTAGCTGTCAAATACCTTTTTTACTTTCTACACAATTCTTTCCTATTCCCCTTTCTAGGTCGTCTACTTTAGCTGTGATATATAGCTTGTGCATTTATCCTTAATTGCCAGGTTAGAAATCTGATCTGAAATCTGAAACTCTGCCCTCTTTTTGAGAGAGGAATTCTCTCAGCTGTGTTAGTCTAGTGTTCCCCTCAAAGATCTCTAGTTCCTCTGCAGTGAAATCTAACTAGGACTGAGGAACATATATTTTTTTGTCTTTTCATTTCTTCATTCATCACAGTTTCTGTGCAAATTAGGTGATGACTAAGAGTAGATACCTAGGGTTGCATGATGGAAGCAAACACAGAGATCACCACAGAAGCAATAAGGGGCACAACAGGTGAGACACATAAAAACAGATAATGTATTAACCTTACTGAACGGACAATTTTCTCCCCTCTTATTTATCCTCACTCATGTTTGATCCTCAGCATTATTTAACTAAATTGATTTAATTTCTTATCAAAAGCATTTTCTGCTTCTTAAAGTTAAAAAAAAGCTGAATCACTGGTGAGAAAAGGAAGAATACATCATTGCAACTAAAATTATTAAAAATCTTTCCACTGACTAAATTGAAAGTAAAATTTAGGGTTCATATCCATTTTTTCTGAAGTATTTCTGACAGTAAATATCCTTACCAGCCACTGTAAGAATGAAAAGATTTCAAAGCTTTTGTGTCCCTATAGGCTGTGACCATGGTGGAAATGTTAAGCCTGAGTCATACATTATTCAAGCAAAGCCTTTATTATTAGCTGACTCTTTAACTGCTTTCAAGAGACTGAGCAAATGATCTGAAATTCAAGAAAGGCTTCATGAATTGCTCACAATACAACAGAATTACTGGTAAAGAGTTTTTTCCAGTTGAAAAGAGATCTGTGTCATTCATTCTGCCAAGAGCTTGTGCTTGTCTTTGTGCTGCCAAAAAGAACATTATGGTCTCTGCTTCTGTTCTCAAGCTGAGAAGAAGAACCTTTACTATTATTTCATCTAGTGCTGTTACTGTTTCCATTGAAACACCTTTCACATCCCTGAAGGATGCATCTCTACAGCATGTCACCAAAGGCGAGGTCAGGGTTCCACCATAACAGTTAAAAATAATGGAACAATCCACTAATATCCATATCAGTGGCAAATGAGATGGTTTACCTGGAACCTTTTTAGTAAAAAAGTAATATGTGAGATATTGGTTATGTTATGTTACGTTATTGTTATGTTATGTTATGTTATGTTATGTTATGTTATGTTATGTTATGTTATGTTATGTTATGTTATGTTATGTTATGGACTTCTTGTGATGGGAAAAAATAATGAAGCTTATATGACTGAACAATGAAAACTGTACCATATGAACCACCTTAAAATAACAGCGTAAGCTGCAGTTAAGGACGATAAAAATTTGAAAGTTAAACCTACAGGGTGATACAGAATAAAACATGTAGTCTGCAAAGCAGACTTAGTCTGCTATTCCACAAGTAATTGAGTCATCTTTCAGCATAACAGCTTGTAACCAACAGAAAGGTGGTCTTGGTCTTATTCTGTCTCCCCTCCCTTATAATGTCTTCACTTCTTCGCCTTTCCACTGCTTTTGGAAAAGGAGTGATACGATCCTCCTTCTCTGGAACTTCCTGGATGTGTAGGGGTTTTGACTGACCTTACTTGAACCACTTCATCAGAAAACATCACATTTTATTTTTCCTTTTGTTGGGGTAATTTATAATTTCAATAGCTGAAGTGGATCACAGGAGAATTTGGCAAAGCACAAGTTTGCAGCGGATGCCAGTAAGCGGCAAAAGAAGGACACAGGAGATTCTTTTATAGAGGCTAAATTTGTTGTAGTCTGGTCATGCACTCTCTAGGATTCGTTTAGGTAACTGTGGGCTTCCTACTGGCTTTAAAGAACATTAAAACATAAACAAGTATCTTCTGTAGCATAAGCAACATCTAGTTTGGGACAGGTGGCTAAGAATAAATTTTTCTTATTTTTTTCAAAGGAATAATTTACCAGAGTGCAACTGTTTAGATAACTTACCCAAAAATATCTTATGATCCAGGAATTTCTAGATTTTAAAAAGCAATGTTACCTGCCTGATAGCAGGGATATATATTTGTGATGTGGAAGAGCAGTATACCATGGTCTGCAGTCTTGGTCTCTGGCATCCCAGAAAAATGGGCTGAATGATCGATGCTCTATTAGCTGGTCTTGTTCTTCATGTACTTTGTCAAACTTTACAGGAACTTCTCAGATTTGTCCTGATGTCAAAATTTTTCCAACTGCAACAATTGTGAAATTAAAAAACATTTCCTACTCAACCTTTTGTACTACTGTTTTAAATGTTGACACTTTTCTGGGATGCACTTCAGTGTGAATTTTGTTCTGTATTTGGTGCCAGAATTGTACTTGCTACTACAGAAAAGGAATGCTATTGGGTAGTCCAAAGGAGATTTGCAGGTTTACCAAAATATCCTACCGATGCTTAAGTCTCTTTCATGCTCCATTATCATGATCCAGTCCTTTATCCCATTCTCTTCCTCACAAAAGCCTGGAAGATCTGTCATGAATCTCCCCCTTCAGTTTTAACACTATATTTAATTTTTATACAGGGAGCATGAATTAAGTAGGCATGAATACAGAAATGTGGAATGCAATGCATTTGGGCTGTGGGTGGAATTTATATTGCTGTTAAATCATAAGGTACAAAATTTCACATTTTTGTCTTTTGTTTTCCCTCAGTATTGCTGTAGTACTCAGAAACAGGAATTGCAGTGTTAAATTGTGTCAGAGTTTTGAAGTTTTTTCCAGAATGTGTGATATAGTTTCCTCGCTTATTTTGTTCTGTTTTGTCTTCTTTTATTTTTATTCCATGATAGCCATTGGAGTTTAATTGAACCCTTTCAAATTGGTAAAAGTAACATATGGCAGCACTCAGATTTGTAACTTGGTGTGGTTTACTCTGCTTCTGAACTCAGTTCTTACTCAGAGTTTGCTTTTAAGCAGTCTTTTTCTCCATTTGTATTGTACAAGGTCAAGTTCAAAGCATCAATCAGATAATCTGAGTATCCGTTTTAATCAATAAATAATAGGGATATATGTTTTGTTTAAATATTTTAAAGGAAAAGAACCCTGTGGCCTACCCAGGATCTTAGATACTAAAGCGGAGGAGAGTTCTGAAGTACCTATTTTAGAAGACACATCATTATCACCAACAGATGTTCAACAGCATCTATGGCAGGTTTCCACAGATATTGAAAACACTGAAAGGTATGTGTAGTACTTCATTCCTAAACAAACAAATTTCTTTCTAGGATTTATTTAAGTTTGGGGTTGTTTTTGGTTTTGTTTGTTTGTTTGTTTTTGTATTTTGTTTTTGTTTGTGTTTGTTTTTTTTTTTATTTGACAGTTATTTGATAGTGATGCTACTATGAAAATTATAAGTAAATTAAATAACTTGTTAACATCTCTGGTACATTCAACAGAGTTTCTGATTTTGTGAAATATGCCTAAAATGTTCTGGACTCCAATTCTGCATTTCAAAATCAAAAACACATAATCTAATTCACTTCAGTTAGTTTTAAAATATAGTTTTAAACATGGAAGTTTTAAGAGCAGGGGAAGCAATGTCATAGTGGTATTATCTTAACCTCTCAACTATGCAGTTGAAAGACAAAAAATGAGACCCTTTACTAAAGAGTAATCCTGATGGCCAACATTTATTTGCAAAAAGTCCTATTTTGAGGCTTTGTATATTAAGTTGCTGCTGGGATTTGAATTGTTATCATGCTTGTTTACATGAAGCCAATTTCTGTTCTACTGGGCCATAATATGGAGAATAAACAGAGCAATTTTTTACTAATCACAGTGCTGCATTTCTGAGAACCACTTTATGTGTAGATGAATGAAGCAAGACCATATTGTTTTAAATCCTGAAAGCATTAAGACTGTACGTCTGCAATCTATGTGTAAAACGGAAACAATTTGGAAATTTCTGGCCTCTTTCAAAACATATCAAAATGTAATTTGCTTTCAGAGATGATGTGTTGTTATTTTATTTTCCATCATCTGCCTTTCAGAAAATCAAATGCCAGAGACCTTCCAAGGCAGGTGAGAGTGATAGCCCTGTTTCTAAAATTTTCTTTTAATGTGCAAGTATCATGGGTTAGTTACATGTCTTATAATTTTCTTCTGAACAATGAAACACATTCACGGCACAAGCTACAAAATGCTGATGAAGATGATATTAGTACTAGCTAATATTAATTTTAAGACATATTGTGTATTTTGCCACGAGGATCACATTGTGCCCCAAAGGCTTTTAATATGAAACATTCAAGTGCCAGAATAGGTCATAAATTTAAACCAGGAAAGTTAGTATCAGACTTTCATAAAAGTGCTCCCCTATTAATTTTATTGATGTTTCTTTGGTATTCATCTTCTGATACATGTATGTAAACCAAATGCTTGCTCAATAGATTTTTGTATTTATGGCTTCAATGTTTTAGTATATAAAGTTATACTGTGAGCCATTCCCCATGCAGTCTTCAAGTGTTGTTCTATTGTATCTTTTTTAACTGTTGTATCCACAGAGATATGAGAGAAATGAAAAACCTTTTAAGTAAACTCAGGGAGACTATGCCTTTACCACTGAAAAATCAAGGTAGGTTTTGAATTTTCTTTTTTGAATAAAAATTAAGATAATCGAAGGATTTTCCCTCCTTTATATACAAAAAAATCTAGGGTTCTTTAATGGAAACTATAAAAAGAAAAATCTAGGCAAAATCTCTTCTCTGCTGATTCAGTAGAGTCAGAATCTAGTACATAATCTTTGGCCTTTTGAGTTTCATGAGGTATTCTGGAATTTATAGATATGGTACCTGTATATAAAATAATAGACTTTTTCTGGTGATACAAATGCAGAAGCACAACTACTTCCAGTGTCCGTAGTCCTTCTTTCTCAAAGGCAATGAAGGTGAAAATTGCACAGACTATGACAGGGATCCTTCTGAGTGGTGGGGTTTGCTTCACCCCTACAAGGCCTGTAGCTTCTGTGACTGACTCTCTGCAGAAAAGCTACTTGCCTTGAGTCAGGCTGCTTTTCCCATGACAGCTATCAGGCACCCCATAGAAATGCACAGGTGAGCAGGATCTCCATCCTATGCATCTATTTAGCAATGGGCCTTCATTTTGTTGGCATGTTAAATACTCCACATCTACAGGCATTCTCTGTTCATGAGAAAAGCATTAAAAAGAGTAATTTCCTTTTTGATTTCTTCTTGATAATGGGTGCCCAGTGCACAGTGGCAGCTGATGAAATGTACTGAATGTGTGCTAGATCTCATCCCAAGTAACTAAGCAGCCTAGCATTCATCATAATGTGCTCTGAGATGAATACAGAATGATTGTATTCATTATGCAAGTAAGATTTAATGGTAGGATAGCTTGATTGAAAACTATATTGAAAGGAAAAAGGGAATCACTTGTGATACAGACATACCATTGTAAAGTCTTGGAAGAGTGATAAAAGTCTAGACTTTGTCTAGAAGAGTGGAAATAACAAAGGGAAAGACAAATTGGGGGGATATAATGCATAGAGAAACTTGAATTCACAACAGAGATAAAGGCATAAGAATTCTTCTTTGTTGCATGGTGTCTACTGACCAGAAAATCTCTGACCCCCTGCACAACAGGATAGAAGCCATCCCAGGAATTTAAAACTGAGCTATGCCCCAGGATCAGATAATCATATTTATTACAGAGATCCTGTTAATTAGCATTGTAAGACTCTCAAATGCAAAATACAGGTTTTCATTTGCCCTGTGCTCTATGGGATCTACCATATCACAGAAGGGGTTGTCAGGCATTGTAATGAATGCCCAGAGAGGTGGTGGAGGTGTTCAAGAAAGGACTGGACCTGGCACTTAGTGCCATGGTCTGGTCAATGTGGTGCTGAGGTTGGACTCAATCTTAGACATCTTTTGCCACATGAGTGATTCTGTGGTCATGTAGGTGCTGCTAGGACACATAAATGATATAATCTCTGTGCCTATGTGTACATGCTTGTGTTAAAATGTGGGGGTTTTCATCACAGATGATAGCAGCCTCCTAAACTTGACTCCATATCCACTCGTAAGAAGACGGAAGAGAAGATTCTTCGGATTGTGTTGTCTTGTCTCCAGTTAGAAGATTAAGCACAGAAGCACCAAGGAAATAATGACTTTGATTAAACCACTATTATATGACCACTGAAAAGATGAAAGTGGCTAATCTTGATTATAAAGTATATTTTCTACACTAGGCTATTCATTTTTGTCTTCTGCTCCATCCCCCTTTTCACATAAGGCTTTTAATACGTTCAAATTATGGTGGTCAAAAAATGGCTGTGGAATAGATCTAGCATATTTAAAACTTTTTAAATTATGTTTTGCATGCTTACTTTCAATCACTCAAGACACATGAATTAAGGTTCATAGATAATTTTAGAGGGTTTTTTTAATTGTTTGAGCTGCAGCTAAAAGTTTGTGCATAGTACAGTACTCTTACTAGTATCATACTAAAATCATACTCTAGCAGTCTTTAAGCTTAGGAAACTATTTAAGAGCAAAACTATTGAAGTTCTAGGACATTCAAACAATATTGTAACAGAATTTGTACAAAATTTCCAGTTGCTTTTTGTGCTCTCGTTCATATTTAGTCTTCCACTGTATCTCAACTTCAAAGCTTTATAGAAAATATCTTAATTTATGATACAAAAAACATATATGAAAATAGTTAGGACTTGTAAATACAGAGAAATCATAATATCTACAAACTGTACAATGCTTAGAAGCAACAGATTTTCTTTTAAGCCGATAGTATATCTACAAGCTTTTGGGGAAAAAATAATTTATTAAAAGAAGGTGTATTAAATTAAACAATGTAAAACACAACACCAACCCATTTTGTTGCCAGTAGAATTCAAAGCATGGTGTCTGCATATCAAGTATTGATCTTATAAGGCATGCCAGAATCATCTCAGACTGTAAGATATTAAACGTTTTACATTGTTAATAAAGTTTTTTATTTAAATTAAATGTTGTCTTGTTTCTAGTTATATTGCCAGACTATGTATTTCGTCTAATTTTGTTGTCAGAGGCCTCCACAAATTTGTAACAATATTTCCATTTTCCGATTTCAATTTTCCATACAAGTATGCTTACAAAGACAGATTTAAAAAATATGCAGGACTAAATTCTTTAAATAGCACAAAAAAAGAGAATTTCAATGTGTTTGAAGATTTCAGGTCATGAACTATTCTCAGGTGTACATATTCCTAAGCATCTGAAATGGGGAGATCCCTAGACACACAAAACTGTGCTTGTGAGAGCAAACAACATTTTTAAGAAGAATGGAATTGGAGTCCACAGCACAATGTTTTTTCAGAGTTAGTTCTTTAAAGTTTTCTGCATATTTCTCATGAACCTTGTGCTCACTGATGAGAGCTGTTGTCCGTAACAGGCAGCACTAATGTGTTTTCACTACGAGTCTCAAAGCAATAGACTAATTCCCAAATGACTCCATCCCCACAGATACACTAGGTTTTGCAACTGTTAAAATTTTGGAAAAACAACCCCTGGTGTCTAGTGGCTATTAAAAATACTGTCTGCAAAGTTGATCAGTAGTTACAATTAACCAATTAATTTTTGTTCAGCATGAGTGAAAAAGACAGACATTAATGCCAAAAAAAGTGTATGAATTCAAGACGGAATGTATAGTGACACCATGAGAAAGAAGGGGGAAAAAATTTCACTCAAGCTTTATTTAGAAGTCCCATTTTATTGGTACACATAGAGAATCAGATGGGCAGATGAAGCAGTGACCTTGTCTAATTCATTACCTGCACATGTATCATTACAAGGAATTTCCTATGCCACATTACATGGCAGCTTGTATCTCTGTGTTTTAACCACAGCTGTTGCAATGGAATATTTATTAGTAAGACATTTGTATAAACATTTTAATTAATATTGCAAAGCTCTTGACATCAGTCAATCACAATGAGTTCCCTAACTTCAGCACATTCTGTGATTGACTTGGATACGTTGTCTTCAAAGCCCTTTGAGATTGCAGTAAAATGAAGTGTACAGTAATATGCATCCTTGTACCTTTTGTTACTCTGGAAACTTTAGCAGTATTTCTTCTTCCTCAATTAAAGACTACTAAAATCGCAGTCTTTGCTCTTTTTGAAGCCTTTCTGTAATTCTAAGCAATCTAGCATCTTACCTGAAGCCCTTTGTATTATACTTTCTACTAATCCTAATGGACACATGCTGTAATTCCCAAGCTTTATGGCCACTTAAGGAATATTGGTGCTCAAGGGTGAATGGAAGTTATCTTGACATATAGTGACATGAACCATATCCTGGAAAGTATCTGAATTGAAGAAGTATCAAGGGATAAATTGGTTTACTTAGGAATGCAGCGGATGATCTTTTACTAATTCAAAAGCAAACAAGAAAATTTCTTTTTAAGCCCAAAACATGATGTTGGTAAAAGAAAGATGGAAGTTAAGGATATTACTCCATTTTAGTTTAATGGAATAGGGAAATGTAGGATCAACATTTAAAAGCTCCCTCAATGAAATGATGTACAAATTATTTAGAGACTATTTAGAACCATTATTTATTTCCCAAGTACTTAGAAATACCCCCTACTTCACAATAAACTCCCAAATGCATGGAAACAAGCAATTCAAGGAGAATACTGAGGAAAGCAGCACTTGCTTCTTAAATCCATCTTGGAGTTTGAACATTTTAGTTCTTTTGCAGGGTAGGAAGCAAGTAAAAATTCCTCTTCCCACCAAATATGCCAGGTTTCACCAACTCTTTTTTTTACTAAAACTTCATGCAGCTCCAGCTTTTCAAAACCAGATTCTTTATAGCCACCTTCCACTGGTAGCACCCATTTATCACAGATATTTCATGTCATAAAAAAGACCAATCTAAGAAATCAAATATCTATGTACACTATAAAGTCTAATTTTTTCAGAGCAGAATCAAAATACAAGCTTACAGCAGTAGACAGCATGCTAACACATGCTGCAGGTTGCATGTTAACTTACCCAGCATGAGAAGTTACCATGCAAAATCTGCATGTTAACTTACATAATAGGTCCTTTTATATCAAATATAACTTTAAAAGTTTCTGTTATAGAAAGGGAGAAGCACAATAACCAACTTCTGTCCCATCTGAGGAATAAATATACAGTGGTGCATTAAATGCCTATTGGTTTTACATCTGTGTAGTGGTGAAATTCCTTATTACCTCTGTAAGAGATATCCTACCTATTGTCCAGCCTCATGGACAAGAGGCAAGAGAAGCTAAAGAAACATCTGTGTCTGCCCGTACTTAGTCGTAAGTGACTCCAGTCAATGAAGAGACTTGTAGCATTATGTAGTATTTATGGTCCTGTTTAAGTTCTAGGACTTTGAAGGCACTGTCTGACATGCAGGAAAACCTACCCTTTACCAGCAGAACCAACCTTTTCTGCTTCAAAAAGAACTGAGCTAGGCTAAATACAGGTGGGCAGGACATATTTTCTAGGGATCATGGTGTGGCGAAAGTTATAACAATGATTTTTAACTGTTCTACAGCTGAATAATTCATCTCAAGTACAAAACTATTTTCCCGTAGCAGTTTTACAAAAATAGCCCCAGCCATTTGTGGTGTTTGTTTTTTTTCAACTTGGGCTGTTCCCAGCATATGCATAATCTGCTGATCTAGCCTAATGTTGCCAGTCTTGGACATTTTAATGCCTGAACTCACTTGACTTTGAACTGCCAGTTTCCATCTCATTAGTACTTTGAGCCCTTACCTTGTGTTTTTGTGTAAAATTTCTTGGAGTGGTATTTCTCTCGCTTTCACTTTTAAAAAATTTATTAAGTAGCAGTAGTAATGGGAATTCTGATGTCTAAGAGAGCACCTGTTTCTGTTTGTCCAGTCTGTTACTGTCTAATGCAAATATACCTTCATTTGAGCCATTGTATGTACTCAGCTCCCTCTTCCAGAAGTTATTTCTTGCTCTTCTGAGACTGCAGTTCTTCAATGAAAACAAAGTTTTTGGCAATTTTCAGCCCAAATCTACTTCTGGACAATTACTAACATATACAAAGTGTTTCTTACAGGTCAACTTTATTCTTTGTTAAAATTCTCTGATGGTCAAAATTCTGCCAGGATATTCTATAAACTATTCTACTAGGTTAAAGCCTCAGGAAAAGACATAGTACAGATAAATACGGATTAATCCTTATTAATCCTCCTTCACAGTACACATTCTCTAGGGTACAAGTATTTTGCTTACACAGAAAACTGCAAATAAACCATATCTTGAGTACATTTTGCTGAAGTTTAAATGAACTCTACTAAACAGCCTTTTCCAGACTTTTCTCCTTTATTGCAATTATTTAAACTATAACATTGCTTTTCTAGATAAACATCTTCTTCTGGTCTTCTTTGTCTCTCCCTTTCTTCCCCCTGAATCTCTTTGGTTTCTTTATTCTTGTACCTCATTTATTTTCTGCTACCACCACCTCATCTCATGTTCTTCTTTATCACCTAAATTCATCTTCATAGAATTTCTTGTGAACAGTGTAAATGTTCTGGCATTTTTACTATAGAATCATTTTTGACATATTTTTCTCTGTTCACCCTTATTATTTATTGTGATTTGCATCTTAGAATTTCTACTAATGCCTTTCTCAGGTACTACTGCCTGGAGGCAGAGGCATTGTATTAAGAGGCACCAAGTGAGTGTTTGCCAAAGAGTGTGATGTGTTTTAAGTTTCACAAGGTAAGATAGGTTGGATGCCCAAGACATGGCAATGTCAAAAATACCTTTTAAAAGCTTCACTGCTGTGTAGACTTCAGAGCACAACTGAATCACTGAATTCATTCATCAGTTGAGTGAAAAAGTTTGGGATGTTTGACATTCTGTTTTGCATACACAGAGATTGTGTCCTTTTTTGACTAGGGAGAGACGATGTGAGGAATTCCAAAAGACGATCCTCTAAAAATACATCCCAGGAGTTCCTAGAACTGATTGTTACATGAAACAGATAACAAGCACCATGTCAGATTCATTACTCAGGATACTTTTCAGAGGGACCTGCAGCTATGACATTCTTCCCTGTTGTCAAGTACAAAAGCACTGAGTAAATAGAGTTCAATATACATTACCTCAGCAGCTTTCATGGCCTCGAAGAACAAGCCTGTAAATGTTACTCAGTCCATTCCAAGTTCACAGCTAGATGCTGCAATTTTTTCTATCTATAATTGCCTTGCTGCAATTCTGAGCTATGATTCTTCACTATGACTTATTTTTGAAAGAAAAAAGAAACCAAAACCTTCCAGCTATAGAGCTGTATAATAATACTGCATCACAAAGAATTTCTTTTTCTTTTTGTTCTACCTTTTGGATACTTATGGCTAAGACTTTTGTTTGTCCATCATACATGCTCCCTTGCAGACTGCACAAGAACCAACATACCATTGAAAAGAGCTCAGAATACGACAGAAGTATCTGACTAAACTGCAGGAAATACTCAGGAGAGTCCTGTAAAGAACACAAGTTGAGCCTACCAAATAACAAAATCTTAAAGTAATATTCATACAAATTTCAATGGTAGTAGAGCTTGTAGTTGCAACACTGTTGCCTTTTTGCCCAACCTGAAATGAAACTCAAGATAATTTTAGTAAGGAGGTAATGTAAAGTAGGATCGCTATATGAAGACCTTCAGGAGCAGTTGTGGAAAAACATCCACAAAAGTTCATCCTTCACACAGGGGTGAGTACATTTCTATAGGTTTTAGGAAATAAGCATAATTGATAAAAAGCATCAGTTAGGAGGACAAGTGGTGATGCAATGCCCCCCCAGGTCAAGCCCCTTCTCTGGAGCCCCCCTTCAGCACTAGTTGTACTTTGTCCATGGGAATGTATCTCGAAGAGTTGTTCTCTGCCTTGGTTCCCAGAAAGAACCAATAAAGGATTGGAGCCTTGTACCTTCTGAGGCTTGGAGCTCTGGAATTTGTTTCGTCTTTCTGCTTAGGGAAAGGCCATGGAAAAGTACTGGGAAAACTAGCCACTAACACAGTAGGTGACAAGAGTTACAAATATAAGTGTGAAGAATACAGAGAATATAGAAAAAAAAAAGGCAAAATCCAAATGACACCAACACAGGAAACCAATATTAAATTGCAATCAGTGATGTATGCACCACTTTCCTCACACTGCAAAACGATGCTAGTAGCAGATAAAAGACTTCAGAAGTTTAAGATTATGAAGATAGCAAGCATATTGTTAAAATGCCTCTAAAGACCATGAAAACTACTAAGCATGGAAGTATAATTTTGGCAGAATCTAAAGAGAAAAATATTACCGAATTGCTGTTCGACCATCCTAATCTGATATGTATTCAAATTAAAGTAATACTTGTTATACAAAATTGTGTTGAAAATAGTTTTCAATTACTCTAGGTACACTGAAAAATATATATACTCTAAGTCATGAAAGAGACCGAAAGGTTTTCCTTGGTGTCTCACAAGTTGCAGAGAACACTGAAGATACAATTTTTGTGCTGTGAATGTGTATTTCCTTTCACTATTTGTGAAACAAGCTTAATTCAGTTTCAATTCAGTGATTCCAGGCTTTGGTACATTTTATAGCACAGTTTGTTTCTCAGCTTAGCAGCTCAATTGCCAGTGTGCATTCTTCCACTACCTGGGAAAGATGACTGAAGGAAACACCAAGTATCTGCTTTTGTTTCCTGGGGCCTATTGACAGAGACTGATTTGCATTTCAGAGTTTATTATAAGGCATATGGAGGTTGTTAACTCTTCATTACTCTATGCATTTGGCATGCCCACCCCACATACTACTCACATGCTTTATTCTTGTCTTTCTTTCTGGAAATAGGCATTTCATTCTGTAGCTGAGGTAAGCTGACAGGGAATGGCATCACCTTTGTGTTGCAAGAGCTTTGGAGCCTGTAGAGTAGCAGGGACACAATCGCTATTTGGGGCCTGTACAACTGCAGCAGTTATGCCAGGGTTAGCCTTGGAAGGTGTGGTTCACGCAAACTGAAGCTAATTACAATTGACAGGAATGAAGAAATATCTAAAGTTTAATACTAGAAGTCTTGTTTTGATATCCACACTCTTACATCTATGTCAAAGATGAAATGGCCGTAACTGTAAAAGAACAAAACCCAAAGAAAAAGGACTTTAAAAATTGATAGCTTTTGTTTGCTTCTCTTTATCTTTAGCTTGCTTATAGCGATCCTGCCAAAAGAACGTGTAATTATGATTCACAGTCTGATAGATCAATTTTAGAAGATAATTTTGAAGGCTCAATCTTCTTTAGCTTCTCATTGCTTATTCTTCCCCTCTCAGGACCTGAACACTGATTCATATTTGCACTTACTGATTAATGCATGTAAGCAGAAAATGTTGTGTAAAACATACATTTATTTAAAGGGTAATAGAAAATCTCACTTGAATTTCCAAACTTGATGTAACAATTCTGACATTAAGTCCATATCATTCCACACAAATGATTCTACAGAATTCAGTTTTCTACGCAAACTGAAATTTACTGCATCCTACTGTAAAGGATTACAAACACAATCACAACTGAACTAAAAATTAGAGTGAAGAACTAGTTGCAAGGTTTAGTACTAAAAAACCTGAAACAGAAAAGTAGATTTTTTTCATAAATGGTCCATTTGAAGCGCTGATGTATGCAAATAGATTTCTCAAAAAAAAAATATATATCCCATTTTACAACAGCATTGCAAAGCATAAATAAACCTGCTATGAAAGGAAAATCATCTTCTTGGCAGAAATGAATGCCAAAATAGACCAGCATGTCAGTCGCTACTCGAACTGTCTGAACTGTTAGAAGATGAACTTTTTTCCTTTCGTCTCTTCTTTTTCTCCTTTTTATGATGCTTTCCTTTCTTAGATTTATGCTTTTTCCCCTTTTCTTTTTCTTTTTTGTGTGATTTTTGTTTTTTTGACTTTGGCTCATCCTCTTCTGCAGAACTTGACGAGGAAGATCTAGTGGAAAAAAATTTAAAAAGCAGATCAATATGTAATTAAAGAAGGAAAATGACACAATTTTAGTTGTCATATTTTCATAATGTCACAAATTGAAATTGGTTTAGAACTTAGTAGCATCCACTGGAAGGCTTATGATAGCTGAGTCTGCATGTTTAACTTAAATGATAACATTCCTAATAAGACTTTCATGCCAGAAAAGCAGTATGTTTATAATACACATTTAGAAATAATGGAATAGGCAAGCTGTGTGGGTTTTCAGTCTTTGAGAAAAGAAGGACCAAGAGCACAGACCATCAAAAAATAAAGTATGACAAGACAGAGCTTCTGCTTTTAAAAGGGCTGTCTTTAAAAGTGGAAGTTTGAGCTACATAATGTAAATAAAGAAAAAGCAAAAATGCAAATACAACAGGTATTAAATCCTGGTTTTTTATTTCCGAGGGACATCTTCTCGTGCTCTCCAAATACACTTCACAGTTTATGCCTTCCAGGGCAGTTTCTAGCATATTATCAGTTGTTCTAATGACAAAACATCAGTCTCATCTGTAGTCTCACTTAAAAAAAAAAGAAAAAAAAAAAAAAAAAATCCCCAAAAAAACAAGTCAGTCTACCAGCCAGAACTCAGATTCAAAACTGAGGTTTAATGTTTTCCTCTGAAACTTAGTAACACTGCTTTTAGGCTTCTATGTTAGCAGGTAAATTAAAGCCCAACAGCTGTTCAATATTACAGAGGTTTTCCTTTTGATAACTGCAAGTTACTCAGAGCACACGCAGGTGTGCTTACACATGCATGTGTGCACACAAAGAACCCTACAGTCTCTGAACTTCAGAGAGCCTTCTCACCCTGGTTAGGCTTGGGACCAACCCCACAATCCTCCTGACTTTTTCTTTTCCAATCACAGCTTGCCTAGAGTTGGAGATTCAGGGGGAGTTCTGCTTTCTCTGATCTGCAGACCTGCAGCTTGCTAGAGCTTTCAAGACTCCTATGATCCTAATTCCATGGCAGAAAGCCTGTGACTCTGCCACTCAAAGAACCTTTACCTTACCATTATTTTACCACTACCTTACCATTAATCAGTTCTGACTGGAAAACTGAAAACTTTTCAAACAGAAGATGTACTTGCAAATAAAACTGCATCAATACAAGGAGTATTTCCTGAGAAAACACAAGTATCAAAAATATTTCTAAAGCTGTTTTTTGAAATGAAAAGAGGTGTGTGATGGTTACCTTTTCCTTGGTCTTTTTAATTTTGTTTTCTCTTTGCTTTTTCTTTTTTGCTTCTTTTTTTCCTCCTCTTCATTTAAATCTATGGGTAGAAAGTTAAAAGTTTACAAAACATTTGTCTGAATTAAGATCAGCATTAAAAAACTAGCTTCAATAGCAGTGTTCAAGTTACTAAAAATTCTTGTTAAAAGGCTTTCTTTTCCTTCCTCCAAATTCTGGTTAGTATAGTCATTTCAGAAACATATTGCAGTAGCAGCAGGACTTCTATGTACAAATTACATTGTATTGACATTGATCTAAGCACTAAGAATGAAGGAAGACCTGTAAAATGTAGCAAAAAGACCTTTTCCTATACGTTTACATCAGATTCAGGCTTTCATATCTGTTCCGCTACATTTTAACAGTTCTAGCATTTAACATATTATTGTCCAAGTCTGAAAACAAGAACAAATTTAAAAAAAATACTCTGTTAGGCTTCCCTGAATTACTTCCACACATCCCTACTTCATGCTTCACAAACAGCAATGCCATGAGACACATCTGAGTTAACTGTCAATGTACTGCCTATAGAGACTGGCAGAAGAGTCACCCCTCATCTGGCTGTCTTCCTCCTGCCCTAGTGCTCTACAGTGTGGCACAGCAACTTCACATTTCACTTACAAGCACTGTTTTCATGACATAGATGTAATTCCTGGCCTCAGATTTTTCTATACCAGCTCAAAAACCACTTTTGAACTCTCCAAAATGCAAATCCACCACATAAATACACATCCAGTTAAGAGAAAAATACTGGCTTTACAATTTATCTTTAAAAGAGAGAGCAAATTTTGAGTATTTCATCTTACTCCTATGACCCTTTCTATAAAGTTTGAATGCTGGTGTAGTTATTCCTTTGCTAACACAAATAAAAATTATTGCTCTGTATGTTATGGAGTGGAACTTGAAAGATTTTAGTATAAAAGAGCAAATTACCTTTGGAGCAATGGAAAAACATGAATGAGAATGGGTGAACAAACAGTATTTTCTTAAGAAAATTGTGCAAAATCTTGAGAAGATGAGAAAACGGCAAAATT
The DNA here is from genome assembly GCA_037013685.1 of Acridotheres tristis. NCBI lineage: Eukaryota > Metazoa > Chordata > Aves > Passeriformes > Sturnidae > Acridotheres > Acridotheres tristis. Next base: position 59,370,449 of record CM072919.1, on the reverse strand, counting down.
CTGCCTGGATAACTGACAGATACATTTCTCCTTACAATACAGGTATCAGCCACAATTTGCAAAAGTATATATAATAAGCAGCAATATTAGAAGATCAAGTAAAAAGCTGTTTTTCTTGCAGATATTCATCTTCAATCAGCTTAGGACTGAAAAAACCCAAACTTTATATTCAAAAATACATAAAAAGTGGTAAGTATTTTTTCCAAAGAGACTTGTTCCGAGAAAGTACCATTGCAGTACTAATTCAGCACTCTTGATAGACAGCCTATCCATTTCTTTTGAAGTGTACAGCTAACTATAGGGTTCTATCGATCCCTTTTCCTTTCTAAATAGCATCTCCTGGGAACTAAATGTCAGAGCATACAAGTGCAAGAAAACAAAACATAATGAAAAACAGGTGGGCAGACGAGAAGAATGTTCATTCATTTAAAACACACTGTGGTGGAAGAAACTCCCTTCTTACCTAGGTGATCAACCTTTTTGGAGTCCAAAATCAAATAAACTCAAGTATCTGATAAACAACTCATCTATTCTCACTCTGACAACAAGTTGATACTCAGACCTTCCAAAAATAAAACAGTACTTCTCCAAACATGAATGACTGAATTCCAAGTTACTAGCTGTTTCAGTCAAAATCCTACTTAGAAACTTAGAAGTTCAGATGTAATGTTTCTCATTAGTTAGAAGATGTTTCAATTACACATTGTAATCAAAAGACTAACTCAGAACATCCACATCATCTTCTTCTAAGTAGCTTCTTAGTAAAAGATCAATTTATCTCTTGTATTTAGGAGCCCCTTTTGAGATGTTCAAAAAAGGCACATTAATAACTTCCTATAGAAGGAATTAATCATAATACTAAAAAAATGTGGGTGTACCAAATCTCTGAAGTCTGCACACATCAAGTAAAAGACCTATTTTTAAATCACAGGCTAAGAGAACTAAAAGTAGTTATCAAAAAGGATAAAATGAGAGCTCCTGCACATCGAAGTCTATTATCCAAAACCCACAAAAACACCTTACTCTTTTTTTCACGCATGGCTTGTAATCTCTGTAGTTCCTCTTCCTCGCTGTCTTCACTGCTAGTGCTGCTAACGTCTAGAACAATATCTCTTTGAGGGTCTACTCGGAGGAAGTTTCGACATTCAAATGTCAGATGACCAGCTGACCAAAATAAATATAAAAAAAAAATTACAATATACCAAAAAACATCAAAAACTAAAGAACATTGATTTTTGTATTATTCAGTTTTGAGAAGTGGATGGAAAAAAGGCAGGCTGTGATCTGTGAAAGTGGCAGGAAAAAGCTTACTTTGGAAAAGTCTCCAAGAACTGTAATAGGTTGTGCGATTCTCTTCCATTTAATAGTGTTTAATGACTTCTCTCCTATTCTGCTAATTTGAAGATTTTTTTTAACTTTAGTTTTAATGATCTTAGACACTTTCTAAAGAAATTACCTGAAAACATAGCACAAAATATTTCAAAAACTGCACTAAGTGTTGCATTGCTTAACTCCCTCTAGTGACATTGTAGACTCCTATTTGCTTATGAGACAATCTTTAACAACCAGTACTTAATATGGACTAAACTACTGCCTGACCAGTATTTTTAGTTTTCTAAGTTACATCTTGATAATCATGACCAACTAGAAATGCTGTGCCGAATATACTCATTGAAATAAAGTGAAATTTTAAAAAATGAAGATATGGTTAGCGAGACATAGTAATTCAAGAAGTAATTGAAATAAGCTCATATTCCTAGTAAGAATGTCAAAATATCTACACCTTGAAGACAGAGATTTTAGAAACATGTAAACATGGATCATGTGATGTGACTACAAGTTTCCTTCTCTTCCAGAAAGTTCTGAACCTTGCTTGCATGGAGAAACAAAGCACTAAATCTGTATTTATAGCCACTGTTTTTGAAAGCACAGATACACAAAGCAATTCAGTGACAAAATTTCTTGCAAAACCTAAAGAGAAAGAATTAAGCAAGATTTTTCCTATCACCCATTTAATGCCCATAAAAAAACCCAAACAGCTTAAGTCACTGTGCTAAAAGTTCAAGATAATTCAGTACAAAACAGTGTCCATTCCTCCAATGTTCTAAAAACAAGAGTCAGTGATTAAAAATCTAAAATCTTCACTAAGACCTGTCTCCATTAATCAGGAAAGAAGTCACAGAAAGTTACAATCACTGCATAATCCAAAGCATGAGCTAAATGCCAAATGCAGAACTTGAAAGCAATAAAGGTAGCTGTTTCTTGAAATACACAAAGCTTATACAGACTTTAAACTATTTTTTCTAGTGAATTAGATTGGACTTAAACTGAAGTGCCTGCCTCTTTGCAAGAAGAAGCACAAGTGCTCATCTCAGTATATATCAAAGAAAGGTACTTTCAATTCAAAATTTCTCAAGTAATTGCATTGAAATGTAGTATGTATGAATATAATAGCATAATTTTTTTTTTTTTGCTGAGAAACTCAAAGAGCATTGATAAGTGTGAGAAACCAGAGAATAAATATGAAATAAATAAATAAATAAATAAATAAATATGGTTATTGAAACAGGCAAATGCCTGGGCAACAAGAGAGAATACTTCTTTCTTTTTTTCCCCCCTCTCCTCAAAAGGCAGTTCCAACCGACATCATAAACTGAAGAAAGCACTGTAATTTCATATTGCTTATTACACACTTACGGTAGCCACACTTCTTGCATCCAGCTCTGATATTATCCTTATTTCCACCTGAAAGAGAAAATTTCACCAATTAGGTGGTGCTGAAAAGAACCTTCGACTTTCCAGTGTGGCTTGACAATGTCAATACAGACAGAAGTGATCACCTCTCATAAGTATTAAGTACACTAAGATCTCTTTAAAAACCTGTATTTCTAAGGCTACTTTTCTGTGCAGTAATCTATGAGAATACCTTTGACTAGTTTAAACTGCTAGACATCATTTACCCTTACATAATTTACTGCCAAATCCTAATTTGACTTATTGTGACCTTTCCACTTGTTTAGTTGCAATATGAACACAGTAACAGACATCTAACATTCCAGTAATCTGTAGCACACTACATAAATTCTAGCAGTGCGAGGATGTTGACAGGCGTTCACTGGAAACTCTGAAGTGATTTATATTTTCCTTACAAGAACTGACTTTACAAGGCAATTAAAAGGACCAAACTAAATGAAAAATCACTCTTGAAAAAAAAGAAGGGAATAAAAAACAATTTAACAAATTGTTAAATTATTCTGAATCCAGATAACATGACACCAAATACAAAGAATTCAAGAAAACAAATGTGTAAGAAAGTGAGACAGTAACAGAAAAGTTGGGATTCTAAACAGGAAGAAGGATCTGAATAATGCAAATTTTAGGTATTGAAAGTGTGTGCTTTTCCCATGTGAGACAGCAGTTAAGTTAAACAGACACAGTAGGACATCATTCAGGAGAAGCATTAGGGACTTGCCCCACCCCCTAAGAGATTAATACTAATTTTAATAATTTAAGCCATTGATAATGAAAGTGACAACTGAATTCCCAAAATCAAAGGATGCCATTCTATCTCCCAACTGAACAGAGCAGAAAAACCCCAGTGACTTAAGCAATCATATACTATCAGAAATAGAATACATTGGCCCCATTAATTTAAACTATGATTTACTGAAACAAGCACTATCTTTAGAAAATTCTACTCAAAATAACAGAAACCTTCAAACTCCAAGTTGAAAAAATATACCTTAGAAACTTGGACAACTCAGGTGTATGCCTTAAAGAGTACTGGAAAGCCAAGCAACAAAGACCCATACATTCCATTATAACAGGCTATTTTCTGCAGATCCCAAAACCTTAGTATTACATATCCCCTTCAAGGTCAGCAGCGTTCAGGTGCCTGCTTTTGTGACTATCTTTAGAAGGACACCCATGAGAGATAACGAGGTAGGGAACATAGAAGAAAGAGTCATAAAATGAAAATCAAAAGCATACCTGTATCTTACAATGTATCATCAGAGAAACACTCAAACCAGCATTTGCTTGTTCACCACCCCTTGAAAACAAGGTCACCCAAGCTACCGACTTTGTCTCAACTTGCTGAAATACAGAGTCAACCTCGTCCCCAACACATAGCTGTGGTATAGGTAAAGAAAGTTTTGGTATTCCAGCCAAGGGAGGTCAGCACAGTCATGTGTACACTAAAGAAATCTCCCCTATAAGTTAGGATCTCCAAAAAAGACACCCAGCAGACGACAAGAATGCAAATATTGTCATCAAATTCCCACCAAATTCCTACGACTGAAGTTTTATTATTGTTTTTGGCTTTAAATAATAATGTTAGAGGCAGGGGTTTAGACTAGATGAAATTTTACATTATTAAAAGCAAGCAAATGGCAAAAGGCTTTCTTTCCCACTCCTTCTTCTTCCCGTATCTTAATTCTCAATATAATTAACAAGTGGCACAGAACTAAGGACTTCATTCACTCAGTGGAGTATAAGATTGAAAAGAAAAGTTTTGGAAACCTTTGAATGCAAACATGTCTTCCTCAAACACCCCTTCTAGAATGGGAAGCTTATGAAGGCCTTCTCTTCATCAGAGAAGCAGCTCACCAAAGCTCGGGCCTGTTCAGCTGCTCTCGAACCAAGCACTCGCCGTTTTTCAGGATGAGGAAATGCAGTGAAGCAATGGCGATCATGTTCGGCCAACACAGACCTGATACCCGACAAATCGCGCAGGTGTTTCTGCCTGCCCTGTCTCACAAGAACAAGCTACTGGGATACAAGCGTTAACCCAGAACGACAGTGGAGGAGAAAAGCTAAGTCCTTAGCTCTAACCTCAGAGGAGGCGACGTGAACGAGCGCTGGGTCACCCAGAAGCTCGGGGAGGGGCCCTGCAGTCCCAGGAGAACGCGCCCGCAGCGCCCCCACGCTACCCCTGCCCAGCACGGGCACGGCCTCACCTCCATCGCTACCTCCACCTCCATCTCCATCTCCATCTCCCCACCGCTGACCCCGGCAGCGCGGACCCGAGCATCGCCCGTCTCCCCCCGCACGCTTCCTATCGCCAAGCACGACTGCGCGCTCCCCGCGCTATTGTCCCAGTTCTGCACCGCCCTGCCGCTCGTTCCTGTTCCTGTTCCCGTCCCCGGGCTGCCGGGCCGGAGCCGGCCGGCGCTGCCCCTGCCTCGCCGCAATCCCGGGCGGGAGCCCCTCACCCGGCAGTGCCATCCCGCCGCCCTCTCCAGACCGCACCGGCACGCACGCGCAGCGACGCCTCTCCCCGCCGGAAGACTTTGCCCGGCGCACTCCGGGACTGTACCACTCCCAGGGAAGGCAGGGGCCTCAGCACCCTTAGGGCGGGAACTACCGTAGGTCACCACAGATGTGTGGAGAAACCTGCAGATCTGTCTCAAAACACTCCCTTTCTCAGTCAATCTGGGAGAAATTCCGGCCGAAGATTCTTTTCTTCATTCTTTTCTTCCGGCTTGTGCAACTTCATCCCCCCTTTCCTGGGCTGCATACAGGCGCCCAAGATGGCGGGCGGCTCGAGGCGGTAGGAAGTGTTGGAGGCAAAGCGGGGTCCAGCATCGGTCGTGGGGGAGGCTTCGCCGGCCGGGCCGATCCTTTTCCCGCCATGAGCAACATCTACATCCAGGAGCCGCCCACCAACGGGAAGGTGAGGCTGCCAGGATGAAATCCTGGAGAAGTTATCTCTTGCAGGGTTATGGGGGGACAAGCGAGAGGAACGCGAACTTAGGTGATGATGATGATGATGATGATGGTGGTGGTCGTGGTCGTGGTCGTGGTGGTGGTGGTGGTGTTGGCGATGATGGTGGTGATGGTGGTGGTGATGGTGTTTGAGGGTGGGGAAGTCGTTGTGGTGGACTGGTCTGGTTAAAGTTACTTATTTGACGCTGCCAGAGTCAAAGCACGAGGCATGGTGTCTGGAGATAGAACACAGAACAGTCCTCGGAGCGTTTAATTAAATTTCTTCTATTCCCGGCTATATCTTACGTCCTTAATTTTGTTGTGATCTCTCATTGAATGTAATGATCTTTCTTTTAAGGGCGATACCTTTGGATATTTATGGCTTTTTTTCCCCCACGTTGTTTCGTTATGGAAATGAGAAAGGGTGTCTTAAGTTTCTATAAATTATCAGCCGCGTTATGTTATGTTGTGTTATGTTATGTTGTGTTATGTTATGTTATGTTATGTTATGTTATGTTATGTTATGTTATGTTATGTTATGTTATGTTATTACAGCTCTTATATCTCTTTATTTTATATATTGATTCGGAGCTGTATCTCAGGTTCTGGAAATGCTAGTTAGAACTAACAGCAGCTACCCGACATAAATGCATACATTCCTTACAAATATAACAAATACAGATTTATTTATTAGGCAGTTATATTCTGTGATCAGTGACTAAGTTACAATAAAACTGAGGCTGCATTTATATGTATGTTTATAGGTTTTGCTGAGAACTACAGCCGGAGAGATAGATATAGAATTATGGTCAAAAGAAGCACCAAAAGCATGCAGAAATTTCATCCAGCTATGTATGGAAGGTAATGACTGAATGGGATGGGAGATGTGGAAATTAATTCACATGCGATCTTTGTGCCCTTTCTGTAAAATAGAGATTGTAATTATGGTTTGACTTTAGTATGTCATTAAGTTTATTTCTGTTTAGAAATTATTCATTAACACTCAGACACTGTTTTTCAAGGTTAACAATGAAGCTGGTAGTGAAAAAAAAGTAAAAGTTTCAGATGTTTTTTTCAAATTAAGAAGATGACATCATAGTGAAACATTGTCTTTCCAAGTCTTGAGAAGGCTTAGTTTCAGCAAATGTCTACAAAATATAACAACTTCAGTGTGTATGTGAAATGACAGTGACATTCTCCAAAATTCTCATTTCTGCATCACAATTTACACTACTATTTCTTTTTTTTTTCTGACACTACTATTTCTTTTTCTTTCTTTCTGTGAGTGTTCATAATGTTTCAGGTGCTGTATTTCTTTGTTGATGAAAGCTCTGTAAAACTTTTCACTGAAGTAGTGGGTACCAGAATGAAAAGCTCCCTACTGAGAAAACTTACAGAAGTGAAAGATTTGATGCCTTTATATGTTTTCTAACTGGTGCTCTTCTCTCGTTTAAGCATTTATGGACTTGTTAAGAGTTCTTTTAGCCTTCATCTCTTAAACAAAAATAGCAGTCTAGGCTTTGTGCCTCCAGCACAGATCCACTCTGTTTTGTGTTCTTTTCCCTAACACTGAGACTTTTTGCAGTGGTAAAGGAATTTCCTAGCCCGTGATAAAGGTTAATGTGTACTCAGTGGGCTTTATTTCCTTTCTGATTTTTTTTTAACAGCTGTGTAGCATCTTGTGTTTTATATAATACATTTAAGTATTTCTCATTAATATCCCAGCATATAACCATCCATGATGTGTCTAGTTATGCTGCAACATTTGCATGCCCTATTTTCTCTTGCAGCATGCTGCAGATTTATTTTCATTGCTTATTATTATTATTATTATTATTATCAACCAGGGGATTAGTTCAGGTAGAGTTTTTATTCCTTTTGTTTTCTTATGATCTTGTAACCTCTGTCGGATAGATAGATAGCTAAAAGAAGACGGCTTAGTGAGCAAAATGTACCACATATTTCATTTTGCAAAAATTATTGGTTTAGGTACAGTATAGGTGAGGAAGGGTGTTCTGCGTGAGTGAAAGTGCAAATCATCTGTATATGGATATTGCTAATGTTGTGTGAGAGATCTCCCCCAGGATAGAGCACAGTATTTTTAGTTCTCCTCTTACATTGATGTGTTTTGATAGTGTCATTCCATTAATAAAACTTAAAAGCTGAAAAGACTGTAATTCCTCGAGATCGTCTTGTCAGTGATGGGCAGGATTTTTTGCAAAAGGAACATGTGACACCACAGGTATGATTTCGTAAGACTGTGGAGATCAGAAGGGAACCAAATAGAAGCCAACAGCAGAATCTAGTTACAGAATTGGCTTTCTGGAACTTCAATCTCTGGAAATCACTGCATGCTCTATGAGAAAGTTTCAGTTTGGGACTACTTACATGTATTTAATGTCTTATTCTCTTTTCCTTTTTTTTTTTTTTTTTTTTTTAGAGTATTACAATAACACAATATTTCACAGAGTAGTGCCTGGCTTTATTGTGCAAGGGGGTGACCCCACTGGTACTGGATCAGGAGGAGAGTCAGTCTATGGAGCTCCTTTCAAGGTGCATATTTATATCTTACACATTAATTTGTTTGTTATTCTCTATACATTGTTCTTCCTACCAAGTTCTGAAAAATCAAATCTTATGTGAAATGCATACATGTGCAGCAGTTGCCTTCCTGTGCTGCTTCTGTATGTTTGAATATGCTCTTCTAAACTGAGAGTTCTTTGATCTAGCTGCTCTGGTATAATGATGAACCTGGGGGCTCAGATCCTGAGTGAAGCTACGTGCAGGCTCAGCAGCTGTGTTCTGTTCTGCCTGACTGTTTTATTTCAGGTGAGGCAGACTCCTCTAATTTGTGACTGAAGCTGCAAAGCCTGTTTCTGGGCCTTCCATCTTCTTGCTGCTAGACTTTTACATCTAGCATGAACCTGAAGTTTGTGGGAGGGAATGGTACCTGAGCAGAGGACATAACAAAAATTACCAATATTGTAGTAGTATTGCTGCATCAAAGTAGTGGTATCAGTATTGCAGTGTTTAGCATCATGGTATTACAGTGATATTCATCACTTTCTCCTTGCATTGAAAGGAGTCCTATTTTGTCTTCCTAATTCCAGAGAATGTTTTTCCTATGGATTTTTTGCGTTACTCTAGTATTACAACCTGTTATTGTGCTTTCAATAACTTTACATGAATTAGGATTTTAATGAATTATTTATATAAGTACAGTGATTGTCGAAAATAGTATTTTTGCAAGAAGTGTATGAAATACATTACTTATAAATATGTTTTTATTTTCTTAATACTGGAGGGAGAACAATTGCAACTAAAAATAATGAATAACAATTGATTTTTAGGCACTGACTGGAAAAAGATAAAATTAACAAGATGGAACTTAGAATTTTTAAAATTAGTAATCTGTCTTTTTGTTATTTTAGTTTCTAATTTTCTGTTTGGTGTTTGTTCTTTGTGTGTTTATGGTTTCGTTTGAAGATTCTTCATTTGTTTGCATCATTATAGGCATTAGGGATTAGAAATACTGACTAAAAATAATTTTTGCTTCTGAAAGTAGGAGCTTTTAAACATAGTTTCTGGCATTGAGTTTCAAAATACCTGGGATTTATTACTGTCTGAATTCAAAAGAAAATTAAAGCTTTTTTTCTGTTTATGCATGTTGATGTAAAGATATCACTCCTATCACACTGCAGCTAAAGGAGTGAAAAAACCAGTTTTATACTGAAGTTTTTCTCTTTTCTGTCCTGCGTTTACCAGGATGAGTTCCACTCACGATTGCGATTTAATCGAAGAGGACTTGTTGCCATGGCAAATGCTGGGCCCCATGATAATGGCAGTCAATTTTTCTTTACATTGGGTCGTGCAGATGAACTTAACAACAAGCACACAATCTTTGGAAAGGTCTGTTACACGAATTGGAGTCCAGTTTAACTCTGACAGAAGCTACTAGAAGTTTCTCTGTAGGGCGATTTAGTATTGTTTGCTGCTATGTGCATTTGAAATTTATTTCAGTGCTTTCTAGGCTCTCTCTGTTATCTTTGTTTCTTATATCTGGTGGAAATGTTTCTGGAGGTTGTTCCTGTTGTTACCTATCTTGCTGTTGTTATTCTTCTAAATTGTATTTTCATGTTGTGCTGCCTTTAAATAATTGTATTAGTATTATTATGGCTCTGTTATTAATCAATTATCTAATACTAATGACATGTTAGAAAATTCTGTTTAGAATTAATTAGATTCTAATTACCCAAGAAGGATCAGAAAGGTGAAAAACATGAGATGAATTTACCACTCTCATGATTTACTTAAAAGAAAATAAAAGAAATAATTTTTTTTATTGCAGTGTTTTTTTTCCTGTTTCATAGTTCACAGTAAGACTTCAACATCTTCCTCTGCATACATTCTCAAAACTACCTGTATTCCTTCAACTTTTGTCATTAAATTTAAAATCCCAAACTTTTGTCATTGTACTTGCTTGTCTTTAAAAAGTCTTACGTGCTTACAATATTTCCTATATCACTTGTACTTTCAAAATTTTTACAGAATGATTGCCTTGTATTTTGCAGAATAAATAACGTAAATTACAGCAAAGAACTTTCAAACCTTTCTTTGTAAATTTGCCAGGTTACAGGGGATACAATATATAACATGTTGCGCCTGGCTGAAGTAGAAGTTGACAAGGAAGAGAGACCTCTCAGTCCGCACAAAATAAGAAGTAGTGAGGTAAGTATGTTCTGTTTTGAAATGTGACATTTTAAAACTCTTTTGTGCATAGTGTTCAGAAAATTTGGCTTGTACTTTTGCATATTGTTTTAAAATATTGAATCACTTAATTACAAAACATTTACTAAAGATGTGTCTAAAATACTGGGTTTTTTTAACAGGTTTTATTTAATCCTTTTGATGACATTGTCCCAAGACCAAACAGAAAACTGAAGAAGGACAAACCAGAAGAAGAAACTAAAAAGTCCAAAGTAAAAGGCACAAAGTAAATATATGCAACATAAATTGTGGTTAATTTTCTTGCACTTGAATTTGAAGGTTGGCAGATTTTTATTTCCATTTCTGCCTTTGAATCACTTCCTTGTTTCCCAGGAGGACCATGCAAATCTGGTTTCTCTGACTGAAATGTTACTGTGCCTCTGCTGAGCTGTAACTGTTTAGTGCATGGTGATTGTTGAAAATAATAAAAAGTAGTTTATCTTTCCCATATGCCGCAATGTGCAATCATCTGACTGAGATGGCACTGCAGTTAAAACCTACTGGTAGGGTAACTAGGTTGCAGCTCAGTTGTTTCTGATTTTTTGTATTTACTTTATCAGATACCATTTCTCCCCCACTGAGGTAAGAGGCAGGCTGGGAAATTTTAGATTCTGTGAATGAAACATGCTGTGAAGAGTAACAGGAACTCTAAAGTGGACATGCTGTCAGTTCTGCTGCATAAAAATAGAATATGTTGCAGCTCACTGGTTACAGCAGTGTGAACAATTAACTCTCGAAAAATAAATTATAGATCATAATTTCTTTTAATTGCATTCCTTCTGTGTGTACACATTTGATACCTTTCTGAGTTGTCGTATCTTGAAAATCTTATATCTTGAATGCTGTTCTGTTGAGAAAAAAAAATTAGCAGCATTGTCAGCATTCAAGAATCTAGGAAAGTCAGTCAAGACAGGATTTCTTAAATTGTGTCCTAACTGATGGTTTGCTATCCTTTTTTTATCTCAGGAGTATAATACAACATACTTTTCTGAATATTTATGATTTATTGCAAAGCAAAATATGATAGTTGTTTGGAATTGGTACATTTAGACGGACAAAAAGTTTTTTAAAAAAATCATGCACAACAAGAACATAATATATTTAAAGTTAATAGAATGTTACAAAAACAGTATTTAAAATCTTACTAGAACATTTCTTTTTTCTCTTAAAGAAACTTTAACTTACTTTCCTTTGGGGAAGAAGCTGAAGAAGAAGAGGAAGAAGTCAGTAGAGTTAGTCAGGTATTTTACCAAATTATCCTTATTTTTATTTTCAACCTAATTAACTTTGCTGAATATTTGTGGAAAGCTTTAAAGTTTTTAGTCTTCTTCTTACATTTGCATTTTGAACAATAATACTTGAATTTGCTTCAGTTTTTAGGATTCTGCTGTTGCAATAATTTTATAAAACAGAAGTTTTTAGCTTTCGTGATTTTGAAGGTGCCTTCACTTACTGCATGGAATTTTCACATTTCCATGAACATAAAGTTTCATAGTATAAATCTATGTCTGTTTAAACGTCATGGAAGCATTGCTTCTTTATTTTTTTTCAAGTCCTTTATTTATAGAGTGCGATTACACAGTAAAATACTTGAATTCTGAAGATGATCTTATGCATTTCCAGTGCATGCTTAGCTCCATTTTCTTACCTATATCCATCTACCTGTGAGCGAAATGAAGTGTAGTTATTGTGGAGAAAATAGTCCATTATCATAATTTAATAGTGCACTACAGCGAAGTAAATGTTCACATTCACAGAACCGGGATGGCACAGGTAATATTTAATCTAACATTTCTATCCCTAACTTAAATGAGGTTAGTTTAAAAATTTCTTAAATCAATTGCTGATTTAATTTCTACTGCTGACCAAGTTGTTTCACTAGTCTCCTAGGCTTACTACAATACCTCACTGCTTCAGTTAGTGATCGGACTACATGGTCCTGCATCCTGTACCACATAAGTGAAAAAATGGCTGTTAGTCCTCAGAAGTTAGGTAAAATACAAAAGGAAAACAGTGAATAATGATGGACAATATTATCAGCCAGAATGATAGTAAAGATTTATTACAATAGCACCTTTTACTATTTTTCTTTCTTTTTTTCAAATTAGCAGTCAGACAAACTCTACTTGTTTAACTTAATATGCTCATCTGCTATTTTGCTCTTGCAGTATATCTGGCTTGTATACTGCATTTAACTCAGTTGCTTCAACTTCCTTTCTTTTCATGCCAGATATTTGTTTTCAGTTTAAAATTATCTGAATAGAAAGCCTCTTTCATGATAAGCCTAGTTTCAGTGTTTTCATGCTCTCTTTCAACTCAGCCTCAAAATCTCATTTGCCTATTTGTTCTGACTAAATTCTGGATTGGCTGTAGCTAGATAAGTAACCACACCAACTCTTTATGAAGAATTTATCTTCATTTTTTGTAAAAAAATAAACCCTTCTTTTTGAAACCTCATTGTTTGTTTATAAGAGGTCTATATCAGTGTCTCTGTATGTTATCTTAATCTAATTAAAGTTGAAATACATGAATATCAGCACTAACTGGCATTTTCTGATTTTGATAAGAAAAGTGGAAGGTCAAAGTTATTATTGAGATCCTTTGACACCTACAGAGTTAGAATCCTGTGAGCTTTTTTGGTTGCTGGACACAGTAAGTCTTGCTGGTTTAAGTAGGGCAGAGAAGCTCTGGTAAAACCCCTCAAGGCCATGGAGGCTATCAGCACAGTCACAGTCAGGGATCTGGCTGTAGGGCCCCCACTGGTTGTTGATCAGTATTTAAACTGTAGCTTTCAGTGTCCAAATTGCTTATTGACTGTATTTGTGTGGAGCACTTTGCCATTCACAGCCCAGCCACCATTCCAAACACACCACCCCTTCCTTAATGAAGGAATTATCTTTTCATGTTGCTGAATGTGTTAGTCTTTGTTTTCTACATAATAAAAAAATGTAGTTGCATTTAAATGAGTAAGATTTTGTCCGTGTGTCTACTGTCTTCCCAAGAACATTAGACAATGCATATGCAATGGAAACATTCACAGTACAGGTCACAATACTGTGACTGTTCCTATAGCAGAGATTTTCAGTCTGATTTTTCTCTGAAAACTAAGTGTACTTTTTTTTCACATTATCATGTAGAATGCTTTCTAACTTCAGGCTTTCTGCCTGAAGACCTTATGTGTTATTAGATTTATTTGACTCCTGTGTCAGTAGATGATTCTTGAATGATGTATTCCAGATTGATGTATTGCAGTTTGTTAATTTCTTTTTTTCTTCCTAAGGACCTAATTAGGGTTATTCCAGTTAATAAGTACTGTTTTGTACACGGTGGTTCTTTCAGTTGTCATGTGTCATTATTGGAAAGTCAAGTTCTTACCTCTTCATTCACTCAAGTGTATATGTGCTAGACCTCTCATCTTTATGATACGTAATTATTGTACATGACTAAACAGTATCTTTTTTTTTTTCCTCTTTCTCTGTCCTTGATAACTAAGTGCATTGCTATTGCAAAAATAAATCAGTGGAGTCAGTTTGATGTTTCTCTTTCTGGAGCACGTTCTCTGTCCTTCTGTTTTTAAAAGTGTTTATGCTTACTGGATAGGCTAAAAAGCTAAAGCTTTTAGCTAAAGCTAAAAAGAAATAAGTTTTGTTTTTCTTACCATAATACTTTTTCACTATCTAGCCTCTTAAACACTGAAATGAATAATAACTTTTTTCTTTTAACAGAGCATGAAGGGAAAAAGTAAGAGTAGTCATGATCTCCTGAAGGATGATCCACATCTAAGCTCAGTTCCTGCTGTCAAAAGGTTAGTATGTGATTTCCAATTTCTAAAACAGATCTATTTTTAATATGTTATACCAAGTTATCAGCATGTATACTCACTTAAGAAATGTTACTCTTTCATGTTCATGTTACTCTTTAAAAAATTCAGAGTGCCAGTGCTAGATTAGACGAAGTATTTTTCTAACCCACTAAGCTGTCACCACCACTGGCCATCAGTGGGTGTCTAGTAAAGAATTAAAGCAGTGCAAATGTAAAGTGTATCTGAGTAGTCTCCCAGCCTCCATCAACTTTCACCTCAGAGAACTGTCAGAGTTTGATGTGGCTCATCTATTTAGTAACCTTTAACAGAGCTCTCCTCAAAGTGTGTATTAAGTTTCTTTTAATACTGTTTCCAATTACACTGTCCTGTCCGCTACAGGAAGAAGTATCTCTCCTTTTTGTTCTGGGCCTGGATGCTAGTAGTGTCATTTCATAAATTCTGACTGTCATTCTGGAAGAGACAATGAGCAGCCAATGCCTTTTATACCTCTCTTTACCACAATCCTTTCTTAGACTATCTCTTTCATAGCCTAAACTTTTAAAGTTACTTAAATTTTCTTCATGATGATTTCTTTGCTGAGATTATTCTAGAGTGTTGTTTTTCCCAGCCCTCTAATCCTGCTTATGCTTGAAAGTATCTTTTTTTTCCCAAATTTAAAGAATACACAAAAATTAGGTTAATCATAAATCTGTATGCTTGAATAAAGTTGCTTTTCTTCTCTGTTTCTTTTTAGTACTTTATAAATTCTGATTTTAACCACAGTTGAGTTTTAAGGTGAGAAAATTTCATGAAAATACGTTAACTCCAAGAATTTGCTTATCTTAGAATCCTAGACTGGTTAGTTTGGAAGGAACCATTAAAATTTATCACACCCAACACCCCAACACACCTGCAATGAGCAGGACACAGCAGACAATCTATATCAAGTTGTGCAGAGCCCCATTCAACCTGGCCTTGAATGTTTCCAGGGTGGAGCATTTACCACCTCTCTGGGCAACCTGCTCCAGTGTCTTACCATCTGCATCATGAAAAACATCTTTATGTCTAGTCTGAATTTACCCTCTTCTGCTTTAAAACCATTACCCCTTTCACAACAGGCCCTGCTAAAGAGTCTGTCCCCATATTATAGACCCTCGTTAAGTATGGAAAGGCAACGTGCAATAAGGCGTCCCTGGAGGCTTCTCCAGGCTGAATAATTTTGCCTTTCCTCATTGGAGATGGGATCATCTTCGTGGCTCTCCTCCAGAGTCCTTCTATCAGGTTTCTGTCCTTCCTGTGCTGTGACCCCAGAGCTGGATGCAGCACTGTAGGTGGGGTTTCACCAGAACAGAGCAGAGGGGCAGAATCCCCTCCCTGGCCTTGCTGGCCATGCTATTTTGGATGCCCAGGGCACAGTTGGCTTTCTGGGCTTCAGGTGTACATTATCAACTCATGTGCAGCTTTTCATCCACCAGCACACCCAGGCTCTCCTTGCTGGGTTGCTCTCTGTCCATTCATCTCCTTGTCATATTGGTATCAGCAATTGTCCCAGCCCAGGTGCAGCACTTTAGTAAATTAATGTCATTGATTGCAACACATCTAGAGTTTCTTTAATGATCTTGATTACTTATTGATTGCTTAGAGCACACTTCAAAGCCTTGACTTTTGAGACTTCTTTAATATTCCTATGTTTTTCTCTAACATAACTTCTTTTTTTAAAATGTGGGCTAAAAAGGTTTAAGGGCCATTATTATTAGTCTGTGATAATTAACAGTGGATCTGTTAGCCTTAGTATAGTCAAATAGATTTCTTTTTTAATTCACCAAACTGTAGCTGTGTAACAAATTTAAATCTTGATGTTAAGCTTAAGTATCAGTAAAATGCATCTTCCAAAATATAAACTAGTTGCAGTGAAATGCTACTAATTATTTTGGTGTTTTTAACTGTATACATTAGTGTTTTGCTTGAATAGCTCAAGATACAGTTAGGATTTCTCCATTGCATGAAATCTGTTGTTTTTAAGCATTTCTGATTAGAAAGATTGTGATAGTCAAATGATAGAAAATAACATTGATACTTTCAAGATATGTGTGAAGATAATATAAAGTAGTATGTTTACTAAAATTTCAGGTCGCTAACAATTATTTTTATTTAAGAAATGTTGAGTTTTAAATATTACTTTGAATCTCTAGCATTTCAAAGTAGTTACTTTTTTTTCTTTTAGTGAAATGGCAAATGAAGAAAAGGATTTGAGTGAGGCAAGTATTTTTTTACGAATAATTCTTTGTTTTTTACTGTGTGCAGATTAGATTTTCTTTTGAGGAACAAATGTTAGAGATCTTTAAGAGCTAGCTCAAGTCAGATTTCTGGCAAAAGCATGAAGACTCTCTCTAAGCTCTAAGGTTTGGCTATTCACAGCAGGGTAGAATTAGCATACTACCTGCTACCTTTTATAGAAACTGTTGGTATCATATTTCAGTTAGTAGATTAGTTATATAGGAGTATGGGATATCGATTGTGTACCACAGGGTGACAAACCACCAGAATGATAAAAACCCCGATAAATACCCTGCTTCTAAAAACATTGTTAAAATCAAGTTTGTCATGAATAGTTACATAATTGCAGGGTTTGAGGGTAAGTCTGCATGTTTGTCATGAATAGTTACATAATTGCAGGGTTTGAGGGTAAGTCTGCATGTGAGTCAGAGTCCTGTTTGAAAGATTTCTTCAAGAGAACAAAAAATTAATTAAATTGTAGCAGTGAAAGCTGTCGCCTCTGAAAGACATGAAATTTGAATAGTCAGACAGTAACATTCACCTAAACACGAAGGCAATTGAAGTACAAGAAAATTGTCATACATGGTACAGGTAAGCATAAGCTTGTTAGTTGAAGTATATGTCTGTCTCCAGCCATAGATCATGGGAGTACCCCTTTGAATTGCTGTTGAGATAAGGATGTAATATGTGACTAGGATTGTCATCTCCCATTCGCCTAATTGAATCCTGGAAAGTGTTGTTTTCTGTATCTGTCCATCATGCACAGGTATTAACTACACTGTGTGTTGACACAGTGGAAATAAAGGAAGAACATGGTCTGTCCCATTCGTGTGCCTAAACAAAACATCTGCTTACACCCTGTTCCTTTTTTCACAAGGCATAGTATGAATTCAGCTTTTTCACTCTTCTCCGTTGTAATTTCCTGCTCTCCAGAAGCATTTTAGTGTTAGAACAGTTTGGAGAATGCTATTTAATTAATTAATCTTCAGATATTCAAATATCCCTTTCTTAAGCAAACGGGATTTGGGGAGTATAGAACATGGGTGTATTAGGTTGAACAATAAAGAATTACGTAAATATACCTAATTAAGCCGAAGTTGGAATATGAAGGCATTTTCTCTTTTTTTTTCCTGGAATGGCGTTCTCTTTAGATTTCATTGCATTTAAGATTTTAGCTAAGATCTAGCACTTCAGGCAGTTAGCTGGATCTCGTAAAGTGGTAGTAATATTTTGTCATCTTTCTTAGAGTTATTTTGGTTAACATATTAGAGGATCACTTTGCATTTATGCAGCTACAGCATGTTGGTGGTTTTATAGCCAAACCTAGTAGCAAATAATTCTTCCAGATCTCCCTGCTTCCCCAAGCCTACAAGCCCATAGCATCTAAGAGGAACTCTTTAGTATTCCCTAAGCACCTAGCCTTGCTGTTCATGCTATTAAATACCATCCCATTTCTCCTACTGCAGTCCTCACATTCGTACATTTACTTCTTTGAGAGAGCCTTTGTATTAGCAATACCTCACAGCTATTTGTTAAGGTTCTTTTTGTGCCCAACTCATTAATGAAAACATTGTAAGAAATGTATTAACAAATTTTTTTCCCACAAGTGACATTTCTTTTCCTCACCCTATTTGTCTGTCAGTTGCTGAACAGTAAGTTTCATCCAGTACTATGTATAGATAAAATTAGTTACCCACTCCTCAGTTCAATAATCTTATTAAATGGGAAAATCATATTACATACAGTAGCTACTAGTCATTGTGCCACAAAATGTCTCATTACATTTTCATATCCATATTAAAGAGAAGAACATGGCAACTCCACCCAGCTAATAACAGCAGCAAAAAGTCGTATAGCTTTCAGGCAGGAAGTTTTGCATTTCTGTGTCACATGGGGAATAACCATCAGCCGACAGAATAGCCACTTCCCTTTTGAGGTGCCATGCAGCTCAATCTGGATTTTTTAATCTATTGTTCAATCTATTTGTTGAGATCAGATGGACTTAATGTGAGAGAGAGAGGGACTGAAGGAGGAGACTAGGCAGGAGAGAAGAGTAGAACTGCAGAAGGGAAAGCAGTTGAGGAGGAAGGGTATATCCTATTTTCTCAGTGTTTTTCTAGTAGAAAAATGGGGAAATACTGTGCAAACTGAGGCTAATTAATGGTTTGGAAAGTAAGGGATTTAGCCAAGTGAGACAAGTTGAACCATTTTGTCCCTCCAGTTTTAACCCCCCCTCCTGTTACTCAGATATCTGTAATTTTTAACTAGCTTACTACTTAACAATTCTTATTTGTCTAGAGTTGTCTATTTCTATTCCAGAAGTTCTTCTGTCCAATTAATTGTGTTTCAGTGATATGCTCTTAGCTAAGCCCTAGTCAAATCTCCACCAGGAGTCTGTCTTTATCCTTGATTGTTAAAGACTTAGAACACAGTCCTGTTACTTTTTTTTGGACCTCCCCCTGCTATTGAAGTCTGTAGTTACCTGTCTCTCTGACAATTTATCACGTAAGCAAATCTTCTGGAAAGTTTGATTACCTCCTTTGTCAAACAATAAGTTTCTGGTAAATTAAGGGAAATGCTGATCCTGTTCCAGTTTTCTCTTCCCCTATTGAAAAAGGACAGACAAAACTCCCCCCAGTAATCTTTCAGTCTTTTAATTGGCAAAATATTCAGCTGTTTTACTGTGCTGAATATTCAGAAATTTCTTTGTTGTTTGTGACTGGTCTTGTCTTGTCTAAATCTCAAATCTAAGCATAGTAGTCTAAAGATTCCTAAACAGTGACTCCACTACAATTTTGGAAATCCAACTTTTGATTTTTCTCTTCTATTCCCAAATTTTGCCTCTTCCTGCTTTTACTTTTTTATCCTCTCCTCCTCCGTGTTTATGGTCTTCTCCTGCCTGTGCATTACACCCAGGACATGTATGTGTTCTTCCTTCCCAAGTGCTTACATTCTGGCAGTCTCCTGGATACAGTAAAGTCCTCTGGATTACTATTGTTAAGTGTCCTTTCTTCGGCTGAAATTAGAATCATGTGGCATCTTATACGTTCCTTTTGCTAATGAACATCACACCAAAGTGAATGTAAAAAGATGTACCACATCATCTTCAAGCTATCATTCTTCAACTGAAATTCATACAGATTTCCTTCTGCAACAGAGGAAGTAGTCAAACGTAGATCTCTTGGTCTAGTCAGGCCACTTGTTCTTTCTCTAGTTATTTCTCCCTTAAAATGTCTTTGTTCCAAGGTAGTTTGTCCCTATTTTCCTACCTGTTCGAGGCATGGAGGCCTGAGGCCTCTGCTTGGACCTCTGTAGCAAACTGCATTGATCAATTCCACAGGTTTTCACAGCCTGTTACGATAGTTTAGTATTTGTAAATTCCCTTATAGGAGCCGATGGGCTAACCTCTTCCATCTCATCATGACTGTGGTATAGCCATGTGGTAGGGATTTAAGATTTTCTTTCAGTGCAAAGTGAAGGAAAAGTTTAGTGTATTGTCTCAATCAAATTTTGGATTCATGAACAATGGGTGCAAGTAATATCACACTGCTGTGATATCATCTATAGACCTGTAAGAATGGACTGTTTTAGTTTCTTTAACCAAACAGATAAGAAGTAATTTGTGTATAAAAAAGAAACCATCATATTTCTATTTTTCATTACCTCTGAAGCAAATAAGGTTATATTTTTTTGTAAAGTTTGCTTTTTTATTGAAAGAGATTGTATTTATAAGAAAAAGATTTTCATATTTGTCATTCTGTACTGAAAAAAATCTAAAGTAGTTTTATAATTTTAAATCAATAAAGGACGAAGAGGAACGTGATGAAGATGCTGATAGTGCAGAAGATGAAGCTGCTAGTAATGAGAGATTTCAAATAAAGGAACGCATTGCCAAGAAATTGAAAATTGATACAAGTGAAAATACTAAACAGCAACTTCAAGAGGAAGAAACCAGGACAGAAAGGAAAACAACTAGTCGCAGGTAAGGATTGTGTTGTTTGGTAGGTGTTTTTCTTTAGATTGTTTATAGTTTTAAGATATTTTTGACACCTTGTATGGGAGTTTTATTTTTCCCGGTGAGTTAGAAATAAAATGTATTTATATGTATTTGTCAGTCTTTACTTTGTCTTTCTTCTCAGTTGCAAGATTGAGTTTTGCAGCTTCTTTATCTGTGTTAACACATAGTAGTCGTCCACCACTGCAACTCACAGAAAGGAAAGCCATCCTGTGAAGTCTGGTTTAAAACAGTACTCATTCTTGCAGTGTACCATCTTTCCAACACTGCAGCAGATACATGAGTTTTTCTTTATGGACATAAAAGCATGGATTCCTGTCACGAAATTTAGCTGTGCCAGTGTTTGTGAACATCCCTTCCAACTCAGAATATTCTGCAATTCTGTGATGTGTGCTGATTAACACTCAGTTTTCAGTGAGTTAATTTGTTTTCTTGGAACCTTATGTTTTGACAGTTCTTCTTGCAGCGTGAGTTTGAGGATAATATTTATATTGCATAAAAGCACTCATCATGTGTACAAGTGATGAGTAGTGGGTCTGTTGTCAAACTTACTAGGACTTATTATCCAGTACTTCAGTTAATACACTCCAGAAGTTTCTAAAGAATTAAGACTTTTCAGCTGAAAGGTTAAATGCGTAAGTTTACTTATTCAGTGAAACTTGCTGGGGGCTTGGTGGAGGAAACATCAGAAAGCTAATTCAGATTTTATGCTATTAACTCTGCACAACTGTCATAGGTGACTGCCTGATTAAATTAGTCAGGCTTTGCCCATACTAAATTCTGCATACGTAGTGGCTGTTTTGGATTCTCTCCCATGATGGTTTCCTTTGAAGGGAACCATTCCAGTTTCTTTTCCAGTTTATTTCCGTGTTCATTTTCCTTGTTTTCCTGTTTATTTTAATTGGTTTACTTTCAATTGTTTTTTTTTTTTCAGTTCTTTTTCAATCATCGCTGGTAAGATATTATAGGTGATGGCCCAGGAATAATGCTGACATGTAAGAATCTAGAACATTCTAGATTTTGTCTTTGTGACAGAAGAATACCTGGTTCACCACTTACGTAACAATTACCATCTTTATTGTAGAGATACATTGCTGGGAAGTAAAGGTTTTGGATCAAAATATGAAGATAAACTTGTTAGAATAATAGACTTTGAGATAAAACATTGAAACTTTGGTTAGAAAAAGACAGAATAACTGAGACAGGATCAGTTGTTGTTTGACAGTCCTCAGAAATTCAGATATCTGACTTGCACCTCTTGCAGGTTTTTATGACTTTATATGACTGTATATAATCGCTAAAAAAAAAAAAGCAGCCACACATTTTTCTGAAAAAAGGGCTTTGTCAGTTATAGTGAGTGTTCAGTCATTATCATAATTGTTGAATAAAACTTGTTATTATAAAGCGAAACAAAAACTTACACCCTGATGTTTGCAACTTGATACATATCAATATAACTCTTTTTACTGGAAGAATTTGGTAAGATTTTAAAAGCAAGATTAGTAAGTTTCTACCATTCTGTGTGTAAAGGTATGGCCTTTATGTTTAGAATCAGGCCACAGTTTTAGAGGCATAGGAACACTTGCATTACTTTGGATAATCTTCTAATACTGGTACATTAAAATATGCCAGCTGTAAATGTTGCTGTTTGGCTGCCTTTTCAGAGCAGCGAAAAACCCAGTTACAATATTGCCAAGAAAGCAATTTGTATTAACCACTTTAATAGGTTTGAACAGGTCTAGAAACTAAAATATTCAAGGGATTTAAGAGGAAATTCAGTGTCCTTTTCTACATCTTCTTCACTATTGATTTGAATCTAAGAATCACACCAGGTACCGTACGATACAGTACTTTGCAATTTGAGCAGATCTGCTCAATTGACTGGTCCCAGTCAGTCCTTTCTCAGGCCTGGAAGATGTTACTTCTAAAGTTCCTCATAATTTTGTGTAATAGAGATACATAAGAAGAGCGTTTGACATCCAAGACGCAGCATAATAACAAAAATAAGGAACTGTAAACAATATCTGTAATTTAAGCAAGCATTAGTTTTTCCTGTCATGATTTACTTCTGGTTAGAGGCTAGGTAACTAACTTCCATGATTTGTCAGATTTCATGTAATCAACAAGATCTGTGTGGTCAGATATGTAAACTGATGTTAATCCATTTCTTTTGGAACCATACATAAATCTGATCTCTTTGTGGAGTTGTGTTGTGGCTTAATGCCAGCCCACCTCCAAACTCCATGCAGCCACTCATTGACTGCCCCACCAGCAGGATCTGGGAGAGAGTCAGAAAGGTAAACGACTGATAACTCTGCTGATTTAAAGACAGTTTATTAGGGAAAGCAGAAACTGCTTATGCAGGTAAAGCAAAACAAGGGATCAGTTCCCCAATTCCCATGGGCAGGCAGGTGTTCAGCCATCTCCGGGACAGCAGGGCCCTATCACATGTACCAGTGACTTCAGAAGACAAACTATATCACTCCAAATGTCCCCCATTTCTTCTTTTCCCCCCCACTTTTTATACTGAACGTGATGCCACATGGCCTGAAATACCTCTTGTCAATTGGGACCACCTATCCTGGCTGTGTCTCCTCCTAGTCACCGAGGCCCTCCATTTCTCCTGCTTGAGTGGCCGTGCAAAAAGCAGAAAAAGCTTTGGTTCGCCCTATTAACAACTCTGTGTTCAGCACAAGTCCAAAACACAGCCTCATGCTAGGTACTGCAAAGAAAATTAACTCTACCTCAGCTGAAACCAGCATGAAACTGATTCTGGAGCGCTGGTTTTCAGTGCTCCTTTCTCTCAGTAAGAGCATGTAAATTGCAGTACAGAAAATACAGTATCATGATTTTACAGCTATGTTAGACATAGCTAGGTATTTTTTCAAAGAACATGTACAAGACATCTTGTAAAACAGATCACCTGACTTTTCTTTCTGTTGTCTTTGAAGTTGTGCTGTGTGTTGCTTTGGGTATTGGCTGCTGTACTATCTCTGCTGAAGACAGATGGTCCACGGGAAGTATACTTAGATCAATGAGTATGATGGATAACTTCAGTCCCAAAGTCAAGTTACTAGTCCCGTGATTGACACAAGTTTAAGCTTCTCAGAGTCAATGAATTGTTCTTGGTTGGGGAGACTAAACAATTACAGTTTAGCATTAATTAGCTGTATCTGGTAGTGGAGGCAAGGATTCAGAAATTTTGAAGGTCTCTAAGAAAAGCTCTCTCAGAAAAAGAACCTTGAAGTATATGGCAGCCAAATAACATCTTTACAACGGCAAAGGGCTTTGGAATTTGTAGATATTTACAACCTACCTATCTGTCCAACTACCTGTCCACCAATCTGTTTAATTGTCTCTGGGGTTTTATTAGAATGGCTTCTGGAAACAAAATTTTCTAAGGTGTAAAAGCAAGTTCACAGCATGAAGAGAACACAAAGCTAAAGGATACCCATAGGAATGAGGTACTCAATGCCAAGGCTTGCATCATGTTTAAGAGACAGTTGTGTAGTCAGTCTGTAAGCTGCTGGCTCTGCATGTGGTCGGTCAGTGTGCTCTGTTTGTGGTTATTCTGCTCTTTCAGTTTGGCAGTAGTAATAGTATTAAAGCCAAATAGGTTATCTTAACTCAGAAGAGGGTTTTCTTGGACGCATTTTTAGCTGTGGGGAGCCATAGCCTTGGGAGATACTGCTTAGTGTCACAAGTAACATAAATTTCTAGATTTACTGTTTTCCAAATTGTTGTCTGCTGTCCTCTGGCATGAAAATCAAAGGCATGGTATTGTTTGTTATAAATACTGTGTTTTTACATTTAAGGTCTGTTGAGATAAAGTAAGATAAACAATATCAAGTTTCATTGTCTGAAATAGTGACTATTTTCTCATGTACCAAAGATGTGTAATAATATACTCGTGGGTGTTCACCACCCACTGTAGTCAAAGCCTGTGTTGATCAGAGGCAGAGATGTGGGAAGTGTAAATATCAACAAAAAAGTTGGATGGACCATCCAGAGCTCGAGGGTAATGTCTACTAACATATCAAGGTGAAGAAACCTTGATATTGATCAAAATTTATTCTCATCAGTTACTTAAATGTGCTAGTAGAATAATTGAACTTCTCACAATATTTGTTTTAGAGTACTGTCTTTAACATGCATGACTTTTCCTGCAAAACTATTAATTTGTATCAGTCCAGTTTCTTTTAATCCAAATGCATTTGTGAGGTCTGAAGGTTGCACATTCATTTTAGAGAAACTGTATGGAAGCAGCAGAGACACCTTCTCAAATTCATGAGATACAATACCACTTCTAAATGCAACCATATTTGAGGTGCTTAAATGGTGAAGTTAATTTCTCAGTATGCATTTAAACTTGTGTATATTTTAAAAATACCTTTATACACTTGATAACTTTGTATTAGATAAGAAAACTTGAGGAAAAAGAGTTTCCCAATCATTCTGGTAGGTTGTTAGAGAAATTATATGGGTCTGGGGTTTTTTATTAGAAAGCTTAAACCTAAACTTCACACTGTAAAACAGCTTCTTACATATAGGAATGTTTAGAGATAGAAGAAGTGTTTGCCATCATTGCGTAAGTAATAAAATTTTTCAGCATCACATAGGGTTTGTAAAATGGCAGTGGCTTGAGATGACCACCTGAAGGCTTCAGAGTAAACAGTGCTCTTACAACTGGTAATTAAAAATCTTTCTTATACATTTCTTTTCATCCTGTAGGTGGAGCTCGGATGCTACACATTTCTATTTATTAGGTTTAAAAAGTTTTGGTGCTTCTTGGTTGCAAGACATGCAGTATGGAGTGAAATACAGTAGGGTGTCGAGTTTTTCACTGTATAATCAAGTTCAGTTGCATCTTTATAGTGGATATGGTATTAAATAGCAATATGAAATAAATGCTTAAAATAGCTAAACTATTGAGGAATAGAAGCCGACTTTTTGAGTAGTTAACATTGAATTTAATTCAGTGTTTCCTCTTGTATATTTTCTCTTAGTAATCCTATAATTTGCAGTTAAACAAAATAATCACATTTGTTTTGGTTTACAAACTATTAACTATCCTAAGGAGATGAATAGTAGCAGTAGTAGATAACTACTACTGTTAACTATTTGTAATTAATGGTAGCTCTATAGCTACTCCATTGCATTCCTGTTTTTCTTATATCTGTTTGCTTGTCATGGATAAAATATTTTCTGTGCATATATAAGTAATTATTTCCTTCATCCTCAAAACAGAAACCTGTAATAGTTTTTAATACGTAATTCCTTAGACTTAGTTTTTTGTTGAAAGACAGCATGAAATAACTTGGACAAATAACTTGCATATCCACAGTCCTTCTGTCATACAGGCACAATTGTAATAAAAATAGTTAATAATGCTAGGCAGAGTTTCAACTTCATGCTAAGTCCATTTCAGACCAGACAGTAAAAATTGAATATCGTCAAGACACCTCAACATTCTCTTGGCATCAACATGAATAATCATTGCCACACTGAGTGCGCAAGTTTGCTTTTCTTAAGTGCTTGTATAATACTGTAGTGTGGAAAAGTCAAAGGTAATTTTACATGATCACATGGAAATCTTTCTTAAAACATCTTTAAGTCAAAGCTTTTCTCTCTTTTTAAGTCTGCAGTTGTTCTAAATGATGAGTTGGATATTTTGTAAATTAATAATTTACGTTAAAATATGTTATTTAAAATGCATTTATTTTGCGCTTGTTACCTTGTGCTCATTATGCAAGCATTACAGTGAAAAGTAGTAAAAATATGTATTTATATTTTTCTACTTATTTAAGCTTAATCTAGTATCTTGTCTTGTGTTCAGCAAGCTACTTTTTTGTTAATGTTGGCTGTTAATAAGTATAGCAACGTGATGCCAATACCATATATTTAGAGCTACTTCCTTACTTTGGAATGTTAAGTTTTATCTGTTTCCATATAAACAGATATATTTCTTCACAAAACTACTATTTAACATTTAATAACTGTACTTCTAATCCTACTAGCATTTTCTTGAACTAAGTGTAACTTAGTGTCGGGCTTTGTCCAACAGCAGAGTTTGTCTCCTGGTTTTTCGGTTTAGCACCAGAAAATATACATTGTATGTCAATAAGACTGACTTTTGAGATTCTGAATAGAAACTCTTTTTTGCAACTGACTTCAAACTTCACTGTACCTAGAGAACGGCTGCTGTTTTCATACAGCAAATTCAGGTGTTGTCTGAATAGTGTTTTAAGCCAAAGGAGACAATTAGATAAACTATGTATCTCATGCCATAATTTACTGCCAGTTACCCTTGTATTGAACTCACTGTTTGGCTACAGCTGAACAGGAAAGGCATTCGAACATAATTTTTGTAGATATCGAGAGAGCATAGTTTACTCCATATTTAGTCAGTGAGTGTATTCTATTCCACTCCTTAGATACATGATTCCTAACAGTATCTCTTGCAGTTTTACATTTTAACTTGTCTGGGTTCAGCTTGTAGCCAGTGAGTTATTTTTTGGTGTGCCTTTCTCTGAAGTTCACTTCAGCAGGCTGTATTTTCTCTTACTTCTGCTACTTAAAATCTAATTGAGTCCTTTCCATAAGCTGTACACATTAAGTTCTTATCGGCCTTCACAGTAAGAAATTTTTTCTAGCCTTCAAATTACTTTATGGTCTGGGTTCTTTTCCATCTCCAATTTTTCAACATTCTTTAAAGCTCTTTCATCATTAATCCCTTATTAGCCTTAATAATGCTATACGGGGAGCAGCAACTTTTTTTTCTTACTTCCATCTCCCTGTTCATTCACAGATTGACCACATCAGCCCTTCTTACAGGTATTAACTGATATCACTTATGTTGCTTGGGCTTTCCAGTTTCTTTTCAATCACCACTCTCTGAGAATTAGTTTGTCATTTTTAGTCCTAGATTTTGGCAATTAGATCTTCGGCTTTTGTTTAATTCAGCAAGCCCAGCTTGCCTAGCAGTTCTGATATGAGAGTTTGCTATTGTGACAGTTTGTGCAATTTGCTACTAATGGAGTTCCCTGAATAGGTACATTTATCCTCAGTAGTTATGTGCCCCTCACAATTTTGTTAAGCGATACCTTTGTAACCTAATTCTTTAAGATGGTCTTTTGGCCTGTTTTGTGTTGCTATTTTTTTTAAGACTTCTTTGCATATACATACTGGGAAGCACATTTTCAGATTTTTTGGATTGACTCTAAAATTAGCCAAGATAGCAACTAGTCAGGAAATTATGCTTAGTTCTACTAAGAAACTCCCCTATAACACTGGGTCAAAATTTACATGCTACTCTGAAACCTAAATTTCCCCTCTTTCAGCTTTTTCTCTGAATGAAACTGTACTCTGAAGTTTAGCAACGCCAAATGCAAGGTCCTGCACCTGGGTCAGAGCAATCCTAAATACAAATACAGGTTGAGCATAAAATGGATTGAGGGCAGCATAAGCTTTACATGAGCTGGAAACATGCATTTTCAGCTCAGGAAGCCAGCTGGGCTGCTTCAAAAGAAGTATGGCCAGGCAGGCAAGGGAGGTAAAACCTGCATGGTGGATGGGGGGATAAGTTTTTCAGCAGGGTCTTTCGCAATAAGAATAAGAGGCATTGGTTTTTACCAAAAAAGAAAGGGTTGATTTAGATCTAATATACCAAGGATGTTTTTTACAATGAGGAACTGGTTGCCCAGAGAGGTTGGTGGATGCTCCACCCATGCAGTTTGTTCAAGGTCTGGCAGGACAGAGTTCTGAGCAACCTGATCTAGTTGAAAATGTCCCTGCACATTGTAGGGGCTTGGAGGCAATAACTTTTAAACCATCCCTCCCAACCCAAACTATTCTAAAATTCTCCCTCTTGAATCTACTTCCAACCCAAACCATTCCATGGTCTCGTATCTGTTGTTAAGGCTAATGTTTGTGTTTCATGGGAAAATTATAAATACTTTTATTTTGTTAAAAATCATTAATTCTATATTTCACAAAGATTTGTTCACTCCATGTTTATTATGCTCCATTTGGATGGATGTTCTTTTAAAACTAGCAGCCATCATTATTAATAAACTGGCAAAACAGCTTGTGTTGTTTAATTTTAACTTAATTTGAAGCAGGCCATTTTGACACTAAAATAAGTGTCCAAAGTTTTAAACAATTTATCTATAAAATGTATAAATTTCATTTTTATGCAAAAGTAGCTATAATAATTTTAAATTTAATTTAAATTTAAATTTAAAATAATTTTAAATAATATTGAATAAAATCTAACCAATATTTCTGTAAAAGTGCAAAAGCTTCTATAATGCTGAATTTCAAGAGAGCAAGTAAGCAAATCTTTGCTACTCATCCTATTTCAGTTCAGGGTATTGGAATGTTTCTCTTAAATCCTAACTTTCATTGGCCTTTATCGCACTAAACATAGTTAGAACTGTCCAAAGTGTTCTGCTTGTTGTTCTTCAGTGGTTAATAGATTTCTGTTTCTGTTCTTTCACTGTTGGTTTGAATTGTCTTTTGAAAAGCTCGTTGGAGATGTACTAGGCATATGAAATGTGCTGATACATATACAGACCAGTATGGCAGTATTTTAGTCTTTCTGTTTTTCTTGATTGAACTGTTTCCAAGCAGAATTTCATAAAGTTAGTCATTTGCCTTAGATACGGTATCTCAAGAACACTAGCTGAATTAGACAGTTTTTCTTGTTCATAATGTAAATTCTTGAGAAGGTATTAATTCAAGCGTGCAGATTTGGCTGTCAAGACCTGACAAGGTTGTAGGAGATAATGCAGGTAGTACCTACCTAAGTATTTCCAGCGTATATCAGGACAATGCTCTTTCAGTTGAGAAGCACTTTATGGAAATCTGGACAGGACACAGTCCCAGTAAAGAGTCAGAGTTTGGATTATTATCTGTGAGGAAGTAATGAAGTTATTCCATTATTTATGAATTTACTTTACAGCATAAGAATAGAGAAAGCGCCTGCCAGTTGTCAAGATCAACTCATTTTCCAGGTTTTACACTGTAGTTACAGGTGCTCCAACACACAGTCCTTGCCTCACATTTCAAACTTGGCTTGTGCTCAGAGCACAAGTGGGTCACTACCTTTGAAGAAGTTTGGAGTTTATGTCAGAAATAAAGTAGACAAAATGGCACATGCCTCCAGTAGTTTGCAAATGGGACTCTCCTGAATTCTAAATACATATAAAATTGTTTTATCCAAGAGAATATGTCTTGTGTTTTACTGCCACAGCAATGATACGCAGATATGCATAAGCTCAAACTGAAAACTTTTTTTTTTCGTCTGTGGTATTAAGAAGAAGCACAGACACTAACTGGTAGGATTTCATTGGCTAGATAGCAAAAATAGTGGGAACGAGAGTGACCTGAAAAAGGAACCTATTTTTATGTATTCTTTTAAAACCCAGTTTGATTGAGTGTGTTAATGTAGTAGCTGTTCTAAGTTTCTGCCTTTCAAAAAGTAAAAACATTAAAACTTCCGTGTATTTGTGAATTATAAAATGAACTTTCTGTTTGTTTCTGTTTGGGAGTTTGGCTTCTGTGAAGATGTCTTTATACTCTAGAGCCCCAGAAAAATAATGTTAGACACTTCTATGGTGCCTTGATTGATCTTGACTATGGCAAATGTTAAACTAGAAAATCACACACAGACACACAAACTCACTATAGATGTAAAGAGAAAAAAAGGAAGAGACTTAGTTTTATATATTTCAAGTGTCTGAAGGAGGGGAAATGTTTTCAGAGTTTTGGTTTGGTATTGATATCCTAATTTAGTAATCATATGATACGCAGTCACCCACAGGTCATACGTATATTCTTAGAGTCGTACTTACCTACATGTCAGGTGTTTATTTTGATAGGATTCTACATTAATTCATGTGTATTTTGTATGCTTTAAGTGAGTTGTCATAGCATATAAATTCAGTAAGGATTTGAAATGAAATTGCTAATTTGTAAATTGCCACTTATCCAGTCATATGGAAATTGCTCACTTCTGCAAATGTTTACGTACTCAATGATTGCAGGGAAACTATTAATGTAAACAAAAGTTCATAAATAAGCTTGACAACCAATGAAGTTCCTTTGGACTGGAATTTGATAATAATTTTTGGTATGAGGATAAAGGAGAAAAAGGAATATTTCGGCAAAAACAAGAGAAAAAATCCTTACCCTTGGGATTGAGTGACTTTCTTTTTTAAAGACTGTCTCAAGAGATAGTCATCTTCTCTTCCTGTCCATTTGGCCTGGTTTTCTTGCGAATTTTTATACAACTAGAGCATTATGGTTGCTTATGGAGTTCTCTGTAAAGTAGGTTGCTTACACAACCTCAGTAAATCAAATTTTAAAAAATCAGCTGCAAAATCAAAGCCAGAAATAAGCTGTCATAGACAAGAGACTTCTAAGCAAGTTTTAGTGCTATAGAAGGTGGGCATGACCTTCTGTCCACACAATACTGTATAAAAGATAACAGTCTTACAGTGAAATGGGAACAGCCTCTTGCTGGGACTAGAACCTTGAATGACATTTACTCTTGTTTTAATCTTTATATATTTTATCAAGTGATTTTATTATTATTTTTTTTCTTATCTTCTCCAGTAATGTGATAGCATTAATGCTTTAAAAGTACATTTAATTGATATTTTCTTATGCTTTACATACTTCTTTTCCTCAGTGCATGAGGGATCACTCACTTCAGTCTATTTTTTAGTAAGGATAGCAATAATGCTTGGGTTATCTAGGTGTAATGTTTCATATTTTAACCATTTTTCTTTAATATATTCCTGAGTTATTTTTTGACTGATGATAGTCTGTCTGTAATTGTTTAAGAAACTGAAAACAATTTCTTGTTTTCCTTTGGTAAAAATGAATTCTTAAGTTATCTGCAAGTTTAAAAATCTAATGTGTTTCTTTCAATTTGCATTTTTATATTTTGTTCAAGAAATTCAGTATAACAAAGATTACTCTAGAATTGTTTTTAGAAATAAATTTATGTTTGGAATAAAACTATTTTCTTAGTGGTAAGGATTGCACAATCCACTTATTCTTTTCAAAATAATGTAAATTTTCTGCCTTCTTTGCCTTAATAACATTCATTGTAAAGACAAAATAATCCCAGACCTACTCTTTGTAGAGTTAATGATTGGCAGTAACTTAAAAGCAGACTATACTATATTAAACACAAGCCCAGATTGTTTGGGCACAAAACCCAGAATCCCAGCACTGAGATTTTTCTTGGCTAAGCATCAAAGCGTGTTAATAGGTAGAGTGTTAGGCCGGGACAAAGACGGGATTGTTACTGTGGTATATTTCATCCTGCTGCTACTTGGCAAGACTCAGTGTATTTTTAGGTGAAGTTTGTGTGTGCATTTGTCTAGTCACCTGGAAAAAAGGATGCGTATATGACCCGTGAAAATACAGTTAGCCTAATGAAAGGTGAAAATGTGTAATCCTTATTATACAGTGAATTGTTAGCACTCTATAGTGGATAAGATACCATTTCAAAGAGTTGGAATGTTCTCAGTTGTTTAGCTGCACATGTGATTTTTTTTTTTCTTGTAACATAACAAGATGGATTTAGCAGTGGTATAGCCGTGTACTTTTTAATTGCTAAATGTTCATGCTCCATTTCCTTTCTTTGTTCCAGCAGAGTTGAGTAGCATGGGAAGAGACTTTTTGAGGGTTTTCTTTCTATTATAGAACACATTTTCTGTAAATATGAGCAGTATATCTTAAAGTGGTACTGCAGTGAAGGATGACTGGAGTATGTTCAAACAGTTTCTTTAAACATTACATCTGCTGTTTAACTCTAGACAGTCAATCCACATTACAATTCCATATTTTTATTATTTTTACATGCCTTTCTACTGAAAGGCCTGCTTATTACCAAGCAGGCAATAAGTATTTTTAATACAGTGTAAAACAAGTGATGTTTGTTACCAGATTCTGGTTGTGGAATATTTATAATGAATAAGAGTTTGTAAATAAAAGGAAGGGAATTAAATTATTGCCTAAAACGTTATTGTGTTACATTTCTGATAATTAGTAGTTAATAGTAATTGATAATTTGATAATAGTGAAACAAAATAAATCAAAAAACTTTCTGAGCTGAATCACAGAATGGGTGAGGTTGGAGGGGTTGAATAAAATCTGTGTCAACATGAATAAAGGAAACCCAACTTGAATCCTTATAAGGGTATATCTGCTTCTAATAAGAAGCTGTTTATCTAATGAAAGTGGAAAACATCCAAAAAGCCTGAACCTTGAGAGGATAAGGCAGGAAAAGCTGCTAGGATCATTTCATCCAGTGATTAACCTAATAAAGCATACAATACTCCTAAATTCTTTTCTCTCATTCTTATCTTTAGGTAGAAAATAATCCCATTTTAATGTAGAGAATATACCCCGCAAAAATTTTCATTGGTATTTGTTTTACTTATTAACTAAATAAAATCTTATTGCTTTTCAGTCTGCCTTTTGGCTCGTCTTGGACCCTTTTTCACTCATCTGCTAGCCTTCTGTTAGTATATCTTCATTTGCAAATTGTACCAAACCCCTCTTGGACTTTGGTGCATCAAGTAAATTGAGCATTAACCTTCTTTTGTGGCATTCAACAGTTTTCCCCAGCTTTTGTTATGTGTCAGCTTCATCGAATATTATGCTGTGTTTTCTTCCTTCACACAAGTTTGATGGTCTCTCTTTTCTTTATGTTCACAAGTAGTAGAAATAATTTTTTCATTACTCTAAGTTATGATTCTGTTATTTTTCATCAAGAACACTATTTTCTCATTGTAAAGAATGATATAACACGACTGTTTCCCCTTCTTCATTCACCCCCTGTTTCTCTAGATTTTTTCTCCCATTTTATTCCAGTGTTCCTCATGGCTCAAAAAAAAAAATCTCTTTAAGCAACTTCCAAAAAAACACTTGGAAGCAAACTGCATCACCATCTTCCTTTTTTTTTTTCCTCTGATACTTATTTTTAGTTGCTTTTCTTTCTGTTTTGGGGTAATTCAAGAAGACAGAAAAATATGTCATCATCAGATATCATTTCTGGCTTTCTGTGCTATATGAACAGAAAGAGTTATTGAATCTTTTTTTTTTTCTTCTCTACATTGTAAGTCTTTTTCCTTTTTCCTTTTTTTGTTGTTGTTGTTTTGGTTTTTTTGTTTTAATCCCTAGCATAAAACCATAATAATGTAGGGGGTTTTCTATATGTGCTCAAAGATGAATTTATATCTTCAGCTGTGTCTGTTGTCATAAATAAATGGGCAGTGCTTGTTTAACAATCAGTTTTCTATGTAAAAATATTTTCACATTGTGAAATACCATCTGAGGCTGAGTTAAAACTTTTTTCCTGTATTGTACCATTTTTTGATTCAGGCCTTTGGCAGCAAATTACAAATACCCAGCTGTACCCTTTATTTCATTCAGTTGTTTATTTTTTATATTTACCTGGACCTTGAGTATAAAATTCGAGATACTGATAAAATCAAAATATCAAGCCAAGTATCATGTGTTCATGGCATCTTTTTAAGTAAAATTTTTATTAGAAGGTAATGTGGGCTTTTTTTGTATTTCAGTATGTTAAAATTTGTGTCTATGACACAAGTATACTTCTGTGTAAAATAACGTGTGTCTATGAATGAACACCCATCAGAAAACTGATTTGATGAATTCATGTAGTTTCTCTCTATTCTGCTGGAGATTACTATTGTCTTAACCCAAAATACCTTTACTAATAACTGGACCAGATGTTGCTAGTTTCTGTAGAGACTACCTTTTTTACCAAGAAGGTATAAAAGGTTTGGGAAACACTACAGAGTGGCTATTACTCTGAGGGGTTATTAGGATATTACAGGCTCTGGATGAGGAAATAACTCTGGCGGCAATACAAGTAGCACTATTAATGGCAGTGGGACCAGCAATGCAAAATACACAATTTCATGGAGCTGGCTTTAGCATGTGAATTTTTGTTTTACAGTTTTGATACTTTCACCTGTAACCTGACGTGTTTTCTAGTTCTTCTGGGTCTCAGAGCTCTAAAATTAGTGGCACTGCCCCTTCACTTTCCAGTAAGTTAGAGAATGTTTTAAGGCATCAGACAGATAGGGACCATAAAAGTGAGCAAGAGAGAATAAAGTAGAATGCTGTAATGCTATCTATATTATTCTTGTCCACTCTTTCTCGCTAAGTGATATTACAAAAGAAATACATATTGCTGGAAAAGTTAGTGAGAAAGAAGTCAGTCTGACTTATAGTGGATTTTATGCATTGCTGAAGAATTGGGGCTTAACTGCCTGCAAAGAGAACTCAATTTTAAAAGTTGTATAAACCGTGTTACTTCAGTGTAGAATGAAAGTCTTAAAATCATGCCCAGCCTATCAGATAACATGTGGAGACACCCTGTGTGTTCTTGTACATGCTCTTAGAGCAGTGGAGTTGATTCTTTTGGACCACATGGTGGTGTGCAGAGTCAGCATGGCTTATTGAGTCCTGCAAGATCTAGGCTGCACACAGCTGTATCTCCATAGTGTCTGTAAACCTCCAGAATGTGGAATTTACTGAGAAATACTCACCTGGGAGAAGTGGGGTGAGTAGGTAATTAACAAAACCAACCAACCAACAAAACTAACTATTATTAAAAAAACAACCAAGCAAAAGCCCACAAGAAACACAACAATGTAATTCTTGCCACCTTCTCTGTTAGTTCTCCTTTTGGCTCATTGTGCACCTGAAAATCTGTGATCCTCTCAGTAAAAACTTTAATGCACATTGTTTGACAGCTTCCCAAGTTAGAGAACAGCATAGCATACCATGGTCACAGTTGGATAATTTCATCATAAAATCACTTTTTAATGAGAAGTGTATCAGCAGTATGGACCTTTTGAAGTTCTTCTTAAGTTTGGCTGATAAGCAGCCATACTGAGCTTATTGATGGAAAAGCATTATTTGCTGAACAAGCCTCATGCTTAAGACTGGAAGTCATTGTTACGTCATTTCTTGGTTAATTGGCTGCACCTGTGATTTGTTAACAGCTCTAATCCAGTGGTCTCTGAACCACGTGTGGAAAGGTCAGCAGGAGAGAGTCTGGTGCACTGTGAAGCATTGTTAGAGGTAATCTTAGTTTGGCAACTTGTCATGCCTGTTAAATCCAGATTGTCACTTTTCAGCGCATGACATGAGCTTCTCAAAATGAGAATGGTGCAGATAACTGGAAAATGAAGTCTGTGGTTCTTTTCCTGCAAGGCAATGCTTAGTTAAGAACTCAGGGATTTTTTTAAGAATGTATTAATTTGTAGGTTTCTCTTTTGTAATGAAAAATTCTTTATAACTTCATTCTTCTGAAAGTTGGAATTTGTTGTGTTTTTTTAACTATAGGGGTAAAATTAATATGAATGCAGTGAAATATGTCTAGATATCTATATGTACACCTGCATGCAAATATATCTGTTGGTATTTCACTCTCCCTTTCATGTAGTATAGTTTGGATCCTCACCAGTCTCAATGCTTGTTATTGTGCTGCCTTTTATAATGTAATTGTATCTGGTGAGACTGAATTTTGAGTATAATTTTTACATAGGAGTAATTATATTGGTGCTATTTATATACATAAACTGTCTTTTAACTCCAGTGTCCTTTTCACCTACTTTAGTTTAGTCTTGCAATAAATCAGGAAAATACTTTCTACATATGTTGATACTGTACCTGAATTTTGAAAGTACATCTAAGTGTCTTGGGCAGTGGAATTTCCCTTTGTCTTGTATAATAACCAAGTTGCTAAATTTGTTCAAATAATTTGAATAAGTTTACTTAACTGAAATACCTCTTGTAACATTCTTTATTAAATAGGAATAATCTTGCTAAAAGTTATGATACCAGAGAATCATAAAATTAGAGGAGATGTTGGAAAGGACTTATAAAAGTCACCTAATCTAACACTCATGCAGTGGGCGAGGATATATTCTGCCATATTATTTTTCTCAGAGCCCTGACCAGCTTGACCTTGAATGAACCGCAGGGATGGGATATCCACCCCTTTTCTAGGCAATCTGTTTCAGAGTTTCACCACACCCATTGTAAAAAATGTCTTCCTTACATCTGGTCTGAAGCTACACTCTCTTAATTTAAATTCATTATCCCTATCCCAACAGGTCCTGCTGTAAAAAGACTTATGTCCATCTTTCTTATTGAACCCTTTAGGTACTAAATGGTCACAATAGGCTTACCTCCAGAGCCTTCTTTTCTCTTGGCTGAATAACCTCAACTCTTCATGCCTTTTTTCATGGAATCATTTTCACGGGTCTCTTCTGCACTCCCTCCAGCAGGTCTATGTCCTTCCTGTGCTGGGAGCCCAGAGCTGGATGCAGCCCTGCAGGTGGGGTCTCAGCAGAGCAGAGGGGCAGAATCCCCTCCCTGCCCTGCTGCCCACACTGCTCTGGATGCAGCCCAGGATATGGTTGATTCTTTGGGCTGCAATCTCACATTACTGGGTCATGCCCAGCATTTTATCCAATATATCTCCAAGTCATTCTTACTGAGGCTTTTCTCATGACATCTTGTGGCACTGGAATCATGTGTTTTCAGGGAACATATAAGTTGGTAGGATTTTCATGATTAAATTAACGTTTGAATACTGATCGTGAGATCGCAGCACCTGCTTTGGAGGCTGTTGGTTGTATGTGGGATGCAGAGCATTTCTGAATGCATGTGGATTAAATACTAACCTTGTACCATGTCCATGTTTCATTATTTCCCAAATTATTCCTCAAGAAATAGTAGTGACTTTATTTATGGTGTGCCATTGTCACAGAAATGGCATTATGGTAGTATTCTTATTTTAAGTAGATGCATACTGTAATTCACTGTAGATGGAGTGTTTCTGCCACTTTTGCAGTGATAGAAGATAGGGTTGAAGCTAATTTTTTGAATATATTTTTCCCCTATAAGATGGCATCCTCAAACAAGTAGGTTGTGTGGCTGCTTCAGTGACTAGAACACAAAATTGCAAAAAACAACCATTAGTGTAAATTGAGGTCAGCAGTTACATAATCATCTCCAGAAAAAGAGGATGAACTTAATGTCAGCTTATTCTGAACTGCAATTTAGTAATCTTATTTTTTAAATTTTTATTTTTCATGCCTATTATCTGTGAAACACTCAAACTCACAGCTTCTTGGGATATTAATTACAGTGTACTTTGCGGTATTCTGAGAAAATATGTTATTTTTATAATGAAAATATGATGGAGGTTTCAGATTATTTCATAATACTTTATGTGCTCATTTTTTTCCTTACAATTCAATGCTGAGCAATATAGTGTTCATTCATGGTCGCCTAAGACAAGAAGTTACTGAACTATTTCTTAGGTATGTTCTACCTATTCTTAGGTATGTTACTAGCTATTTTGATTACAAAATATGGTATCTGAAACTAGCCATTTTGTTAAAATGTCAAACGAAAAACAGATCACCATCTAAAATATGAAATTGTTTGTCAGCATTATATGTTTGAAGTTAAAAGTTACCTTTCATCAACTAAGTATGTTTTTCTCATCTAAAAACATAAATGCTTAAATGAAAAATAAATCTTCATCTACTTAAAATAGCTGTATTTTTTTGTCATGGTATCCCTTATATTTCTTAGTGAGGATAATATCTTCACAATAATAGTTTTTAGTGGAAAAAGTCTTTGAATTAAATTTGACAATAATCTTCAATTTGCTTAAAAGATTAAAAATTGAATTAAAAACTAATTTTTATTTTTAAAAACAAGCACATTTTAAAAACAGTGAAATCAGTCCTTTTAATTGAAGCTGCTGGATTTTATTAATAACACCTCTGCCCAGAAAAAGGAGCCGTAGCCAGTAGAATATTAAAATTTTAGGGCATTGTTAAGGTCCTCATATAATAACTGTCGTATATGCTTCTTGTATAACTGAATGTAAGCCTGTTTGAAAAAATACTTATGTCTACCAAGAAAACAGTATTTATATTGCTATTTGTATTTATCAAAATTCAGTGATACTTTTAAAGAGCTATTATCTGTTATAAACTGATTTTTGTTTGGTAATCTTTAACAAAAATTATCTGAATATGACCATCCTTAATCAGAGACAATTTTTTAATCACCTAATCTATATTCCTCTCCAGGTCAGTTTTAGGGGCTTTTCCTCATATCCTGTCTGTAGTTGGTATGGTTAGAAGTTTCTCCTGTGAAACTTCCAGTGGACAGACAAAAATAAATAGCTTAACTTGTTCAAAGGCATAAAAATACTTTTATTTTACATCTGCAAAATTTTATCTGCAGTCTGTCCATGGCAGATGTATTATTATAAGGTTGTAGCAAGGGTTTAGAGTTGTAGTTGTATATTTTTTGATGGTAAGTTTAAAGGATTAACTAGATCTTTTCAAAACTGTGTCATCAGTAAGGTGGTAGAATACTGGTGAGAGAAAAATGCATTCATGGGTGTCTGTTTTCATTTAAGCATTTCCTCCACAAATGTACTGCCCAGTAACCTTTAGGCTCATTGTTGGTTTTTTTCATTGACTGATGAAATGATAGTTGTAGGCTGTTGGCAGAAAAGGATGGTTTTGAATGGTGACTATTGTTCTGTTAACATTAGACCCTCTGGCTAGAGGATCAGCAAGAATGCCTGCAAAGATTAAATGACAATAATGTCTCCTGTTCATGGAAATAACTTGCTGATAAACTATGACAGTACGAAAAGCCCTAAGGACCCAGGGTGGGAAAAGCTGTATTAAACTTCATGTATTGCTCAGCAGAATTCTCACTTGCTAACCAATTTGTCCACCACTATCTATTGGGATAGTAGGAATAAACCTTACTTCTTTGTACTGTTTTGGTAATTCTTGAAATAATTAGAAATCACGAGGTTCTATTTCTGTCTCTCCCTACTTTCATGTTATTTTTTTTTATTGTCTAATTAAATTAGGGGTTATTTAATCCTTTCAAGGAGTTATACAATGTATATTAAATAAATGTATTTCCAGTGCTCTTGCTGAAATTTGTGTCCTAAAAGGTTAAATAGTATGTTCATATTTCATACCTTCAGATCTTTGAGTATTTCTTACATTCAGGCTAACTGTAGGTAAGCATTTGTGCCATAGTATTTTGATCAGGCTCTGCCACCCTACTCCAAAAGATACTCAGCTTTATTTAAATGCATTTATGACAAGTAGTATTTGTGATTCATATAATGTTATACAAACGCAAGCCCCAAAGTACCTTGGATTTAAAATGTTCCGTCATTCTTGAAATATTTTAATGTGTACAGAAGTTTGGAATTCTCAGAGAGAATTAATCTTTACAGCATTTCATCTTTACAGCATTCTGTACTTTTAGAAATTTTGTAACAAACGTTGAAACTGTTAATTTAGAATTACAGAATTACTGAGGTTGGAAAGACCCATGAGATTAGTAAATTCAAACATAAGCCTGGCACTCCAAAGTCCACCGTTAAACGTGTCCCTAAATGCCACTTCTACGTGTCGTGTCCATAAATACAGTGATGCACAACAGAACAGTGTGAAAAGTGAAAGGAAGTAAGATTTTAATGTATTTTTAGAGATATTTCTATGATTCAAAAGTATTTGAAGAAGATATTATGGGAAATGTCATTTACTTCTCTTTTTTTTTTTTGTCTCCAGTGATGATTTTTATGTTTATCACGTTTGTAAGGCTGGCCCTTACTCTTAGACCCCAACAACGCAAATTGTTATCTGTGTAAGTGGAATGAAATTATCTGTTTTAGAGCACTTGCAGACAAATGTGGTTTAGAGCTTCCATGGTTCCAGATATTCTGGATACCTTGCAGTATTACCAGAATATCAGGACCCAGTCTTAAAGTGGGGTTGCATAGATCTATTTTATTAAATAATAAGAATTGTTAAGACTTGTACCTGAAGGTTCAAGTAATTTTTTGTGGTTAC
Organism: Acridotheres tristis; assembly: GCA_037013685.1. Classification (NCBI taxonomy): domain Eukaryota; kingdom Metazoa; phylum Chordata; class Aves; order Passeriformes; family Sturnidae; genus Acridotheres; species Acridotheres tristis. The sequence continues at coordinate 59,329,912 of CM072919.1, read as the reverse complement.
TCTAGTAAAATTATTTTTTCTGGCTTAAGTAAAGCTCCTTGAAACTTGAGCCTTATAATTTTTTTATTATTATTTCATTTTCTGAAAAATTAGTGCATCCTCATGGGGAATACTTTGTTGTAATAGTGGTTGGTTGTAGGCTAAGTCTCTGTTCTGTGCATAATCTTTTAATTCCCTTTAGCTGTGCAGAAGAAAGCTCTTGATACAGTCTTGCTTTGACTTTTAAGACTAATTTGAATGCAGAACTCAATAAAATACTATTTTCTCATTTATGTTACCAAAATTACATCAGCCATTCTTTCTTTGCCCAAAGAAGGAAGAAGGTCTGTCCTGTGGGCCAAAGCTGAACACAGGATTTGAGGTGCAGCCCCACCAGTGCCCAGCACAGGGGGACAATCCCTGCCCTGCTCCTGCTGGCCACACTATTGCTGATCCAGCCCAGGATGCCATTGGCCTTCTTGGCCACCTGGGCACACCCTGGCTCATGGTCAGTCACTGTCACCAGCACCCCCAGGTCCTTTCCAGCCACTCTGTGCCAGCCTGTGGCACTGCCTGGGGTTGTTGTGACCCGAGGGCAGGACCCAGCGCTGGCCTTGTTGAACCTCACACCATTGGCCTCAGCCGTGATCCAGCCTGCCCAGATCCCTCTGCAGAGCCTTCCTGCCCTCCAAGCACATCAACACTTCCACCTGGCTTGGTCTTGTCTGCAAGCTTACTGAGGGTGCACTTGATGGAATTATAGAGTTGTTTTGGTTAGAAAAGAGGTTTAAGACCCTTGGATCAAACTTTTAAAGTTAACACTGCTACACCTTCCACTAAGCTGTCTCTAAGTGTGGGACACACATCTACCCCCAGTGTGAAGAAGCACAGTCCTGTGAATAGCAGCTGAGGGAACAGGGGTTTTTTAACCTGGAGAAAAGGGGGCTCAGGGGAGACTTTATTGCTCTCTACAAATACCTGAAAGGAGGTTGTAGTGGGATGGGTAGCAGTCTTTTCTCCCACATAACCAGAATAGAACATGAGCAAATGGCCTCAGGTTCCACCAGGAGTGGTTTAGACTGGTTATTAGAAAAAATTCCTTCTCCAATACAATTGTCAAGCACTGGATCAGGCTGCCCAAGGAAGTGGTGGAGTCATTGTCTCTGAAGACATTTTTAATATATATGTAGATGTGGTGCTTGGAGACGTGGTTTAGTGCTGAACTTGGCATTTGCTTGGTTAACAGTTGAACTCAATCATCTTACAGGTCTACTGCAACTTAAAGAATTCTAGAATTTTATTATCTGCCCAGAGAATCTCTTAAAAACTGCAGTTATGGGTGCTCTGACCTGTTTTCCACAAATCTGTACGTTCTTACATTGACAGATGACAGGATATAGAGTTATGAAAAGCTTTGCATATCCTATGATCTCTTCATATCGTCTGCAAGGGTAGAGTCTGTCATTTTAAGCTTTGCTAGATAATGCATGCTGTACACACCAATCAAAATTTTTGTCATAGACAGGCTCCATTCCTCTGTAGGACAAAATATCTGGTGTCATACCATTCTGTACTAGATATGTTTCATATTTCACAGTACAAAAATGTATTTCACATCTTAAGGTCTTTTTCTACAGTCTGTCCTTTTTCCATGGATTAGCCAAGAAATATATATTTTGTGGTAGCATTGATATAAAGAATGAAAAAATCTTGTTTTTGCATTCTTAGTAATCTGCAGTTCAAGGATATAGGTGTTCTGTTGTTCAAGAAGTGCTTGGATAACACTCTTGGGCACATGCTGTAATTTTTGGCTATCCCATGCAACCAGAAATTACAATTAGGAGTTGGGACCCTGATAATCCATGTGGATTCCTTCCAACTCAGGATATTCTATGATTCTGTGATACTGTTGACAGGAATGGTCATTTATATTTAATGAAAAAGAAAACAGAAGAGTTTTTGAAAAAGAAACCTTTTTCATCATTAAAATGAAGATGTACAAGATATCCAATTACAAGGACTTCCTAGTAGCACAATGTCGTTACATTAAGTAATAATCACATGTATTTTTTTCCCTGAGTCTTCAGGCTATATTCTAAATAGTATGTTCTCTCAATGTGGATAGACGGAAGCAGAACAGGTAACAAGCCCAGCAAATGCCATAAACTAGCTTAGTGATTATGAGTATTTAAAGCATGACCTACAAACCTGAAAAATAGAGAGGTGACCAGATTACTTAGCAAAAAGTAAAATTTATTTGGTAGTTCCAAATAATTATCAGTAGATCCGCAGATTTTACCAATTTACCAATCTGTTTTCTGTTACTGTCTTTCCTCTATAACCCTAGCTCCTGCTTTTGCATTTTTACTACTGACCATGTACACCTGTTCCAGCCCTCCTCAGAGTAGCACTACTTATTTCACTTTCCTGTAAGAAAGTTAACTGAGCAAAAGTCGTTACAAGTATGGGTGCCTAAGCTAGATGTCATGGTAGATGAAGGAAGAGCAATATAGGAGGGAACAGTAGTGCAATGCTTTTGTTTTCAGTGTCAGCCAACTATTAAGACAGCTGGGCTGTTCATGAGAACTTCATCTGTGCATTCTGCTAAATCTCAGATAGTATCTGTAGAATATCAGTGTTAGTTTCCAGCTGTCCAAATGTATTATGACATATTCAGTATTTTCTTATTTTTTGATCTGTTCCTTTCCATTAAATTATTCCATTTTTTAGTTACAGGTAGACTTGTTACTTAATGTGGACTATTGTGTTGTTATGGTTGAAAATATTCTTTGAAAAAATATTATATTCTTCATAATATATAAAAATTTATATTATTAATATAAATATTTTCTATTTATATTTAAATTAATAGAAAGTGATTTATTGGTACTATTGCAGCACACACCCTGGAAAAGAAAATCCAATTTTTTTTGTACAGGAATCCCAAACTTAAGATCTTAGGTATAGTTTTCTCTCCCTATATTTTGTCAGTCTTTTAGTAGTAGCATACAGTAGTGTGTCCTGGGAAAGGCAAGATACCTCAGTGTCCCAGTGGAAGGAAGTGTATGTGTGAATAATATATCTCAATTATTTTAAAAATTATGTCCTTATTGCCTTTAGAATTTGATGTGCATATTTGTAAGAATCTGGCTCCATATATTCTTTTCCAGTGTGCAGCCAATAACAGTTTTCTATCTCAATATGAATGAAAGAATCCATTAGTCACACTTGTAGATGTGTAATGTTTCACCACTTCTTTCACTAGAGCCGTTCTCTCAGTAGTGAGGAGAATAGACTAATGCAGAACGGCAAATTTCTTCCTACTATTTCCTTGGGAACTTACGTGATGAATTCTAATACATGATCAGATTCTTTCTCGTCTTCAAATGTGTTTTCAACGGCTTAGATGGTATTATTTCTGCTTACCTTGTTCAATTCAGATAGACTTTTTCAACATAAATTGAAAAAGAGTAACTTTTCTTAAGTTGATTTGCCTCTCTCCTTGAAAGTTTTTGAAAGAAGGTTAGAGAAATTACTGATTACTTTAACGTTATGCTTTCTTTTCTGTGGCATATGTACTGCTGTAGTAATTTGCCACTGTGAGATCTTGTTACTCTATTTCATTTCTCTCCTAGTTTCTTCTCTTTTGGATTAAATTTTTCTGTCTGATCTACTTTGATTTCGTGTTGAGCATTGTCCCAAATTAGGTTGGGTTTTTTTCTTTCTTTCTTGTGTCCTCTCCAGTTGGTGATGTTATTATCCATTGTTTGAACTTATTTGAGATTTTAAATGTATGCTTCCAAAAATTCTAAATATTTCCAGTGTTTTGATTTCCAAGCATTATTTTTTTATAGCAGGATTTTTAAAACCTGATTTGTTTCATACTGATTCCTTGCAAAATATGCCAAAATGGAATTCATGTGCACCCAATGCGCTTTTCAGGCTTTAAGTGCTTCTAACTATATAAAACAGGAAAAAAAATCCTTAATGTGAAATGAACCATACAATGCCCTCTAACTCACTCTCCATGGAAGAGTCTAGGGTTACATAAACTTTTTGCCAACCCATCCTAAAACTGCATTTTTGTCATGGCTGTCATAAGACTGCTGATGGATTCTGTGATTTTCGTGGTTTTTCATAAAAAATCTATGACTTTTGACATTGTGGTTTTTTGCATGTGTGTGGGAGGATGTGGTGGTAAACAGTTTGAACCATTTGCAGTGAGAGCTTTCAGAGCTGCCAAGTTAAGCTTTGAGCTCCATGGGAAGCAAGTGGAGAACAGGAGCTCAGCAGCAGTTCTGCAGTGACACACAGGATTAGGCATGCAAACTCTCAGTGAGAACTTCTGCTCCTTGCAGAGGTAGTTAGGCATCCACTTCCTCAGGAGGGTGTGGGTTTTTTTATTCTGTTACTTAGAAAGGTCAATAATTATAGTTACACAGTGATTGCTGTTTGAGATCATGCTGTGGTTCTCAGAGCAGACTCCATTCTGCTTTTTGAGGGGTTTTTGCCTTTTTTGGTGGAGTAGAGTACTTGAGCATCTTCGTGTAAAAAAAAACTATGGCTTATGACAATTTGCACTGCATTGCTGTAGTCTTTAACTTCATCTCATGCTCTTAGATTTTAAAAAGTATCTGAGAAACTCTACACGTTTATTGATTATAGACAATTGAACCAATTTCAGTAAATGCTGTTTTATGTTTTGCTTTGAAAATACAATAATTTAGAATAGGAAAATCATTCAGCTTGTGGATTCAGTGGTTCCTGAATTCGGCTGAGACTAGGGTTTGCAAATAGCTTCAGAGACATAAATTAAAACAGTATTGGATTAAATAACAGTTTAGAAATTCTATTTTTACCTTAAATACCTCCATCTTTTTCACTTGTCTGTGCACATCTTAGAGTGCTTCATACTTTGATACCTAGAAGATTTTTGGATGTCAGATTGGCTTTCAGAAGGAAGGAAAAAATAATAGGCAGCTAAGCTTTATACTACAGGTTGGTCTTGTATCAAGAGAAGTATTGGACATTCATATATGAAGTGCTCGTGTTAAATGATGTTTTCTTAGGATAACCTGTAATACTTCATAATCTGTCTCAGTTGATCCAAACTTATGATTGAAAGGAGGTGCAAAACCACTTAGACTTAATCAAGAAGTATTCCAGCCCATGCATACTTTCTCTTAATGAAAGGGTGTGTTTTGGGATTTTTGTCCGTCGGTCTAGGTAAACTGAGTTTTGCAGCTGTGTTGTGCAGCAGAGTACAGGGACCTTAGGTCAGGCAAGCACCTACGTAATAGACTCAATGTATTGTGGCATCATGTACTTTCAGAGATGTCCAGCAGTCCTCTTTGTCTCAGAGGTATGATTACACAGAGGAATATTTCTTCCATCAAGTATGTCAGATTTATGCAGAAGAGTACAGAAGGAGTTTTATCTGTTTATTAAAAAGATTGTATGTGTTTTCTAAAAAAAAGTTTACGCAGAGCCTGGAAGAGACTGAGAAGAGCTTTTTCTTGTAGGTCTGCATGATTCTGACATTAACTCAAGTAACCATGGTGTTTATTAAATTTGTCTGAATACTTGAGCTTAAATAGTCTAATAGTATTCAAGCTTTGGAAAGTAAAGCATATTCAAATAATTTCCACCATATTTTCCTTTTGAATTTTTTGTAGATAAATATCCAAAATTACAATGTTAGAGCAAGCTATGCTCTCTCTATGTAAATTAGTAAATCCGGCTTGATTCTGTCACCTTCATACTACTGATTGTCCAAAGAGATGGTATGTGATGGAAACTTTGATCAGATATCTGTGATTGCTCATTTCTTTTTATATAAAAGTCTGTGTTCTGTTTTACAAATCTTAGTTAACTTTGGGCACTATAGATTTTTGAGTGCTTGGCAAGGAGATATGTTTATTTTGGCTAAAGATATGGAAACGTGAATATTTCCTTTTTCCCATCATGTAAACTAGTAATGGAAAAAAGCATGGATTTTTGGACCTATTAGATCATCTAGTCTGACCTTCATTATACCGTGGTTTGTCCCACTTACCCTTTCATAAGCCCAGTAAACCATGTTTTTTGAAGGCAGAAGTTGTGCTCAGTTCCAGAATATGCTTTGGAGAAGTGGGTATCATGATATCAAGACAAGAGAATATTGAGAAGACACTTCTTTTGGCAGTTTCTTTTAGTGAGTGGGTACACCTTCTGTGAAACATTTGTGCCCAATTTGCTACCAGCAACTATGTCTTTTTGCTTTTCTCTGTTACTGTTAGTCCTCATGTCTCAGTATTATTTCTTCTTATTTCATTTGTACACTTACACCATCTGTCTTCTTAATTTTTTTTTCTTGGAAAAACAAAATAGACAGTGTTGTACTCTTTGAAGTTCCAGGTAACTGGAAAAAGGCCTATTTTAAAAGTGGAAGTAGAAGACCCAAGGAAGTACAGACTAGTCAGTTTCACCCCTGTTCCAGGCAAGATCCTGGATCAGATTCTCTTGGAAATTCTGCTAAGGCACAAAGGGGTGATTGGTAACAGCCAACTAATGGCAAAAATCCTGCCTGACAAATCTGGTGACCTTCTATCTGAGGTGACAGCATCAGTGGATGGGGTAGAGCTACTGACATCCTCTACTGGACTTATTCAAAGTGTTTGACATTGTCTCACACCACAGTCTTGTCTCTAGATTGGGGAGACATGGATTTGAGGGATGGACCACTGGGTGGATAAAGAACTGGCTGGATGGCCAGCCACAAAGAGTTGTGTTCAAGGGCTCACAGTCCATGTGGAGACCAGGGATGAGTGGTGTCCCTCAGGGGTCAGTGCTGGGGCCGATACTGCTCAACACCTTTGTCAGGGACATGGACAGTGGGATCAAGGGCACCCTCAGCAAGTTCCCTGACAGCACCACGCTGTGTGGGGCAGTGGACACACTGCAGGGAAGGGATGGCATCCAGAGGGACCTGGACAGGCTTGAGAGCTGGGCCAGTGCAAACCTCATGGGGTCAACAAAGCCAAGTGCAAGGTCCTACAGCTGGGTCATGGCAATCCCAGACACACCAACAGCTTGGGCAGAGAAATGATTGAGAGCAGCCCTGCAGTGAAAGATTTGGGGTCATGGTAGATTAAAAACTCGACATTAACCAGTTCAAAAACCCAAGGAAATCCTGGGCTGCATCAAAAGGAGCATGGCCAGCAGGCAAGGGAGGTGATTCTGCCCCTCTGCTCTGATGAGACTCCAGCTGGAGTCCAGCTCTGGTGTCCCCAAAATAAGAACAAGAAACTGCTGGAGCAAGTCCAGAGGAGGCCATGAAGTTGATAGAGGACTGAAACACCTTCCCTGTGAAGGCAGGCTGAGAAAATTGTAGCTATTTAGCCTGGGGAAGAGAAGGTTGTGGCGACCTCATAGCAACTTTCCAGTATCAGAAAGACTCTGCAGGGAAGCCTGAGGGGCTCTTCATCAGGAGCTGTAATGGTAGGAGAAGGAATAATGGGTACAAACTGCAAGAGGAGAGATTTAGGTTAGGTATTAGGGGGGTGTGATGTTGGTGAGACAGTGGAACAGGTTGCCCAGGGAAGTTGTGGATGCTCCAACCCTTGCAGTGTTCAAGGTCAGGCTGGCCAAGGCCTTGAGCAACCTGGTCTAGTGGGTCTTGTGGGAGTTGTCCCTTTCCATGGCAGGAGTGGTTGGGACTAGATAATGAAGATTCATTTCAAGCCCTTAGCATTCCATGATTCTATGATTCTTTTATACTAAGTATTCAGTAGCTGAGCAGGTTTTTTGGCTCTCTTCTGTGCTGCCTATGTAGTTGCACTTTTTAACTATTTTTCAAACACGTCTTTAATAATTGAAAATTTATCACTTACTTTTTACAAAATACCATTTTTCCCCCCTTTTTTTCCCCCTCATATTCAGTAATTTGTTGATACCAAGGCAGTTGGGCAGTAGAACTTCTGCATAATCCTAAATCAGTTTGCAAAGGTTGGTATATTCTCAGCCTTCTAATTTTCATATGATAAATCAAAAGATAAGGAGACAGAGAGTCACTCAACTAATCCTTTTGGAAATTTAAATAGAAGTTGGCAGATTAAAATGTATTTATTTTTCTATTAGATGACTTCTAACAATTTTCATTGCAACTGATGGACTGAAAAATTGTGCACCATTTTTATGTATCATGATTCTGGGTTATGCCAAACAGAGAGGTATTTTTTTATTTATGTGTTTGTATCCCTCATAGTGTTTTTCAATTCGAGTTACTACATTCAGATTCCAAGTAAACCAGTCTGAGTTCCTACCAGTTTTCTCCTTATTACATGTTGCAGAATTGTGATTTGGAGCCCACTAACTTATGTCTTTAAGGATTTTCAAATGCAATCACAATTTCCTTGCATTCTAGTATTGTAAATTTTGTAATAATTCTACAATCCTTCTATAAATGTTATCAGTGTTGGAAAACCAGCTCAAATGTCACACTGTTTTCATATGCTTGTGAGCCAGTTTGCTCTTACTTTCTCTTTTTGTTTGCAATTAGTGGTTTCTAGGCAGTCATTCTCAATTCAAAATCCAACTAATCTTCATGTCATAGTGAAGTCCAAAATACTTGGATGGATGCAATATCAATAATTTAAAGGTCATATACTCCTTAAGCTGTTTTTATCAGAACTTCCACTATAATTTCTGATTTTTCTGTCAGTGCCTTATTAACAGATAACTTCATAGCATTGTACTTTTTTGGGGGAGTTTTGTTTTGTAGACAACATCTCTAAATATTCTGTTTTCAGAACGTTTCGTTTTTTTAGTTATCAGGCTGGTTTGCAGGCCTGGAAAGCTCTTCAGCTTCAGAAGTATTTAAAAATAATTTCACTTTCCTGTCTTTCTTTTACTCTACACTATCTTTTTTAACTAGAATTCTAGTCACTGATTTCCTCCTAGAGTTTTCAACACTCCGTGTGTATTGATCCTGTAGGTTTCAGTAATGTCAATTTTATCAGCCAATTATACCAATTAGTGTCATATCACTTAATACTTAGAATATGGCGTCATTCCTACTGGCAATGAGGACGTTGCAGTAAATTCATGCAGTCTAAATGCAGAAGTGATAATTAGGTCATCTAGTCTGTCATCTCATCAAAGAGAGATTATACTCTTTCATATTCTCTAAAATCGTGTTGAGAAAATGTTCTGAGTAATAGTACTTCCATCGTGTCTCTTAATTACTCCACATACAAATATATTTTCCAGTAGCAAAATACCTTTGTGTGTGTATGTTTTTCCTACTGAATTACTAAGTATTGAACTTTCCTAACTGAATTACTAAAAACTGAACTTCAAGGTACCAGCACTAGTCTTGGTCAAACAGAACTGTTCCAGCAATATATATCTGGTTTTGGTAGTTTTGTGCCTGGTTTCTTTGAGATGGCAGTGCCCTTTCCTAAAATCCAGCTTATATGGATGCTTCTAAACAGGGATGTTTTGTGCAATTCTGATATCTTTTTCTATCTTTATGAGGACTGCTTCAGTAAGTAAGATCACGTGTCTTAGCCCTCTATATTTTCCACTATAATGTTGAACTATACTACTTTCAATGTCTCATTCACTGTTGATCCACTATTCATCATAGTGTACTGACTTTTTACATAAATATGTAATCATGATCTTGGAAAAGTGGAAGAAAGTTATCTGAAATTTTAAAAATGGGATCTTAATGTGGTATGGCTCTTATAGTATTTTTTTAATCCTGTGTGTGTATGGATAAAAGTTTGATATAAACCATCTTTGTAATGTTTTTTCCTCACCGTTCTCCCTGAAGTCAAGTAACAATTCCCTCATTTACTTTTTGATCCAAATGTTTTCATATATATAAAATACTTCAACAATTACTTCTTTTGTTGTTAAAAATTATTGTGGATTAATCATGAATAGTTCAGTGCAGGTCGTTGACATAATGTAATGAGAAGTTACATAGTTGGCCAGTACCTGTTTCTCTCCTTTGGTGCTAGCCATTGATTCTGCTTAAAGCTGGCAGTTTCTGTGCATGGTTTATCACTAGCTTATGCACTGGCAGCAAGTTAAAAAATTGCGATAGTACAGCTGTAGTAGTTAATGTGAATTCTTAAACTTAGAACAATATTCACAGAATTGCTTTAAATATTTGGTGAGCTTAAATGGAAGTAGGTAATGGCTCTATTTGCCTTTTTTGTAAATTCTGATAGTTGTTTCTACATGCAGTGCATACAGTTTACCTTTTGGTGGAGACATAGCATGCTCTGCAGACATTTCAGTGGAAGGTAAAAGCTGCTGACTCATTGAATTCAAAAGGCTAGGCTCTGGGTTGTGTGGTAATAGGAGAGGCTTTTTAAGACTGAAACTAGAGACAGACAAAACACTGCCCAGGTCTTAGAACTTCTTACGAAATACATAAACATGTACCACAGAATGGAGGTGAGAGAAGGAGTTTGGAGATATCTTAAGGAAATGAAGTTAGAGGAAAAGGATGCATTTTAATGAAAAATCACTATGTGTGCTGGAAATGTATTTTATATGCCCCCCAAGCAGATTAAAGGTTGCTTTTTTCTTTTCATGAATTGAGACCGAAACATAACATCACTACTCTGCTGGAGACTCCTGTGGGACAGGTGTGGTCAGAAAAAGACTGCTAACACTGTCTGAAGAGAGAGTCTGAGTGAGCAATGTCTTGAGGCAGTTAACACTTACGGTTTTGTCACATATTTTGCACTCAGGTCCAGACCAGCATTTTTATAAAGCTTAGCTTGCTATGTTTTAGGTTATTGACTTGAAGTTCTTTGCATATAATTCCTGCTCATCTATATTGAATAATAGCATGAAAAAGCTGCATGACATTAAGTTATCCTAAAAGTCATGAAAAGGAATATGGACAAGCCAGAAGTTTCCAATTACAGGAATAACAGAAGAGCAAGTTATTTCTTTCATTGTTTCTATACCTAAAAATATTGAATATGTAACAGGAGTTTAACTCAGTCTAAATTTTCATTTTTTAATTCAAAACAGATAAGACACCAAGTAGTAAAACTCATCTTCAAGTGGTATCATGAATTGGGAATTTTTCAAGAACAATTATGTGATACCTACACCCACCCAAAATTAAAACAAAACCTATGCAAAGAAAGACCTGAAGCATGAGTAAAAATGCATGTGTAGCAATAATCTCAAAATACTTCATGAAATCTGTGCCTCTTCAATACTAAAAACTATTCAGTTAAGCAGGACTGTTTAATGATTACTTTTCTCCTTTATTTCCCTCAGCTCATCACTTAATATGTACACCTTTGCAGGTTTTGGGCATATATGAGAGAACATATATGCTTATTTATTCTCCTGGCTACTAGCCTGTCTGATGAGATGTGAAGCTGTTAGCTAATTATTGCAACTGTTGTTTCACAAACAAAATTATTACTGCATTTCCCAACATAGTAAGTGGGTCTCCACTCCTAGTGCAACTTAGACATATTCAGTATGTATTTACCAATCTCTAACATGTAGTGTCTTTATTCTTAAAAGTAATGTTTAGTAGTCTGCTGTACAGATTTTTTCAAAATTATGCTTTTTTCCCCTCAACCAGATTATTTTTTTCTCCTAAAGAACTCCTAAAGCCATTCCTTGCCTGCATAAACCAGTTTGGTTTGCGGTGGCATGGAATGCAAGATGGCCAGTTGTCCCAGAAGTAGCTTCATTCAGACCAACACCATGAGCTGTATTCAGTTATTGTTCCAACATTAACTTTTAAAATATGATGTAGACACTGCACTGAATTTGGTCACTGAAATATTCTTTCATGATGTGCATTTGAACTTCAGGTTTTTGGGGTTTTTTTCCATTTATGTAATCTAGTCTGTATAAATAAGTCTCGTTATTCATTTAATTAGGCATTTGGCAATTAAAGCTGGAGAGAAAAAAAGTTACTTTTTGTATGTATGTATAAATAAATCCAACCTGGTGGTAGATTACACTTATTTTTAACAAAATAAGCATGTAAAAATTGTAAATGGTTGTTCTTCCTTTGTTGCCGCTTGATAGTGTTGCCCGTTTGGAAGATGATCTCTTGACAATGATTTTTAAAATTATGCTTAATATTCTTGCTCATCTTGAATCACTCGGCAAAGTTGTTTTATGAAAAGATACGTAATTTATTCTCCATCACTCTTGATAGTCTTGAGGATTATTGACAGTGAGGTTATCAATACCACCGTATGTAATTGTATTTATGGCATTTCAGGCTGGGTCCTGTGTTACCATGGAAAGGCAGTCAGAAATGTGGAGTTGGAGTATAGATGCAACATGCAAATACAGAGTATGAAATCACGAGGCTGTCTTTAGAAATAAATGTAGTTTTTCTCTTCTTGTTAGCTGTTTTGGTAAGTGGGAGTAGGAAAAGACAGTGGGAAAAATAATGCATGGTATCAGTTGGGGGTTTGTGGATATTATGGCAGAGGATGAGGTAACACAGGAGGCTTTTGAGGATGAAGTTTTCGTTTCTGTCTGGATTTTATCACAGAATTTCAATCCAGACAAAAGGGTCAGGAAAATAGTAAAAGAGTGTCTGGGGGAGGAGCTGGGAAGTATTTATGGACAAAGCTAGACTATTATGGAAATGCAGCCTTTTATGTATGTATAAATATATACACATATAAAAGTATGTATAAATATATATATGTATAAATATCTATTAAGAATGTACCCTTTTACACCACAGCAGATGCATGAAAGGCAGTTGTCTGAAGTCTTTTTACTTGTCTGTAGTAAACTTTAATTTGTCATAGGGTTCTGACATATCTGCTTAGTGTCAGGGATGGGTAGGAAGGGCTGACATGAAGCCTGGAAAGTGAAAGACATGGCTGTACTTCAGTAAGACTCACTTCTGATGCTGCTGATTTCAATCTTTTGCATACTTTAAACTAGTTGTGGAAAAACTTCTTCTTAATGAATTAACCCTTCTATTTAACTTTTTAAGTAGTTTTAGTAAAGCTATTGATAAAAGTGCATAGTATGGCTTTTCAATATCTCATATACCTGTTAAATGAATTCATTCTCTTTTTTTCTTGTGTTTTATACCATATCAAAAATTGTGCAATAATGTGTAATTTGAAGGTGGCTTAATCTTTTGCAAGAATGATAACACAAATATACAAAAGACAGTATTTGGCGTAAGGGTGAATTGTTAAAATGAAAAAGAAGATGGTAGAACAGTCTGAAAAGAAAAATAACTGGTGGAAAGGCAGGAAAAACTGTTTTGAGAACATCTACTGCAAAACTCCTGAGCCGTGAGCCAAAACTGATGTCAAACACATTAATGTCTCATTATGATGAATAACCGAGTATCAAGAACTTTTGTACCTAAAATAAATGCTAGTACTGGATTTACTGGATGTTTAAGTTTTCATGTATTTTTTAGTCTTAAGTGTCAATGTCAGAAATCATCTGGTTGGTGTTTTTCTTATCTGGTAACACTGTGAAAAAGCAGAGTTTGGTGGATTCTTGCAGAAGAGAAGCTGCTAAGGACAGGACAAATCTATGTTACTCTTGTGAGGGAAAAAGGGTAGTTCTTTTCCTGCATCCAAACTACACAATTATGTGAAGTACCTACGGAAAGAGTGCATGAAAGAGCTGACTAGTTGCCAGCCTTGTGCAGGTTTCATTATCAGGGAAAAATAGATTTTCGAGGAAAGAAAGCCTGCAAAAGAGGCTGTGAACAAGCTTTTAAAAAACCCCCTGTGAGCAGGTGGAGGCAACCTGCATGAATGATATATTTATGTAGCTGTCAGACATAAGCACATGAGCACAGCAGCTTCCATATAAATGTGGAGTTCAGTTTTTATTTGCAGTTTTTCTTTATGTGCAGCTTTTAAATGGAATGTACTTTAAAAATGTTCTGAACATGTAATTAATAGTTCCATGTTTTTGTGGTTTAGAGAACTCTTTGATCATGTTATGCCTACCAAAATCCCATAAACTGTTGCTGGTTTTTAAGGGCTTGTGTTATATACACAGTTTAAAACAAAAAAATACTTGCCAGGTCTTAACTTGATGATTTCCTATTAATGCTTTCGTGGGTAGTTATCGCTTCAGTGGATCACTTAAAAAAGGCATTGGCTGTTACTGAAATCCCGTGTTGAGAAAGATTCTGAAGCAGGGAAATTCTTTGGAAAGTAATGAATTATCAGAAAGTTTCTTCATGTATTACTTGCTTTGCTATTAAAGCTTTGTTTAACTGAGTTTGGTTTTACTAATTGTGAAATGTTCTGCAATACATGTCAGTAGTAGAAATTATTATTTATCTTTTCTTTCTGTGTTTTGTTCTTGAAAGACTTATTTTAAACAAAATGTGCAATGTTTCATGACTGCTTGATTATTTCTGAGAATAGATATGCAAGGGAGAATATTCTATACAGGGCACTTAAAATTATTTATAATATTTTGCTGGAGAAATATTTATAGGCATGTAGTCTATTCATTAATACATTATTACTTCATAATAAAATGAACACTAACTGTTTTCCTCACCTAAATTATGAACAGCAGCCTTGTCTTGGAAAGCAGAATTTTAAGGATATGATGGTGTTAATAGTAAAGTCACTTGGGAGTATGTTTTGGAAGGCATTTATATAAAATATCAATCAGCTACTCACAGTGTACCAGACTTAAAAGATATATAATTCTTCTTTGGTACTGGATTTGTCTTCCAATGGCCACAACCCCCAAAAACTGTAGAATTGTGGATTGTGAAATTTCTGGTTTTGTTCACTAGAAATATTAATTGATTTGTAAGAGCATGAAAATAGCTGTCTTGCTTTTTCTTTACAAATTAATTTTTTTGCTGTACCTACTAAGGGATAAGGAAACTTTAAAAGAATCCAGCTGTCCATTTTAATTTTATAATGCACTCTGAGTAGTAAACAGACAATCTGGTTCTAAAGTATCCATGCTACTTTCATTACTTCTTGGATTCCATTCAGTTTAGACATACAGCTGAATATAGTCTTAAGCAAGTGCCTTGTGTCTTGGCTTACCAAAAATTTTAAAGTTGAATTGACATGGTGCTACAAGATCAATTGCCTTGAGAAGCTGTAATTGACATTTTAATTTAGTGTTAAGCTAATATGCTTTATTTTATATTTGTGACTTCTTGAGTGTATATACAGTTATAACTGGTCAGTGGACACAAGATCATTTCTAAAGTTTTAGTGTCTACTCATGTCTGAGGATGTACAGTAGCATATTTCTTATGGGAGTTTTCAAAGAACAAAACCGGAAAAGTTCCAAGATGCTGAAAGGAAGGGAGAATCAGAATATTTGAACTGAGTATCAGAAATATTTTCCAAATTATGAAACATAAGGAAATTATTGTTTCAGATATTTATACTATGAGTACCAAAAAGTGGTACGTGTCTTATAGAAAAGAGGAAGCAGATAAACTAAGTAACCTAATAGATCTTCTGCATTTTTTTCATCCAGCTTTAAAAATCATTTACTACAAATTTTGAACTATCCCTTTTTAGCTGTTCCAGAAATTAGTTTAACATTTGTCATGTCATTTTTGCAGTGGAACTTCAGCCAGGTCTGGTATGACCAGAATATTAATTCCACAAAATTTTCTAAAGAGAGCTGTGAATATAGCTGCAGTGCTGTCTTTAATTAGTTTTGTTTGCATTATCTGTGGGTTTCATGCTGCTACTTGGTCCTTTCTATTGACTAACTGCACTTTTAACTATCTTCCTTAGATTTTTTTTTTGCACTTTTCAAGACAGAGTTCATTTCTTCCCATATTTTAATTTTCATAAGTCTGTTAATGCATTTCTGTTGTCTTACTACAGATAACAATTATTCACTGTCTGAAAATTTTTAATAATACAGTGTTTACTGTCTAATTTGTAATTTAGCCAAATCAGTTCAGCCATAATAGCTACTGAAGAAACACAGAGTTATGAGAAATACCAACAAATTCACAAGAAAAATGATCACTGAAAGTTAAGATTTATGGCACTGAATGAATGATGACTGTAAAAATCAAAACGGCAAGAGCAAATATTTGTGAATAATCTGGTTACATATAACATGCTTATCTTTGTGTGTTGCATCAATATAACTGCAGCTGAATCATTATGTGAAATGAAACACTTTTTACATGAGTAGTATTTAGTCTGAGCTTAAATGTAATTCCACTTTTGTGGAAGTGCAGTGCATCTGTATTAGCAGACACACAATGATTAAAAAAAAAAATTTCTAGCAGATGGTGTTCAACAAAGACTACTATTGTTTCAGTATGAGATGCTTCAAATGTTCTGGGCATTTAGCCCAGACAGAGCCATTTTTCCTATACTATGTGATCAGGCAATAAGAAAAAGAATGAAAATAGAGGTGTCAGTCCATATAAAAATATTTTTATAACTTAATATATCTAACAAGTCAGTGGCAATTATTAAACCAAGTTAAATTAACAAAACTGATCAGATCATTCTTTTTACATTTTCATGTCTCTCCAAACAGTTATTTGGCATTCTACCTCGTAGGAAAAATGAGTTTGGAAAATTAAGCTACCTGCTGGTACTGTTTAAATGCCCACAGATAACATAACTCAAGCTGCCTGGTGCCTGAAAGTGAGTGTTGGGGCAATCAACAGGAACAATAAAAATCTGTTCAAACAGAAAATCCACAAATCCCAAGGATTTGGAGCCTCCCTGTGGATTTTCTACAAATTTTGCTGTTTTCAGCAGAATCTAAGCTTTTATTTTAAAGGTGAACTGCAAAGCTGAAAAGAAAATTGAGTTAATAAAATATGTGCTGAATCCCCTGCTCTCCTCTTGCAGCCTCCTAACTGAGGCCTTGTGCCACGTGTCTCAAGTTTTTATTGAAAAAAGCAACAAACTGTGTTTAAACATAATCTAATACTTATTTGTTGACCACAAGAATAAACCTAATCTCAATAATCTATTAGTACTGAAGAATTTCTTAAATCCATTATTTTGTTTTCTTCAAGTGGCATGTCTGCCATCCCTCCATTTAGTCTTACTTTTTTTTTTCTGCATTTAACCCTTTCGAATATGAACTTCTGAGCATATATCTGTAACCTTCTATTTAAAAGGATATTACAGATACAAAATAGTTTTAGAATAAAATGTGGTACGACATGCTTGAATGAGAAGCAACTACTGATTTTAGTTGGCAATCATTTTCCCAAGTATTTTTAGATTTAAATCGTAAAAATCAGATGGACTCTCACAAAGAATTTGATTTATGGTAACTTAAGTGACATGAGAGTATTTCATACAAAACATTTCAATTGACATTCCTTACTTGAGAAAATTTAGTAATTATCTTTAGTAGTTCAGTAAAAATAGGAACAAGATTTTACTGACTAATCAACAAATGAAAACCACATCCCAAAATGCTGATAATGACAAAGGAGAAGTACCTAATACTTTACACTATACTATATAATATACTACAGGATATATCCTCTATGTATTATCATACTATAAATTTTGAAGTAAAACCCCCTAAATTACTGTATGTGTATTATTTTTTATGTTATGCACAGACTTCGTGATAGAAAGGAATTTTTTTAATATAAGGAAAAAGTAACAATGAGGATCCCGAGATTCGTTATCTGTGTCCAGTGTTCTTTATTATTTTAGCACTGATTAACAGGTGCAGTGAAGAAATTATGCATAAGATGAAAAGTAAAAATAATATTGGCACCTTTATGTTGTAGAAAGATTACTTCTTGGTATGATCTTTTTATCTTTTTCTTTATAATATTCTTTGTTTTTATTGACTATCAATAAATATTCTTTGCCAGTAATTTTAGTAAGAAAATTCAAAAGAAAGGGGCATCCTTTGATTTCCAAGTGCAGCTATCAATTATTATTTTAACTGTCTACCTGACTTTTTAATCACTGAGTTTTATTGGTTTATTGGTAGACTTTAGTATTTTTTTTAGCTGCACTCTATGATTCTAAGCAGCTTAAAGATAACACACTATTTAGTGCTGAGAGGTTGGACAAATAGACTCCTGTAAATTCTAAGGCTTTTTCACGAAACAGAGGTCGTCCTTAATGTCTCTATACTTAATTAAAACCCATGTTGCAAGCTCTGTTGTGATGCCACATGCCTGTTTTGTTTCCAAAGCAGAGACGAATACTAACTTTTGTTCCTTAACCCAAATGAACACTATCTTCAGCAGGTCATAGAAATATTTCTGTGCGTGACTGCTGGTTTTTATGTCTGTTTAATGGAACTTGTCTATACCAAGAATAATTCACATTACTTCATAGAGTGTAAAACACATTTTGGTTATAGTGTATGAGTTATACTATGTAATATATTATTAAAGCAATAGTAAAGCAGTTGCATGTTTATTAAATCAAGTATTATATTTACATTTTAAAAATATTACTTAAGTGACATGTTTATATGTGACTAATAAATGCCCTTTAGAGCCCTCTACTGATGAAATTAATGTCAGTGGTGGCATTATTATGAGAATCAAACTGTTCTTGTTATGTGAGCTGTGAAAATGTTACCTATTTCAGCTTAAATATGAAATTTAGTCAACTGTTTTATAATGAATTCAACTGTTAAGGACAAAAACTTAATTGACCAAAGCCTAAAAAGATTAAACTTGCAGAATGTTTCCTGATTGAAGCAGTTATACGTGGGATAAAATGCATACTAAGTAGCACCTGTCTTAAAAATGTTCAAATATAAAGTTAGTTTTCCTTGTATACTTAGACCTAGTTGTTTCAAAATGTTTCAACCTCAACGCTTTAAGCCTATGTAATTAATAGGTATATTCATTTGGGTTTTTGGTGTTTTGTTTGGCTTAGTTTTGGTTTTTTGGTGTTTTGTTGTTGTTTTTGTTTTGTTTGTTTGCTTTTTCATTTTATTAGGTATAATACATTACACTATACTATAATAACCCAGTAGAATGATTTGCATATAAAGGAGTGTATAAAACCAGTTTGATTTAGTGCTGCTCTTACAATATAAATAATTAACATGGTTGTATATGCCAATCTGTTGTCTCTAATTTGCTATGGCTGTTAGAATAAAACATCCTGTTGGATAACCATAAATAGGTTTGATACAAATAATGTTCATTATTAGTCAGTTGCAAATCTTTTCACTCATACGTGAGGGTGAGATGATCATCTGAAGTAGGCTTTTACTGCAACATAATGATTCAGGTCCAGTTTCAGATCTACTGAAACAATAAAGCATCTTTGCTACTTGATTTCATTTTTGAGGTGTGCTTTAGCTCAATTTAGAAATTCTTTTCATTCAGCCTAAAGAGGTATCAAAATGTTTTTTCTGGCTCACATATAGTTCATGCTTAATTGATGTACAGATGTGGGATAATAATGTAGGAGGCATTTTGGAGCCATTCTTTTTTTACATGACCAGGGAATGAGTAATGGGAAGAGATTAGAGATGAAACTACTTCATAAGAATGTGAAATCCATCACAGGGTATGAAGCAGATCAGCTCAAATATTCCTCTGTAAAATAACCTAGAGTTTGTAGGACTCTGAGATAATGGACCTTACTTTTGGTTATTCACAGACTTCAGAGATTATAATAATTGTTATAGAAACCACTATAAATGTATTAATTCTTTTGTAGTAGTCTTACTATGATACTGATTTTTTGCTGGTTTTTGTGACTCATATCGTTGAAATTTAAAAACTAATGTACAGAATACACTAAGCACTGAAATACATGCTTTGATAACACTATGGGAAGCTGGGAGAGTTGTTTTGATTGTGTATACATTGGTGTAATTAATTCTATAGTCTTTAGACATTCTTCAGATAACTCTTCTGTCAGATGTGGCATGATGGTTGTGCATTAAGAGTTCTATATGGAGGAAGTTCACACGGGTCATAAATACTGAGTCAGACTTGGATCGTATTTCAAAATCAGTCTATTGGTTATTAATCTACTTCTTTATTTTACCATTGGTGCATTACATCAAATTAGAATGCTTTTCCTTTTTGTTTTACCGTTGCATATCTCACAGCTGTTTCTTTCAAAGTTATATCAGGTTTTCCAGTTACATGAAATAGGAGGATGATCTTTATTGGAACTGCAAAAAAACTTAGTTTCCCTCCATTCAGAAACAGAAAATGACAAATCATTTTCTGTGTGGAATGTTTTTACATGAGTGATATTTAATTCCTAAAATCAATTTAAAAAATAAATACATTTATTCACCTCCAGACATGGAGCTCTCCATTGTGGCAGATATCACTCCACACTTGTGTGCTACTAAGTCAAGATAATAAATGTCAGGTTTTAGAAATCATAACTGATTTAAGAATAAATTATACCAAATTAGATCAAAGATCTGTTTAGCCAAATGTCCTGCCTCTGATGCTGGACAGAATCAGCATAGTGATAAAATACTACCGGGCAACTTTTTCTTTTTCCAACAATGTGAAGTTCAAGGCTTATTTAGTCAGGAAGTTCATTTGGCCTTTTCTGTTTAACTTTCTGTGGTATATTTTTCTTCTGTGACTAGACCCAGCTGCTTTGAACCTGTTCATGCTTTTGATCTGTTTGCTGTCTTCTGTTAATACATTCCTCAATTTAATTGTAAGCAGTGTGGAGACAATATTTCTTTTTATTTCTTTCAAATCTCCTGCAGTTTCATTTTATATCCTCAAGTCTTTGTCATGTGAAAAATAGCAAATAACACCTATAGCTTACATTCTGTTGAAGATATTTCTGTCCTGTGTTTGTTTGGATATATTTTTTAGGCTCATTCAGGTCTCATTTATATTGTAATTCACCTTCCATACAAAATGTCTGTAGCCAGTATCTCTAATCATATCCTGTCTCTGATGTCTGGAATCTGATTTATGAACAAACTTTGACATGAGGGTCTCTTCTTTTACTGGACAGCCAGAAGGACTTGATGGCCCATTCTCACCAAAATCCCAGTTGAAACTGATCTGCTGCTTCTGTCAGCTTATTTAGATAGAGGAGATCATAAAATTAAGACAAAGGATTTTTGAAAGGTCCTCTTAACCAGCTTATGTTTTGATGCAGAAGCAGGTGTAGACTGAGCTAACAGTGCTTGACTGATGAGTGAGCTATATCATTTTTCCAGAGACAGAGAATTCACAATATATTACTTGGCTTATTTTGATTGCGTTCTGTTGTGCAACTCTGGAGGGCAGTTCTCTGAAGCGCTATGTTTACTGTGTATGTCTCTGTTTTCTGCCTTAAACAGGAAGAGGGAAACAAGGAGCAGGTTGCTGCTACCAGAGCATCTCATCCAGCCTGTACCTAGCAATCCTTGTCTTCAGGAGTTCCTCAGAAGTATGATATAAATTGTTCTGACAGTGGAAATCCTGGCTTTTGACTTTCCCATAGTGTGCTACCTCTCTACCCTGTCACATCATGTACATATGGTTCCTTCATGTGACAAAAGAGGGCTTGGGAAAAGCAGTTGCTGCAGCTAGGTTCTTTTCTTGCTGCCAGAAAAATTCTTTCCAGTCTGCTCTCTCATCTGGATCAGAAGAGTCCCTAGAAGAGGGGGCAGCCAGGGAGGATCCCCAGGCTGGATGAATCACCCTGTTGGATTCTTTGAGACTCAAATAGTACTATTGGAAGGAGGGGTTTTTTGTTTTGAGTGAGGTTCAGTGATTGTTTCTAGACTTGAAACATTCTGCAGACACTCTTTAAACTGGCATTTAGTTGATGACATTTTTATGTACATAAAAGCAATTTTATGTAAAGTTGGCATTTGGGAAAAATTAAATTATTTTCTCTTCAGACATCTACTCATTTCAAGTGTTAGTAAAAGAAGGAAAACTAGTTGCTTGTGGAGGATTACATTAGTTATGTTCTGTAGAAAGTTTAGCTGATTTTTTAGACATTTCAGCATTGATCCTGAGGGCACCTCAAGACATACTTAATTTCAAGCCTTTTTTACATTATTAGAACTACTACTACTGTGTACTCAGAGTTCCTAGTTGTAGTCTGCAGTAGTAAATCATTTTAACTAATTTGGTTTTTTAAAATACCTGTTGTATAGAGACTGCAGGGAAAACACATTCAGGAATAATGTTGCCATTTGTGATAGGGAAGAATGTTAAAATGGATAAATGTCTAGGCCAGCTAACTCTGAAAGATTTTTAGCAAAATTCTTTTTTTAATATGGTTCTTCAATCTAATTGCAAATAAAATTTGTTTATTTAACATTGCTTCTATTATAGAATTTGCTATTTTGTATTGACAGGTAATATGGCAGATCAGGAAATAACTGTATGTCTGTAGTGACTGTATTTTACAGTTTCTGATAGGTTTTTATGAAAGCCATTTGGTGATCTCATCAGCAACAAGTCTATTGTTTCATTACTATCAGATTCAGTGGGTTTGTGATTAAATCAGCAGAATAGAGAACATGAAGGGAGTGCTGTTCACTTTGCAATCATTTCCATCTGTTAAAAATTTTTATCAGATGTTGGGAAACAGCAGGCAAAACTCAGAGCAAGTGTTTTATCCAGTTTCCAAGAAATGGTGATATATAATTGGCATATATTATGTTCTTAGTTTAATCTGTCCAGTTAGGTGTTTTAAATAACCTAAGATATACCAGTATTAAAACATATGGAAAGCTATTCCCCTCATTCCTTGTATTATATTCTTTTAAAGACTCTGGTGCTGATACAAATATCTTGGTATTAGGTAATCATGAGCACTGATGACACTTTTCATAAAATGGAGAGTCAGAGTCAGACTTACAGAGAAAAAATCTCCATTTGGTATATGCTGAATATGGTCTGAAGTGTGTTTTCCTCCACTGATGATGTAGGAATCTGCAAGTGGAATTGTCTGGTCAGTGGCCAGTACCATTGACCTCAGAGAATTGGGAAAGGAATGCATCAGCAGTACCCATAAGCTGATTTGTAATTGGGTGGTCCCAAGACATAGAGTATTCTGTTTCTTCTGAAATTCATTTTTAGCAGTAATTGTTCTAAATAGATGTTCCTGGTTTTCATGTTAGTGTCAGACATACTTTTAATAATGTGAAGGTTTTTTATCCCAAATAAGCTGTGTGGTCTCATCTGAAAAGTGAAAGATACTTTATCTTTTCTAAATTACTGAGATATTACTGAGTGCCTCATTGCCTAGATATTAAAAGTTTGCAGTAGTTGTGGTTTTACTACACTTTTTCATGTTTCCTCTGTCTCATCTTCTTCTGGAATAAATAAATCCTTTTCTATTAATCTTCATGTCGGGGGTGATTTTTCATGATGGGCATCTTTGTCATCTTTTCTAGAATTTCCTGTATTACTGTGTTGGCGATTTTGGCATGAGATACTCGGTTTCGTTTATAGTATTCTAAATGGACTGTCTCTTGTAGACCCACTATAATAATTCTTGGTTTATTCCCGTTAAGAAATGTGCATTTTCTGTTGTTGTTTTCCACAACTGCAAATTGGTAGAGATCTTCATTGTGGTGTTACTAGTAAAGTTTACTTGTTTTTCATGAACTTTTTCTGTTACTTTAGAGTAATAGTCCTTGTAAAGAGTAGAAGGGCTTCACTCTGCATGATATTCTGCAGTTTTGTAAGATAATTTAATTAGAGTTTCTGAGAACCTGTTCGTTCCATTTTCCATTCCTGAGCTAAAACCATGAGAAATCACCATTTTTTGTCAGGGGTTTGCTGAGTTCCTGATTTTCGGATCTTCTGGAAATGTATCTCACTCCATTTATTCAGAGTATTTAACTTGAAGTATTAATCTAGTTATACTGAAAGGTGATTGCTTATTCTTGTCTTAGTCTGGTCAATTTTTTTCACTCTTTATTTTCAAACCACTTTGCACCATTTTCTGTCTCTTTTTAAAAGGCTTATTGTATAGGCTTTTTGAGTATCTAAAGCTGTTCACCTTGTTCATGAGCATGACTTTTTTCATTCACACCTTCACCAGTACATTTGAATTAAACTACTGGATTAGTGAGAAAACTTAGAGACTCACTGCTCAAGGTGATTTTTACTTAATTACTTGATGAGTTACTTAAAACAGAAGCTGTCACGATGTTCACTCTCCTTGGACATCCGTTTTGTTCTAGAGATAAAGGATTTGTCATCTGGTACAACATTGATTTTAAGGTGAGTTAGTGAAACAGTCATTTCTGAGTTCCTTCCTGAGGATGTACTCTGGAGCTTTATCACACTTAAAGTTGGTTGAAATTTACCTTTCTGACACTGCTCTCTCTGGTCTTATCTCATCTTTATGTCCAAATCAGATCAGGTTCTTAGAGCGTTATCTGTCTAGAATCTTCTTTTGAGAAAGCTGGCACAAATCAATCATTTATCTGATCAGCAGTGATTTTATTTTATTTTATTATTCCCTTTAATCCCATATGACCTAGTGACCTCTTGCTCCTTTTATGTTTCTTGTTTTAATTAATTCAGTCATTTTAGCATTAAACGTTCAGCTGTTTCCTCTTTAAAACTCATCATAGCCTTTTTAATACGCCTTCTAACATAAGACCTTTTACAGTCTATTCTGACAGCTCTAGCTTTAGGTTTACAGATGAAAAATTCTTCTAAAAATTATTCTACTACTTGCTAGTCACACTATTTAATTGCTTGTCTTTTTGGTCCATTTTTTGTGAGTCTTGCATTGCAAGTAATACTTTTGGAATTTTTTTGGTTTAAACCCTTGCTGCTTCTAAAGCATTTATTGCTTTTATCTAAGATATTAGAACCTGTTTGACTTTTCTGGTGAAACCACACTTCTGAGCTTTCATATCAAGTTACAGATTTGGTTTGCTTCCCCTAAAATGGTAGAACAATATAAAACAATGATTTAGGTATGAAAATAAGAATATTAAAGATGCTTGTTAGTGGCTAATAGAAAAAAAGTGTTGAATTGGTTTGCTAAAAAAGATTCTGATAAATTAACTTGCCTGTAGATATTTCCTGAACCACAGTAAGCTTTTTTCCAGGCTAGATATTAATGATAAAATTTATTTGGGATGAATCTGGAGGAGATGATTAAAGTTAAAGAGAGGGAAATACAAAATAAGTAAGAAGAGAACGAAAGCTATGTTGAAAGCTATTGCTTTGAGTCAAATTTATAGGCTAGTTCTAATTCCAGATTTTCAGTAATACTTTAAATGCTAGGAAAAAAACCACCATAGTTTGTTACCAGAAGTTTGTAAATACTATAAAGTTGGAAAGTAATGTTAATGAGATAGGAATATCCTGGCGCAAAATTGTATACTCTCAGAAACTTGAATGATAGAAATAGGGTGAAATTTAAGAGTCATAGAATCATACAGTAAAGAACAAAACCAAAAATTCCTCCTGCAGGCCATCCTTCAGAAGTGACAGAGTAAGAGGACTACTTCTTTATTGCAAAATCTCTCTTGGTCTGTAATGTGGTGTGTTACTAAAAAAAAAAAAAAAAAAAAAAAAAAACCAACCTACTAACCTACTTCTATCAAGCATTAAGCTGGGCATTTGCAATCCAGATAAATATAGCATTGGTCTGGAGGAGAGATGCTCCACTTTTTCTTGTTTTGTTTAACAGTTGTTAACTTTCTTGTGGTAAGCAGTTAAATTTTCATCTTAAACTGAGAAAATGTAGGGTCTCCTATCTGTTCGAGGATCTGCTGTGAATATTGAAAGTCCAGATAGTGCAAAAAATCAACCTTAATATATGATATGTGATGTATGATATATGCTTCTATACATGCCCTAATGCATACATCTGCATTTTCTGGCAATGTAACTGGTGGCTGAACAATGTAAGCAAAGAAAGTTTATAGTGAAAGCTAATACCTTTTATTAAGCAAACTGTGGAAGAAAAATAAACTAGCTGAAGACGAGCTTGTGTGCCCTGGAACCTGTGGGGTTTTTTCCTTCTACATCTGTGTTAGTAACCATAATAAAATATATTGCCTGTCCTTTAGTCTCTTTCTTGCTCAAGTTTGTACTTCATGTTCAGCTTATGGGCTCTGCTGGTTGCTGAGTTGCTCCCAGTAGAGTAAAACTGTAACATTCTTCATGAGTTTCAGCCTTGTGAATTCACTGCACAATATAGGGACTGCTGGCATACCACGTAACTTGCAGTCCAGTATGTATAATTAAAATAGAGTGTCAGTTCTCTGAAGTGATAGTGATGCGATGCACATCATGTGTTTACACTTAACGTTTCTGGTAATGAAAAGACAGTAACAGTTGCCCGTGTAGTCTTTAATAAACATGCCAGTCCTTTTAGATTTCATCACTGAAATCTTTCCTAGGTAAAATATATAAATGCTGGTGTTTAATCCATAAATTCATTCTGTGCAGAATTTTTTAACATTTTATTTGTAAAACACAAGAGCTACAGTACTAATTGCAAACTGTAGTGTACCAGCTACTGCTAAAGTCAACATGTCATTAACTGTCAGCCTTACTGTTAGCACAGGTGGCCGTACCCGATCCAGCAGCTATATTAAAATATTTCATCTGCAGTTGTCCAATGTCAAGACTGCTGAATATGTCTGCCACCATTTTTATATCATCATCTTATTTGAGATACAGCTGCAATACACCATTTGCAGAAAACAGACAGATAAAACTCTGATTTCTACAGCAAAACCAGGCTGGCAAAAAGACAAAGTGCATATTCCAAATCCATACTTTTTATTCTCATATTTACAGTTGTAAAATTCTTGCAGCACCAGAGACAAACAGTAATGCAATCCAGACAAAACTAAGATTCTTGAACCCTAGAAAAGTCTTAGCTGTACATGCCAAATGGGGAATTTGCTATCCATTCCAAGAATTGCATGTTCGCAGATACCCCAAGGAGCAGAAGGGGAATATCAGAACAGGCTTCAAAACTGCCAGCGTAGACCAGACATTCACCTTGATTATTCCACACATTCTGCAAATCAGTTAGTTGTGCAAACATGACATTTTATAGTGTTTTGTTTTATCATTGGGGTTCTCTATTTGGAAATACTATTTGTATTTTAACATAGAATTGGAGCTCTCAAACAGAGTGTTACACATTTTTCAAACAAAGCTGTTATCTGAACAGAGATTCTTTCTCATTGCCTCTGATATTATTAAGGTGCCTGCTTGTCAGTTCTAGAATGATCTTTCCATATAAATCATGGATGTTGAAAATTATAGTTACTAAATATAAGAAAGAGAACATAAAATGTACTTTTAATGGAATTAATACATTTGGGGAAAGATGTGACTGCCTGTAACAGAAGGGGATTGAATGCAGGACTTCCTTCCAGGCTATTAGCTTACATGATGAAAGGATAATATTGTACTATAGCTTGATTTTTATTCGGTTTATTTAAACTGAATTTAAATCATCTCTTCTGCTATGAAATTAACGTGAGCAGAGTTGAAGTACTTCAGTGTTCATTTTATTTTATTAAGATGTTACAGGATTCTGCTTATGTAAAAATTACACTTACATAACAATCTTGGCATACTTCTGTTATTTATAACATTCTAAAATGGGTTTAAAATTAATATTATTAATTAATAAGAGTATTTTGGGTTATTTTCCTTGTTCGGATATGCTTACTTGGAACAACACTTCCTAAATAATGTTACCATTTTAGGATAACCAGTTAGTAAATTTTCTTTTGATGTTACTGAATTAGAAGACAGCAATGGCAAATGAAAATAAATTGTCTTTAAAAAAATAAAAGCAATGTAATTATAATGCTAAAAAAGGAGAAGAGAAAATAACATGCTGTACCATCAAAAATAGTAATTCAATCATTACTACAGCACTTCCCTGAATTACTCCTTGTTTCAACTACGACTTGCGTTTTAGAAAGCCTTCAGGACCAGTGATGAAGACAGCAAAATTTTTTAGTTGCTCAGTCTCTGAATAGTTCCTCCAATATAAATTTACACTTATCTCAGTAAATGCTCTTTGAGGCTATCTATTTGTTTTGCCACCACCTAAATACTTAAGTTTTGAAAGAATGCAGTCTTACTTAATATTGGTTTTATCAGCATCAGTGAATGACTGTGTGCTAGGGTAACCTCAAGGAGTTTGAATCTCTCTAGGATCTTACATGGAGTTTAGAGAGGGAGTAGTGAATGCTCCAAATTGTAGTGAAGTTTGGTCTGGAGTTGGGGTAAATTTGCAAATGCATAGCATGCAAAGTTTTCCGGCACTTTGTGATTTGAATATGGCATTAAATGAATTTTAGCATCTTCTGAGGTTTGTCATCAGCAGGTGGGAATAGCTGAATTAGTTTTGAATATATGCAGCTGGTTTTTTCCCTAAATCACAGTTGAATAACATACTCTACCTCTCTAGGTCTTATTTGTGTCTTTGCATTGTGAGGTTTTGACCTCCGGGTGCTCTAGACACCCAACTGTCAGGTTATGTTTTTCAAAAAGCCAAGCAGCTAATAGTTGCTATAAAGTTATTTATTGCAGAAGCACATCAGTCTCAAAAGCAAAAGTCACAGATAATAAAGTCCATATTAAGTTTTGGCTTAGAGTCCCAAACAGAAGCAGAAGCTCCTGGTGGTCCCAGCAGGGCCAGTGAAGCTGGGCATCTCCTATCTTCTTTGGTGTTGATGACGGTGATGAGAGAGCAGGAACAAAAGCAGAGCAAAAGCAATGGCAAAAAGCACCAGCTCTCCCCGAGCATGTTCTTTTATAGAAACTTATGAGCAAGCTAAGATGCAGGCTCGGACCACTACTTCTTAACCTATTAGAATTCTGGTTTCTTAGCACGCCAGGCTACGTATAGACTACGTTCATGGCCTATCTTGTTCTAAATGAAAAATGTAAGCAATATCCTTAACTCTAACTCTGTTATGTCTGAAGCTAGGTTCTTGGAGCCTCGAAGGAAACACTAGTATGTTTTTCAACCTTCACTAGAACATGTACTACTTCTCAGGCACCTAAAACCTTTTACTTACTAAAAGCACTTAAAACTTATTCCACTTACTTATTTACTCACTCCATCTACTCACTTACTCATTCCATCTACTTGCTTAGTCACTCATGCTAAAACCTCAACTTTCACCTCTGCCTTATGTGTGAGAGGCTTAGCATACTTCAATCCATCCAAAGGCTTTAATTCAATCCCTGCACTCTGATCTCTCTCTGAAGGATTCAGAGAAACTCCTGACTTACCGACTCCAATAGTGTATAATATATATTTTATTTGTTAGAGACTTGGTATGCTTAAATAAATACACGTAGTTATGTTTTATATACATTCGTGCAGAATCCTACAAGTACAAAGAGGTTTATATATGTATGTAGAGAAGGAGGAGTGGTTTTGGACTCATACATAGCAAGTATGATCATATGGTCACTTACACCAGTCACAATTACTGTTTATTTCTGTAATCAGTTCTCTTTTTTTTGCCAAAGTGAAGTCAAATACAGAGCTTCTCTTTTTTGAAAAAAATTACTTTGTAAATTCAGAAGACCATTAGTTACTTTCCGAAGAACATCTTCAGTACATGACACTTAGAAACAATTCTATCATTTAACCTAAAATATTAGGCTAAATTTCCAATTGACTTTATTTCTTATCAACTGTGTATTATTCTGAGCTAAAATACAGAAGAAAAATAATATATATACGTATTAGAAAGCTGAAGCGTGGAATATATGTTGTTAAGAAGATGACTGCAGAAAATGACCTTCATTTCTCTGGTGGCCACACTGCTTTTGATGCAGTTCAGGACACAGCTGGCTTTCTGGGCTTTGAGTGCACACTTATGGGTCATGTCCATGTTTTCATCCATGAGCACCTCCCAGTTCTTCTCAGTAGAACTGTTCTCAAGCACTTCCTCCCCCCTCTTTTAAGACAAAACATTTTCAGATAACAGGGTTAGCTAACTTAAGTATAAGAACTTTGGTGAAAACGTAATGCTTTCTGCTTTACTAGTGTTCAGTTTAATAGAAGTTAGAAATCTACAAGAATTCAAAGACCAGAAATACTATTTCATAGTCTAGTCTTAGTGATAGGTAGGATAGGTAGAATACATAGAAATGAAGTTAGCTTTCCTTCACTCCTAACCAGGTATAAAAGAATGGTTTGGTGCACTCTTCTGAAAAAAAAGAAATTTACAAAGTTGAAATTAATGCTAGTTAATGTGATTTTGTAGGTAGTAGATTGTATTGCCTCTTGGGAAAACTGGAGGCAGGGAATTATATGATACAGGTTCAGAAAGTGTCAACTTTCTGATTTAGAGTAATAACTGAGCTTCTGCTTTACTTATCGTACAGGTAGATTTGTATCAAGCATTTATTTGAAAGCCAGTGACAATCTTATTTTTATTTTTTAGAAGTCCTTACAATAAATTGATAAAGTACATGTGAACAGAGTATTACAAATAATTTTAATTTAATACCTAAGTTTGCACAATACGGTAAAAATATCTTTGTAATATAACTAAATGCTATGTTTTTCATCTGGAAATCAGAAATGGAAACTGTAGCCACAGGTTATTACAGCTGCTGAATGACATTTTGAAAAGAAGTGACCAAGAGGTGAATTGAGAGTCATTGTGGAAAATGAGTGCTTGGTGCAGTGACGCCCTTATGTTCCTTTTTGAGTTAGGAACCAAGTACACCATCAGCAGAGACATACGGGAAGCTGCAACCAACCCATCAGTGCATCTAAATTCTGAATTCCGTTTTCAAAAGGGCTGAGGAAATACTGCAGGGAGTTCTGGATTAGACAAAAGTGATTAAAGTGAATATTAGGAGAGCATTCTTTGTTTTAAAAATGACTCTTTAAAAAGAGTGAATTAATCTGCTAAAGAGAAGCCAGAGTGGTGACCAAAATTAACAATGTAGAGTTGTTCTTTCTTGATTATGCATTCAAGCAGTTTACTAGGAAAGCTGATGTCTTCTCCATACATGGTGTCTTTAGGGTGTAACTAGATTTCAGCACAGTTACCTAAGTACTTACAGTTTTTAACTCCTGGAGTTCCTGTCAGTTCACTGTTCACAGTCTTATCAACCCAAGGCACAGCTAAGCCAGGAATTCAAATGGAATCTCAGAATTATTTCACTATAAATTGTCTTGATAAAATAATTGTATTGTTCTGAGTAGAATCGGAAAATTCTGGAGTTACAAACCCTTTGTCTAGGTCCTTTTCAGTCTTCTGCAGAGGAATGTTACATCTGCTCTGGCAGTATCTCTGCGTGTAGAGAGCAGAAGTACAGTTTCCAGGCTGCAGAAACTTGGAAAAAGAGGAAGAAGCAGGAAGCAAGAGGAAGAGAGAGTCTGCTGCAGTGTAGCTGTGGAATCAAGGGAGCAGTGAGACAAGGATGGAGCAGAGAGCTGTGCTTTTATAGGAACAGAAACTTTACGGGGCTAGCAGGCACTTACATAATTGATTATTAACTGATGTTTTGTGAAACCTGAATCCAGATTTATTGCATGCAGAGACCTAGACTTCAAAGATGAAAGGGACAGGTAGACTAGTCCCTTACTTTGATTTTGGTCTGCCCTACCAGTTTGACATTTTCCTGTTTACAAAGTCAGGAGGGATTTCTAGTTCTGTTCCAGTGAATGTGGTTTG
Organism: Acridotheres tristis; assembly: GCA_037013685.1. Classification (NCBI taxonomy): domain Eukaryota; kingdom Metazoa; phylum Chordata; class Aves; order Passeriformes; family Sturnidae; genus Acridotheres; species Acridotheres tristis. Next base: position 59,298,340 of record CM072919.1, on the reverse strand, counting down.
TGAATGTAGTTTGGCTTTCCTATCAGCCGGCTTCCTCTTTAGCATGAAGCCTTTTTGGATTGCCTTTCTCACCAACCTAATTTGGCAAAGTGAGCCTAGAAATAAAAAAAAAAATAAAATAAAAAAAAATAAAAAGCACAGTGTGGAGTCTGTAAAGAACCAAGTATCAAAGTTGTTTATTGACCTAGTACTGATCATAGAAAGGGCTTGAAAGAATATTTTTGAGTTAGACTTTCTAAGAATTAAGATTTTCTGTGTTCTGTACAAAAATCTCTTTCAACTGGAGAAAATGAGGGGTTGGGGGAGCTGAATAATTGTCACTAGCTAGTTCATTGTTCATGCTGCAATAGTGTTTAGGTAACTAAGAGAAGGAGTAAGTGGGTTTTCCTTACAGGAAACTTCAGATGTGCTAGACTTTGTTATTCCCAAGTGCCATTTGTGACCCACTCTCTCTGTGTTGCTGTCACTGTCTGGCACTCTAAATATTTTTAACATACAACCTTTTATTGACATATGTTGTTCTTGCTGTGAAACTTCGATAAGAAAATGTTGCAGTAAAATATAATAGTATTGTAGTGCAGCTTTTTACAGTGCTATCTCCCAATTATAGAAAAGCAGTGGAGATATTTGGATTAAAAATATCTCTTTATCTCTTTTTTCCCCTATGATCTTCTTTCCAGGTAGGAAAGTAGAACTGTAGTTTATTGTAAAAGCTATAATCTTGCTTAGTGTAGCTTCTGCCATGCTGTTGAAAATAAATACCTCCTGATGTGGTTGACTGAATAATTTTACAGTGATAGTCTTCTTTGCTAGTGCTTTTCACAAATTCTATATTTGTGCATACGTACAAATGACAATGAAAATCATAAGTAGTCATCCTCCAACAGTTCCAGGTCTTTTGCTTAGAAAAGGGTGTAGTCAGTAGTGGTATTACAGATTAAAATTAAGGTATATAAAACAACTGCAGGAAAATGCTTACATGTCATGTTCCTGCATTGTAATAATTTCTGCACTTCATTGATCTAATGAAATTTAAATCAATCATAACCGAATTTAAAATCTAAAAAATTTAAAAGCGCAAAATACAAATTCTACCATCAGAAAAATTTGAATTAATTATCAGTTCTTTTCCACAGGTAACCATTAGATGGACACAAATAGGCATGAGCTGAAATAAAATTGAAATTCAATTTACAGAAGAGCGGTTTTTTTGCATTGAGGGAGGTTAAGAAGTAGTTGCCCAGAGACATTTTGAAGTCTCCATTTTTGGATATTGGAAGCCTGACTGGATAGTGCTCTCATCATCGTCCTATATTTGGCCTTCATTTGAACAAGGAACCTGGACTGTCTGGTTTTCAGAGGTCCCTTACAAACTGTGATTCTGTGAAGACAAATATTTAATTTGATATTGGCACAATGATTTGCAAGTTTTAGTTTCTTCTTTCTAGTGTTATCACATGAGGTACTTGTAGAATGAAATTAATTTTCATATCTAATAATGTATGCTCACATACATTTCATGGCTTTGTCACCAAACAACTGCAGTGCTTGTCCAACTGAAAAATCCAGGAAAAATTCTAAGATATATTACTTGAGTAAATGCAGTATTTATTTGGCAGTACCTCTGTTTCAGATTCTCTTTTTATGGTTCTCATGGCTAATTAGAATGATAAAATTCAAGTGGGGATTCCTTGTTTTATTATTCATTTCCTTAACATATTTCTAATAGGGTCTTAAAAGTAAGATGTCTGCTAATGTTGTTTTGTTATCCCTCCTAATGAAAATACGGACTTTCTGAGGTCCTAAGTGATTCTTAAGCTATGTTCTTAGCATCAGTGAGTCCATACCTTCCCTTTGTATCAAAAAGCTGCTGCCCATTAACTTTGATTCTGTTTCTTCTGAGTGGTTGTACATCTCAGAAGATTATATTCTTGTAAATATTTCTCTTTTGCAGTGAGGAGCTACGGAAGGAAGCCCGACAGCTGAAACGAGAACTGCTTGAAGCAAAGCACAAGAAAGAAGAAAGAGCTTTAAGACCCAAAGAGAAAGAAGGTAGGAGGTTTTGTGTAGATCTCCAGTTAATGTTCTGGTTTTAAAAGGTTTTTTGGTTTTGTGTTTTATGTACATAAATGTGGACTGTTGTTGAAATGAGGATTATTTTTTTCTTTCCATAGAGATGGTAGTAGTGTAATGATGCCAGTATGTAAGGAAGCATTTGTTCTCAAATCAGGTAGTATTGCTACTTCTAAGTGTTCTTTAGTTAGATCCCTGCTGTGACCTTGTGACTTGCAAGGTCTTTTTAATTTTCTGACTTGGAAAAGTTCTTAAATGCAGATGGATAACTTTGAACTCCAAGCTACTGACTTCAACTTTTATGTATCATAAGACACCAATGGAACTCAAATTTAGAAAGTCACTACCATATTTGTTTTCCTTAAACGTTAGGAAAATGGGATCTTCAGCTGCCCACTTTTTTGTCAGATAGTTTTTATATGCTGTTTCTTTTAAAACGTGCATAAATTGCTAAGTTTATAATATCATATAAGGTGCACATTTTAGTCCAGAAGTATGAACTACCCTTTATTAGCCAAACTGAAGAAATTAAAATTGTCTTTACACACTCTGGGGTTGCAAGACACACTTTTAGAGGGATTCTTAGTTCAGTTCTCAATACCATAGAAATATGAAAGCAAATATAAAACATTTTTTAAAAATTCAGATAACATATAATTTACAAGAGTGATAGAAAGTATAACATAATTTTTAGAAAAATTCCAGGACTCTCTTGAATAACAGGTGAGTTTGATCAGCAGCATTTTGCCAAAATAAAAAATACAGTATCATGAATTTGTATATGAAACCTGGTACCAAATGTTAAAAATTGCTGACTCTGAAAGTGTTCTAGTAATCGCTGAATTAATATAAGCTCTCACTGGCAAAATAATGAATGCTGTCACTAGTCATGTAAAAAAAGAACTGTGAGTAGAGGTAGAGCAAAGGGTAAAGTGTAGTCCTTATGTACATATATGATAATTTATCTTGAATAGTGCCATGTATGGCAGTTCTTACACTGTGGCTTAAACGTATCCCTGTTCTGGTGCCAGTCAGTGCAGTGGACTTTGTAATTTGAGGAAATTCACCTTTACGGTGACAGACTAAAGTAATACTTACTACAATAGTTACTACTATAGTACAGTTTGGAAGGATACCTTTTATTCAAGCAGAGGGAGCTTATATTCCAGGGTTGGTGGGGGCCTTGTATTTTCTTTTAAATAAATAGTTGGCAGGCCATAAATCAGTTGAAAATCTGCAGGTTACAGCTAATGGTAAAAATAATCTTGATTAATCTTGACTTTCCTTTTTGTGATAGGAGGGGGTCTGTTCCAATACCTGTTGAGAAAGATGGATGGCAGGAAAGAACCTATTGAAAGAGTCAGTGGAGTACCTAACTAAAAATATTAAAAATAAACATGTTCTAAAATTGAAAGGATGTTAAATGAGATGTAAGTAGTGAAGGATAAAATTATTGATGAAAATGCAGTGAAAAATTTCAGGTTTGTACTAGAAAACAAACTGAACATGAATTTACAGTCTGATGTGGCTGTCACTGTTTGGTTGTTGCTACAAATGCAGTAGCTGTAAAAGTATGTTTGTATTATTGCACTCAGTTCCAAGTATTATACCACCAAAATGGACAGTGAACAGTTTGATAAAAATGGACAAAACCACCCCAAACTAGCAGAACACTATTTGAACAAGTTTATTAGAAGATACCTGAAGATATGTGTAATTTATGTAGGGAAGGGAATGGAAGGGTGAAATCTCAAGTCAAAGGAATGAAGCATACCTTTATTGTGAAACAGAATTTACAGCTGAGGAATAATAGAATAGACCTTTTCTGAATAGACTTTATCTTGAATATCATGAACTGTAACAGAAGTAGAAATGTTGTACTGAATAAGTAATTTTGCCCTGAAGTTAAAAGCACTTAGTCATTTTATATATATAAAATGTAAAATTTCTGAATTTTCGTCAGTACAGTAGAGCTATTAACATGGAAGACAGTCTTCTAAATGTATAATAGTTTGCCTATTCCACATTAGTTTATGTATGAGAAATTACACATGTTTTAAAAATATTTCTATCGGGAAGTTGATGTGTAAGTAGCAGTAGATTTTTCCACTGTTCTCTTCCTATCCTCTTGGGGAGTGTAGGATGGGGAGTGAGTTGTGTCATACTGTATCAGGTACTGTGCAGATGGTGCAGACACTTGCATTGTGTCTGCCTATCCTTTGAGTTGGCTGCATTAGGAAAAAATGTTAGTTCACAGGCTACATAAACCACATTAATGTGGTTCTGTGCTTGATTAAAAAACACTACATCTCAGCCAAAACTTGCAACCATAATGGGAGAAATTCAGTGTAGGTCATAGAACGGTGAGAATAAGACTTAGGTCATATTGGACAGGATTGGGTCTTATTCTGAGAGGATGCTAAGGAAGGATCAGCGGCATGACACATCTATTTTAAGTCTACTGCGCAGATTTTTATTAGTATTGGCATCACATTTAGTATCATTTCTTCAAATTGTTCATATTATGTTTACCTAATATTTTGCTGTATTTGGAGATTAGATTAATTAAGAAAGACTGGAGAGTGAAAATGTGTTTACATTGTTTCAAGAGGTCAGAGAAAAAAATAATTCCCTCTGTACGTGTTTGATTATAACCAGTCTTCCAGTTTGTGAATAGAATTGTTGACTATGCCAGACTGCTGTCAAGACCTTACTTTAAATAAGATGTTTTTCTTTCATGTGACATTTGTTGTAGTGATGCCAGAAATTACATCAAACACTATCATTTGAGTGCTGAATTAGTTCAGCATTTTGAAGTACTTGGTCAAATATTCAAAAAAGATACACTTTCCAAAGTTCTGCAGAGTAAATCTGGAAATGTACTTCAGTGAAATCTGCTTCAGACATATAGCATCTGCCCAGTTAATTATATATCGGTTTTAAATAGTAGTAGTATTTAAGAAGTAACATTTTAGGTGTTTTGCTAGAATATTTTTGTAAACTGACAAATGATCTGTGAACGATGACGTTTAATTGTCATACATGAGAAAACAGAAAAGCTGTAAAACACTATCTGAGCAGGGAAATCTAACAACTAATGTAGAAAACAGCATTCAAGGGTAAAACTTCTACTGAGGCATGTAGTACCGAGGCATTTTATGCTTTGCTTTTAATTGTGACATGGTAATCAAATGATTGAAATGTTTCGAAAATTCTCAAAATCAAGTGAGGATTCCAGTGTAACATTATGTTTTATTTCTGTTCTATTATAAATTTTGGGTAATTATAAATTTTGGGTCAGGAGCACTCAAAGAATTAAGCCCAGTCTTACATTAAAAAAAACTTTCTTGAAGTCTGGGACTTTAATAGGGTTTTGCACCCTTCAGAACACTCTGAAAATAACAAAATCCAAATTTTAATGGTTTGGGAACTTTGCAGCATAAATGCCTTAAGTATGAAGATTTTTTCAGTATATACAGTAGAGCTGCATTGTATCAAAGTATCCACCTGGAATGTGTTATCTTTGTAAACCTTTGTTTTCTCCCACTGTTTACATTTATTTTACATTTAATCTCCTAATAGCCAGCATCACTATGCAGTCCCCTTCCTGCTAAAGTGAATACTTCATTCCTTTTGTCTCTCTGCAGAAGAAAAGAAGACAAAACCTCACTGTAAACCAGCTTTGATTTTAATAATAACCTTAAGCATGTACTCAAAATCCACCAACATTTGAAAATTGACTGTATTTTAGACTAGGACCACGTGCCTAAAAACTACCAAAGTTCAGAAAGCATTTACTAGAAACTTGTAGTTCACACTGTTTTGCAAATCTGCTCTGGTCTTTCAAATAAGTGTTTTGAAGCTCTAGGTATTACTTGTAAGATTTTATTATTTGAGTTGGATCAATGAACTAGTAAGTTTGTTCTAGAACTGTTGCTTTTTTCTGTAACAAACTGAAAATCCAGTAATCAGTCCAACCCTAGAAGCTCAGTCTGTAAGCAAATCTATTCAGTTTTTCACAGTTGCAAAATATTTCCACACTCTTACCTTAACTTCTTGGCAAACAGTGGCTCTTTAGGATCTTAGGCAGGCCAGAGCTGTAGCAACATTAACTGAACAGTTCTTGAAGGTGCAAAGAAAACCATAAGTAGAACTAGTCCTAGGCAAAAATTAGTTAGTATGTAACTAATTATCTCAAGCATAAAATTATTTCATATTGTTTTTCTGCTGTATTAATTTTTACACTAATTTATGCTTAACTGTATTTTAAGTTTCAGACACATAATATTTAAAGCTGTAATAATTTTTTTTCCTAATTCTGGAAGAAGTGAGTTATTTGTCTTGGTTTTTAATTATCCAATATGTCTCTAAGTTATGTATTTGTAACTTCTGATAGGATTTCTGTTTTAATTCTTGAAATATTAAGGCATATTAGAATTTCTTTTGTAATTTATGAGGATTTTATTTGGTTTGGAGCAAAAACAACTTCTCTTTTTAGGATTTCAGTCTCAGTAAGATTTTCAAAATGAGTACTGCATACCTTTACAATTCCAAAAGAATGTAATATAAACTGAATATTGATGAGCTGAAAGTGGAATATACTGAACTAATACAGGAATGTGTTTTAGGCCTCTTATTTTAATTCACCAAAACATTCAGTCATAATTTCTTTCTCTTCTAACAAGAAGTTTTTGAGGCTTTTTCCCCTTTGGTATTTAGTCTAGCTATGCTATGCATTTCTTGGAATTTCTGTCCAAATTTTCTGTCCAGGTCTTTTACCGTATGAAATGTGTCATCTGAGTTGCTAAAGAATACATTTTGGATACTGAAGAAAATTTATGGGCCCACCACATTTCAAACATACACAAACCCTCCTAAATAAACTGGGATGCCTTTTTATATTTGCATCTTTGTACATTCTTCTTTTTATCTTACCTCAGTTCTCCATAAACTCATGATTACATATCAAAGTTGCATTACAATAGTTAATGGGATTACTTTAGCATATCAAGAATGTTTTGTAATGTTTAAGTTACGTAAGTGTGTGTAAAAATCTTAATGCTGGCTGTATTTCATTAAAGAAAAATCGTAAGTCTTTCATTTATCTTTTTCAGTGCTATATGTTCTCAGTTTTTTATGGTGACACTAAATTTTCAGAATAAGCATGTGTTTTTCTCTGTCACAATATGTATTGTTGCTACCCTTCGTGTGTGTTTCTGCTAATACTTTCACCAAACCAAATTCCCTTCCTTTTCCAACAAATCTTTATGCGCAGCTTCATTATCTCTTTCTTAAAAGGAAATGAAATATGTAGAATTTTATAGAGCTCCGAATTACAAGAACAGTAATTACTACAAGGTTTGTTAAAGAAATTTTGTGGTGTGGAAAATTGTATGCATACTCTGAGACCTGTATTTGTGTGAAATTGTACCGTATCTGTGCCACAATTGGTGGATTTCTTATGACAAAGGTACTCTACCTGCAGTGCTAGAAATGGAGCCCAGTCTTTAAGAGCAATATCAATGTGAGCATAAGCAGCGATCATGCTGTTCTGATCTACCACAGGCAGCTGAATTAGAATTCCTATTTCTTAGTTTCATTAGGTGGAAGATAAAATTGCAGATAAATTTTGAAAACAGAGCACTTCTGATACATCTTTTTTTGAGTGTTTGTCACGTTGATAAATGTACCAGATGCTTTAGGAATTAAGTTTAAAATTATCAAGCTTTCATTTCTGCTGCGCTTCATATTAGGAATTGATCTATCCCTAAAACATCCACTCATTTCAATTTAATGCCCTTGAATCAAGTTATGCCTTTGTTACCCTTCTCCATTTTGTAGTTAAAAATTGACATAATTTGAACTGTTCCTTATTTAAGGGTGAGCAAAATAAGGTCTTCCATATTTTTTTTAAATCAATCTCTTCCTTTCTGATTTAAAGACACCAGAATTTTCTCTTTATTTTCAGACTATCATTGTAAACCATGTCCCAAACCCAAAGTTTTAGGTTAGATTACACCATCATGTTGGCTTGTATTGGCCGTAATTTCAGGATAGAATAATCTGTCTGAAAGAAAGTAAATTACTTACATTATTTTGCCACAGTAAGATGAAGATTTTCTTGGTAGTAACTCAAGCTAGCTTACATAAATAGTAATGTGCTTAAATATTCTTTTGAACGTAGGATGAAATGCATTTTCAGTAAGGAAGTTTTTTGGTTTGGTTTGGTTTTTTCCCCCCTCACCATCCTTACTAACAGAACATGCACAACAGTTGGTTCAAACTAAAGAAGACATTCTTTGCTTCATGCTGTTTACACTTTGTGGTGAGATCCTCCTAGAGAACAAGTCTGCAAGATTACTGTAACTTAAATTATCTTCTGCATCTTGTGATACCAAAATTGAATGTAATTGTTATTTCACTTTTGTATAACCATGTCATTTTTCATTAAGTTTTGTCTAAATAAATTCTCTTAGATTAGGAAGATTAATACAGTCTGATAAAAAGTCACAATCCTTTTCCTTTTTTCTGAATCAGCAAGCTGGACCTAAATTTGTCAAGCTTGATATATAGGTCAAGTCCATCATACAGTGCTGTTGTTCCTCTTATTTTCAATTCAGCTGCAAAAGGCCTGCAGAGAATCTGGATTGCAGACTGGGAGATATGAAGTAGTAGGCAGCAATCTATTTTTACATTTAAAAAGGTTTCCTCCCACCAAGTCTCTCTTCTGGAGTTTTTTCCTTGCTTGCTAATTGCCAGTCAGACACAAAGTAACTTTAGTAAATAATTCTTATTCAAAACTGAATATATAATTTATATTAAAAAGTACTCTGTGGTTTTGTAATCATTAGACTTTTCAAATTCTAAAATGTTAATAACCCATTGACTTGGGGGCTCTTGAGAATCTTTCCTGTTTTGTTGCTTGCTTTAAATGTTGTGTGATAGGTTGTAAGACTTAATGAAGAAATATAAGCATGTTTTAAAGTCATTTTAATGAAAGATGCAAAAATATTATGCATACAAGGGCACAGCTCTTTTGGTTGACTCACTCTGAAGCTTGTTCAAGTGGATCTGATTATCTTTTGTTTGAGTGATGAAAAGGCTTTACTACGAGGCAGAGAGCATGAAGCTGAGGAGTAGAAAACCTCTGACAAGCAAACACCCAAGAAACAGTAATCTCAAAAGAAGGATTTAACTGAAATTTAAATTACTGGTATTAACAGTAAGTGGCACACATAGGTGTGGTAAAAATACACAAACACACAACTTCAGGGGAATGTTACCCTTTTTGTATGAGAACTATATTTGAGCTGCACTACATGAAACTGAATTTTAGTCAAAACACCTATATGGCTAAGGATTGCATCTTTAAATTCAGAGAATGTATATCAAAGGGTGGATTCCAGGTTTAAATTTTTGTGGCCAGTTTGTGACTGACATTTTTATACATGTTGAAGAACACTCTTCTCAGTTCTTTTGCTTGTCATAGGTGGACAATTATATTGATCATAGGGTAAATGCAATTCCCTTCAAAGCACTCATTTAGGTAAATGTCACCTTTTGGTGATATTTGGAAAGGTTTTTTTTTATAAGGAAGTGGATGGTTTTGTACTTCAAATTATTTATCTAGGGGCTAAATGTTAGTAAGAGAAGATATTACGTTATTTCCAGATAGTCAACACTTTGGATACATGCATTTATGCAAAAAGTAATGCATTATTTTGACAAGGGGTTGGTTTGAATTAAAAATGGGATTTTTGATTAGTAGAAGAGATTTACATGATAGGGGGAAATACTGGGCTTTGTCATTATGTATGGTAGTTTTTTCTTGAACTTCTCTGATTTTCAGTTCATCTGATTTTATCCTACATGAGATTTTATGGCAGATTTGATTTCATTCATGTATCTGTTTATTTATCCTAAATGTGTGTGTGTATGCATTTATCTATTATTTGGTTCTTCTGGAAGATGGATTTTTCTGTCTTTATCTTCCTGGTGCCTGTCATAGTGTTTATGGTTATATCCAATATATCAACTGAAAAACAGCAAAAAAATCCAGCCCTGAATGGTACTAACTATGTTTGATTATTTCTCTGGTACCCTTTAAAGGGTAGAAAAGGTTTAAATGCAATGTAAAAATTTAGATAAAAAGGAAGGTAGATATTTTATTTGTTGAAATACGTAAACAAATATTTTATATGCAGATATAACACTACAAATTTATTTCATTTTATTACAAAGTACTGTGTTTATAAACTTCATAGAAAACTTGAGTTACAAGGGAAATTTAGTTTGGAATCAGAAACTTCTTCTGTATAGCTGTCAGCAGTCATCTAAAAAACCTGATAGCAACAAATTCATTCAGATTTGCAGTTCACTAGGCAGTATATCCTGAAATTTCTTGAAATGGCTTTCTCCAAAAATGTTTTCTGTTCATCTTTTGCAATGCACATCCAAGGAGTTTATGCTTCTGTTTGTTACCAGGAATAACAATTGTGTAAATATGTGTACATAAATTTAAAGTATACTAAATCAATATGTGCAATGTCTTAATCCTATTCACGAAAAAGAAAATAATGTGAAAGTATGGTGTTGATCAATTTTCCAGTTCAGTTTTTGTCCCATTAAATTATTAATGTATTATTTATTCATTAATAATTTAATGGGACTGTGAATACTCTACTGTGAAGATGCTGTTAAAAAAAGACAAAGAAGAGGAACTCTTGACTCATCTATATATTACTTTGTTATATAAAAAATACTTTTTTCCTGATTGACAAGATGGACTGTGTTCCAAATTTGAATATTACTGGGGGTTTTTTTCCCTATTGCAAAATCAAGGACTTGATTTATGGCTACTTCAGCCTACAAAAGAGGAAAACTGTGAATTTTTCTATAAATTGTATTTGTCTACTTTTTTACAAATAGTGAAAGAATATTCATACGCATAACATTCCAACTGCTACAAGAAAGATCTTCAGAAATTAAGGTCATCTGGTTAAAGGAATTTCAACAGTTTTCATCAGAGGTTTTATTTCTGTTATCCTGCTTTCTCTGGCTCCAAAGTAAAATATAATTGAAACAAAAATCTTTTGAATCATTCTCTGCCCAGTACAGTGTTGTGTTTTTCATTTCAGCAAGTAGCAAATCATTCTACTGCTGAGAAAGCAGTACAACTGAAATGTTTTATGGGAGTGTTTTGCTTGGTATTTTATCTCCAAAAAGACACTAAATCATGAAACCAAACTAAATTTGTTTAACCAAATATGTTTCCTTATTCAGAGGAGGAACCTGCTCCAAACAGTGTTGTTGAAGAATACCTTCAGGAGAAGAGAAAATATGAAGACAAGCGAAAGCAGCAGCCAAAGAAAGGAGTTTCCCGTGAAGATCAGGTAATAGTTTGATTGCCTGGGCAACAAAAATCCAGAAAATTAATTATGTTCATATTTGAATATGTTTATCTCTTCATTCATATAAAGCCAAGTTTTAAAATCTGTTGTTTCATTTTCCATTAAAAGAAAGTTGTTTTTCGTAAAAATAAATATTTTAATTACCCAAGTAGATGGGTAAGTGAATTTTCAATGTGTGTTTGAAAGGGCTCCCAGTTTAGTGACTAAAATCTTCTGAAAGGGAATGCTGGTCATGAAGAGGTGTCCTTAATTACATTTGAGAGTTTGCATTTCTTCAGTTTATGCTTTCCTCTCCGTAAGATAACACTGGACAGAAATTTACATATTTGGCATTTGTTCTAGCTGAGGTTTTTAACATTTTATGTTACAGTTTAAAAATATCAAACTCATCAATATTCTTGTTGTGAAATGAAAGAAATAGCTTATAAGTACTGTAAAAAGAGAAGCTGTTTTAAAAACAATGAAAATTATTATTCAAAATTAATTAAGATGTACATAGACTTTAGTAGGCAAATGTGAGCAAAGTAAAGTTTGCTTTACAAAAGTATTTTTCTGAAATAGGAAACTCTGAAATGGTTAAATATATGAAACTGCCTATGAAGTGGAAATATCATCAACTTAAAACCTGTGCTGTATATCAAACACATTGTAAGTGGATGTCATTTCAGCTACGAAGATGTTCCTGTTCACATGTTGAATCTAGAAGAGATTGGAAACTTGAGGTTTAGTGACTTCAAAGCAGCATTTGGCAAACATTTATATGTGCAGCAAGCTGATTTAGTCTTATACTAAGAAGTTTATGGAAACTTTGTACATTCAAAATCCCATTATCTTTGAATCAAAGAGTACTAAAGCTCTGTTGGCAGTGTAGATCAAGGGACTTAAAACTATGTCTAATGAATTTATATCAGCCCTGTCCTGGACATCACTGGAAAACAAGATGAGATGATAGGGATATATATTCTTGTAGATCTTAATTTTTATTTATGTAAACCTGCTGGCAACTATTCAACAATAATTAATCAAGTTCTTTGTAATCCATTTCACTTGTGGAGATCCTCTTCTAGTCTCACACCCCTTATAACTGATCCTACAGCACAATACCATTTTCCATCCTCAGTGCAGTAGTTAAGGAAGAGTGAGAAAAGATATGTTTCCCTAAAATACTAGATAATGGAAGTCCTATCCCTCCTGTTCTACAAGGGTCAAATGATAAAGTTATTCGAAGCACAGTATAGCATCTATTGACTTACTGCAAAAATGCCTACTAAGATATTTCAAAATTATTTCTGTCATCAGGTTTATTCACAGGAATGCTGTCACCAGCGAACATTAGACAAGACACGAGGAATGTGGCTTTTTTTCACAGTTTCGTATTAGAAGGGTCAGTTTGTTCCCTTCTGATGATCTAGGCAAAGATTTGCTGTCTCAGGTGTTGCAAGTGTTTGTTTGCGATAGTATGAAAAGCTATAGAACTGGAATGATTTGCAGGCCCAAAAATCCTCAAAACTTTCCTCACTCTCACCTTAAACAGAAGATTAGATGAAACATAAAGAAAGTAAATGCAAAAACCATCCTCCAAAATCTGCCCTTGGCAGTGCTAAAATATGTTTTTGAAAGAATTCAAAAGCCAGGAAACTCCTCAAGTTAGGATTGCTCCCAGAAGGAAATTTGATTCCAGTGAACACTTCTGGTATTTCCTATTTCTGTTTTCTATTCTTGTTTAGTTTTTATTCTTTTAAATTTGAAAAGCTTGACCAAACAAAACTACACAGCCATACAGAGGTGTTTTACAGCGTAGGTTGCCAACATATCACCTACAAATCAAATGTAGCCTGCCACATAAATTCAGTTAGGCACTTACTCCCTGATGCTTTCATTTCAGGAATGTCTCAAATATCAGCAAAAAAAAAAGCTATGGGCTGTGCAAATTATTCATATGCCTATTTTTGAAGAGCCCTCCTCTACCATCACAAGGTTCAGGCATACAACTTTTGTATAATCAAACTTCCATTTCAGATGGGATGATCAGAAACAAGAACTATGGTATGATCTTCAAGTGTCATGAAGGTCTTCAAGGCTTGAATGGTTTGCAATTTATACAGTGGATTACTTTAAAGGGACAATGGCAGGTCTAGAAAGTAAAATTCGTCAGCAATTTTGTTTAATCAGGTGTTTTATTCTATAAGTAGCTACAGATATTTGTTCCTTAAATATGCATTTTTATTCCACTAGATGTGAGAGAAGTGCTTTTTCACACCTGACAGGCCCTCCCTGCTTGCTCTTGTTGCCTCAGCATTGCCTGCCCATTCAATCCATGGGTGCTCTCCATGTAGCCCCACTCTCACACCCCGATCACCTCTCGCTCTCTCACTTGCCTCTCTGAAGTGTTACTTCCAAATTCATACTCTCATTGTACTGTTTCTCATAATAATTTCAAAAAATGTTGTATATACCTGTTGGTGTGTAGAAATACACAACTTCTCTAAAACAATGTGTTTCATTTCAGACACTGGCATTGTTGGACCGATTTAAAACAAAGTTAACCCAGGCGATTGAAGAAACTCCTGAAAATGAGCTTTCTGAACCTGACGTAGATAACGACGAAGGATGGTGAGTTTTTTTGGTTTGGATTTCTGTGTTTACCAATGGAAATCCTGCTGTACTACCATAGTCTCACTGGTAAGCATAAATTTGAGTAGCAGAAAACACTAAATGTGAAGGCAGCTGCTTCAATTAAAATGTATAGCACTCTGAAAAATAAGGCATGAGAGTAGGTGACATTTAGCGTTCTGCAGTTTTAAATCCTTCTAAAACTGTGTATTGGGGGCAGTATTTTTAAATGATGAATGAGATGAAGATAGACTGCTTCATCTGAAGTGTAGGGTGACCCCAAGGCCACTGGGGTATTACTGAAGTTGATAAAGCACTGCAGAAGTTACTGACTCAATGCCTCCCAGTCAAGGAATCAGTGTGTACCCTGTTGTCTCAATACTCATCTTTCATGCAAACTACCCACCTTAGGTAATCAATGGGATAGAAATCAATATGATTTCAAGTTTGATCTTGAAGCCCTAGGCTGCATGCTGTTAAATGCTCATAAAACTATGCATAATGCAAAAATGCATAAAATGCCTGGAAATAAAGAAAAGAAATCCTAGCAAAAAAGTTTTGTAAGGATGCGTTATCTGCGTTTATAAGGCAAACACTACAGCTGGTCCAACAAAATAGGCTGTCTATGCCTACGGTTTTCTTCATAGTTGTGTGCATAAGCCATCAGAGCTACAGTAAAATTACCAGTAAAATAGAAATTTGAACAAAATTCTTGGCAAATGTTTTAAAACAGCTAGTATTTCTGTATCTCATGTGACTTAAAATTACTTTGTTGCTTCTTCAAACAGTGTTTTCTTCCTTCATTGTGTCTTTTCCTACCTCAGGCTGTTTGAGGATGAGAGATAACATACATACATATTTCGAGATCCTTGGATATATTCACTGATATTTTGAGATCCTTCTGTGCTATCAAAGTGCTTCTAAGTCCTCCAAGAATTATAAAGCAACTATTTCAGTTGGAAGGGACCTACAACAATTATCCAGTCCAACTGCCTGACAGTTTCAGGGCTGTCCAAAAGCTACAGCATGTTGTTAAGGGCACTGTCCAAATACCTTTTGAACACTGACAGGCTGGGGGCATTGATCTCCTCTCTAGGAAGCCTGGTCCAGTGTTCGACCACCCTCGTGGTCAAAAAATACTTCCAAATATCTCGTCTAAACCTCTCATGTCCAGTATGAGATTCCTTTATCTTGTCTTTTTATGAACTTTTTATGAACTCGATCTTGATGTCAAATATTTTCTTGTCACAGTAATAATACCAGTCTTTTAAATACTTTTATAGAGTTCAAACATATCTTTCCTATGTCTTTCTGAGTAACTACTGATATCTAATGGTCAGTAGTGCTATCTGCTGTAATTCCTACTGTATGAAGTGCTGTAATTTCATATTATGAAGTTGTGTTTTTGTTCAGAAAACAATATTACATTCAGAATTGCACTAAAAATATACTAAGAATAATATGAAACTATATAGTACACTAATAATTAATATTATATTAATTTTGCAGCTCAGTAACTGTTCATGTTAACTTTACAGACAGATGAGACAGTCTGTTTCCAGATAATCTACTTTGAGGCCAAGTAAATTGTAAAATGTATGTTACACAAATTGGCTATAAACAACATTAACAAAGCAATAAAATCTTCTGAAAGCTATTAATTATTGTGTGAAGCACTCATGAAGTTAAATTGCAAATTTTGGATTAAGTGCTTACATTTTCAGTACCTTTGTTATATAGGAATATTTGAGATAACTAGTGAGTTAACATTTTAAAATTATTTTTTAATTTAAATCTACTATTCAAAAGAGAGTAATTTTACTTTATTTTATTTTTATGGAATACAATTAATGTATGGCATATGCATATATGATACACACAAATTACGTGATTCCTCCAGGCCATTTTGTAGGTCATGATTGCTGTTTTTATGGTAAGAGAAAGCCTGCCAGTATGCTTTGCTCTACTGTCAGGGTGTGTTATCTGAGGTAAAATGATTGCCTCTAAGACATTTTTATGTGTCCATGAGTGGCCACACATTGAGGTATAATTTTCATTCTCTGTCAAGATAGAAACCATTACCAATTTGTTATGTTTTCTTTTGTTTGGCAAACTTCTCTCTGCATATTTGGCTGAGCTGCTGTATTGGCATGGTGCATAGCAGACGTTTGGGCACTTTTCAGCAGCATTCTACTTTTTATGCAATAGAAAATGAAGAAATATGACTCTATTGTAAACAGTGTATATGGTGTTTGATAATTATTACCAGATTTTACTGTCTAAGAACGCATCTGAGGAAATGTTGTGAGGAGTGCTGAAGAAAAATGCGTAAGACTTAAGTTTTAATGTGGGACATCAGAATTTTTTCTGAGACATTTTATTGCAACCTCTGCTGCTCTATGATAATGATTATCTATATTTGTCTGCAGCAATCAAAATCCAACTTCCCTTACAGAATTCCAAAATACCATAATAAACTTGATATCTCCTCAAAGAAGGTGTCAAAGAATAAAAATGTCTGACATTAAGTAAGTGGACACAATTTTACAGCATCTGGGTACCTTAGAAAGACATTATTGGTCTGAGTTCTTCCAGGCATTATTTTCTTTGTGGCTTCATGTTGAGAACTAGTGCTTGTGCTTTCCTCTTAATTATTTGTTAGATGTCCTCAGTACTATTTGATCACTAGTTGTTCTTTATTGGCTTACAATCCAAATAAGAAGGACTCAGATGCATTACTAGATTCTTCTCTTTCCTAGAGGTTGTATAGAGTGCTGCAGAGATAGGTAGGAATTATCTGGCAGAACTCAGTTACATTCTTGGCTTAAAATCTTAACCAAGAAGACTTCTTCCACAAATGTAGGTGAGGTCAGTTACAGTGGCAGTGGGATGTCATTTGCTTAGAGACTAATACTATGAAAACCAAGTATGTCACAACAGAAGACCCAGCTGAAATAGTTTGTCTTCTTGATACTTGTCACTTGGATTACTTGGTAGGCCTGATTTGAAAGTGAAAATACTTCACAGGCTGCACATAATTCAGAACACTGCTGCTACTCATTTTGTTTAGGACTTACTGTGACACATACAGTGGCATGCATATGATACCCATTCAGGTAGTAGTGACACTCAGGGTTCTGATGATAACAAATTGTTGCAACTGTAGTCAAACACAGATTTCATTCCAGAAGGTGTTGCAGCAACTGCAGATAATGAAACTAATGATGCAGTTCCTGTGAGCATGACAAATGAAAATATTTTCAAACTATGAAAATATTTTTCATAGAGAGAAACCAGCAATGGGATAAAAAAATTCTGATGCAATCAAGTACATTCAAAAATTGTTTCAGTTAATGTGTGCAAAATATTCCTCTTCAAATAGGGTAAGAGTGATACTTAATGCTGTAAAACACCCTTTGATCGAGTAATTCTGAGAGTTCTGAGTGCTTCTTTCAAAATGTGAAGTCTGAGAGTTGATACAGCACTCAGCTAAGTCTTTTTCCATGTTGAGTGGAAGGATTACTTTTTTAGTTGCTGGTTTTTTCGTGCCTGGTTTCCAATCCTTTCTAAGCCACAAATCCTTTCCTATTGAATGGTTGCCTAACTTAGTTCTGTCCTGTATCCATACTGTTGATCACTCTTAGTGGAATTTAGCCATTGCACTTTTTAAATTGTATCCCATTTTTCATGCTGCTACTCCTGTTTGCCAAAATCACATGTATTCTAAATACTCCAATACACATTGAAAGCTTCATATTATACATATGTTCTGTAATTATATTCTTCTCCAGTATTGTCCTAAGTGGAAATGAACTAACCAACCATTACCGCATTAAGCTTTTCACTTTGACTAAACTGTGGTTGCCTGCTCCTAAAAACAGCTCTCCATCTGAATTTTTAGGAGCCATACATACTTGTGCAATGTCAGAAATATATTTGTGCTTTCTTATATGGAATACTAGTTTATGTGACGGGAACAGATTCTCTCCTATAAAAATACATGTCATGTCCTTAACCAAAATTCTGGGCTTACACTCTTCTCTCTCTGATCTTTTAAAACTAGTGAAGGCTTCCTGAAACTGCAAGATTATTGGCAAACTGAAGTATAGCTAGTGCTATGACAGCTTTTGATCATCACTCCATACTGCTAAAATACAATATATTACATACAAAACCAGTCAAGTTCACAGAACCTTATAAGACATGGAAGACACATAGGTTAGGAATTCATGATGGGTTATATTTTGGATTGATGGAAAAGACATGCCTGTTCATTCACTTCTTGGGACTGATGCTCTTCAGTATCAGTGACAGAGGCAGTGGGACAGAGTGCACCCTCAGAACATTTGCAGGTGACAGGAAACTGAGCAGTGCAGGTGATAGTAAAGAAAAATGAGATTCATCCAGGGGCAGCAGGACAAACTTGAAAAGCAGGTTCACGTGAACGTCATAAAGTTCAACAAGGCCAAGGTGATGCATTAGGGCCCGGGCAATCCCAGACAAGAACACAGACTAGGAGCAGCCCTGCCCAGAAGGGCTTGGTGTGCTGTGGCTGAGAGGCTGGACATGACCCAGCCATGGGCACTCCCAGCCCAGAGAGCCAAACGTGTGCTGGGCTGCATCCAGAGCAGTGTGGGCAGCAGGGCAGGGAGGGGATTCTGCCCCTCTGCTCTGCTGAGACCCCACCTGCAGGGCTGCATCCAGCTCTGGGGTCACAGAACAGGAAAGACATGGACTTTTTTGAGCTGGTCCAGAGAAGGAACACGAAATTGATTGTATCCTGGAATATCTCTCCTGTAAGAAAAGGCTGAGAAAGCTGGGGTTGTTCAGGCTAGGGAAGAGAAGGCTCTGGAGAGACCTTATTGTGGTAGATATTTCAGTAATTAAAGGGTGATTAAAAGAAAGAGGGAGAGTGACTTTTACTTGGGCAGATAGGGACAAGATGGAGGGTGATGATTTTAAATTAAAAGAGGAGAGATTTAAATTAGATGCTATGACGAAATTTTTTACTCAGAGGGTAGAGGTGCTAGAACAGGTTGCCCAGAGGGTGGCAGATCACCCATGGCAGTGGGTTGGACTGGGTGATCTTTAAAGGTCCCTTCCAACCCACACCATTCTATGATTCTATAATAAGAGCATTGCATTGAGGCAATATTCTGTTCCTGCTTGAAAACTATTTCCATATTGGTAATCTGAGTTCTTATAAATATAGTTTTACATTGTTACTTCTTCAGTTTTGACTTTGTGGAAGATGCCAAATTCATCCTGTTGGACTTTCAATATTCAATGTAAAAACTAAAATATTAACGTGTGAAAGTTGTTCCTTACCAGATGAGCATGATTACTTGAAGTGCATTAAAATTGTTGCCACCAGGGAAGCAGCCAAAATCTGTATCATCCTCAATAGAAGGACTTGGTCTGTTATTAATCTCATCAGTTCACAACTCAGGGCTGCAAGTAGACCTCCGATTGATTTGTGTTACAGTGAAGCCCAGCAATTTTTCCTTCATTCTGCCCCTGGCTAGCAGTTTAGGATTTCTTCTTCAGGATTCAGTTTTCATCACTGGCCTTTATCTGCGTTCAGTAATGCACTCTGCAGCCTTTCAGGATTTGACTGAGACTGCCAGCATGCTACATAGTTCATTTAATTAATAGCACGTGATGCCGCTGCTTCATAATTGAACCACTGCAGTTTCCTGGGTGGAATGTAAGGTGTCACATGTGAAACATAAAGCTTCTTAATCTTTAGAAGAGATCAGCTTTTTCCTTCCCTGTGGAGTGCTGTCACAGCTGTAACTACGCGACAAATGTAAATAAGTCACTTAAGTTTTTTTGGAGGTATGTCTAGACTCTGAAACTTAGTCTTTCTTTTTATTTGAAATAACAAATCCATTCAGCTTTCAGATATACTGTGGGACAAGAAAGAATGATTAAAATGGGAATTTGGAATGAGGTGGTAGTTTTTCACATGGTTTTTCAGTCTAAAATTCTTCTGGTTACTTTCCTGTGTTGAGTCTAAACTATTCTAAATGTTGATTAATTTGAGGTATAGGAAAAACAGACTTTTTAAAATCAAAGTGAAAATGTCAATACCTGAAAATACTCTCCAATTTGCATAAAAGGTTATTGTGAGAACTGTGTGACAGTAAAGGTCTTCTATTTTAGACAGAAAGGTGTTTCATGTCTTGCTTAATGGATGGTTTCATGTCCATGTTGTGTAATTACTATTAAAAACGTCATGTAAGATAATGAGGATTAAAACCAATTCAAGTGAATTTAATTACATGCTTGCTTTAATGTTCTTTAATGTTAAAAATATCTTGTGTCTTAGAAAGCTTTTAAACATATCTTCTTCTTGGTCATAAAATATTTTTATTTCAACAGTGATGCTTTACATAGATAAGATCACCTGATTTTTGCAGAAATTGAAGGTTGTAGGTCTTTTTATATTAATTTATTGGTTCTGTGGGCAAAAAACTCATGGAAGTTCAGTGCTAACTATTTAAATTGCAGCCTAGTTTATATAAGTCAGTACTGTAATCTGTTCCCAATTCTGAATTTTGGAAAACTGTCACTGAGATCACTTAAATATTGTGAGAACATTGGGTCTAATGCTGAGCTCTTTTTGCCAGGACAATAATTGGGATTTTTTACCCAGTTTGTGGAGATAGCTTTGTTTTACTCCAGAACAAATAAAAAATAAATCTGTGTATTGAATGAAGGTATTCTCTATCCAGCATCAATAGTTATGCCCTCTATCTTCTTTAAGAAATGTTTTTATTCATAATACAAGGAAGTATTTCAGAATATTTATGATTGGTTTCATGAAAAATGTGGCACAATTAGGAGTGGAAACACACAATATTTTACTTACCTTGTGTTCTCACAGTAAAAGGTTTGTAACAGAGTGAGATTGGGCTCTTAAAACAGCATCACTTTTCAATGTCTGTTGTAGAGTATAGACTAGAATTGGTTTGTGCTTGGGTTTTTTTTAATTGAAATAGCAATTTCAGAATCAGGTCAATGTTGATGTTAGCCAGACTATTTTTCTATTTTAATATTTAATTTCTGTTAAGAACTAAGTCACAATGCACACTATTAGTAATTAACATTTGATAATGTATTCCATTTAAAAATATTGGTTATATTTATTTTTAAACCTTGTTTTTTATACATTTTATAAAATACAGATTTTTTCTTTCCTACAAAACCTCAAATTTAGGGTTATGAAATATGGCTTCCTCAAGATTAGCACCAGTCTTTGCAGCTTCAGTTGCAGAAGCTTAACTGTGACAAACACAGTAAACCCCTGAAAACTGAGCTGCAATCTGTTTTACATGCTGATGCTAGCTTGGGGAATGACAGAAAAAGTGCTGCTGTAATTTATGCCAGTGAGGCACAAAGATGGATTAAAGCCATGTTTGCTCCCCTCCTCCCATCCAGATTTGAGCCAGCGTTCCTTCACTAGTCTGGAAAAACTGGCTCTATATTAGGTCTCTCCTGCTAAGGCCATTGATTTACTCAACTACATTTTTTAAAAGTTGACAAAATACTTACTTGATTGTTACAAAGGATAAATGAATGCCAGAGGTCTGTATTAGAAACACATTGGAAAGAGAGGTTTCTTTTCTATTTGGCAAAAAAATAAGCATTTGTTTGGGTTTTAGTACTGCCACTAACCTTTTAAGGAAGAAAGAAAAAAAAACCTTCTGCTGTAAATCTTTCTCTTTTTTTCTCCAGTTTTGTCTCCACCTTCACCCCTGTACTGCTAGAATATGGTCAGACCTTGCTTGATCTGTAAATGCCAACCCCTACCCCACTGCTTCAGTCAGTAATTCATATTAACAAATCATTCTTCTGCTGACATTGTATATTGATTGCCTCTAGCTGTTCAGCATGTCTGAGAAACTCAGAGTATTTAAAGTGGGGCTTTTTACTTGTTTATTTGTTGTTAATTCCTCTATATCTGAGCTTATTTGGACTAGGCATCTGAGTTTGACAACTGTAACTTAAATTCAGAGATGATCCATGCTTCAGTCAAGGGATATCTAGTGTTAGATTTACTGTCTGGAAATCTGATTTTTTTTTTTATTGCCAGAAGATCTAGTGAAGAATGAAGAAATAATCTTCTAAATTTTCATTAGCCTGGCTTAAGTTTCCTGCATATTTACACACCTTTTCAAGCGCCCTAACTTCATCTCATTGAATGACATATTTAAGAAGTAAGGATTTGGATAGATTCAGAATGAGAGAGAGAGAGGGGCAAAAGAAAAGGGAGGGTGTCCAGAGGAATCTGAGTGTTTTGAAAATCTTAGTATTTTTGTGCTAGAAATACTCTGTTTTCACTTCAGCTCTGTGCTGTGGTGATACAATAATGCCTGTGTTAATGCCTGAGTGCTTGTGTTAACTTTGGGAGGTGATTTGCTGACTGAGAGTATCAGATGTTACACAAGCTATTGCCAGAGACAGGATGGTAGACTGGATGGATCACTGGTCTATTTTGGTATGGTGGCTCCCATGTCCTTGTAGTAAACGCTATGTAGAGTTTTTCTGTACTGTTGTGCTGTCTGGAACAACATCTGGAATTTGCATTTTAGTCTTCCATACCAATCTACTCTACCAGGAGCAGATGTCTATTTAAAGCATCCATCTTCTTGCATCAAACTACTTAACATTTTTGTGAAGGGGTCAAGGATGTAGTGTAAATAACCAATATCAAGATAGGATAACTGAATTTTATATAGAAAAATATTTATTGCTTGAAAAAGTGAATTATCATAGCTTTACATAATTCTCTTGATACTATGAGAACTCATCACATATTCCCACAGATTAACACTGAATAAGATGAGCTTTTTCATAGTGAAGGTGATTTCCCCTTCTTCTTTTAGAAGGTTACTTACAATGAAATGTTCTTTCAAGAGAAAAATATTTTTAGTACTATCTTGAACTATCCAAGGATACAATACTATATTAATCTTCACCAAGATTAGATTACTTGTTGTTAGCTTTGCAAAAACTAGTATCTTTGAGGTTCTTTTTAAGCTGGGCTCCCATGGTTAGTGAAACTATTAGTTTTCTTTTTATAATTTTGGCAGTGAATATTTTGTGATTAAGCTGAGCATATTATATGCAAATAAACTATCTCAGAAAGTATTATTTTGGGAATATCTGCAGAAGTTCTGCTGTAGGCCAATACAAAAAGAAAATATAAATGATTAATTCCTTGGTCTGTGAAGGACCCAGAATTTTCTGGTTATTCTGAAGAGGTTAAGCCAGTTTTCAGTCATCCAGTAACTGTAATATACAAATTCAAAAGGCTGGTTAAAGTTAACAGGAGTGTACAGGCTGAGTTTGTATAATATTTTTTAAGCGTATTTTCATCAGTTTTACTTGCTTAACGCTGGGGACATTTTTGCTTTTTACAAGAGCAGCAGTAATTCCTCCATTGTTGTGCTGGTTTAACCCACTTTCCGTGAGCAAGCAGGTGTTCAACCATCTCCAGGGGAGCAGGGCCCCATCCTGCATGATAGTAACTTGGGAAGACAAACACCATCACTCCAAACATCTCCCTCTCCTCCTTCTTTCCCCCACTTTGTATACGGAGCATGATGTCCCATGGTCTGGAGTATCCCTGTGGTCAGCTGGGGTCACCTGTCCTGGCTGTGTCTCCTCTCAGCCTCCCAAGCACCCCCAGTCTCCTCACCAGTGTGGCAGTATGAGAAACACAAAAGATTTTGGCTTTGTGTGAGCCCTGCACAGCAACAGCAAAGACATCATGGTATTATCTTCCCTGTGTTCAACACAAATCCAAAGCACAGCCCCACATCAGGCACTGTGAAGAAAGTTAACTCTAACCCTTCCAAAACCAGCACAAACAGCTGAAAGATGAAATATTGTAAGCTAATAGACTCTCTTGGGTATTGCAGTTTACGTCAGGAGAGTGCAGGGGGTGCAGTGTTTAAAGCAATAACAAAATTTAAAATTTTTGTTTAAATCTGTGTCATAATCATTAGCATGGATTGAAACAATATTATTTTGAAGGAGTAAGTATCTGATGTGAATACTTAATGTTTGAAGTGGACTGCAAAATGGCACATAGCTGTATTTATAACTATTTTCTCACTACACTTCTAAGCATTTTTTTTAACATTAAAAACTTCTATGGAAAAACTAATTATTTGGATTTTGCTAGCTCTGAATAGCAAACTTTATTTTTCTTTTTAAATTCCAAGTCAATAAACATGAAAAATACTGGGTGTTATGAAAGCATTAAAAAAAGGGACAAGATATTCCATCATTAGGAAGGGAGATGAGGAAAGAGAAACAAGGAATGTGGAATGATGAAAACAAGTACTGAAAGAAAGAAAGAGTGAAATATCTTAGTGGTAACAATCACAGCAGAAACCTATGACCAGAAATTATTACTAGAAATTATTATGTGAGTCAGTCTCTTTTCCCAATTAACAAGTGATAGGACAAGAGCATGCAGCCTTAAGTTATGCCAGGGGAGGTTTAGATTGGATATTGGGGAAAATTTTCTTCACCACAAAGGTTATCAGGCATAGGAACAGGTTGCCCAGGGAAGTGGCTGAGTTACCATCCCTGAAGGTATTTAAAAGGCATGTAGATGTGGCACCTCACTACATGATTTAGTGGGCTTGGCAGTGCTGAATCAAAATGTCGAATTTGTTGATCCAAAAGGTCCTTTGCAACCTCAGGGTTTCTATGATTCTCTGATTATAAACTTAGTTAAAGTGAAATCATATCTGGTTTGGCAAACTAGGCATGGTGGAAATGTGTGATACAGTGTAAGGTTTAAATACCTACAGAGGTGTTTAAGTGCTACAGAGGGGTCCAGGCTTTTGTAAGTAATTTAGCACAGCTCCAGTAGTATGAGTTAATGAGACAAACGATGCTCAAGGAAATTGTTTTCTGAAACATCTTTTTTGAGACAGAAGTAGCTGTGTGAAACAGTGATAATTAGAGAGATGAATCTGTCTCTGAGGATATCAACCCTCATTGCTATAAGAATTAAAATCTACTTCAAGTACTTGGTAAAAAATTGTTTTTCTTTTAATGATCTGTAAGAGAGAGAAACTTGGATTGCAAGACTTCTTTGCATGTAAAGAGGGATAATGGGTTATGTTACACAAGAAGGAAAACAAATCTGGATGGTGAGACAGGGCAAACAGAAGCTACGAAATTGTTTACAAGAGTTGTATTACACAGAGCACTTAGTGATAGTTGCAGATTTCATTAGACACAAACATACGTCCTCTCTCCTGCTGCATTGTGTTTACAAAATTGTTCGTAAAGCTCTTGGACACATTTATGCAAGGAATAATGACAGCAGCCTGATCCAAGAGGCTTATTTTGCTTGTAGCATCTCAATTAAAAAAAAAAAAAAAAAACTGGAAAAAAATTAGATGTTAGTAATGTATTTCCTCCTTCAAAATTCCCTTTGTTTTCTGGCCTTGACATTCTTTTTGCCTTGTTCATATTCTTGTTCTCTTGCCTCAATTCAAAATTTATGCTTGTTTTTAATTGTCATTTCACGGTTTTCTTCTCTTGATTTACATTTTGATAAGTCTCTTTCTCTCTGTTTTTGTTTCTCATTCTTGTATTTTTTTAGTCTTTCCCTTCCTCCGTTTTTTTTTTTTTTTGTAGTCTCTTAACTGTCTCTCAGTGTTTCTCAAATGTCTCTCCTCTTCCTGTGCCACCCACTACTCTACTGGGAGTGGAGAGAGTGCAAGTGAGTTCATTCTTCCAGAATAGCCTATTTTTTTTCCTTGGGAGAGAGATCTTTGCTTTGATCTGTGGATTCTCATCTGTTTTCTCATCTGTTCACTTGAATTGATTTTCTTTCATTGTGTAGGTATCTTGAAGATGATGGAAGGAAAGTGCTAGAATGTTTCCTACATTAATAATTGATGCTTATGCTTCTACATTTACTGTATTTGAAGGAAAATTAGCAGTAGTCTATAATTTACGAAAGCAGTAGTGTTTGAGTACCTATCATTGGTTTTGTTTTAAATATGGGATGCATTGCAAAATTGAGAAAAATAGGAAGCCTGTTACTTGCAATCAATATTCAACTCAGAAACAAATGGTACCACTTGTAGTTATTGGTCCATATTGGTCGCATTTTTTTAGAAAGAGGCAACACTGAATTTCTTGACACAGATACTTATTCCTTCTGCATTCATTTTAAGCAACTTGATGGAAAGAACCAATAACTACATAAAACACAGACATAATGTTCAAAATTATGATATTCAGCATTTTACAGCAACATGATTTAGTTGTTTTATTTATTTTGTATTCATTTAGTGCAAAAAAAGGGAGTATGGCACCAATTGCAATGTTTTATGCAGGCACCTCCAAAGTGCAGGCACCTGTCTAAAACTGCTTAAGAATTTACTGCTGCTCCTCCAGAAGCTACTACCCTTACAACAGAGTTGGCAGGATGTAACTTTTGCTCACACTTGTTGATGATTTCCTGTTTAAAATGCTGATGTAGTTGAGTGCAAGATAATGTCCCAGGTTTCACTTCAGGAGGTTTGCTCTGTAGGGCCAGCTGTGCAAGGAAAGTTGAAGGGGGCAAGTCAGCAGGTGGTAGCTGACAACAGCTATATCAGTTTGAAAACAAGCGTGGTCTTAGGCAATACAACTTTCATTTCAGTTCGTGTAAAAATCACTGATGCATAAGTGTACCTGGAGGTTTCCACTTCACCAGTAGAGCAAAAGTATAGTGCTTCCTTACTCATGCAAGATTCAGAATTACTCAGTTCTCTGATTGCCACTTCAGTTTCTCCCAAAGGGGATTCTAGAAAGGCCAAAACTGTTGGACTGCAGGGCTTCTCTTTATGCTGCACTTAACATGACTACCACTTGTCAGCAGCTGGCATATGGTTCAGATCCAGTGCATGGCTCACACATCTCAAAAGCAGAGGGATTACAGTATATCATATCTTTTCTTACAAGTACCGTCTCATATCACTAGGCCGTAAGAATATCCACATACCTTTGAAATCTTGTGCTGTCTCTGAAACTTTCTTAAATTAATTCATATATTTCAGTCTAATGTTTCAAGACATTCCATTCTTGGAATGCAGAAGAGAGCCAACTACTGAGTGTTCTCCAGTAACATGAAAGGAAAGAAACGCCAGGCAGCTTCTCTCCCATTACATGGGATAGGACCACGGTCAACTGTAGGATGCTGTCATCTGGTCAGGGTAGAAATCAACCTCGTCAACAATAAATCCTTGCAAAGATTGCTCATTCATTTCTGTTAAGAATATAGTTTTGTGACTGTGTCTTCTATTGAAGAAAGACAAAAACTAGGTACTTCAAATCCAGAGTTACCAGTTTTGGCAAGCTATTTCGTTTTACAATATTTAACAGAAAAACTAAGCTGAAAACTGAGGTTTTGTTTTCTTTTGAGTTTTGCTTGCTCGAACTGACTACCTCTCATCCTTCAAATTTTGAAAGTGGACTTCAAAATTGAATGTCTCTCTTATGTAAAGCTATCAACGTCAGTGATAAGCACAAGTTAGTGGGTTCCTGAAGCCAGAGATACAGAGATGAAGTTTCGGCTTTCAGCACAGTGACATGCAGAAACATGACTGGGCAGCCAGCTCCTCACCGAACCCAGGAACATGCAGAAGGGAAAAGAGCTATAAATTGAACAAGGAAAAGTTTTATGAAACTTGTATTTGTGGAGCTACGCCCTAACTCTGCACTTGGAAAACTATGCAAATGCAAACTTCAGTTGGAGAAACTTGAGTAAGATTAGTTGAAATTCAAATGCTTAATATAGAAATAATTACCAAATGCTTCCTATATTCTTTTAAAATAAATAATTTAAATTGCTTTTGAAAAGCAATATTCACTGTGATTCACCATTCATAGGAATGCAGAACAGATCTACCTGGGAAGATGTGTGACTTACTAAAATAAGCTTAAGTTCACAGAAGGAAAATATTTCTTAAAATCTCCACTGAAGTCTGTGTTTATTTTGCTTTACCTCTAAGATGCTGCATCTAAAATTGATTCTGGGAATATCAAAAAGTTTCTTAATATTGACTTATTTTTAATCACAGCTGGGAATGTCTTAGTGGAAAGTTATGAATAAGAGTCAGAGACTATGACTTCTTTCAGCTCTTGGGGAGAAGTAAATATTGCTTAGTCTGAATCTACTGCATCTAATTTGCAAACTACTTGGGGCACTCTAGAATCAGAGATGTATTTAATTTTAATTCCTATTAGTTGTATCGTGCAGGTTGTGTCCTGTGCTGCAGTATTCTTGAAAACCTGAGTTGAGGAAAGGACTAAGTGTGACTACACTTCTGCTTACACTCTTATAACACATTTTAGAACCATGCACCAAGGAATGACTCTGTCTCTTAGGCCTGTACTTTACTCAGACTAGGACAGAGGGATTTGATATGTGTACTCATCTTTAAAAAGTTGAGAAGAATATGACAAATGCAGAAAGCATGTTAGCTAAAATAAATTACTTCAGTCCCTCCACTGTGAGACAATGTTTTTATAATTAAACTACAAATATGCAACCATGAGTCACTCTGATGGTACATTATGTTACTCTGAATTGTAGAGATGACAAAAAAAAAAGTTTGGGTGTTAGTAGTGTGGACAGGGTTATAAACTACCTAAGTTTTTTACACTGGAAATAACTCTTAAGTATTTATGAAACACAGATGTCAAGAATCAGTTGTGATGAAAATGCTCAATTTTTGTTTTTAGGAATTTTCTAAAGCATTCAAGCAGATCATGTATGGTCTATAGCTTTCATTTTTTTCTGGTTTCTTTCATAGTACTATATTGTAATCTGCAGTAAGTGAGCTGGTTCTCCCTCCATTTCTTTATATATGGAGATTTGCACTAAAGGTCTTTGAAAACTGTTTTGTTCAAAATATCTTACATATTGCAAGAGACCAATAAAGCAGTGCTTCGTGGGCCACAAAACTTTCCTTTTGAAACTTGCTCATTTTTCCTGGATTTTGTGTCACAAAGACTGTTGACAAAGACATGCTCTAAAGATAGATATGCTTAGATTCAGATCAGTATAGTTCTTAAGTTGTCCATCGAAGTCAAAGATGTTTTTGAAATTGATCGCACAAAATCCAAAAGTAAAGTGTGGTTTTTCCCTAGATATATGTGTTTGCCTTGAAAAAATAAGTAAACACGTCTCTGAGCAATTTGTTCCAGTGTTTCACCACCCTTGTCTTAAAAATGTCTTTCTTACCTTACCTGAATCTGTGCTCTTTTGGTTTGCAGCCTTTACCATTTGTCATGTAACAATAGCCTGTGCTAAAGGGTCTGTCACCATCTGTCCTAGTAAGTCCTATTGTGTACTGATAGTCTGCAATAAGATCTCCTGAGAGCCTTCTCCAGGCTGAACAGTCCCAACCCTCAGCCTGTCCTCACAGGAGGGCTGCTCCATCCCTCTGATCATCTTGGTGGCCTCCTCTGGACTCCCTCCAGCAGCTCCATGTCCTTCCTGTGCTGGGAGCCCAGAGCTGGATGCAGCCCTGCAGGTGGGGTCTCAGCAGAGCAGAGGGGCAGAATCCCCTCCCTGCCCTGCTGCCCACACTGCTCTGGATGCAGCCCAGCACACGTTTGGCTCTCTGGGCTGGGAGTGCCCATGGCTGGGTCATGTCCAGCCTCTCAGCCACCAGCATCCATAAGTTCCTCTTGGCAGAGCTGCTTCAAGCCCTTCTTTTGACAGCATGTGTTGGTATCAGCAGTTACTCAGGTGTAAGATCTAGTACTTGGCCTTGTTGAACCTCCTGAATTTCACATGTGCAACTTCTCCACTATGTAACTGTGATGTTTTCAGATTACTGGAAATGTGCTGAAATCAGGAAATATCTAATTGGGGGTGGAACTTCTAATGAACTGTAGGAAAAACAATGAATTGAACAAGGCATTTGTTTAGTCTAGTATTCAGAGAATTAAAAAGCAT
Organism: Acridotheres tristis; assembly: GCA_037013685.1. Taxonomy (NCBI): domain Eukaryota; kingdom Metazoa; phylum Chordata; class Aves; order Passeriformes; family Sturnidae; genus Acridotheres; species Acridotheres tristis. The sequence continues at coordinate 59,268,253 of CM072919.1, read as the reverse complement.
GATCTGAACCAAGTTGACGTGGAGCAGCAGAACATGAAGCATTCCCCTTTTGATCTTCTGTGTACCTACTTCAAGTATTTTCCATGTAAACTCTTCCCCACTTTTGTAAAACCCTCCACCCTGGTGAAAGGTGTCTAAAATGACTAATAGGAAAACTTGAGAAACACTCCCTGTTCCTGGGAAAACTTGCCATATATTTTGGAAGATATGCTAAATAGAAAAAGACAAGAAAACAGAGCTTAGTATGTGAAACAAAATCCAGAGGAAACTCTGTGTTTAGCTGTACTTTTCAAAAGGAGTCTTTACAAAATGATCACTTTATAATCTAAGGGTCTTCCAGTAAATTTTAAAAAGAACAAAACAGCAACAAAAGAAACCCAGGTCGGTTTTTTTTAGCTATGTCCAGAAATAAATGAGAAATTTTGCCATGAATATCGTAATTACAAATTGTAGCTTCCATTCTTCACTGAGTTGGAGTTTTTTGGTGGTTTTTTTGTAGGATGTCACATGTCCTTCAGTTTGAAGACAGAAGCAGAAAGGTGAAAGATGCAAGCATGCAGGATGAAGACACTTTTGAGATCTATGATCCACGAAATCCTGTAACTAAGAGGAGAAGAGAAGAAAGCAAGAAGATAATGAGAGAAAAAAAGGAAAGGAGATAAAAGGAGTGTAAAGTTAGCCAGAGCTGCTTTGGAAAGTGACTGCAATAAAGCACTGGCTCTTTTGTAAACTGATCCTAAAAATACCACTGGACAAGTGTGAAAAGGAATCTCTCAAGAACCTGTCGTGCAGTTTTGAAGCAGAGCTGTCATTTGTTTCTTAAGTTGTGTGGTCAAGTGCTCTCACTGCATTTGTTATCAAACCTTTCTAAAGGTTTTTAGAATGATGTATTTAATAAAACAGCTGACTTGGCTTTTGTCTGTGCTTTAATTACAGTAGTCAAAATCTTTGTTTAATCAAAATATGGTATTCAAAAATTTTCAATATAATGAATGAGAATTTGTCTAAGTGAGGGTCAGGTTAGAAGATGGAAACCCCATCTGTAGGCTTTTCAGATTTTATGAAAGTACAATTTGAATTATTTTCATTGTTCTTTAAAAGACATGTAATCTTTGCTTGCCTGAACCATTCTGATACAGAATTAAGATGATGCAGTACTTTTTCGAATGATCACAGCTTTCTTGAAACAAGCTAAGTTTAATCTGAGATTCTGGTTTATTGGCTCCTTCTTTTGAAATACGCATTCCAGTACAGATTCCATCTTGGGAAGCTGAGGTAATACATTTTAGATGTGTTCACTATCCATACCACATGAATAAAAAAAGATAATCTGAATATGCTGTAATGGTTGCTTGAACCATTTATTACAATACCAGAAGGATCCCTTTGGTAGAATTTTCACTGTAAAGAAGCAGGTAATGAAGATTGGTTTGTTAATTAGTCCAGTACAGAAGCAAAAGAAAATGTGATCAGTCTGACTAAAAACATAACCTTGCTTTTAACAAATATTCTATCATCTAAAATTATATTCTATCACCTAAAATTAAACAGTTCAAGCTTCCAGTTTATAGGTTTTCCTCATATTTTACCACTCTGGGTGTTAATATTTTTACAGATAAACAGGAATTTTCATTGCTCTCTCTTTACAGCAGTTCTGGTGTCACAGGAACGTGAATTACCCAGATGGCCAATAGCTAAAGAAGAGTGAACAAGGTCATTAAAAAGTGCCACCAGAGCAGTGTTTTTGCTGATGTTGTTTTTAGAACAAGTTCAGTAAGGTATGGTGTCCTTATCAAGCTGCCACTGCCAAATTTCTTGATAGGGTTTGAGGTGTGAGATACATAAACCTGCATTGGTGGGTTAATATGGCCCAAATGTCAGAGGTTAGATTAATACAGACTATTGCTTTAATGCACAGTGCAACCTTTGAGATAAGGAGAAAACTTGGAGGTGTGAAGTGAGATCCTGTATAAAGCTGTCATTATCCTCCTCTTAGACTGAGTGAATTATGCTGTGCCATGGTGTAAAGAAGTTAAGAGGGGTTACATTCCTTAACGTGGCCATTCACAAACTAGTAAGTCAAAGCTTTTAAATCATTAAGTCATTTCTTTTGGGCTGCTGCTGGCAAAGTGAAGAACATTTGTTGTCACGTTACCTCTATTCATTGCTTTGTTTGTGGAGAAAATTTTAAATCAGTCATTACATGAAATGAGCATATCAAGCGCCCATCGTGGTGGAGATGGGAGGGAGGAAAAGGTCAGTTGTGAACATAGGGAAAAGTGAGGGCTAGATCTGAAAAGAACCTTGAGCATCAATTCCAGGACAGTTACTGCCCCTGGAATTAAAAAATGTTCTAATTACATGTATTTCCTGCAAGCTAAAGTAGGATGCACGAGTCAGTAAATGGACAAGTTGACTAACACTCTTCTAAGCTGAATATTTTTGCTGACTACCCGCCAGAGCTCTGAGTAAGCTGTGTTAGCTGATTCCCAGTTTTAAGCAATAGAGAAGCCCAAAGAGGAAACTTAACTTGGGGTTAGGACTCTGCTCAGCTGGAAGAGCTTTGAAAAGTCTGGACCTTGCATACAGGAGTGGTAGCCTGACAAGAGAGTAACTATGTTGACATTTTCCTGGTAAGTGTGCAATGAAAGGGTATCATAACTAGTTAACTGGTAGTCACTTAGAAATGGGCTAAGTTGTCTAAATTTTATTCATTTCACTGAAGCAAAAGTAGTTCTGTATTTCATTTAGGAGATGTTTGGAGCAAAGTTAAGAAAAGCTTATGTCCAAAGTACATTCTCAGGTAAAGCTAATGCCAAAGAGTAAGCACCTCACAAAAAGAAGTTGTAATGATGACATTTCTCTGAAACAAGTAGTTTGCAATGTCACAGGTAACTCCCATTCTGCCAGTAATAATCCTGCCTGTTTCCCATACTGTCAGGCTAGCAGAATCATTTCAATTCAAACCTATTTCAGTCTTCATCTGGCATTGCTGTAATTAGTTGAAGTGTTGAGTGGTACAGCATTGCAGTGTTCTCTACAGACTCTGCAATGTGTGTGCTCAGAGTTACACCTTTTATTTGTCAGTACTGAAAATCAAGCGGGGAATACATTGTGGGTAGGTGTCTCACTCTCTGTGAAACAGTCATATTGAGCTAAGTTAGTGGCTGAAAACTGAAGAAACAGTTGGTTTTGTGGCTGAAGAAAGAATTTGTTCTATGGTAATGAGATTTTTGACTGATTATATTTTCTTTAAATCTTTATTAAGCATCTCACATGTTCCACCCTTATGGCCACCACCTCACCTGTCTGTGTAAACATGAGCATAATCTCTACATAGTTGTAACATCCAGCTAGGAACATTTGTCTATGCACTATTAATACAAAAGCAGTGTCTTAACAGTTGCTTGTGAACCTTTACTTCCTAAAAATGCTAATTATGAGCACCGATTGCACAGCTTGAAGATGCAAACCACAATGCTGATATGTAATAATTTCTGTAGACAAGTCAGTGTTTAAAATCTACCTCAAAATTGGATCTATCAAAGGCCTACCAATATTTAGTGGCAGTTAACCTGCAATTTCAATACATCAGCTTTGCTGCCAATACAGTGGGCCAGTGTTGACAAATGTTCTGTGACACAGTCCCTGCAGTCATCCCTGTCTTTCTTTTATTATAAGCATTAATGGAACCATTCATTTTGTAAGAGGGAATGTGACTTTCCTAACTGAAAAAAAGGGATGAGGGAAAAGCTTTTCGTCCTTGCAGATACTATTATGTTGGTAAAGTCAACATTTTCATTTCCAAACCAGCTGGATTTTGAGTAGATAAGGTCCTTCTAGGCCACATCTGGTAGTGGCAAGATCCTCGAGAAGAGCTTAAAGGCTTGCTTCAAATGCTGTCAGTGATGCCAACAGTGAGTACAATGTGCCCTTTTTACTTTGGAGCTAAAAAAGCCCTGAAGTACAACAGAGCCTGGTTTATTTCTGTCAAATAGCCACTATGCCTACACTGCTAGGGGTGTAGTCTGCAATGCCACATTACGTCGCTTTCCCTGAGCTGCTGGCTTCCAGCCTGAGCAAGTTTGGGAAGAGGTTTTTCCCATACTGTCTCCTTTCCCCAGCAGAAGAGTGTCTGAACTATAATGGTTAAAATAACTACACAGTTGTCTGCTTTCGTCTAGAGGACATCAAGTTTGCAAAAGACACAATTATGTTTTGGCAACATAAAAACTAGCTTCAGACAGAAAGGATAGCTCCAGACTCTGCCTCATTCTGGCAGGGACATATGCATCTGTCATTACTTAAATGATGACATACTTGGGCTGTTAGAAGATGAGGGCACTTCTTACCTGTGTGTTCTCAGTAAAAGATATAGGTATTCGCTTGCGTCTTTCACTGTAACAAAGAATGAGCTGATCATGTAGTGGCTATATGTATAAAGTTCCTGATGACGTATGTACAACATAGAGAATGCAAACTGAAAAGTTTTTGAATGTGTCTGATGATCCCTTGATAGCACATTCCTGCCCTACTAGTATAGCAAGCACCAGAAGTTTGCTACTTCCCAGTCGAGTGCCATAAGGTGACTCCCTTCAGGTTATCCTGGGCAGATGTGCCACATTCCAGCTTGATACTCATGCAAATTCCTCATGCAAACTGGCAGACACCTTGTACCCACAGAGGGGCTCTCTGATGAATAAGTTCTCGTCTGCAAGGCACCCAGGGCAGGTGGCATGCAGCCTGACAGAGGCCTGTGCACCTCAGCTGCTGTCACAACAAAATATTCCTCTAAATTCATTTTCACAGTACTTTTTCTTGGCAGGATTTCACTTCCTCTTCAGTATCCATCACAGATGGGGTTTTCTATTTGATTTTTCACTCCTTTTGGATTTTTAAGAACCCACTCACACAGCACAAGCTTAATTTATAAGTCACAGATTAGAAGAGTGTGTTTAAAAAGCTACTGCACACTTGTGCAGGTCTTTCTTGTGCATCTCACACAGACACATAAGAATTGGTTTCTACCTCCACAGACTTCATCACTACTTCTCACATCATCATGCCTTCACTGTCAGCCTCTATTACAAAGGGCCAGAGAAAGAATTTATGTCCTCCCTCTCCTCAACCTTTTGATAGCTTTTGCAGTTATAGCTAGCCTCTGCCCCACTGTCCTCTCCTCTCTATGTCTCCTGGCTTCCTGGTGCTGAGCTGGAGAACATGTAAACCACCAGTCAAATCACATGCAAAAGCTGGAGCTGCATTTTATTTTATTCTGTGCCTGTGTAGATTCTGTACATACTACAAATGCAAAAAACATGAAGCCAAAACTTCAGAAAGTAGGCTTAAAATTTATATTTAAATGTTTTTGTTTTAAACACTTCCTTTGTATATCTTTTTTTAATTATTATTCCTGAAGCACATAGCAAAATAGCATTGTACCCGATCTGGCCACAGAATGAGGATCTGCTGATTGTAACCTACAATTGTTGTCTGGTATTACCTCAAAGCACTACAAATGCCTGAAAGCTATTTTTTGGGGAAAAAATTATTAAGGCCTTTTTTAAAACACAAATTGTTTGCTACTAATAATCTTCTACTTTTAAATCACTGTTTTAAAAAAAGCACAAAGACTCTGCCTAAACAACTCTAAATTTACAAACATGAAAGAAAACTACAGACAACAAGACAGCACCTTCTGGGAAAAAAAAAGATCCTAAACCTCAAGACATCAGAAAAAAATTTGCATTTTTAAGACTGACTCACCAAATCTAAATGAAAAAAAATTGCATTTTAGAGAAGGTAGGTGGGAAATCTACACTTCATGGTCTAGATGATCACATGGAAGACAAAACAAGTCCTGATATGAACAGCTTTTACTATGGTTCCTGTTTCTAATTTATGAAATGCACTGGCTTTGGAACTAAACATGTTATGATGGTCATATTTTTATGTCAATGAGTATTACACACTTGAAAGTCCAGTCCAATATACATAAGGTTATTTAAGCTGCATACTTGCCCTTTGTGATTTGTTTGTAGTAGTAAAAGGGCACAGTTACAGAATAGCCCTAGGATAGCCTTTAGTTTTGGCAGCTTTATTTGGAAGCAATAAAGCATTGAAAGCTGAACCTCTTTATATTGAACATAGTCTGGAAGATCACATTTTTGCAGCCACTATTGAAACTTGTTTCCAAAATCACATATGTTCTTCAGAAGTAACTTCTGAGTTGAACAGATTCTAATGCAACATTGCATTCAAAGGATACTTCCTTCACCTGCTTGAACAGAGACTCTCTTGGGAAGCATGGTCTGACCTGTATAATGAGATATTGCATCCTTCCATCTAAAAAGTTATTTCACTGGAACAGCAGAAAATAACCGCCAGTATGTGGTCAGTCATTTTAAAAAAAGATTTCCATTACAGCTACAGTATGGTCTCCCTTACATTTACAGAATACAAAAACCAAAGAGTTTATGCATTAAATACATTAATTATTTCAAATGTCAGAGCATGAGTTGGTCCTAAGTGTTCAAGTAGACTTGGCAAGATGGTATAGTAGGTATGAATATCTGGATAATGATCCAGGGGCATGAGCTGGTAGATGGAGTCAATAATATGGTTATATTTTAAATATATTTATTTATTTATTTATTTATATATTTATATATAATAATAATAAAACCCTGCCCTGTAGATTAGGAAGACAGTTTTTAACATGATTGACCCTTGAGGAGAAACAGAAATATGCATCTTGTGCATTTTGTGCAAGATGTTTTTTTCTAGGGCACCCAGACAACAAAGTTATCCCAAATGAAAACAAAAAAACATTTGAAAGGACTGTAAATGGGGGAGGAAAAAATAATTCTGACCCAACTATTCCAGATTTACTTTTATCTATAATGTAATGAAAAGATTTTCCTCACAGTGTTTCATGTAATTTTATTTTACAAAGACAAAAATCATCAGACAGGAAAACCGCTGTAAGCAATGTTTGCCTGTGCCAAACAAAGAATTTATATAAAAGCTTGCAAATACATTTAAAAAAAAAAAAACAACCAAACTCAGTCCAGCTTTCTTCAGCTTCTAAATCTGATGCACATTACTGTTTTTTGTTTAATTTCAGGTGGTTTCACTGCTACAAGATGAGACCTCATATACCAGAGAGACCAAAATATACTACCTCACTGTCATATAATTTAAGCTCAGTCATACCTCAGACAATATTTTTACAAGGTCACTTTGCAAAAGTATGTCTAGCCTATCCAAATGACAATATTATTTATGCCAAAGGTTTTGCTTTACAGATGGAAGTATTCCAACCGCTGTTTAATAGGCTGTATGGAGAGGCTAAGAAAACATCATTTGTTGCGCACACAGCTTAAGTATACAATATAGAACTAAAGCGTACAGACTGATCATTGGCAACATGGGCTAAAACTGGCCTCAGTGAAAAAAGCCACAAAAGCAGTGAGCTTCTGAGTTTTCCTCTCTGATATTATTTTTGGAATTCCTGACCTTAACCAGAAATATGAATGCACAAGTGAGAAATAGATGTGAATTCAGTAGCTACCGGGATATTAAAAATGCAAAAAGATATTTTTGAAAAGGGACTTTGTAACACAGACATATGACTTCACAAGGAGACAGGACAGCACATTCTCAGCTGCAGTCTCAGAGCGGATAGGAGAGTAATGACAGAAGTCCAATAAAAAGCTTTTTAAAAACACTAAGGCGAAGACAATACAGTCTTCAAAGCCAAAGTAATTAGTACCAGGACCAGGTGTTTCTGAAGGCAATTAGCGTAAAACAAGCATGTTTCTTTCTTCTCAAGCTCAATTCTTAGAGAGTGATTTTCATTCACCGACTTGACTTCTAGTCAATTTATAAGTTTTTCTGACAAAGTCTAATTCTTTAGGGGCTGAAACTTCTTGTTGCTGGCTAAAATCATTATGAAAATTGCTAAGATTAAAAAATCCACACCAGACGAGCACTACTATATGCACCAGAACATTATAGCATGTGCAAATCACCTGGCACTCAAACAATCTCAGTACATCAGACTGATTAAGAAAGTGTAATTAAGATTTGGAGGAACAGAAGCACAATAAGAGACCCCAAGGGCTGAGGAAGGAGCTGGAAAAATACTGCATCTGTGTAAGGATCTTAGCCAGGCAACCATGGTACACAGACCACTGCATAATATTCTGTAATAGTTCTGCTTTAAATATGGAAAATTAATGTTTATTTACCTTATAGAACTGTGGAGTAGCTGCCATTCTTCCTCTGTTAAAGTGCCAATTAAATTCATGCTTTCTGACAGTACCAAAACATGCAGAAATCTGGGACTTTTTAGCATATGATAAAAATTACAGCAGTGTAGGCAACCTTTTTGTTGTTTAATTTTGAGAATACTTCTTGTAGACTGTTGGTCCAAGCAGCAGCATTACTGAGATTGGCAGCAGACAGTGGAGTGTTGCTCTTTCTGTTCTGGCCATTCTGGCCTTTCGGACATTTTGGTCTGATATATTTCAGAAATATAAGTTGGTCTTTCAGTTGTCAGACCACAGGTTTAGTTCAGGTTCCAGGCAGGAGGGGGAGAAGCAAGTAAAGAACTTCCATAGTGACAAAGTGTTTGCTATTTCTACAATGTGGCTTTTGGAGTAGGGGTCCCTTGTGACCACAGAAAGCCACAAGCATTCAGAGCCATTTGAGTAAGCCAATACTGTACCACACAGCTATGGACAGACAGCATTTGGTTTCTGGACACCCTATGTGGAAAGTAGTTTTAGAAGAAAAATATGTTAAACTCTTGGTTAGAGGGCAAGTCCAAAGATGACTCACACAAAGAAAGATTCAGTGCCTCAAGTTATCAATTGATTTCTACCTTGAATACCTAAAGTACACTTTTATAAATAGTATGAATACACCTTAAAAAAGAGTTTGGAGCCTGAGATGCTATTTATTCACAAACTAGTGAACTAATTATTTTGCACTATTGCACACTAATTATTGCACTTCAGAAACCTAGGCAACATTAGGAAGAGAGAATACAGGCTGCAATGCTAATAAGGGGAAAAAAGGATGCTATGGACAAAGGCCAAACAGGACCAAACAAAACGTCTAGAATCCTTTAACAGCCGTGAATTAATCAAGAATGTTTAGTACCAAAGCTACATTAAGACCTAATGGAGCTACATTTGAAACAAATATTCCTGAAACTTCTCTTTTCATGCTTTTTTGACTCTCTGCTTACATGTAGCATCTTATTTCTACTGAGTTTCCAAATAATAATAACAGAGCCACTAAACATCATTTCAAGTCAGAACAGACAGCACATAATCAGATATACTTCCATAATTTGAGAGTTTTGTCTAACCTCCCTCCCTCAATACTCCACACGTTTGTTTCTTTCTCCAGTGCATGACTGTTCTTGTCTTCAGAAATATTTTCCTAAAATCTTACCTAAATCTTTCTTGCTGTAGCACAACCCATAACTTCTTGTACCAGTCTGAATGAATAACCTTTTCCGCTTTGCAGAAATATTTTATGTATTGAAAGATTTATCATGTCCTTTTTCTCCCCTAGAATAAACAATCCCAAAATTTTAGTTCTCTCCCTAACAGTCATGTTTTGTATATCTCTAAATCATTCCTACTAATCTTCTCTGGCTTTTCTCCCAGATACATTTTTCTTCACCTGTGTTACCTAAAGAAAGCTGGAAATAGCAATCTCACCAAAGTCTGATTCGTGCTAAGAACAGAGGAATGAATCTTAACACACACCACCACTGTCTGTACATCCAAGCTTTGCTTTCTCCTCCATTTGCACAGGTTTTTTTAATGATGTTCAGCTTTGAGTCTTTATAATTCTCAAATTCTTTGCTATTAACCTACTGATTAGCAGGTTGAGGTTGTTTTTTATTGTAGCAATTGATTATTCCCGGGAGTGGTGTTTGGTATTCATTCATATTGAACTGCATTCTGTTGGTTTGGTGTGTTTTATCAAATAGTTGCAATCATTATGAATTTCTCTTGTTCTCAAACGTGCTCGGAAGGCCTTCTAGCTGTAGTTTCACCAACTCAGTACTTCACAGATTGCTTATCAGAATGCCATACAAGACAGGTGAAACCACCACATGATAAGCTTCATTACTTCTCTACTACATGCAAGTAGTATTACCTATTACCCTACACTAGACTTCATTTTGGCAATAAAAGTAAATTTATGCTCTTAAAACTAAGATCAATTTCATTAAGTTCTGAAGAATTATATGAGGGAGGAAAAAATCTACCCCTTGGAAGGAAAATATGGTCTGAGATGCAAATTATCCTTAATTTTATATAGACTATGTAAGATAAGAAATGCTTTTCATACTTGACTAAATCCAGCAGCAATGAAACAAGCAAACACAAAGTTGAAGCTTAAAGCCTGATTATCCAGAGTTACAGGCATTTCTCTTCCCCAAGTGTGTCATGATCAATAGCAATATAGTGCCCTGCTCCAAACAGCAGTAATTAGTATACCTCAAACCTCAAGCCCTTTAAATTGTCTGGGTGAAAGTGAATAAAAAGGCAACTCTAGGTCTGAGCAGAATGATGTGAAGGAGGTAAACACTCCTGAGCTTTCTTCATCCTTTCATGTTAGCAAGGTTATGGAGCTCCTGAAAAAAGGGAATCTGTAGGGGCTTCTTCCTTGTGTTGACATGGCAAATTGTGTCATGTATACACAGTAACTAAAACAATTTCATTTCTTGTAAGTCTTCATATGAATAGTTATAATTCCTCTTACCAAGGTAGAAAGTGAAAAGGAAAATAATTAAAGTGTCAGAACAGCTGTTCTCATCTGTCACTTGATAACTGATCTGCCATGTCTACACAAAGGAAGTGAAATGCCTCCAGCCATTTTTCTTAGACGGATTTCACATGTTTTTTTACAGTCTAGTCAAGTGTACTGCCACTGAAAGGAAGCCCATAGGCTACAGAGACAGAAGATAAGGGAGATGCTAAGTGTGTGAAATACTTAATGGGACTGTGAAGGTAAAACAGCATTTTGCATTTATGGAAGCCAACTGCACTTAGGATGAGATAATGGGATGTTTTCTAAAAAGACCCCCAACCTTGCATGTGAAAATAGAATCTATTCAGTCAGTGGTCAGGCTAATGGTGAATCTTTCCTCTTTTATCATTTGAAGTATTGGACACATAATCAAAACACAACTATCTGAATTGTAACTATTCAGGTTCAAATATATTTGTCCTGTGTAGTGAAGTCTTTGCTATAATTAGCCCTTGATTCTTGCACCTTTCTCTGCACATTAGTGAGACTTTAGATAGCTTAATTTGGCCACCTCAGAGTCAAATGGCATATTTTTGTGAATGGGACCTTCTAGTTCATTAAACAAAATCTAAAGAAAACAACACTTATTGTGTTGAAAAGTCTGTTGAACTGGGAAGCAGCTGCCTTTCCATGTTCCTGCTGTTATACCAGTACAGTTTAGAAGAATAGGGTTTCCATACACTGCTTTAATCCTGGGAATTAGTAGAGCAGCCATTACATGTGAAAAAAGTGACAGTAGTTTCCTGAAAGATACTGGATATATAATGTAATTACTCCTTGGTATCAATATAGTCTTCATGCTCTGCTGTTGATGCCTTCTGTAGAACTTCCCTTCCCATTCTCAAAATTTTGACCCTTCTTAAATGAGACAGTTCTTAAACAGAGCCACTGCTTTCCTCAGACCCAAATATGATATCATCTGAATAAATGAACACTTCTGCATTTCTTCAGCAAGTCTTTTTCAGTGGGCATTACCTAATCAGAACAGATGTGGCTATTGTAAGAGTAATTTGTGCCTTAGGACTCCAAATTTTTGTTCCCCGGACAATAAGAAACAGCTGGCCAAACAGCAGTCAAAGACACATCTCCTGCAAGACACACCAGTCTCATTTTTTTGAAATGAGAAGATTTTTAGCATGACACACAAGACTGAAACTGTAAAATTCACAGAAAAAAAATCTTTTCAGGTCTAAAGAGAAAGATTAAATATTCATCTTTTCATAAGTGAAGGAAGGCAGTCCTACACCAAGGTTGAACTGGATTCATACTGTATTGTCCAGCCTCTCTCCTACCAAGCAGAACTTAGAACCTGTCAGGCAAAATACAGCCATGTCCAAGTGCTGCAGTCTGGGCTGAGAAGCACACAGCAGAAGCTCAGTCTGTCCTAGCTGTAAACACCTGCATGCTGCTTCAGACACAGGGCTAACTTATCTCCTCTGTCTGCTTGCACCTCATTTATGCTGTGATGCTGTCCCTTGAAAAGCAATTGTTTTCTTCTTAGAGCACAAGGTGTCAGAGGTAAAGAACACTACTTCTTTATACTTTGGTTGCTCCAAAACAGTTGCTTCTCTTTTACCTAACATTTTTTTACTTGATATTAAAAGTTACTGTTACCAAGAAGCTGTGTTCGTTTTGGGGTTTCATTTTTGGCCAAAATCTGTCTTGGAAGAAGACCAAACAGAAAAGCATGTATTAAACCTTCTATCTTATTGCATGGATTTTACTAATATGACATTTTTCTCTTTACAAGTATTTTTCCGTAGCATCCATGCCAAATTTCTCTTTGTCTGTAGGGAGGCAGAAGACAAACAGGGACAATGCTATTTGAAAGTAGTTTAACTCACCTCCAAAATAATACAGCTGCAATCTCTTGCTGGCCCATGCTCACTAACAAAACTTAAAACATGTGCTTGAAGACAGCCCTTCATTCCCCTAAAATCCAACAAGGAATATCCTTGCTTAGTACTTGGAGCCTGATTGTGTTTTACATGCAGGTAGAACATGCATTTTGTTATCTTTAGAGGTAGTTTTCTGAATTATTTTTCACCAGAATTCTGGGAATATTTTTATGGAGCAAATGAAGTTATTGTGACCCAAGTACAGGACCCAGTACTTGCTCCTACTGAGTCCCATACCAGTTTTTCTCCACCCCTGGGGAACCCAGTGTAGGAAGGGCATAGACACGTACAGAAGTGTCCAGGGGAGAGCACTAAGGACAATGAAGGACAATCACAGGATCTATGAGGACACACTGAGAGAGTTGGGGTTGTTCCCCTTGGAGAAGAGAAAGGTGCATGGAGAGATTGTATCACCTTCTAGTACCTGAAGGGAACCTACAAGGAAGAAGGAGAGGGACTTCTAACAAGGACATGTAGTGATAGGACAAACTAAGGAGTGTAAGAAGTTCTTTACTGTGAGGGTGGTGAGGCACTGGAACAGGTTGCCCAGAGAAGCTGTGGATAAACCATCCCAGGAAGTGTTCTAGGCCAGGCTGACTGGGGGGGACCTGAGCAACCTGGCCTAGGAGAAGGTGTCCTTGCCCATGGCAGGTGGGTTGGAAGAAGATGATTTCAATCCAAACCATTCTGTGATTCTATGATTCTAAATCCATTTGATGCACAAAATAGATTGAATACAAATGTCATTAAAATAGATTCAGATGGATTTTCTTCATTCATGAACAATCTGAAGGGTATCATCATATATCTTTGGAAGTTGCTGAAAGAAAAGTCTCTGGGCTGATTACAACTTTTTCTCCTTCACCACAATCAACATATTATGGCAAGATCACAGAGTTAGTACTCAGTATTGCACGAAAATTAATTATTAATTGCAAGGTAAGGCATACAAATGTTTTCTCTCTGAAGTGAAAGAGAAGGATTTTTTATAAAATAAAAACAGATTTAAAAGCTAATGGGACAGAAAAATACAACTAAGATCTCATTCAAGCTGTTCTCATGTAAATCAACCTTACAGCTAAAAAAAATATATTGTTGCTATAGAGAAGTTATTCTGTCTCTCCATCTTCTCAGAAACTGTTGAATGGAAAGTCAGCTCCCCTCCAAGGAGTCGGAGAGGAAATAATTTCATTCTTAGCCTGTAAACTTAATTACTCCATGAAATAAAAATAAAGAAAATTACTGTGTGAAATAAGTTGCAGTCATTCTTTCCAGGTAATTGTCATCATGCTCTCTATTCTGGAGTCATTAATGGACTTCTTTAGAACATAAAAGGTCTATTTAGAATTATGTGTAGCACAAGAAAAGGAAAAACTATGAGGGGATAAAACTCATTACCCAACCCAATTCCTCTCTCATTATCTCTCTCTTTTTATCTTTTTAGAGTTTCTCTGAAAATCCTTTCTCCTTGGTCTTCCTTATTTTCAAATAGGTTTCTTCTTCTTTTGGCCACTTTCAATCATTTACCATTAGTCTGGTGAACTGTGGAGTTTCCAGTTGACTGGAAATTAGCAAGTATGATGCCAATCTGCAGTAGTCTGGAAGGCAGATGCAGGGAACTACAGGCCTGACCTCAGTGCCAGGGAAGGTTATGGAGCAGATGATCTTGAGTGTGATCATGCAGCTCATGCCAGACAACCAGGGGATCAGGCCCAGCCAGCATGGTTTTATGAAATGCAGGTCCTGCTTGAGAAACCTGATCTCTTTCTATGGCAGTGTGACACACTTAGTGGATGAGAAAAGCCTGTGGATGTCTGCTTGGATTTTACTAAAGCCTTTGACTCGGTCTCCCACCACATTCCCCTGGAGAAACCAGCTGCTCGTTTAAAAGCTGCCTGGATGGCTGGGCCCCAAGAGTGGCAGTAAATGGAGTTACCTCCAGCTGGTGGCTGGTCACAAGCTCAGTACTGGAACCAGCGCTGTGTCACACCTTTACTGATGATCAGGTGCACCCTTAGTTAAGTTCATCCATGACACCAAGCTGGATGGGTTATTGATCTGCTGGAGGGCAGGAAGGCTCTGTAGAGGGATCTGGATCATGGCTGAGGCCAATGGTGTGAGGTTCAACAAGGCCAGTGCTGGCTCCTGCCCTTGGGTCACAACAACCCCAGGCAGTGCCACAGGCTGGCACAGAGTGGCTGGAAAGGACCTGGGGGTGCTGGTGACAGTGACTGACCATGAGCCAGGGTGTGCCCAGGTGGCCAAGAAGGCCAATGGCATCCTGGGCTGGATCAGCAATAGTGTGGCCAGCAGGAGCAGGGCAGGGATTGTCCCCCTGTGCTGGGCACTGCTGAGGCCACACCTCGAGTGCTGTGTCCAGTTCTGGGCCCTCCCTGCAAGAAAGACCCTGAGGGGCTGGAGTGAGTGCAGAGAAGGGAACGGAGCTGGGGCAGGGTCTGGAGCACCAGTGCTGTGAGGAGCAGCTGAGGGAGCTGGGGGTGTTTATCCTGGAGAAAAGGAGGATCAGGGGAGACATCATCACTCCCTACACCTGCCTGGAAGGAGGCTGTAGAAAGATGGGGTCAGTCCCTTCTCCCACCTAACAAGTGATAAGGAAAGGACCACCTTGTCTTATGAGCTCAGATTAGGTACAGCTTAGTCACAAACACTGAGAGAAAGGTTCCCTTTTAAGGGATCATTTAAAATCCTTCACCATCCATCCAAAATAAAGGACCTCTGCAGCTTCCTTAATGGATTTGGGAAATGGGAGATGACTCAAAAAGGATATAGAACTTTAAAAAAGACTATTAGCAGTATATAAGAATTAAAAGATGCCCCTTTTACACAAAACTTATTATGGACAATCTGTCAGAACTCAAAGTTCTTTTTCTTTTTAAACTAGGAATCTCAAATCAAGATAATAGGCTTTCTCTCCAGAACAGGGAAATCCATTCATTACCACAGTCTTCAGAATGATATAAATAAGACATTAGCCCTTTGGGGAAGGGAGAAGTTCTTTTGAACAATACAAAACAACAATAAACAACAAAGAAGTCATTGCTTCCTGTCTCTTGGTGCTTCTGCAGGTTCTTTCAACAAGTAGCTACTCCTTCCCTCCATGTACAGGAACCATGTGCAGTGACTTCAGCCAGTCTCTCCTGGACTAATATGTAATCTCCTGGACTATATAACTTTTACCCAAAAAATAGCAATAGAGTCTGGAATAGTATTAAATAAAGGCAACAATAAAATAAATTTAATAAAATTAAAAAGCAATAAATGAGTCTAGATGCTAAACATTTATGAAAGAAAATGTGTTACTGAACATATCTGAAAATCAAAAACTTTGTTTCATGTGCAAATGGCAGATTATCGTTTGATAGATCTCAGAGCAAAAGGACAAGTATAAGTAAGCCTAAAACTGCAAGCAATGTGATTGCTTGTTTGGATAGTGATAGGACCAATAGGCTTTTTGGTTTTTAGTTCTAGGCAATCAGTAAAAAGAGATTTTAATCACTTGGCAAGGAATTACATATTTAGAGTTATTGAAATAACTACAGATAAAATTTTATATATCTACATTTAGTTACATGAGCAGTGCTTTTTGTGCAATTTTGCCAAAAACATGCATCATAAACGTAAAATAGAATAAAATTCTGGGGGAAAAAAAGCAGAATCAACAGGGGAGAAAGAGAGTAGGTTGTCAGAAATTCATGTTTCCCAGAGAAAAAATGGATAAGAGATATGGGATGAAACCAAAGTAATTATAACATAATTAATTAAGAGAGTTCCTAAATGGAAAATCAACTAAGAAAGGATAGCAAAAAAAAACCAAAAAAAACCAAACAAAAACAAACCAACAATAACAAAAAAAAAAGCCAAAATGACAGGGAAAAAAAGCAAAAAACACAAACAAACAACAAAGAAAACCTCCAAAAAACCCTCAAAAAACCAGCCAACCAAGCAAACAAACAAATAGAAAACAAAACAAAACAAACTCCGAAACTAAATCTAATCAAACCAAACCAACCAAACAAACAAACAAAAAACAAACCAGAAAACCAAGTAAAAAAAAAAAAAAACACAAAAACAAGAACAAAAGCATGCCATCAAAACAAAAAGAAATTATACAGGAGGAGCACTAGCTGATCAAAGAAGGAAACTAGTGATAGATGGTCAATATGTTGCAGGTGTATTTTTTTTTTCTTGACAGCCCACACAAAAAGAAAGAAGAAAGCATCCTAGGGACTGAGGTATGTTTTCTTAGGCTTGGGGGAGTGAATTGTTGAAAAGATTTACCCTCACCATAAAACAGATAAGAAGGCAATTAGAACTCCTGAAAGCCAACAAAGAACTAGACCCAGATGACTTAAATACCCAGCGGAAGAGAGGAGAACTGTAAACCTTATAGAAAAGATTTATGGCAGGTTACTGGGAACAGGGTATTACAAAAGGGCTGGAGAAAGAATTGGTGCAATTACCACATCCAATAGAGGAAGGAAGGAAGGAGCCTGGAACAAATGCATTGAGCTATAGACACATATAGGAAAGGCTTGCTAGAAAATATTTAAAAAATTGTGTGACACTGATACAAGATATGGAAATAATGAGGAGAAAGGGAAGAGGGGAACTCATGTTTGCAAAACTTGTTTTTTGTTTCTTTGGATATCTGTTCACCTTTACTATTGATAACCTAACAGTAGAAACGGGGACAAGCAGTAAAGGCCATTTATCTGTGCTTAAGGCAAGAAGATATCCCATATCTGTGTTCCTGTTGATTGTCACAGGGCATTTTTAGTTGAAGAGAGCAGTTCATCCTGATAAAGCACCTATCACAGACAGCTGCATCAGTCAGTACAGCATGAATGTGTTCACTCCAGTGGCAGGCTCCAACCTCACAGAAGCAGAAGTTAATTGAATAACCCAGCAGATACATCTGACCACTTAAGAGAAATTTCAAAAGTGCTACAAGCCATGAAGACACGCAAATAGTGCTCAGAGATTACAGAGCAGCTGCAGAACACCACTGAAAGACATATGAGTCACAACTCAATGTTGAAAGGACACTTTCAGAAGTGTCTTTAATAAGTAAGCACTTTTATAAATGCAGACACCACAATTTGCATGGTCAAAGTGAGATAAAAGGGAAAAAAATTAAAGAGACCAATTTCTTTAAGGTCAAAAGACTAAAAGCAGTAAGTAGATGTGTGCAATCCCTTCCCTTTCTCTCCCAGAGCACTCCACCAAATTAATTCCTCTAAATTACACTGTTGGTTTACTCTGGCAGACATTAGTTTATATTTTTAATTTGTACTTTCTATTTATAACAGTTTACTAACCTCAGTAATTGGAGAATATCATCAGGAGGTCAGAAATATGTACTTACAGTTCTCTGTTTGTGCATTTAGGCTCTCGAGTACAAAATTTGAGCTGCCAAATTTAAAAATACTCCAAACACCAAATTTCTTGATAATGTGATTTGGCACATGGAGCTGAGATTCAGGTAGTCAATTAGTCCACTAACTTCTTTAAAGATCTTCTTTCATACCACTTCACATTACTGGTGGAGAAAAGTACTACACAACCATGGAAGATATTTTTTTTAAAACAGAAGTATGAACAAGATGAAGCTTGGAAAAGCATAGCCCTAATCACAGGAAGAGCCAGAGCCACAAAACAGCCTTCATACTTAAGTAAAGGCCTTCACCCATCTTATCAGCAAGCCTGTGCACACTCTTGTCCAGAGTTTTTCACACAATTTATCTTTTCTAGAGGTGGAAAGAGTTTCTGTGGGAAGTGGTGTTAAAAGACTCGCACACTTCATCAGTATGCAACAATTAAAGAAATATCACTATTTTTAGTTTCCATGAGATATTTAGTTCATTAAGTGGCACTTCTAACTGCCCTAATCATCATGCCAGCTTCTTGTTATGGACAACATTTCTGATCATCAGAAAAACAGCATGAGCTTAAAATATGTACATCAAACAATCATAGAGTGGTTTGGGTTGGAAGGGACCTTAAAAGTCAGGAGGGTTCTAAGGTTCTATGACAGGGATGCTGCCCACTAAACCAGGTTAATCAAAGCACTGTGCAGCCTGGCCCTTGATAGCAGCAGTGAATAGAAAGAGCTGGAATCACTGAGGAAGAGAAAACTAAAAGCAATAAAAGATCTACCATGCAACCAAAAAAATGCCTGTATGAGCACCAACAAATTGAAATCTGGAACCACTTTTTTTTTTGTTTTGCTTTCTAAAAATTGCTTCAAGTATTTGTGTACTACATGTGTGTACCAAGATCACAGCAAGAGTTTCATACAAGGTCATACACCAATTAACACAGAAATTCAGCAGAACTGTATTTGCCATAGGATAGGAAAAGCCTATTTCAAAAGAAAGATGAAGTACACTGAATTAGGAAAGTCAGGTCATATGGACAAGAGCAGTGCTGGAAGTTCAATAAAACTAATGTTTAAATGCAAAAATTGTGAGAAGAGAAACAATAAAAATAACCATCTTAGCATCTCCAATATTTTATAAAGCCAGCTCTAGGTAGCACCATTGTGAATTGTCATCATCTGTCATTTAATACCTGTGTATTCTAAACTACACAGTTAACCTTGCTGGAAGCTAAGAACTTATGAACTGTCTTCCCACTCTTTGTTACTACCATTTTCTTACAACCATTGTAAACATTGATTGAACAAAGTAATTAACACAGCTGATGTTACAAGTGCTACACAGCCATATGGACCATTTGCTAGTTATATTCAATAAAATCAAAAACAAATTAGAGTTGTGGTGTTTTTTGACTCAACACAGAATAGCTTCTAACTCAACTTTTGACACACTTTCTCTACCTAGGCTACTTTTTGGTTTTGGTTTGTTTTTTGGTTTTGTTTTGGTTGGTGGTTGGTTGGTTGGTTGGTTGGTTGGTTGGTGGGGGTTTGGGGGGGGGTTGTTTTTATCTTATATTTTTATTCTTCATTATAGCAGGTCAGACCATATCATCTTAGATAGCCTCAGGGGCCTCTGAGCAATCAATTGCACAGAGTACAAAGGTTGAAAAAGCAACCGCAGGTGCAAACTATGTTATCTCTGATCACATATGGTCCACTGTAATCATCCTTTTCTTAAGGCTTCAAAAACTCCAGGCTGACCTTGTGCATTATAAATCATGGCACTTTTATAGAACTATCCCCTTCAGCTATTAACTGAGTTGTTTTGCATAAACATACATCAAATCTTTTTGTTCCTTTCCAAGCTTCCAAAGGGCATAGCTTACCCCAGTGGGAAGAGAAGCTAAGAGAAACTTGGAAGATAGTTAAAAAACCCCCAAACAGTCAGTTACAATATTCTAGCTAGTCAAAACCCACCAAAATCAACGCTTATCCTCAGGAGTCATCCCTCTTAAAACAGTTTCTGACATTATTTAAATGCAGCGCAAGTTTTGCAAGAATATTCAGCTCACAAATACATTTAAAAGGATTTTTTTTTAATTCATAATTTTACTTAATTAGCATAAGCACAGGAAAATGATTTAAGGTTGACCTTCAGGCAAAGAGAAGTATTTTTTGGTTACTATCAGAACAGGGGAAGTCAGTATATTAAGCTCATAAGGAGGCTCAAGTTTTGCATCCATTTAGATACCCATGAAACCTTGTCCTTAAGCTTCCCTACCTATGTCTGTAAATAACCAAAGTTACTAAGAAGCTAACATAGATTTAAATATGCACCTAAATGCATACCACTTTAGCTGTATTAAGCATGGGTGGACTAGGTTAATCCTTATTTGCAGAATACAGGTGTTTTCTTTTTCTCACTGGTGGGTATATGCACTCAGCCATTTGTATTTCCAGACAAGACACAAAAGAAATATCATCATTATCTCCTACTCTGTGATTATGACCTGATGGCAGAATAAGGCATGGACTCTGCAGTGTCAATGCAAAGACGTATATTGGTTTCAAGAGCATATATTTATACCTTTCAAAGATGTGATAAGATGCTCCACTTAATGGTTATCCTTTACATATTACTGTGCTTGCCTCATGAACTGAGTGTGCTGTGGTTACACTGCATACATGAACAGGATGCAATGTTTCATCTTCTTGGACTTGGTTCATGCCCTGTGATCAGCTTCAAGGTTGTTGCTGTACAAGTTTTAACAGATCAGCTGTGCTGTTCATGTAGTTTGTTCTGCTCCACAACAATGACCTGCATGCAGGACGTGGAGACCAGGCTGCATGTACTTATGTCTGTCCTGAGGCTTAGAACCTATGCCTCACTTATGCTTTTTCTCATACTTTTTTTCCCCAAACACCAAGCCATAGGATACCTTAAACAAGGGGTGAAAGCACATGCCACTAAGGGAGATATCCCATTACTCTAACACAACATGCTTTTGTGCATCTAGCCATTACATATTCTTGGAAATTCCCCCCATAGTATTTGTTTACATGGCATTTTGCAGGCAGGCACATGAAAATTCCACCCAAACAGCCAGCAGGACAAGTGCCAGCTCTGAATGAAAAGCCATACTGTGCATTTAGCACACTATTGAGCCTCAAATGATAAACTCCACTTAGCAGTTAGCAACTTTAAATCCTGCATTTCTTAACCTTTTATTGTTTAACTACCAAAAAACCCCAAGGATGCCTACTTGAAATATATTAAATAGCAAGATTAAGCACAACATTAAGCTCTATAGCACTTCCACAGAACTTATCCTAATGCTAGTAATAAAAGACTAACTTTTATTTTGTGTCCCTGTCTTGTAAGAGGTAAAGACACACTCCTTGACAATTTGTCAGGGTTTTGTAAGACAGTAATACAATCTGAGATCTTGGGAGGAGCAGCCTCTGCAGGCAAGCAGGCCATACTTAATGTGCCAGTCAAAATGATGTAGTCGTTTCTTAGGAAAAAAGGATAGAGAAAAAAAACCCAGAGGGCTTAAAACCCCATGATCTTGGTGAAAATGCTGATTTTAAGACTTCCTTGTTCTAGATTTATGAAAACCACTGTCAAAACATCTAAGATCCACATAGAGGACAGCAACCCATTATTGCTGCCAAGAATACTTGCTTACTTGAAAGTGCTGGCTTTGATGGGTCAAAAATTTCACTCTATTTTGAATGAAAAAAGCACCTTGGAGAAAGTAGTATGATTTTCAAAATCAATCACTCGAGAGTAACAAAGGTATGAAACTAAGACCTGCTTATGCAACATTAATCCAGTTACCTGTTAATGTATGGTCAGGTCAGATCTAATAGGGAAGGGAGCTGAAAGGACATCAGTCTTTCACAAAGGCACTTCTCAAAGCCAAGGCTAGTAATATTCTCTGCAAAATTATTGCCATTCAGAAAGTTATTTAAAACCATCCTGTCTAGTTTCAGATAAGAACTAGCAATAGTTTGTGCATGCTTTTGAAATTCTCAGTTTGTCAATTTGAAAAAATAGGTTTCAGTTCACAAAGCAATTTTACACAAGCTTAGAACCAAATCCCTCCAACATTTCTCTCACAACAGCTTAATATTTTGTATATATTTTAGCAGCAGGATAATTATTAAAATTTCTGCTTGCTGTTGGGATTCTGAACCTTGCCCAAGGTAGGGGTTGTGAACAAGCCACAGGCACAAATGACATGCAATTCTTATTGTTCTTAGTAAGAGAGAAGGCTGAATCTGAGCAAAACCTCAGGGTAAGTTCAGTACCACATGTATAATTTTATATCCAAGACAGAATTTGGGAGGACTGAGTCTTAGTCTTGATGTGAAGTATGAAGGTCTTCACCAAATGAAAGGAAAAAATCAGGAGTTCATCTAAGTTTATGTTGTAACTATGGAGTTAATCCTGAGGTTGGGTAAATAGCTATTTACTTACTTGTCTAACATTTTCTTGTGTAAATGTTGATTCCAGTCTAAGAGACTAAACACCACCGCATTCCTTTCCTGTGAACGTGGCAATTCCTAAAACTGAGGGAAGTAACAGCATTTCAGCAGGGAGAGCCTGAACCTCAGGACACTCCCTATGAGTCTGCAATCCTCCCTCCCTTCATCTGTCCATGATGTGATGTTGCATACTTCAATGATCACAAAACAATTTTTCATTAATGACCTCTGCCCCATTCTGTATGTTTGAGGCTTGGAGGGTGAATCAAGGCTAGGCTGCACATGAAGTACAAAAGGCTGTCTTCTGAGAGCACTCTGCTTGGCCACAAACACTGGGAGAAATATTTGAACAAAGCCAGAACTGCAGAAAGAAGTGTCTGGTTTCATAGTCAAGGCTGATAAGTGATAATCTGGAGCATTTTTTTCTGGACCTGTCTCTGCATGACACTTTTCATTTTAGTAAACACTATACAATGCCATACAATGCTACAGGGGAGACAAGAAAGAAAGAAAGAAACAAACAAAAAAACAGAAAAAATAATTCAGAGACTTTGGAAACTGGACACCCAAAGTGGGTCATAGCATTGAATTACAAGACTAAGTTCTGATCTATTAAATTGTCAAATATGAGACATATTAACCTGTTTAAAGTTTTTTGAAAATATTCATGAAACTTGACTAATATTTGAAAATGTTTAGATACCATTGTGTCAATTTCCTTAACAATCAGAAAGTTAACAAAGCAATTTTTCTTAGGATAATTTTTAAAAGCACAGGAGATATGGTCAGGTTTAGATGTCGATTTTCTTGTTATTTCATCAACAGTTATAGTATCAGAAGCATCAGAGCAAATAAAGCTACAGAATGTATTTGACCCTATGTGCAAAACTCTTATATATTGCATTAAGGACCTGTTTAAAAATGCTGAGTTTTTTTAACAACAGAATCCAGAATTCCAAACAGTTTTTCTGTTAGCACTGTCATCCTGGTTAGTAATTAACTCAATTTCAAAAGTAGAAAAACAACAGCAATTCTGTGGAATTATTATTTATACATTACTATTTTTATATCTTATTCTTTTTATACTTTATTATTTTTATACTGTCATTAGCAAATACAGTGTTAGAGGAAGATGAGATAGAGGCCATTTTCTCTTATTTGGTGCAAAGCTTTTGAATCTCTAAAATATTTAATATGGTCTTCTTTGTCTTAAACACCTGAAACAACATTTACATTTTTCCATCTTTAGAACTTCATCAATGAAATAGCTCACATGAAGGAAATAATAGTTATAGGCGTGTTTATTTTCTAAGGTTTCACAGGACAAGTCTTTAAAACTTTTTAAAATATAAAACTGTTTAGAAAATGAATGTCAAATAGCAGGACCTCAGCCATTTGCATTAAAGCTCATTTCTCCAGACAGAAAGTACATTCTTTCTTTGTGGTCTGTAAAATACAGAGATCTTTATTACACAAGCTGACAATTAATTACAAGGTCAATTACAGATTTTATTCTTTTTTCCTATTCCTTTGTTATAAACTGCCTTCAGCTGATACTAGTTTGACCTCAAGGCTTCAGGCTACTATAATACAAAATCCTTGCAAAACACTCAACAATTAGATTGTGATTTTTCTCCTCTTCACAGGCAAATTATGGGTTTCCTACATGGATTAATCTTAAAATGAGCTGTTTGGTTTCTTCTCCTCTTACTTTACACTTCACACCTGTCTTGACTCTTTTATTGCTGGAGTGAATAAAGGGAAACATTGCACACATTTTTTTAAAAGGTTACTGGGATCCTGGGAACTACTGAACTGTCGGCTTCACCTTGCTATTGTTTCCCTCTCTAAATTGGAGAGAAATGGATTTGATGGGTGGACAGTTAGATGGACAAGCTGGATGGTAACCTGCAGAGGGTATTGGTTAACAGTCCAAATGAAGAGCAGTGATAACTGGTGTCCCCCAGGGGTCTGTAATGTTTGATACTATTGTTTGATATCTTCTTTAATGACATAGATGAAGAGACCAAGAGCAGTCTCAGCAAGTTTGCAGATGACACCAAGCTGAGTGGTGTGACTGAAACACCCGAGTGATGGGATGTCATCCAGAGGGACCTGGACAACCTGCAGAAGTGGGTCCCCATGAACCTCAGGAAGTCCAACAAGACCAAGTGCAAGGTTTTTCACTTGGATTGGGGCAACCCCCAGTATCAACACAGGCTGGTGGATGATCAGATTGATTGTTTACTTAGATTGAAGTACAGGTTAGTTCTTCAATTTTGATGGTATAAGAAACTAGTACAAAAGATCCTTGACTAAGGTATGGTTCTTCACCTCTCAATTTGCATGCTTTGATAATGGCTTGTAATCACAGGACTATGTTTTGTCTTTAGATGTCAGGGAGGCAAATGTCTGCATAATAGGGTTGCAATGAACTCTGTTTTTCTTCCCTCCCTGTCCTCAAAAAACTACAGGTCTATGTCTGACAGTAGCCTGTCTACCTTCCTCAGGGTTTAAGAGGGAAAACATTGAAAAGAAGTAGATGAAATTCCTAATTCTGAATGTAGAAAGATGTGTTTCAATAAATGCTCCTTAAATGGTAGCTTGCTCCATGTTGCCAATGTCAGCAACCCTTCTGGTTTAACTTATGGAGAACAGTTCTAAAATATATGGTAGATAGATCATTTCATATGTCCAGTTCCAAAATATGCCTTATTTTATTATACAACGTAGTATGTTATAGAAGTATTCATCTTGGTTCAAAGTAAACAAATGTTCAAAATAGTATCTACATGTATGAGTTGAAAGATAAAGAGAAATAAAATAAAAATAATTTGATCAAATTTTAGTCTCTTGTTTACAAATTGAGTAATAATATTGCTGCTTCCTGGTACTTTTCCTTAGCATATCTGCCCAGCTTGTTTCCACCAAACTAGAAACCAAAGGTAAAGACACAAGGCTAGCCCAGATTTACAGAAATTAAATCCCACCTAAATTTTTGTGACATGTTTTTTACTGGCTCACTACCAAGGCCACAGCAGCTGATCAAAGGCTGTACAAAATCCAGTAATAGTCTTGTAGATGGAGCTCTGAAGTAGAACACTTGATAGGCCTGTAACCACTTAGGTGGAGGCCCAATTAATCTGTTCCCAAGAATCACATTCAAACAGGTTTCATCTTGCAAGGCAGCCACTTTTTGATGAAGCTGCAGCTGAGGACACACCTTTGCCTAGTTTTCACTGCTCTGAAATAAAATTCTATTTCCAATTTAAAATAAAAAATTAGCAGAAGCTTATTTAGAATGCAGATATTCCCTTCATTAAGAACGCTCCAGGAATGTCTTGTTTTTCAGTCTTTCATATCTGATCATGGAAAGTTATATCAAACACCCTGTGAGACTACTCCTTACCTACAAGGTCCTCCTCTTCCACTTAATTTTTCCTATTTTTCAGGAGGGACCGGACAAGGTGTTCATTTCTCAGAAGCCCTTGATTTGGCTTCTTGTGTGCAAATAGAGTGGGCTGTCGTCTCCTCTGATGGGCTTGGCAGCCTGCCTGTCCTGTCATGGTCTCTTCTGAGCTCCTTTATGTGTGTTTTGTCACATAGCCTAACACTTCGATTTAGAAACAAATAAATAGGCAAAGAATTTGAAAAAAAAATATAATTTTTGAGGATGCTATTCAATTGTAGGGTATCTAGAAAATTACTACCTATAGCTTAATCTTTCCATTTATCCTAACAGTCTAAAGCTGCAATGATCCTGGCAGTTACAAAAGCACACTTGGAAAACAAGAAATAAAGTGAAGATAAAGCAGTACTTAAAACAGAAAGTTTGATCTAGTTTTGCACTTTTTTTCTCTCATATGACTTCTTCTTTGCTCAGCTGATCTTAAAAGACTTGTATTTTGAATGCGCTCTGAGCTGTGTTTTTCCTGAGTTTGTCCTAGGCTTAGCTTGATCTTTTCAGAAAGCTTCTGCCTGCTTCAATATTACATAGCAAGTGACAGATATATGATGATAAGTAGCATTAGATGGGATAAGTATACATTCTGACTGTGAGTTTCAAGTGAGACCTCACTTGGACACAGAGAGTCTGATTAGAGCCAAGTGTTTAATTTTTTTCTACTTCTTTCACAAGTTCTGGCACAAACAGTAGGGACTTCAATTTCTTCTACTGCTTTTAGAATAAGACAGAGTTCACTAACACACTATAAATTCAGTAAATATAACACCAAAGGATTTTTTTACTTCATCTTAATAGAGAAGCCAATGAACACATTATAAACATGTAAGGAGGGGAATCTCACTTCACTGCCTTTGGTGTAAAATTCCCTGAGATAAGGAAAAGGGAAACCGTAATTGTTCTTTTCTAACTTACATAGAATAAGTTTGACCATTAGCAATGTCTTTTTATTATGATTAATAGATTTCTCTTTTATTACACCCTGTTCCTCAAGTTATCAGCAACTCAGCAAGACAGAAACTTTAGACATTTCACAGGTTTTTTACCATCTGGGCTTGCAGCATCTGTAATTCTTTGAATACTAAGAATACAACTGTGACCAAACCTAGCAACATTTACGCTACTGCTCTTTCAGTATCTATGTGAAAGCAGAGTATTAATAGAGTTTCTGCTGCTCTTTCTGTCCTAATAGGGCTCAAAATAGCTAATCACATAAATGCAGATCTAACTCAGACTAAGAGAGTTCAGTGATGACCATTAGAATTGCCTCTTAGTGTGCACAGATCCCAGAGCAGTGCTTGATTTCAAAGCAAAGGATCAGTCAGAGTAACTTTATCTTCTGAAAGGATCATCAAACCTGGTTAGTCAGACCAAATCTCTATTTATTGCTGCTCTGCTAATGTCTGCATGATCTACAACCTCTGAAAGATGGATTTTCACCTAATTACCAGATACCAAATGCTTGCTGCCTCTCACATCCGTGATGTGACCTCCCTTGTCATCCTGCAAGGAACATCAGTAAAACTGAATTAACTGCCTGAAAACCAAGACTAACTCAGCTCTAAGTCAATGTAGTCCCAAAGGAGTTACGTGCTCTGAGTTTGGCAGCACTGAAGTTCTGACTGGTGGCCGGCTCCAGTTATGGGCAGTTAATGGGAAATTCTGACAGTGGCAGGCAGTTATGGGTTCCCAGTACTACAGGATCAGATCAAGCCTATTTTACTGCCAGTTTGTTTTAAGCAGAGATCTGAAAAGCAATTTACTTGCTAGGGAAAAAGTGTTGATCTCCATCAATCATAAAGAACTTCTTCTTCCAACCTTCAAAAGGGATTACAAACAGCAACCATCCTGCATATCTTTCCCTCTATTGAATGTCCCACACAATAAGAGAATAACTGTTAAAATTATATACATAGTGTTAAAATTATATACATAATATTAAAATTATGAAATACATAGATCTATATATAGAGAGAGAAAGCATATATTCCAGGACTTTGCAACACCATGGCCAGCCTGGGATCTGCCTTTATATTTTCCTAATTGTTCTCATACAACTTTATTGAGTAAAACATGATGTCTAGAATTGAGTACATGTGATAACTTGCTCCACACAATCCCCATAACCTAAATGGGTTTGCTGCTTTTCCCAGCTCCAGATCAGGCATTCCTGTGGAATCTATGTGGACCACTTTATCACTTCAAGAAATCAGCTAACGATAGCACCACAAAGACCGACTGAAAAACTTTTGGGAGCAACTTCCTATTCACTAGAACTACATATTCAAACCTCAAGTCACAGGAACATCATCAAGAGTTTTCCCTTCCTTTAGACAGAATTGCTCCAAGAGCAATGCCAGAAACAGCCTTCTTAACCTCAAAGGAAACATCAAAGAACAAATCAACAACCTTCTGTAACCTCCCCCTCAGAAGCCTCCCAACACGGGCAAGCACCCAAAGGCAGTTTTGAGAGGAAATGGAGGTGTGAATAAACTCAGTTTACAGCCTGACAGCTACTTTTATCAGTTTTAGAAAGTGCCTGAGGTTACCTAGGATGAATGGTTTCTCAAAACTCTCAGCAAAAGATTCACAAATGGTTTCCAAAGTTTTTCAAACCGGTATTTCCAATGTCCAGCTGGAGTATGACTGATGTTCTACTTTTGTTCTACAAGAATTTTGGAGTCTCTGATTTGCAAATGTGCAAGTACTTGACTGTATACAGTTTATCTGTATATGGCCTTTTAGAGAGCTGCAATGACAAAACCAAACCAGGCAGTAACACATCAGAGGGACTATTGGAGTATCACATCTGAAGAGTTTATAAATTAAGTAAACATGGAACTGCACCTCACATGTATTATCAGTTCACTTCCATATGCTTTTTGGCTTAGCCATGCAAAATTAATATCTCAGAGCTCCATTAAACGGAAACAGAAGTTTTGTTCCAAAACTCTTACAGTCAATTTCATCTATGCATCAGTTTAGCAAGTGCATTCCCTCTTTGCTGTGATATCACTGCCTTGTGTCTGCCTCTGCTGGCTTCTTTATGTGAGGAACATGGTGTAAGAGTAAGAATGATGGCTTGCCTAGAACAAGCTCTTAATAAATTTAAAAGAGGATCTGCTGTGGATTACACAGAACACAAAGATGAGCTCAGTATTGATAGAGACATCCTAAAGGTTCATCAGGTTGAAATTTGTTTCTTCTTATGGAGAAGGTAAGATCCAGAGGTGAACATGACAACAGAGAGGAAAGAAACCCTCTCCAGATATAGGAACAAGTCTGTGACCCAGTCTAAACTCTTTGATTTGACCTTGAGAAGTATCAGGTAGCACAAAGCCCAAGATGGGTAAACGAGCATTTAAAATGAGCTCATTCTGAGGTGAGTACTTCCATTAACAGGTATTTATAAAAATATTTATTTATTCGATGCCAACCAGAAAGCAGTGTAAATGTGTCTTGTGACACTGCATTGACTATTGCTAAGCGTCAGGAAACTTGTAACTAATCTGAAAAGATGAGGAGTTTTAAATAAATGTAGAAACACGCAATATATATAATTTTGCACTTTGTTCCAGGTACAAATGGAATTAAGTGCTTATAGCTTTTAGGGCTTAAATATGACTGCCAGTTTGCAAAAAAGAATTTATAAGTAACTTTGTCATAAAATCATTCCCAAGTCGTTTTCCAAAAAACTTTAACAAAATTTTAAAAGAAAAATATACCTGTGACAAGGCAGCACCCAATACAGCTGGAAGTTCCCAGAGTTATGTAAAACATGGATGCAGAGCTTATGCCACCGTGAAAAGTGAAAAAGTGAAAAGATAACTTCATGCTTGGATATGGTCATTTACACATGATCTTGGGAGTGTTGTTGAGCTTTCTGAAGCATTAACTGATTTCTGTACATGGTACAATAAAGAACAGAGTGAGGCTTAACTGAAATGAGAGCTTAACTGGTTTTAATATTTTTGTGCTGAAAATAAACTGCAGTTGCATGTTAGCTATGCAGTGTATGGGTCATGGTGAACAATTTTATTTCAAAGTTGTTTCTCCAAAGAATGTCTTGTGAATATTTTTCCTAGTGCATGTATATATTTTTAAAGAAGACTGCTATCATCTTTTGGAGACTGACTTGTAATTTTAGTTCTGTCAGAAATGCTGTTTGTGCTTTTTTTTTTTTAGTTGGAACTGAAATTCCAACATATTCTTCAAATCTCCTCACCCTATCACTTCTTCAACAGACGCCTATCAGAAAAGTATATTAGTCAGGAACATCATGTAGGTTTCTTCTTAAACAGAAGAAAAAGCAGACAAAATCATTAGGGAAAGATCTCTATCAGTTTATTATGAACAACACTGAAGAAAACTCAGCTCTTTATCTAACTTATTTACGTATAAGTTTCTAAGATGTATTACCTTGTGTTGAGTTTTCAGACCTAACTGTTTGTTAACAATTTTGGATGAATCACAGGAGTACCCAGATACCATCATATCAGTACTGTACTTCATCAAATACTGACATATGAAAACGGGTCAGGTTATCCACAGAGAAAAATCATTCTTTTCCTTGTATGTTTACTTCAACACTGTTATGTACTTATATGGAATTGTTATTTAATCATATTATTGCCAAACTGGCTATAACATAATTCACCTAGCACTGACCAACTACAGAACAAAAATTAAACAAACATTTTGCTGTCGTTAAAATTTTTTTCTATGGGTCTGAGCTTCTGAAGCCAGCAGGTCACTTGGATTATATATACAATGTTGAAAATTGCATTCCGAAAATCTACAAAATGCAGCAAAGCTCACTATTTTCCAAAATAACTTTAAAAACAATTACAATTACTGCCCAGACATTTTCAAACACAGCAGGCTATTGGCTTAGGCAGTGATGGAAACCCTAAAAAGAAGATAAATATTTTGAAATGCACTGTAAATCAAATCTGTGCACTGGACTAAGAATGGATTATCTGCCTCTAAACAGCAAAAGATGTTTTAGCTTGAGGGTTTTTTTCCATGCTTATTTACTAGAAACGATTTTAAATTGTGTCTATGTGATTAATTTCTTTTTTTTCTCCAGATTTTTAAGAGTTGCTTTGTAATAAATGCTCTACTATAATTACTTCTACATACTTTACTCATTACATTTATTGATGCACAGGAATCCACTATTTCTCAACCTTTTAATAAAAAGTACATTTTTCAGCTTAAAAATTGATTTGGAACAATGCTACGTCGGCCTCAAGCTGCTCTGCAAGTATTTATAGCAGATGTATCTACAGTCTCAACTGGGCAAATTTTGATGATGTAATTAACAGAGGCCTCGATTAAGAATGAGACCTTGAGGAAGATTCATATATTATGATCTACTGTCTTTTGGTACTGTATAACCAAGACAAAATTAGCCACTTTTTCTATCCTTTATTCCAGAAAGTGTTTTAGGGGAAAAGAAAAATCAGCTCAAATGGAAGCCAAAGGCATCGGTTTTGTGTATGTCCACTCAAACCTGGTTATGAATGATCAGTTTTCTGACTTGGGCCAGATTCACCTTCTCTGGCACAGCAAGACTGTTGTAGGAGGAAGACAGCACTGCCTGTGTACCTTCCAAAGAATCCTTCAGCAGATCACAAGCTCAGGTTCACTGGGCATCTTCTTGAAAGAAGTTTTTAAAGTAAGATAAGATGATGCTGGATTGATGCTGATTGTTTACTAATTAGTTCAGAGCTGGCATTGCTAAGTCAGGCCGTTATTTTTATAAAATGGGAGCGAAAGCTTGAAGTTTTACAAAAGTTGCCTTAACTGAGAAAGATACCTATCACTTTCTTAGAAATGTAATTGAGTAATTGGTTCTTAATCAGAATGGGTTATTATCCTGTTAGCCCTTGTAATATTAAAATGTGCTAAAGTATTTGTGTTTTCACCATAAAGACAGTTAAGTTGCATAAATCTAGCTGTTGAGTTTCCTACCTTTGTTTTTCCCCTTAGAAAGTGATTTTCTGGCTTTCCTCAGTATACAGAGCAGGAAAATATGAAACAAGTAGACCATAAGACTTAAAAAAGGGCTAATAAGAGAATGGTAACTCAGAAGTTTGATTTTGGTTTGGTGGTGTATTTCTCACAGACAGTTTCATGATTTTTTTCTGAATCCTGGCTCAAGATTTTTGTGCAGTAGGGCTCATCATTCCTCTGTCCATCCCTTTCCACACTTCCACATTATATCCAGGTAAGAATGGGCCATACCTCCAAAAACAGAATTAATTTAATCAAAACAAAGATATACATATATTGTTGAATGACATTTGTGATATAATAAGGAAAACACAAGTAAAACCAAGCTGAGACTTCACATATAACCACAAGACTCTATTGCACAACTCTGGACACCCTATGCAAGGTCACTGCTTTTGTAATCAAATTTCTTAAGCTACAGAGGAATGATCAAAATTTCAGTCCAAAGTTACCAAAACATGTTACTTTTCTCTTTTGTTTTTAAAGGACATTCAAGGTTCATTGTTTTGAAGGCTGTAAGTGTCACACTCTTAACTAACAACATACCTCTTGGCAGCCCTTCACAATCTTGATTACCAGCTGAGAGTCAACACACCCTGTAAACATTTGTTCATCAGTTCAGCAGAATTACTCAGGACCCAGTGAGCATCTGGCATTCAAGAATGCAGATGTCTTTGTGGCAGACAAATTTATAGACATGATTTTTGCAACTGCTACTTTTTATGATTGTTTTCAGTTCACTCATCTGCTAAAAACAGCATGGCCAATTAAAACAGGTTATCCAAAGTGGTATAGAGTCCTGCTCACTGCTGCAAGTCACTGAGAGACTCATAGCTTCTTTTGTTAAGAGTATATATTTGAAGTGTTTGCCGAAGGGATTAAACTGGCCAAGGGTCTCCCTATCTCTGCAGGGTCTGCAAGGGCTCTCTACTCTCCACCCTGAGCTTCTGCAAAGGATGTCTCTGAGCTCAAGGTGTTTCTGCAAGTTTCTTGCATTCCATCTACCCACAGAAGCCATGTCCTCTCCTCTGTAGGAGTACCTCCGGCTGGGACCTGTGGTCTTGACCTATTCACCCAACTCTTGCCTCAGAATCCCCTTGCTGAGATTTCCTCAGCTCCTCACACACCTCCAGCTCCATCTCATGGCTCCACTCTTTCTTCCTACTTCCTGGCCCCTCCACAGCTTTCCCAAAACCAGCAGCCCCAGCATAGCTCCCCCAAAACTACTGTCACTGGCCTTCCGCCTTTGTGTTCCCATGCAGAGTCTTCTTTCTCCCTTTGGAGCTGTTGCAGCTGCTCACTGTGGCAGCCCCTTCTCCTCTCCAGCTGCAGAGGTGGCTGTGGTGAGCCCTGCAGAGGCTGCTGCTCACCCTGCCCCAAGCCCCCTCCCCAGACTCAGGGACTCCTGAAGCAAAGCCATGAGCCATGCCCGGCTCTCGGCCGCCCCTCGGGTACCAGCTGCTCACAGAGGAGACCAGCCACAGCTCAGAGCTCCACACCGACGTGATTGACCAGGGCTTGCCAGCTGCCGTGGCAGAATTGCACATTCCAACATTCCAGCACCCATCCTGGCTGCAGCTCTGAGCAGCCACAAGCCACAGCTGAGTTACAACAAAGGGCTGAGGGACATCTGCTGCTGCAGACCAAGAGCTGGCTGCTGGCCAAATCTGAAAGGTGCTCTGGAACCCTGTCCCCAGCATGAAAGCCAAGTGACAGAAAGGCCACATTCCACAGGAACCAATTTTATGCAGTGCTGGTCCAAGGCACCTGCGGCACCTGATGCCACATTCATCCACTGAGTCTTTCGTGAGCAGGCAGATGAGCAGGCAGCAAGCCTGTGGTGCCAGAAATCTGCTTTGCTCATACTGGGGGAAAAAGGTCACATAGCAGTTCTGTAGCTAGAGGAGAAAGGGTATGAGGGGGCACATTCACAGCCATGAGACCAAGGCCCCAAACCCATAATTCTTAGTCTTTCATTAAAATTTGTGATCATCACAAGTGCAAGAAGTTGGAAAAGACCAGCAGAGCAAATCCGCAAATCTGGGGGAGATGTTTCACAGAAAGGTGTTTGTCTTAGTGCTTAAGACCTTTCCTAGATGGATTAGGATAACAGAGTTAAAAAACCTCAAACCCTACATGGAAATAGAATTCAGGTCATTTGTCTTCAGCTTTACAAACATTTTACAGTGCAGTGAGCAAACAGTGATGAGCCAGCTTCTTAAATCTCACTGAAAATCAAAACGGAATATTCTTACCTTGTGTTTTCTTCTTGAAGCTAGTATAAAATGAAGTTTAACTTTTTCCTCTTTTAATTAAATAGGCTGTTCTGCACTTTATTTCACAAGAACTCTGAGCAAAATATAGTTAATTGATACATGGTAATTATAGCCATTATACCTTCCCTGTTCTCTAGAAAATCCGTTACAGGCCCTATCCTTGACAAAATTCTTTTGAAGAATAATACATCTGAAGTCAAATGTTATTGCTAATTGACAGGATAGTTTCAACAATGTAACCTTATCTTAGGTAAATAAACCTCTAAGGACACTTTGAGCCAGAATGGCCAAATTAGATGTTTGAGATTCCATTTTGCTGCAGAAGGTCTTGTTTTGATAATGCATTTCAATACAAAGGCTACATGTGAAAAAGAATCTGAGACTAAAAGAGAAGCTTGGTTCCTCCTGTTTGTATTCTCTCCTAATTCAGTATTTTTCATAATAGATACTCTAACCTCTAATTAC
Organism: Acridotheres tristis; assembly: GCA_037013685.1. Lineage (NCBI taxonomy): Eukaryota > Metazoa > Chordata > Aves > Passeriformes > Sturnidae > Acridotheres > Acridotheres tristis. The sequence goes on along the minus strand of CM072919.1, from coordinate 59,233,405 downwards.
TGCGGTAGAAAAAAAATATATATTATTTTTACTTGAAAGTCTACTCGAAAAATAATTAATGCATTTCTAGATTTTTATCTTTAAATTCTTATTTATATTTTCTATTTAGTTTTACACTTCAATAAATAATTCAGAAAACCAGCCTAAAATGAGCATTTGTAATAAATAACTGTGTTAAATTACAGATATGAAAACTCTCAATAATATTCACTTTTAAGTATCTGATCAAAGACAGCAGTACTGTATACCAAATATGAGATGCACAGATGTGTTAAAGCAGCAAGAAAGAGAAGAAACAGCCACCAGAGGGGAGGAGATGATGGAGGGAAGAGACATCCTGTACCAGTGTGTGGATTCTGAGGAGTGGAGTCTGAGAAATGAGTGTCCTGGAAATGGACTGTAAACTTTTCAACTACACGTTGTCGTTCATGCACAAGGTCCTGCCCCTATTTCTTGTCAGTGTTCAAAGATGTTAGAAGGCAGTGACCCTCATAAGCACAATGCACTTCTGTAAATTTATTTACTTAATAAAACATAGTTGGCTTCAGAACAAACATGAAAATAATAACTAAAATGTATTTTCAACTGAAGTTTGTCTTCTGAAATCCCTACTGTGGGGTCTGTGTCTTTTCATAGAGGTATAACTGGAAGATATCCCCACATGACCAGAACTGCTACCTCACAGTTAATTTGAAGATGAAATGTGACTCAGAAACATTATTTAGTATTGCTTCTAAGGGGAGGTAGATTCTACACAGAAGACTGATCTTCATTGCAAAAGATAAATCATATTGCAAGATGGGTTTTTCAAACAATGTGAGCGATAATTTTGTTATAAACACTGCAAGAGTGTGCACATTTGTAGACTTTGATGTCAAGGTGGGGAGAAGAATAAACAAATATACTTGTCTTGATACAGATGAAGAAATCCGATTTCCAAAATCCACAGCTTATTCCTTATCAGCCAGGCCAAATCTGATCTCTCTGTGTGGTCATAGCAACTGAAGCCTGGAGCACTCACTGGCTGAGTCTTCACTTCTAGCTTCCAAAACACTTCCTTTTCAATCTCAAGCCGTGATCTGATAAATTTATTTCAGACAGGATTACTAAAGTTTAGTACTAAAGTACTGAATTATTTACTGATCTTGATAGATCTTCTCTGAAAAGGCCTTCCTGTTTGTAGAAATTTAATCTTCCAATCCTTAATACAGAAATACATATACCCTTTCCAGGACAGACTTATAATTTTCTGATTGGCAGCTATATGGCCTCTGAATGTAAACTGCGTCCTGTAGGCTGACCACCTTAATGAAAATGTCAGTCCCGTGCAGAAACAGAAGAAAATAAATGACCTGTGGTGCTTAGGTGGTATGCCAGTTTAAGGGATGCAGTACCCTTAAATGTACGCTGCCCCACTAAGGGGTGCAATATCCTTAAATGTACACCACCCCACATTTCGTGTGGCTCATATTCCTAAACTGGACATGAATTTCCATTTTAGCTGGGCCAAATACACTAAGGAAATGACCAATTCACTAGTTTTGTAATGAACCTTGTTCTGTGGCTGACTGAGCCCTTATAAATCTGTTTGGGATTTCATCCTGATTACTGCATGGACATGCTCTTACACCATCCTGTCTATAATGAAGACTGGAGGGAGCACACAGAAGCAGTCATCCATCCCTTCCACCTGGTTGTTCTTTGTGGTGAAGGGAAAACAGCCAGATAGGGTGTCACTTCTTGCAGAATGACAGCGTCAGCTTAGTAATGGCCTTCTACAAGACCCTTGGATTGATGACTGACTGCCTCCAGATGAGGCTCACAGGACTCACCCAAAGTCCATTGCAGTAAACCTCTGCAGAAGAGGATCCAGAAGAGTCCTGGGTCTTAGTTCAAGTAACAATAAAAAACTAGTAAAGAAGTCAGGAGAATAACCAAAGCCTTTTCAGAATTCTGCAGAGGATATGTAGAAATGCTTCTTGTACATCAGAGAGCTTCAGATAGAACAGTCAGTATACTCAAGAAGGAGCAGTTTTGGGATACAGAAAGGGAAGTCAGAGAAAGGAAAACCCAGTATCTCAGGTAAAAATGGTGTTCATTTCCTCAAGAAATAAACTGAAAAAGGGTAACAGAGAATTATAAAAGGATTGGCTCCAGCATGAAATTCTGGTGAAAAAAATGCATTTTAAAAAGATGAGGGAATTTTTCGTGTCAGGAGTTCTACAGTCATCATGGGTTACGTAAGGGTTAAGGTAGCAGGAGAAAAGGAGGGAGAAATGCATCAGTTTCAGTGTTCTCGGTCTGTCATTATAATACAGAACAGAACCACTCCAGTGGGGAAAAAACAACACTACAGACTGAACAATAATGGGAAATCTATCCGATTATAACGTACAGTATGAATGTATGGGAGGAAAGTCAACAGCTTTACAATGACAGAGAAAACTGTCACTAAACTGTGCTATTTACTAAGACTACTCCATCTCTAACTTCTGATCTGAAGGGCAAGAAAATTTGTGATTAATCACAGATAGAAACACCCATATTTTTTTAAAAAGCAATTGGTTTTTTACATCCTTATTTGTAAATAGAATAACAAAAAATAATCGAAATTAACAGATACCTCATCAATACATTTAAGGCTCTCTGTACTTTCTTTAACATCTTATTCACAACAGTAGAATGTTTATGTTCATTAAACCAGAAACTAGTTTTTAATTCAGAAATAAGAAATATTTCATAGGACTTGATCAGATATTTCCATAGCAAGTTATTTATACTGTGCTAGATAAGAAAGGAAGCACCTCTCAGCAACAGTTAACCAAGCATCAAGTCTACTGAAATTACTTTCTTCTTTATATTTAAAAATACCATGGCTTCAGATAAACTTCAGATAAAACCTTAAAAGCTCAATGCAAGAAGGACATTTTATTGTTATTATTCACTGGCTGTAAACGAAATAACTCCAAGAAGTACAGAATATTTTTGCTGCCATTAATTTCATTCTTGATCTACATTACTGCTTAGGCTAAAATATTACTTAATAATGTACATTACCATATTCTTGATTTTGCCTTTTTTTGTTATTTCCTTATTTGCTTATATATGACAAATATTGCTGCTGCCCAGGACAGGATTCTAGCATAACATAGATGTTACTTCAAAGAAGACACCTAATATATATTTTGATGCATTGGATGAAGCAAACATTTAGCATACAGCATTCTGTAAGTAAGGGAAGAAACAACTGTACCATGGGTATCAATCTTAAAAGCTGCACTTTTATTTTACTAAATTATCTATGTTAAAAACAAATCTGTGCCTGGTGTGGAATTTCACTGCATCAGGTGTTACAATATTTTTGTTTTTATTACAAGCAGGAGAATGCATGTAGAACAAGTGTTAAGAAACATGACAATAAATTAGAATATAATTTACAAAAGCAAAAATAATAATAATAAAGTAACAGTGTACCACATTAATACTGAGTATAAAATAATAAGCAACTAATCACAATAATACAAAGGTAATTTCAGTCTGTATTATTAAGGATATCTATGTGACATTCACTCCTTTATAAAGTTCCTAACGAAATGGACTATTTTGGATGTATACACCTTGAAGGATTAATCTTAGATTTTTATTTCTGTTTTGATCTTTATCAGCTGATAGTATTGCTCAGCAGAAGTACTGGCACCAGGTTTCTGCATCTTGTATTGTACTATTTGATTCTAGGTCTGTCATATTTATAGCCTGCACAAAGACTCCTTTTGTCACTATGCAAGAATATAACACTATTTAGCTTAGATTATATAGATGGCTACAGTGTAGCAGCAGCAATGAAGTGTGCTGTTGAAACCAATCATTTTTATTTGAATTAGGTTTCATATTTCAGTCTTAGTCTGTAGTGTTGCTTAGTTTGTAAATCCATATACATTCTGTGTTTTGTTCCCTTTAACAATACAATTCAACATTGCTCCAGGCAGTTCTTTAAATTCCAACCTCAGTGCTGTTATATTGCAGAGTAAACATCAGAATCCCCGGTGTTCTAGCACCAGTAAGAGAGCAAAATGTGTCTTTGGAAACATTCCTTACAATTTTCATGTCCTAAGTGAGGTAAAAAAAAAAAGGTTTCTTTTCAATACAGAGAAAACCTATTTCTCAATAGCTGAAATGACACATTAGCTGATAAACCAAATCATGCCCTGGAGAAACAGGACCTTGATACAAAGAGGCCTCTTACTTTGGGAATGTTGTAACAATCCCTTACACTTTCATCATACTTCTGATCTAACCAGGGCATATTAGCACCAAGGTGTTCTGTCAAAAGGATATAGGAAGTCAATTCACTTAACAGACAAGGACTACATACTGCCCTTAATCTCTATGTGCAACTCCCAAAAATTGGGATGTTTTTATCTACTGGTGTAAGTTTTAACAGGAGTTGTTTACATGGTGATGAGAGCAACAGATAACAAGCATATGTGAATACATGCAAGCCAAGTGAAAATTAATTCCACTGGTCACAAGCATACAGAAGTGGAAATACTGGCAAGAGGTAGCAGATGACAGGAATTTGATGGTCATGAGTACAGACATGGGGCTACACAAAACCCCTTGACAGATTGTCAATATGTTGGGGGGATTTCATAGTATGAGTCCTCTTAACAGTATCTATTGTTCCATGTTAATTCACATTAGTAAGTAGTGTGCAACATATTTGGTTTGTTATTGGTAAAATACATTGGTACACTTCAATCTCATATTTTGAAATTATTTTTCACTGTAAAGATTACCTTTTTTTAAAAAAGTGCTATTTGAGTTAGAATTTGTAACACATTATTGTTCACATAATTTTAACTGCTTCACAACAAAGGAGTCATAGTTGGACACAAAATCACATTCATGAAGTACCTGTTGCAAAAAGAAAATGTTCAAGTACAATATATTATTATAAAGAAGTACCTACTCTCCTCATCTCCTTTTTGAGTCTGTTACTGAAAAGTGAAGGGGAAGAGGAGCATGACAATTAACTTTTTAATGTTATATTCCTGATTGTGACCTGCCTAAGAAGTTTAATTTCACTTTTAAAAATGCAGAGTATTTAGTGAATATTAAAAATAGGGTAATATGAATAAGTGGAGCATGGCAGCAAATAGTTAAGGCATCTGGCTTCTAATTTAGAGGCATGACTTTGTTCCAGTCTCATGCTGAAAGCTTCCCCTTGCTTTAAATATGGTCCAGCTTTACATAGCTACCTGGCCATTTAGGCGAAGGGGGCCAGAATTCATTACAGCCACCCCTTTTCCAGTGTGCCTTACTCCTGACATCCAACCGGCCTCTTGGCTCGAGCACACTTTTGACTTTTCATTTGAACAGAACCTAGATACCTCCATGAGTCACTTACTCTTTGGTTGCAATCTTTGCCACTCAGATGCAGTCTCCTGAACAGAACATTCACATATTCCTTCTCATAAACAATACCTTTGCTATGGTATCAAAGGAGGGAACATCTGGAATCCATTTTAAATTTCAGCTTTGCAAAGGATTGTTGCTATTACACAGTAGGCTTATCTTTTGCATTCAAATTCTTCAGTTTTGGAGAATCAAAGCTAACATGTAAACCAGATCTAGAAACCCACAAAGGTGTTTCTTCTTTGTGGCTGGTGTTGTAAACAAAAGTGAGCTGGAGTCAAAGTGTAAGTCCTAAACAACTTTTATGGTGGTAGCGAAGGAACTGGCAATCCAGTCTTCACCACTGCTGGAGTCTGCCTCCCCCATGATACTGAAATATGTTCCTTTCAGTGGAAATCTGTTTCACTTGTACAATGGTAAGATGGCTATAAACCTGCAATGAAGATTTCATTTTGTTTCATAGCACACTTGTATTTCATGCACCACTGCAATAACTGTTGCACCTCTTAAAACTAAGTCCCTCATGGTTGCTCTATTTAGTATAGCTTTATATATGGCTCACAGCAGTGTTCAGGAAATATGGATTACTCCAAAGGGAAATAGGTGGAATGAAGGAAAAATATTTCTTTTTCTAAAAAATTTCTGCTCCTTAAATAACATTTCCAAGCTCATTTTATAATTTAAATTGTGGTGCTGTGTCAAGAGATAAAATAGTTAAGAATTTTAAGCTATGACTTAACTCTCTTTTTTTGATTCTTCTTTACTTCCATAGTAGACCAACTCATAAGAACTATATTTTAAACAGTTTTAAATAGAAATGGATTCAGTGTCATTGCTAAGTCCATAATAAAAGTTATTTTAATGGTCCAAGGATGTAAACAGACTATTGGATTTAGTCAAAAGAACACAAATGTTCTACAGTAAGCTATTCTATATGTGTTGTGTGAATCTTTCAAATTTGGGATCCCCTCATACTGTGTCCAGCACTTTGGATTAATAAATCCCACTTCACAGAAGTTAAAATAATATTGAAATCCTGTCAGCTGGGGCTGACCAGTGGTTATGTTTTCCACAGGGTAATGCATTTGCAAGGACGTCAATCTCATTCCGCTGTGTGGCTCTCTTGGATGGACACTCTTCCACAACGATAATAACAAGGCACATTCTTCTGCTTCCTGTGGGTCAGTGTCCTTGGCAGGTCTTGCAGCACATCTGTCTGAAGTATGCTCGACTGCAGAACTTGAACTTCAGCACCAGTGGGCAATATGCCACTTTGTTCACATCTTTGCACTCTAATAATTAAGAACATTAAAGAGAAAAAACATCAGAAATATAAATTAAAGTACAAAGAAAATTTCTTTCTAGTACAGTCTAGTGCATACAATATTGAAAACTTAAAAAGCCAAAAAAATGTTTGCAGGGCTTTCAGACATTTAGAAATGAGCAGTATTTGCCTTGGAAGAATTATCATTTATTGGGATAAGTGATCACTTTACATAGTTAGAAAATGTGAGGTATTTTTTCACATTATTTTTAACCTTTTTCTCAGGAGTTAATTTATTCATCCATGAGAGGTTATCATTATCATGATTCACACTATTTGATACCACACTATGCATTTGTAAGAATCCTTAAAACAGAATGAGCATTGCAGCTAACAGGGATGGAGAAAATTACACAAATGTGATGAATATTACCAAGATGGTGAGTTCAGTGACCAAACCGAATGGTGAATTATACTTGAGGCTTGGTTCCACACATCCACAATTTATTTTATGCTAAGAAGGAAAGCCGTTTTTGTGCATGTAATAGATGTAAAAGCTTATTTTCAAAGTTGTGTTTTCCCTACATGCTGGGCTTACTGCCTCAGCTGCCCTGCTGTGCTGGCAAGTAGCTTTCCCAGGAAGGGAGAACAGAGCTCAACCCCATGGAGGAAGGTTTCATTCTTTTGCACCCCACATAGGTTGCATATAAAGTGATTTTGTGGGTACATTACAGGAGCTGGAATATACTGGAGTTCTCCTCTGCCTCATTTTTCACACCTGCAGAAAGAAAGTGGGCATGGGGAATGGGATAGTTTGTATCAGTACGTATCCTGATACAGCTGGAGAAAGAGCTACATCTGAGAACTCAGTGATACACTCAGGTTCTACAGCTGGTCAGTCTCCATATAATCTCCTAGTGCATTATTCTTGCTCCGGCACAGGGTGTTATAGATAGTGGATTAACACTTGCAACCAAACTGGAGTAGCAAATTTAATGCAGATGAGAATTTTTAGTATTTGAACCTAGGAAAGCATTAATGAGGCTGAACTTACAGGTCTGTACTGACCAGTATTTCTGATAATGGTAATATATGCACATGCTTTTAGCTAAGCAAGGAGCAGTTAGGAAATTATTTAAACTTTCATTTCATTAACACAGACATAGCACTTCCATTGCAATTCTTCCACTCCACCTACATGATGTTTACATACTGCTTTTCGAATTTTTAAATTCTTTATGGGAACAAAACTGAGTGACAGAAAAAAAGACATTGTGGGTAGCTGGTTGAAACAGATATATTTCTCTACTGGCAACCACACATGGCCACTGTATTTGACTGACTTTCAAAAACTCTTCATAAAAGAGGTCAAGTCTCTTCCAGAAATATTTCAGGTCCTCATGTTTGTGAAGACTGGGAATATAGGAGAGACAGATGGTGAATTATAAATGAAGTGAAAAATAAAAAGGTTCACTTCATCTAACAAGACATAAAAACTTCACTCAGTCCCAAAAATAACCCTCAAACACACTGTGTTTAGTTAAATACAAGTAAAGCCACTAACTGTATTTTTGCTAAAAGTAGGATTTCGAATGATCCTTTTTCATGTTTCTTTTAAGTTATTCTTTCTCTTGAGTAAAACTGGACCCTGTTCAGCTGATGCCATTTGGACAGCAATGAGAGACTATTCTGGAAGTTCCCCACAATTTCTGTTTTAAAAATCAGTTTTGAAATAGATATGGTGGCTGATGAAGTAGCCTATTCTTCATAGGACTGTGGTTGAATGGAGAAGGTTTAGCAGAGTTCCTTTTGTTGCTAGTAACAAGTGTTAGTAAGTTTCGGTAAGCTACATTTACAAACTCTGCATTGCTGAACTTTGTGGCTAGATTAGGTGATATTATGATATTAACTATCGTTTTAGATTTTTAAAAAACACAAATTGTCACTATGCCTCCAGCTAAATAAATTGCTAAGGTGTATTATATAAAATCCAAGAAAAACTGAAATGACATAAAAATAGAAAAAATAGTCTTTCAGGTAAAATTTTAAATGGGCTTCAGCAGTCTAGATTCAGCATACACATATGTATTTAAGACAACAGAATAATTCTGAATATATTTCAAGTGGTGTGGTAGATGATGCCTGTAGTTCACTTCCAGCAGAAAATGCAAAACCACATGGACAACATTGTAAATCACCAATGAAAAGTTTGAAAACTGCAGAGCTAAAGCACATCTAAAATATTACAAGATCCAATGTAACTTTCTTTTAGTACTTTTGTATCCCGAAAATTTTGACTCTTGCTTCATGCAGACTACTGTACTTTCCCAAAGAAAAATTTTCCACACTTTACCAATATGATCATTATACTGCAGAGTGGTTCAAGTTTCCCCAAAACCCTGTATGATTTTATCTTTGGGTAGCAAAATAAAATTGCTAAGAAATTGTTGAACAGCTCCGTAGTCTGCGAGCTCAGGTGTTCATCAAGCAAAGGGAATCAGGTTGGTGGGGGATTGAAACAGGAAGAGAGCCCCCCCCGATAATCTGACCAGTGCAACCCCGTGTGCTGCTGCTGAAGTTGTTTTTGCCCCACAATGGAGCCCAAAGCACAAGGCAGCACTACAAGGGGCATATAGACAAAGTCCCCATATGTGGGCAGGTGTGCTCTGCTACACACACGCACTCCCATGGGGGCAAACCCCTTCTCTGGGACACCTGACTCCTTCCTTGTAACCCAAATACTGATAGTCAGATCACATTCCACTGTACCTGCAGAGTGGCACAACAGAGGCACAACATGCCCCACTCACAAATACATTAATGATGAAATATCAGAGCACCAAAATTTCTCCCAGAAATTACTACTTTAACAAAAATAGTAGTGCTCTTTAGGGTTAGTTAGCTCTTGAAATCTTTCCATCATCTCTTGGATGGTGAAAAAGATATGCCTTTCTGTTTACTTTACAGAACAAAGAGATGTCAGCTCCTCTTGTGTCTAAGAGGAATTTTTTTAAAGCAGAAAATGTGTCAAACGTGCACATTACTCTTCAAATCCATTTGTGCTTCTTGTATTCACTATTTAAGAGCAGCTGTAAAAATTTTAAGAATTAGAACATACATATAAGAAATATTTGTACAAGTATGGAAGAAAGTGCCCTGAAAATAGGAAAACCTTAGTCTTTCACAGATTACAGTAAAATTCTACTTAAAGATTTAAGCTTTTTAAACCGTTAAATGAATTTTGAAATAAATACCTCCAGTGTGGGACATAAACAAAAATGGGACACTAAGTGGCAATGTGTTGGGAACCGTATCCTTCAGAAGATACTGTGCTATATCTTTTTCCCTTTGAGTCTTCCTAACCCTGCTAATGAGCCTGGATGGCTGTCAGTAAGGAGCTGGCTTGCACCTGGTCCTCTCACAGTGCAGACCAAAGAACTGACAACCATCTGGAATACAGTGTGTTTTCCAAAATTTTCTATTTGTGGATCCCAAAAATTTTCCAGTGAAGGTGTGGGTCCCTAAAAACACAATTACCAACAGAATCACTGCACATAGCTAGCCCGAACAATTCTACTGTAGAGAAGTTCAGGCCACCCAATGTACAGAGATCATGCACAGAAAACCCTTGACTGCATTCTTCTATAAGAGATTAGCATATTTTCTGGTAATACTGGAGAATTACTATAAATAGAAATATGACCTTGTCATCTGGAAATTAAGAGGAGACTGGGACTGAATCATGTCGACTTATAATTAATTTATTGCCTTCCTTACTTTGGACTGAAGTCAATGTCTGTGTTTGGAAATAAAATATCATGTAACCTATGAGATTTAAAAGGCAGAAAGTTTCCTAGATTGATAATTATCACTTAAAGATTTCTTGAGAGCATTAAACAGAAATAATGCAAATTAAAATAACCAAGACAAATTCTAGTATGAAGATGTTTTCAAATGACAGCATTAGCTGACAAGCCTCTACTTAAAACTAAAACTTTACTAAAAATAGTGAATTACAGTGCTCATACATTGAACTATCAGTGTATTTCTGGGACAATTTTAGTATGCTCCCATTTCATCACAGACATCTCTATTTGCCATAGCAATTGCTATACCAATTTTGAATCTACGGCATGGGCATTGATGGATAGAGTAGGCATTGGCTGACCACCAGATCTGGGTTGACTGCAGGACAAACCTGCCTTTAAAAAAATTTCAATCAGAGCATTTGTTCCATATATAAACAGGACATTAAACTCCAGTGTGATAGGAGATTCTGTGTAAAAAATACTAAATTATATACTGCACAGAGATTAGTTACATTAAAAACAGAAGTGTTAGAAATATTGCAGTCAAGTACTCAAAATTTAGGGAATATAAAAATTTAGGGAATATGTGTTTTAGAAGAACTGCTGTGTAATCTCTTGACAATTTGGAGAACTTTCTATTCCTTTGCCCCTCCCACACAAAATGAACTGTACTTATCTAATGAGCAACTAATATAAATTTTATAATCAATGAGGAAACATTTTTTACTGCTTAGCACTCCAAGTTTACTTTGATGTCAACATTTCCTAAGTGTTTGGCCTAGACCATTTACAAGTTCAGATCCAAAGTATTTAATAAATGGGAATATTTTTATTTTCACATTATTGTCTCATATATCTTCTACTAAAAATATGCTATGATGAAGCTAGTTAATAATCTGATTAAACTAGACTGTAAAATGCAAAAATACTATAATTATAATTATTTTGAACAGACATTATAAATAAAAAAAAATTACAAGTTAGTTAGAAGAAGCTTAAAGGATGTCAAAGTGTAAGAACAGACTAGTTCTTACAAGAACTGTGTAGCAAGAAATCTATGGTCCCAGTCTTCTAATGAACATGAAATTTACTATTTTTTCCACCACATTGTTGTGTTTAACATTGATTAGGCAGGTAGAACGTCAGTGGATGAAAAGTGTATCATGCTCCTCCTGCTATTATGAACATTGCCATTGAACCAATAAAGAGATTAAAAAATCAGTGACACAAACAGTAGTATTTTGTCCATGACTTAGGCTATAAATTTTTAAGGGTATTTTTTTGAACAATGTGTACTTAGATTTTCATTGACTTTACCATTGAGCTACAATGACTAATGAGAAAATAATTTTTAAAAAGTCATTCACAGCCTGAGAGATGATGCCATATAGACTTTTACCAATGCAGTAATGCTGATTAGGTCACTTCACTCTTTTCAGAATAAATTACATTGAGATGGCAGACTTACCCTCTGTGTTGGAAATTGGAGTACTGTCACATTTACTTTCACACTGCTGCATTGATGGAGGTCTGAGAGTTTCTGGACACTCACTGGATGCTTGTCCAGTATATGAGAGACATTGTACTGTTCTCATCTGTTGCCCAAGACCACACTGTGCAGAACACTAAAGAAGAAGAAAAAAAATTTAAAATCCTGCATCTAATTTTAAAATATTAAATAAAGCAACAGGAAGCAATCAGAAACACTTCACATCCACAAGTTTTAAAGAAGACAGGCATCTGAAGAGGTTTCATTAATAGAGAAAAGAATTATCATAAAATATTCCAGAATTTTTTATAACATATGTGAGTACTTGTCTTTCAAAGAAAAGAAAATGCAATGCAATATTGACTCCCTGAACAGTTCAGATTTGAGATGTAAGAATATGATTTACTCTATTTCATATATCATACTAACACTTTAGAATAAAGAAAAAGAAAGAGAACAAGAACTCAAATCTTCTACAGGACTATTTTTAAGGAAAAGTAAATATCTTTTAAACACATAGACTTTGCTGTTTAAAACATTTTTAATTTATGTAACTAAACAGTTACAATTTTAGTACAATATTAGTTAAATATAAAAGTGGATCTGAGGAACCACCATTTTAAAAAGTTAACTAGACTGTAATATCACAAATCATTTTCCACTGGTTAATTAAACTAAAGTGTTTCATTTTTATTAGAGGAAAATGGCTCAGCAAAAAGAAAATTATTAATTTATTTAATATTCTAAAAGCAGGCCACTGATCACTAATGAGATGCAAAACCTAAAGAAAGAAGGAAACTTAGTAAATCATATTTAGACGCACTTCATAATGGCAGCATTATTCAGCCTGTCCTGGAGTAATTTAGCTTCCTGTATGGTAACTCAATGTATCTTATGCGAAAAATTATATTGATCCCAAAGTATGTTTTTTTTCAGAGACAGATATATATTCAGATACATATACATATATACAAAAGGGGAGAATCCTTTTGTTTTCCCCAGCCATAGGAGCCATCTCTTATCTGTCTCCAGGGACGTCTTAGCCCAAGAGGTGCTAATATGGGAGACTGACAGCAATAGAGACCCGCAGGAGCAATCTCACCTGTCCCCAGTCTCCAGCAACCCAGCGAGGAGGAGGACACCGGCCCAGACTACAGCGGATGCGCACTGGCGGCTTGCTTTCATCTTGGCATTGCGCAGCTGGAAAGGTTTTTAAAAGATCACTGCTTTTGCACAGAACAATTCTGTGCTTGAATCCTGGGCCACACTTTGGTGTGCACTGGAAAAAAAAAAAAAAAAAGTTCATGTAAATATATAATTAAAATCTCAGTAATTCGTCAATAAAACTCTCAGAAATGCTATTTGTAAAGATGGACAATATATTAATGAACTTAAAATTCAATTACAATCACAACACAGAATAATAATTTTAAAATGTTTAGAAACACAAACAAGCTGACTGAATATTGTCTTATTATGTATAATCTTATTTAAGTTTTAGATTTTCTTTGCTGTTTATATTTAGGCTACAGTGTTAGTATTTATGTCAGGTTTAAGAAAAACACTGCTACAAAGTAGAAAGGTCTGCCATGTGTAATACTATCACGAAACAAATTTGAGTGTATCAATAATTAAAAATAAAACTGTTTGTTCTTAACATCACCTTAGTACAGTCTTTATCCATTTCACTTTACCCTCAGATAATGAACACATTTTCCCTCAATACACAAAAGGAAAGATAAATGCTGTACTTGACTTCATAGAGACCATATAATTCAGATATGTCAAAATATGGTACCCTCTCTGACAGTGCATGCTTTCCTCTCCTTTCCTATTCAAATGTTAATTCTGATTTCACAGTTTTCCCTCCTTTTATCACTCTTGTGCTATTCTGACAGCAAGCAGACAATAAAACAGCCACTTGAAAAGAAGTAGGCCTGATGATCACTGTTTTTCCTCATAGTGCCTTTCTCTTTCTTTTTTTTGCTACTGACCATTAACTGTGTCATACACAGTAGCTCAGCTGCAGAATGAGGAAGAGAACAAGTGTTAACAAAATTAAAACTCAAGTCCATTCCCAAATCAGTCCTTTTTTAACATAGATATTATAAGCATGGTTTTAGAATCCTCTACTGGCGTGTTAACCTTTACTCCATAAGCATATCTGCAGTATTTGGATCAGAATCAGTTCCTGACAGCACAAACTATCAGATGCAGATTACATGCAGATTATGCTAACCTGTTCAAGACAGGAACTGCCTTTAATATGTAGAGACATAACATTATTTGGGAAACAACATTATGTGGATCTGGAGCAATATTCAAGAGGTCACATACCACAGAGCTTTCCATACATCCAAAACTACTCACTATACCACTGGGGGAAAAAAAAAATCACCCCTAAGATTATTTTTTAAAAATTACTTGAATGGTGCAAACTTAATTGTTTCATGCCTAATCCTGAAGTATCTTTGAGTAACTTATAGAAATTTTAAAGTAGTTCCATAGTATTATGTAGGAATATACCCTATGAACATGTAAAACTTTTTATCTACACACACCTCAAAACACGATCTCCAGAGGGAGGCACCTAAGCTAGTCCATATGGAATGAACATATTTATTTCAAATGTTATCTCCATTTAGATTTAGGATCTCAAACTGAGCTGCAAAAAGATGACTCTTGCATTTAGATTTAATAATCCAGAATGCAAAATGGATATATAATCACTTTCCTTAAAATGTAACCTTTTCTTTTCTACCCTAGTCAATCTTTTTCTACCGAGGTACAGCCTCTTCATCTACAGTAGTTCAGTGTTCAGAATTTTGATACAGAATAAACAGTTGCAAACGTTCTTATACTGAAGGGACTTCAACACCAAATCTTGTGCACACTGCCTACTAGAAAACTAGATGAAGGAGGGAAGTAAGAGAAGATCTCTGGTAGAACTACACAAGTAATACTAATGGCAAATAGGGACCAAAACCCAATGAGAGTTAACATGGGAGGTCTTCAATGATCATGACTGATCAGTTGGGGTCCAAACTCCAAGGAGTGTTATAAGTACTCTCTCCCACACGTATTTCATGCAAAAGGTATGACTTTTAAGTAGGAAGTAGAACTATGTGCCCCATCCCAGCTGAGTGCCTAAAAATCACATCAGTCTGTCAAAACAAACATTAAAATGACAATGTTGAAAGGACTTTGTCAAAATGTCAAAACCCAGTGTGGTTTCATAACCTTTAGAAGATGTTAGCAAACAGGACTCTGAGGACTAAACTTTGAGTTTAGGAGCATCTTCCTTCTACTACTGCTTGAAGACACAATCTTTAATCCATGTGTAAGACGCCATCTGAGAAAGACCTTCTTCCAGCTGTGAGTACCAGAAAAAAAACAACATTCCTATACTCCCTTTATGGAGTTATAGCAAAAATTCTACTAAGATGGACTACACTAAATATCCGAAATGAAGTGAAATAAGGAAATAATGAAATCACTAAAAATAAAAACATTAGTAAAATTTAACAAAAAGATTGTATGTTTCCAAAGAAAATGAAAACAAAATATCCAGATCAATCAAATGAGGAAAAATTATCTTCCATTACTACCTACTTCTAAAATTCTGACTCCCTCTGTGGAAGTCATGAACCCCAATTATATATGCTTGTCTGATAAGGCTCTTCCCAAAAAATCCTAAGAATATATTTTATAATTGTCCTGAAGAATATAAAGGGAGTAATTTAGAGTGGGTAGATTAATTCTGTCAAAGCTCAACTATAACAAAGTGTGAAAAACCTTATGGTATTACCTAGGAATGACTACATTCCTGTGGGAAAGACATCCTTAGTTTTCATTTCAATTTCATAAAACCACTCTTACATTCTCCTATGGACTTCATCTAACCAGTATGTTAACAAAATGTTTTTTTTTCTCTGACCAAAAAGATACATAATTTCTTGTTCATAATCACTGAAAATTTTTAAAATGTGTCATTATATTGATTGTCAACAAGTGCATAAGCAGGTAAAACAATTCTATAATTGTTTTATATGCATTATGCATTGTGTTAAGTATGAAAAGACAACTTCATAACTTGCATTCCAGAGAAAATTAGCAAGGTTTGCCATTGGTTTCAATGGGAGGAGTATTCAACTCTTCATTTTTTAAGTTCACTCTTGTTTTCCTTTTCATGCTTCTGTCAGAAATTCATATAAACACACATACAAAAACGTTTACATTTATAGTACTGTAGAGATTTTTATGTATTCTATTATATTTCTAGAAGCCATGAACAGAAAAAAGAAAAGCAACTATTCTCCTTATATTAAAATGGTATCATCAGTCAAGACAGTCTGCCAAGCTACATAAATAAAATTCATACCAGAAAGAAGCCTGGCACTTTTTCACAGTCCTGATTAATTATCACAACCAGAAGTTTAGTGGAGTTTGAATCTTTATATTAGAATGATTTTGCTCAAAATCATTACATGATCTGTACATTACATTACATCTGCATAAAAGACTGGAAATGATAACAGAGTGTACAACTACTTTAGCTAACTAGAATGTGATATCTGTGGGAGAGAAGAAGCTTATTTTGGGTATAGTGACATGCTGTAGATTATGGGCATTTTCAGAAGAGGCAGGAAACAAAACAATTAGGCACAGGTGAAACATCTTCTTAAAATTTTCTTACTAATCCTTTACTTACTAAGTCCTGACAGAAAATGTGCTAATATTCAGTGGTCAGAGGTCCTGCCTTCACTATAACCAGTCAGCTAATACCCAGCAGAATTTCCTTACCTCCGACCAGTCCAGAGCAACCCACTGTGGGGGGCAGGACTGATTGTTGCAGGGCTCTTTTTCAATGGGCCGGTGTGTTAAACAGTTGGCAGCATCCAGCGTCTCCTCCTCAGAAGGACCAATCTTCCTGATGCACAGAACTGTCCGTGAACGCATTCCTCCATCACAGGTCTTACTGCACTCCGACCAATCCCCTATAAACCATCTGGATAGAAAACCCAGTTAATACATTTCACTAACAGAGTTGGTAACTGCACACACCAAGAATGCAAATAGTTTAAATCACTAAACCAAAGTAATTTTTAACAATACACACATTCATAGTGAAATACAGTAGAAATGTATGGGTCTTTTTACTAAATATTTTAATTCACACCTCACTGCAATTGCATCTTCCAATAATAACACTACTTTGCATTTTTCTACGGCAGCAATTTCTATCCTAGCCCATAGCTGTTAGAAAAGAGCGTCTGAGCCTGACAAAACTGAAGCTATTTATGTAGGTTTGTACTGGACTTACCTAAAATAATTTCTGTGAAAGTGGTTTGCAACTGGAAATGTTTGGGAACCATTGCTGAAAGTTATATCACAAGTTAAAAGCCAAGATGTTAGCCTCCTTAGTATCATTACTAAAATAATTTGATCTCAACATTGGGCTTTTCAAGAGTTAATTTTCACCTGATTGCGAGACATTTGTAAACTTTTTAATAAATGGCTATACTGAAATGTAAAATATTCTCATTTTTTAAACTGAAGCACACACTAATAACATTCATAAAAATAATCATCTCAACA
The DNA here is from genome assembly GCA_037013685.1 of Acridotheres tristis. NCBI lineage: Eukaryota > Metazoa > Chordata > Aves > Passeriformes > Sturnidae > Acridotheres > Acridotheres tristis. The sequence goes on along the minus strand of CM072919.1, from coordinate 59,215,830 downwards.
AACTCCTTTAAAATTTAAAGAATCGTACAATAAGTGCTAGAGGGAACTTCCGAGTGCTTCTGCGTACATAGTAGAAACCAAGAATTGTAAATAGTACCAGATTGCTTTGTGCTGCTGCAGAGATTAAAGCAGCTATTAATCTGGCTGTAATGTTATATATTTCTATTTATGAGTGGTTATTGCAGCTCAATTAAATAGAAATATCTCTTCATATTGATGAGCACATTTGGTATTCAGTATTTAATATTTTGATTAGATACTCGCCTGAGTCATCCTTGTAAAGGATGAAGTTGAACTCTAGTTTGCTATCACATGTTGCCAACATGCCAAAAATGCCAGGCATGTCAGTCACTGTGGATGTTCCTGGAGGTATGCCTGGAGCTGCTTCATAAGATCTGCCATTTTCTCAAGCTGCTGTCAAATAAAAAGTGCTGCTATCCTCTTTTGTTACATTATGTGTAATATATCCTAACATGAAACTATATCAACGCAGAGATGGAAACAATTATGCCACATTCTGTTGTTACTTTCCCAGCAAAAGGAAATTAATTTGTGATTCTTCATCAAAAAAATCCTATGCTTTTACCACAACAGGAAGAATCTGAAGCTCTTCAGAGCTTTCAAGAGGCTGTAGTGTTAATTTTTAATTGGTACTATGATTTGCTCTAGTGACTTTGCTCTCAGGTACCATTAATATTTATACTGTATGACAAGACAGCACTATTCATAATTCAGAGAACTATAAGAGAATTTTCTTGAAATCTGAAAAGTAAGAGATACTGTACTAACAAATAAAGTATTGAAAACAAACATAGTCTTCTCCTAAAAAATATCAGATACAATGTAACTGGCATTCAGTTAGAAAGAGTATAATTTTCATTGCTTTTGGTATACACCATGAGAAGAGTAGAAGTGTGCTAATTAAAAAGGGAAATATTTGGCTGGTCCATGTAAACACCAAGTCCTACTGCATGATAAAACTTTCTGTCAAAACAGTCAAACTTCTTGGGACTATCTGTTACTTGAGCAGCCTTCTACTAGACTACTTACAGAATAAGGAATTGAGAACCTTTCCTTAGTTTGGCACTTTGAATTCACTCCATGGGGCATATCAGAATGGAGGCAAATAGGGGTTGAACTGCTCCAACATGTTGAAGTAGATGCTAACCAATACACTCTATCCATTTCCTGAGTATTCATGTCCTGACTTTCACCATGTTCATCAATGTCCCTGTTTTACTGGAAGGAGAATCCAAAAGCTTCCCACTTTGTGGGCTGGGTTTTGTTAGTTTGTGGGAGTCTTTTAAGTATTGTCAGTGAAAAGAAAAAACAAAACAAAAACCAAACCAAACAAAACAACAAAAAGACCCCCAAAATTAAACTGGTTTGGAATAACTTTGTTGACATCACTTTTTAAAATGCTAATTTGCTAATAGCTAAGCCACGCAAAGAAAGGGATTGGAATGTGTTTGGTAGTAAGGAACTGATCAAACATGATTGCTTTTCAAGTCCTGCTCTCGGGTGCACATAGCTGGTGCACTTAAAGCCATGCCAAACAGTGTTATCCAAACAGAGGACAAATGTATATCTTTCCAGGATAAACATATATTTCCGCATACACTGTGGGGACAATGATTTCGACCTAATTTAGACCTGTCTGTGACACAGTTCGTTCACACTCAAAGGTAACAGCAGTGCAATGACTTCACTTGGCTGAATGTTACACGATACAGCAGGATGAATAAGAGACACTGCTCTGCCATCCAGCAACCAGGCACCATGCCAGGGAAGCAGCTGATACTCCAACTGAAGAGACTGACTTCACTGACCTGCTGAGATTTTAATGCATAATAATCTTGTCTTACTCCTAACAGTGTTCTTGCTATAATTTAGCAGTTTCTAAGAGGCATTTACAGGTGCCTACAGTATTGTGCAGTATCTGGTTTTAATCAGTGTTAATGATTTTCATACCCAGTTGGATACAGCTAGAGATTATCACCAAAGTCAAACTAACCAGAGCTTGGGAATCAATAAACTGTTGTATCTGTTCCACCTTTTCCACATGATTTATCTGTCTCAAAGCATAAAAAAAGCTGTTGTTCACTTGCTGATATTATTTTCTAGTACAAAATATCACAACTGTTTCTAAACAGGTTTTGTAGCAAGATTAAGCTATGCTATATGTTATTGCCAAACTTCATTTTTGATCAAACGAGCTGCTGGGTTTTTAATTATCAATATATCAATATATAGCATACAGCTATCTTAAAACAATAAATCTAAACAGAATCTAAGCACCTAATCCTAAAGGCACACAGCATTACTGTACAACGCTGAATATGCTGGAGAAAAAGTTTGATAAAACTATTACCAGGTCATGGTTTGGTCTGCTTAGAAGCGTCTATATTTGTCACTTCTCGTGGTGAACATTTCAACACAAATGTTAATATACCATCCTTTAAATTATGGCAAACGTTTCAGATGCAATATTAATGACTAGGGTAAAGTTAAGTCTTACCCCAACATTCTTTTATCATTGTTGCTTTAAGAATGGTCCCCAGCTCTACTCGATGCACTACTCACTGCATATGACACTCAGATCCTAAGAAGCTGTTATGCTAGGATCTTTTTACTGACAATGTTTGGTGTAGTTCAAACATCACTATTGTTCTTCAGTCAAATCAGAGCCCCTCAATGCATTTTTCAGAGCTGTTTTAGAGGAACAAGTAACTAAAAACCAAACCTAAATACCCTTTCTGATAAGACAGGATATGAATACTAGATGAGAATTTTTTATATCTTTGGTTAGCAGGATTTATTACAGATTAAGAAGACTTTTCTTTCTGTGCAAAACAGATGTCCATCTTAAGTGATTTAATGACTTACTCAGGTGGGCAAGGCTCAGTGTTGCAGGCTCTTTGGTTTTCTGGAGGCTTACTGTCAGGGTCACAGTAATTGTTTTGTACAATGGAGCTGTCATCCAGCCTTTTACAGACCACCTCTTGTTTCTGGACACCTTGGGATGAAATGAAAGACCATTAATTAATCATTCTTGCTCTTCTACTTTTTGAGTATAATTGTATTTCACCTACTGATTATTAATTCTACCATCCCACTTTATTTGGCCAAAGTCTATAGCAGTGTCACAATAATTTTGAAATTTTCCTTTGATTTTTGGCTACCTCACTCAGAGAGGAATTTAAGATTAAGTTGTTTTCTAAAACAAAGGGGATATATTTATAGATTTACTAGAAGTTTGTTTTTATTTATATATTGCACAAAATCCATCCTCTGTCTGCCATCCTCTCCTAGTAAAGACACTTAAATTTCCAAAGAAAATATCACCAAATAGAATGTGGTTACACTTCAATGCAGAATTATTGTTTATGTGCTCTGGTTTAAAACAAACCAGCAATACTGGGAAACAGTGTGGCATTATCATACATTATCTTACAATTTTTTTCAATAAAGTAAGAGAACTATAACTCATTCTGAAAGAGGCAGTTTGTGTATCTGTTAATACTCATTTTGCCCGGCACTTCCAGTTCCTCTTTCATTGTTAACCATCAGCAGGGTAATTTAGAATTCATCATTATCCAGAAAACATGGTATATCACTGCCAAGGCAATATTATAAAGTGGTTTATTAAGCATATTTTCTGTTTTGTTTTTTTTTTTAAAAAAGCAGTAAAGAAGCACTGATATGATGACAGTGTATTGTTGCAAAAAGCAATACACACTGCCTTCCTCCTCTCTTAAAAACATGTTTTAAGACATTTGTTAGCATTAGAAAAAATGTGTATTTGCAATTCACATGCAGTTTTTATTGAACATGAATAGCTATAAAACGAAAATAGTGGCATTTGTAATATAAATGTATATAATGTATATTTGTAATATAAAAGCTTCAAAAAGCCCTGTACCTTTCTTCAAAAAAGAAGAAATTATTTATCTTATTCCGAAATGTGAAATGCATACAATTAAATGGGGATTAAAACCTCCTGGCTTCAAATATCTGCCAACTTTACCTTACAGCCATTTCTTCATTTTAACACAAGCATAGAAACATAAATTTGGTTGGAAGGGACCTTAAAAATCATACAGTTCCAAAACCCTGGCTGTGGGCAGGGACCCTTAAAACAGACCAGGTTGCTCAAAGACCAATCCAGCCTTGCCTTTAACAGTACCTGGACTGAGGCATCCACAACTTCACTGGGCTCTAAACCTGCCTTCCTTCTGTTTGAAGCCATTCCCACTTATCCTGTCACTGCATACTCTTAAAAAAAGTCCCTTTCCTTTTTTTTTTGTAGGCTCCCTTTGGATACCAGATGCCTGCAATAAGGTCACACCTAAGCTGTCTCTTTTCCAGGCTGAACAAACCCAATTCTCTCAGCCCTCCCTGGTAGGAGGAAATAATATCCTCCTTTGGCTCTTGAAAAAAAAGTGAAAGATACATGAGAAGCTGTGACAAGATTCACTTTGAATTCTCTAATCAATGCAAAAACTGCCAACAGATGATAGTAATTCAAATCAGACCCGACAACCTAAGTAGGAATATTCCTAGCAATTTTCTGCTCACATTTCACCACAATAAGAAACAGTATTTAACAGCTCTAGACAAACAGCAATGCTAGTAACATGGCACTGCTAGCTGATAGACAATTCATGTTCAGTTCTGACTAATCATTTATCCTTTCTATCACAAACTGCCTTAATTCTCTTGGTTGAATAGGCTGAATGTGGCCTTCATAATGATATTTTCGTCAAATATATTTGGCTAAAAATAATTTATACACACTTCAGAATTAAACATTCTAATAATGGATGCCATTCTCACAAGTGTACTTATTGGATAGCATTGATATTAATTTTATATTTTTAATGAATTTCCTACTGGCATCAGACATCTTTCCTTCTGGAACCTGGCTAAAATAGGTACTTTTAACAAATTAATTTTTGAGGAATTTTGTAATAAGAAAATATTCTAAATTTCTATCATCACAAAGCATCAGTGTGCTCAGCTTTAAAAAAAAATTGCAAGTGTGTTATTTACTGAATGATGCTTAGGTAGCATATCACCTGTAAGACAGTATTCACCCTGTTCACTTACAATGAAGAATCTTTAATTGATGCCAGGAGACACATAAATCCATTTTTTAAAAAGTTCTGCAGCGTCTTGTTACACAGTATATAAACTTTACATAATTGCTGTCTAATTATAATGTTGTTTATTAAAAATCTCAGCGAAAAAAATAACAATGATAACTTAAGACAAGAAAAATACATGGAAAAAGCTAGAAGTGCTGTTTTTATCTAGACAATAACTACAACTTGGTTGTGTCCTGTATTGAAAAATTTTTAAATTATGAACTCTTCCCTGAGTATATGGTCTCTTTTAAAAGTAATCCAAAAAGCACAGATAAACACGTACATTTAAACTCTGGAGAGGAATAATTACAAGCAGTTAAACAGAATCACTCTGCTTTCAAATCTACAGATTTTTAGTTTACAATAAAAGACACAAAATGTCCTCATGGCTGGTCAATGCAATCCTAATAGAAAACAAAACTCCAGTGGTTTAGTGACCATAATCTCCAGAGAACTGAAATGCTTTGCAGATTTCAATTCACAAATAGTCTGCATGACTTTCAGCAGCCAAATTTTAAATTACAAGGAGCACATTTTATTCTTGAATTAAAATTGCAGGCATGTAAATGTTGTATCTATTTTTAAAAGCAATCCCAAAAATTGTGGCTTGTGATTGCAACAGTTAATTATAAAGATGCCAGTACCAATACATAGCGAATCTTGCATCACTAAAACTAGTGCATGCTGGTTAACCCAGACATACTTTTTGAGCTCACTCATCAGATCACAAGATGTTCATCTCAGAGCCAAACTTATATTTTCTTTGATGAGGAAAAGTATGTTTTATTTGCCTAGAGATAGTTTCATAATTCATCTGAGGGCATGAAAGAAAAACATAGTAGGCATCACTCTAGATGGGTTATGAGCAGCAAAGAAAACTGAACAGCAATTAATTTACTTATGATAGTAATAGTATGCTGACTATTTTATAAAAAACACCATGAATATCTAAGATACTTAATCCATCTGGAGATGAACTCTAGTAGAATGAATGAAATCCTAACCAACTCTTAGGACTACTGGCAAATTCCAGATAATAAATGCTGCCATTTATTGCCATAATTAAGCATGAAAGAAATTAAAAAGGGAGTAGGTAGTTATTTGAGTGATTTTTAAATTAATAAAATATGAAAAAAAAATGAAGAATTACTTCTTTGCTTTGCTAGATTTTTTTAAACAACACCACCAGAAGTTCACTGCCTTATAAAGAATATTTGTGGATCTGAGCAGAGTAATACACTTGCTCTTGGAAAGTTATAAGACATCAGGAAAGACATGCCTAAGAGTTAATAAACTATAATTCTGTGATATACAAGCGATATAACTGCCCTTTCTTTACACTTCACAGAATTCACTGTATTGTTTCCATTTCTATTTCTACATATCTTTCATTTTGTGTTTCTCTTTAAATAATATTCAGCTCCTTAAAGAAAATCTTCTGTTGTAGCCTTTAATTATTTTTCTGATTTTCCTGTGTTCTCTTCTTTCCCACTCCTCTCTCTATAGATAATTTAGCACTGTACATTCCAGTATTCTCTGGCAATGCTTTCATATTAGTATTGTCCAAGTTTGCCACCGGCTATATATATATGAGATAATAACAAACTTTTATTCTGAAAACCCTTGCCTCAGAACAGAAGAGTTATTAGTGTACTTTCAGGAAAAAAGGAATTAATATGAAGAATACATGTAGATCAGCTTCATGTAATATTCCCAGGATAAAAAAAAAACTAGTTCAGATACTATAAATTTGTATTGCAATGGAAAATTTTTCAATACAGAATATATAGGTTCTAGTGTACAAAAAGAAGAGCTGCAATTCTGGATCCTCAAGCCTAATAAAAATACTGATACTAAAAATCAGTGAAATTATATTCTCATCTTACATATGAGCATAGGAATCCTAGATAAGTAAGAGCTGTCTGTCATCAAGCAAGCTTTTTTAACTATATGGCAAATCGGAAGCACCTCTTTTTAGGAAAAAAGAAATGAAACTATCAAAGCAGATCTCAGACTTTGGAGATTTGGTTTCTTCTTGATTCCCTGTACAGAGAGCATCAAGGTCAGTGGCAGAAAAACTATGTGCACTTTTCTCCTTTAACATAAGTGACACTACAAAATATACAGTTTACAATCTCTCATAGAATGGTTCAGGTCAGAAGGGACCACAGTGGCTCATCTGGTCCAGCCTCCCTGCTCAAGCAGGGTCATCCTGGAGCACATGGCACAGGATTGTATCCAGGCAGTTCTTGAGTATCTCTAGTGATGGAGACTCCACAGCCTCTCTGGGCAATCTGTTCCAGTGCATGGTCACCTGCACAGTAGAGAAGTTCTTCCTCATGCCAGGTGGAACTTCCTGGGCATCAGTTTCTGCCTCTTGTTCTATTGCCTCTTGTTCCACTGGTTGGCACCACTGAGAAGAGTCTGTATCCACCCTTTTGGCAGCATCCTCCAGGAGCTCCATGTCTCTCTTGTCCTGAGGAGCCCAGAACTGGACACAGCACTCCAGGTGAGGCCTCACCACAGCTGAGTACAGGGGCAGAATCCCCTCCCTTCACCTGCTGGCAATGCTCCTCCTAATGCCCCACCAGGATCCCATTGGATTTCTTGGCCACCAGGACACGCTGCTGGCTCATGGACAGCTTGTTGTCCACCAGGACCCCCAGGTCCTTCTCTGCAGAGCTGCTCCCCAGCAGGTCAGCCCCAGGCTGTGCTGGTGCCTGGGCTTGTTCCTCCCCAGGTGCAGGACGCTGCATTTCATTCAGAAGGTTCTTCTCTGCCCATCTCTCCAACCTGCCAAGGTCTTTCTGAAGGGTGCAACAGCACTCCAGGGTATTGGCCATTCCTCCCAGCTCTATGTCCTCAGTGAATGTGCTGAGGAGTCATTGATGAAAAAGTTAAAAAAAAATGGGACCTGTATTGAACCTTGGGTGACACCACCAGTGCCAGGCCTCTAACTAGACTCTCTGACACCAGTTGTGACCCTCTGGGATCTGCCATCCACCTCACTGGCTCTTCATCCAGTTCACACGTCCTGAGTTATCTTGTAAGAATGTTGTGAAACGGTATTGAAAGCCTTGCTGAAGTTGAGGCAGACAATACCTACTGCTGTCCTCTCACCCATCCAGGGAGCTCTTTCATTGTAGAAGGCAATCAAACACCTGATTACTTTAGTGAACCCATGCTGACTATTCCTGATCACCTTCTTGTCTTCCATATGGACAGAGATGGCCTCCAAAGTGAGGTGTTCTATCACCTTACCAAGGATCAAGATGAGGCTGACTGGCCTGTAGTTCCCTGGGTCCTATTTCTTGCCCATTTTGAAAACTGGGGTGACATTTCCTTTCTTGCAGTCCTCAGCATCTCTCCTGATCTCCATGATCTTTCAAAGGTGATCATGAGCAGCCTCGTTATGGTGTGCACCAGCTCTCTCATCACTAGTAGATCCATCCCATCAGGGCTCATGACTTGAGTAGGTCTGTCTAGTTGTTTGAGACCAAATCCTCCTCTAAGGAAATGTTTTCCTTCCAACATTCCTTCACCTGGCCTTCTCAGTCAGGGATCCCCGAGGCCCAGTCTTGTCAGTGAAAACTGATGAAAAGGCACTCAGTAACTCAGAAACTTTGCCCTCTCATCTTCCTCTCTTACTGTCCCCATTTAATAATGAGCCCGTATTATCTTTTTTTAAATTATTTATTTTGTTATTGATATATTTGAAAAGACCCTTTTTGCTTGACAACCCTCCTTAGCCAAGTTTAAGCCTAGCTAGGCACTGGTCTCCACAGTCTCATTTGCATTTACCCTAACCACCCCCCTATATATCATTCCAGGTGGCCTGACCCTGCTTCCATCTCCTGTATTTCCTGCTTATACTTGAGTAATGACAGTAGCCTTCATTCATCCATCATCAGAGGTCTCTTGCGCCAGTGGCCCAATTTCTTTCTCATTGTGATGCATTGATCCTGAGCCTAGAGTAAGTGATCCTTGAATATGAATTCACACTTCTGGACCCCTCTTCCCTGCAGGCTCTTTTCCCATGGGATTCTTCCAAAAAGATCCCTAATGAGGTTAAAGTAAGCTCTCCTAAAGTCCATGGCTGTAATCCTGCTGCCTGCTTCAACAGAGAATCCTACAATCTCATGGTCACTACAGCCAAGGCTGCCTCTCATATAAGATTTTCTTCTGCCTTTTAGAGGCAATCTAGACATGTAACTGTTTCTTTCATGAGCTCTAACTTACCTCCTAGATCATTCTATTGAGAATATAGAGGGACAGGATGTATAATGTCTACTGTGAAGAGCCCATTGATTTCAGGTGCCCGGATCAGTTTTCACATGAGACAATGAAATTTCCTTGAATGCTTCAGAGGTCAGAAATTCTGGAGGGCTACGCACAAAATAATGAACTCATAATTAGCAAGTACGAGTGTAATATATGCTTTGAGTTGCTCAATACCATGAGAAAGACACAGAGGAGGCAGGAATGGAATCCAGAGCTCTGGCATTGTACTAAACTGTCATAAACAGGAAACCTTTTTTCTCCTTCCTATGATTCCACTTACTGTGCTCTTCCTATTCTTCAAAGCCAAGACAGGCCCTAGAAGAGAGGTCCTGTTTGAAAAGGCAAAGCAGTTTTATTGTTCTGATGTGACTTCTCAGCACAGCAGAGATGAACATAGTATAGAAATCCAGTGGAAAAGACAGCATGTTACTATTCAGTCAAATATTGTAGGTGTCTCCCAGCTCTTAGCTTGTTCCTTGATTCCTGACTGCTCTAGCCACCCTTCTCCAAGATAAGGCATACTAGCAGGTCTAGGAAGAGTTGAATGCAGTGGATTGCTCTCAAAAGACTATGAAGAAGAAACAGCACAAAAAATCAGAGACTTCTGCAATATACAGTACTCCAAAACTATTTAAACGCCGCACTGCCACAATGCCTTTATGCTCTGCTTCATACTCAACGCATATGTTCAAGTTTACTTTGGTAGCTACATAAAGTAATACCCATTTGTTTTAAGAGTCACTAAGCAATTAAGAAACACTTAAGTCACTAAGTCATTAAGCAATACAGATACAGATAAACTGATTTAGAAAGAACTAGACTTAAGCAGTTTTGAGTAAGGTAGCCTGTTAAAATCGTCCCTGGTCAATTACTCTCTATTTAATAGCATATTCATATTAGCTAAATTTTTCAGTTAAAGTCTCTGTCTCTTCAACCTTTGTCTCCCTTTTCTTCTTTCCTGACTCAGCACCTCTTTAGAATTGTGTCTTCTTCGGGCATACGGTGAAAGGTGTTTCATAAACTGAGGGAAATAGCAGGTTCTCTCATGGAGAAAGCAGATATATGTTTTAACTTGGATTATAGCTTCAATAAAGTATATGTTTATGAGTACAGTACTACCTAAATCAATGGAAGTCTTCCCAGGACTTCAGAAAGATTGTTAACTCATTATCATCACAAAAAAAAAAGGATCTGACAATACCTTTAAGGTTCTGATAATTGGGACTTACTTTCCCCATGAGCTAGGCACTTCTCTTCTTTATACTTTTCCTTTAAAATGTTTTTCTTGCTGCCACACTTACCGTTATTAAAACTGTACTTAAAAATCAATCTGTCGCCCAGGAATCCAACAAATGAATAATAAAAAAAGTTGGAGAAAGTTGGCATCCTTCTCTATTTTGTTTCAAGACTTTCTGTAGTGGCACAGAAAATAATTTATGCTATTCTTTGTGTATGATATATGGCTAGGTTGTATTTAAACTGCATACAACTAGTAACAACCACAGCAGCTTCCAGCAGAAAGGTGAGTCATGACGAATACCTCCCAAAGACAGAAAAAAAAAGAAAGCAACAAGTCCACAGGTTCTTTAAAAAAATATGGTGTCTTCTTCTTGATAAGGGCTGTCCACAATGCCGTAGAAACTGAAATTCTGAGATGTATTTAAAGCGCTCTCCCATATCTTCTGGAACAGAGGTATGTTGGGGAGATGATTCATTCAGTCTCCAGAGAGAAGAAAGATACTGTTCACACAGCACTTCTACTCACCAGTTCTTGCAGCAGCAATGGTGTTGGCTTTGAAGGAAGCCAACTGTCCTGCTCTCCCAGCCAGAGGTAAAGAATTGCATTGGTGGCCACTAGAGGGAGGATTAGGAATATAGTAAGTTGTCGGCAAAAGCCACCCATGATGAACCACATGGGACAACCTACAAATCCCCCACTGCTGCCCAAGGGCAACAATTCTCAGATACTGCTACGGGCTGGCAAGTTAAATCCAATTTGTCATCATCTTCTACAGAGGAGCTGCCATTGTGCATCCTAAGCTTTGGTAGCTGGAGGATAGGAGGGCTGACTAGGATTGTGTGAAGCACACATACAAACTGCAAAATAACATACAAAGACACATCTCTTTATTTACAGATGCCTATTTTGCCTTCTTGCTTTTAATCTCCTTACTTAAAACTTCTGATGTCCTTTATCAACAAAGCTTCTGGGTAAAACAAACATACCAGCTCCAAGAGAGTCTCAGAAGTACCAGCAGAGAGACACTGTGCCAAGATACACTGTATTTAACAAAAAGATCTGAACATATTAAAGGTACTTGAAAACAAAATTCCACTGTGATTAAAATAAATGTTCATTAAGATTTGAAGCATACCTGAAAGAAATATTTTCAATTAGTCACCTAGATAATTATACAGTGACGTGCATCTTGCAGTTCAGTTTACCCTGTAGCTTGACTAGAGTCTTACCTCCTGCACAAGTGGCAGAACATTCTGACCAAGGCAGATGATTCCATGCAAAGCCAACCTCATTGTCTCCACTGCCAGTGCGAGAGATCGGAACATTGAATTTATATTTTATCCCCAAATTCTGTTCCTGCAGCAGAATCTGTAGTTGAAAACAACTGGTTATACCATTAAAGCAGGCAAGCAGAAGGCAAACACAGTGACATTTATTCTTGGCATGAGTTATGTTCTCTTGAATGGGAAGAAAGTAAAAAAGGAAGTCACGGTAGTTCTTTTTAGATATTCCCCCCAAAAAATCTGTACTAACTCTTAAAACATATACAAAAGAAAAATATTATTGCCCATGGTGAGCCTTACTTTTTTTTCTCCCTTAACAAAACTTCATTATTTCTGTCAATTCCTTATTCCTGACAAAATTTCATAATTTTGCTAGTTTCATAAATTTTCTAAATTTTGCTAGTTTTCATAAAATTAATGTCTTCATGGAAAATAACTTGAGACCTGAATTATTATGGGAGGTCAAAGTTGGAAAAGCACATTACTGTAGAAACATGCAGCAGTTCGAACTGAAGTCATGTGAGGAGTACAATCCACATAGTTGAACCTATATCTTCTTTTGTTAGCACTTCTAGTGACTACAGTACAGTACATTACTTCTAGTAATAACAATAACACCAACAGACTGTTGCTGAGGCCATTGTTTCCCCTAATGCAATAGCCAGCACCATAAGCTTGGTTGGAATCACACATGTGATTACTTAAAAAGAATAACAAAACTCTCACTGCAGCCACACCACTGCAGGCAGCATAGACGAAAGCACTACAATCACCATAAGTTTTTGTCTATACTCACTGTTGAAGATCACTTCTACATATTACCTATCCAACAACAGCCTTTGACTCTTTAATAAACTTTTTTTTTCATTGCTAATAGCAAAAAATCAAGTTAGATGCAGCAATCTGACTCATCTTAGAGCTACTTTTCATCCATTTCTACTTTGTCTTACATTTTGCAGAGGCACATCTGCCTACCTCCACGTGGTAAAAGAGCAGAGAACTTTCAGAAAGAAAGTCAGTGACAGAGACTGAATGAAAAAAGGCACTACAATTGTGTAACGTGTAACTTATTCTGTATGGACTGTCTAGATTATGCACAGCTACAGAAGAAAAAAAGATTATTCAAGTGTTCGAAAATGATGCCTAAAATGTGGGTACAATTATGCAACAATTATTCTCTAAAAAAAATATCCTATCTGGTTCAAGTAATCACTGAACTGCAAATCTGGCATCTGACAGAATACACTGGGAAAATATCAATTTATTCCCATACTTCAACATATTAGTGGAACAGGAGGCTCACTATTTCCTGTTGTCAGAGACGCCATCAGGATCCTGGATGGATCAGGATCCTGTTCATATCTTCAGTTCCATTCTCATACTTTATAAAATCTTTTCAGAGCAATGTATGTCACAGTAACATACTTTAACATGGTTCATACCATTATATTCATTCTGTAGTAAGGCTATATATAAATGTCACACTCATGCCATGCTTAAAACTACTGAAATGTACACAACTGTCAGAGATTGTCAAGTGTCAGCAGTATGCAGAGAAAAGATACATGGCCCATTCACAATTTTCACTAGCATTACTGTGAACCACATTTACAGAGATGTGGTTCATTTTCTGTGAGATTTCCTGGTGCTCTTCTGATTTTATCCCCATTTCATCTCAATATTTACCAGTCAGTTTTGAAATGTAGGAAATTTGTGTTAAAACACTCACACAAAGTCCCAGGTACATAAGTTGTACTGTTTGTACACTCAACCTATTTTAATTTCATTTGTGAAATTGTCTTTTCTCAGAATACAAATACATATTTCAAATTTAAGAAATATATTTATTATAACTTTACCATGACTATGAGGTTTTCTGAAGTAGGGCCTAGTGCTTCCAAAGACTCTGGTTCATCTGTTGGCCTCTTGTAATGGAAAGCTGTTCCAGCAACATCAAACTTTCTTGGCCAGTCAATAGTCCAGGCACCATTAATATAGTAGTCATCCTCTTCGGATTTTAAAGCTTAAAAAAAAATACAAGCCACCTAAAAATTGGAAGCAGCATTTATAATGGAGAAGCCATTGTAAATTAATCTACTAATCTGTTAGAAGTATGTGAGCTTCAGCTGTATATCACTGTTTTTTCCAGCAATATAAAGCCTTTTCTTTAGCCCTGGTGAAAACATCCCTCATGTAAATCAAATTTACTTCTGCAATAATCTTCAATGTGCAGATTATTGTGCAGGTTTCAACAAGCAGATGTTGCATGAAATAAACCAGAATGCCTCATCCAACTTGCAGTGTATCTTCAACTTTAAAACCAAATCTATGTGCAATGTATTCTCAACTACATGAGATACATGCACATCTGAAATGTATAATCAATTATCAACCTCATCTTTAGACTAAGAATCTGGGGCATGGGATGAGTATCACAGACAATGTGCAGAGGAAAAAGAGAGAAGGGACATTGAGTCTGACATATGGTGCCAGTCAGCTGTTGTTTCATTGCCTATATGCACTACTTCTTTTTTGCCTTATTAAAGCACAAATACAAGATATTTCTACTACAAACTGAAATATTAGCTATTTAATCTGATAAAATATTTTATCCTTCTTAATTTACAGCCTTGAAACATGAAAGTACTGTAGGTAAAACAGAAATCTCATAATTAACCAACCATTAGGATGGGCAAGCATATATTGTTCAGGAATTTTAATTTGATATTTTATTAATACTATTATATTAAGTTCCTAAATATGAAACTGGCATTGTATCTTAAAGTGAATATTCAGCAAATTAAATATTGACTTCTGGATTTAAAGTGGAGATTACCAAGTTCTACATATTTTATTTATTTAAAATAGATAATGTTTTTAAAGGAATAATGATGTTGGAGCCCCACAGTCAAAGAGCATGTCATTTTCCAGTGAGACAAGTAACTGATTTTATTGGATAGGGGAAAACTTCACCTCATAATGCTAAGGAGTAAGACAACTTCAGTTATCTGACATTTTACTCTCAACTTCGTGTGTGTGGACAGTTGGTTTACCTTAAACAATTTGGGAAAATGCCTCAGTGATGCTTAAGTTGTCTAAAACAGAGAGCATTCATGTGAGCAGGAGATAGTGAGAGAGGCAGTACTGTTCTACTGGTGACAATAATATTCAGCAGAAGTTAGTAACCATTTTCATTAGCACCATAAGGTCTGAAAATTAACACACATGTGCTATATATGCTTAAAATAATATACATCCAGAAGCAAAGCAGTTAATTTTTTTACATGACTGCCAAAGAAAAACGCATTTTCATTCTCTAAGTACATTTACCTAATGTCAGTTATTATGCACAGGTAAAGGCCATAGTTGTGAACAGCAGTCCAGTAATTACATGACAGTAATTATGCAATGACATAATGCTAGTAACATATGAGACAAAAAGTTCATGTTTGTAATCAAATCATTTATGAGAACCTGAAATGCACGAAGCCCACAGAAAGTTAGCATAGGAGGAATATAAAGCCAGATGTCACCCTGGATCAAACTATCTAAGGGAAGATAAGAGCACCACTAAATATGCAGTTTTTTCTGTAGCTCTGAACATAGACAGTTTTGTTGCTGCTGGGTTATCTGTTGGAGAAATCAATTAAAATATTGTACTATTTGTGCAGCTGCAGAAATGGGCTTTTGACCAATTTTGTCACATAACTAGAAGTGATACTGGTGAAAAAATGATCAGCCAGATCAAGGTGAGGGAGGACAGGTGCTAACTGAGCTAACTGAATTGTCTAACTGGACTCCAAACTTGAGGTAATGAATTTCAAAGGGACTGCATTCCAGTTTAAGTAACTATGAAATGTTTGCTGTGAGTTAGTTTGAAAGCTTTAGTGTAAACAAAGGAGCCAGTGTGACAACTGCAGAGGAAGAGGGTTTTATTTTTAAGAATAGTTTGGGTGGGAAAGGACCTTTAAAGGTCATCTAGTCCAACTCCCCACAAGAAGAAGCTAGTCGCACAACTAGCAGAGGTTGACTGCTACAAAACTCAAAAGGTTTAGTATACTTTCAAATGGAGAAATTGATTTCTTAAATTGTGATCACATATTTGGCAGCACTGCACATAACATGTTAATGTATGTAAACGGTTATTTTCAGCAGAACCAGTTCTCTAATCTTGTTCACAGTGTGGCCACACAAAGACCTGTAGTGGGACAACAGGGGGAACTCCATAAAGACAGAGAAGGAGCTGTGAAGCTGACACTGCCACTAAAGAAACAGCCATAAAACATTACCCTTGGGTTATGCATTTTAACATAATAAAATAATTTTAGTTACCAATTCTGCTTGACCTTTCAGGGAGCAGACAAATCAAAGCCTTCCCTTCCCCAGAAACTGGCTATCCTAAAACAGAGATCTGGTTCACGCTCACTGAACAAAATACCTCATAAGCCATAATGGATATAAAGGCACTTTTGAAAGCTGGAAACAAGAAACTAGTAAAGGAGAGGAAGACCCGAATTTGTAGTCAGGCCTCTGTGGCATGAAACAAGGTGATAAGGAGACAGCTTGAAAACCGAAGGAATCCCTTAAAATTGTGATAAGTATATTTAAAAAGTGTTTATGTAGCACTTTACATTTTTAGATCTGTGGCCAGATTAAATATCAATGATGTTGTATGTATTTTCTATTTAAACCAAAAAAATTGCATTTTTTGCTTACTTTATTCAGATGGTGCCAATCAAAATGCTTTTCCAGATCTCTCTCCTCTGCTCTATTCTTAGAGAGGAATAACAATCAATTGTAGCAGAATCTTTGTTCTGTTTTTCTGCTGTCTGTTAAAGAGGTCTTGGAAGAAAACGAGCATGACAGGCTACATAGCACAGCTCCCTCGCACCACCTCTGCTTGAAACCTCAGCACAGGATACAGAAGCAAACTTACACGTGGTACATTTCAACATGGGAGAGGGGCCTTGGGGAGCATGACACTGAAAGAATAGTAACCATTCAATTGCTGGTAGTGTTCTTAATCCTGCAGAATTGGAGAGAGGTTGACTATCTGCTGCATTACAGAAGAGTGGGGGCAGGTAGAAAGAAAGGTAGGCAATCAGCAGTAAAAGGTGCCATTACTGTCAATATAATCCATTTAGGAATATATGTTTAGATGAAGATAATTGCTTTTCTAACTTACACCTACAGACACCACAATCCTTTCCAACATGTAGCGTTATTTACCAAGTACATGGACCAAAGGTAGAAAGAAGTAGCCTCAGTACCTGCTTTACAGCTTAAACAAGTAATAGCTTTTGCTAGTGTTAATTTCTTAGTTTGCTGTACAACTAATCAGATCTCTAATCTATTTCTGACTAAGAAATTGGTGTTGTTGTACCACTGTCAACTGACTGCTATGCAAACCAAGGTTTGCAATACAAGGTTCAGCAACACACATTGCCTTGAGTTTGACTAAGTCAGATTTGTAAACATCAGTATTAAAAAACCAGAAAGCACACTTAGCAGCCTCTAAAGAAATGAGTAAGAATCTGGGAATCTGAATTTAATTCTATGCTTTATAGTAGGCTCCCTGAACGATTTCAATTATCACATAGCTTTTCTGCACATAATTTTCTTACCTACAAACCAGGAATGGTTTCTAATATCTACAATGCAGCAACACTGTGTAATTGATACATAAAATTCCCTTGAAGTAAAGAGACAGAATTGTTAGCATTTAAGTAATTATGCTGCTGATGAAATAAAATTGTATTTTAAAACAGTTTAATCCCCCAAGAGACTTTCCAGCTGGAAGACACTACTTCACAGTGGGACACGAGACTATTTGAGCTTCATTTCCTTGTTACCAAGTATTTTATTTCCTCATATTGAGCATTGTTTCCTCATCTGCTTCAGTTCAAGTCTAACACTTTAACTATAGTGAAGTTGGCATGATTTTGCACTGAAAGGACAAGGAGGAAATATGTGGTGTATTTCAATAACTCCATCGAAGAGAATACATCCTAACTATTAACTGTCCGATTACAAGTCAGCTGTATTAAAAGCTAACTATTCCCTCTGCTGCTTCTACTGTGTATAAGGCTTGGCCAAACCAGAAATTGTACCTTCAAATCACAGTATAAACTCTGATATGTTAATAGCTGTCTGCTACTCAAAGAATGCTCTTACCAATATAGTTTTTTGACATTGCCACTTCTCTTATTTCAATGTGCACAGAACCTCTTGGAATTTGAATCACTTCCATATATCCTGTAATAAAAAGATAAATTTTATTTGCTTTTTTTGCTTTCATCCATTTAAAGTAATGAAACAAACCATTAATGAATTACTTACAACTAAAAATCAGTATAAGATATGGGATTCAAATGTACTAGAACATTTTCTTTCATGTGATACAAAGGAAAACTCTTTAAACTTCATACAAAAATTTTTAACTGATAGCAAGAACTTAAGTATTCAGGAATTCCTTTTTTAAGTGCTAATAAAGTATTTTCAACAGTGTATCTTAAATAATTAATATTTAAATTGTCTTTAGGATCATAGGATAATTTAAGTGTTGGAGGACTTCAGTCAATCATTTAGCCCAACTTCCTACTACAAGCAGGCACATCTATAAGATCAGATTGAATTACTCCAAGCTTTTTCCTGTTGGGTCATGAAAAACTGCAAAGATGGAAACTGTACAACCTGTCAGGGAAATCTGATCCACTGCTAGTCTGTCCTCCTGAGGAAATAGTTTTTCCTTCCATTTGATTAGTCACCTTTCTTCTATCAGTTTATGGCTACTATCTTGTCTCCCACCATGTACCCACCAGCGCAGAGCTTTGTTTTCTCCATGACTTCCTCATAGCATTGGAGGGCTCATACCACATCCCCATAAACCAGGGGATTCTCCAGGCTGAGCAAGCCCAGTTCTCTCAACCTCTCCTCACAGCACATCAAGTGTTCCTGACCCCTATAATCTTACTGGTCCCCTACTAGACAGAACTGACAGCAGTGCATGATTCGTTTTCCTGAATTATGGAATCCAAAATCTGGTAGCACTAAAACTACAAGATTAATATTTTTTGAGCTAATTTTTAAAATAATAGCCTATATATATTTCTCGAATTCTTAATATGATGAACTTCTGAGATTTTCTGTATTCTTGCTATTCTAAAATTCATGCATGACTATCAGATTCTACCATACACAGTAAAATAATACACAATGTCTCTCTTAATATACCACCATAACTAATAATAAAAAAAATTCACCAACAGAACAAAGCATGCAGTAATCAAACACATTGTTGTATTTGGGATAAATCCAAACTCATACATAGAAAAAAGGAAACAATAGGCAGACAGAGTCAAAGTGAATGACCAGCAGCAATGCCATGCTGAGAATGAAGGCAGCACTGGTATTTGATAAAGAGTAATCTAAAAGCATTGTGCAACAGAATGAACATACATGTACATACCTCCTCTGGGCAACGAATCATTGAAGAAACCTTCAATGGCTTCACATGTACTCCCATCTCCTCCACAAACACGGCATCTATCTTCCTTAGCATCAGACCCCAAAATATTATCACAACCTACATGCTGGGCACAGATAAGAACAAATATTTTAACAGGATGATGGGCATGCACCATTATTTCTAAAGCTTCTTGGAAGTGTTTCTCTCAAGTTTGAGGTATTCAGTTCTTATTTTATCTATTGTTGATAAGCAATACTTCAAGTGGGTTTTCACGGAATGGAGGTAAAAAAGGAGAATTCACATTTTGGATTGTTATCAAATCTTGATTAATAAGAACCTTGCATTTTTACTGTAACTTCTAGGAAGGGATTTCACAGTGTTTTGCATATAATATAATTATTATACTTATCAATAAATGATTACTGATATTGTTATTTGATATTACTACAGCTTCATGCTCCCTATATTGCTTTTCTAAAGTAAACATTTGCTTTGTCATCCTTAAACATTTAGAGTAAGTAGTATTCTTAAGGCATTACAGCTTCATAGACCATATTTCACATGCTGCAGGGAAAACCTGTTACTTGTGTAAGAATGAATGTTGAATGTAAATGACTTCACAGTAAGAATAAATGCAGAATGAAACATAGTGAAAAGCTGAATTGCATGCTGTATTAGATGAAAAAAATTAAAATAAATTAAAATAAATACAGAACCTTTGGGAAAATAAAAAAATTAGGATGAAATAAGTTGGTTGTAAACAGAAAGACTGCAGCTTGCCAATATTTTCCCAGGACTTAAACAAAGAAGAAGATAGCTACATAACTGTCTAGGTGTCTTTGTTTCCTGTCTAGCACTGTTACTTGCCATCTCGTAAACAGCTAATACACACATCATAAGAAAAGTTAAAATAACTTTTGATAACTGACAAAATATTAGTATTTTAATTATTTACATTTTGACTTACTGATTCATTAAGATGACAGACACCCAACTTTCTTCATAGTTCATTTTCAACTTGAGATCCTTTTCATTAGTTTATGACAACATGGCAAAAGCTTTTGATCTCACTATGTCATTCAATAAATATATATCTTCAGCCCTCCATTTAGTGGAGCACTTCAGCAGTAAGTTAAACTTACTTTTTGGTTGAAATCAAATAATTTTTAGTCACCAGTACTTTTTAAATATCTGGACCTAAGTACTTAATTAAATGCTTTGCTGAACTGAGGAAGCAGTGGAATAGTAATAGTAAAAAATACGTCACAGAACCCCAATTCTATTGAAATTCTTATATAATGCAGTTCTATAGGAATATATTCTTACATAATGCAGTTCTACAGGAATCTTACAAGATAGTCAGATTTTTAGTAAATGGCAACTACTTACATCATTATACATTTTTCCTAGAACCATAGGGCAATAGTGATGACTTTCTGTTTCAATTACAATAACAGAAAGATTTTTTTGCAACAGGATGAACTAGTTAAACAGATTAATATGCTCACATTTAGTGTTTTTCAGTCACTGTGATGTTCTAACTGAAATGACGGAACAGGCCTTGGAAAAGTGTAAGGAACCTGTTCATCTCCTGTTACATTTCCATCACCTCTTCAACAGCAACCATAAAGCAAGAAAAAAGATAAAATGGCAGATTCTATTAATATGTGAGAAGTTACTGAAATTCAAATTATTCGTCTACTTTATGCAATACCTTTTTAAACTTTTTGTCTCCATCTTACACTTTTATTAACAACATGACCTGTCAACACTCTGTTTCATGTAAGGTACAAGTACCATAACTAGATACAGGTGACAGCAGGCACAACAAAGTAATCCATAAGTACTTAATAAAACATTAGTACCTTGCATTCTCCATTGATACAGATATCCAGTGAATCAGCATTGCACTGAGTCCCATCTATTACTGCAGGAGCACGTTCAGTGTAAAAATTATACCCCTCAGCCAAGCAGTTTAATGCACATGGTTTAACCCCACCTGGACAACAAAATCAAATGAAAGGGAAAAAAAATTAACAGAAAACTAAGAAGTTAGGGTTTAGATAAAAATATTACACATAAACTCCTGCAAATTACAATCTTATCTCATGCCTGACATATACAATACATATACTTTATACTTTATTTAACTTCCCCTTAATGATTTCTCTATTTGACTCTTCTCTTTTGCAAAAAGGATTATTTCATACAGTAAGATACTACAAGGTTTGCTGGGTCCATAACGATGCTGTTATGCTGGTACAATCCTAAAGGCTACTGAACAATTTAAAACAATGGTACCACTGCACTACTTGAAAAGCAAGAACAGCAACAGGATGTAGTGCTAGAAGTGTATCAAAACCAAGATCAGAAAATTTCAGCTGAGAATTCTGTCCTATTGAATTACACCAGAGCTCACACCACAGGATCATGATAGCTTTTCTTAGACGTTTAATCTAAAAGTCTGTTTGTAAAAGCAGTTAGGCTGTTAAGCTAAAAATCATTGGTAAATCATTTTATTCAAGTCAGTAAAGCATTAAAAAAAAGTTATACCATCCATCTCTAAAAGAGGAAAAAAATCATTAAATTATGATATTATAAATAATGCAATTATTAAAGTAATCTTTAGAGACTCCTATAAATGCTTTTATTTGTTTCTCATTTTCCTAATATCTTCCTGACTTTAGGAAAGGCAAATTCATTGTGAGATCACTTAATACCAAACTCATCACTGTCGCATAAGAGGCACTTGCAGATTGCCTATGGAATATCTAATTCTAGTACAGCTGCATGTGAAGAACACCTCCATATTTTTAAAGTGGAGTCTCTACAATGGTGCTGAGTGTCCTTCATACCAAAAAAAATCTACTAGAATAAAGAAATTTTTCTCTTCAGTAACATTTGCAGCAACTGACAAAAGTACAAGTTTAAAAATCTTAGCTCATGCTATTTCAGTCAAAACATTATATTTACAAAGATTACTCTCTGTACAACATTTATATAATTTTGAAACCTTCACATATGATAATGATTTTGCAATGCTAACCCTTACCTCCAGTGTAGGGTTTCCAGTTATAATACTTTCCCCGGAAAGGCATATTGTCAAAATCTGCACATTGCTTCTCTCTAAAATCACGAGCCCCTGAAGGACACGGCTAAAAAAATGACACAAAACAGTTAATTTATTGCAAATATAAACATGAAAGGAAATGCTTAGATGCTTATACTGCAAACACAATCATGCAAGTGATTAGAAGGTTTTGTCTTGTGGCTCTGACTCTGAAATTTGCTTTATTACTTTACAGTTGAAGTGTCTATTTGCAATCTTAGGTTGGCATGAAATAGCTGAAGTAATTTAAAGAAAGGTAAATGTTACATAACAGTTTCCATAAAACTGGAAAATCAGAATCCTGTCAAACTATGCGTCATAATCAATCCATCAACTACTTTCTTATAAACACATTAAAAACAGCTGGAAAAAAAATTTGGTTGGAGCTGAGGGTACAATTATACTGTACAAAGCAGCTGTACTGAGACACGTCATTAAGACATCAAGAAAAAAAATTTTCTAGAGAACTATATCACTCCAGTTTACTTGTAGCCTTGACAAAAGTATTTTTGAAGGTTGAGCAAGAGAATAGGTAGCATGTCTGCTTTTGATTACCAGCTCTATGCATCAAGAAAAAAACCTTTTCATTTAACTTTTCATTGCTTTGCATTAACAATTACAAAACAATGAAGTAACTTTTTTACTTGGATTGAGGGTAGATTTAAGTAAAATTAATCTTAGAAAGAATTAAAGGAGAAATAGAATTCTTTGCTATTTATAACATCTTTCATTAGCAGATTCAAAGTAATCTTGAATATAATCTCATCTCATTAAATATTGTCATCAATGTTTAAGAACCTACTGAAATTGCAAGCTCCATCAGAAAATATTTAAAACACAGATTAAAATCCTGTTTAGAGTGAAAGAGAAAAGGAGTGTTTTGACAGACATCAGAGGTGTTAATAAAAATTACTACTTTATGAGCAAGAGAACAGTCCATTTTATGGAATTTTACTTGTCGTCCTGTGTACTAAGCCACTTAGCACTTCCCAGGAATCTGAAATGCATTCAAGTGAAAGGGAGTTCAAGTTTTAGCATCTATTAACATAGACGCTAAAAATTTATCACACAATGCAAATATAAACATAACAATTATGATTCTCATTATACATTAATCAAGATCTCCTGTTAGCCAGCCCATTGCCATATGATTCAGGGGCTTTAATTTTTTTTCTGCTATTTTGAATCAATATAAATTAAAACAGTGGACATTAGACAGTATTTGTATTTTTAATTTTCTGTATTACTTTATTACCTCCTTCAAATTAAAAATACATTTTTAAATACAATGCACTAACTGGTAAGAGCAACTATTTTATTCAATAATCCTTCAGATGGTAACAATAGGAATTCAAAATAACAACATAATTTTTAAAAATAATTAATTTTAGAGTGTTTTTAATAGTAACCCAAATTAAATTTGCCTCTTTGTATCATACTCTCCAAGCAGTGGAAGGATCAATCTTGACATCCCTAAAAGCTAGATCCTGAATCTCTCCAGTACTAGTCACTTCACACTTCGACAGTCCCATTTGCTCAGCTCCTAATCTACACAACTGGTACTTTAATTGCACTGAATTCTTCTTACAAGTTAAATAAATCACCTCCACAATGAAACCTTTTATCTAAATAGTTATACTAGGAAAAAATGATAAAATATGAAGATGAGTAAAGAAGGATCAAAATTTCATTTTTTATACTCAAAAAAATATTCTCACTACCTGGTCTTTGAGATGTACTCTTGCTGCCTAATTTTCCTATCTTTTTTAATATCTCATCAATATCTGACAGGAGGTAAAACTAAAGGCTACAATCTCTAGAAATTAATTCAAAACTGTGCTTGACAAGACCAGTTGCTTTCTACAGCACAGTACCCTGTTTAGTTGCTGTTGGGTGAGTGGTGGACATTGCTTGGCCAGATTTCTCCAAGACTCTCAGAGTTGCTTCCCACAGCCTCCTCCTGGAGAAGCTCTTGTGTTATGGCCTGGACGAAGGGTCTGTAGTGGGGGTGGGCACCTGGCTGAGCCAGTGGAGTGGTCAATCCCTGCTCTTCAAACCGACAGCCTGGCACTAGGGGCGTCCCCTGGGATTGATACTGGGCCCAGCACTGTTTATTTTCCAAAATGATCTAGAAGATGGGATCAAGTGTATCCTAGTGAAATTTTGCAATAGTAGCAAACTGTGTGGGGAAGTGGACACTTGGGAATGGAGATCCACCCTGCAGAAAGACCTGGATAAGCTGGAATAGCGGGCTAATGAGATCAGTGTGAAGTTCAGCGAGGACAAGTGTAGGGTTTTGTGCCTGGGAAAGCACAATGCAGGAGTGCAGCACAGGCTGGGATGTGCCCAGCTTGGGAGCAGCTCTGTGGGAAGGGGCCTGGCGCTCCTGGTGGGCTCAGCTCCGTCTGAGTGACCTGAGCGCTCCTGCAGCCCAGAAAGGGAGCAGATCCTGGGGGCTCCAACAAGGGCTTCCCCAGCAGGGATGAATTCCTTTCCCACCCCACACAGTGCTTGCCAGGCCACACCTGGAATAAATACCGTGTTCTGTTTCGGCCCCTGGTGCACAGCACCGGTGTGGACAGGCTGGAGAGGGTCTGGAGCAGAGCCACAGAGGCAATCCCAGGGCTGGGAAGCCTGGAACGAGTGGAATGGCTGAGGGAACTGGGTTTGTTCAGCCTTGGGAAAGGAAGGCCTGGGGGAGGCCTTATCCCCACGTTACAGTATTTGAAGGGTGGCTACAGAGAAGATGGAGATTCTCTCTTTTACAAGGAGTCACATAGAGGAGATGTAATGTGTCCAAGTAATTCCTGCGTAGATTCTGATTGAACACAGAAGAGAAACTTTTTTGAGAACAACTGGCCATTGGAATAATTTCCTCAGAACAGTGGTAATTTCCCAAGCAATGGATACTTTTAAGATCTGGCTGAAGAGGGTGCTGGGCCATGTTGTCCAGACTATGTTTTTGCAGAGAAATGTTGGAACATATAGTCCTTGAGGTCCCTTCCAACCTATGAAAATCCTAGGCATAGAAAGGCAAAAAGCTTACTACAAGGTAAGCTACAAAATGCATTTACAAAATGTCATCTCTTTGGCAACATCTCTTTGTGTATGTGTTGTTTTCCTAAAGCAAATGTGTAGTAATTGCTTCTCTTTACTGGGTAAGATATTTCACTTTTTAAATTACAGTCCGTGGACAACTTTTGTCAAGCAAAAGACTGCTTAAGTCTCCAAATGCTCTTTTATGAGACAGCAAATCATGAGGTAGGAATCTAGCAAGCTTATGAGAACATAAAATTATCTCTGAAGAAAGTCCTGAGAAGAAGATGTTTTGAGTTTAAAATCTGTAAACAAATTGTTGATTCAACACTGGCACACCTGCTCATCTTGGAGTTTGAGGTCAGGCAGATTTCAGCAACTAAACTTGTTGTTTCCTATTAACAAAGGTCTATACAACCTCTCAGAGAAGATGAGAAACAAGCCAGAAGAGTAACAGTTCAAACTCAGGTACTATTACAAAATGTGGCTTCTCAGAAGAGCAAATTTCAGAAAAAAAATTGCTTGAAAATATTAAAATTATGAAAGCAACAAACCATATCTTTGAATGTATGCATAATGAAAGGAACACCTCCCTTCCAAAAAAGCCCCAAAATTCTGTTAAGAGAAAGGTCTGAAAAACAATAAAGTTTTAGAACTACGTATATACACATATATAAAACATTTCCAGAATTCGTAAGTAAACCATGTTTTTCACCATATAGATAAAAAAGGACACTTTTACAATTTTAGATGTATGTCAAATTAAGATTCATATCCTTATAAATATTTAAAATCAATTAGTTACTATAACTGAGAAATTATGTTCCTTGCAATTCTACTAGAATTTTGCAATTTTTTAAAATTAAAAACACTTTGTTGGAAAAATACATATTTTTGTTAGAGATAATGTGATTGGTAGTATAAAAAAATTTTCTGATGAGTGTGTTCTTTCTACCATCCTTCTGTTTCCAGAACTTATTAGCTAATGTTATTTTCTGCTGATCTCAATGTTTCCATTAGCAGATGCCTTTTGAATTAAGAAGTCATATATGGCTTTGGAAGTGCTTGACGAGAAAGTCTAGTAGGAGTGTGTGCACTGTTTCCAAAGGATTTAAATGGTAAAAAAAAAGACAAGAGAACTGACTCTTGTCTGCAAGAAAATTGAAGTCAAAATGAGGTTATGAATGGGAGGCACTTTAGGCAGGGCTATGCTGGAAGTTACAGATGGGCAAAGAATATTGACATTGCAAAAGAAACTTCAAGAGAAAAAATGTATAAACAGCTCATTATTCATAAAAACAATAACAGATTTGCATACTCTTAAGACTTATTAATCAACGTACCATTCCATTAAAACTGTCAAGCACTAAGAACTAACATAAATCCTGAAACAAAACCTACTAGTGTCTCTGATTCCTAGTGATGTAGAATCCTAAACCATTAAGACTGTAAATTTAGACTTCTGTAAGTGGCAAGATGTTCACACACTGGAAAACCATACCAAAAAAACATGCTAAAAAAATGGATCACAAACTGTAAGAATTGCATTTCCAAACTGCCTGGCTTGAGTTTACAATCAGTTTTTTTTCAGGCCTAGACAATGAAATGTGAAGTTCCCTTTCCAATACCTTGTTGAAATTACTGATTGAAATATGAGGATGGTAGGAAACCAGTATTTCAGAATAGAGTGCTGTAATTTTTAAACATTTTAGTAGATTGTTGCAGTGGTTTGAATGAATATAAATTACTACACTTCGGTATGAACAATTAGCTGTGAAAGCACAGCTGAAGAATGACCTCCTAAAAAGTGCTTTTAAGAACGAGTTTTGGGCATAATGAATCAACTTAGACTAAATGAGCATTGTCACTACCATAAGAAAAATAAACAAAATACTAAAATGAATTAACAGAATCCCATCACTAAGTTGACAAACTACGTTTGAAACTAGAATTATCTCTGACAGGCCTCAGCTAGTGCAGTGGTTTGTGCACCATACTTCAAGATGTGTTCTACTGGGATTCCAAAGGTTGCCAACACCGAGATAGTCTGGTGTAACGAAAACTAAGAACAGACATGATAATAATCTGCAAACATAGGAAAGGTTCCAATCTAGGGAATAATACCAGTTATCATCTTACTGGGGAGAGAGTAAGTAGGAATCTTAAAGGATTAAAAAACATACATTTTATGCTATGAAAATTGTACTGACTGTAAGGATATTGAAAAATATTATTTCCTGGACTGGAGGTATTTCAAAACAGGTCAGGTGCCTAACCATCAGTTAAGAACGGTTTATTGGGAATTATTTTGTCTTTGTGCCAGGAAATAGCCTGAATGGACTCCTCAGAGACCTTCTGTATGTTTCTCCTCTGACTCTGTTAACTTCCTCTCTGTAATAGCTAAATAAATAATAGAGGAAGCAAAACCAACTAAGAATAAAACTGAAAAGTGACAATTAGAAATTTAATACAATAAAAATAAAACAAACCATAGCAACATTTCCATGGATTGTCTAGGTAGATATGGCATCATTCTTAATAATAAAAAAGCATTTAAAATGTTATATTTGTGAAGGAAGGGGACTACATATTATGTAAACATTTTTTATATACTAATTACTGTGGCAGATTGGAGACAAAAGCAATATTTGAAATAATAATGCCTGGACAAATACTTCACAAAAGTCCTCATAGTTAAAGGAGAAGGGCTGCTGTGCACCCGTGTGTGTTTTTTAACAAATTGTACACAGTGTACAAACTGAAACAGTGATGATGAAAAAAGATCATTATTTGAAAAGGATTAATAGAATAGTCTAGATTACTATTTGCCTCTTATCAATCCCAAATAAAGAGAAAGTTGGCAGATACTTGACTAATATAAGTTTAAAAGAAGGCTACACAATAATACAAATCAGTATTTTTGTATAAGTTTTATCAACTAAAACTTACTACAATTCCTGGTTAAATTAAAATATTAATGAAATACGCTTACATTTTGGTAAGTCACATAGCTTAGTAGTAGGCAACATCATGGAAGATGTCGTAATAGTTCAATAAAGCATATGTGACATTTACTAAATATTGACAGATTTCAGCAAGCAGCCATCATGAAGTTGCCAAATTTGAAAGTGGATTTCCTGACAGCTGTAAGAATTAGAAAGACACCTGATGTAACTCAGTATTTTCATTTGTGAACCACAACTACAAAAATATTTCCTGTTTATGAAATCTTCCAATTACAAAAAGACCACCAGAATGAAAGTAAAGGTAAATTAATTGCAGAGTATCATCTGATAAACCAGATCCATATTCAAATTAAAATTGTACCAAGACAGACAAATGCAAAGATACACATCTACAGAAAGAAAACCAACATGGTCAAGGTTCCAGAATGACGTGCTGGATTTGGAAGGTTGGACAACTGGAGAAGTTTTACAGGTCCTACCAGACCAGCATCTAAACGTCAGTTTTTCTTACTGCACTGTGGCCACTTCTTGGCTATGTGAACAGGGCAACTGTGATCAACATTAAGAAAATAATTTTTAATTCAGAAATTTTTAATACTGCATAATAATGAGCCTAACCTCCAGAGAGAAATTTGCAGGGATAAAAATTACGATAATTAATAATGATCATAAATGCAAATTTTTTCAAAGAATCAGTATATAAACTATTATATTTTCCTGAGTATTTCAAAAGATAAAGAGGTGAAACAATATCTTTAGGAATAGATTCTTTCAACATTCCAAACTTCCTTGATTTAAGATGAAAATTAATATGAATTTAAAGCTAAAATAGTAGGGAAGACCTTTTATGTTTGTAGTGCTACCTGTAATGTGACTTGGGAAATTATTACTGAAATTCTTTATTGATGTGTATTTTTTCCTGGTTTCAATTTTAATTTACTTGAATTTGTAATTTAGGTTCATAATTTGACCTTATACTGTGTCCTGCCCTTTCAGGGTCCCTGTCCAATGGGCTCAGCTCTAAAATGGAACTGCAGAATCATTCTGGTAATACAGTAATTAGCAAATACCTGGTGGCAAACCAGCAGGTTTTGGATACATTTGCAGAGAGCGTGCAAGACGACTTTGTAACACATAAACACTGAACATCATAAAGGGCTTAAAAGTGGGTTCATGGAGGATATTTTAA
This sequence comes from Acridotheres tristis, assembly GCA_037013685.1. Taxonomy (NCBI): domain Eukaryota; kingdom Metazoa; phylum Chordata; class Aves; order Passeriformes; family Sturnidae; genus Acridotheres; species Acridotheres tristis. Next base: position 59,186,111 of record CM072919.1, on the reverse strand, counting down.
CCTGTGGCAGTTGATGTGGTACAGATACAACACGAGTTCCAGCCATCTTTAGACACACAGCTTTTGGAAATTAACAAGGTAAACCAGTAGAAAAATCATCCCTTGCCTGTCAAAAGTGTATAATTTATTCCCTAAAAACCTGTTATAGGCCATTGCTGGAAGATAAGACAGTGAACTAGACAGATTTTTGCTCTGATGTGGAAAGATCCTTGTTCACATTTACTGTGGAAGCTCAAGTTGAATTCACTCCAGGCCTTAATGCAAAGGCAATAGCTAGACACCACACTGAGATAGGATCCTAACATTTACCAGAATGTACAGGGTCTGCAATATATGAAATATATGTGCCTTATGGGACTGTTTGCCAATTAAACACAGAATCCATACATTTTCTGAACTGGAGAAAAAATGCATCCATTGCTGCTAAAACGTAAACCAGTCAAGTTGATCACAGTGGAACAAAAATTACTTACATCAGTATTACAGGAACGATAACGCTTCCTTTCTCCAAGACAATATTTGCCTCCGCCTGAAGGCCTGGAAAAACATGTTTATATGTTAGGATCTCCACAAGAACAAACACAATTGCATGAGATACACTAATGCATTCTTAATATTAATAAAAGTCCAAGAGATATATACTATATAAATAAAAATACGTTCAAGTTTTAAGATGAGATTTTGATAAGAATTGTGTCTTTGACTTGCATCACACAAAATATTGCTGCGTACTTGAAAAATCATCACTCATTATATTAATGTAGTTTCCATAAGTTCCAAACAGTACAGTTTAATTGCATTTTAAACATAACAAAAAACTGTTGGCTTTAATTATTTGCTTGCTTTAAAAAATTAAAATAAGAAATGTGTAAACAACTTATGTGATACTTTTTTTTTTCAATTATCTCATCTTACTGGAAAACCAACAAAGACGGGTTTTATACTTGGAAACAGCAAAGACTGTATATTCTAGTTCAGAAATTTGACTCTGATTTGAATTAATCAGTATTAAATGTGAGGAAACTCCAAATTAAGCAGATTTCCATAAGCACAGATAATTGGCTGTTGAATTCCCAAACTGTTCAAGAACACTATTTCCATAGAGGTCAAATAATGAACTAAGTTAGACTTATATGGAAGATTAATCAGACATCAGCTCTTTGGCTTGCAATTTGAAAGCAGAAAGAAAAAATACTTTGTGACGCTTTCATAATAAAAAATTAACTAAAAAAATTAAATTAATACTATTTCTCACATTACAGCACTTAACCAGGAAATGTCTGCCATGTTACTGATGCATACAGATAACTTCTGCTTTTGAATCCATTGAGTAAGTAGTGATATTGGATAAATTAGGTAGTTATTGCTAATAATAGGGGACATAAGGCCACCTTAAATAGCAGTGATATGACATTATGGTGTCTGTCTTGCAGAGTGCAGTGGAAAGTTGGTGGACAGACTGGCTTGGAAAACATAGATATAAGAAACAAATTACCTAAGTGAACAGAGAGCAGAAGACAATAAAAGGAGTGACAAAAGACACAGAATGAATTTTCATGAAAGAAACACAAATGTGTTTCAGAAAAAGTGGTCTTAAAAACCAATAGTGGTGATGGAGATAGTGACTATGAGAAATGACAAGCAGAGAGCATGGAGTAATAAATCTATCCTGCAAAGACCTATAGCTGTGGTGAGGTAATCAGAACAGGTAAAAGCCAAAACAGAAAAGAGCAGCAATTCATTCAGCAAAGAATAGAAGAACAGCAATAGAAATAAGCATTCTTCATTTGAGAAGAGATAGTGACAGAGAGAGGAGCACTTACCTGACAACTTCTCTGGAACAGTGCTCAGGGCGTTGGAAAAGAGACAGATTGTAAAACAAGTACAGATATATACAACAGATCAAGCTGTAGTGGAGAAGCTGGCCCCTCTTTAGAGAGGACAGACAGACAAAGAGAGAGTAGTGGCAGGGAAAAAAGATGTTGAATTGTTTTAAGAGTCAGTAGGAAGTCACAACTGAAGTGTTGGACAAGGCAGCATATATATATACACACACACATATATATACATTGTATGCAATATAATATTACTACTTATGGTTTTTATCTAAGGAACTGTATTGAAAACGTTGGAAATACTGTGTTGGGTTTGGGGTCTATTTTTTTAATAAGTAACTGGCAATTGTTATTTTATATCTGAGTGAAGCATTAAAGGAAACATGCCCTAAGAAACAAACGTCTCTAAGGCATAATTTAAATATATTTTGATGAACAACATGTCAACATGTCACATAAATAAAACCATTCTGGTTAGTGCAAAATATAAATCCACTATATTTACAGTACATAAGATACATTAAAAATGTTAAAAGTATGTGTAGTGAACTCCTGTTTAAGCATTTCTGTCTGCTCTTTTGAAGACAAATGCTGGCAAACTAGCAAAACATTTTTACAGATAAAAGTGAAACCACAGTTTTGAATAATTTCCAAATGTGTTTTTTGTTGGCTCTGGCTTACTTTAGCTACTTACGCTGGACTGTCACAGTGTCTTATAGACGAGGAGACGCCTCCCCCGCAGGTCCTGCTGCACTCTCCCCATATTGACCACGGACCCCAACCCCCGTCTATGCTCTGGGGCCAAGTGCCAAAAGGTACGCACTCTCCCTGATAACACCACTGAAAGATTTCACAAAAGAAACACAAAATTAGCTTGGAGGCTAACAGAGTTATCAGGGCAGAAAAATATAAGGGTCAGACAATGACCAATTATAGGCATTAACATTCCCTGTATAGATAACAAGACTAGTATTTTACTTTTTCTAGCCATGTTTAGACATTGGTGAGGGTGTGTGTGATTTGTTAAATGTCTCCAGTCAGTCCTGAATTATAGGTCCCTAGCACACCAGAAGTATTTTTTATTTCATCAACCTCTTTAATGTTTCACAATTAAGGAACTACAAGTTGCTTACATTCTTTTAAACACTAAGATTCATTTCCAAGCCCAGCTTGGTAAAAGACCCTCCACTGAAGATTCATGTAGAGGTTTCATTAGAGAAAATGAAAAATTCCTCTGATAGTATTTTCAAGAAAGTATATATTTTTATAAAAGAAAATTGAATATAAAATGAAGGAAGAACTTGTTGCAGTATTTCATTTACTTACACTACAGACATAATAAAAGTAGTGCAGAAGCATGAGACATGGTACAGAAAATAATTTTATAATAGTGACTGGCCACTTGATTGGGACAGAATGGACACATCTACTTCATTCAAGCAAACACTTAAACCTTGCAATATTATTACTTAAGTCAGAAATATAAAATTACAGACAATTTGCCCAAATTATTAGCTACTAAAACAAATTCATAGTTTAGTTCATCAGAGACCTTTTCTAAACCATTCAGAAATAATTCTAAAGCCCATATTTTTGATCACATTCTGGAGTCTACAGTATCACTGAGTATTTGAAGTAGCTCAATTAGATACCCTTTCCTACTATTGCAGGCTTAGGTGAGGACCAATTATAGGCTTAGTAGAGCATGGACTCAGGTCTATCATAGCCTTTATTTGTGTATTTATTTCCCTTCCAAAAGTTGAGCAAGTGCTGTTTTTAAACTCCCTTGAATTTCTGTATTATCACCCCTTTCCAAAAAGAAATACAGATGACTTCCATATCCAAAACCAGCCATATGAATTTGACACACTGAGACATGCACAGAAGACATGAACAGACAGACATATTCCTGTCCCACTCTAAAGCACTACTAGAAGACTCAATCTTAACTTCAGAGTAATATTTACAGCAAGCCTAGCTTTCTTTTCCTTTTCTTGGAGTGCTAAAGGTACAGACTCAGTCAGGACTTCATGAGAGGACTGCACCCTTCATAAGGATCTTCTCTTAAATCTAGATTAGTATTGAATGTCTGTGTAAAACAATTCATGCTGTATAGCGAGCGAACTCACTTTTTTGCTAGTACAGATAGATCCAAAAAGCACAGTGTTTTGCAATGCCTCTCATGACACAATAAGGATGGAGAATGAAGTATTTATGTGAGCTAGAGGAGTGCCTAAAATCATGTTTTTCTTCTGTTTACAGCGATAAATTGATAGACATTTAATTGACTAAATACCAAAATCTCGTTGTTACGATCTATTAGAGATGCCACAAAAGTACATGAACAGATATTTCATGTAATGCTAAAGTCAAAAGCTAAAAACGAAAATGCTTCTAAGAGTAAAACTGTAACCATCAAATTAGTTGCTTTTAATAATTTAAATATAACTTAAATTATATTACATACATTACAACCATATGAAGATCCAAGCTAAGAAATGCAAGATACTCAGATTTAAAGTTAAACTCATAAGAATATCACCGATATAAAAATGAATATGTAAACCATCCTAATTCCATCCTATTAGAACCACAGAGACAATAGGTGAAATTTACCTGCCTTATTTTTCCAAAGCTGTATAAAATCCCTACAGTGTGTAATTTCCACTGTCATGCAAACATCATCTTCCACATTCCCACGCTGCCCTGTAAAACCTCTTTAAATGCTGGGTTTTCCCTTCTATTGAACTTAAATCTGAGGATTTGCTGCTCACCTCTGTGTCTCTTCTTAATTTTCTAGTAAAAATTTATCATTCACTAGAAGCCACTGATGCATAGAATCTCTGTCAGAATAATTAAGAATGTCAAAAATCTTCGTTATTTCCAATGGGACTGCAGAAATTTGTTACCTCCACAAATGACAGCAACATCATCTGCTACAATGAGGTTAGGACTATTGAATAATCACCATGTGAAGAAAGAAGAGGAGGCGACAGCTATTTTAAAAGAACAGTTCTTCATAGAACGTTTAGATCTGAAATAATATTTTCTAACATTGAAAGAATAATTTTCCATTATTTCAGCAGAAAGATAACAGAGATGCATTCAAATACACAAAAAATATGCAAATCCTCTGTGAATAAAAGCAGTCTGAAATTTTTCCTAAAGAATTGACTAATGAAAATAAAATATGATACAGTGGCACATTTGAGATCACTTTTATGAGTATTAGCTGCTTTACAGAATTAACTTTTATAACAGCATGATTTTAGAAAAATCACACAGCCAGTACTCTAGTATTGAGAAAAAATTATTTCCTATTTTGTATGAGGAAGGAAAACATTAGCATAAATTTAAATTTTAACTACTAATTTTCAATCATTCTGCAATTATTTTGCAAGAAAACATAATGTTCAATAATAACTTACATTTATCTTATGTTAATGTCCAATGAGAAGTTAAATCATCCCACAATATAGCTAGGTAAAGTATCCTTTCAGCACTGTGTTTTTATTTTTCGCCTGTTTGCCCCTGTTTTATATCCCTAGCATGGACGTAATCTATGATCTACAGAAAGGGTCACTTTTTTTATCACTTTAAATTAAAACATGACCATAAGTGTTCCTATCAGTTTTGCCTTACTGTTTTTATAAGCACGGTTTCTTCATAAGTGTATTCTTTAAAATATGTCAGTTAATTTGCCTTCATAAACACATCTCTGGGAATATCAGAGAGAAACTTCATACATATTTAAACTTCTTGTTACAAATTAGGAAAAGTGTACCTTTTTGAACCCAGCTGATATGTAAAACCCTTCACCAAACCACGAACATATTAAAGTTTCAAGACAGAACAGATGTAACCATTTCACCAGCAGCAAGAAACCATTTTATTCCCTTTCCCTGTATGCAGAGAACAGCTGAATAACTCTTATGGAAAACACTAAATATCTTCAGATGTAAGCAGATGTCTACCATGGGAAATTTCAACACAAAGGGTTAAAATCTTGGTAGATTTATAAAAAGAAGGTTTTAGTATAGAAGGTTAGGCTATTTTAATTCCGAAATCCCTACACATTCTACCAATAAGATATTAATATATATTGCATCAAATTATGCTTTTGAGTTTTTTGTTACACAAAATACATAAATAAATATCTAAATACAATTAAATACTCTGAGATCTTGTTAGGTTTTTAGAGCTGGAAATTTCATTTATTATCTATTTGGACAAAATCCATCAAAATAGGGCTTAACTTGGTTAGGGCCCTTAGGAATGACTGCAGTATAAATGTACAAATAATAATAACAAGAAGAAGGTGTTACAGCGCAGTAACCTGTTTATTTCACATTATTCTTTGGGAAAGGAAATTACATATTTGGAAAGAACTCATGATTTCTGGCTTATTGCTACCAGGAATTATTAATTCACAGGAAGCTTTGTGGATAAAGTTCATAAACACAGTTCTCTGGTGTTAAAAGGCATCTTTGGTTAACAGGTTTATCTTTGTAAAATGGCATGGATTCTCTAATTTCCCTCTAAAATCTAACAATGGAACAAGATATTGGTGACTGGAAAAAGATGTTTGGTAGAGAGAAAACTAATTAAAACCTCTTGACAAGGGAACAGATCAACTGTGTCTAAAAGGATCTCAACTTGTAGTCTCATGGTTTAAAAAACATAAATTGACATAAATTACTCTTTGTCATCAAAAGGGAGGATGTTCCAAAATAAACCTAGATTGCTGATTTAAGAGCAATGCTTCTAACATTTTCTATTACTCTAATATAAGGTAACATTTTTAGTACTGTGTGAAGGTCTCTCTATTTTTATTGGCTAAGTCTATTCACTCTATTTTTTGAAATGACTGGTTCAATAAATTTATTTAACATTGTTTACCAATATTTCCAAACCCAGCATTGAAAAGCCATCAGAACGACACCAGGTCAAGGGCCCTGAATGAAGTTGTCAACACACATTAATAAGCACTGACAGCTGCCCAAAAGCTTTCATTCTTGTTGTTTAAGCATCAGATTGCAAGTCAAAATGCACTGTTATCTTTGTTGAAACCAGCTCAGCTAGCATGACAAAAGTCACAGTGAAAATAGATGTTCAGAAAAAAATCCAATCTGGATCACTGAATCTCATGGACAGATGCAGCCACTCTCAGACAGATACTGGAAACAGTTTAATATAACAAGCTCTTTTCACTTTGTACAAACCTGCATAAAAAGTATTGTCTTGAAAAAAAGTATGTAGAATGCATTTTTTCCTCCCCAGTACATATCTTTTAAATCAATAAAAATATTTTTCTCTACTCTTTAGGATCTGTATAGATTTTGCCTTGTAACTGAGAAGCGGTTTTCTAACATTGTTACCTGAAACTACTGATATACAGAGATTGTTTTAAAATCAAAAGATATATTCATACTCATATTCAGACAGATACTGTAGTGCTAAATGTATCTATTGCAAAACTGACTTTCTGTACTCTTCTGTTAGGTAGAAGAGCTTATCTGACTGTACATCAAAATCCATAAAGCTAAACAGTTATGCAAGCATAACTGAATAGTGAAAGAATAATTCAAAGTCAGAATAGAAAGGTCACTGGGAAATACAGACTTTTATAAAACCCTTTTATGGAGTCATCATTTTTCTATATATTTGTATGATTTGGCTTATATGGGAAAAAAATAAAATTCTTTTCCCTTCTAACAAAATGACATAGTTCAGGCTCTAGATTTACGTTGCACATTTTCAAAGGCCACGACAAACCTAAAACTGTAACAATCCTGTGGTATGAAATCAAATAAAGATTAAACTAAGAGTTTTTTAAGGAAAATTACTCAAAAGTATACAGAGTAAATAGAACATGTTTTGGGGTTGTTTTTTGATCCATGCTCTAGGGTTTTATAGAGAAGATAAATATTTTATTAAATTACACATATAAAATAACAGTGAAAAAATTCTGTAGGGCACTTTCCATTACAATGCACATGTATTATGATAAACCAAGTTTTTGTTTGAACTGTTATAATTGCTGCGAAATGCTTTAATTCTCTAGTTCTTTCTTCTTGTAGTCTTTGAACAATAAATTGCTTCTTCAAACAATAAATTGTTTGTACTCACCCCCTTTTCAATGCTCCCTGTTTGGCAAAGAGTACCTTCTGCTGCTGGAATGCTGTTGGTAACACAGCGGTTACTTTTGCTGAGGCACCAGAGCTCTCTACACACTTCCTAGGAAAGAAGGCAGAAGCAAGTTGATCAGAATAAAAGCCCAAAATTTCTTTCAGTCCTCATACACACATGTATACACAAATTTGTTTTGAACAGAGACAATTAAGACATGGTCTGGAGAGAGAAATCTAAAGATGGCTGTGATGGCAGCAATTTTGACGTCTGTATATTTTACCTAAGAATATTCTGCCAAAAAAAAAATTCTGTAAGCATCAAAACTAGACAATAAAGTATTTTCCCACTTGCCATGCAAGTAGTGTTTTATAATTGCTTTTCTTCTTGATTTGTGCTAAGACTAGGCTTAGTATAATTTAGTGTTGTTAGAGAAGTAGTCTTCAGATGAGCTGTAGAGTCTCTATAAAGGCTGCTATTTGCCTCAAAATTACCTCCCCAAAAGGATAGCAAAAATTTTGAGATATGAAACAGCAACAATTACTTTTCCTTCCTTTATGTAAAAAGAAAGTTTTTGAGCTCAGACTAGCCACACTTTTCTTCTACAACACTTATTACACTGCATGTGAAGTTAGAACTAACTAACCTATCTACTAAAATATTTCCTTTAGGCTTTTTAGATTTGCAGTTGCTCTTTTATAAATGATTTAGCCTATCTATTTCCCTATCCTGTCAGTTTTAAACTAACTGAAATTTTCAAATCATCTTTTTGTTCCTACCACATTTCCTTTTTTAGTTTTCCCATTTATTAATTTCAATTAAGCCGGTTCTGCTCATATTGCAGATGAATTGTTAAAACTAGAAAAGGATTGAAATGCATAATGTAGGCATAATCCAAAATTGGGTGAACACTAAATCTTCACAGCTGCTTCAGTTGCAAATATCTTCTGATTCTTTTGTGTGCCATTACAGTAAATTACTTACACAATAATCTTTGCTGTATTACTTTGGGATCTGTGCAAGAGTTCACAACTTCCGTATACATATTCTATATTTTAAAGTACTTTTTAAAATTTGGATTAGAACAAGATCTTTAAAATGATCTTATGATAATCCTTACGGTTTCATTTTATTTAACTGCTGCTTGAAATAATACCCTACAAAAAAATCCTTGTAGAGATTACATGAAACTTGCAAGAAAAAGAAAAAGGAAAAGACAGCATGAATGAATTAAAGTTATTGCCCACTCCCCTCCAGGTTCATTGTTTCTCTGAGATAATGAATAAGTATCTGGCACCTATATACCCTATACGATGTGTTCTATACACATCAACAGCTATAACTGCTATGTTTTACCCTGAGATTCATGTTTCTTGCATTGCACTGCATATAAAAGTTGATTTATTTATACATTACTCTCTAGCCACTGCAGCAACAGTTCAACAGTAGAATCTTTTCTTGCAAAATTCAGAATTATTTACGAAGTTTAAAATCAGCTCGTGCCATTCTTGCAGGGATGTTAGCACAGCATATTTAATTTCATGGCTGGCAGAAGCAAGGTATCTTTTCTATAATCCATTTTAAAAAATAGCCTATAGGAATGGTTTGAAATTACATGGAATGAAAACTGATTGACGGTGATTCTTGGAGTTTCCATCCAATTTTTTAAAATTAGGCCTAAGTTAGCTCATTCTATTTAGTGTCTGGCTATATGAAAACTTAAAACTATTAAGCCTATTTTGGGAGATATACTGCCACTTGTAAAAGTCTACCTGTAGCCAACGCAGAACTTTTCAAATTAATTTCTTTTCAATAAAGAAATGCAAGCAGTATAAATACTTACTTAACTTAAAACTCTGAACAATTTTTTTCTCACTCAGCTGAAACATTTTCAAATTAAGATACATGTAAATAAACATACTAACTAAAATAAAACAGAGAAGTACCAGAAGATACACCACAAAGCTTCTTGAAAAATATAACTCAATTACAAATTTCACAGCAACCAAGGTGCTAAAATTCAACACTAAATCAATTTCACATCTAAATCAACCATGAATCCAAACTTAAATACAGTATGGATTTCAAAGTGAAAACCTAAAATGGATTCTTTTCAGACACAGTATGAGGTCCTCCTGTTGTAATCATGCCTTATTTACTCAACCTTTAATTTACTTTCTCATTTTGTTGAACAAAATTGGTGTGATTTACTCGCTCATACTTTATGTGTGGTTTACATTGTCAAATTAAAAAGCATCAAACTGTAATAATTCTACTTGTGACTTTCTATTTATTTTAGATCTGGCCAAATTCAAATGTCTAAGTTAATAGCTGATCTGACTTCATGGAGTTTGCTCCAATGTTCTGAAAAGCAAAACATTCAATTGCATTAAGAAACAAAGATTTTGAACATTACAATATGGACAAAAGTTAAAAATCAGATCTGGATAGCAGTCTGGAGTTTTAAAATATCTGTGCGTCAGGGTGATTTGAATCAAAAATTCTGGGTTTTGCTCCAGAGTTTACATGCAGAATACCACTTCTGATACACCTACACAAGTGTACTTTCTATATATTATCATGCAAGTAGAAGTAAAAATTAATACGTCTTTGCCATTTGTCTCTAAAAATGAGCACATTTGGCAATTTCCTTTCAATAGGATTCTTTCTGTATATTCAGGTTTCCCGGGTGCATTAGACTCTTCGAATTCACTGATCTAATACCAGCCTGACATTTTAATTCAACAGTGTGAATTAATGAATACAGCACTCCAAAACTATTTTAGTCATTCGTCTGTTTGTAGGAAGATTACAAGCAGGTCAATTCACCTCCTTACTTCACAAAATGAGAAAGATATTTATTCCTAAATTGTTTTGAGAAGCAGTATGTCAAAACTAGGTATTATTACTGATATAGTCTGATAGTCCTTTTGCCAGACCATAATTTCAACAGGAATTTACCTCAGTTAATCCCAAAAGACAAAATGAGAGTAGTGTAAAATTACTATGGGCTTTATCATACTATTAATGTGTGAGCAGAAACATCTACTTAAATCAGAAAGGAGTTCTGTTTGAGACAGATATACAATATCCTAAAATCAACAGAATATTTCCTCAAAGAAAAACTATTCAAAGCATTGAAGATTCACAAAAATAAAACAACGTATCAATTTGTAGACGTGATTTATATTAAACCCCAGTAATGAAAGGGGTTTTGTAATATTTTTTAAATATAGCCAAATCTAACATATTGTTTCTTTTTCTCTACTGTACTGCATTTAAAAGAAAAGATAGAATCTGAAGTATACTCTCCATCATCCTGTACATGAAATCAAAAATAACACTAATAGTAATTTGAAAACAAACAAAATACCTAAAAAAAGTTTAGAAATCTGTGCTCTTATTTCATTAAATGAAAATGGAATTATACCAGGTACTCCAATGTCTATGTCTTTTTTATTTTCAACCAACCTTGGAAAGTTAAACAACGAATTATGACTAAGCTTCATAAAGGTTTCTCTTCTTCAGCTCAACCCCACAAACTCTATACCTGCTACCACTTTATTTATTGACTGGGGCTATTTCCCTACTACCCCCATCATCTGTAATATCCCTAACCAATAGTTTTTAATAAGCCAGCCTTAAAACATATGAGAAACTACTCTGAAAAAGTCAGGCCCAAAAATTACTAATAGAAAGTATGCTGTTTTTTTTTCACACACACACAAGCAGGCACACTCACCCACCCACACCCACCCATCAACAGGTGACCCTTTTAGGGTAGTCTTTTCTTCCATGAAAAAGGATGAAGATAATGTATATTTTGCCAACATTACATTTGTTTGAACAATTTAATGAAACTAAGAGAAAGAAGCATAATCTGAAAATTAATAAATGACTTCAAAGTCAGTCTCGAAATGTCTGGATTTAGTAGCTACTAATTTGTTAAGCAAACAAGGGAAAAGTTTTAAAAATCCAGGAAACATAAACTGAAGCTGAGGCCTTTCACAAGATCAAGACAAGATAGATGACAACCTGTAACGGTGTATCTTAGGGTTCCATGACTTCAGTTTGGAATTCGGATGCTTGTATTTGCAGTAAATTAAACAAAGCTGAACCCATCTAGAGAAAAAAACACAGCAAATCAAATTACCTTCTTTTTGCCTAAGTATTATAAATGATGGAGCCTTTTTCTGTTGCATCATGCAGAGTTACATATAGGCATTTCAAATTATGTAACATCTAAGCATCCTATATCATAGTCATAATAAATTGTTATAATACAGCACAATGAAAACTCAGTAATATGAGCAAAGATCAAATTGCTGTGCTGTTCTTGTTTTCAAAACTCATGAAAACTTCCAATGAATGTTAGCAGTTCAGCCCATAAAATTAAAATTAAAGAAAAAAGGATGGGATACATTCGCAAGGCATATTAAATTATGATAATTTAGGAGGGTCACCTTCTGTTCATAAAATTTTTAAAAACCTAATTCTGTTACTTCAGCATGTTTAAATTATAATAGTCTGTACCTCTTGATGAGGATTTGCTAAAAGAGAGGATAAAAATTATTAGCTTGAATTGCAATTCAGACCTGAAAATCATCAACAGAGTATTCTCAGGCTCATTGGTGAACTGAAGATGACAACTCTAAGTGAATTTAAGAAGTTCACAAAGTTTTGTTCAGATAAGCACCCAAAAGTTACCATTTCAGTGCTTCACTACCAAAAGCTCAGTAAGTGCTAAGGCACGTAATGAATCACACACTGAAAGGATGTGAAATAGAATACAAAACTAAAGTCCCACCTTCGCATTATGTTACCAACATTCTTTCATAAATACTGGGTGCTTTTGTGAACCTTAGGGAAACTAAAGAGCCCCTACAAGGTAAATCACCTCCAAGAACTATCTTCCCTTTCAAACCCATGCAACCTGTCCATCTTTATCCAAACAACATTCCATTATCTGGAATCTCATCATTATTGCTTCTACAATCTAATGCACTTCTGTTCTGATCACCAGCTTCTCATTGCACTTTTTTACAGTATTCATAAGATGCAGGCACATTGGTGCTGACATCTATGTCTCTAAGAGAGGGAAAGAGAAAAACAAAGAAAGGAAGGAAAAAAGAGGGTGGTTTGGAGATGAGATAGTCCTAAGGAAGAAAAAAAGGGGACTACAGGAACTTGTTCGAAAAAGGATGCAGAACTGCTTTAAGCTCAAGAAAGAGAAAAACTTCTGGGACTTCCCTCGGCTATACACATCATAAACTTAGAAAAAAGGGGGAACAAAATTCATTTAATTACAACACAATCCTGTAAGTCCTTATACAAGAAAAGCTTGAAACTCTAATAATTTGTAATGCCAATGGCCTGCACAATAGCAATGAGAATTCTTTCAACTGACTAGGAAGCAAAATAATAAAAAAAAAAATTATAAAAATGACAGAGTATGATACCAGTATCTTCAATTCCTCTTTTTGCTTACACATACTTCTAACACCACTTTGTGAGCAATGCAATATAAATCCATCTGATGAAACTAGATATGCTCAGCTAAAAAAACAAGTATAAAACAACTTAGTTATGGTGTAATACATGAATTTGGGATCAAAAAGGCACTTTACAGTAAGCTATTATTATGCCCAAATTCAACTAAATGCATGATCCTAGGCATAGTATCAACAGTGAGGGAACAAAAGGAAAACAGTAGCTTTGGTGCAAAGATACAACAGTGGCTTCTCTGCCTTTCCTTGTGGAAGACCACTAGCTTCCAGAATTTGCTTCTGCTTCTGCTTCTACCTTCCTATAAAACCCCTGCATCAAGCTTAATACTTCTGCTCTTCATTTCACTGGAGTAAACCACATCCATACTTCATGAGAAAAGTGACAGTTTAATTCATGAACGTTAAAATTTGTATCACCCAATTACAAGGGTCCATTGCATTTCAGGCTTCTTGCCCTGGTGGAAATACTGTAGAACTATAGGTATATAGAAACTTGTTTACTCTCCTGGATTTTAAAGCCAGCTGACCAATGCTGGTGGAAAAGCGTAAAGTGCAAAAAACATTAAACCAAATAATTGTAAGCTACTATCTCTGAAACCCTGCTGCTAGCAGCCAGCAGCTTCACAGATCGTAAAATGCAATACAGCAATACCAACCATATGCATAAAGAATTAACTGTTTTTAAAATGCCTGAGGTTTTAGCCTCTGTCCTAAAAATGTAGGGACCAGCTCTAAAGCGTTATTTTGAGCCACAAAATCACTAAGTTACATTCAGGCATTTTCCAGGTATTATTTAAACTCATAAAGCAGAGAAATTAAAGTCAAGACTGCAATTCTTTCTTGACTTAACCCAGAGACAGCCAAGAGCCAACTGTTACTAGGCAGATGCTCAAAGAATAAGGAGATCAGAAGTCAATAAAAAAGTTCGCCTTACAAAATCACCTAAACCAAAAGAGTAAAAGAGGTTCTGAACTACCTGTGGAACTAAAACACCAAAAGAGCAGAGAATTGAGATACAGCTGACAATTAGTAGAAGGAAATCCACACTGCACCGTCTTAGAAGATGCAGGATATCCAGCAGTTACAAAACTGAAGAGGAACTACAAGTGTTTCTAACAACCTTTAAATCTTCCACTGCAGTGAATCCAATAAGATACGTCCTACAATTTCCACCATTAGAATTTGGCGCACTGTAAGTCATAAATTTAACATTCTCTTGTATGAAAGTATACCCTAAAGATGAAATATTAAAAATATGAAATATTAAAATATTTTTAATTAAATTTTAAATAGCTTGAGACATTGCCTTTCACTTTTTATTCAAAATATGCATTTCTTCATCTAAATTCTGTAAAATTTTCCCTGTATCAGAAGGGATATGTTATAGTATATATACTAGCATAGTATAGTATATAGTATAGTACAATATAGTACAGTATATAGTATAGCATAGTATAGTATAAAGAACAATGCACATGTAACACTACAAGGATCACTGTCTACTTGATAAAATATAGTTTTATTTTTTCAGCTCAAATAACTAAGGCATCATCCTGTCTCAATGTGCTAAACAACACGGAGAAATCTGACCAATAGCTGCAACACTCTTGCTACAAGAGCTCTGACTGAATGTAACTAAACAGTTTAATTCCAGGTATTGCTCAAAACTAAACCAAAACTACTGAAAAGCTCATTTTTTATGCCAGATTATCCCCTCATCAGTAAACAAACACACACAGAAGCAGAAAGTTTAAGTCCCTTTAGTAATTGAGTTCTGATGCTTTACTTGGTCAAACACCTCTCCGTGTATTTAACTTCACGTTCCTAAGAACAACTCCAGCTTTAACTGTGGACAGGACAGGATCTATGATCTAAAGCAACAGTTTAACTTAACATCCAGAGGGAGCAGATGAGGAAATAAGGGAGAAAAAGCAAGAAACATAGATTAACATTAAAGCAACATGGTTGAAAGAGGTACTTTTTCTAAAGGTTAGAAGATTATGGCAGAATTCCTAAGCAGAAAGAATGTGAAGATTTTCCAATTTATTTTAAAAACATCAATTATATCAGCAGGTTCATCACACGCCACAGCAGATTTTCTGCCTGCATGTATTTTGATTTGAGAGTTCAACTGGTTCTCTTGTCATGGCGTGGCACTAAAAATCAGTAAAGAACATGAGCAGGAGAAAAATGCAAGCAATTTTCTCTGAGACTTGGAATTTATTTCCTTTTGGGTCACAAAACTACCTGTTTGAAAACCTAATCTACACATTTTCTTACTAGATGCTTCAAATAAAAAGGGCTAAAAGAAATGCTTGAAAGAAGCTAGTATATTAACTACTTTCACTGTTATCGGGTAGTTTTTGCTATGTGTTCCATCATAGTTACATATGTCTGTTCGAAAGAGATCCATGAACTATTAACACCTTCTTCTTTGAATAGTACATTGAAAAGAAATATCCAAAGCATTTGCTGTTTACTTTTGATAATAAGAGAGTTGAGCAGAGTATTTGATTTAGCTTGTCCTGGGATTTAGATCTAGTTTCACTCTTCAGTCCTGAAACCCTTTCATATATAAATAAATCTTTATTTAAAGTAGGTTATTATCATCTGCACTACAAACTCCCAAAGGCTGTTTCCCCCCTGGTTCAAAATTATCACCTCAAATCTCTAAGATAATGATCATCATGGCAACATTTGCAGTGCACTAGGGATATGGCAGATAATATTTTAAAATGTATATACTATTTTAAATGCATATTTTTTAGAATGGATATTACTAGATTTCAACAACAGCTTATTTATTAATATCTGTAGTTTGAATCCTATGATGAAATACAGGGTGGTTATTTTCTGAGACACTTGGAAGTTATGTTCACATTGATGGAACATTGATGGAACACCTCACCCTATACCAATTCAGAGGTGTGATAATAAAGACATAGCTTCACTTCACGAAGGCATTGTCTTAGAGTTACTGAAAAGATGTTGACACTTAATTGAGGCAATCTCAAAAAAACCTTTAAAAAAAAGAAAGCAGAAGGCAAAAAGCAAAGATAACCTGCATATATTCATTACTTCCAATTACTTCTGGTTTAGAAACCGGTGTAAGAAAGAAAATATACTGTGCAGCACGATCATCACAACAATGGTTACACAGTTTAAGTGTTTTAAAAAACTTACATATATGTGGAAAAGCCAGGTTTTGCACATTATGAACTTTCCAGTTTAATTTAAAATGCAATATGTCTCCAAAGACTGTGCTATAAATCACAGATTAAATACCTGCGTATTTCCCTAGTCTGCAAATAAAGGATTGTGGTGAAAATTTGCAAGATAAAAAGAAAAATAAAAAATGGTATGACTTAGATGAAGAGACAGGAAATGGGACCATTAAAAAATAGTGAAGTGAGAACCTAAAGAGGAACAACAAAGGCCAAAAGTGACTTGATGAGGAATTAGAAGACTCAGATCTAGTTAGCCAGCTACACATCTCTTAGATCCTTTCCAAAATGCAATCTGCCAAAGACACATCCCAAGAATAATACTGTATTTATCACCCCAGAGATATTAAAAACAGAATTTCTTGGTTTACTTCATTATTTTATCTGAATAACCTAAAAGTTTAAAATTATTACATCTAAAAATGAAAAATGTTTAAAACTATTTACTTTTAAACCATAAGATATGTTCTCAATGTCTACTTAGTGTGGTCTCAGCTGATTATTTCATAACAAGCATAGCAGAATGCATCCTTTAACTGCATACTTTTGGCTGGAAGATTTTAAGTAAATATTTGTAACACAATGACCTACATGTGAAGGTTTTTATTTCTACTGTAAATTTATTTTCTTTAATTATTGCACACTGGTACTTGCAGCCAAATATTTGCTAGTACTTTGCTACTCAATATTTTATCTAGCTTCGTGTGCGTCTGTTCCCAGAACCATAAGTCATCTTTCAAAATAGATATCTGAATAATGTGAGATGCAACAGACTCAATGCCAGGGGAAAAACAAACAAACAAACAAACAAACAAACAGAAAATAAAATCAGATCTGATAAATCAATACAAGTACAAAAGAAACTTCAAAATGTAGTTTTATATTGAAAGGTTATAGCCAACAAACAGACTTTATGTTTCAAGATCAATTCAACATGAACCTGATCTCAACTAACTGAAATCAGGGAAAATTCTCTATTATGCTTTACAAGGATCGGGCTCGAGTGTTCTGGGCTCTTTTTTCCCTACAATTAAAGAACAGCTTACCCGGCTCATCGTTACCCACATTTAGTGTACAGCACACACAAAGGGTTCAAGCAAAAGTTCCAGCATAAGGATTAAAATTAACCCTTTGCTTACAAATGATGGCACCGGACATGCTATTGGAAATCCGTAACCCACTGCTACAACTAACTAAAGATTTATGCTACAAAGGAATATATACAAATGACTAAGCAGAACACTCAGCATAAGGATTAAGACTTCTTACCCCATATTTACATTGGCGGGATGTTGCTCCATACTGGAAGCGACACTGTTCATCAGCATCATACACCTGACCTGGGGCCACAGCTGGATAAAGAAAGTCACGCTTGGGAGGCTCATTATCAAGGCAAGTACCACGGCCCGAACTGTTCAACATAAAGGACCAAATCAATTAGGAATTCTACTGACTGTAAATCACAGTAATGATATTATGTTCTTACTTTTAACAGTGCTGGGTGTGAAACAAATATGATTGCAATAAACAGACAGTAAGAAGGTACACCCATATTAACAAGAGAAAATATTTAGAGGGAATTAGGAAATAAAAATAATTTTTCATTATTATTCTTTTAAAAATGCTTATTTTAGATGGTGAAATAATTTTTACATATTATCCTTTTTAAAAGTGTGATAATTTCTGAGCCACACAAGACTGATTTTCATTTTTGGTTTAGGATTCCTATTTGTTTTCACTGAAGAGCAGCTACATTTAATCATAGAATGAAAAATAAACAAATTAAGCAAATCCAAAAAATTCAGTTTACAATTTGAAATGACCCTTCTGATCCTTCAAACAGCTAAGTATAATCTTATAGATAGGAGCAGCTCAACTGGTTTATGTAAAAGTAAAACATATTCAAGTTTCAACATGACAAAATATTTATAGGATCAGGACTTTAACATGCAAGCTTTTCTTCCATTTGAGTGAAGAAAATGGTTACAGAGGCAAAAATTCTGCAGGAACTTCAAATTTACCTATACTAGAGTGAGTGAAAAAATTTTTATGGGTCCAAGATATTTTTTATTGGATTACTATTCAGTCCTAAAAAATTCATGTTGGAACCAAAAGAATCATCTTTGCAAACTTCAATATTTTCTTCTTTTTATATTCCCTGTTTTGTTCAGTGGTTGATGGTTTTTTTCCAAAATATGCCCATATTCAACCACAATATTTTAGTGTATTGGAATAAATAACACAGAAAGCCAAAACCAGACTGAGTTGTGTTTAGAAAACTTTGTATTTTGCTAAATACAATTATTCAGTTTTATTGGGTCAGTGTGCATAAAAGAGGACAGATGCTTTTTTACTTTCATTTCACATGTGAATAAGTGAGGATTTTCAAAGAATTCTTATGGCAACACTTAAAATTTTTTTCCGACATTCCTACCAATTTTGCCAGCACTTATGTTCTGTTTTTTTCCAAATCTTTTCCATGCACCTTGCCAAAGGAACGTAATTTCAGAAGTGAATGTTCTACACTGTTTTTTGGAGATCTCCAATTTTCTATACTTTTCATCTGCAGATAAAAAAAGAGCAAAAAGTGTCCTTTAACTACACATTTTATGTTCTCATTTTAACCCTCTTTTGATCAAGTCTTCAAAATACTACAAAAGATCCTTCGGAAAAATGAAGAAACAAACCTCTGACAACCACTTCAGAAGGTGGCAAATAGCAACTAATACAAGAACCAGGTAAATACTGAAAAAAAATACAGTATTTGATGACAAATTCCAAGGAATTTGGTGTGATTCACCTGCATGTATGCATACACATCACAGCCATGCATCCACTCAGCTGAAATCTACTTTTAAAATATCAACAGTGTGGTTGTGGCATTAAAAAATTGTGTACTTTCCCCTCTATCTCATGTAATTACTGCAAGTATATATATTTTCTAGCAGCAGAGGCTGGGAAAATATCCTTCAATCTTTTCAAATATTTCAGTGCTGTATTTTGCGTGTATGAGGAGAGCATGTTAATAATTCCAGTATTAAAAGAACTGACATACAAGCTGATTTTTCTGCAATGTCTGGACTAAACTGCAGATAGAGTCTTTCCTTAAACAAGCAGTGAGAAGTTTAGCATTTGGCGCCAGCTTGAGCTAGTATTGCCGTATGATGGGAACATTTCCATAGATTTCAATATTGCAGAGTTTACAAGATGACTGTAAACTGTGATCTTGTAAACAGCCAGCCAAGGACACAGCATTTAAAAAATCTCATTATCTTCAGTGACTTCTCTCCAACGGCGTATGTACCCCTGCCCAAATTAAATTACAGAACTCGTTCTAATACTTTAAATTTGCTAAATTAAAATCTACACCTACTCTACAAGACACAGAATGGCAGAAAAGCAAGTCAAAAATCTTTGTACTGAATACCCAAAAAAAATTACTCTTCTGCTCTAATTACCAGATTTGCACCATAATAAAATATTGTTGTAGCAATTAAGTGAGAAAATTACTACTGAGAAGTCATTCTCTTACTAGCTACATTATATCACAGTCTCTAGACTGAAAATTTATTTGTGTCTTCCCTTCTGTTTCTGTTCTATTATTTATTTCAAGCAGTTGAGCAAAACCGACCCCTGATACTGTATTGCGGGAACTGAAGTATCCTGGAAAAGAAATGGCATGATCTTTATAAACACATTAATAAAACCAGAGACTTTCCATTGGTAATGAAAGGTCTGACCAAAGCTGTACAAAGGATGAATACAGGCTGAGGACCATTTAACCTTTCCAGAAAACTTTTACAGGACTTGGGAATGGTCCAATACTCTTGTGTGCATGTCCCCGTTCTCTCTTTCTTCCATCAGAGCAAAACCCAGATACTTGAGAAAAAAAATGCATGCTAAATCTAGAGGAATGAACCAAAAGGGTCCAAGATTAATGGTTTTGGAGAACTTTTAAACAGAGATCTAATAGTTATTATTAGTCAGGCATATAAAAGTCTAGATGTAAAAGAGGATAGTAGAGAATGCCCCAAATACTTTCATATCCACAATTTTAGAAAATTCCTACTCATAATTGTTTTTGTGCTTTGTGATTTTATCTTATATAGGAAGCATGTACACTAAGTCAAAAAATCTACAAGATATCCCTGCAGAGCACTTGCATTTTTGAACATGGAGTAGATAAACCTTTAATGTCTGCAACAGAAATAAGACGATCTCGAACTGACCATTACATTATATTACTCTACAAGGTACTACTAGTACTCAAAGATTTTCTCATTTTCCTAACTTTAGGTCAATTTTGTTACGTTTTATGGGACATACTGGGACTTGTTTCAATTATAAAATAGCTGAGCTTGATGTCATTTCAGACCAGTATTCCAGTGTAGTGTCTCCAAAAATAATTTTAAAACACTTCACAATATAATTTAAACATTTTTTTTGTATTTTAATATCACAGGACAGCAAACTATTCTTCTCTTTGAAAGGATAACAAAGATACTAGAACATTCTAGGAAAGTTTAAGATTTCAGACTGCTATCACTGCTAACTGCTCAACCAAATTAACACCAACCAGGGATTAAATGTTTCTAAATCTTTATAGACTGAACAACACAAAACTCAGGATTACCACCCCAGCACAGATATCACGGTTGTATTCAAGACCAATAAAGTGAAAAAGCAAAAACAGCAAATGTAGATCTCTCGGGGTTTGCGTTCCTATTACAGTATCTATTCCCTAATATCCCTACTTACACTGTATAATCCAACTCCCTCAATGGCTGAAGAAAATATCCCAGAATGCTGGCTCTGAAAATTGGTTTTGAGTATCACACAGTGGCCTCATTCATAACAATGATGTGAACTATAATGCAAGCTACACTTAATAATCACAAATTATATGTATTATAAATATTTGTGAATATCTGTTATAAGCTAAACAATCATATACATAAATACATTGATAGATACATAATGTTTTATTTAACTGATATAAAATTAGACATAAAAGATGAAAAAAAGAAATTGTAAAAATTATTAACTAAAAATACAGAGCATTTTTACATATACATACCATTAATTATTTGCATGCCAATATATCTGGCTCCTAACAGAATCCTTACTTTATATTTATAAGTTAAAACTGACTTTTTAAAAGCACCAGGTTATAGTTCTGTAGACAAAGTTACAGAAGCTGCTTTACTTGACATTAATGGGTAGTTTACTTGACATTGCTCAGTAGTGTACAGATCTAAGCATAAATATTTTTAGAATCTGGTCATAAGTAACAGAACTGTGCTTTGGATTTGGTGTGCTTAAAATTAAAATAAAGCAAAATGCAATTACTACATAAAAACCAGCTTGAAAGTAAGGGAATTCAGATTTGCCATTCACTCTCCTGATATAATCTACTTTCCGTTCTTTTATGCCAAGGTTGGGCTTGTCTTAATATCTATTTCATACAAAATATTCTATAATTTTGCACAGTATTTTTATCACACTTTTTTCCTTTTGCTTGGAGTAATTTGCTGTTTCTTTAATGCATACTATCCCCCACACTTTCCTGTGTTCCAAAGTCTTATTTTATTCATTGGAATAATTATCCAGCAGCCATACTAAAAAAAATCTTTTGGTTCATCTATCAAAACCATCATCATAACAAAATCTAGTTTTAAGAGTTCAGGAGATACTAATGTATAAAATACTGGACCAATCATTTGTTTCATCAGATATTCTACAAAAAAGTTAATGGAAATATGTTGCTGATTCTGCCCTTTTACAATTTCATTATATTTAAATAAATCACAAGGTAGACAAAGAGTAATACTTGTAAAGTCAACACTCTAGCCATATTGCCATCCCATAATTACAGAAACTTTTACGTCTTTTTTTCAACTAAGTAGCCTTTTAAGTAAAACAGAAATCTTTCAAAGTTTCAGAAATCTATAGCAAATGAGGGCACCTTTTTTTTTAATTACATGTTACCAAAAAAAAATTTAAATCCTAGTATAATTTAAAGAAAAGAAGCAAATTAAATCCAAAGTGAAGGTCAATACATAATACTGAATGCAAATTTTCTCCACTGATTTGTAAAAAGAGATATTAAATTTTGATATGATTGATGTGGTCTTATCTTTCCAAACTAGTCTTGGTTTATACTTTTTTCAGAAGTTACTTTACATTTCTGGAGCATGAGGGAACCTGGCCAGCGTGCCAGAGACAATATATGAGGCACACATATAGATGTATCCTATATTTACCTTGCACATCCACTTGTATATTTAAGATGATATCTGGACCAGAACACTGAATGACTTTTTTTCCTTATATTGTCTGCATGGGCTTGCTTGGACCAAAATAGATACGCTCCCTTCCAGGGTTAGAAAGTTGTAGTCTAAGATCTAAATCGTGCTGTATGGCAATCATAGAGTGTCTTCAAGAATTTTCTGAGATAGATCTTACTGACATAATTTAACATTCTTGGTTGTCCTCCATCTTCAAAATACAATCCTGCCTTTGAAAGACAGATCTGGCCATTTTGCTTCTTTTAACTCCTCTCCTTACTGACAAGAAAAATAAGCTATGATTCCAGAAATCAACCAGTTTTCTTTATAACAAAACATAGAATTTATATATATACACACACATGTTGTATGGAATGAAATTCATACTAATTGTTTCTCAGTCACTAAAATTTTAGGCTTGGTTCTTTTCTCCTATGAACAGATATTACAGGTTTCTACTCATCTCACAGAAATCTGTATCCCCTGAGACTGCCCTCCAAGCCTTCAATTCTCAGTCAGTATTACTGTAATTAGTTCCATATAATGTTAATGAAATTAAAGCCATTGCAAAGCACTTATGAACAATTCAGTTGATAAACTGAATTATGTCAATCTTTCACTCTACCTAAAAGCTTAATAGACAACAGTTATTATCAACTTTGTGCTTCAAGGAATGTTTTCTCCAGAAAAAAAAAAAATTCCTTTGGCCATTGCATTATCTGCGCTGTTTGATCATCCTTGCTGAGACCTATTTTGGTAGACCTATTAGCATTACACAACTTTGCTTTGTCTTATTGCCATCCTTTGAGCCAATATTCATCCTCTTTCCAACATCTTTCCAACACTCCTCCAAAATAATTTGCTTTCCCAGCTACTGCCTGATTGAACTGATACCCTTCAAGTGATACTTCAGGTTACTCCTCAGTGCAAAACTGCTGTAGCAAGAGGTGACCTGAGCTGTTCAACTAGTAATCTTCCTTACCATAAAATACTGTGAACATGTAATGAAATTCTATCAAAATTCAGTCCAGTTGCATTAAAGTGGTACCATGACAGCTTGGCCCAAACACGTGCAAAGGTCCAAAGATACAAATCTATAAGGTCTCACAGACCAGGTTTCTGCTTGGGTTGTCTGCACTTAATACCCTCATGTCCTACCTGTCTTGTTACACACAGCTAAATGAATTCCAAACCAGCTTGGCCTCTAAAGCTCTAAATCCGTGTTTTTCTTACCTGTTGCTATGTCGTGAAGAAATATAATTAAAAAAAAAAAATCACTTTTCCTGTCAGGATGCAGACTCTTCTGCTCTTCTAAAAGCAGTCATAGGTATGTTGCCACATGAAACTTGCTAATTTTAATTTTGCTTCTTGCTAACTGTTTACTACCTGCAACTGAAATATACCTGCTTTTAGAGCTGTTCTGTCTTAAGAAAAGGTGTGAATGGGCAAAAAGTGATTTTAGATTCTGACAGTTGTCCTGTAGGTATTTGTGTTTCTCTAACAGCTGCCTGTTGTCATTGAGATGGCATAAAAACTGGTGAGGAAACCAGAAACTGGAGAAACAAAGTACAGTTTTACAGCTACTCTATCTTACGAAATAACAAATCAAATATTTTAAGGAAAAAAACTATCATTTCATTTATAGGATATTTGATCCACAGACAATAAGAAACATAGATTTATAATGAACAGATCATGTTTGAGAAATCTCAAAATTTTGTAAACAGATTCCAGGATTAGTAGATGAAAGAAAGGTTATATTTGACTGCTAGTACAGTATTTAACACAGTTTCTATACAACTGGAAAACCTGCAAAAAATTGTGATGTAGAACATAATGTGTGTCCAAGGCAGCTTTGAAAAAAAATAACATCTCCATTCACGGTTACAAAAATACAGCTGAAGTATTATAAAAAATAATTTATCATTGAATCTGCTATGCATTGATTTATGTTTTTCTCTATTTCAAATATCACTTAGTATCTTCAGTAATTATTTTTTTGTGAAATTCATAGATGGTAGTAATTTGAGTAGAGTTGCAAACACTGGCAATGATAGACAAGTATCTTGAAAAACCTGAGGAGTTTAGAACTACGGAAACAGATTCAACAGAGTGCTTCTGGCTTTATCTTAACATAACTGCAGTCTCACTGCCATCCCACAGACTTCAAATTAAGCTTAACCAAAAATCAAGCATATGCAATGGAAAATAATAATAATGCAATGGAAAAGAATAATAGAGATGCTAACAGCTAATAATAAACTAAATCAATAAAAAAACAATGTAAAAAGGCTCAGGATAAAACTGTTTTTAACTGGTAGTAAAAATTTGAAAGACCACTGCATACTTCATGCTATTGAAACTGTGCAGGAGCATTATGAACAAATGTCCAGCTTTATTATATTTGCAAAATAACACAAGCCACTGAATTTTATCATGTTTCTTTCCCTAAATCCATAAATCAGAAATAACTTCTTCACTTCATGTTGAATTATGTCCTCATCAACAGACTACTTATTGTCCAGACAATTAAGGGATCAAAATGGAGATTTTCAGATAAGAGCAACAAATAGAAGTAAATGAGACAGAGAACAGCAGAAGTGTAACAAAGAGAACAAGCTCCTAAATACTACAAGGAAATACCTGAACGGTAAGCCAGTCAGAACTACAAAGCTGTGAAATAATCTTAGAAGAGATATGAAAACCATATTCTTTTTCATAGTTAAAAAACAGGCTGCAATGACACACTAGAAAGACTACTTAAAGGAACAGCATTGAATTAACGTAAGTAATTGGTAATTATAAAACAAAATAACTATGTATAATTTTATTTTTTGAAACAATGCTAATGTTAAATAAATATTTATGTGTACATATATATATATATATCCCCTTAGCAAACAAAATTATATTTTGAGAAACTTGTATCACATATATATATATATATTTATGGTAAGCATGATTTATTCATTTACTGCTTTAGTTTAGACATTCATCTTAAATACACTAGTACATTAAACTGTGTGGGTGCACAGTTCAGAGGGGTAATACAAAATGCCTTAAACCTATTACAGTAACTAATGAGAAGTTTTCTTTCTCTGAATAGCACCAACATTAAATTTCTGTCTCTGCCCACTGACTCCACAGAAGCTCAAGCACCTTGACAGCCCAAGTCAGTGATTGTCTGCATCATGTGGGAAGTTACCTAAAGGTTTTGGTCTAGATGAGTCCCTTCAGAAAAGATACAGAAGGCAGCATCTTATTCTGAAGTTAAATCCCTAAAAGAAAAGGAGATGCTAATTTTGTTCTTAGTGGCCTCATGATCAGACAATTAAGTCCCTCTCTTAAAATATAGTAAGTTTCTGAATTACTGAAGAATCTGTATTTCTTAAAGGGAATGATTGTACTGATGACACTGAACCTGCCAAATAACTGTTATTTGCCTGCAATAAAGCCCATCTTTCAGCATCTAAACAAATCTGTTAAGAATCTATTCTCAGTGAACTCATGGTTATATATACTTGCCTCAAAACTTAGAACACATATAAGGCTTCATTGTGAATTATCTATACCAATGTATATATTGATATGAGTACATTTTTGTGAATAACATATTTTGACTGAATTTTTTCACAGTGGAATTTCAGGTAGCAAACTACTTCTGGATAAAAATCACCAGAGAAGTAGAGGCTATCCGAATTTTAAGGTATTAATATAAAGATCTATGCCATCCCTTTCTATAATCTTTATATTCTCACCAATGATACCAAAGAACATTGATAGGTAAAAACCCACAAAACTGCATGAAAAACATCTGAAGAAAGAAATGCAAAAGGAACAGGGCTATAATCATCTTCCCTTCATTAGATTCCCTCAAATTATGTATGCTTACAAAACATGTTCCATAGACAAAATCTGCCCTCCTTTATTTCCCACTCTCAGATTAATTAAGCAATGAGATATGATCAGCACTTCAGAATCTTTTAAGCAGATTAAAAACAATAGAGAACTGTTAAGGTGGTGAATGGAGCAAAAGAAGCTTTTGCCATTACATTGAAATAATGCTCTACAGAAAAAAGAGTTTTAAATGACTCACTATATTTCTATCTATTCATTATAAAAATGCAAACCATCAGAACAGGTCACTATACCTCTACAATTGATCCCAAAAGGTGTCAATTTTTTGAAAACTCATTTTTCTTGAGAGATTACTTACTCTAAAAAACTGGTGATGTAATCCCGACTGCAAGCTGACCAGGAGAAAGGATTGGTGTTTGCTGTAATATGAGCTGCCATTAGCTTTGCTGCTTCATGACCTTTGGTCCCACAGGAATTTCCAATTCCATCGTGATTCATACCAAAACTGCTCAAAAGAGTAGGAGAGAAACAGCCCATTACTTTTCTAGAGCATCATATATCGCTTAAAACATAATGCCACCTTTGCAGCAATCACATTGGACCTAAAAGAACATAGTGCAGGAGAACTCCTAAGAAGAGAGTAATTTAAATTCTGTTCAATTTATTCATATCTCATAACACAGCACAATAACATAACCTTCTTTCTTTCTATGGATTTTTGGAATATTTTGGAATAAAATCCTTTTCGGATTTTGTTTTCTAAAGCTTTTAAAGAAAACATAACAGTATTCTTGCAAGACAAATACAGAGTACTCACGCCTTTATTAGGTAAGGTACCTGGATATGGAATATTTATTACAGTGCAGACTCTTGGATTAGTAAAAAAGGACAAAGAATAGGTGCTGTTGCTGTAACTATAGACTATATATAGGCACAGTGCAACCAATGATAATTCAAGCAGAACATGGGTTTTGCAATTCCTAAGACCATTCTGTACACACACTCCCTCTCTGTATCTACTCACAGAGGGACTTGGAGTCCTTCTGTTAGAGCTCTGCTTTGTCAAAGAATGTCAAAATGAAGACAATTAAAAATCAACAGAAAATATAATAAGAAAGCTCTGGATGGAACTTGGCCAAAAGAGACTTACAGGAAAGAAATTAACTTTGAAGGAAGATGATATGTCCCTAATAAAAAAAGATCCTAAAGAATCCTTATGTCTTAGAAACCCTTTGAGCTATAGATCATCAACATGACCATTAAATTAAAACTAGAAGTAAATTCACAGATAATCTATTTCAACAGACTTTTATTGCTGACTGTCTTAGTATAGGACAATCAACAATGTATACCTTATGGATGTAACAGAAATGAGGCAACTGAACAGAATATTTCTTAATAGTATACACAATTCTAAAACTCCACTTTCTTAGTCTTTGATTAATTTCCATTCAATCACTTGGGGAGAAAATCTTGTTCCCTCACTTCTTATTTTTTTAAATATTAAGCTTTGGTCAAATTTACTCCTTCTCAAGGGCTTAAGAAATCAGAGGGGCAGATGGTGAGAGATATAGAAACTTCCCTGATAAGGAGACAGAGAAGTAATTAAAGCAATGCCAAAGATTCTGAACTCCCAGAATCAGAGAGGTCTGTCTTTGGAGTCTTCTGTATGCTAAAAGGAATTACCCTCTGATTTCTTATTCATCATTCAGAAACACAAATGTGTTGAGGCACTCAGTTTTGATTTTCTAAAACATTTAGGACTGACTGCAAGAACATACAAAAAGTAGTAAATAAGTAACTACAATACCACTTCATACCAGCTCATTCCACTTTCTTCACTGAACGCAGTGGTAGTTGTGTTATATTAATCTGAATATATTGCTTTAGAATGTGGTAAAAAACCCCAAGACTTTAATGTGACCCTGAACTTCAATACACTGAGTACTATTTCACCTCTTCAGATGATCATAATAACCTACAAGTGGAAGGTGTTGGCAACCATTCCTTTCAGAAAAAAAAAAAAAAAAGAACAACAGTGGATGTTGATGGATGATTCCTACAGGATCAGGAAGGACTTCTGTGCTGGTTTTGCATTGATTGGCACCTGGAAGAGGGCATACATGGAGGTTTTCTCCTTGAGAATTTCCTCTGTGAGTTGATGAGACCAATTGGAGGCTAGGTTGGTTGTTGACAGCCTGAGAAACCAATTGGAGAATTTAGTCTGCCTCCATATATTCACATTTTAAAGCAATCAAATCCTGGGAAGGGCCCTTTTCTCTTCTGGCAGCCATGCAGGTAACAAGGCCCGCCTGGCTCCACTGCAGGGCTGTGGGCCTGGCACAGGGCAGGGCCGGGCCCCTGTCCCGGGAGCTGGCATGGCCCGGCAGGGAGAGGGGTGGCCATGGGCAGTGGGTGCTGCAGCTGAGCCCAGGGAGGCTGAGTGAGGCCCCAGCCATCCATCCCACCCTTTCCAATGGGGCCCGAGTCTCCTGAGATCCTGGCACATCCTCTGCATCATCTATGGGAGAGTTTAACATTTCCAATGCTCAGATAAGACTTGCAGACCTTCAATCCTCCCTTGAGTGAAAGGATACACCAAAGTCACTGAAGCAGGAGCCAAGTTCCAGATGGAAGGAGAATGAGGAGACACCGTGAATTTAGGCTGAAAATCCTTTCTTTTCTAAGCTATAGGGATGGACTGTACTACACTAAAAATTCCTACAAACTATGAAGAAAGACATGGGGTGTTGGGTTGGAGTGTTCAATTTGATAGATCATTGAGCAAAAGCATCTGTGTTGGGAATCCTTTGCCCTGAGGGAAAAGGGGGATCTCTGTTCCTGGAGATGAAGCATGAACAGAGAGAAAGAGAGATGAAGAGAACTTTTGATTTTTTGAACAGTTTATTATTAAAAGTAGATACCCCATGAGTTTAACATGGCCATAAGCCACAGCTTGTGGGAAAAGCTGTGAAGATAGGAGGAGTTTGTGGAAAGTGAAGCCATAAGGGAACTGTTTTTTCCTTCTTGTGGAAAAGTCCCTATAGCCTGACAAGAGAAGACTCCTCTCCCTAGAGTGAACTGAAAAAGATTATTTAAATTGGTAACTGGCTGAAGTGTTTCTGTATGTTGTTGTCGAGAAGAAGAGGGGGGGGAGGGATGGTCTGAAGGTTTTATTCTGAATTTATTATTTCTTTATGTTGTTAATAAAGTTTTTCTTTACACGCTTTAAGTTTTAGGCCTGCCTTGCCTTTACTCCTAATCCTATCTCACAGCAGGAAATGAGTATATTGAAATTGGCAAATCTAAAGCACTACATTAATTGGTGTTTCTGCCTAGTTTTGAACTGAAGCCAAGACAACCTCATCATCAAAAAAGCATGGCTGACTTGCCTATGGGATGTGTCTCTATGGAATACATATTCTGCAGCAATGCCTGCATGTGTCCGACTTAGTTTGTGATATCTCACAAATGCAGAAGCCATATACTGTATCATAAACTGAAAAGGTCTGACATCTTAGATTATTATATAATCAAATAATGACCCTTGCTTAGAGAAAACACCACTTTAATCAAGTCATCTGAGCAATGTATGTAATACAATGAAACTTTCACACCAGTGTTAATGCTTATGATCTTACTAATATCTGTTCATATTGGAGAGGAAAGAACTTAGATGTGCAACAAACTGAACCAGAATTTTACAATGAAAACCGTGCTATATTTATCTGTTCTCAGTGGCAATTATTTCCTAGCATTGGGGTACTTTTTGAAATGTCTCTGTACCATTTCTGAAAACAGAAAATCTTATTTTTTAATAATCTCCATAAACTACTCCTTTATAGAAATGAGTTGGATGATTCTTATATTCAGCTTATTTCTAGTTAGTGTATTCCATTTGTAAAAAAACTTACAGACTTCAGTTCTCTGGGAAATGAAATTTTTATCTTTTGGGTGTATAAGTAAAATAACAAACTTCACAGCTTAATAACTTTCCCTCTACCTACTTTCCTTGTGAAAAAGATAATGTTGGTGACAGTGGCAGTGATATGCCTGATAAAAAGCATGTCTGTGAATAGAAGCCATAATTTCTGATGCACATGGGAACTCAGTCAATGCCTTTCCATGAGCCAGTGGTATACTTCATAAATATTCATTCACCTAAATCATCTATACCTTTCCAAGAAGGCTTTTCTACTTCTCCTTGCTTCTGAATTTAGGAGGAATGTGATCATGAGGTGGAGGTAACTTTTTCTGATGTTTGCATAGGGGTTTTACAGCTACTGTCATAATTTCCAAAGATGGTAGTGGCAGCATGCCATTACAGTCCAGTAATTCGCCCTCCTATGGGCAGGACTGCAGATGGAAACACACTTCTGAACAAAGTACCAGTTTTATTTCCATCAGAACATGCTGGTCATATTTGGCCATCATTATATTAAAACTAGGTCTTTACAAAAGCATGTTTGCAACTGGATTGGCATGGAAAGGTAAGGAAGAAAGTAAGAAACATAAAATACTCTTTGTGGAGCCACTGTTATAATTTGTCTACCTTTTCAAACTCACTAAGCATACACCGACTGTAATCCTTTCATTGGCTTAAAAAGTCTATTTAAAATTACCAGTGTAATTTTGTCTTTAGAAGAACAGCCAGATGGGTGAGCAGAGACTGAAATCTCCTCAGCTGACACAGAAGTTATTCTATGAAGTTATATTTCCACCTGCCATTGAAAGGAAGGATGTTTAACCCAGCAGCTCCTGTGCTTTCATGCATTATGGCTTCTCATTTCCCAAGAGAGCACTTACTTTACATTAAAGAACTGTGCAAAGTAGAAACACTTAAGAACTTAAAATTACAACTGAAACCCTTCAGCAAATTATCTCTAGTTTGTATGCTTAAAAAATTCGAAGGCAGCATATTCTAGTAGAGCTCACTGACTGTTTCACTTAATAACATCTGTAACCGAACAGATTTTTTCCTTTGGAAATCTGTTTTTCCTTATATTTGAAAAAATTATCTGAGGGAATTATTTGTAATACACATCCAACTTACGATCCAACACCAAAAATCACAGGAGAGAAAACTAGTGTCAGCTGCATTGAATAAAAGGGCAATAGATAAGCAGAGACCCTGGAGTATAAGCAGAGGGAAGGATGTGAATATAAACTTCTTGTTTACCCTTCCTTTATCTTGCAAAAAAAAAAGCATTGCAAGTCCCTACAGTTTCATTTGGATATTTCTGGTAGTTCCAAGCAATGCTGGTTATGGCTGGCAACACTTACTGATGATACATATGAAATGACAGCAGTCATTTTTGTGAGACAGCTAGAATGCTTCCAGACATTTACTACCCAGACACTGTGGATTCAGAGAAGACAGATCCACACCAATCTGAATTCATCCCTATACTCTTTACTAAGATTTAACTTGTATACCATGTACTTTATTAGCCCTGAAGTTATCTTTAAAGTGGTGCTTAGGTGAAATGCTGTTTCTCAACTTATGTACTAATTATCTCCATATCAAAAAATTTCCTAGCTTTCTTAGGGTTTGGAGCATTCAGAACAGCACAGATGTTTCATGCTAATGTTTCATTTTTCTAAATACAATAGAGAATGTTAGGGTTTTTTGTTTCTTACCAATTCATGAGTTATATGAATTTGACCCATTTTTTTAAAAAAACAGTGTCTTTTGTACTGCTCTGCCACGTGTTTAACAGCATTAGGAAGAAGTGTGCCAGACACAGAATTGTGAGTGAGGTGAGGAAAATAAGGTACAGGAACACAAGCAAGAGAAATACTGTAAAGTCAAGTATTGGAACTCCTTTTCCATCATCAGAAGCTGATTTACAGGTCCCAAAACTACATATTGTTAGGAGAGGTTTTATGATACTAATTATCTTTACTAGGGGATGAACACACATGCTAAGACTGAAACAGGTTATTTTCAAGTAAGTATCTTGATCCTAGGTACATTACATGTATTTCCTCCAGTGTCTCAGCCTGTTAGACGCACTGAGCTAAAATTTATGGAGAATTAAGTAAAGGGTAGAAAAGGGTCATAAAGTGCATCAGTGAAGAATACTTTAAAAGTTTCTTAAAATAAATCTCTGCCACAGTGTGGGCATGCTTGAACAAGTATTCTTATATTTGATAGAGGAACTAAATAGTGAATCATAATTTGCTTGGAGAAACTGAATTTACTGTATTAGATACAAAAGTTTTCATAAAATTTGTATTAATTAACTTTGCCAGTGTATTGTACTCATTCTCATAATGGTTTAAAATGTGTAATTTAAATCTATATATGTATTTCATATAGCTTAGAATGTCTATTTAGGGCCTACATTGAAAAATTAAAACTGGTAGCTTCCCTAAATCTGTAAACAGAGGCATGGTTTTAAATACGGCTTTTCTTAGTTCAGTAGAAAATACACAAAGGAAGAAAGGGAAAACTACCATGTTTCAACATTTTTTTGTTCAGCAAAAAGTGGATGAATCTGAACACAAACTACTACAAAACAATAACAGACTTTTTTTCCCTACAATACCAGAGCTATGAGCTACATGGAACAATTTCTATATGGACATACATGATAATTTGATCAATTATTCTCATATCTACTAATAGTGAGATATTTGTCAATTGTTATAAGGTTATGGTTAATTTTGGAGACCATACAATCATCAGATTTTAGGTTTTCTCAGTAACAAAAGCAAGCACTTTTTCTTTACTTTTGTAAGTATTTTCCCCATACTGTCTCTTAAAAGAGAATTCTCCTCTTTCTATGTAGCCCTCCATGTAATTTTAGCCAATGTTATAAAGGTATTGGTTCTAGCTACACAACAGCATGAAAAATTAAAATTTACTGTTAAATGACATTACAGATTAAGGGATAAATAATAAGTATTGTCTTGAAAAATCAATTTCTTTTCATTTAGGATTCCAAACATTGATAGCATGTATTGAAACTACCTAACATTGCATTCCTCAAGGGAGGAATCAAGGTTAATTAGTTACTTCACTTTCTATTTCCATGTCTTAACATGGATTTTAACCTTAACTACTGACTTCCTGCATTTGGACATCATTCTGCAGTGTGGAGTATCCCTAATGCTTTATTTTGAAGTAATGCAGAATTTTAAACTTGGGTGAAACATGTTAGTTCCCTGAAAACTTGGGAAACAAAGTAATTTAATAACAGGAGCTTTATAAAAAGCGTATCTGCCATGAAATTTTAGCACTCTTCTATCCTATTTTTTCCTATTTACTTAGTAAATATTGTTCTTCTCTCAGTTACTGATGATGATCAAACGCTCCTTCAAAAAAATATTATAAATTAGTATAATTTACTATTAAATAACATGAGGCTCTTAAAAGGACAGCAATTTCCAAATTACTAAATACCAATGCAGTTTATTCAGAAACCTGAACTTTCTTATGGGGAAATGACAGACTTCTCCAGGACTGTTACAAAAAAGCAGAGCATAAACTTCTACTGGATTACAGTGCCATTACTATCCAGCCTTCAAGGCACAACAGTAGCATCAAATAACGCCTTTGTGCTACAAAAAGCCAACAATGCAAATACATCAGGTCTTTACACTGTAGATCAAAGTGGAAAGTACTGGCTCCAATCAGGAAGCAAACTTCTGAGCTCAGATTTCCTTTGGAAATTCAAGATGCCCCAAAGATTGTGATAACCTTCCACTTCATCCCCATTTATTCTTTTTGCATTTTAGTTAAGATCTATGAAGTGTTGCTATGTTTCCTTGACAAAAATGCTTCGATGTTAGACAAATTATTTTAGTATTGCAAATTCTGAACTTCAAATAGTATTTCAGACATGTAGAGACAGACTTTTTTCATATTTTAAGTAAAACCATATCACACAATTGGGGGGTTTTGCCATTTGTTTATGATATTTTATTTTATATGCGTCACTAAAACTGAAGTCTCATAGAAAACCTTTTACGACCCACAATGTTCTAAAAGCAGGCATAAACCAGTATTCCTTTAGCAAAAAAAGACAAGGGCAGGGGATGGAGGGTGAGGAGTGAGAGAGTTGGAAATAGTTATGTATAGTCTTAAGTGGCTTGTGGACACATTTTGGTGAAGGTTTGTGTTGGATTTGTTTTGTTGGGTTTCTCTTTCTTTGTTTGGTTTGGTTTGGTTTGATTTTGTTTAATTTCATTTTGTTGGGTTTCATTTTGGTTTGGTTTGAGGTTTTTAAACTAAAAAATATAGTTAAAACTGTCACTAAAAATGCAAGCCACTTGAACTCTGTCACTCCTAGACATCTAGCAGGAATAAGCGTAATGTGCTCGATTTGCTGTTGAGGTGTTCATAGCCTGGAGATTTGAGAGAGACTGCTATAGTTAAAGATGGAAGACTTCATCATCAGAGACAAAACAATGACGACTGCATCAACTGGACAGCTGACAGGAGATGATGTTAATACAATCCATTCTAGCTGCGTTTCAACTAGTGTCTCTATTACCTCAGACTGGAGTATTTGCTTTCTCTCGTTGTACAAAAAAGACATTCCTTGACATATACTTCTTCTAGAAAACCTCTCACTAAAACTCAGGTCCTGTAATGCAGCTGAGGTTTGACTGACTGTGGTGAGTTGACCCTGGCTGAATGCCAGGTGCCTGCCCCTCTCTTCCTCAGCTGGACAGGAAAGAGAAAATATCAGGAAAGCTTTGTGGGTTGAAATAGGGACAGGAAGAGACCACTCACCGATTACCAGCAAGAGCAAAATAGATTCAACTTGCTGACATCAGCTTAATTTTATTACCAATTAAGTCAGAGTAGGAGTATGAAAAATAAAAACAAAATCTTAAAACAACTTTTCCCCCATCCACCCCTTCTTTCAAGGCCCAGATTTACTACGGAATGGAGAATGGGAGTTACAGTCATTACACATCACTGCTGCTCCTTTTGCCTCACACTGCTGCCTTCTCCAGCATGGAGTCCCACCCACCCATTGCACACAGTTCTCCATTAAATTCCCCAGCATGAGTCCTTCCCATGCGCTGCAGTTCCTCATGAACTGCTCCAATGTGGGTCCCATCCTTCAGGCACAGCCTGCTCCTGTGTGGGTCCCCCACGGGGTCACAGGGGACCAGCAAACCTGTTCCAGCATGGGCTCCTCTCTCCACAGGGCCACAGGTCCTACCAGGACTCTGCTCCAGCACAGGCCTCCCGTGGGGTCACAGCCTCCCTTCACGCACCCACCTGTTCCAACATGGTGTTCCCCAGGGGCTGCAGGTGGATTTGTGCTTCCCTGTGTTCCTCCATGGGCTCCAGGGGCACAGATGCCTCACCATGGTCTGCAACATTGGCTGCAGGGGAACCTCGACTCTGGTGCCTTCTCACTGACCTTGGTGTCTGCAGAGTTGTTTACTTCATGTATTCTCACTCATCTTTTCTGGCTGTTGTTGTATAGCAATTTTCTACTGCCTTTAAAAAACATGTTATCCCAGAAGCCCGACCGTTGTCACTAATGGGCTTGCTGTCCTACCACTGTCACTCCATCCTGGAGCCTCTTGGCATCAGCTCTATGGCACATGGAGAAAGCTTTGGCAGCTTCCCACAAAAGACACCCCTGTAGCCTGCCTGCTACTAAAACCTGGTCATGCAAACCCAATGCACTGCTCAAACATGAAGCTCATTGGTCACTGAAGAATGAGGTAAAGACAAGCATCTTCTGAAAGTACCACCAGATTACAAATTTTACTCCAGCACTGAAGACCATCCTGCTCATGTAAAAGGAGGGGTATTTATAATATTTTTTATTTTGCATACAGGCTGAAAAGAGACTTTGAAAAGTGCTAGAATTGCAGGCATACTTTAGCTGTATGAACTAATTTACAACCAAATGCAGGCTTGAAACTATCACTGTTCTTCATCTTGAAGACAATTTAGCCAGCTGGACTACATGTTCTTATTATTTCTCACATCTTTTTTATCAAGATATGACTGTCAAACTGTCAAATTTAAATTCATTAAGTCATCTATAAGTCAAGACAATTCTGACTTTTCAGAAACTATTTTAGCCTCCAATCTTATCTGCCAGCTCCTTTCATACAGCCCTCAATGGTTGTCTGTCATTAGTATATTCTTTTCTTCAAGTTCTATGGGCAACTTTCTGTCCTGAGCCTAGTCCACTATCCTCATGTTTTGACATTTCCTTTGTTTACCCATTTTTATTCTATTTATTCTTTTTCACTCTGCTTTTCACTTTCCAAATCACAGCTAACGCCTTCACAAAACTGCAACAATGAAGGGCAAAATACCTTCACCTTTTACCAATATTCCTCTTCCAGTGGAATCTGGAATTCCTTACCAGTTTAACTAAGCATGCTGTACAGTGTCCATGGGACAAGCTAGACATTTTAGAATGTATCCAAATATGAAAGCATAGAGCAGAAAGCCACCTAACTCAGCTGGCTGGAGAACAAAAAATGGGACTGGATCTTACGTCATTCAACCTGTCTGAGATAAAAGCATGATCAGGCCTGCAAAGAGCTCCTCTCTTCACCAAGAAGAAAAAGTCAAACTTTGCTTGACAATTTAGGGGATGCACACTCAATTCTCACCCCTGGCACAGGTCACTGTTTGTGATTTTTACTTAGCAGAAATCTTAAATGTCTTTGGTGTGAAATATATAATGGTAGGAAAGCAGAAATTCTGTATGTCAAACATCAAAATTCAGTTTTCTAGAAAAATTATTCTGAAGTGAGGGCCATTTGGAAAGGGCCAACTCTGAAATGTATCTATTTCACAGAAGTAACTAAGAGTAAGAAAAGGCTGTTTTCTTAATCATGGCTAGCGAGAAACAATCATAAAATGTTAGTTTCTCCATTGTTTATGCCCTCAAGAAAGAAACAATCACTGTGTCCCACCATCTTCAATAAAAACAGCTCATTATGAGTCAGACCTGCACACAGCTAAATAGTACCAAAACTGAGTTATATACATGTAAACACTACAAGTGGTAAGGAACGGAAGCAAAAAAAAAAGCATTTCTCCTTGAAAACTTAAGAAACTGATAGCCTGATTGTGATTATAATGTTTAGTCATACCTTCCGTTAAAAATTTATAGGGGGGGGTGTGTTTAATTTCTTTTTGCTTCTATTCCTCACCACTTGTGCATTTTTTACATGTATATTCATCAACACTTGGACGGAGGGGTAGATGCCTCCTCAGCACATTCACTGAGGACATAGAGCTGGGAGGAATGGCCAACAGCCTGGAGTGCTGTGCACCCTTCAGAAAGACCTCAGCAGGTTGGAGAGATGGGCAGAGAGGAACCACCCGAAATTCAGCAAAGGCAAAGGCAGGGTCCAGCACCTGGGGAGGAACAAGCCCAGGCACCAGCACAGCCTGGGGCTGACCTGCTGGGGAGCAGCTCTGCAGAGAAGGACCTGGGGGTCCTGGTGGACAACAAGCTGTCCATGAGCCAGCAGCGTGTCCTGGTGGCCAAGAAATCCAATGAGATCCTGGGGGGCATTAGGAGGAGCATTGCCAGCAGGTGAAGGGAGGGGATCCCTCCCCTGTACTCAGCTGTGGTGAGGCCTCACCTGGAGTGCTGTGTCCAGTTCTGGGCTCCTCAGGACAAGAGACATGGAGCTCCTGGGGTGGGTCCAGCAGAGGGATGTGAAGATAATTAGGGGACTGGAGCATCTCTCTTATGAGGAAAGGCTGAGAGGGAGCTGGGCCCATTTAGCAGTGAGAAGAGATGACTGAGAGGGGACCTCATCAGTGCCTATAAGTATATGAAGGGGAGGTATCAAGCCAACCTCTTCTCAGAGATGCTGAGCAATAGGACAGAAACTGATGCCCAGGAAGGTCCGCCTGAGCATGAGGAAGAACTTCTTTACTGTGCAGGTGACCATGCACTGGAACAGATTGCCCAGAGAGGCTGTGGAATCTCCTTCACTGGAGATACTCAAGAAGTGCCTGAACACAATCCTGTGCCATGTGCTCCAGGATGACCCTGCTTGAGCAGGGAGGTTGGACCAGATGAGCCACCATGGTCCCCTCCAACCTGACCCATCCTGTGATTCTGTGTAATTGAGTGCTCTTTTGTTGTATGTTATATATTTGATGTAGACATGTTCTTTATATGCTTCTAATTTTCACTTAACAGTGAAGTCAATTTCCTATTTTAAGTCTGAAAAGAGGTACAGTCAAAGAAAAAATGTTTACAAGCCTCTCAGAAACATTTATTTTACTCACATATGCAAATAATGTCTAGTAGGTACTGGAAACTAGGAGATTGAAAGGAAATTATAACTTTGACATAGTTATAGAGGCATTCAGTCACTGCATGGGTAGAATCACAGGTGATGTGGCTACCACAAAACATAAATCTTGAAGATTTTTTGCCCACATATTTTTCCCATGTTTTACTTATGGAATACACATGGCATGTTAATTCGTAAAATCAAACTTGCAGTGCAACTTTCTTTAATAACTGTGCAGTTGAAATAAACTTGTATAAAAGCTAAAGGAATATGATTTCTGCATCTTATCAAATCAGCATTTGCCATATCATGCCATCTCAAGAATGACCTGAAAGCCTCAAAGAACTGAGATTTCAGAGTTTTAAAAGACCTTATGTATAAGAAGCCAAAAGATATCAAACACAGAAAATAGTGATGGTAAAAACATTCCTATGATCACAGGATATATGTTATCACTATGTTTTTTTTCCAGATTCTAACCAGTCTAAACTCTTTAAATAAATTCTGGTCATCATGCCATCTTTGCATGATAAAGTTGCTGCATATATTAAATAATTTTGTGTATAAAACATGTATAAAGCATATACAAATATCTCAAATAGAGGTGCCAAGTGGATGGTGCCAGACTCTTTCCAGCGGTGCTCAGGAACAGGACAAGGAGCAATAGCCAAAAACTAAAACACAAGAAGTTCCACTCAAGATGAGGAAGAACTTCTTTATACTGAAGGTGGCACAGCACTGGAGCAGGTTGCCCAGGGAGATCATGGAGTCTCCCTCTCATGAAACATTCAAAATCCAGCTGGATATATTCCTGTGTCACCTGCTCTGAGTGCAGGGATTTGAATGAGATGATATCCAGAGGTCCCTTCCAACTCTAGAAATTCTGTGATTCCATGAATATGTAGAGGTATGACATTGGAATTAGAATGAAAATACTGTATTGGAAGATTGAGGGTTTTGTTATATATGTGACAAATTCACAGCAAGGTCACCTATAAAATACAAAATGTCATTTATAGGAATTTGAGAATTATTAATATTTAATGATTGGAAGAGCTCTTTCTTTAAGAAGGTAGGGAAGGAGGAAGGCACTAAGGCAGGAAGGAAGGAAGATAAATCAGGGAAGTTATTACATGCATTTTTAAATTATTACTGTTGTTCAGATCTTACACAATTGCTTTTGAATTCTAAAATTCATCTACACTAGATGTGTAGGGGTTTTTTCATACATAATATAAATGAGAGCATAGTTTCCCAGTGATTACCTAACACATTAGGTGGACTTAAAATAACTGTTCACTTCCAACTCCTTCTTTTTGATCAGCAGATTGCAAGCTTTCATTTCAGTCCACACTGGAACTTTTAACAGATAAAAGATAAAAGATCTCTTGATAAAAGAAAATGCCCAGTCTTTTTAGAGCCATCACAATGTACTAACAGTGCTGTCTTTTGACAGAAGGCTTGAAATATTTCCTGACCAAACACTACTCAGATTTTATCACTGTCATAATAACAACATACTCTTTAAAACTATATGCTGATACTTGAAATGTATTAAGTGATGCTGAGTGCTCTATGCCTGTTTTATATAAATCATGCTTGAGTGAAAGAGGATTTAAAGAATATGAATACTGACAATATAATAAATATCCAATGATAATAGTTTGAATTTTATTAAAGACAAAATTTAAAAGAGAAAAAAAATTACCTTTTAACCACTTCTCTTTCATAAAGAAAGGCAGGAAAAAAAAGTAATGAGGAAGAAAATATATTTAAAGCCAAATCTTTAAAAATATGAAACAGAGTAGGAAGGTTGTGAGTCAAGTCTCAGGACAGATTTAACTGGAATCTGAAATCAAAGGGTATACAATGAGTCTTCAGTTCTAAATTTAAACCCCCTGGTAATATATACTAAATAAAATGCAATGCCACTTGTGAATACCATATACAGGAAATATGGAACATCAGAACAAGATGATGCAGGAAAAAAAATTATATCAATTATTAACTAATATTAAAAAGGTGATAAATTAAAACATATTTTAAACTCACTCACTTGTGACCAATCTCATGTGCAATGGTAAAAGCTGAACCTAGGCCAATGTCTTCATTAATGCTGCAGCTCCTTTCAGGCTCACACATTCCAGCCACAGAGGCCAAGCCTGAATAAACAGAAGGAGACACAAAGGGTCATGCCAAGGTGTTTCAGTCTTAAAAGCCCTAGTTATAAATGCCTGGATTCTTTTTAATAACTTCTATGCACAGAAGGAGCAGTTGGCAAAAGGTTAACTTTCTAGTCATTTGCAAAATCACTGGGGGGAATTTCACTTTGCCGGCTAGACATTAATATTTTTTGAACTGCAGTCAGTGCTGGAAAATGTCTAGACTAGGGGTTAGATTTATAAATTTTACTTCTGGTAACTTGGGACCACCTAGTAACTTGAGCCAGGAGAGGGAATTCAAGAAAGCATTTCTATTTTAACATTCTTGTGCCTGAAGAAAGCAAAATGTATCCACATTATTTTTCTAAAGAAATCTGTTTAAGTTTAGTGGGTTCATAAAAACATACAAGCAACTTTTTTAGCTATGAAAAACCTCACATGGTACGTTTAAAAAAATTAAAAAAACAAAACTGAATGCATCAGTGAAGAGAGAGGAGACATTAATAACAAGCACGCATTTAACCATGGAAGTCTTTTCCATTTATCACCCATCATCTTCTGGCATTAAAACCTTATTGTGTTACAAGGGCTTTTAAAAACTTTCTTCAGAGAGAGAACACCACTAGCATTTACCAACTATGGCTCTTCTGTATCTTTTTCAGCAACAGATTATTACAGAACATATTGCACTCATAATTTAGTGTCATTAGAGAAAGCTTTAAACATCAGGTTTATTTAATGTATTTCTCCCCTAGAATTTCTTATCTGAAGGAAGCAGCCAACCTTTCTTTAAGGAAGTTACCTGCTCAGTTAACTACATCACAAAAAACCACAGAAAACCAACAACAAAAAAACCCCAAATCCAAACAACCCCAAAAATAACAACAACAACAAAAAATTGAGAAAGCTTAACTTTGGTTCAGTGATGAGGGGAATGGAACAGGGAGTGGGGAAGAGAGAAAGCAAACTATTTATATAAGCAAGAACCTTAAATTATTCTATTTGGGCTAACAGTAAGGAAGTCATAACATGATAAGTGCTTCCTGCTGTGTCCACATTAGCAATTAATTTGAAGCCATAGAAGTGGATCAGCACAGTGAAGTGCTGATGTTGAAGCTCTCCACGTATCTTTTTGTGCTGGTTTGGCCATTCTAGGCTATTTGAATCCTGTAGGTGAACATCACTAAATATGTGGCTTAAAGCTTCCTGAAGGGAAAAAGTATTGCAGGGGTTTCATGAGAACACACCCCATGGACAATCTCAGGTCGCCTGTAGGCACATATAGACTATTTGGGGGGGTATGTGTTCCATGTTTTCTCCCAAACAAATCTAGTTTGGACAGCGCAAAATGACTCTGATAGCCAAATTGACATGTCCAAAAGCTGACAATATGTGTCTGGAGAGTTTGCAGTGTGGAACCTGCAAAAAACGCAATAATTACAGTTCACCCATGCCGTTCTAATTGAAGAAATTCTGAAGACAGCATGGCAATACATATATATACAACTATCATGTTCCTCTGCAAAGTACACCATAACTGAATGATAAAGTCATCTCCATCTTCAGGTCTTATAACTGAGGACGTGCTTCAGCAAATTAGAAGACAGAGTAATGTAACTCCAGACCATGCTTGCAGAAAGTGACAGAGATCAAGTTAAGAACTCAGTCAGTGACTCGACTTTAAAAGGATTGTCCTTCACTGGAGCCACAGACACACTGCAAAGATGTCTGAGGTCTCTCTTTTCTGAGAGGTTCCATGAAACTTTCCCTGCTTCAGGTGTCTGGAATAGGACACAGATGTTTATGCCACATGAAATCTTTTATTTCTGTCTCTTCCTAGAATACCAATTATTCAGGTTTCTTTTGACCTTTTGAGACATC
This sequence comes from Acridotheres tristis, assembly GCA_037013685.1. NCBI lineage: Eukaryota > Metazoa > Chordata > Aves > Passeriformes > Sturnidae > Acridotheres > Acridotheres tristis. The sequence goes on along the minus strand of CM072919.1, from coordinate 59,142,973 downwards.
TCAGTGACTTTTTTTCACAGACTCTTTAAATATATGATTAACTTTAGTTATTGGATGCCAGTGTGACTTAAGCATATCAAATGCCTTGCAAAAGAGGACTACAGGGCCTTGTCTCTTCTCCAATTCAAGGCCTATAAAGCAGAAAAATTGTCATGGTTTTGTTGCCAAGACCCCTATAACAGTAAGTTGGAACTGATACCATATGTGACTCTGATTTTTAATTTTTTTTTTAATTAAACTTTTTGTTTAATAAAATATTGCCAAATCTGTCCTCTGTTACACTGGATTCAAGTGAAGCAAAATTTGCCTTCATGCCAGAATCTGATAGAGAAAGAACTACTACACTAATGATATGTTTTAAAAGTATCACATAGAAATATCAAATGGTTCATGCATGAATACATTCTCTTTCAATCTTTCTTTATTTAACACTTGCAAAGCCACTTCTTAGACATTATCTCTTCAGTTTCATCATTTCCAGTGTCAAATAAAATCAGTCACATTGAGAAATTCATCAGCATGATTTGCCTTTTGCTAAAGCAAAGAATATGCTGTGGGCTTTTTTATATTTGTAGCAGACAAAATTCCGGTACCTTTCCCTATGTAAACTACACTCCTCTGCCAGATGCATTGTGCTGACTTGCAAGAGACTTACAAAAGAAATTAACATGGGTGAAGGCTATCAAGTATACAGTAATATAGAGAAAGACAAAGCAAACACAATCACGAACTCTGATTGAGAAAACTAGCTGAATTAGAATTTTGTCCTTAATCACCTGCAAGAAAGAGGCTTATGAAAGGATGCAAACTGCAAAAAAAATTCTAAACAAATATTATTAGTCTTTGAATAATGTTTCCTTTATATGTTAAAGCACCACTGGAGGCGACAACCTATAGTTACAGGTCATCTACAGTTATTTATTGTAGTAAATAACTTCAGGTGACATATTTAGGTATGAAGAGAAAAATAGCTCTCCATCTTTAATCTAAGGTTGCCAAGTGCACTTCTCCATTGTCAAAGCACTGTTTAAAGTAGTTTTAATTATTGTATTGTTATTTATTTTCTGTCACTGTGCTATTTTTATGTAAGTCTGTGAAAAGAAAAATATGAAGCTGTACTCACTGTGCACAACACAGCAACAGTGTAAACCTCAAAGTCCATTTCTTTTGTAAAGTTTATGGGGGTTGGTTTATAACCTTCCTGAGGACTTTTACTTCTGTTTTTTTAATTAAATTATAGACTCCGGGAAATGGAAATAAACAGCACGTTCTCTTCTTTAAGAAGTAAAATTGCATCGTCTGCTAGGTTTTATCAGAACTACAGCTGTCAGAGATGAAATACACAGCACCAGCTCACGTAATTCAAACTTCCAGCAAAGTATCAAAGAAAAAATCCACCTAGATAATCTTTTATTCTTCATGTTTATAAAACTGCAAAATTTTGAAAGTACAAATTTAAAAGATCTAATCAGTCAATAAACCAATAGCCAAGTATAAAGCAAGGAAACAATGAATATGAGCTGAAATTTCTTTTATAATCTTACCCAATGTTCCACAAGGCTTGTTTTTATAAGTGCAGATATCATATCTGTTAAGAAAAAAAAGTAGATAAAAGTATGTCAGTGAATCTCGTTTGTAAGATACTTTGTATATTTATCACATATCTGTATCACAGTCCAAGTTGTCAGACCACAATCAGTTTAATTATGTGCAGCCAGCTGGTGTCGGCATTTTCTGCACTCTGGTGTAAACCACAAGCTGCAGCACACTCACAGCCGCTGGCCCCAGGCCAGTGGGACACCTGCCAGCAAGAAAAAAATTGTTAAAGTGGATCTTTGTAATCACCAGCTCCATAAAGCAGTCTACCATTCTGTTATGAAGTTAGAACAGCGTGGCTATAGACTGCTACTGATTCTTAAACCCTAGGTTTTACTTATTCAACATAATTGGAAGCCTCCTATGGTCTCACACTTGTCAACTAAACAATATTAAGTGTTAATCATACTACTTAGACTTTGATTCTAATTTTAAAAACTGAACTCTTAATTGTTCTACCATTTTTTAAAAACATCTTATGTCATTATGTGCCCTTCTCATTATCTTTCTATAATTATAGTGCATCTTAAGAATATGTGCTAACAAACTAAAATGAAAAACATTTCTGAAAAAAGCTAAAAAAATTTTTTAAAGGAAAACTTTTGTTGTTGTAGATACCGTTTTTCAAATACAGAAGCTAATGAGTTTTATTATAGTTAGTACGTAAATATCTGGAGCTAGCAATGAAATTAAAACGTTTTCTGTCCATAGCTTTTAAAATAGCAGCGGTCATGCCACAGTCAATTCATTAATTATACCTTCATATTTTGAATACACAATCCTATCATATTGTGATAATATATATAATAATGATAAAAGGACACTCCCACAATGCTACTGATTTTCAAGGATTTGTACTGATTTCCTTGATTTCTTAAGCATACTATGCTTCAGAATAATTTCTACTCTTTAGAAAGGCAAGTGAGAAAAAATCTGAAAATATACCAGCTTTATGCTTTAATTTTAAACCCGAAGAGTTACTAAATTCAGGCCACCAGACATTTTCTGTTAAAAATACCATAAGGACTGTTATCACATAGGAGTCTGATCACAAGATATATACCTTTCACTGCTAAAAGAGTTATGGTCTGTCTACAAGCCAAATCCATGGACAAAATAACAAAGCTTAAAATTTGGAACAAATCCAGTAAACTCTCTATGCATGCAGACTGCTGTGACCACATGGAATTCCTTTGATTTTTAAAGGGTACTGAGTGTGGAGCAGTTTGCGGGATTAAGCTATAATTTTGAACTTAAATGTTCATGTGCACTAATTTCATCAAGGTGGTTCAAATGTGCACTGATTTCCCATTCCTGTCTGGAGGAGGGGAAGGTAACCAAATCAGCATTCTTATAGAGAATATTCTTATAAAAAAGCATTCTTATTTCTCTTAAAATATAATCATCAAAATGTCCTTTAGTTTCAAGATTACAAAGATTCAGAGGAAAAGAAGGACTTTTACTGAACATTTCCTGCCTTTTACATAATTAAGGAACCAGGCTCCTTATTTCTGTGTTTAGGACAGTGTCTGAATCCTAATCCTATTGAAGTTCAAGCAAAATTTGCTCCTCAGGGAAAGCAGATGGCTCAGTCTTATTTAGTGAGAAAACCCTAACTAAATTCTTTAGAACATAGTTTAGAGCTGAATGGAAAAATGCTGAAATACACAGGTCTTCTGCTTTTTAATATCCAATGGCAATACGGAAAAATAATTAAAGACATACATCCTTAAATAAAATGGATGTTTGAGAATAAGGTTCAGTTTCACAAAGAACTGTGACAGGAGAGAATTATACTAAGTTCCTTGTTCCTGTTACATTTTTGAAAAACAAAGATCACAGTATTCTTCAGTTTCTGCTGCGAAGTGTGTGCTCTTCATTATGCATAAGCTAGCACTGTTAAGAAAATATGATGATAATGAAACTTAAATTTGATAATAAAACTAAGGAAAATATAACTTTATTTTCCAATACACTAATTATTTTTGCAAGAACATACCTGGGTAGTAACATGTTCTAAATATGTCATCACTAAATATTCAAATTTTATAGACAATTATTAGTTTCCTGCAAGGATATACATCCTAGGTTCCAGTTTACTAGGGAAAAAAACTCTGAACTTTTGAAAAAATTTTCAGTGTCCAATTTTCAGTGACTTACTTTACCTACATCATCTTCCAGCTCCATTTTTTCATCTTACTGCTTTCATATAAATGGTTTCTGCTTGTGATTTGTCTGAAAGATCACAGCATTCTTATGAACCAAACTGCTTGCTTCCACCATCTGCTTCTCTATATGATTTAAAATCAGACTAACTTGTCTTTTTTTTGGTTTTGACACTGCTTCCTCTAACTTTATTTTGAACCTTCAAGGAAGCCATTTAGTTTTCAGATTTCGGGTTCCAAATGCAGAAGACTACAGATGTAATACTTGACAGACAGTAATTTTAAGCCCAGAAACCCCTGAAAATACAAATTGTCATGACTTCCCATGATATTAGATAGGTCTACTTGCTATGGGGAGAAAAAAAAGGCAACCCACAAACAAACAAAACAAAAAGCCCACACCCAAAAAAGCAGCACTAAGGTGCAGTTTGATCACCAGGAGCCTAGTAAATACTTCAGGAGTTAAAGAGACCAAAAAGGGAGATTCTCAAACCAACAATTATCTCAACCAGCCATTAACGATCATGACAACAGTCACAATTATGAAAACTGCAAAAATGTTGGTTCAATTCACTGACAGATGGTGCAAGACAGACACCACACAAAAGCTGAATGAAAGAACACAGTTATATAGGTAAATAACTTGGGATAAGATGGCAGCCAGATCATTTTGAAACAGCCAAGAAAAATCTGTGCCCATCCAAGCCAAAAAAGAAGATCATATAACTCCTAATAAAGTGGGTGTAGTGCCCCTGAAATGTGACCACACTGGGGAAGTGGAATGGAAAAAAGGTAGGAGGGGAGATGGTTGATTACATGGCCATGTCTGCCCTGAAGAAATCAGAAGTCTTTTCATGAGGCAGATGGGGAAGAGGTCTGGGAGTGCTGGGCATTCCTGTGGGGCTGCTGAAGAGCGGCAGCAGACAGACAGGAAATGCTGATGAATGCATAGCTGTCACTAACAACTCTGACTGACACATCAGCCAGAAGGAAACTGCATAGACAGACCATTGTCTGCTCAACAGCACGCTCAAGGACTGGAGCAGCAATACACTCCTGTCATGCCATGGATCAAACAGCAAGAGTTAGTGCACCATGCAGGGACACTTTAAGAAGAAAAAATTCTAGTCCTTTTTGGCAGGATATACAGGCACCATGCTAAAATATACTTGTTCACTGTATTAAAAAGTGAAAGGGATCACACTAGACACTGAAATTCTACTATCTGCATTATCAAGCTGTTTTATAACTCTATAACAATTTTTTAAGAAACATTCCTTGCACAGATTTGGCCCATGAGAACAACTGAGCTCAAAGAACTCCCAAGAAAAGTTGTGAAGATTATTAACAGGCAAAACATACAAAACTAATCAGTTTTGGAGAAGCCAGCTTAGTAGTGTGTACACAAGATCTGTGTCAGTGGTACTCAGTGCAATAAAAAAGCCACGGACATGTTTATTTAATGTATTAGTGTAGATGTAAGCTACAGACTATCTCTTCAAGAAGTCTCTCTTATCTGTAACTCTAACCTGAAGAAAAATCCATTTCCTTTGCAAATCTGATGACTGGAATGATCCTGATTATTTGAGTAGGACACTTAAGTCAAACAGATAAGAAAGACAAATTCTCTGTGAATACCGTAAGCACTGCTCAAACTTGTCAGGTAAATTATCTGCAGCTATAGCCAATCCCAGGCACTTTAGGGGAATACAGCCATTTGTCTCCTGGTACACTGCAGAGAAAGGAGAAAAGATTCTTCCTTATCCCTGTTAATTGTAAGTTTTCAAGCCTAATGCATGCTGTTGTGCAACTACGTTGCTCACACAGAGTTCTATGATAGCAAATGTATTCCCACAATAAAAATAAATAAAAAATAGATATCCTTATTCACAGATTTGATTATAAGAAAGCATCACAATGATTCAATCGTTCCTCCACCCACCCTTAGCATAAAAATACAAGTAATTTATTCTAGAAGCTAGAGACGATAAAAAATGCTCCTTAAAAGCTATTCAATCTCACATTAAGAAATGTTTGAAGTATAATTTGAGAACAATTGTCCTAGATTATCCAGTTATCTGCCTTTTCCTCCACAGCAGTCATTTGTGAGTGTTTGGAAGGAAAACAGGACAGCTCATACTGAAACCATCCCTGATAAAAGTCCCCAACTCTGTGGTTTAGGGTACTTCAGAGACAGAGATTGCATCTATAATTTAACTGATTTTTCTTTTATTGTCTTCAGCCCTTTGTTGATTCCTCTTTGTTCTGAAAAAAACAAATTGTTTCAGTGTCTGAGCGATACGGTTATGCCTTTATCAGCAAAGCTGAATCCCACTGTTTTTCAGTAGAGCTCCTTCCCTTTGAAATCACTTTTAAAATTTTCTTTTAAATCAGACTAATATATGGGATTTCTCAGCATTGTACCATTACACTGTGGCCCTTCTGTCACCACCATGTGCACTCATGGGCTTATAAAACTCTCTGAAGTGTGTGTACTAGACTTCAAAAAGTTATTCACAAGTGGCATTAACAGTAGTAGATACAAAGGCAAAATTAATTATTTCTCCTTACATGTTAATGTGTATTTATAAATTCAAGGATAACATTGCACTTTCTACCAGTCTCATTACACAAATTGTCCCATTAACTGAAAAGGGTCTCTATAAAATACTATTATTACTAGCTATATGTTACTGTAAATGTCCAGTGTGCCAGAAGGTTTTCATCAAATCAACTGAGATAGAAATATACCTGTTACAATGAATACTACTATTAGATACACTTCAAAGAATTTCATTTATCAACAAGAATAACCCACACAATATTTTTATTTAAGTACAGTAAGTGAGTAAAGCATGAAATCTCTTATTAGAAGAGCAAACTATGTTCAAAATCAGTATGCAACACCAGCTGTTTATTTATGCATACATCGAACTACTCCAAAATTACTCTGAAAGCTACCAATAAGCATGAGTAATATTTAAGAGCTATATTGACATAAATAATCAAAGGCTTTTGAAGGACTATTTTTTTAAAGGAAAAGAGTTTAGGAAACCAAAATACAGTAACACCAAACCCCTGAGGGAAAACTTACCAAGATGGATGGAATTTAAATGTAAAAAAAAAAAAAGTAAGAAAATTCAGGCTAGGCAAAACCAACGAATATGTACGACTGGACATGAAGCTCTTTATAAGTTCAGCGAGGTGAACACATACTTCATATATATAATACTAGGCGATTTGCCAGTTAATCTGCTTGAAAAAGTTGTCAGAAAATAAAATAAAGCCTAAGAACTGATTCTCTCCTGACTAAGAGTAAACAAAGCTAAATACTACAAATTATTAATATTTCATTTTTAGCAAATATTTCCGAGACATGTCATCTATGAAAGCAAGGTTTTATTTTTCACTTTTAAACCAAATTATACTTTTTGACACTCACTTTTTAATTATTATAGGTTTTAAGAACTTGCTCTTTATATAGGGATTATCTTTCTCGCACACCCTTGCTCAAAAATAAACATGACAAATGTGTTAGTTACATATTTTTCACCTTGTATTCTTCATGCTATATAACATGATTTATCTATGCACCCAATATTAGATGTCATAGGTTGCTTTTGAAGAAAGATAAAAGATCAGATAAAAAGGTACCTATTTTGAAAAATAAATTAAATTAACCTAGTTCCAACACCTATGACTATAAACTCAACTGCTGCCAGAGTAACTCAACTGCTGCCAAATCAGTCTGAAATCTCCGATTTCTCTTAAATGGATCAAAATCTTCAAGCTATATAACTCCAACTCCTATTTCTAAAGTACTGAAAATTTTTAAAAAAGAAAAAAAAACCAGTGACTAGCTTGTACTTTTGTGTTTTTTAGTTTTTAGGTTTTGTTTGGTTGGTTGGTTGGTTGGGGTTTTTTGTATATATGTTTGCATACATATAATTGGCTATATTTAAAAAGTATTAATTTTGCAAGTGCAGACAATGTCACTAATGCTATGGAACTGGATGTCACTAATACTAGAGAATTGCAATGGAATTAATAACTCCTAAGATAATTTCATCATTCATTAGACTTGCAGAGTCTAATTACCAAGAGTAATAGTCTCTACTACACAGTCTTTTTGATGTCTTTCTAAAAGCTTTACTCCAGCACATCCTTTGCCTTGCAGAAAGTGGTACACCACAACAGTATTCTGCCCTAAAATAAGGAACATGTCTTATTTGGTTCCTTCCTCAAAAACCTCAAACCAAAAAGAGCTATTTAAATCAAGGAAGGAAAAGAATAACATACACGTTACACATCACTCATCAGAAATAGCTTTTTCTATTATTAGTTTTCCATGTCTTCAATGCTGCCTTAGACAACCAAAGTCTATCTCTGTTGGACTTTATTCTGATACTTAGCTTGGGTGGATAAATTCTGAGTTGCAGCCAGAAAAACTATTGCTGCTCTAAGTCCTAGTTCTCCTGATTTATATATTTTTTAAAATTGCACTGTAAATGAAACACTTCCATACTACTTTTTCTGCAAATGCAGTCAAAAAAGTAAAAATAAACACAGTTCTGAAAAAAAAAATTAAAGCTGTCATTTGTATTCATCAGTTTCAGCAATGGAACAATAAAATAGCAGTTGCAAGTTTATCACAATCAGTAGTATTATTAGTGCCCTTGGAACACTCAGGATAACTCCTGATCAAAAAAATATTGTACAAGTGCATCAGAAATGTAGAGCCACCTATCTGTGTGAGAATGGTGATTTCAATAATATTCAGATAATATTCAGGGATAACTTAGAGATTCAGCATTTGCACTATAACCAGAATGTAGGAAATACATGATCTGTTGTATTCTAAACCTCAAAAGTCTTTGAAACTTTTACTGCATCTCAGTATTGAGCCAAAATTTAGATGGAGTTACACAGATGTAGCTAGCTCAAACTGAACTAGAGAATAAACCAGAAATTTCTACATATCTACTCTAAGTACACTGCTAATAATTTCTCTATCAGTACATTCAGGATAAGTCCAGCAATTAATTCATAAAGCTTATTTTCAAAGGACATTGACACTGAACAGCTCAAGGAGCTTGTAGGGCAATGTTTTTTTTTAGAGTGTGCTAATGCAACCAAGTCTGGAGGAAAGGAAAGCTAGCAAAACTAATTAGAGAGGTGTGGTTGGGGGCATCCTGCCACACAGCACAAAATAGGAAGCAACTAGTCTAGACCTCTGGCAGAAGGGAAACACAGCTAACAGCTATGATTACTAACCAAGTTTTAGGTCTGCTGCACAAAAATAAATTAGATAAGTTAGAGCAGTAACATTTTGCACAGATATTTCTAAGTTTTCCTATGATTTCTTTCTAGGACTTTACTGTGGGTATGCCTTTTTTTCCTAAATTTCTGAATATTGTAAACAATTACTTTATAATCTCTGGGAAGATCACATATTTTTATACACAAAATGTCCACTTTATTTACCCTTACTCACACTGCATATGGCATAAAAGGCTAAGCATTGGCTGTAAAGAATAGCAGTTCATTAGGATGATGGACCACACCTGGTACAGAAGAACCTAAGAATTGCAACACAGGCCAGACCACAGATTCCACTATCCCAATATCCTGCCTTCAGAACGAACTAAGAGAAGGCCCAAGAAAGAATAACACCACTGCAGGCATAAAATGTCAATTATACCAGTACTCTCCCAACTATTTTTGGCTCAGAATTTTTGAGACAGATGTGCTTCTGTGTATTTAGCACGTTCAATGGATTTTTCTGCTGTGAACATGCCTAGCCAACCTTTCAACCTATACATATGTCCAGCTTCCATAAAGTGACTTGCCAAGAAGTTTCAACATTAGCTAAACCTTGCATTAAAAAGGGGCTGCCTCCCTTCTCCCGGTTTTGAGTCTTTCTTCTTCTATATTTTCTGGACTGCCGCAAGTTCTTGTGGTGAAAGATGCTATGAATGATTTTTTTCCTCATTTATGTTCTCCATACATTTTTGTAACAGTCATCCTTGCTTCTCTTCTCCAGTTCTCCAAAAACTTTTTGAGATGAGAAGGCCAGAGCGATACAAAGTTTTCAAGATCTAGGCATACCATGCCCAGTTTAATCAACAGCATAATAAGGTCCTTTATTCTTTTCCCAATAAACTTTAATATATTTAATTTGCCGGATTTAACAATGAATACATGACATGTAGCCCAAATGTTTTCAGAATAGTAATAATATTATCCAATAACAGAACAGTGGTTGTTTTTTGCTACTCTGGTTGATATTTGTACGAAATTTCTGACAAAATATTTAAACTCTTACACATATACTGTCACAACTTATTTTTCCTGAAAAAAATGAGAACCATACACTCTGTGCTTGGGATCAGTTAGAGAATCACAAAGTTACATTTACACAAAGAGCAAAATCTCAGTAGCTTGATGCTATTATTAGAACATTCTTCAGTCAATGCAATAGTTTATTTGCTGACTTCCTCTTAAGGTCAAAAACAAAGACAGCCATTCTACCCAAATGATTTTTAACCCTGACTAGAATCAAAAGAATTATTTGTCTTAAGAGCATACTCACAGCAATATATTTTGCAAGTTTAGTGCTTTTTTCTATAAGCATGTGTTATAATAAGTTACAATAAAGGATATCTCCTCTTCAAAAAATGTCAGCAAACAATTAGATCTGATCGCTTAAAGAACAATACAAAGCCAATCAAGTGCTGGACATCTGAGGTAATTTTTCAGATGACATGCAAAATACAGCTAACAAAGTTTGAAGCTAGCATATTCTGTGGTTTGCTTCTGAACTGAAAGTGACAGTATGAAATGGCAGCAGAAGCAAACACTGTTCTAACAAAGAGGATCCGTTTAGAAGAAATACACAAGTTTACAAGAAGAAAAATATGCCAGAGATCTTGTCCAAATTTGATAGAACACATCAACTTGTCATGTTAAGACCAGAAGGAACTTAATTTGATTTTCTATTTTTTAAAAGGGGCTGGCAAATGGAATACATGCAATTCACATGGATCTTTGAAGCTTGTCTGTATGAAAATCAGAACCCATACAATTCAGAATTGCATGCAAATCTTTGTTTTCATGTTTTCAAATCTTCTTTTCCATACAAGCTCGGAAGAAATATTAGCTCTACTGAAGACAAAAAAAAATTTGTGCAGCATCTATTATCATTTTCTGTCTAACTTATTTTTTACAGGTCATTTTAATGGCAACAGCATCTAACTGTTGTGAATGAATGGCTGAATGCCATGAGAACATTAACTGGCTTTAATGTGGCTCCTCATGAGCCCATTACTCGTACTGTATACAAGTTAGGATTAGTCAATTGTATCTATCCAGACTGCCTGCAGGCATACATCCTTACCTCCCCTTACCTTAAGGAATGTAAGAGTGAAGCTGGTGCAATTTGTTTTATTATTTCTGACAAAAAAAGAAGAATCACAGAACTAGCTAGGAGAGAAAATGGGCTTCAGAAAAGGTGATCTATCTTGCAAAGGGATGCACATGTCAGGACGCCTTTCTCTATATATGAGTTCTTCAACCTAAACTGTTAAATCCATATTTAAACTACATGATTGTCAATAGGAATTCCTTAGGTTTACACCTTCCATACATTATTCAAGTCTTCACTTTGTAAACTAGTCTTTCAAAGCCAACCTATCTTCAAGTGGGAAAATAAATTAATCAATTCCTCTTCATTAAATTTATTAAGCCCAAGCATTTAGTCACTTGTCTTTTCGGAAAACACTTACAGCTATATTTCCAAAACTAGTTTGGTTCCCCCTACAGATGTTATGAAAGAAAAGTTCCATTATTTTCTTTAATTGACAATATACTCCTTCGTATTAAAATTGACTTGAACTTCTGTTTTATTTACCACATACTGCATATTACCATGAGACTATTAAAATAATTATTCCCATGAGTTTTATAAAATTTTAAATGCTGAACAGAAATTTTGGCTGGCTCTAAGGAGAACCTTTATCCCCATGAGAGCAGTCAAGTAGTAAAGTGGTCTGCCCAAAAAGGTTTTGCAAGATTTAACTAGGTAAAGTCTTGTGAAATCTAGTTTGATCCCACAGCTCACCCTGCTTAGGGGATAACACTGGACTGAAGACCTCCAGACAGATTCCAGACAGAATCCAATAGATTCTAAGTAGGTATTATCTAAAAATATTCATATCATTTGACTAATAATCATAAAAAATAAATATTACATTCTAATACAACTCTTCAGAATATTCATTGGAAAGTAAATTACATTACTCAAAATCAAAGCATCATCAGAGTCATAGTTATTGTATAGTATTAAATTTTTTATCAATACAGTAAACTGGGGGAAGAGGCTCCCTCTCCATTCCACTCTGAGTTGGAACAACCCTACATCTTCCTAACAACACATGAAACCTCTTGAACTTCAGTCCCCAATTAGTTGACTGTGAAGTTTTAAACACCTAACATTGTTCTGTAAAGCACATTCTCTTCTGCGATGCCAACACAACTGCCCAAAACACTGACTGTAAGAAATATAGGAAATTCAAGCTGAGAGAAAATTAAGCATGCTTTATTTCTTTTTTTCCTCAGTATATTTTAGAAATTAATGTAGCTAAACCATTATAAATAATGCCAAGTAAATACCATAAGATCTATAAACAAGAAAAATTCACATCCAAGAAAATATTTCTTTCAACTGTGGCTGAAAAAAATGAGATAATTTCACTGTATTAAGGTAATAATTTTTTTTTCATTATTAGTTTCATTTATGTAAAGTTATTGAACTAAAACATTTAACTTCTCCCAAAATTTATAGAAAATAAAGGATCAATTTAGATGTTTAATAAAGTAAGGATGCTTTAATAGAGGTTGGATAACATGTAGGAACTACCACTATTTGATTTTCTTTTTAATTTAGTAATTGCAATTTCTGTTTTATAAAGTAGTCTGGTTTTCATTTGTTCTGTTTAAGTTATTTTAGTGTTTCTATTTGTCAAGCATGGCTTTATACAACAAACACAAGTAATTTACAAATGTAAATACTTTAATCAAATTCCCACTTTTGCTTGGAAGAACCTAGAAAAAAACATGTGCTGGGCGTGCCCTCAGGACTGTGTTGGGGACAATCCTGTTTAACATCTTTATCAATTGTAGGTGTATAAACCTCTGCAAGTTCACAGATCACACCAATCTGTGTGGGTTATTGATCTGCTGGAGGGCAGGAAGGCTCTGCAGAGGAATCTGGATCATGGCTGAGGCCAATGGTGTGAGGTTCAACAAGGCCAGTGCCGGGTCCTGCCCTTGGGTCACAACAACCCCAGGAAGTGCCACAGGCTGGCACAGAGTGGCTGGAAAGGACCTGGGGGTGCTGGTGACAGTGACTGAGCATGAGCCAGGGTGTGCCCAGGTGGCCAGGAAGGCCAGTGGCATCCTGGGCTGGATCAGCAATAGTGTGGCCAGCAGGAGCAGGGCAGGGATTGTCCCCCTGTGCTGGGCACTGCTGAGGCCACACCTCGAGTGCTGTGTCCAGTTCTGGGCCCTCCCTGCAAGAAAGACCCTGAGGGGCTGGAGTGAGTGCAGAGAAGGGAACGGAGCTGGGGCAGGGTCTGGAGCACCAGTGCTGTGAGGAGCAGCTGAGGGAGCTGGGGGTGTTTATCCTGGAGAAAAGGAGGCTCAGGAGAGACATTATCACTCCCTACACCTGCCTGGAAGGAGGCTGTAGAAGGGTGAGGATCAGCCTCTTCTTCCAGGCAACAAGTGACATGCTGAGGGGAAATGGCCTCAAGTTGTGCCAGGGGAGGTTTGGATTACATATTAGGAAACACTTTTAAACAAAAAGGGTTGTAAAGCACTGGAACAGGCTGATGAGGGAAATGGAGGAATCACTATCTCTGGAAGTGTTCAAAAAACATGTGAATATCACTCTTGAAAATATGGTTTATTGGTGATATGCTGGGTTGACAGCTGGACTTGATAATCTTAAATGTCTTTTTGAACCTTAATGATTCTATTATTCTATGATTCTAACTTGTAAAAGCCTAAAGAAAAATAATCTTAATTAAAATGTTATTTCTGTTAATTAAAAATTTTACTAAAATTACGATTCATGAATCTGTTTAAGTCATTGAGCTACTCAAGAGAATGTGCAGGAAAATTTCCTTCCAGCAATGCAGGGAGAAATGGCAAGTTCAGCAGTGCACAGACTATAAAGAAGAGACACGTGTTTCAGTGAAGTTGCTACATCTAGCACAGCACTATACTATTTAGAAGGCCATTTTTAGGAAGGGACACATACAGGAACAAAGGTTTTTGGACTGCCAAACAATCTGCTTAATTGACTCAAGACATAACCAAAAATAGAACTGCAAAAATCACAAAAAAATTCTCCTGACCAAGTGCATCTCATACTATTGCTATTGTTTTATACTTGATTTTTTTAACCACTAAATAATTAACAATCATAGCCAAGATGTGACTAAAATGGAACAGCTTCAAAACCAGTCTTGGTCAAAGACCCATAAACACTTCCATAGCCTAACAGATTGCATTTCACACATCTGAAAAATTCCTTGGTTTTTCTAGCATTTGAAGTAAATTTCTTGTTCTTTACTGATTCCAAACACACTGTTCAGAATTGCATAACATATTTCACTCTGCTTTGGCAGGTGGTTGAAAGAGCTCATAGGGTAGAAATTTCTTCTGAAAGAATCTGGACAATGAACATTTGTCAGCATTACTTATGACCTTGCAATTTCTAAGCAGGACTAACTGTCCTAAAATAACAATATAAGCAAATACCTTTCATTACAGCTAAATTAATGTGCAAGCTAAGGAACTGCCTGTACCTCTTCCTGCCTATTTATCCAATCACTTAGCACTCCCTTTTTCAAGCTGCTGAGAGTAATAAATGAGAGATTTACATGGGTCTGGCTGAAGTAGAGTGAAGGCAATCCAAACGCAACCTCAGTGCTATCCAAAGAGCCATCTTAAAAGGTCTGAAAAAGAATCACATACGTTTGGAAGCTGAATGTTATTATCAGCTCCCAAAAATACAAGTTCTACAGTTTTCAGAACACAATCTGAACAAAATGTTCAGAAATAACAAAAATATTAACTTTAATAATTTACACTTGATGTCCTAACATAATATTACGAATATGTACAGCAGCTATTTGATTCAAACAGCAGTATTGGATGGTCATTCCTTCTGCAACTCAGTACAAAGCTAATTTTAAAACTAGGTTTTGTAACTGGCCACATGGAAAAAAAAAATTAATTTTGGCAGTTTCTATCCTTCCTCCTCTGACCTTAAAGCATCTTGTCCTCCAAGATCGTAACTCCATTAACTCTCAGCTTATAGACAGTGGAACAGTCAGCTTTGTGGATTAAGCTAATTTTGTATTATCTTGTTGATACTTGCTAGTAAGTTGCTTATATGTCTAACTATTTCACAGACTTATATTTCCCTGGCACGAGCATTACTCTGTGTAGACCTAGGAATCTTCCCAGAAAAGTCATGTTGGTCAACATGTACTTAAAACTCCAAAACATGTAAAACTGTAAATCGTTTAGGAACTGGTTCTCAACTTCAGAAAGAATACAAACAAACACATGAAAAGATATTTTAGTTAAATTATCTGAATATTCTTCCTTCTCCATTAGACTGACCAGGATGTGACACTCTAGTTAGTCTTATACAGAATCTAAAGCCATTACTAAGAATTCCAAAATTTCATCATTCATAAGTGAGTAACTAGTAAGATTACACAAATTCCAGTCTACCAAAGTGACATCTCACTGCTAAAATATGCTACTGACAACATTTTCAATTTTTTAAAACAACAAAAAATCAGAAATTATCTCACTCTTTTGAAAATCACTTTTTTTGGGGGGGAGGGGAAGGGCAGCAGCAGGGGTCAGAATTAAAAACAGGGGAAAATTAAGTATTTGACTTGAAACAATGCAATATTTCATGGTATTTTTGTTTCTAGATATTTAAGTACTTTTAATTATATCTCTCATTTCTGAGGACTAATAATAACTTACTTTTACAAGGGAAAAACATCTCTCCATTTATCCACAGACCTGTTTTAGTACCTGTAATGCCAGAGCAAGTGTTTTCACAGCATCCCTCCAAAACTGATAAAAAACTCAAATATCATTAATAGATTCATGCAGTTGTTGCTAGAAACAATGTCAGTCATTGTAGCAACTTCTGTAACATATCTTCTTCTACTTGGACAAATACTAATTATAATAACTGTCTAAACAGAGAATTGTCCTGAATGACAACTATTCTGAGATAATAAGAACGCTTTCAATTCCAAAAATATGAAAGTCACAATGACTACTCATTAAAAAAAATAAATAAAGCGTACATGTGTAGAAACATCCTTTTTCTGCAGTACCCAGGACTGATACAAGTGTATCTTGCTAGCAAACTGCAATAACACATGCACAAAAATTCAGACTGCAGACTAACAGTAAACTGTCAAAATCTGAAAACTCATGAAGATACTGATTCAAAATTATTGTGGTCTTAAGCTGTGGAACATATTCAGGATAATCTGTTTGCCCAAGAAGGGTTTGGGCAAGAAAAACAGGTAATTAACTATTTCAAATCAAGTGAAGACTTCTTTGGCAGGGGACAGGCAGGCAGGAATCTAGAAACCTAGAATCTAGAAAGGTAATCTAGAAATGTAATCGTGTCTAAAAGTCTAATCTAAAATTCTAGAGAAATAAAGATGGTCTACCATCCAATCTGGAGAAAAATGAAAGTTGTGACTGGTAGCACATTAAAAGAGTATTAAACCAGGAAAGGGCACCAAATAATGATTCTGCTTTCAAAGTCACCACCTAAAGAAATTCGATTCTGGGAGAATCTACTCCTCAGTGCTCATCACCATATAACCAATCCCAGGGGCAGATAGCTGACGGAACCAGCCATAGATTGCTGGTTGAGAATATATCACAGGTAACAGGAAAAAACATCACAAAACATTGGTGGAGCACGCCTCAGTTGTGATTTCTGTTTGGGAGGCTGAAGAGGATTTATCTTTTCATTTTAGCTGATTCCAAAGAAAAAAAGAAGACTCCAATTAAAAAGTGAAACTAAATCCATGAGGAACAGCAGAAGAAGCATCTTAAGCATAATTATAAAAAAATAAGTATATAGCGTTCTTTTCTGCTTTGTGGAAGCTCTTACTGAATCCTATAAAAAGCTTAAGATTGTCTTTCCTGATTTAACTGACCTCTCAAAAAAAAAACCAAAAAAACCAAAACCAAACCAAACTAAACAAACAAAAACCACAAACGAGCAAGCAAAAACAACCCCCACAAACCAAAAATGTTTGAATGTGTCCAATAATGCTCCTTCAAATCTGTGTTATAAAACAGAATGAGCAGTGTTACAGTCTAAACCTGGTTCTTATTTCCCTCTGTACTTGCTAAATTCTCTTACAGTGGAAAGTAGAGAAAAAGTATGAAGAAGGTGTGGCTATTGTTTTTCAATGACCAGGCTGCACAAAACCAGAAGAATCCATACTACCCTAATCTGATATAAAGGGCTAAAAGAAAAAGCACATGGTGTAGAAGGTATAAAAGTACAGTGTCTTTGGCATAAGTACTAAGAATAATGAAGAGATAGTGAAGCCCAGTTCTTGTTGCTATGGGTTCAGGGGATGCAGACATCTGTGGCATGGCATGGACAAAGGTACTAACAGTCAAAATTGTAAGACTGTAACTTTATATGATCCAAGCACACTGGCAGTAAAATTCAATTTTCAAATTAATTTCAGTAACATGTTTGTGAGAAGCAGGTATTTAAATACTTAAGTACTTAATATTTAAAAGGGTTTACAGGTTATTTGCATTTACGCCTGTAGTGGCACAATCAGACCTTTCAGCAGATAAGAACCCATGGTAAGAGATCCTGTTTGGATACAATGAGTGCAGGCAACACAACTGGATATGCAAGTTTCACACAGAGAATTTTCACCTTGGCATGAACACAACTCTACCAAAATCATAAGATTTAAGTGACTAAAGATTTGACACTCAGGCCCTGATAGGTGCAAGTTGAGGAGTGAAGGGTGAAGGAATGTATGTATGGGGGAGCATAACAAGTATTTTAATACTAACAGCAGTTCACAGAAAAAATGTTATCCAGCAGCCATAGCAAAGACTGAGACAAACAAGAATGTTATAGTTAAACAGAAATTTTGTCAGAATATGACAATTGACACCCATGTTCTAATGAGCTGTGGGAGCCAGGATCAATTCCATACTGTATCTAGAAAAACGGAACCTCAAATACAGATGACCTAGGCACCTTGGTGACTCAGAGGGAAGAGTGCCATCTACTGAGGCAATAACTTAATTATAATACAACCAGCAAATCCTGTTTTTGTTGTGAAACAGTAAAGGAGTTTTAAAAGCAATATTTAAGTGCATTCCATCTCCTATTGAAAAATCTAAGCTTTTTCTTTTGAAATATTACCACAATTTATATGATGGTGTTCTGTGTTCTTAGTATGCTTATGTTTTAGCTGAATTAATACTTATACTTCAAATATGTCTGAATAGCTTCTAAGGCCTCTATTTCTAAGTAACCTAGTAGCTTTTGTTTCCAAGTAAAAGATGTCACTTTCTGAATATTCTGCCTCGTTAAAAAAGCCTGCATTGGGACACAGAAACATGAAGATATTCAAAGTGACATCGGAAAAAGACCTTCATGCCTTTTTCTTTCTTTCATATAAGATTCTGGTGTTGACTACATTGGAGGACAAAATAATAAAAAATAAAAACATAAAGAACCAGTTAAAAAATATATTCTGAATTTACTTGACCTTTGGGTTAATAAACTTCTTGATAATCAAACTGAAGCATACTTTTCAGCAAAATTAACTACTTCTAGAAACACATGCAGTAGTCAAAGAAAAGTGCATAATCTCTTAGTGTGTTCTGTTTCTCACTCTTTGCCAAGTATAGCAAAATATTATTTGTGTATAGATTTCGAATTCTTTAACTTAGACTGTATAACGCAAGTGGTTAGTTTTGGACATTTGTGAACCAATTCCTCCAGGGCTTTCTATATTTGCTAAGTACACAATACATATCTGAAATCTGGTCAATGAAATGTACTAGAAATGGAGTAAAAACTGCACTGTCAAAGTATCTTTAAAGGTCATAGGTATATCTTAAATTTTGTTCTCCAATACAGCATAGTAAAACAATAGCAAACTGTCTTACTGGAACCCTTGCCAAACTTAAAATCTGCATGAAGACTATCACAATACTTATATAATTTCAACTTTTTTACCTCCCTCATCTCATTCTTCAAATAGCTCGCCTCACTTGTGTTTTACTATCTTAATGGGAAAACACATTCATATGCATACAGATGGTAGTTTACTGAAGTATAATAAACCACAGCTTTATGATGGCTGTTGGAAAAAAATGCAAAAAATTTCATCTGTGGAAAGCAAAACTTTAGAAATCTGACCATGTTTCTAAATTTTCGCTAAAAAAGCTGTATTTGAAATATGAAGCAATCATGAGCTGGCATTCTTGGATTTAACCTCACCAAATGTAACAGGAAATTACTTGGTAACTATTTGGAAAAAAACAGATGCATGGAGTAGGACATCATCAAGATTTTGGGTTGAGAGCAACTATAAAATTATGTCTCATATGGTGTTCAGGGACTGTATAGTACTGAAAAACAAGAATTTCTCAGCTTGATTTCAGCATTTAAAACTGACATAATTCCTAACAACAATATATGCTACAATGTATTAAGGGCAAAATGACAGTTGAAAAAGAGTAAGATATTTTGGTGGATTAAATAAATTATGTTACTTACCAACAAATTGAGTTCATCAGGATACTTTATCCAAATGCACATTTTCATAAAAATACTACTACCTGTATGATTATGGACTTCTTTTTCGCCCTAGTATTGACAGGCAACCATTATCTTTCTGGTTTGTACTGACTTGGTATGATTTCCCGTGCTCCACACACTCCAACAATTTTCCCTAATTTTCAAAATCAAGGTTGTGAAGACTTAGGAAGAAGAAAGCAAGATGGGAAAACATGGTGCATCAATGTAAATTCTGATGCAGGGTAGATAATTTTGCTTCCTTCTCAGAGTGCTGTCAATACACATCATCTTTGCTATAGAGGACTGCAGCACACTGAGTTTCTGGAGACTCTTTCTGGGATCCAGGGCAATAGAAACTGTGTGTCTCTACTCAGAACTGCATCCATCCCAAGCAATCACCCAGTGTTCACAGCGAATACTTATCACTGTGTTAGAGACCATAGAATGATCTGGATTGGAGGGAATCTTAAAGATCATGTAGTTTCAACCCCACTACCCTCAGCAGGGTACCCTTCCACTAGATTAGGTTGCTCAGGGTGCAAGCTGGCCCTCAACATCTCCAGGGATGGAGCATCAGATCTGTGCAACCTGTTCCCTGTGCCTCACCACAGTGAGTAAAGAATTTCTTCCATGTAAATCTAGTCTCTTTCATTTTAAATCTATTCCCCCTTGCCCTATCACTACATGCTCCTGTAAAAAGTCCCTCTCCAGCTATCGTAGTCTCCTTTTAACTACTGGAAGGATGTAATAAAGTCTGACTGGGTCATTGTCCTTACAGGAGTAAACAACCTCTTAGGGTTTCCTCATAGGAGAGGTTTTCTATTCCTCTAGTCGTCTTAATGGTCTGTCTCTAGAATCACTCCTGTCCTTCCTGTGCTGAGGACCTCAGAGCTGGATGCAATACTCCCCATGGGACCTTAAAGAGCAGAGAACAGCAGAGCAGAGCAGAGCAGAGCAGAACAGCAGAATCACCTCCATCAACCTGCTGCCCACATCTTTTAGATGCAGCCCTGGCCACATTTGGTTTTCTGGAATCCAAGTGCACATTGCACGATAAGGTCTAGCTTTTCATCCAGCCCCAAGTCCCTCTTGGCAGGGCTACTCTCTATCCCTTCATTCCCCAGCCTGTGTTGATACTGGGGTTGCCGTGACCCAGGTGCAGCACCTTATAATTGGCTTTGTTGGACCTTTTGATGTTCACATGGGTGCACTTTTCCAGCATGTCCAGGACCCTCTGGATGGCATCCTATCCTTCAGGTGTGTCAACAGCACCATTCAGTTTGGGGTCACCTGCAAATCTGCTGAGGGTGCATTTAATCCCTTTGTCACTGATGAAGACATTAAATAACACTGATGCCAGTATGGACCCCTGAGAGCACCACTTACCACTGATTTCCATTGGAACTCTGAGCCTTGACCACACCCCTCTGGATATGACTATCCAACCAATTCCTTATCCACTGAACAGTATACCCCTCAAATCCATCTCTCTCCAATTTAGCGAGAAGGATATTGTAAGGGACCATGTCAAAGGCTTTACAGGGTCCAGATGAATTACATCTGTAGCTCTTCCCTTATCCACTCATGTAGTCACTCCCTTGTAAAAGGCCACTACATTGGTCAAGGAGGACCTTTTTCCACTCACCAGGTACTTCACCTGACTGGCACGACTGGATAACTCTCTCAAGACTCTGAGGAGCATCTCATCAACTCCTATACTTTTATGTATGTTCCGTTTCTTCAGCTGGTCTCAAACTTGCACTTCACTTACAGTGCGAAGCACTTTGCCACCCCAGTTCTTGTTTTACGGTCCATGACATACATGGAAATATTTCTCAACAGAGCCACCACAGCAAGCATGGTAGAACGAGTTCTGAAATGTAAGGCAAGATCTTCTTTAGCAGACCACTATCCATTTGGTAATTTTAACTAAGTCACTTTTATTCCAGATCTTTCAGCTATAAAGGCAAGTAGCAGTAAAGAAATTTGTTTGGTTTTCGTAAGTTTAGTCATATATAAGTGAAATTTTTCACACCAATTAAGCAAAAGATATTACAACAAATACATAGGGGCTAAGAGAAGGGAAGTTTGCCCTTTTGGAAGAAGAAAATGGCCTATCTCAACCTAGGGCAACTAAAAAGAAAGGAGATAGACTGCTGTCAATGAGTGGGGAGGTCTTAGACATGTAGGTTAGGCCAATGGCAAGCACAAATATAGGCTGGGTAAAGAATTAATTGAGTAGCCTGAGAAGCACTTGGGGGTGCTAGTAGCTGAGAGGCTGGACATGACCCAGCCATGGGCACTCCCAGCCCAGAGAGCCAAACGTGTGCTGGGCTGCATCCAGAGCAGTGTGGGCAGCAGGGCAGGGAGGGGATTCTGCCCCTCTGCTCTGCTGAGACCCCACCTGCAGGGCTGCATCCAGCTCTGGGCTCCCAGCACAGGAAGGACATGGACCTGCTGGAGGGAGTCCAGAGGAGACCAAGATGATCAGAGGGATGGAGCAGCCCTTCTGGAGGATAGGTTGAGAGAGTGGGATTGTTCAGTCTGGAGAAGGAAGGGCTTTGGGAATACTTTACTGTAGCCCTCCAGTACCTAAACAGAGCTTAGGAGAAAGCTGGAGAGAATTTTTACAGAAGCTTGTTGTGATAGGAGAAGGGGTATGTATGAAATTGCATCAAATGTATGAGATAGTCATGACCTTTTCTCAATTTTGTGTTTATAATCCCATTTATTCAAAATACTACACTAAACTGCCATTTACAATTATATGTCTTTGATACTGTGTCACCAGACACTCTTTCTTTATTATATTCTTCTCTTTAATTTTTATCCTGTTTTTAATCTAGCATCTTACACAGTAGTTTACCCAACAGTATTTGACAGAATACAGCAATTCCAGAACCAAAGTATCTTATTGTGAGCTAGAAGAAACTACACACACTGAAACAGTAAAGATGAAAGATAACTTGAGGAAACAGCTCCACTTAAACTGATTACCCAAGTGTCTTGTCTCTGAGAACACACACCTGATAAATTCTATCATATGCTTGTCAGTTACAAAAATCAAATATATTTACCAGTGTGTCTAAAATGCAAAATTCATGCACTCATATGAAGGAGGTCCACACACTGAAGACTGTACATTATCTTACTTAGTATAAAAAAATTTTTTCTCTGAGCCTCTGAATAGACTCCACAGACTGCATATTTCTAACTATGTGGAATCAAGGGACACCAGTATTTCCAAAGTTGAAGACAGTGACCTAACAAAAGAAAGGTTGAAATTCATTAATGAAATACCCTATGGAAATGAAAAGAATTTTAAATGAAAAAAATTCGTCCCAGTTGAACATGATTTCTCACTGCCAAATCTTCCACAAGACTACAGAGTAGCACAGGAACTAAACTCTTAGCCAAAGGACCTTGATGAACCCTTCAGTTTGTGAGTTTTTATTATGTACCTATTGTCTCTAGACCTTAAAAAAATTTCCAGAGTACACATTTATTTTACACTGCTGTGGGTATATGATTCCAAATAACTGTTTAACAATAGAGCAATTCTATTTCTACAGATGAGGTGATTTTAGAAACAGGACACTAAAACACATCTGTATCACCAGTCCCACAAAACATTGCTCCAGACTACCTCACAGAAAAGACTTTTATACAGCTGCACCAGACACTTGGGAAACAAGTGATATAAGATTTGTGTGGGAGAAGACTCTTTAACACACAATGAGGGAGCAAAGGATACATCTGAATCTCAAGGACGAGGGAAGAGCTTATGGTATATAATATCTGCAAGATACAAGTAGGTCAGTAACAATGACCTCTAGGCTTAAATCAAATATCATTAACATTTTTATTCTCTTTCCTCATTTTATGGAAATCATATAAATTGAACTCAAGCCAAAACATCAGCACGGCAGTGGAAAAATAAACCATGAAGTTGGGAGAAATGTTTTTTAAAAATAACACTATGACACTGTAAAAGAAGTCCTAAATACTACATTTCGTTTAAAGAGTGATACTTTGGTGATTCAGGCTGAGGAATCTGCATGGTTTTGTTGACTTTAAAGTGTGGAAGGAAAAAGTGGTTTTGGTGTCATTCCCCACACAAGCACACACACAAAATGTTCTTTTGTTCCTCCCCCTCCCTTCCTTACACTAAATCTAGTTGTTATCACTTATAAGCAAGAAGAAAGTACTCTGCCCTCTAAATGGCCTATATCCTTCAATATGATATATCATGCAGAGTTAGTTTTTAGATATATATAGTTGTGCAGAGCCAAGTTAATATTTAAGACACTTGGCATAAGTATTAGAGTTTGACTTACAGATCAAAACACAGGACTGCAGCCATAGAAAACACTCTTCCTTGATAACTCACTAAATAGAAACACTTAAAGAGAAGTTAAATTTATAGAGGTCACAAAGGATGATAGAATTATGTATTATAATTATATAATTATATATTATTCTGATGGCAGAAAGGCCTTTTGGATGAGGCTGAGGAAGATTAAAATCTTCTTTTACAGCCAAAGCGGCCACACTGCATATGTGTCTCTAACAGCGGAATGTTTTAATATATTTTTGATTCTTCTAATGGTCAAAACAACTGCAATTTATCTATTACACATATACAGATGTATCAAATTTATTTAAATAAAACTGCTGCATGTAACAAATAATGATTTTTCTCCAACTAGAATGCACTGTGCTACCATAAAAAATCATACTGTGGTATAAATATTATTAAATGAATTTTTAATCTTCAGGCAAGAAAATACGTACTGAAAATAAATACCTCTTCTCTCTCTGAAAGAATGCAAGCTCACCACTACACCCTTCCACACTAAAAAACTTGCTTGCCTGAATAAGTTTCAAGTAAAAGCTTCTACAAACCATTAAGAAAAGCATATTTCAGTTTCAAGGGATGTACAGTGATAATCTAGTTCAAAATAGAGAAAAAATAGAGAATAAATAAATAAGGTACAGAAAAAAATCTAATTAAAATTAAATAATATTTTCACCACATATGATGAAAGTAAATGAGAGGAGAAAGAGAGGCAAAGGTGACAAAAAAGTTCTTTAATTTTTAACTAGTTAAGACTGGTCTTTGCAGATTATTTACCTTGTATACAAAAGTAAGTATGGCATACTTGAGAAATTCTTCTGAAGATACAAAACAGGTACTTAAAATCAAAATCATTTTTATTCATTAAATCATTTAATCATTAAATCATGGTTTAAGGCTTGGGTCCACAAACCAGAGAGAAGAGAAACAATTCTCACATAAAATCAGAATGAGAAAGTTACTAGTGCAGTATGTGCTGAAAAATTAGCAATTGTTGGGTCAATTTTGCAAATCAAAGAATAAGCAACACCTTCATGAGTTGACAAGGGTTGCCTGCACTCGGTCTAATATTTTCTATTGTTAATTACCACATTGCTGGATTTTACCATTCAAACTATGTATGCAAACAAGTGTTAAAATAAAACATACCCTATTTGTTTTAGTATTTGTTACGCTTATGTAAGACCTCAAGTTTATACTTAATATGCAAAACCTAAATATAAAAAACTTCTTGAGCATAGAAGCACTTTTCATATAAAGCAGTGTTTTCCTATTTGTGACAGTTGAAACTGATTGTGACCGATGTTCCAAGTCTAGCTCAACAGCATTTATAACTTAAATCCACTTCTCTCTTGATATAAAATAATTACAAAATGCAACAGAGCAAAAGAACATGCAACATTCAGTACAAAGTATCTACACACACTTCAGTGCCAAACCATCAAATATTAGAATACCCATCATGACAGAGAAACTAACACTTTTACTCAAGGAACTATTCTAAACTGCTTGAATATAACTGTTGCTTCTTAATAAAGTGATCAGTCACTACTCAAAAGAAGATACATGCCCATACATTTTTTAAAAATAAATTCAAATTGTTGATTTAATGTATTAGCTTGAGGTATCACTACTACATGAGTCAATGGTGGCAAGCCTTGGCAATGCACATACAACTTTGAGCTGTCTCCATAGTGTTCACAGAACCTCAGACCTTATGGATCACCTAGTTCCCACCATTACCAGGGACACCTTCCACTGGACCAGGTGCTCAAAGATCCATCCACCCTAGCCTTGAACGCTTTCAGGTATGAGGCATTCACAACTTTGCTGAGAAACATGTAGCAGTGCCTCACCATCCACACAGGGAAGAATTTCTTTCTAATAACTGATCTAAATCATGGAATCATTAAATACCCTGAGTTGAATGGGAACTCTAAGGATCATCGAGACCAACACCAGGCTCTGCACAGGATCCCCCAGTAATCACATCTTGTGCCCAAGAGAACTTCCTGAACTCTGGCAGACTTAATGCTGTGACCACTTCTCTGGGGAGCCTGTTCTAGTGCCCAACCACCCTCTGGGTGAAGAAACTTTTTCTAATACCCAATCTAAACCTTCCCTTTAACGCCATTTTTCAGGTCCTGTCATTAGTCATTAGAGAGAAGAAATCAGTACCAGCCCCTTTGTTTCCCCCTGTGAGGAAGCTGTAGACCATGATGAGTGTCCCCTCAGTCTTCTCCAGACCAACTGACCTCAGCCACCCCTCCTATGGCTTTTCCTCTATATCCTTCACCATCTTTATAGCCCTCCTTTAGATTCTCTCTAATAGTTTAGTGTCTTTCTTATACTGCAGCACCCAGAGCTGCCCCCAGCACTGGAGGTGAGGCTGTCCCAGAGCAGAGCACAGCAGGACAATCCCCTCCCTTGCCTGGCTGCTGATGCTGTCCCTGATGCCCCCAGGACACACTTGGCCCTCCTGGCTGCCAGGGCACTCATTCCTGCACCTACCCTCTTTGAATTTAGATAATCACAGAATAATCAAGGCTGAAAGAGATCTTCAAGATCAGCTGTTCAACCACCAACCCAGCACAACCATTGTCACCTCTAAACCATATCCTAAGTGCCACATTGAGAACACTTCCAGAAATGGTGACTCTACTACCTCCCTGGAAAACTTATTCTAATGCTTATTCTACACCAACAGTGAAAAAACATTGATTAACAAAAAATAATATCTAATCTGAACCTTCTCTGGCACAATTTGAGACCATTTCTTCTTGTCCTTTTACTTGAGATTGTTGGAAGAGATTGGTCCCCACCCCACTACAACCTCCTTTCATGTTGTTGTAGAGAGCCATGAGGTCCCCCCTGAGCCTCCTCTTCTCCAAACTAAACAGTTCCAGATCCCTCAGCCTAATGGTGCTCCAGCCCCCTGATTTCCTTTGTGGTCCTCCTCTGGACATAGTTCAAATGGTCCACATCCTTCTTATGATGGGGTCCCCAGAGCTGGATGCAGGACTACAGGTGGGGTCTCATGAGAATAGAGGGGGAGAATCACCTCCTTGCCTTGCTGGCCACACTCCTTTGGATGCAGCCCAGGAAAAAATTGACTTTCTGCACTTCAAATGCACATTGACAGGTTATGTCCAGCTTCTCATCTGCTGATCCCCCAAGACCACTTTTGCAGGGCTGCTCTCAATCCATTCTCCATTCAGCCTGTATCCATATTTGAGATGGCCCTGGCCCAGCTGTAGGACCTTGCACTTTGCTTTGTTGACCCCATGAAGTTTGCACTGGCCCAGCTCTCAAGTCTGTCCAGGTCCCTCTGGATGCCATCCCTTCCCTGCAGTGTGTCCACTGCCCCACACAGCGTGGTGCTGCCAGTGAACTTGCTGAGGGTGCCCTTGATCCCACTGTCCATGTTGCCAATAGAGAAGTTAAAATGTGCCAGTCCCAGCATTGAACCCTGAGGAATGCCACTTGTCACTGAACTCCATGTGTTCATAGAGCTGTTGACTGGTCATCTCTTTGAGTGCAACCACCCAGACAATTCCTTATCCACTGGGTAGTCCATCCATCAAATCCATGTCTCTGCAGTTTAGCAATGAGGATGCCATGTGGGACAGTATCAAATGCTTTACAGAAGCCCAGGTAGCTGACATCACTCTTCCCTTATCCATCAAAAGTATAACTCAGTCAACTATAATAGAAGGCCACCAAATTGGTCTGGCACAATTTGCCCTCAGTGAAGTCATGTTGGCTGTCACAAATGATCTCCTTATTTTCCATGTGCCCCATCATATTTTCCAAGAGCATTTGATCAATGTTCTTGCTGAGCACAGAGGTGAGACTGACTAGCCTGTAGTTCTCCAGATTTTTTTTTCCTTTTATTTAAAAATGGGAGTTTCAGTCACTGGGAACTTCACTGGACTGTCATGGTTTGAAAAATACTATGAACAGTGACTTAGCCATTTTCTCCACCAGTTCCCTCAGGACAGCTGGATAGATCCCAGCAGGTCCCATGGACTCATGCACCTTCAGGTTCCTTAGATGGTCTCAAACCTGATATTCAGCTACAGCCAGTGATTCTATGTTCTCCCAGTTCCTGCCCTTGCCTTCTGAAATTCAGGCAGTGTGGCTGGAACACTCGCCAGTGAAGACTGAGAAAAAAGTAATTTAGTACTTTGGCCTTCTCCACGTCCCAAGTGTCCTGCTTCCTTCTGGAGTGGACCCACATTTCCCCTAGTCTTCCTTTAATCATTGGCATACTGAGAGAAGATTCTCTTGTCCTTGACAGCCCACAGCAAGCTTAATTCTATCAGAGCATTAGCTTTCCTAATCTGATCCCTGCCTGCTCACACAATCTTCCTCCCAGGCTACTTTTCCCTGCTTCTACCTTCAGCAGGCTTATGTTTCTGTGTCTGAATTTGTCCAGAACTCCTTGTTCATCTTGGAAGGCCTCCTGGCACTTCTGCCTGACTTCTTCTTTGTTGGGATGCATTTCTTCTGACCTAGAGGAGATGACTCTTGAATATTAATCAAATTTCTTGGGCCCCTCTTCCCTGTGGAAGTCTTTATCACACAGTACTCTACCTCTGTGTTGTCCCTTCAACAGCTCTCTGAATGGCTGAAGTCTCCATGAGGACCAGGGCTTGGGAACATAAGGCTACTCCTATCTGTCTATAGAGGGACTCATATACTTGGTCTTCCTGTTCAGGCCCCCATTATAAATGTCACCTGTCCTCCCTTTAATCCTAATCTGTAAACTCACAGTTGGCTTGCAACACTGGTAAGACCATAGCCCTGCAGGCATGTGAAGGTTTCCATTTTGTTTATTCCTCATGCTACATGCATTTAGCACAGAGGTACGTAAAATGAGTTCTTGATGAAGGGTGAAGCCACCTTACTGGCTTGAGCAGCTGGAATTCTTTTGTGCTGCTCTTCATGTGTTCTCCTGCTGACCTCTGGTCTCTCTCCAAGTTCTGGGCATCTCTTGCTGGCCCTGGGATCAAACTGGTAGGACTGGAATGAATTGAGATTTCTTTCTCCAGCAATTTTCACCTACAGCCCTCCTCACCAGTTTGGCAATCCTATGACTGAAGATTCTCTGCTCCCTCTCTGACAGATGGACCCCATCAGCCCACAGCAGACCAGGTGTCATGGACTGCTTCAATATAGATTTGAAATACTATATATAGTGCATATTAATAGTTTAAATTAGGAGTCTCTAGAATTTTGCATAAGTGCATGTTTGGATGTTTAATGAATGACTAGCAAGTTAAGAATGACATTTGATTATGCAGTATTAGAAGAGATCTTTTTATTCACAGTATTGATAATATTGTTATAGCTGGCCTGTATTGGATTGGTGAGAAGATATAGAGCTAGGAAAGGCTAAAGCACAAGTTCAGAGATTTACAAGTCTAAAAATAAGTAAGAATTAAAGCATAAAAACACCGCAGAAATTGTTGCAATTGTGGAGTATATTCCCACTCAGAATACTCGCACTGCCATAATTCCACCTGCTGATAAGTCAATGCGGCAGCAATAAAAGAGAACAAGAAAAAAAAGTAATGGTAGGAGGAACTGGAATATAGTGTATGAAAGAGTAAATCTGATATCTGCTAGATATTAAATGTGTTTACAATTGCACATTTAATTCTTTATAGTTTGCCAGACCACTTCTCTTTCACAGGCTGTGACAAAATAAATGGTTTGACCAGAATTTCAGTTAGTTCTCAGTGTTATCTCAGTCTTTGTATTCCAGCAATCATATTTTCCACAGTTAACTTTATATAACAAAGACTGTATAACACGTCTTATACTTACTTCATAGAGTAATGATCGTAAAACATGTATCTTTAAAAAAGTAGAACTTCGAGTTAAGGAAATAACTGGGAATGCATATTCACAAATAATTGGGAATGCAACACAGGCAGTAATTTAATCCTGAATATACCATATGTAAACAAAAGTGGTTTCTTATTTTCTTTATCAAATTTCTCATTTATTAGAATATTTGTATTTGAGCTGAAAAGAGTTTGATTTTATACGAGTTTAAAGAAAAAAATTCTCTTGTTTAGCAAATCTGATTTCAAAATCAGCTTCAGTACCAGTTAGCCCTGCACATGTAGTTAGTCCAGCATGACAATTACAAAATATTCAAGTATGAAACTTTAACTGCAGATTTTTACTTTAGTTCCACCATCTAGTTCTGTCAGAAATTTAATAGCTATTGAAGTTATATTTCATCATACATCATGAAAGTAAAACAGAATAGTTACAACTGCAGACATGAAATACAATTTATTTCTTTACTTGAGATGACTTTGTAATATCCTCTGCTCCTGCCTATTCATACCTGGTCTTTGACTAGAAAATTTCCAGACACTTCCCTTGAAGTGTCACTTCTTTGCTGTAAATTCACTGAGAACAAGCAAGCAGGGATAAAAAAGTCACTGTAATTAGTGCCAATCACTTTAGAAAGTACACTTAACACATTGAAAATACTTTAAAATTGGTTAGGAAGTTTATAAAAGCCATGAATTTAATACAGAAATAGGTAACTCTTCAGAGAAAATATCATACCTTATTTTAAAAAGGTTGAGACACTCATTCACATTACTTCATTATTCCACTGAAATATTTTTCAGAAAGTTTTAAGTAGCATGGAACAGACAGTGCTCAGTTTAGGTTTTACTTCATTATTTGCAGAATGAAAATGAAATAGCCATAAACTCAAA
Organism: Acridotheres tristis; assembly: GCA_037013685.1. NCBI lineage: Eukaryota > Metazoa > Chordata > Aves > Passeriformes > Sturnidae > Acridotheres > Acridotheres tristis. Next base: position 59,112,199 of record CM072919.1, on the reverse strand, counting down.
TTGAAATCTTACCTAGATCCTACTGAAATAATGGGCATGCTGCAACTAACCTCAAAGCATAAAGAATCATACCCTTCATTAGAAAGATGGGTGTAAATTATCCGAAACTAGAGAATACTGAATATTAAAATTAAATAGATATGATGTTGCCACTAAAAGAATTAATTTACAATCAGTTTCCTAATTAAAACCACATTTTTAATGTACTCCTATACATAACCAATCTAATAAAAGGTAGCTGTAAAGTTGAGCTAAATAGTCCAAACTCATGTTTAAAATGTGAAGAAAAGATGAAACTGTAGTACATATACATATATATATTCATATGTGACTAGAGACAGAATTTATACAAGAGATCAAGAACAAAATCTGAAATTGATAAAAATCCAGGAAATAAACTGGCCTAATATGTTTTTCTGCATTGTTAAGAATGAGAAAAAAAATACTCACTGGCAAATGCATTATTTTACTAGTCATTGTAGGTTATGAAAATAATAACATCCCTAATAGAAGGGAAAAACATAGAAGGTAAGTATTCTACTTAGACTACTAAGAATACTTAAAAACGAGAGATTTTTAAACAAGTGTATGTACTTTATTAAAAACAAAACAAAAAAACCCCAAACTAAACAAAAAAAAACACAAACAAAAAAACCACACACACACACACCAAAAAAAAAAAAGCAAAATACAACATTTCAAACTGCTAGAAAGCCCTTTGTCAGATATCTGGCCAAGCAGTAACTGAGTGTTCTAGCAGATATCCCAAACTATTACCACCAAACATTTCCTGGAAAAACTATAATTTGAATAGTTTTATGACCCTTTGTGCAACTCAGAAGGTGAATGCCTGGAGAAAAAAAGGGAGTGGGGGAAGAGCATAAAAAGTACTTTTTGCTGGTTTTTTTTGTTTTCCTTTCTCTAGTAAGTCTAGTGTACAAATGGAAGAATTTGTTTATAAACTACAGAAGACATTAACATACCATTACTATCAACAGCATATGTAGTTTGGCATTTTATAGGTTTATGCTGGTACATTTTTAATTGCTAAAAGTTTAATTTCCACATTTAGAGGAAGATTTTAACTAGGGCAGTTATGAGTTGCTTTGCTCATCCTGTGTAGACATTCTCAAATTTTCTAATTAAGGAAATCACCAGGTCTGCAACTAGCTCCCCTCAGTGAGCATATCTTAAGATAAATTTGTGCAATTACACCCTAAATTTCTGTCTCTCTTATTTCAGTTGAGATAGGAGAACATTACTTTTATTCAGCCCTTTTAATCAGTAACATTTATTTTAATCAATCTAACAATGACCAAAAAAAGTTTAAAAGGAAAGAGCTTTCAGACTTCAAGTCAGAGCATGAAAATCTAAGCTTAACTCCATGACATTGGTCACTCTTCTGGATTTGGTATTAAATAAAGCACATTTTGAACACATTTTGTCCATCTGGAATGGATTAGGCAAACTCTGGGTATACCTTATACCTTTTCCATCCTTTCACCCGCACAGACTAAAATTTTATAAAATAAATCAGAATACACATCTTGTAACTAACCAGCTGTACACTAAGAGTCAACTAATGGCATCAGAAATTAAAAACAACAGCCTTCTTATTAATTAGAAAACATTCCACTCACACCTTGTGCTTGTTAATTAGCTGTAAATAACCTGCTGGTTGACATTTGCCATGCAATAAGCAGTTTTTCAGATTCACTTCCTAGCTACTTTATTGTTCCACGAGTTCCCTCAAATCCCACAGAGTCTATTTGATTCCCTTCAGTTATAAAATGTAGAAAAGAAGTTTAAAGATAAAATGTATCATAATCTACCCCTCAAAAAAATCCAACCAACCGACCATCCAAACAAACAAACAATCAAAAAGCACTCACAAAAATATTCTCAGCCAAGAGTGGACACTTGAACAATATTTCCAACCTTTTTCTGCTAACGTGAAGTGAGGGAATAAAAAAACCCACCCACCACAGTTTATAACTGCCGCAGAAAGGGGAATTACATAATATACCAAGGGATTTTATTAATTTCCATCTACTACCTACTTTCTTATATCGCCTGTTTTATCTACTGATTTTTATCATGTCACAGCCTACAGATTCTCACCTCACAAAAACACAGAAAATGAGTAACAGAGAATTCTTCACTAAGATCTTCGAATAGGTTCTCCCCCCCACAGAATTCACAGTGCTTGCAATCTTGGAACATGGCTCTAGACCCAGATTTATCTAAAGTGAATCATCTACACACAGATCATGTATTGCTGTAATGGCTCTCAGTTGTTATGCTATGTCTCAGTCACAATTTATCAATCTTAAGGTCATCATTCCAAAGCATATGCCTCAGCGGAGATAGCAAAGACCTCCAGCACGTTTTTGACACAGAAGTCAGAATATAAAAGCTATGACAGTGGTGCCATATCTAGCAACATGACTGATTCAAGTGGTCAATAGGAGGTCTCTAACAAGGAGTGTAAGGAATATATCCTATATAGAATCCTTGGAATAAATATTCCTGTGTGAAGCACTGTACCTCTAAGATCCCTTCAATTCCCTGAAAACAAAGATGAGTGGGATTTTAGTACTATTATTTAGAAAGCAGGGTCCTTATATTTTATATATCTGCAGAGACAGGCACACATGCCTCTCGGCTTTTCAAACCTCTCCCTCAATCCTACACATGTGGTCACAAGAAAATTAAGTCAATGGACAATGTTATCATTTTTGTACAAAAATCAAATAAGGAAACACAGTCTCCTGTCAGGGGCCTAAATTCATCTTAAGGAACTCCAGTAGAACAAGCTAAAAGGCTACACAAAAAACAAGGGTAAAAACTGCTTAGTGGACTTCAGAGTCAAGTAAGCAAGAAACAAGACACAGAATTACTGCTTGAAATTCGAGCTCTTCTTACTAACAGAGGAACTGGCCACAGGATGAGGATCTGAGACAAGGCTTCATGAGAACAAAAATGCTTTGAATCTATAGATTTATTGGACAGTGCTAGGAAATTGTGCTCACAGATCTCACAGGCACAAGAGTGCCTTTTATAAAAGAGGAATCTTGCAACAACTTAAGAAGCCCAGAAGAAAAGTTGAAAATGCCTCAGAAAAGAAACATAACAATCTTGGACCTGCAGGAGTAAAGGAATATGCAGAGTCCTGGCTGGTTGGCCTCATCTCACTACCAAATGCCTTAAGCAGTACAGAACCTGATGGGGGAACATTATTTATTATTACAGAATAAAAATATATTATTAACCTATAGGCGACTATAGGTTTGCCTACATGCAAAAGGGCAAGAGTGTCCATTAAGCAGATTTCCTTTTAGGACTGCTATCTGGACAATGCAAAACTATCCCTGGCAGCCTAAAAACTCTTCATGTTATTAAAAAAATTAAAGGCATGATTGTAGTCAGCTCTACACAGGTATGCAAAATGAAACAAGAAATGTTTTGTTCCTCTTGAGTATCTACAGCAATGTAAGAAACATTTCTGTTTTAGATTATGAACCACAAGAATTACAGGAGTTTAGAATTGCTGCTATTTAAATATACTTTCTGTGCCCTAAGAAAAACTGGCAGCACTGGCCTGCACATTGGATGCATCTCACAGATAAATGAAAGTGTCCCTTACCCATAAGGGCACATGAATGAGGAAACAATTGGCTGAAGCACTGTGAAATTAATCTTATGCATATACAATAAACATAAACCAATTCTGTAAAATTCTCCCCTTGAAAGACTCGAAAAATTCACTGTGTAACAATGCCAATGCCTCCCATATGGGCGTCGATAGTATTGCTAGAGAAATGCTGCATACTAATACTGGTGTTAATGCTAATAGCAGCCATATTACACTGCTTAGCAATACATCTACTTAATTAGTTACAAGTACAGTAGTACTACAAAAATACAAGTGTCTATTAAGAGAGAGTTCATTCATCGTCTCACAATATTAGCATATACAAAATCACTTAAGACCCAGACAAATATAAAAAAATATACCATCTGTTTTCACTCTTATCAGTGCAACCTGCAAGTCAAGGTGTATTTTTTGGGAAGTTTAAAACAATTGCATCTCACAGACCAGATTCTGTCCCTTTAGAGATACACACCTCAACTTCCCCCTGAAACCTTCCTTTCTATGGCCTGTCTGGTATGCCTTTTTACTTGACCTACTAATATATCAGGAGGCAGAGTAATCTTCCACCTCAGCAGCAAAACACTCTATTTGCTGCAATGTTTAGAGAGTCAGCCTTCGGATAAACAACTATTTAGTACCTGGGCAAATCAAACTAACCCTCTTGAGCTATTGAGAAATGTAGCACTAGAGAACACTTCCAGTGTAAAGGAAAAACAAAGGGCATTAAAAAAAATGTTTCACCTTCTCAATCCTGATAGAAAGTGTAACCTAGAATCCAACCTTCTGGTCCTTATTATTCTGTGTAGGTGCACAGGAAAAGGAATAGTTCTGCTCATAATGTACAGTTAACAAAGGCGTTCTTAAGCCTACATCATGATATTTAAGATCAAGAAGGAAACAACTGATTGAAATGGAAGGGGAGCTTGGTTCAAAAAGATAAGTAAAAATAAAGTACACTATATCTCTTAAGTTTTGTGGGTTTGTAATCTATGGAGACCTTACTCCTTAGAGAGTTTCTGAAGAAACAAAAAGAGGAAGCAGCCTACCAAGGAAGGATAAAAAAAAAAATCATCAAATAAGAACTAACTTCAAAAAAGCAAATTGATATCTCTACACTTGGGTGGGATGCACAAGCTTCAAAATTTGCCCTGGCTTTTAAAATTACTTATCTGACAATCTGACATTGTCCTAAAAAGCACAATTATGACATAATAATGCAGGAACATAGGAACCAAATGCAAGAGCTCTTTTTTTTATCAAAGGATTTGAGATTAGACATCCATACAAGTTTTTCTCCTATTTTTATTATTTTGTAGTACAAATTAATTTTAAGGATTCACTAGGTTTATCTAAAATCTTCACAAAAAATGTCTTAACTGCATTACACCAAAAATCAACCTCACAGTTCAAGTCTGTCTGCTTAGTATTTAACATTCACCTGCCTCCAAGAACCCAACTTGGACTGTTTTAGGATAAAACATTGAAGTCTGAGACTTAAATATATTATCTTACAGGAAAAAAAATGTAGGTGATACACAATATAAGGTCTTACTTAGACCAGTCTCTGGCCTGTGTATTTTTAATTAGGAAACAAGAAGTTTTCTTAGCAGACTGCAGGGTGGCTACAGGACCAGACAGGACCATACACCAGGCACACCAAGCACAGGCAGGCTCTTGTCCAAAGACTGGTGGCTCAGCAGGCAAGGCAACACCTCCATGGGACTTAAGAGATCAGTTTGACATACCTCCACCCCAGCCAGGCTACCTGGCTTTAGCATACAGCTTGTTTAGGATACAAATCCACCTGCATTGGTCAAGCAGACACCCCTAGAGAATGTGCAGCCTTAATACTGTTTTTCCCAGATCAGACCATACCATCTTTGAAAGCAATAGAAGGGACAGCAAAGAAAAGCTGAAGTGTTGCCTTCATTTACATGGTTGAAGATAATGATTCATTTTCCTAAAGCCTTTGCCCCACATTTCAGATGAAGGCTGTTGTAGTTGCAAACTTAAATGCTTAGCTAGGACTCGGTAATATTTTCAAATACATCAAATTACTTACTGAAAAGTCTGGTTTTAATCAGCACAAAACTATTCATAATGCTGAGCTGAAACTTTCCTACTTTCCATAAAATAGAAGTACACACAATGAGCAAAAATTGATTCCAGTGTCAAAGTCAATAAAAATGTAATTACTCCGTACAAAGCAGAGCAGCATCAGTGGGACAGATTCAGGAAACTGCTTTCAAAATACTATTGGAGTGGCTAAAAGGTATCCTAGTGTTTGGTAGTATAGGCTCAAATTCCTATGTATAGACGTGATTATTAAGACCTCTCCAGTACATTATGAGTGTAAAGAACCATAGCTATATCCTTCTCTTTCACATAAAATGCCTTAAGTCTAGTTCATCAAGTGAAAGATAGACAACAGAATAAAAACAAGTATATCAACATTTCACTAATTTATTTAGAATTATTAAAGTGGATTTTCATGTTTATATTAATGTAATTTTGTCTTTATTCATTCCAACCCCAGAAAGAACTATCTATTCTTCACATAACCTGATTCATTTTATTAGTAACAGCTGGGAGAGCTAGCAGTTTCAGTAAAAGCTTGATTTATCCATTCAGATTGATTAGTGCAGCCCTTGTGATTATTTTAAGGAATTACAATTATTATATAAATAAATTCATAGAAGCATTTTGTTCTGAAAACATATATAACTAAACTTTATAAAGGTAGGTATTACTAGCCTACAGACACAACATTGAGACACTTTGTTGATTTAAAAAACAGGTATATTCTTAGAGGTGTAAACTTCTTAGAAGAAAACTAGGAAGGTATAAAATTCTTACATCCTTTCTAAAAGACAGCATACACATGCTACATACTTAGATAATTATAGCCCCCATAATGAAGATTTTTAACAATGTCCTCAGTATTTATTGGTTTTTGACGAAAAAAGGTAATTTTGAATAGGTATTACTTATGTTCTCTCAAAACTTTCTCCTTTTACAGTTAGAGGTCTGCAAGTTAACACTGGCTTAAGCTTTTGTCTGGAAACATGGAACTATTCAGAACTACACTGGCAACATCTCACTGGAACATCCTACCACATCAGGGAAGCCAGTAGAGAATATACAGTAATACAACACATTAAAGCACGAACTGTAATTTGTAGTGCCAGAAAAACACCAACAAAGTCAACCCTAGCAGTAAAAATACCGAGTTGCCAATCTAGTTTATATATATTGAGGAGCTTCAACGGACACAATGATACCACCCATGGATTACACTTTTTCACTTGTCTAAATTATACCAGTAAAAGTTTCATGTGTAGTAAAGCTGTAAACACATATTCGGCTTCAAAAGTCCCAGTGAAGAAATTACTTATATGCACAAAACTGATCATAAACAAAAGACTTTGTGAAAAATTAAGACCTTAGAATGCAACTATTTTATTTTTCATTTAATTCCATTTATTTGTATTAGAGTTTAATCTTCTTTTTTACACTTCTTGAAATCTAAAAGCAGAGTCACTCTAGCATTTTATCACTGATTTTTACTATGTGGTATTTAAGATCATATATAACAATTATATCTGAAATATAAATACAAAATACATGCAAGTGATTCAATAGCTTCTATTTCCTCTCAAAAATAAAAATATTTGGTCATTATGCAAAACAAAATTAAGAAAAAACACCACCTTTCTCAGGGGGATAGAAAAAAAATGAAACTTCAGAATTTTATGCAAAATTAAACAAAAGATGCATTATTTTAATCACTATTTCAGTTTTTCTGCAGTGAATGTAGTGAATGCAATTATTCCAAAATAGGTTACATACAAAGCAGTACAGAATTTGTCCTGGAAAGTAGAAATCATAATAAAAAGATCCTATTCCAAATTAGAGCTGCTGCACCTGCTGCTACTTAAAAACCAAACCAAAACAAAAAAGAATAAATAGTGTCCTTAAACAACAGTGAGACTTATCTCCTGTTAAAGTACAGTTGCCTACCCCAAACTGCAAAGGGACGGACATGAATGTCTTTATAAGGATCACAAGATAACAGTGCAAGCTATGTTGAATTTATCACAGTAACAGTGAAATAGAAGCAAACAAATGGGTACATATGCAGGCTTTGAAACTACCGATTAAAATTGTCATTTCTCATCTTAATTAAGCATGATAAATCAAAGCAACTACAAAGCAGAGTCTCATATTGCTGGAATCTGCAAGAACCTGTTTTCAGAGAAATGCTCTTAAACTAGTTGAAGCTCTGGCTTGAAATTCTTACAAAAACACTTCGCATGGTTAACAAAATATTTTTCATTCTGTTTTGTTCTTTGCGATCTTATGAATTCTTTCCAATTATTAAAATATAAAATGTTCAATAGGATCCATCTTTTCTACTGTAATACTTTGCCTTGGCAATTATGAAGTGAAAATAACAGCAGAAGCAAGTGATTTGCAGATCTTACTTTTCCAAATTCTTAATCTAAACTTTTAATAATTTGATATTTTTAAGACAAGCCAAACTTAAAAGTTTCCTCCTTTTACGGCTACCTACCAAATACATTACTTTGCAGCTAGCCTCTAGACATATATATGCTAAGAACAAGAAAGCTACAAGAAATAAAATAAACACAATACTTATAATGACCATACCTAGTAATAAGAACCGCATTATCATGGTGGGCAATCCCATTTTCTGGAATGGTGTTTCCATCACTTTGGTGGGAGAGAATGGATTTCTGCCACTTACAGAAGCTATCGAGGGACTTGTCTGCATGGTGGTTTATCTCCAAGTTTGGCTGCAATACAACATGCATACCAGAAATGTTCCAAACAAATTACTAAGGTCAGTTGTTAAGCCTTTTGAAAACTAAAATGGGACTATAATTAGAAGCAGTGGTTTCTAGGAATAAAATCTTCTTGCCAAATTTTATTTCTGTAAAATCTGACCCCAAGTTCAGCTGTGTATTACTGAACCATCATTCTTTCTGCTCCAACTTTAATAATAATTTTGTCAATACAGAAAAAAAAAAAATCAAAATATAGATCTAAAAATAAAACTGACATCCCCGAAGGTGTAATAATAGTCACCTGAAGTAAGAATACATATCTTTGAGATGATACGCGAGGAATATTCCTTTGAACTGCTTCATCTTGATTAAAGAAGTGAAAAATTACATGATAGGTTTTGTACTCAGAGGCATCCACTTCAAGCTATAATTAAATAACTCTATATTATACAATCATGTAATTTTTATTTCACAGGTATAAAGCTTAGCAGAACAGCTCTTACCTGATCTTCAGTGAGGACAATCAAACGTGTCACTATAATATTCACAACGTTTCCTAGACTGGAATCACGATAAAGTTTGGCAACCTGACCTCCAGAAAATAAGAAAAGGCACAAAGTCAGACAAGAAACACTACTTGCTTCCTAAATGGTTAAAAATTAACCCAGTTTCCTCATGTAATTCCATAATGATTATTCATATCATTGACACCTAAATACAAGCTATACTTTTTGACCAAAAAAATGACCATTCAGTAAAAAAACACCTTTTGAGTCAAACTTTTCAATTTTAACTTTTTATACCTTGTTTCATCATTTACCCAGCACAATGAGCATTTAGAGTGTCAACATAAGCAGAACAGAACTAATCAGAATGTATTACTTGAATTCAAAATTAAAGACAATTTAAAAGTGATCACAGCATGCTTCTTGACAGAAAAAGTACTGCATTCTTCCCAAAATGCTAAGATTTTCAGTATTTAAACTACTCATTCCTGCAAGCTAGTAGACATATTAAAGCATTATTCATGGCAATAAAAAAGCACTTGGCAGGTCCATTATCATTTCAGTACACGCTTATTGATACGAACACAGAGAAGGATGAAACTTACAATATTCATTACACTCAAAATGTAGTGTTCAATGTCTTTGCGACCATGGTATCCCACCATCATTTTGTCTGCTACTACCAGCGTTTCCACAAACCGTTCAAGGCTTACAGATCTCTTCTGTCGGCTACGACTACTTTGTGTGTCATTGACTGGAAGCGAAGCTGGAAAAGCAGATGCATCACTCATCCACCAAGGTTTGCCGCTTCTTGTGAGGTCTTCTAGGAACCAAAACAATTAAATACTTGAGAGGGAGTCACTAGTAAAACTCATTCAAATGCAGCTGGTTTATGTTGAGATTGCCGTCTTCAAGTTTCTAACAAAGAAGTCTTTCTTGAGGTGAAGAAAAATTAAATTTATTTATTTTCTAAATTATTTTTAAATAACTTGTATAATGGAAAGTCAGCTTTGGGCTCCAATAATCTCAATTCTCCTTAAATTTGAATTAGGATGATAATCTTCTCTTAATAAATCTGATTTTGCACATTTATGTTACTATTAAAGATTAGTTATAATTAACCACAAGAACACATCAGAATTTTAAGAATAAGAACATGAAAGCTGTAACATCTGGGAAAAAAAAATACTAGAAACCAAAAATTCAAAATTAATGTAAAAGTTATCAAAATTTACTAAGGAATGAAACATGCTCTTAAAACACTAAAAAGCTTCTTCCCTCCTGCAGAAGTCTGTAATTTTTAGGCAATTAGGTTTACAGGCATAAAATGAATCCATTTTCTCTTTAGAAAGTTAATATATTGCATTTTATCTATAATCTAGTGATAAATAAATAATCTAGTGATTTAACTGTAATAGAATGTTTTAAATGGTCTGACATGGGATAATTGCTATAGTTATTTCAACACAAATTTCAATTCAAATATGTTGATCCTTTTTTCTTTCAGGCAAAAATATAGGAAAATATTTCTTGTGTGCAAGAGATAAACTATTAAAAATCTAAAGAGCTGCAATTATTGGCAAAACAAACATTACAAGATGGCATTCAATTCTAATTCCTGTCCTCAGGCCAAAATCAAATCCATCCTTCTCTACAAAGGAAGGAAAGGATGGATTCAACTCTTGGACTTTTTTAGTGTGTATCACATATCCCTTTTCCACAAGGGCCAACACAGATCTCGAGCTGAAGTTTAGAAAAGTATATTGTTAGTCTGGTTTTATCTAAGTAGGATTTCAAAATATCAAAGTTATTCTTGGTATTTATAGATGAGCACAAGAACGTTACCAGATACATTTATAGCTGTCTGAACAGGACTGCTCAAGTGAGCAATTTCTGAGATGCATCATTACTTCTACTAAAACAAGGTCAGCTAAGGATGTAGAGATAGAACCAGTAACTCCCATAAAAAAAAAAAACAAACAATGCTTTAGGCAAGTCAGCTAAGCACACTGATTTCAAAGAGAAAAACTGCACCACAAAGAATGTATGTAGGTCAAAACCAGGAATACAAACCTTCAGCAGTCCCACTGTTGCAGTGTTTCACAATTTTTGAGGCTACAGTATTGGCTCTAAAAGGCGCATATTTTAGAAAAGTCAAAAAAATTTAAATAAACCTGGTAGTTATAAAAACACCAATAACAAAATTGCCCTCATTCTGCAATGGGTATAATCCATTCTTAAAAAGCCCTGTACAGGTATTAAAGCCTGGTTTGGATTCTATAATGACTACTAAGCTTTCTCCTGTTTTTCACCTCTATTGGAGAAAATTCCAAGTTGCTTGAATTGTTCAAAGATTTTAATCTCACTTAAACAGTGTCTTAGGAATGTCTGGAATTTTCTCTGACAGCTACTGTACTAAATTTTCTAAAAATACATTCTTTTTCAAATAACAAATGCTGATGGTTTGTGATGCCCTTGGTGTGCTAGAAATGCAGTACTGCTTCCACATTAATTCATTAATTCACACAAATTGCAAATTATTCTAAACATTTAAAAACTTCTGCTTTAAAGCATAAAACTTTCAGAGGAAAAAAAGATTTTTTTTGAATCATTTTCATACTAACTTTCAAACAAAGGACTCAGAAGACTCCACAAGAACAACCATTTCTCATTTTATTATCAGATGAGAAATTTAGGCTTCAGCTGATCTCAAAGTAATGAGAAAGCTGAAAAAAATCCTAGCACTCCAGGATGTATAAATGCTTATTCTGCTTCTCTTTAAAAAAAAAATTAAATAATGGTGACTAAATTATTTAAATGCTAAAATATATCAATTAATGAAGATCTAAATTTATTTAACAAAAATGTTATGTGGCAACTTACATCATTCTTTCATCATATTCATAAGTTAAAAAGAAAAAATTAAATTCCATTAACATTGAACATAGTTATCAGGGAGTAAAAAAAAAGGCAAAAATAAAAGGGAAAAATAAAGAAAAAAACACAGAAAAATACTATAATTGACCCCAAAATAATCATTGCAGAAGTGTGAAATTGATATTGGGTGGTGGTCAAGGTAGAGAGAAAGAAGAAGAGTATCTCAAAATGCAGTAGCGAACTTCTTATGTTAGATGATGATATTTTGAAGCGAAACATTATGCTGGTTTTTTCTAAATATTTTAGCACCATTATTTAATTTCATGCATCTAGCATCTTCTATTCTACTTTAAAATACACCAACTGTAAAGTCTGACACGACTGGAATCACTACATAAATCAAAAAATAGTAGAGCTATTCAGAAATAATCTGCCACTCTGCAGCTTTCGAACGTCAGTTTTTTGTTGTTTCTAAATCCTACTCAAATACAGCATTTTGCAAGGTAATTCAATAGTCTCAAACTTCATTGAAACAATTGGAATTTGGCAGTGGAAACTTCTTATCAAGGCCTTAGTGATTTCAGCTGCATTTATTAAAACATAATTAATTGGTGACATACATGAGACACAAATTCAACGTTTTATATTTTGGATGTTTTAGGTTAAAATGCTTAAAATTGAATTTAAATTAGGGAAATCTATCCTGTGCTCTCATCTGATTCTCCAGGCCTCGCCAATTCTCCTCTTGTATTAGCTACCATAATTCTACCATTGATGAAGTAGTCCATCACTTAATCATCTCAGTCAATTCTGATCACGCTTTCACCAAATTCCGCTTTCTATTCTATTTTTGCAATTTTTCTCAGAAAGGTCAGAAACTACATTCCCCTTGTCTCTGTCAACACTTTAAAATCCTGACCATTCCCCTGATGGAGAACAGGTACAAAATAAATTAGGTTATAGTAGGGGAAACCTGACAAACAATGAATAGTGGCACAGTTACTCAAGCAGATTCCTCTCTCATATAATATTAGGAAAACTGTTCTGAAGATAAAGTTAAAATCAGTCTCTAGACAAAATAAATCCTATGCTGCCAAAAGGCAGTTATAGCTTTGTTACAATTGCATTTTAAAACACAAAATTGGACTGTTCAAAACTTCAAAAACCAGTCAAATTTCCTAAACATCACTGAATACCTGGCTTTAATCCTTGGGTGTGAAAGCTGCAAAACTGAAAATTAATATTTAACTTTACATTTTAGCTATTTTTTTCAAGTATTTCAGGATGTTTTGTATGCTATTTCCCTTTAAGATAAGGCTGCAACAGTGCTCAGAAAATTAGTTTAAAAGGCTTAAGTACCCATGAGGGTAAAACAATGTCATCTGGAAAACCAAGACCTGGCAGTCTTGGCAGAGTAAATTTTTTTAGACATTTTAATGGTGTGGAAATAGTATACAGAAAAATAAGAAAAGGAGAAACTGAGACGAATGAGCATCATAATAATCTCAGGCTTGTAAAAAGCAGTGCTTTAGTACTTCAATAATTAAGAATTTTGGGCTATGAAAATTCAGTGAGTGCACAGGGGCTTCCAAAACAAAGGCATCATTAATTATACAAAGTAACAAATGCTAAATATTATACCATGTTTTACAAAAAATGCATGCAAGATGTACAGCTCTAATGAACCTGCGATCCATGCGACAGATACCACCAGAATAACAGAACACACTCTGACAAAATCAGCTGTCTCTGCTTCATGGCTTTGAGGAGAATGGCTTCTAAGCATTACTCTAGAAGACTAGATCCAAGAGAGGCCAATATCCTTTCTTTTTTAAGGATATAATAATGGTAAAAATTGCATGTTCCTACATTTCAAAACCTTCCACCTATTTCAAGAGGCTTAAGTGACAACTCTCCCAGCAAAATGAACATGTACTAGTTGCCTTATTTTACAAACAGTTAGCAGGCAGTAACATTTAAGAGACTTGTTTTGCAATATTAGAAGCACGTCTATTGAATAATGCTCTCAAACTAAAACAGAAGTTACATACATGAAGTTTTTTTCATAATAATTCCATAAACACAATTAACTGAAACACTCAAGAAAAAGCTATCTCCCAAGAATGGGATCTTGCAGACAATTTGTGCTGTAAGCTTGACAGCCGGTGCCACTAAACATTATAAACTCTAGAAGAAGCTAAAATAAATTACATCAATGAACAGTGATACTATTTTATTTTATGATTATTGTCAGTCTGCCCCATGCACTGAATACAATTGCCTAGGACTGAACTTTTAAGAATAAGTTATGACTCAAATAGCAACAATTAACAAGGTTAGAACATTTTTCTAGCATGTTAAAAAATTACTTTTTGTGCTCTGAAAGAAATTGTCAGATTTACTCCACACTACTTCAAGAAGCTAGTTTTCAGTTTAATCAAGGCTTATGTCAGAGTGCTTGGAATGTGTATCTGCAGAAGTTATAACTACTTTACAAAGAAAATATCTCTCCATCAAAATTATATAATCCTGCCCATAAGGCGCATGTAAATCACGTATTTTACTATAATGGAATAAAGTCAACTAACTGGACCACAAACCAGTACAAAATACTGTGAACCTCTGTAAGCAAGAAAGATGTGGACTCAGCTCCAAATGTATTGATAATCATAATGCTGACATATTTATTGCATATCAAGTTTCTTCAAATGAGATGGAACACATACTAAACATTGAGCTGTAATATTCAATCATGCTTTCCTGTTGGGATATGAAGTACATTTATACACATTTTGAGGAAGCCTGTTCTCATTTCTACCACTGTACAAAACATAGGCATAAAACAAGACTTACTCCTGCTGTCTTAGTTTTTGAAATACACTATATTCTCAATCTGAATCTGAAAAAAAAAAAAGAAAAATCAAAACTACTTTTCAACAAGACATTACCTCACCCAGAAGGAGGATTCTCATATGTCTTCTCCACTATGTCTTAAATGTGAAACAAGCAAGATCTTAAAATACATCTCAAGTTATCATTTTTTAAGAGGAATGACACTCATTCTTGTTTACCTGAGACTCCACAGTGACTGCGATCATAGAGGTGTTGCTGGTGCATGGTAGATTTTTTGTATATAACATGAGGATGACCATTCTTGTAACTATAGTTACTAGAATCTTCTGTTATATTTCTTAAAGGCTCAATAAAATACTCATCCTCTTCTGTAGCAATGACTCCATGCTTAAAGAAGCAAATAAGAAAACAGAAACTTACAATAGACAATATGGAACTACTATCACAAAGTTTAACTTTAAAATACATTCTCTCTGAAGAAATCCACATCTAGAAGCTAACACACAAAACAATGCATGAGCCAGCCCTCCCCTGCTGATTTCAGTATGAGCAGGGTAGGTGCCTATAAACAAGACTGAAAAAAAATAAAACTATCATTGTCCTATTTCTAAGGTACTTCCACTTTCTTCTTGGTAGATACAGTTAAAAAAGTAAGAGGTATTCTCATAATATTACAAATAAACTCTTCAGAGATGTTCTGAAACGACATGATTCATATCCATTAAAAATTACACCAAGCCAAAATGGCCATACTCTAATGGCGAGTCCAATATTCCCCTGTGATGCCACACTGCTAGATGCTTAAAGCCAAATACTTCATCAAAGACAAACACCAGGAAGGATTAATTTTAGAACACATATTCAAAGAAACCATTTTTATTTTACATCCAAACAGAATCCCAAATCTGAACTACTTAATAGAAATCAAATTATTTATATTAACTTGTTACACTGTCTACAAAGCATTTATTCCATAAAAACTCTTGCCACAAATATAGCAAATAAGAGTTATTTCAGACTTCATTCTCCATAACAAATGAACGTATTTTCCCCTCATAGTGCAGTGCAGAATAGTAGATATTCTATTCTCATAATTTTCACATTTGTGAACTCAGCTTCTTCCAAACAGGAAGTGGTTTATGGAAGAAAGGGGAGATTTCAGGCCAACTATGCAATTTCCTGAACCTTCAGCAATTAAAACTGAACTTTAGCAGAAAATCCAGGTTTGGATCCTTTCAGATATAGAAATATTGGGGCATAAGCCCTGACAGATTTCTACACCAGTTTGCTAAATAAAAAATTCTGATACCCACATGTAGAAAACTATGAATGTATAAACTTTCTACACAGGGACGAGTTATTCATCAGACAGAAGCCAGGAAGCAGGAACTTCTACATTCATATCCTGACTTGATAAATCACAAATTTCTACCACACCTTTTATCAGTAAAACAAATACTGCACATGAATCTTTTTTTTAAGACTTCTATGATCAGCCATAAGACCATTTGCTCCATATCTGCTCTAAAAATCATAAAGCTGTTTTCAAAGATCAGAGCTTGTCCTTGTATCCTTGGTCAAAGCTCTCATCCAGCTACTGTTTTGTACATAAAATGCCCACTGCTCTTCACTTCTGAAACAACAATATAAAGCTTACAAAACAAAAAATCCCATGTAATACATCAGAAACAAGTGTTTTCCAAATAGAACTCTATTATAAATTGTGAAAATACACGTATGAACAGACCGTAGCTTTCAATTACTCATTCCTTACATTGTGAATGCAAAAATAAGTGTTCCTCTTTAGTGGTATTTTTTGTTACTAACTCAGTTATTAACTCACAAGGTAGTATCAGGGTCTAAATTCACCTGGAAGATGCCAGTATCAAATTCCTCTTACAATGACGTCTTGTTACTTGAAGTCTAAGATTTTACTAGAAAATAAATAATTTACTGGTATACTGCTGCTTAAATAGTATTGAAAATATAAACCAAATTGTAACTGGGTTTGCCAGATGTGCAGAAAGAACCTTGACAATTTGGACTGCATCCAGTCTGGATGTCAGACATCTGGGTTCAAGCGAATCCTGAGCCATTGTAAGCTCTGGTATTATGTTCCCACAGGAAGAGAGTCCTGCAGAGTCGTTCTGGCCAACACCATCAGGCTGTCTGCTCCATGCCAAGCCTGAGGAGACAGAGGTACTGTACCATCCAACCTGTGGCACTGTCTCTGAGATAGAGAGCATCCTAACTTAAATTCCTCCACACCATACGTCCTTCCTGTCTGTACACAAGCCCAGCCATGTTAGCAAGTCTAAGCATAATGAGATAATTATGTCAGGTACTGAAACTGGTAATTATAAATTGTGAGATTACCTCAGTGAAATTAAGTCAATTCAGACACCATAAACACTTAATTGCAGCACTAGTTCTCTATACAAATTGCATATTTGCTCCTGCAAATAACTAAAGAATATCTGAAAACAATGGTCACACTTCCTTCAGGTACCAGCAGTGAAACAGTAAGGAGAGCATCACTACTTTTTCCAAGGCCTAGCTGATATCTGATCTCATTTGCCTAAATGCTATGGTGTTTAAGAAAAGACGTTTTAATTTAATAAGACATTTAGTTAAGGAACTGCACATAAATTTTAACATAGATCTACAAGCAGGTAGTGAAAACATGTGTGGTCAGTCGCTGCAATCAGACAAGTGATTCAATAAGCACTGGAAACACACTGACCCTACGTATTCCCTTTCCATAAGCTTGGCATAGGTGTACCATTTTAAGCCTAACAGTCTTTTTGTTTGGAAACAAAATTGTTCTTCCAGTGCTAAATTGATGCTAATTGATGATAATTGAATCACAGTGATTCAACAGTGAAATCTCTGATTTTCAAGAAGCACTCTAAATTCTGCAACTAAAAAGTACCTTGGTGATGGCCAGCATATATTCTAAGTTTCAAAAATGCATGCTGCTAGAGATACTTGCATTGTTTATGTATTCAGCAATGCCTGATTAATACATAGGGGTAGTACATTATTATATCCAAACCAACATTCTAAACACCAGCTTTGATTTATAATCCACTATTTGAGGAAAAAAAAAACTTCAGTTGGAAAAGCAATTTGAAATAATGCTCTCTTAAAGCATTAAAATGAATTAATTTTTATTTTCTTTTTAAGTATTGCTATTATATTTTAACAGTTCATAAATCAAACTTCTGCTCCAAAGCATCAGAAATATCATTAAGACATAAGAATGACCAGAAAAGGTTTTGACATAATACCATGGATATAAGAAACAAGCTGAATGCACCAAGTATGTTACTACAAGGAACATTCCCAAGATTATTATCTAAAACAGATTGTTTGAGGTCCTGTGTTATCCAATCCCACTACAGACTGCCAACTCATGCTAACATATACAAGGTCTGGTTCCAGCAGTTTGACATGCTCAGACAAATCTGTGAGTCCACATGGAGTTTCCCTGAATTTGTGAAAAAGAATCTTTTTCTGTCAGGCTGTCCAGCCAGGGCCTTAACCTCCTTCAGATGGGGGACATCCATCAGCTGCAAAAGCAAATGGAATTATGGGGGACAAGTAAGCACATGCCTTTTTCACACAGCACTATAGTTTGACAATTTTTCCACGCCTTGAATCTTTTTAGGCTTTATGCTTTATCCATTTTTAATATAAAGTACTAGTAATGGAAACTTCTGAAAACAAGTCAGTGTTGTTCAGTATGTCAACAGCTGGCTATTCACCATGGTTTTATGACTGAGGAAAAAGATTGCATTATCTTACTGTGCTCTCAAAGATAAAACAATAGAGATCTGGCCTGAGACAGCACATCATGGAATCTAATAACTTAAAACCTTAAAACTAAAATAGGAACAGCTTGTATTTAATTTTCTGAATACTAATCTCATACTGCAAAAATATATTAGCATCAAAGACAGTCCCAAGGACACTGATATACAATAATTTCACGTACAGTCAAAAATGCGAAAGCATATGTAAATTATGATCTATAAAAGGAGATGCATTCTTTAGAGTAAAATTTGCTTTGAAATGAGCTAACGCTTAAGAAAAATATTCGTAATTTATAAATGTATGTATTTATGGATACATGAAGCAAACATTAAGTCTTCCAGCAAAATAATTCCCCACTGAAAAAATAAGCTCATGCTCCTAAGCCAGAGTAACATACCTGTGCTTTCTATCATTTCTGTTTGGATGGAGATAACTGTGCTGTCCAGCACAAACATTATGCCATGCATGAACTTCACATATATGGGAATACTGCACGTTTTACATTAACCATTTACTTGGGACCACAGTAGCCTCAAAATAGTTCTTACTACAGACCTTTTCAGCTCAAAATTACAAAATTTGCTACCATGCAAGACTTGTTTGAGCACTCAGTTAAGAGCTTTGACACCTAGTAGAGGACTAAGGTGAGTCAGAATGCAAAATTTGGGTTTTGGTTGATTCCATTACTGAAAGCTCCAGAACTTCTCTGATATCTGCTCCCCTCAGAGTCAGTCAAACTCCACTACCCTGAGCTGAAGTTCTTCTCCAGCTAGTATACCATCATTTACTTTCTCTCCTTCAGCATAAAATAGCTTAGAAAATGCATCCGCCTGGCTGCCTTGTACCCAACATCCAAAGGCCCTAAAATGCTGCTCATTGTAGGTTCTTTCATGATACAGCCAAACCTGCAATCCATCCACAAGGGTAGGATCCACTACAGTAAACATGAGTTTGGAAGCCAGCAAGCCTGCAGACAAGGCCTTCAATTTCCTCACATGAATGCTCACTGGATTATAGAGCTTTCCTCACAATTTCAGACAAGTCATAGCATAATCAGATGGAAACTGCTGGACTGAAACTTCAGTAAGTAGCAGTCTATAATTCTAGGGCACTTGGTAATGAGAAATATAGAGGGAGAGGCTGAAACAAGCAACTGACTGCTTGTCACTTTTATTATAATGAAACTGAGAGAAAGCCCTCCTTACATTTATCTCAAATACAAGTGTTCTTCAAAGTCATACAATATATCTTATTTAAATCATGTTCTCACATAACCACTCTGAATAACTAATAAGAATAATTCAAGATGTTCAATAAGGGGAAAAAATTTGACCTATTTGCCAAAGGACAACTGGAGTAAATATATTGCATATCTTTTGTTTATGAGCAACATTCACTATTAAATATAACTTACTACCTGCTTCAGAGTTAAACTTACAATGACTGGCTTTAATATAGATGTTAATAAAGGACTATTAGAATATGATTGGCAGTCACAGACCAGCAATCAAACGGGAAAATACAATAAATGCCTTAAGTACGATGCATTCTGAGCTACTGCTAACTCTAACACAATATTGTCTTCAATATTCACTGCCAATTGCTTTGCTTAACATGTTCTAACCAGCAGCTGCATAACAGAACATTCATCAGTAGGAATTATCATTTGAAAATAACTTTGTGATGCATTTATCTGACTGGAGTGGTAACTCCCATACGCTCTGATCTGGAAGGCGCTGCCAACGCTGGATGGCAGAAGAGTTTCTGTATAGTAGAGGATGGTATCAAGTCAAGACTACTGCTGCCCCATCTGTAGGATTCATGCCTCTGAGACAGAGCCATGTGTCACCCTGCTGATGTTTCTGGAGCAACACAGGAGCCTCACATGCTTGTGACCCAATCTTCCCAAGACATGGAGCACACACCTGATATGTGAAGTCCCAAGTAAAGAGGCATGACCATAAAGAAAGTCTTGTGTGCCCAAAGACTAGATTAAGGCTGCCTTAACACCTGAAAGGCACATATAAGAACTGACAATAACCACAGCCACTGAAGATGATGATTTAACTGGGAAGCACTCTACATCAAAGTTAACTTACAAATTTAACATACTGACACCTAGAATCACAGGCAACTTCACTCCTGCAAAATGGACAGCCTGAGGGCAAAGGGAAAACACACTAATTGTCACCTCAGGATGCTGGGCACAGAAGAAAAAAAAATTCTGCTTCCTCATGACATCTTCCATGCTTTTTAGAAGAAAAGAAGTGCTATAAGGAGCAACAGATGGGCGAAGACAATAGGAAAATACAGGTTGTTCAGTGCTTCATCCCACCTTTATTTTCCTAGCATGAAAGGAAAACAAGAGTCAGCTAGGGCAAGGGCAGGAGCTGCTGGCTCCCTTAGCCAAGGTCAAAGAGGAACTGAAATGGGATAACCATGGCAACTACTGCAGTCTCCACGGGGACCAACTAGCCTGTGCCATCACTTAGCATGCAGAAATCAGCATAAAGAGGCATGCAGCCTCTTTTAAAAAAATGAATCCTGAAAGAAGGAACTTTGTCTCCATCATATTTTTAGCTGAAAAGAACTCAAGCAAAGATGGAGCGTAGTAGCTTTGAAGCCTGAATAATTGTGATGAGAAAAAAAAAAGCTACTACATGGAAACTGCAATCAAAGTTAAAATGGTGCTAAATTCAGACCTATCTGCTATAAGTCTACATGAACCAAATAGTAATACCATACTCAATGGAACATCATTTTAGCTGCATTTTTTTTAAAGTGTCCACTTAGCACTAGAAACTCCCTTTAATATTTTTCCTCAGGAACACTCTGAAATGTTAAACTAAACTGTATCAGGCATATCACAAGTAGCTGGATGTCATGCAACCTATCTAGGTCTGAAACAGCTTGCTTTTTTTTGAAAGTAACATCCCAAGAAGAATTACTCAATATCGCTTCCAAGGACAAAAGAGAATTTGTTCAGCAAGTTTGCATAATCTTTTTTTTTAACTTAGCAATTAGTTAGATCAGCCTATTCCTAACAAGAAGATCGACCAGCATTCTACCATAACAAAAACCAGAATGAGAAACCATAATATATATGTATATTTTTACTAGAGAAAACACTGGCTCTCGATTTAATGTTTCGTAATCATGCCTTTCTATTTTAGTATTTTGTTACTCAATAGGCTGTGTTTTAACTTTTTTGCATTCATTTTCTAATTTCTTTTTCTGTGCATGTACTTCTGTCACGTGATCAAAAGATCGCCAGTAAGAGAAGAAATGAGAATACATCAGGTAAGAACTTCTAATTCAACTTCTAAATGCAAAAGTTTACAATTTGTAAACAAAGTCTTTCTGGCAAAAAAGGTTATATAATTACTTTCTGATGTTGTTACTTTCTAAAGACTTTTCATGTTTTGAATTTATAGCAATGATGATGTCTACATCAAGCAATTCCTCTTATTTTATTTACTTAGTTTTTAAACCCAAATACTCAAAGACAGTGAGTGTTCAGTCCAATCAACATATCCCTTTGGAGATTCAGTGTGCTGGAGGATCCACAGTTTCATCCTCCCTGCTCCTTGAGCTTGGAAGGGTCTTATAACTGTAAAGATCTCAGCACAGACCTAATCCTGCAACCCTAGAGCAGACATTATAAACACTAAAGAGGCTGCCTGCTAGAAGACTACAGAACTGAGCCTCAGTACTTACATTAAACTTGAAAAACTGACACCTACTTTTCTCCGGGACCTAGATCAGGTTTTAGGGGTTTTCTTCCCTATTGACTTGCTTCCCACAGGGACTCAAAAAACTGAAACATATGCCAATTTAATTCTTCTTCTGTACTTTAAAAAAGGACAAGCACACTATTATACTATAATACGTAATATGGACTTACCAGACCATTGCAGTTGCTTAACGCCACTTTAGTTGTGCTATGTTGGTCTTGCAAATATCCTGTGTAATGACAGTGGTCTAAGAAACCATGCTTCCATTGTGGTCCATCTTTCCCCCAGTACTCTACTGTAAAATGTCTGGACACCAAATCTGTGTTGAGAGTCAGGTTTAAATGAAAGTGCTTGCCATAGGCAGAAAGTTTAAAATATAATTTAGATGCGGCCAGTTCTTGATCATAAGGGTCTGTGCTCCTCCTCCTTCTTGAGGGTTTAGGATTTTTCACAGTAAAGCTGAGGAAGGCTCCATTTTGATCAACCCTTATTGGGATTGTTAGCTGGTAGTGTTCAAGGTAAGACAGGAATTCCTCTTTGTAATCAATCACAAGGTAAGACAGTCCAGGGAGTGGGCATAGAAGAGAAGAAAATATAATAGGAAACAACAAGTAGTAGCATAAACATAGACCATTTTTGGGTAAATTTCATCACTCTCATTAGTAAAAGTCATCTTCAGGTAAATGCACGATGCAGCACTTTACAAAATAAAATAAAACAAAACATTATTTTCTTTCTTTGTAAATCAAGAAAATGTGTTTGAGTTCCTATTAATTTGCTTATCACTGGAAATATGGAAGTTTTTTGATATCTATCTTTTCCTATTTAGCAAAAATATGTAAATAATTTGGGCTAACTTAAGAAGGGCATATTTTTCCCAGTGATATCATTCAAAGACAAAAGCTATAAAATCCACTTGCAAGAATACAAACAGTAGTAATGAAAAGGATTATATTGTAAAAACAAGATTAGATTCTTACTTCCTAGTCTAAAAGCATGTTAATTTTATCATGGCAAGTCTCTCAAATATTATCAAGTATGTTTTACGAGATTTAATTTGCAAGGCTTTCCTACAGTTAAAAGTAGACAGAGAGAAATTAGAACAAGGAAATTTAATCTGTATGACAATTAATCATGATAAAACTACGAGCAGAGCCCAGATGAGCTCATGAATTATATAAACATGGTTTAGAAAATATTACACAAATACAATGCAAAAATACATGCTCCTTGCCAGCTAGAGAGATCAGACCCCTACCTTGAGAACTGTATGAAAGCCTGTTTTTACTGTGAAATTCCGATGAAACCATGACTAGGCTCAAAATCCATGTCCACGTCTTCCAAAAAATTTCCATAATTTAGAAAAAAACAGAAAGTTCTTTTTTCTTTCTCCTTGGAGAGCTACCTGTGTGCTACAAAGTTAACTTCACTCCAGAATCGCACCATAACAGGTACATTTATTTTATACTACTTTCAAATTAACTATAGGATGTTCCACTTTCTGGACAGGTACTTTCTTCTATAGCTGCAGTCATTTTCTCAATTCAAAGCAAGTTTTTGTAAGATTCCTTAAGATATGAGACAGATGTTAGATTGGATAGTTACTGAACTTGCTCCATTTCTTTTCCTGAAAAACAGAAGAATATGAGTCAAGGCAAATTCTACTTAAACAGATCTGTGCTGTAAAATACTAAGCACAGGGCAGTATTTTGAAATAATATTCAGTATCAATTTTATGGTCACATCCAAGGTCACAGTCTCACAAAAAGAAAAAAACAGAAAAAGAGTAACAATTAACCTTGAAAAGCAGATCCATACAGCTTATGATGCATTATCAATTTCATGTTATTTTCGTGAATTCTTACACCTATTGTTTCTTGTAGCTCAAATATCGGGTTCAGACTTTTTCTATCTATAATCAATGCTATGCACTTATTGATTTCAACTGTTAATAACACATCTCAATATATTGGTAGATAAAGGAAGAACCTGGGAAGGAATCCAGAGTACAGTTATCTGATCTTTCTGAATCATGTATTTTGTTATTACTCAGGCCAGGTTTCTGCTTATGCAGGCAGAATTCCCATTCACTTAAATGGGAATGCTGCATGCTAGGAATATTAAAGAACAAATTTTAGTATCTAAAGTTATTAATCATACACATTCTAATATTTCAAATACTTGTTGTCATTTTTTTTTCACTTACAACACTATCGCAACAATAGCAAAAAGCAGCTCTAGCTGCAGCCAGGGATTAAATGGAAGATCCATGCAGTCAACTAACAATCCAGTATTATGGGACACCAAACTATGTGTTGTGTCAGCTGGTACTCATCAGTCCACTTGAACACTCACAGCACACCTGTGCACAAACTCTACTGAGGCAGACAATGGAGAAACAGAACACCTTAAGAAGGGAAGCTTGTTTAAAAACCAATTTCCACAAGCATAGAGTCACTTACACATGCACCACATAAATCTGCCTTTCTAAAATTCTGGGAATGATTTACAACATTAATTCAGACAGGTAATACAGCTGCAGCAAATGGATTACTTACAAAGGTTTTATAAAGAACTGTAACATAAAATCTCAAGAAAAAAATCAACATCACCCAAATCCTATTTACCAACATAACAATGAATATCTAGATAATGTCTTAGCCAATTTGAAACCCATCTAATTACTAATGTGCAAATGAGGTGAATCTGACCTTTAAAAAATCTTTCAAGACAACACCCAGGATTTAATCATGTTTGTAAAGAGACTAAAAGATACTTTGCAAACATGCTTTGTGCTTAGTTGTATTTCTTCCTGGGGAAGCATAAAGACTTTGTGATGCCATTCACATGCGGCAAAGCCTCAAATGATATTAATAAGAAAGCCCTCTGTTTGCATTGCTATGTAGAACCTTTATTTCCTAGCTCATATTTAATTACAGTTCTTAGAATTTTGCAAGTTTTCAAGATACATAATTAAACCCATACTTTTTTAGCTACATTAGTACAATAAGTAATGTACCTTATTTCTAATCTAAGAATGTATTGTTTTAAATTCTTGTCACTGAATCTTGCTTTATCCCTGTTTGCTAATGAGCTGCACTTTTTTCCCTGTGTGCATAGTTATAATCTGATACAAGCACCTCTGGACGCTTCCTGGTAAGCGGCTCAACCTATTTGGTTTATCTCACTCCATATAATCCAGTTTCCAGATGACTGAATACTTCTGCAGTTTTTCTCTGAACCGTTTCCAATTCATCAGCATCCCTTTTCATCTGCAGACACCAGACTGGGCACTGTAGTCCAGTAATGGCTCGTTACCACCATATATAGAGGTAATATTGCCTTACAGCTTCTACTTAGCCAAAATATCCTAACAGGGAGCTCATGTTCAGCCTGCTAAACTGCTAATAAGTTATCCTAACATTAAGATCTCCTGAAACTGCAATATCTAAGGAGCAAGATAGCTCAGAATACTGGACATAAATTAGCAGTATCCATTGTTTAGTACTATTATTTATTATTTACCCACAAATGGCCCACATGATGGACTATAACCATAGGTCAACAGTGTCAAACAGTCACTCACATCTAGTGTTCTTGCAGAGGTCTCTGAAGTGGTCTCCTCCATTTCAAGCTTCACACAAGACTAATCTCCTTTCATATCAAGCTTACTGAAAGTTTCAGCAGAATTTTTTACCTCTCCTTCAAAAAACTTTATCGCCAGTTTGACCACAGATGCAAGCTGACCATATGAAGCTATATTAATGTTTCCAATCAACGATTGGTAATGGATGTGAATGATAAAACAGTCAGGTAACTTCAAGACAAAATACTCTAAGTATGACATTTGGTAGGAACCTCAAAGTCTGGACTCTGTACCCTTTTTGTTTGATTTTCACCTTCTTTGGCAGCCTATTTTCACTGTAGGTTGTTGTTAAGATGCAAAATTTGTTCAACACTAAGCTTACAGTAAGAAACTGCTAGTGTGTCATGTGGTGAACTACATATTCACACACTGGTAAATGTAGGTGTGGCTCCATGTCCTCGGCCACCACCTAAAACCACAGATCCCATCTAACTGTATGAACTCTGCCAGACAGGAAAGCAATAGTACAAGACGTTTTCTGATGCCAATGAAAAAACAGCTGCACAGCACTGGCATTTCTGTGAAGGCACTGATAGTAAGTTTGGCAGTCCTGTCACTGGTGTTACGAGGTTCCTACCCAGCGACACTCAATGAGAAGAAAAAAAGGCCCCAGTTATTGGAGCACAAGTCTTATGAGAGGCGGCTGAGGGAGCTGGGGGTGTTTAGCTTGGAGAAAATGTGGCTCAGGGATGACCTTATTGCACTCTACAACTGTCTGAAAGCGTAGCCAGGTGGAGGTCAGTCTCTTCTCCCAGGCAACAAGTGACAGGAGACACAGCCTCAAGCTGCAGCAGGGGTAGTTAGGTTGGACACAAGGAAGAATTTCTTCACAGAAAGGGTGATGAGACATCGGATGGGGTGCTCAGAAAGGTGGTAGTCATGATCCCTGGAGGTGTCTAAGGAAAGCCTGGACATGGCATTTGATGCGATGGTCTAGTTGACAGGGTAGTGTTCGGTCGTATGTTGGACTCAATGACCTTAGAGGTCCTCTTCAACCTATATGATTCTGTGATAAAGTGGACTACGAGAAGGCGACCAGCCAAACGACTCAGAGCAGTCACTATGGGAGCCTCCATCTAAACAAAGGTGCCTTGGGCAACTTCACTTCACTTAACCTGAAGGTAGCTTAAGTTTTAGGACAGGGAAGCATCCGAGATCGATGTCCCAACACAACCGCCATACCAGGGGCATCCACCGCAGAACCGACGGGTTCCGGAGCGCTCGGCGGCGGCAGTGCCGACATCTCCCGTTAGCGGCCGAGGTGCCAGGAAACACACGGCACCACACGGCCGCATCACAGCGCCCAGACTGCTGCTACGCCTCGGGGCGGGGTCGAGGAGACCGACGATCGGGAAAGCGACCCGCGGCTCCGGCGGGCGGGACAGGGGGTTGTCCTCCACGGCCCCGCCCCGGCGGCTCGGCCCCGGCGGCTCGGCCCCCGCCGCCTTCCCGCCCTCGGCGGCCGGGCCGTGCGGGCGGCGGGAGCCCGCGGTGAGGCGCGGGCAGGGGCGGCCGTGCGCCCGGCCGGCACTACGAGCGGTTGCTAAGGAAATGGGGAGGGCGGCGGGAGGACGGGCATCAATCACACAAATTCAATTACAGGTATCGCGGCTGGCCGTGAAAAGCTTCGCGGGGCTTCAAAAGCCGGGGATTATCCGTGCCCCCGGGAGCTTCCCCAGGCGAGAACTGCGACGCGCAGACCGCGCCGGGAAGAGCTCGGTGAAAAGGAAGGGGGGCCGGGAGTGGCGGGGACAGGGATGCATACAAAGGGAAAAGATCGAAGCCTCCTCCCCGGGAATTAACCAGAAGCCGAGGCGTGAGGAGTAAAATTACTGCAGTGCGGGCCCCGGCGTGCGATGGGGCTGCCACCGTATGAACCCCCCCGCCAGCCGTGCCGAGGGGGCAGCTGTCAGTGCATCTACCGAAAAAGCAACACCCACCCCATCCCCCCCCAGAAAGGAAAAGTCAACAGGCTAGGAAAATGCACGGCTACACAGACAGTTAAACACGTACACACACGCACATTTTCTGTACACGCCTGCACACACAGAGTTAAAAACACTGGTGCTGAAGAAAATTGGAAGTCACCAGACACACATCCCTCAAAAAAAAAATCAGAAGGAAAAAAAAAAATCCGTCCTCCCTAGAGAGGCTGAAGGGAAGAGTCTGGTTGCTGTGGTGGAGCTGATCCTAAAGTTAACTTTCAGCAGCCCATTTCCAGACAGCAGCGCTGAATCTATTTGGATAAAACGCGTGTGACCCAGACACTTGGCGTTTGGCCCAAACGCGTTGCACCGGCAGCCCAAATAAAAACAAGAGTCTGACTCTTTCCCTCTCTCTCCCTTCTCTCTTATACAACAATGAAAGTAGCGAAGACAAAATCCGCACACACATCGCCGGGGAGCGAGAGCCCACTTACCTCCTCCCACCAAACAAAGTCCCTTTGAACCCTGGGCGACTGCGGAGACAGACATACACCGACAAACACGAGTCCGCGGGGTTAAGAGTCTGGCAAATCCCAAGCGGCTCGAAGTAAATCAAAACCACACGCTTCCATCTTCCTGATGAGCCCAGCGAGAGCCCGACATCCCCGCCAGCATCGCTGCGGGACGGCGGCAGCGCCGACCCTCCAAGCCCCGGTACAAAGTGTGCACTTGTCTGACCGCGGCAGCGGACACCGCTGGACACGGCACGGCCGAGAGCGGGGCTTCCTCACCCCAGCAGCAATCCGGAATAGCCCTGGGTTGTCGCTGGGGCTTGGGGGCTGCTTTGGTTTTCATCTGTTGTTTGGTTTTGGTTTGGTTTTGTTTTTCCTTTTCTGCTTCTACCAACGACTTAGTATTCAAAGTATAACAAATCTTTTTAAAAATGCACTATTCGAGATGGTACTTCATCAATCACCTCTCTTATCGGTTGAAAAAACCTCTCACCCCCTTCCCCCATCTCAAGGTTTCTCTCTGAAATTACTCCAAATGCACCTCGCCTAATGCAATATAAATCTCCCCCCGCTCCCCAAAGCCCTACACGCACCATTATTCGGGACACAAGAAAAGCAAAAAGTTTCATTGAATAGTGTGAAATCTTCCTTACCGTTTTCATCTTCAATTTCTGATATAAAGTAAGTTTCAAACAATAGAGATTGCACAGGACGATTCCCGTATTCCTTTCTGCTTTTCCCCTCTGTGCAAGCAACCATCAGGGTTATATTCTCCAACAGAATAAAATTCTCTAGCCTTCCTAAAGGGGTTTTTAGAAAACGGGTTGGCTTGGCAGGAGGAAGGATGCCATCAATTCACCCAAGCTATCACCCTGCACATTTTGTCTTTCCAACAAAAAAAAGGGGGGAGAGGAGGAAGGAGGGAAAAACAGGCTTATATTGGGGTGGGGGTGGGTGCCCTCCTCTTGAGCAGCCTCCTCTGTGCAAAATACCATGTGAATATCATCCGAGTTGGGGGGGGAGGGGGGACCGGGAGACAGAAAGGGGGGAAAGAGAGAGGGAGCAGAGGGGAGGCAGGCAGAGCAGGAAGGACTCAGGAAAGTTTGGTTGAAGTAGCCCCAGACCTCCTCCTCTGGCTGCCGGCGCCGGGCCAAGCCGAGCGCGGCGGCAGCGGGGGAGCCTTGGCAGCCTCGCCCGGGGGACGGCGCGGGGCCCGCTGACGTCAGCCTGCAGATGTGCCCCGGGCCGCCGCGCATGCGCGCCCGTCACGTGGCGGCGGGGGGGGCAGGGGCGCAGCCGGGGGAGCGGGAGTGGGAGCCGGGGGGGGGCTGTGGGACCCTCGCCCAGAGCCGCCTGAGGGGAGCCCGGCCTGGCCCGCCCGGGAGAGCCGCGGCCGCAGGCACGGCGTGCCGGCGGCAGGCGCCGGGCACGGGCGCTGCCGGCGGGTGGCGAGGTGGGGCGACCCCCCGCTGCCATCGCCCTGCTCGTCCCGCGCCCCGTTACGGGCGGTAATGAAAGGAAAACTCTTAAGCACCATTTCCAGCGGAGGGCAGGCGGTGTCTGGAGCCTGCGCGGCCAGCGGCAGCCGGGCCAGCATCGCCCCGAGGCCGGGGGTCCCGGCCCTGCCCGCACAGCGCTTTCAGTTTTATTTGCGGTGGGGAGCCGGGCGGGGGTCGGGGCCGGGACCGGGGCATCGTCTCCCCCTCCGGCAGGGCAGGAGGGTGCGCATGGAGCGGGCAGCTGGCTGCATGCGAGTCGCCCCTGCTCCGGGAAGCCAGCGGTGCCGGCGACAGGGTCACACGGGGGGAGCGGGCCGGGACTCCCACTCGCCCCCTAACCACCAAGTTCATTTCCGATTGCCGAAAAAAGAGAGAGGAAAAAAATCCTAAACCTAGGTTCTAAGGTTTCAAGCTTCTGCTAACTTTCCCAAATGGTGCGGGTGGCTGCTTTCCTCCCCAGCCGGAGGTAGTAGGTGTAATTGCACCTTCTGGTCACTCTCTAATATCTGGCTGGACTGTGAAACGATTGTGGAGAACGGTCCAAGAGCACAGCTACTCCAGGACTTCTCCGAGCATCGAAAGAGCAGGATCGGCCTGCAAAGTCAAACAGCCAGCAGGACTCTGATGGTCAGCAGGGACTGGCTTTGTGGCCTGTGAGATGGTGAAATCAGAGCCGTGGCTGACATTCATCGTTTCAAATAAATTCTAAATGATTACATTTGAACATGAAGCCCTGCGATAGTTAAATTACATTTTATATACAAGTATGTGAAATTTCTTTTAACTGCAGCTCTGACAAAATAAGCACAACGTCCTAGGTAGTCACCTTTGTCGTCACTCATTCTGAAACAGCCCAGCGAACACTTACTTGAAAGATCCTTTTACCGTCGCCGGGCAAATTAATGTAACCATGGTTAGGGGAGTACTAAAATGTATCACTGCATTGAAAACCGGAGCTATAAAGTCAATGTTCCTTGGGAATAGGGGCATTCAGAAAGAAACGCTTTATTCTGGAAGTGCATCTCCAACCTGCTCCCCCCAGGTTAATTGCTCATACGGAGGGCGCCATCCTGCGTCGGCGAGCGGGGGGAGCGCCCGGGGCGTGCAGGGATGCCGGCGGCACTGGGACGCCCGGGGGGACAGTTCCGCCCCTCTTCCTCTTCATCCTGTACGTGCATGAGCAGTTGCCGCTTTAGCGGGTACGTCTGACTTCGTCTGCTTCATTACAGCAGCTGTTTCTAACGCTGAGAGAAGTATTTTTTGTTAAAATTCCATAGTTCCTTCTCCTGCAGATCATTATAGGCGATGTTCTCATGGAAAAGCCACCGGCCACGACCTGCTCGGATGCCGCCAGGAGTACCTGAGTCACATCACCTATCTCCATGGACAGACACTGTGACAGGTTCTGCTCAACCTTTTCTGCAAACTCACTGGTACATACAGAGAACAGGGACAGTCTATCCTATTGAAAGGACAGACTGTGAAGAGACTTTTTTTTACACATTCAGCATCAGAACCAAATAACCTTTTGAACAGACAGACGCACATCACAGCCAATTGCCTCATGGCTATGGTATCCTCGGGGGATTTGGGAGACTTGCCTTCAAATCAGACCCTGCCTGAATCAGACTCAGGAATGTTCACGTTGCTGTCTGACGGCTGAGCTGGGGACTATTCTGGTGTTAAAGACTGGCCTCTTCGTGGTTGGATCTGCTCCATTGTGTATAGCTGAATAAATACTCATCAAGCTAAAAAGAAAGACAGCTTATCGCTGTCTGGTTAGGGTCCTCACATGGATTCGACTCCCTGCTCTAAATCCAGCAAAGCAAAGATATATGGACTTTGCAAAACTCAGCTGCTTGCTCAGACCAACAAGTTATTTATTCCCTGTTCCAGACAACTACATTTTCTTGCCTAAGCCCACTGGTGTGTGTATATACCAGTCAAGACTGGTCTATTACCAGGAAAAGCTTTGGCTCATCTTTAAAAATTCCTGTCTGTGATTAGTTTCTGACAGAATTGCCATTACAGTTTGACTTACCTGTTCTGCTTTATTGTATAAAACAATATTTCAGAGTGAAAGTCATTCAGATAAAAATAATGAGCTCATTTGGTGACTTATTTTAGTCACCAAATATTGCCTTGCCCCAAATAATATCCATGTATGTACATTTTTATAAATTGCAACTTTTTAGAAAAGAAACTTGCACAGGAAGTAGTACACAGATTCTTAGTATAAATGTTTCTTTGCTGCAATTAGAATTCTTTCGAGAAGAGATAGTAATTTTACTCTGAATTCTAGTACTATGTATAAACCATTTGGGCAACTGTGTCTCAGAAGCTCTGAGCAGAATTACAAACTTATTGAGCACAAAGGATATTACTCTATGTCTTAATCAGTTTCTTAGTGTTTGCTGATCATTAGCCCTTTAGTATGTTAGCCAACAACTTTTAAGATTGGGAAACACTCTCTTTTGTTTAAATAAATATTCATATTGAGCTTGAATTTAGAATTGTGAGATGTATTTGGAGGTATTTGGGGTTAATTCCAGAAATCTTTTTACTGAAATGACTATAGAAGTTAACAGTGTTTCTGTAATTTGAGCTTTTTGTTACGTGGACATTCGGATGTATATGCTTGACAGTGTGGTTTTTTGATTTGGGGTTTTTCTCAGGTAGTTTTACCTGACCAGGAAAGATCTGAAGACTGTAGCTTATCTTATTTAGAAATATCCCAGCAGTGTTTGTGGAGAGAGTAAACCTTTTTAAGAATTATATATAAAATGATGTTATAAATTCCATAAATACTGTAAAATTTGAATGCTGTATATAATTAAAATACTTCAATTGACCACAGAGTTGAAAAAGTAGTAATGATAAACTTGCATTTATATGTGCTGTACTTTCTGTGCTTGTAAGGAGAAAAGATTTGATGTGCATAAGGGCTTCATTTTTCGTCCCCTGAAATGAAAGATTCTGGGGGTACTTAAAGACGATTGTGCTATTGAGATCCAGTATCTTTCACTGACTTTTTCTTGTAAATAGTCTGAATTCAGACTGCTTACAAATCTCATCTTCCTGCAGGAGGAGATCTAAAGCGCCTCTAGAAATGACCCCAGGCTATGTATGTTCAATTGTGCCTGCTACATTGCATTTCCGGAGGAGAATGCACATCAAAGTGTACTTTCAGTTGGAAAATGCATCCCTTTTGCATTGAGCTGTTCTTGATGGCTAAAACAAAATTCACAGTGATGCATTTGGCTTCAAGTAGGGTTTTGAGGCTACTTCTGCCCAGCAATGCAATATTGCCAAGAATGTCTTCATTTAAATAAGAAGAGCTTTGCCAAAGGTAGGACCCCCACAAGCAGCTGTGTGTTATGCTGATGTGGGGTTTTTCCTCACACAAGCCCCCTTATGTTCGCAAGACCCTGTGAATCTGGCCTACCCGATTATTTTAGTTTTAGATTTAGAAATAAAGCTGGAAAACTTGATGTCAGTTTGACAACCTCCGTAATGTCCAGGCCAGTTTCCTCCTCGGTGAACACAGATGAGACAGGGCAGAGAGATCAGAGAACATGCATGCAGTGAGAGTAACACCCAAAACTTGCTCAAAACGTGGAAGGGATCCACAGTGAGAAAGGTAGGATTAAGTATCTATTAAACCTGAGATGATCTTCAGAAGACTCATCAAATTGATCAGGGAAATCCTATAGCAGAATAGATTGCCTCAAATTTTGCAGGCAAATAAGATGAAACAGATGCTATCCTCTTTAAGATTAACATAGCAAATAAAGAAAAAATATCCAATAAAGTTCCACACAAGAAGAGGAACAATAGTAAACAGAAAAAGAAAGATAAATCAGATGAAGGGGTTATTTTTTTTTCAGAGTTTTTTCTGCTTTGTCTATTTCCAGCTTTCCAAGTCAAGAGAGAGGTACCAGAAAGAGTAGGTCAGTAGGCAGGTTTAAAGGGAGCACTTCACAGCTATATGTATTACAGTTTTTCTGTGTATTCTCATTTTGCTATTTTTCTGTTTCCAGAGAAAGTTGTTCATAAGATCTGAACAATCTGTAAGACTTAGAGAGTACAAAGCTGAGACAAATTATACAATATGTGGAAAATGTGTATGTGGAAAATATCTATGAAAAAAATTGGCAAATGGTATTCCTCAAAGATTAGTGTACACAGAAACATATAAAAGCTGTGCAGAAAATCTTAGGAAATACATAAGAATTCAGTTATTTTAGTTTTAGAATGAAAGATCTGGAATTAACTCAGAGGAGGACCTGGCTATTACCATGCGGAACGCTGCAACATTTTGCAGTCTGGCACTCAGCTCCAGGAATGACTCTCCTAGTGCAGAATTAGGCATCTTGATCTCTCTGAGTGACTTGTTTAGTTTCTGAATTGAAGGAGAGCACTGATGAGCATCACAGACTGCTCATTTAGTATCTGCTGAGCCATGTGGTGATCCCCCTTTTCTTGATATGCTTTATATAAAAATGTGGACACATACACCAATGTCAGAGATTGTAAAACTGGATCATGCAATGAGCACAGATTTATTTTGAATGGAAAAAACTGGACTTTCCATATTCCTGGACTGTATAGGTGGAAAAGATTTATTAAAGATTCTGGAGCATACTGTGCATACTGCTTTGGACGCAGATGACAACTTTTTCTAATTAAGGTGGTTTTCTGGCATTCTTTTTATCACACTTTCTTGCTATAGTTTATAAATGGAAATATCTTTCATACATGCTATTAAGACAATGGTTTGAGGAAGAATTTCTAAAAAATCCCAGTACTCACCTCTCCCCTTGTAAATTTTCTGTGTCACTCCAAAATGCAAAAACTTATTTTGAATGCTGTTAGGCATTATATTAATGTGGTTAGTAAATGTGTTTTAAATCACTGCAGATTGGTGAGTAGAAAAAACTGCCATATAGGCTTGTCCCATTTTTTTCCCAGTTAACTCAAGTTGTTTCCTTGTAGGTGCTCTTGGAGTCAAACTCCAGAGCCAGATAAATCTTTTGGTATGACCCAGCAGTTGGTTTTATGTCAAAAGCAATCCTCCGCTCCTTCAGTACAAATGTAAGAGGAATAGCTCAAAACCACCTACCACTTCCCACTAGTTTCCACTGGCATTCACACACATAGAAAAGAATCGACTGTGCTGTTGACTTTCACACTGGGGCAGCTCAAGCATACATATATTGTATTTAGCTGCTCTGCTGTGAGGCCAGTGATCTCCCATGAGAGGACAGTTATAAAAAGAAGTTGTAGAAAAGAACAGTTACTGATCCTCTAGTAGTGACCACAGCTAATTGTCAAATGAACCTCTCAAAGACCCCTGATATTTATAGGAAGCTTGGGAGAAAGAGCAAATACCATGATGCTTGAGATTTATTTAACACCTTCATAGTAATTAGTGTTATGAATATCTTGTTATTCCTCTAAATATTTTTGTCTTGAGTATATTTTTGTTTGATATCTGGTAAAAGGATACAGCTACAGTCTAAAGTTTAAACTGAAGTAAAGGACTTGAAATAAAAGATCAAAGGTCGCAATGTAAGTTTTCCAGCATCACAAATATCTTCTTCATATTTACTGAAAACTCAGCTGTGCATTAAAATCATAAACAAAATTTTGCATCTAAGGAGTCAAAATATTACCTTTCTTAGCTATAGGCTTATATTCTAGGCACAATGCATGAATTTAAATATGAACTGGATTTGGCATACTTCTGTTCCTGCTATAGCCATTAGGGGATTATTAACATTAATATGCAAGTTATACTGCAAAAGGATAAGATTCAATTTCTCTCAAAAGCTTTCAAGATGCCTAATATTATGATTAAAGAGACTAGTACAGTCTGTGCTATCAGTTCTAACATGAAGTAATAAAACCATTCAAAGGTATGAAGATGATGGTGTGGGACTGTTCACAGATGCCTGGGGGCAAAGAAAGAGCAACTTGAGCATGTGTTTGTACATAAACACACTTACATGATGAGCCCAGTTCAAAAGAGGCCTCATCCTCTTTGTGGTCATCACTGCAAACTCTGGAATGGATTCACACTGATTCTTGCATCAACCTTCTGAGTTCTTTTTCAGCCAGAATAAAAGTACTCAAAGCAAATGGACTAAAGAAATCTACAAGGTTTGAGAGAATTTTAGACATTTATTTTTAGCTCACTGCATTCACAGTTGCATGTACACAATTTCACCCACAGATTAAGCTATCTGGCAATAAATAAACTTCTGGATAAATTATTGCATGAACAATGAAAGTTTTCTGCATTGATCTAACTATACAATTTACACAACTCTTCACATACATCTTTATACATCTTCTGTATAAACTTTGGCCATTTAGCCAACTTAACATTGTATTTGCAAGAAAATTCAGGTAAACACATAAAGAGCACCAACACAGAGATATCCCACCTGCAGCTGTGTGTTATGATGAATTTTTTTCCTGCTGTCATTAAAAGCAGGTCTTCAAGGTTTGCCTATTTCCCATGCCAGCTAGTGCTTGAATAGTGCAGAAATGAAAGTTTAGTTTTGTGCTTTATCAGATATCACTGGTGTTTCGTAGCAGATTAAGTGGGACTGCAAGAGAGGTGTAATTAAGCATTATTTTTTTCATAATTCAAGGATCTTCATAACTCAGTTTAAATTCGTGTAGGAACCCATCTTCACTACAGCTGGTACAAATTTTAAGGCCAAAGTAGCATTTGATAAATTTACAAAAACGTAGTATATTTTGTAAAAATGTATTTTACACCCATTTTCTCCACTGCTGGGCTGCTTATTCCCTTAGCATTGGCTCATACTTCTTCTGAAGTATTATTTTTAAGCATCACCTTTGGGTATAGCCTGTCACGTCTAGACACAGGGTATTTCTATTTCTCATCCTCCAAAAGCTGTCCCTGAGCTATTCTTTTTCTCTGTCCCTGGATAGAATATCTGACTTTCAGAGGTGAGAATTGGGATTCTTTCTGAATAGCCTTGGGGGAGGGTACAGGGGTAACCTTTGCTCTTGCTCTGCCCCAGAATCTCGGCTTTGCACATGAATGAATACTTTTCTACTACTGGGGTCTTTCTTTTGGGGGATGAAACAAAAGAAAGAATACCAGGGATTTCACTTGGTGCACTATCTCTGCAAAGGTTTTCTCTGAGACTCCTTAAAAAAAAAATTCAGAAGCTTGAATTGCCCAGTGTAAAACTTCAAACAAGCAGGTCAACCCAACATTCATCACACTGTACTCTACAGTAAATCACAGAAATAATTTTCAAACAAAAATTACTTACTAGCTGCATGATTTCTTACCAAAGATGGGATGTAAATTGCATTAGTGTAATTCTTCTGAAGTACAACTGTAGTTTTGAAGATTAAAAGTTATCTGTTCACTGCTGCTTTCTAAGAAGAACAGGACCAGGGGGGGTTTTCTTGTCTGTTTTTGTTTCTTTCTGGGTTTTGTTGGGTTTTTGTTTGTTTGTTTGTTTTGTTTTAAATTCAAGAATTTGGGGAATTGATTGAAATATTATATGCAGAAAAGAATATTTTTGTCTTGAGAACAGGACTCTGGATGATGAAATGTACACTTTGTTAAGTGTAATTAGATAATATGAATGTTTTTTATAAAAAAAAATCCTCGTTGTGCTTGTGCTATAAACATGACATATGTCCTAGTAAATGTGCCTGGATGCATGTCTTGCTACCGAAGTGTCTTCTGCCCCTTGCTAACATTTAGGCCTCTGAGCCTCTCAGAAGCTCTTCCAGTTTTTGCATTATATATTTTACATGAAAGACAGGAATTAATCTTGTATGACTCAATATGAAAACCTGTAGAAAAGGATACCTTTTTGTTCCTATTTTCTTGGCTATAAAGTATTTAATATTACATTTATGAAATCTTACAGTGTTTTCAGGTGAGTGAGTGACACTGATCCCCAATACTGACAATAAACAGCCATCAGCAGTGGGTTCAACAATATATCATGGCTATTCTCATTCTGGCTCCCTCTCTGATCCCGGCTGAGGAGAAAGTGAATTCTTCCCCTGACCTCTGAGACATATTAAGAATATTAATGGTAAATACATGCATTACTAGTGATGTGTATCCAATCCAGTGGTTCTCACCTCTTAATATGTTAAAGAACTTTGAACATATAAAAACCGGTTTGCTGTAGATGGGCTGACAAGATCTTGTGGGCTTAGTGACTTCAATATAAATTTATATTAAAAGAATTATACTATTTTAATCAGGTCTACTTATGCAGATTTAAATATAGATTTGTTTCATTAAATGATATAGAAGTAAAAATATAAACTGTACTTATGCTGGTATTGGAAAGGTAGGCCAGGCTACTCTTTAATTATTTTATTTTCTGTAAAATAGTGCTTTGCTATATAAAAAAACCACTAAACCTGTCTTTTGACTAAAGTACTGTCTTTAAACTTTAAACCTAGCTTTTCTCATCTTTGTTTTTGGTCAGGCTTTTCCTGAAACATTTAGATGGTTTGGTAGTAGTGAACTTCTAAGCAGCATGTATTCACAATTGAGAAGTCCTTATAGCTGAGAATGGGGAAAGGGTTCACCTCTTGCTGATTATGCATTAAGATTCAGCTTTTCTGACAGGCGCACAGGCCTTTGAGATCTAGATTACCCACATTATTTTTTCTAAACACAGTCAAATTTAATTCGGACTAATTAATTGTACAGTTGGAAGGTAATTTGCATGATTAATGAACACTGCTTTTTACCCCTTCTGGAAAAATGTATAAAAGTATAAAAATTTATAAAAGGAATTAAAAGGAATTACCTTTTTAAAATACAGGAAGGGTGTGTATGATATACTTCTTATCCATCTTTATTCTTGTTATTTTACTAAATGAAACATACCTGTTTTTTCATAATACTGGAAACAAGATCAGAATCTCTGTACAAATATTGCAACTTTGTCAGAATAGGTAATTTTTATTTCTCAACTTCACACTTGGTCATCAGGCAATCATCCCACATCAGGCAGCATAATACTTTAAACCTCTGAGCTATAAAGTCAAAGACTGGCCAGCTGGAAGCAAAATAGGTTTCCCCTAACCCATTGCCAATGCTTCTGGACTCAACCAATTCCCTGAAGAAAAATGACTATATACTTGGCACACAGCAGCTGCTAAATTTAAATTCCTCCTGCCTCTATATACTAGGCTTTCTATCTGAATCAACTATAAACTTCTATGATTTGGCCAGCTTCTATTCAGAAAAGGATCTTAGCCATAAATAAATTTACTGAAAATTATTCTTTTCTTTCCTTCACAGTACTAAAAGGAAGTTTCAGTGAAATAAAAAAAGTGGCAGATGCAGCCAACCTAACATGCCATCAACAAAAATTTTGGCTATTACCTGCACCACTCCACATCTGATTGCACTGCTTCATTTCTCTTATGAATTACAGGTGTCTGCAGCAGTGTGAATATTCAACCAGCAAATCTGAACTGAATACAAATTTTCTAGGAAGGTTTAGAAGAGGAAAGTAGTCTGAATAGTCACTTTTATGAAATGAAAACAATTTTATTTAGGGTTCTCAGCTATTTCTGGGACTACATAAGATCCATTCAACGTATTATGGAAGGTGATTGTACCCTTCTCACTAAAATGAGGGAACATTGTCTGTATGGTTCAGCAGGCATTTATTTAATCCACATGTTTAAGAGGTCTGATACCCATACTCTAGAGAAAATTTAGTTGCAGGATTAGTATCTTTATCTCAGATTATATTATAAACTAGCCATATGTGTTGTAAGCCTGATGGAAACTGGATAGCAGGTGAATAAATATCAATAACTTTGGCTGAAGAAATCAATACTAAAAAGCAACTGTTACAGAAGCAGAAGCATAATTCTCTGATATTGCAAACAATGAGCTCTTACTCTGTAATTACTGTATGTGCAATACATGGACTGAGATTTTAACATCACAGCAAGCAACAATATTTTTAAAAAATAATTTTTAGTGTACTAAAAATTATGGAAGTTATATTGAGTAATATAACAAAACAGTAGCATGCTCTTTGTACTTCAATATGTATCACCATGACAAAAAGGAGAAAACAACTTTCTAAAAATGATCACATCCTGTCTTTATCTTTTAACTGTCAATTTTTTTTAAAGGAATAGCAACTATAAACAAAAAAATCTACTTTAATAGTTAGTTGTCATATAAAATATTAATAAAGCACTGTGATGATTACTTGCTACTTAAGTTTAGTTGAAACAGCCTCCATTAAAAATGAAATTTTGAACACTTTTACTATTTTCAGGAAATCAAAGGACTTCCTTAGCCATGCAAAAAAGCAGGCATAGATCTTTGAAACAAAATCGTTTTGTGGGAAAATATATCATTCTCATTAACATATTAAAAATATTCTTATTCTCTTTGGTCTGACTAAGCTGAGTTGTGTCTTACAGACAACTGTGTAGTTTGCTAATAATTTCTTAAACACCTGTATCTGAAAATGTTTTTTCCTATTAGACTGATGATCCCTGCCATATATATGCAAGTTTACTAGAAAGTCTCACATTAATATCATTCAGTTTTGCTTCTTAATTTGAGTTCTGAACTGCAACCACAAGTCAGTTGTTTGAAAGGGTAACACATCAGCTTGAGTTCAATTATTTCAGTGTCTCTTTTTTTCTTAGGCACTCTTACTTTTGAGAATTGGCACTGGGTTTGTGTTCCCTTGAGGAATTATGTGCATGTTGACTACTGTCCAGATTGTATTTTTCAATAGAAGCTTGAAAACAACCTTGCTAAAATGTTGCAAAGATAACTTTGTTCAGCAGTTATGATAATGCTTCTTTGATGCTGCAGTACTCCAGTGGGATGGTTTCATCCCTGGTATAGCCCCACGGACAGTCTTATCTCCAGTGGAAAAGAACTTCAGCAGGAATTAATTTGTCTGAGTAAAATAACTCTCTCTTGATTTAAGGTGAAAGCTTACATCTAACTTCTGGTAGTTTTACGCGGAGTTAGCTGATTTGGTTTAGGACATTCCTGGCACAGTATAGGAGATTTCTTCTTGTAAGCACTACTCCTATTGTACATCATTCTGGGGCCCTGTCTGTCCTCCCCCAATTTACTTTGGTTTATGTGACTTGGCTTTCTGAGAAGTGCTGCTTCTCTTGGAGTAACTCACAGTTGATGTAGTGATGTAATATTTCATGAAATTAATATCTGTGTTACATTATAAAATTTGAATGCTGCTGCAGCTACACTCTTCTTGATGTAGAGCAGACACTGTTTGACTAACAGTCAAGACACAGTTGTTATTCTCAGCTTCAGTGTTCTTGAACTGTAACCCATACATAAGAGCTTGCTTTCTGAGTTAATCATCTCTTAAATTAGCAGTCCAGAGACTTTAAAATATTTTTTACATTCAGCTTTGTTGTTGCTGCCCACATTAGTTCTAGCCGTAAAGGGAAATTTACCTTCAAATTTGTGTTGTTCTTAGCAGAATTATGCTGGGACCCTCACATACGCAATTATGGTATTATTTTTATACTTTACTTTCGGCAGTTCTTCAATATTTTGTCTTCCCAAATAATAGATTACTTACAGCGTTGCCAGAATCCTGTCATATACAAGGAACTTTGATCCAGTTACAGAATTTTTGTCAAGCTTGCACTCAGTCAAAGAATGTATTGATTGCAAAGCCTTAGTCCTCATAAGAAAAGTGTTAAAACTAAGCTCTTGTTTGTGATCAGAGCTTGTCCTGCATTTAGAGCCATCTGGCAACTACCTGATAAAGTCTAAATTAATTTTTAATCTGCAAAACGGGTAGGAGTACTATTCTGGAAAGACTAACTAACTTTAAATTCAGCTCAGCTGAACAGTTTCACCTCTCCATTATGAAACACACATTTGCTCCCTTTCTATTAAGCAGCTTTATTCACATTTACCTATCTTTGGATTCTTCCTTTAAATACAACAAAATAATCATCTGTTTTCTGGTGTTGCAGTTCCCTTTCATAGGACTATAAGTAACACGTTCCCAAATCTAACAAAAATAAAACTTTCATTGCAGTGAGTTTGACAAACCAAAACCTTTTAGGAGTGAAATAGACACAAATACAGAAAGAAATTATACTGAAATAAAAGTATGCTGCCCAGTCAAATAAAAACTTACACACCACTGCAATAGATTACACATACACAGTAGCATTGTGAACTTCTTCTTTTGCAATATTTAATATAAATCAGTAACTGTAAGAGTCTTACAGCCCGTGCAAATAGCCATAATATTAATCAGTCTGTTAAATAAAAGCAATAGAAGTAGCAAAGATTAACTTTTTTGACAGGTATCAGTTTTGAGCACCGTAATTTGTTTCTGTGGATAA
Organism: Acridotheres tristis; assembly: GCA_037013685.1. Taxonomy (NCBI): domain Eukaryota; kingdom Metazoa; phylum Chordata; class Aves; order Passeriformes; family Sturnidae; genus Acridotheres; species Acridotheres tristis. Next base: position 59,069,963 of record CM072919.1, on the reverse strand, counting down.
GGTAGCGTTCTAGTAAAGATATGTCTAGATCATGTCACCAAGAATAATTTCTTGCCACATTACCAGTCAAAATTGCCCAGTGTTCTATTAAAGGAAAGAAAACACAATCACTTTATAATCTTAAGGAAACTTGAGCAAACAATTGTCAAGGAAATGAATGGACTAGTTATTTATCAAGTAAACTGCAACACTAATCTAGTTTTGTTTGTATTTTAAGTTCTTCTGCCTGAAACTATTTCCAGCAACTCATTTAATGCAACCTAAATTAAAACTAGAATAGGAATATCCCCAAAATTACATTTGTCTTAGCTAGCTATAGTCAAAAGCTCATTTGCAAGCACCTGCAAGCAGCATCTGTTGCCAAACAGAGAGGGCAATATTATGTTTCATTTGACACAATAAATTTTCTGAAGTACAGAATTTGAAACGTTTGCAGAACAAAGAACTTTTTGTAACCATGCCTGATTATAATTATGAGTAGTTCGGCACTGCTGAGGTACCTTGGAATGCTCATTGTTTAACCTGGAAACAATCTACTAAAACATGGTGTATTACCTGAGAATATACACAAAATAAAGAGTCTCATTGTCTTAATCACTAGAATGTCATGCTTGGAAAGCACATAGAAGTTGAAGTAAGTGAAATAGCATGTAGAAATATTGTGATCAAACTATTTTGTGCTAAAACAGTTTGAAGCAAAATAAATAAATAAGCAAATAAAGTAAAAATCCAACAAGAACAAAACAATCCCCCCAACACCAACAAACAACCCCCCCAAAAAAACCAAACAAAAAAACCTAATAAAAACCCAACTGCTCCAAAACAGCAAGTAAACCAAAACCAAAACAAACATAGACAAAAAAAATCCCAATTCCCCCAAAAAACACACACCAAAACAAAACTTTAAACACCAAAAACCTCCCCAAACAAACAAACAAAAACCAACCCAACCCCCCCCCCACAAAATATCCCAAAAAAACCACAAAAAAACCACCTCAGAGTAAATCTGCTAAACCAAACCAAAACACTGAAACAAATAACTTTCATAAAATATAAGGACTGGTTATCTTTTGTGAATACATAACTATGAAAGATGACTTAAAGATTTAAACAGCTACAAGACTGCTATCACATGCTTTTATTGGACTTTTCTCTTTTAAAAAAAGCTTCCAATACAATCTAAGATACAGAAAATGTACTGTCATTTTACTAAAACACTAATGAACATTCAAGAGTTCATGATAGGCTTCTTTTTCCAAGGTTATGTTATATGCCTGTAACTAGCTACAGCAGTCTTCACTAGCATCACCTGCACTCTCTGAAAACCACAAATATCATGTATATTTCTGCCAAACCTTTACATCCAGAAACTTTTATGCCAAACTCTGAAAATCAGATTTCTTTTCAATGCAGCAAAATGCAGATAAATAAAGCAGTTGTATTTAGTGCCACCACCAAAAATTGAAAATCTGCAGAAAAATTTAGTTATTTCATTAGGAAATCACGTCAGTAAGTTTGTCCCAACAGTCCTTTGCAGAGTTAAGTTTGTGGTGGCAGGCATGGTCTGCTCTTCCTTGTAACCTCATAAAACTACATGTAAGGTCTTCCTGTTGCTAGATCAATTTCCTCTCAATAAGAAGTCTATTGTACTGATGTATTCCAAAAAGCAAGAAGAATGAGGGACTCTGCACAGCATGCACATTCCAGAAGAATCATTACTGTACAATGAGTCTCTTTTTTCCTCTTCACGTAAATGCCAGCCTGATGTCAAGATCACACCAAATCTGAATGGCAAGTAATGCTCCCTTGAGGTGAGATTTTCTACCGAAATAGTCACAGCAGAAAGCACCAGTCCCCAAGGTTTGGCCTCTGATTTCAGCAGGTGACTGCTCATCTGTGAATTATGCCCTGGCTGGTCACACAGTTGTGACTGACATATTAAACATACTAAAACCACCAGCTACATTCTGGGAGAATATGGTATGTGTTAGATGGAGAAGCTGCCTGCTTATCTGGTGTAGAGGCTGAGCTGGGAGAGGTTTTAAAGCAGTGCCAATATTCCAGATATGGGCCTAATTGAATTAACCCAGCCAAGTATTCTTTGTTAAGTAATGGCTGAAATCAAAGGTATCTGTCCTTTTGCTGCTTGTTATCATGACATCTGTCTTGACCTGGATTATAACACACAGATTTAGGTTTACCTGATTGTCTCTAGACAGGTATGGCTGTGTAGGGAACTGCTGGTCAACTAAAGGGAAAGAAGAAAAGTCACAGGCAGACTGGCAGGATGACTTTCTTCAACCTGCTGGCACTGCTCTTCCTATTGTACCTGGGATACCATTGGCCTTCTTGGCCACAAGGACACACTGCCAGCTCACAGAGCAGTTTGTCACCTTACTCAGGCTTGGCAGCTTTCAATGCTCATTTTAACATCCTGGCTTTCTTTTAATATTACCTTTGTAGAGTAAAAAAATGGCAGTAAGCTAAACAAATCCTTATTTCACAGAATGTACAGTGTCCCAATATTAGCATTTAATAGAGGTGTTAATTCCAAACAAACAACTGCTACTTAGACATGCAGAGAGAAAAGATGGAGAAATTACCCTACTCTTTCGACATACTCTGCAACCTTCCTGATATTTCAAAGTACTGATGAAATAGCTTACTCTCAGCTTTTTCCATAAGGAAGATCTGTTCTTCATCACTGCCTTGATTTGCTTCAGTTACTTGTCAGGATTTTTCTAGGAGCTACAGCTTTTGGCTAACTCTGTTTCAGTCTAAACCAGCTTCTCTTAAAAACAGGCAATGCATTACAGGCCATGAGAGAAAATGGATTATCTCTTTCTACAGCTTTTCTTCTGCTGCACTGATTCAATCAGTCCAGAGGAAAAAGCTCTACACTGAACCTTTCAGTTCTGAGCATATCCAAGGCCTAAAGCAAAAAGGCTTCAGAGAATGCAGAAGATACTATGGAGCTACAGGAGGATCTCAGGGAGTATCTACGTGTATCTCCTCAGGGTCCAACAATTAGTAGGACAGAGATTTCTGAACCTGCTGACTGCCAATTTTCTTTTATAACCACTCACAAATTTGAATTCTATAGCTTTTTTTGCAAGTTCATATGTAATCTTACAACATATTTTATGGCAGTGATCTTCTAATGCAAAGCTTTATGTGAGGTACTTTGATTTAAATCTTTTCTGGTATTTTACATGGATGAGGTTTGATTTTGGTATAAAAAAGAACGAATGTTGCATCTTCTTTAGAGCACTTGCTCATAGACTATCCTATCTCCTCAGTGCTTTGGTTTGGGTTTGGTTTTGGGAGGCGAGTGGTATGGGTTGGTATTTTTCTTCTTTTTAAACACAAGAGGCTACTGAGTGTTTAACATTTTCTCCTCTGCTTATCAATGTCATTAAAGAAGCAGTAATCCAGCATCAATTAAGTGTCTGAGCAATATTAATAATAAGGTGAAAGGATAGCAGAATACAAAGCATTTAAACACAAATGAAGATAAAAACCCTTAAGAGACAATGCTATAAATCTAAGCCAAAGAATGTAGTTATTTGAATCCTTAATTAAAAAGACTGCAAGGTAAATATGTATAGATTCATCAGACTCTAGAGCTCATAGGTGAGTAAGAGAGGTTAAACTACAACAGGAGGGTAGTTACACAAGCAATATGAACCAAAAAGAAGTCAATGTTCATGCACAACAGCACACACCACAGTCTATACTCATCAGCTTAATCACCAGTTGTGAGGGTAAAATGAACAGCATTCACTCAAGACACAAGATGAATGATTTTTTTGCTTAGACCATTTAAGTAGTCGAAAAAGGGCAATTATACTGGAATTTATATTAGATTGGTCCCCCTTACCTCTCCCATGTGTCCTTACATCATCTTTACAAGTCACTACATCAATCACATAAACATCATCCTAAAAATCATCACACAAAAACATTCTATGAGATAGTATACAAATCTTTATTTTTTCATCAATTAAAAAATCACCAAAGTTCCTCCCCCAATAAACAACAATCTGGTTAATAAAGGACAAACTTGATTTTCCAAAGTTTTAGTTACTACAAATATGCAAGAGTAGAATTTTTGTACAATACAATATCGGCCACAGAAAGGACCGAGATTACACAGAATGTCAGCATTGAGTCAGAAGGTAACTCTCAACTGACGTAACTTAGAAGCTGTAGAGATCAACAGAACAGAGACCCATTGAAAGCCTTGATAAACTAGGTCTGAAAAAGTGAAGGTAGATAGTGTAAGGCAATATAGCATAACACAAAATGGGCCATTTGGGAACCATGAAGTGAAAGGTGCAGACTCAACATCTGCTGCACTTTGCACAGAAAGATGTGTCAGCTTTCCAAGTGTTTATCTTGGAACCAATAAAATGTTTTGCAAACGCTCTGAGAAACAAACAAGGCATAATACATCCTTGAGAGGATACCTGTTTGTTAGTTCCAAATGTTTGCAAGGCCATGCACTCTACAGAGTTCAAGAAAATATGAAAGGAAATTAAGACGACTTCAGGCAATGTAAGAAAGCAAAGTGATGTCTAAAATAAAATTTTTAAAGTAAAGAGAAGTGTTAAAATCTTTGTCTATTACATGAATTAGCATCTTACAGAAGCAGTTAAAAAAACCTTCCACAATGCAAATTTTCATATAACACCGAAGGTCAACTGTAAGCAGTTAAAATAGATTCCTTTTTTTTTTCTCATGTCATTCTCCTAAATATCCACTTAAATTAAAAAACATCCAATGAGAAGTGATGGTTGATACTAAGAAAGCTTACTATGAAACCTTAGTATGTCCTATCCCTGAATTAAGAGTACTGGTGTTGTTTTGTTTTCAAGTGCATGTGTAGGTCATGCTACTTGTGAAAAGCTTGGAGGCGTATTCTCTTTGGATCTTGTGGATGTCTCAGGGCAATTCCATATCGGAGCAGCAGCTCAATATAAGGCGGCCAAAATGATTCATTGATTGTTATGTAAGGTTCAAATGGCGTGGTAATTAATTTGTTCATCATATTCTGGAAGACCAAAAGGATAAGATTTAGGAAATTAAGAAAACAGCTACATTTTTATCTTCTTTAACCAAATTTATACAAATAACTGTGATGTAGGCAATATAAGAAATAAAGGACTACAGAAGAAATATGAGATCTGTTCAAAGTAGAAATAAAGCAAAGGACTTCCAATTGACTTCATAACATCTTTTTAAATGTAAAAATTAGAACCAGAATCCTCTTTTTTTCCAGAATAAATGTAGATTAAATGCAGTATCTAAATACAGAATTATTTAACGGAGTTAAAAACAAAATCAGTTTTGTCATTCTTTTCCAGTTAATGGAGATCATGTTCATGCCCTCATTATATTGTTCATGAGGAGTACTGCACACATTACAGATTAAATAATCTTACCCATCCCGTGGTGCTCTTTCTACTTATCCTAGACATTTCATCTTTCTGTTCAGAGCTTTTAAACGTTATACTTCCCCAATTTCAGTAAATACAAAATATTGTTTGCCCCTTAGTGCTAAGAACAAATTCAAAATCCTTACTACCAGATTTTATATTTTTGCATCCGCTGCTACTAATAAAAGACCCAAAAAAACAACTGCTCTTCTTTCCCAGAACATTCTGAAGACTTGTTCCACTTAATGTCTTTTGTACTTCCAATTATGAGAATTTACTCCAAATGCATTATTCTAGACAAATTTTTACTTATTTTTTTCTGATATCTGACACTCTAAAATAGCCTTTATTGCTGTAACTTTAATCTCAGAAAACATTTTTCAAATTTATCAAGGACTTGAAGCTAGAATGACAAAAGAAAACAGAGATAAGGGATAGACAGAAAACAAAGATAAGGGGCATTGACACTTTAGGTCAAGATGTTGAAATTCAAAATGAGTTTGAATTCTTCTAATAGTGTGTTCTTCCAAATGGAAGTTAGGTGTTACTTGAATATGCTCACATTTTCAAGAAATTAACAATATCAGAGAAATATGAAGAGCAATTTTAAAACTTTAGAGGAACTTTAAAATTCTTGTTCCATAAGGGCTGTGGCTATGCTAAATTCTGATCAGTTTTCAAGCTCTCCCTCTTTTGGCACTAATAGGTATGCTGAGATATTTGAAGCATGTAAAATTATTTTGATGATGTAAGCTCAAAGCTTGGGCTTTAAACTATAGTACAATGTCATAGTGATTAGATAATGCATCTTAATACCAGAAAGTTTATATAATATCACGTTTTGCCTCAAGAAAAAAATTTTTCTCCAGGGACAACTTACATATAGAAGTATAGTTTAAGCGGGAGGAACAGAAAATTTCACTTCAAATGCTACATTTAAGACAAGAGTTATGCTTTGCACTTTATGTTCATAGAATTAAAAATTCACACTAAGCAATGCTTGTATACTTATAAAATCAATTAGAAATGCGTGAATCAGATTAATTGATTACCTTGTATGAGTTAATAATCCAGTTAATGCATAAAACTATTGGTCCTTATGAGGCTACATATTTATTAGTCTTCCTGTTAATGTATATTTCAGAAATATATTTCTTGAAACAGGATAAAACAGAGCATGAAATGGACCAATTTTCTGTGTTAAACATGGTATTTGTCTCTCCAAACATGAACCACTAAGGCACATAAAACTTCTTCAAACTAAACACTGTAAAATCAAGAAATAAGAGATAGTTGTTCTCCAGCCTAAGCTGAACATTATTGCCACACTTCTTGTAACAATTTGGGGTTTACTTTGACAGCAATTAAAATAGAAAACTGACCTAGATTCATAGAATGGTTTGGAATGTAGCTTAAAGATAATCTCATTCCAAAAACCTTAAAGCCCCATCCAACCTGGCTTTGAAGACTGTCAGGAATGGGGCATCCACATCTTCTCTGGGCAACCTCTTCCAGCGCCTCAGCACCCTCACAATAAAGAATTTCTTCTTGACAGCTAACCTAAATCTCTCTTCTTTTAATTTAGAACTATTCCCCCATGCAAAAAGTTGCTCTCCGTCTTTTTACAAGCCCCTTTTAGTACCAGAAGGCCGCAATGAGGTCTCCCTGCAGTCTTCTTGTAGACACATTCTTAATCATTCTAGATTAACTGTCTTAACTAAATGCCACATACTGTTGTTTACATTAATAATAAACCCTTAATGATTATCATCATCATTACATCTGAATATTTAAAAATTCCTCAAATTTCTACATAGTAAAAGCATCTTACCTCTAAAATTTCTTTCAATGTTATCAGTTCTACAGCTGGCTCTGCAGAAGAGTTCTGGAAAGATAACCAAAGATAACAAAACCCCAAACTAGTCAGGAAAAATGTTAATTGATGAAGTAAAATAATTACATAATTATTTGATTGCATAGTACACAATAGATGAAAACTTTTACTTAGATTTAGTCCTGACAGAAATACAAGGCAGCATTTAAATCTACCAGTTCAAAATCCTACACTTCAAATGTAACATTTTTTGAATTATCAAGAGAGATTAATCTAAAGTAATCATAATGTTTTTACCTATGTTTACATTTAAATAAAACCAGGTACATCACATTTATAATGTGGTACAGAACCTTCTATGAACCAGATTTGTTAGAGAAAAAAATATTTTTCATGAGCTTTAAATAATACATGTTTATAATGTTTTAAATAATAATGTTTATAATACAAATAATACACTGCTCAAGACTTCATTTCACAGTACCTTAATTTTTTTTCAAGACTTGACAGTGAATACTTACTTACTTGCTTTGATTTCAACTAAAAAATTATCAAGGTTAAGAAATAGAATAATTAAAACTTTTGGTGGAAAAAAAGGCAATGATAAAATATCACTAGAAGATTACTTGTTTTCCTTTGTAGCCAGCAAATCAAGCCATTTGTCTACAGATTCCTTTGTCAGCAATGTCAGAGGATCTGCTTGTACTGTTGCAAGGTAAACCTGATTCTTAAATTCTCCAGTTTTATTCTTTTTCCCCGTGCAACTCAGTTTCAACAAAATAAAGGAGACAGTATTTCACTAGCTTTCTCAGCATTGCTGTTGAATATATCAATTTAAGTCCTAAGATATTACCAGGTGTGCAGCACCATATACAAACTCCACTTCTGGAACAGAAGAAGATTACAAGCAAGATAGAAAAACAAGTGAAAGGCAAGTTCTGGATCCTTTTCTCCAGTCACAGTTTGTAATAGTCTGCAGAAAGTCAGAAGTTTCAGTTTCCAGGGAGAGCCTGCTCCATGGAAACTGCAAATCCTGGAGCTATGGCCCAGTAACATCTATCGATGTGCCTTTATCTTGATACTCAGCTGAGGAAATAGAATCTACATTACCTATCTGCAAAAAGTTCCTTAGAGCAAACATGAAGGTACTTCACAACCTCTGCTGATATATTTCCCTGGCCAAAATTACTACTAATATAGTAACTACTGCTGATCACTTAATACTTATAAAGTCATTAAGCAGGATGTTCAGCATTTCATTATTTAGCCTGAAATGAATCTTCTTAATCCTTCCAGCGAGACAGATTTGCATGAAGAATATTCCTCAGCCTTTGATTTTTCGTATTATAATCTTTGGGGGAAAAAAAAAAAGAAGCCGATTTTTAGCCTAGATTTAAAATGCAAGATAACCGTTACTACAGTCACTGCCTCTATTAAAGGTGTTAGGCCATGGCACTGGAAGCCAATGTGAGCTGCTGTGATCCGGTCCTCACTCCCACTCCCAATCCTACATGCATGTTGCCAGGTGAAAGGAGGGTGGAACCAGACCAGCAAGGCTTGAAGCAGTTCAAACTATGCTGCAGCCATGTCCTACAGACATCAACCCTGTACATTTGCCCTCATACAGAACCATTGTGAATGCAAGATGCTTCCACGAAGTGAAGCAAAATTACTGATGTGCAGAGTTAAGAGTTTGACACTGTTAGACTGTTGAACCAAGCTGATAATAGCAGTGAATAACGTGTTCTCCTGAATCAACATAGCAGCAAATTTCAATGCCAGTGATTACAATTTGTATTTCTGGCACTCAATAAATGTAGGCAAAAATGGCTGGCTGTCCTGCATTCACAGTAAATTACTCAGATGCAGATTAGGGGGTACCTCTAGTTAAGCCAAGTGATCCAAGTGAGTCAAAAGATATAGAAAAGCTATGAATTCACAAAGAGTGAAAAGAAAGACTTGTCAGAAAACAGACTCTGTTTAAGAGGTCAGGAAATGCATAAATAAAATTTAAGCTAAGAAAAGATAAAACCTTGTGTTGAAATTAATCAAAGCAGGTTTTTTGTTTAAGTAAAGTGATTGGTGAAAGCCAACATGGCTTCATTATAGACCATCTGCACCCAGCAAATTTACTGGCCTTCTACAAGAGTTACAGTATTTGTGGAAAAGGAAGAACAACTGATGTCATCTACCTGGACTTGTGCAGTGCATTTAACACTGTCCCACATGAGGGTTTTTCTAAAATGGAGAGACTGAGAGCAAAATCTGTCATATTTACTAACAGCAGGAAAGGAAGGCATCGGTATGCATAAAAACTAAGATTCAACAAAATAAGATATTTGAATAATAATTCGAAAATTAACATCATGTCTTGACATTTCCATTTGGTATTTTTATGTGCAAAATATGTGCTTATGTGCAAAACAAAGACTTTTTTTTAAAATTAAAAGATCGGGATTCATTAGCTGCAAATTACAGTCAGAAAAAGACAAGGGTGCAATTTGTTGCTTTGGTGACAGATGTGAGCTAGCAGTTTTATTTATAATATTGTTTCTTAGCAGGCTGCAAAAAAGATGAATGCAAGTGAAACAAACTATGAAAAAAAAATACACAATGGGTATTACTAGGATAAGCTAGGGAATTGAAAAATACTACCTTACAGGAAAACATAAAGGCATTGCTAGTTCAATTAGCAAAACAAAGAAAGAGAGGATATGAGATTGCCACCATAAATATATCAGGACAAATAAACACAAGAAAGAAACAGGTATTCTAAGGAAAATTCTGGTGTAAGAATACCTGCGGATTGGTGTTAGATACGGAAAGATTTAGACTGGAAGCTATCAGACAGTTTCTAACCAGAGTAACAAGGTGTACTAGAAGAAAAAACACAGGAGAAACAGTAGTAAAAAAAATATTTGTTCTAAAATGGAGCTCAATGATAAACTGAATAAATTATATTATGTGGTTACCAGGGAACTGGATTAAAGAAGTAATTTCTGCTTCTGTAATTCTAAGTGTGCTTGAAATCAAAATAAAAACCTGCCTTTTTTCATAGCTTTTTTGTATCTATCATATAGTAATGGTAATTGTTTTATTTTTACTGTACACTTTGAATTTATTATGCAAAATATTCCCTGGCTGCCTATTTTCCCTGAAGTTATAAGATAATTTTTGACCCAGTTTGCCTGAACAAAATCTGATGGTTAACATTCCAAACTACTCTGTAATTATAAACACTTTTCCTTATTGTTCCAAAAACATTGTTAGACAATTAAGATTTGCTTTGCCAAGGAAAATAAGAATCTGCTTGCCCAGTCAAGTTAAAAAAAAAGAAAACATCAATTTGGACTGAACCCCACACCATTTCCAAATTTGGTATAGCTTGTAGTTGCTATGTATTGCTATGCATCTCACTGGGTAAAGGATATATGCATTAAGAAAATATCCACCTGGAAACAGCATTAAATAATACAAAACAACCTGAAAAATATAAATTAAAGCTAGAGGATCAGCTGTAAAAAACTACGCTTATTTCAAAATACAACTGCAAGGTTTGATGCTAGTGACTTTAAACAGATATTGCATCTAACTAAATATAAACTGAACATTTCAAATATAATAGGTAAAGAAAAGTCTTACCTTGTTCTTATTATTTTCACCTTTCTCCGGATGGGGAAAATGTTCATCCAGAAATCGACCCAAAGCACTCAAGAGCTCTTTCTTAAAGGTCCTTAATTTCAGTATTTTACTTTTCAGGTTACTGAATTCTCTAAGTTCCAAAAAACCAGTAAAAACAGCAATAGAACAAGGGATCAAATCAAGTAACTAAAAAGTCCTTAATATGTAAAAAAACCCCTTATTATCTATGGTTAGAAATTCAACATCTTTAACCACAGGATATAATAGCATTACTTTCATGTTTCAAATATGGATTACTGAGCAATTATGTGGTCTATTAACCAAAGCAAGGAATACGTTTTAAGATTTTGCTTGCTCATTTGCTCCTCTTGATATTTAAATTCTTCAATTTATAGCTCAAAAATGCAGAAATACCTTTTTGTGGAAGGTTGTGCAACTTGGGTATTTTCGTCTTCTTCAGTTTCATTTACAGTATCTAGCAATCGTTTCTGTTCCTCACACCACTGCTGTTCTCTTTGAAAAGTAGAAAATGGCACAACAGATAAATAGTTTCCCTGGGCAGTCAAAAAAAAGAAGAAAGCTTACAGAATTCTAGAGTCCAAATTTTTATATTACCTTTTCAGATCTTCTTCCAGTCTTTTATTCTTTAACCGAACTGCCGACAGCACCATTTCAAGATCATTTTTTGTCTTCTGCAACTATAAAAGAAATTAAACTACTGTTTGCAGGTAGCCCAAGCTGTAGTATTTGTTCTATGTAAGGCTACATCTGTAAATCTGATAAAGAGGGACAAAATCATCTGCAATTTCTCAATAAACATTAAAATCCAGTTTAAAATGCAGGAGCTATTCAAAATGTCACCATAACCAGTTGCTCATTAGTGTTTTCTTGAACCTCACAGAGCTTAACAAAATGCTTAATTTTAGCTGAAGCAAATTGTGGAGCACACACATGAACTGCTCAGCTGACAAATGAATGAGGAGAAAATGTCTACAGCACCAGGGCTCTAATGTCTAAATTATTGCAGCTGCTGGCAAGAATGAATCCATGCTACTTGCACCACATAAAATGTATAGAAAATGGAAGATGCATCAAAGAAAGACTAACTATATCCAGTAATTAAATGATTCTCAGTGCTATGGATATGTCTGGGAACAGGAAACTTGGAGAAATAAAACTACTGTACTCAGAAGCTACAGGCATTGTTGAATCTAGGGAACAGTGGACTCTCAGTGGGCTGGGTCTTTCATTACAGAACCACAGAATGGGTAAGGCTGTGTTGAGGAATACCTTCAGTGCAGGTCGCTCAAGGTGCAGCTGCAGTGGGAGCTGCAGATTGAGCCCCAGGCAAGAGGCCATGAACTGCCAACTCTTTGCAGAACAAGGGCCCAGGGACATGTGGCCCTGCCAGGTGAGGGGACATTGAGACATGGCAGGAGCTGTTGGTGCCTGGACTTGCCTTGTTTGCACTGTGAGAGTATAAAAAGCATTTTGTCTTTGAGGGTATAAAATCTCTTTGCTCTGGGTCTCTCCTCAGAGGCACCTAGCTCAAGCTGTTATTCTGTTACTATGCCATGATTAAATTATTTTAAGGATCAGGATGTGTGAGCCTAAGTGAAGAAGGAAACCTAGGGTTGAGCTGGTAAGGAAACCTGATCTGTCCATGTGAGTGTGAGATGTCTAGCTACCAATGGGCTTAGTGACTGACACCATGGCTCCTGCATTGTTGGACAGAGAAGTGTCCTTAACCACTGTGAGGGACCACAGTGGGTCATGTGGTCCAGTCTTCCTACTGAGGCAGGGATCATCCAAGAGCACAGGGCACAGGTTGCATCCAGGCAATTCTTGAGAGACTCCAGTGAGGGAGACTCCACAACCTCTCTGGGCGATCTGTTCCAGTGCACAGTAAAGAAGCTCTTCCTTGTGTTCTTGTCCATCCCATTGCTTGCCATCACTGAGAAGAGCTGGCTCCATTCTCTTCAAATGCTTGTATAAATTGATGAGGTCCCCTGTTAAAGCACTGTGGTCTTCTACAAAATAATGTTTCTTACATAAGCCTATGATTTGGATGCATTTTTTCTGCTTCCATACAAAATAGGAGCACTTGAGAAATATGAATTCTGAAAATATGCTACAGAAGCAAATATGCTCCATACATACAATATCTGAAAAAAACTGTAATCCTCAAATATCAGAGCAACATACCACAGCTATACAGGCAAATCAAAGTGTGTAACCTAATAACTTTTTGATAGTGACTCTTAACAGCAGTAGGGTTTGCCACTGTGAGTGATACCAGAAGGCATTGCACACAGGAATATTCTCAAGTCATATAGCATTCTTATATCCCATCAATATAGTGTAACGTTATCAGGAAGCATTCTTGATTTGCTCTTCCTTCCAACGGAGGAACTCAACAAACTATTTGCAAATTATTGCCACAGAACTCAATGTCTAAGATAACTGATTATTCTGTATAACACATAATATTACATAACTTTCTATTAAATATGAAATGCAATATATTGTAATTTTTGGTTAAAAAAACACACACAAATATCTTAAAGGCAGGTGTCAGAGGATTGGGTCAGACTCTTTTCTGTGATGCCAAGTGATAGGACAAGGGGCAACAGGGACAAACTCAAATACAGAAGTTCCATTTGAAAATTAGGAAAAAAACTGCTTTACTGGAAGGTGACAGAGCACTGGAACAGGCTGCCCAGAGAAGCTGTGGAGTGTCCTTGTTCGAAGATATTCAAAAGCCACCTCGACACAATCCAGTGAGGTACTTAGGGACAGGGTTTAGTGGTGGATTTGGATGGTTGGACTCCATCATCTTAGAGGTCTTTTCCAGTCAAACTATCCTATGATTCTATCTCCAGAGATCCCTTCTAACTCCAGCCATTCTGTTATAAATTCCACTTAGCAATTAAAATTCAGTCACAGATCATCTTGAAAACACAATTCTGAGTGGATCTTCTTGCCCAAGCACTTGTATAATGTTAACTGAAAGTAATCTTGAAAAGTACAGTGTGTAGGCTTCAGCCCTAAAAGTGGGTCCTTTTGCATGATGTTAAAGATGATGGCTAAATCTTTGCAAGTCATGGTCACCAGTCTCCTCGGCACAAGATTTATCTCCTGGTGGCATCTAGCACAATGGGACTCCAATCCTAAGTGAGGCCTTGGAGCATTAATGCAGCAGGGATGTTGACTACCACATCGTTTTTGTTTCATGTAGGTAAATTCGTTGAGCTACTGTGATTAGGTGGTGTGTACAGAGACAAAATACTGTTTACTGTGCCTTACTCACTGAGTTGTGCAATAAGTCCGTTTAAAACCTCACTCGTTACAACTAGGAAATTTTACTAGTCATACTACAGGGGAAAAAAAGCATTAGAACAACATAAACGGCTGAAGGAAAATACACAGCATTTTAGCAGGAGTCCACTCTAGGAATAGTGATAGGAAAATGCAGCAATTGCATATGTTTTTCTTTTTTTCCCAACAGAATTTTATTGTCTCTAACGAACAAAAAGCCTTACCTCTTCTTTTCCTAATTCTAACAGTACATCTGGATTGGTAGAAATTACTGAAAAATAAAATGAATTGGTTATTTTTTGCATTGGATGATAAAGATTTATTGATACTAAAAAGCAGCCTGGCTAGAAAGAAATTTTTGTACCTTCTAAAAAACAGTTTGGCTGTCAGCAGCATTTTAACCACATGCTGTGGTGTCCTGCTGGGCTAACCTACTGTCACTATTCAGCAAGTTAAAATTAGATTAAAAAAATGCAGTGTTTGTGTGTCATTTTTCGTACCTGAACTAGCTCCAAGTACATTGGTGTAGGTGCATAATGAATAAAAATCACATTTCTATACACTTCAACACACCTGAACCTGACTTTTTCAGCAGAAGGCATTCAATCAACGTTACCAATGTGGGCAATCAAATTCTTCCAGTCTTCCAATTCCTTGTTAAACAGCCACCCAAATGCTTATCACGATGATAGAACCTAGTTTTTTAATAACTCCAGAAGTATGTCACCATCCTTACTGTTCACAAGAACAGCTGTATGTAGGGAGATGAATGGCCCAGTAAGGCCAATATCCTAACTCAAACACTGAGCAACAGAAATACCTAAGCAAAAGCAAAATACAATTCAACATGGAACTGTTTCCCCAGAATGCTTCTACAAAATGCAGTGATTTATGACTCATGCATTTTCAGAATAAAAACTGAATTTTGTTTTTTCACATCATTCAACAAACTCCAGTCAATCCTCAGATCCATGTCAACTTGCAGCTTCTGCACAAATATATGACTTTTTCAAACTATTTCAATATATTAACTGGAGAAATTAAAGCTATTCTAACAGATTAAAATATTTATAAGAGATTTTTTTGGTGCAAGTTTGGGCTTGAAATCTCTAATCTCACAAATAATTATTTAAATAAAAAATTCCTTTAACAAAAAGGAAACCCTTAACCCTCTCATGACAGCATGAAACAACTCCTAAATACACACAGTCAGTTTAATAATTTCAGAAAAGTACTTTCATTGGAAATGTTATAGTACTTTCCTCAAACAATTTTAAGAAGCTTTAGATTAGTAGTTTTAAAAACACTGTTTGCTCTGAGATTAAAATCAGAAAAACTACTGAGTTAAAAATGCATTAAATTAAATGCTTCAATAAAATTCCTTTTACTTGAAGAATTACTGTTTCTAAATCTTGACACACAGTTTGAGTACTGTGCTCCCAATTAAGCTTAAGAGCTGTGGGAGATAGTAGTCTGTGCTTTATTAGAGTGAGATTTCTTTATTTACTTCAATATCCTACCTACACATTATAAAATTTATTGGTGCAATTTTATTCACATTCACTGGCACATTTGTATAATTCATGTATTGAAAAAAAACCCAAATAATTCTTCCCTCGGCCACTTCCTGCTGACATGATCTTTATAAGCCTTCCCTTACCAATTACTGTCAATTTTTAAAACTGCCTCATAACACTTTTTTATTTCTAGATACCTAATCCTGAGTTCATGCTTGCCATTCAGTGTTTATATTGTGTGAGTATCACAATAGAAGGCCCTGTCTTCCTTCACTACATTAGGGAACAAAGTAGATCTAAAACACTGGGACAACCCACTCCTACCTGCTGTTGCTGTAAATTCACTGGTTGCTCAATAAATCTTTTTCAGTTGTAGAATCACTACACTTGCAAAAATCAAACATCAGACAGAATTGCCTAGTGATACAAAGTACAACTACTAAGAAAACTACTACCAGATGCTAGGAATGTAAAAGCAACTACTATGCACATGTTTATACAGAAACTCATATTAAAATAAAACAAAAAGGTATTTGGCAGAATACTGCTATTTTGCAAAGAAAAACAGAAATTATGTGGAGATCACAACTGTTTGAAATGGTTTAAAATATGGTTGCTTTCACTTCCTGATTTTACAAAGGTAAAAGTGAAATGTTATTTTTATAACCCAAATAAAAAAAACTTTAAAGAAAGTTTTAATTCAGCTGATTTAGCAGATCTAGAGCTATATAAATACCAGAAATTGAGAAAGAAAAAGAGACTAAATGCTTTACAAAAATAAAATTTGCATCATGAATTCAAGTCTGTTTGCCAATATTGTGCTCAAAAAAATGTAGAACTGCCAAGTTATAACCTCTGAAAATAAGGTTTAAAATTGAAATGCTGACAGGTCCTCATTTACAGGAAATGAACTGGCCACTACTAAAAGCAAAAACCAAAGTAACAAGACAGCCTGACATTCATGGTCTATTAGTAAATTGTATTAAATCAGTATTTCTGCTATTTCTATTTAGATAAAACCAGACAATGTTTTCAATTAAGTAATTCCTCCTTCAAAACAAATAGTAGGTAGAAAGAAGCCAAGACAGAGAAGTAAGCAAAACGGACTCCTCATTTTCATACAAGCACCCGAACTATTTAAATTCTTATCAGCAACTTTTTTTCTTCCACTGGAAAGGGTTCCAAAAAAGGCAGAGATTTGGCTGTAAAATATTAATTATTAATAGATGATTTCTTTATTACAAAATTAAGATTTCTAATAAGAAATATTATCATCTGGGAAGAAGTAAGAGTGATTGAACAAAGCAAGTCAGCAAGCCAAAAAAATAGTCCAAGGATATTTTTAAGCCAATAGCTTGAAGTTTAATATACATATTTTAGTACAGAAATCTAACTGCCTCAGGTATTTACCCAGATAAAAATAAGTTATTTAAATTAATTTGCTTTAAGCCAGCAGCTTATTCATGAACAGCAGCCAGGAACCAGTATGTTCCAAATTCATTCAATGATATGCCTTTGGTCTACATACCTCAGAAGCACTGGAGGCTGACAGTTCTTGGAATGAGGCTTACAATACTGAACTATGAATTCATTCTAACAGAGCAACAGTATCTATTTATAAGAAAGAAAAAATATTTTTCCCAGCTTCTCTTATTTTTTTTATGAGATGCAGCAAGTATCCGTTTGTTTGAAAAAAGTTGGAAAACTGCCTCTAATGTTGATCTGAAAAGGCATTTCCATTTGGCTAAATGACAAAACATTGGAAATCACCACATGTCTATAACACGTTCCTATAATTTTGCAAATACTACAAAACCAAGCCTCTACTAGCATAAAAATATTCATATGAGTCAACATAATAATTTAAAGATTAACTAGAAGTTTTGCTGGATTGACAGGTGCTAACAGGTCCTTGACAGGAGACATAACCATAAGGACTACCAGAATACTAATGCTACTGTAGTGTGAACTGTTTTAGGAATCTCCATACGGGACATCTGAAAACAAAGATCACTTTACTCACACTTAGGTCCTGAGTGCTTTTATTTTCAGTGTCTGGCCACATCAGCCTTGCAAGAGAGTGAAATCTGTCAGCAACGGTGCTTATGTACAAAAAGAATTTTGAAGAACTGAGGAATTTACGCCTCTTGACTGATAATGCCTAACAGACATAAGAACTACTACTAGTCTCAGTGGATGTATGCCTAATGTATCAGCTTCTTAAAAGACAAAATGAAGACAGTATTATTTGCCAAAGTATTTCTGTTCTAAAAAAGACATACAAATAAAAGATAGAGAAAAAACAATCACAGAAAATCACAGAAAAGAATATGAAGGAGGATAGGAGGATAATGAACTTTTCTTATTTGGCTAGAAGATCTGCTAATAGTTGTTTTTCCGTTGAACTGGCTGATGAATATTGGTATGAATCACACACTTACTTGTCCAGAATCACAAGATTAAGTTATAGAGGAATTCACTTTTAATTTCAAGACAACTTAGAACTGAAGTGCAAAAATTATGAGGAAATACATGCTAAATTTTTAAGCAGCATTAAATTTGTTTTAATTTTTAAGCAACTATGGAATGAAAATACAATCAGCAGACATTCAGTATACTCACGGCCTAGAAGAAAGAAACTTTGCAGAAGTTTATATACGAATTCTTTACAAGTAAAGAATTACTTACTTTCAGGATTTTTCACTTGCCACTGACGACACTCTACTGTTAAAGCTTTCCACTGCAGCATTAACAAGGAAAGCTGTGTAACAAGAAGAAAAGCACCACTTGAAGTGTGTTGAGTTGCATTGGCATAAAATCAGGTATAACAGGATAGAAATTGCGTTATTAAGTTGATACAGGAGAAAACAAAAGAGCATCTATTACAATAGAACCTAGTCCCTTCAAAATATTTTACAGTCACTCACAGGGATCAAGAAACATTTCTATTATTTTTTCAAAAACGGAAAATGAAAAGGAGTCAGAGTTGGCAGAGTTCTGAAGGTCCTTCAGATGAAGGCTCATACAGGTGAAGAAATGCTTTCTGATGTCACCTCTGAACCTCCCTTCATATATTTCTGAACCATTCCCACACATAATACCACCGGGTATCAGGGAGAAGACATCAGCATCCCGCATTCCATTTCCCTGAGGAAACTGCAGAGAGGAATCAGGGCACGCCTCAGTTCCTAGAAGCCCAAAGTCCTCAGCAGTTCCTCACTGGACATGCCTTCCAGCCCTCCCACCAGCTTTGCTGCCCTCCTCTGGATGCACTCAAGGACCTTCACAACTTTCTTAAAATTGTGGGGTGCAGAACTGCACCGAGCACTGCAGGTGAAGCCGCACAGCACTGAATACAGGCAATAATTGCCCTCTCCTGTGGCAGGCAGTGCCATGCTCAAGGCTCCCGGGATACCGTTTGTGCTCCAGGCTGCCAGGGCACACTGTGGGCTCAACCTGAGCTGCTGTCAACCAGCACCCTCAGATCCCTTCCTGCAGGGCTGCCCAGCAGCCACTCCTTTCCTGCGTTTTTTGGTGTTATTAAATGTCGTGCCATTGAGGACTGTCCAATGTTCTAAGCTAGCCAGATCCCTCTGCAAGGCCTCTGGTCCCTCCAGAGTGTCACCAGCACCATCCCGTCTGGAGTCATCAGCCAGCTTGCTCATGGTGCATTCCAATCCTTCATCCAGATCACTGATAAACACATGGAACAGAGCTGGCCCCAGAGCTGCACCCCGAGGAACACCACTGGTGGCTGGTCACCAGCCAGATGTGGCCCCAGCCACTGCACCCTGTGAGCTCTGCCCTTCAGCCAGGTCTTCACCCAGCACACTGTGAACCTGCTCATCCCACAGCTGCACACATGTCCAGAAGGATGCTGTGAAGGACAGCATAACAATGACATTTAACAAGAAGAAATTACATACGTACTGATTAGGAAAAGGTCCAAATAGGTATTGAAGTTACACCTTTTCCTCCCATTTTGCTGCCCATGTTAGTCATTTATGGGTTGCATTTTTCAAAGTACTAACAGAAAATCTGTCTTTATCTTGATCCATGAGGCTTCAGTTATATTTCCTCTCCCCCGTCCAGATGAGGAGGGAGTGATGAACAGCTAAGCTGGCAGATAGGATCAAACCCACAACAGATGCACCTGAGGGAACTGGCAGGTGAAGTGGTAAAGCCACTATCCATCATATTTGAAAAGTCATGGCACTCTGGTGAAGATCCCACTGACTATAAAAGGAGACATACAACCCACATTATAAAGAAGAGAAAAATAAAGATCTGGAAACTACAGATTGGTTAGTCTCACCTCTCTCCAGCAAGACCATGGAGCAGACCCTCCTTGAAATTACACTAAGGCATGTGGAAAATTAAGAAGCAACTGTTGTTAAGCAATATAATTTTAAGGGCAAATCATGCCTGACAAATTTGGTGGCCTCCTATAACAGAATTAGCATTGGTGCATAAGGGAAGAGTTAGTGATGTCATCTATTTGGGAGTTGTGCAAAGCATTTGATGCTGTTTGGAACAAAATCCTTGTCACTTAACTGGAGACACAGATTTGACAGACAGACCATTCAGTGAGTAAGGAATTGGCTGGATGGTCACACTCAGAGGTGCAGTCAACAGTTCACCATCCAGGTGGAAATCAGTCATGGTGGGCATTCCTTAGGCCGTGTTTCTGAGACAGGCACTGTGTAACGCCTTTGTCAGGGACATGGACAGTGGGATGAAGGACACCCCCAGCAAGTTCACTGACAGAACCAGGCTGTGTGGGGCAGTTGACACATGTAGGGAAGGGATGGCATCCAGAGGGACCTGGGCAGGCTTGAGAGCTGCACTAGTATGAAACTTATGAAATCAACAAGACCAAGCACAAGGTCCTACACCTGGCTCAGGGCAACCCCCAGTATCAATATAAGCTGACTGAGAGCAGCCCTGCCAAGAAAGACCTGGGGATCATGGTGGATGAAAAGCTGGACACACGCACTTTCAGCCCAGAAAGCCAGTCGTAACCTCTGCATCAAATGCAGCACGGCTAGCAAGTCAAGGGAGGTTATTCTGCCCCTCCACTCTGCTCTGCTGAGACCCCACCTTGAGTGCTGCCTCCAGCTGTGGGGTCCCCAACAGGAGAAGGATGTGAACTTGCTCAAGTAAGTCTAGAGAACTACAGAGATGCTAGAACACCTCTACTATAAAGACAGGTGGGGGGAGTTGAGGTTGCTCAGCCTGGAGAAGGCTCCAGGGAAACCTTCCAGTGACTGAATGGGGCCAAAAAGAAAGAAGACAGGCTGTTTACAAGTGCATGTAGTGATAGGAAAAAGGAAAATGGCCTTAAGATGAAAGAGAGTAGGTTTAGATTAGATATTAGGAAGAAATTCTTTATTGTGTAAGCACAGAGACACTGGAACAGGTTGCCCAGAGAAGTTCCAGATGCCCTGTCCGCAGAAAGGTTTCAGGCCAGGCTGGATGGGCCTTTGAGCAATCTGATCCTAGTGGAAGGCATCCCTGCCTATGTCTGGGTTAGAACTACATGATGTTTAAGGTCCTTTCTAACCCAGGCCACTCTATGATTCTACAGTCTTAACAGAAAATAAAGCATTTTAAAAAACCCACTGTCTTACCTTAGTATCTGATGGTGGCAGTGTCTCTGTTCCTAGAAGCATTAACTTGCTCTGATACTTGGTAGAAAAGTAAAGAAATAAAGCACAAAGAAAGTTTGTTTACTCTTCTTTTTTGTAAGAACAAAACACCATTCTTAGAAATTTAAACATAACTTTTTTTAATATAGAAATAAAAGAATTTTAACTTGGATCCTTCCACATCCCTTATACCCTAGCCCAGAAGAGCAAATTAAGAAATGTTTGGAATTCATAGCACAGTAAAACAGAAGTTAATTAACTCTGAAGGGGAAAAGTAGCAGCTAAAAAAAGATGTATCCTTTGAGTAAAAGGCAAGTTATGAGGGAAAAGTTCATATGGTGAAAGGCATTGAACAGATGAAGAACATGAGAAACTGGGAAGAGAATCATGGACAAGGCTGAACAGGGAAACTGCTGAGAAGTCAACACACATTCAACTACTTTTTGGCTCTCTAAACAGAGCAATCATATCATAATACATATTTTTAGTTTTAAGACATTTAGTATGTATACTGTACAGTTCAGGAGTGGTCAGATTTTTGCGAGCATACTACATCAGCTCTCATGACTGCAATGGAGTGTATATGCAGTGTGAAATTCAGGCCAGCACAAATATCCAAGGCATAAACAGGAGACACCTACTAAACTCTCTTTTTTTCTGTCGCCAATTTAACCTGCCCCGTAACAAGGCAGGATGTATTCTACTAAGCAGTAGAATCACTAAGCAGTACTTTGGAAACCTTGCTGTTAACATCCAGATACTAGAACATTTTATAGGATTTCCCCCACAAAAACTCTTCATGATGACACACAATCATTGGAACATTACATGTAACCATATAGTCTAGGAGCTAATTAAATGGCTATTAGTTTAAATCTTTTGCAGAAACATGAGTGCCTCCAGGATGCAAAATCCAAATAATAAAAATTCTACTGTGTTCATCAACTTCCAAAAATAACACATCACTTCTTGTATTATTTTGGGCATGGTGGAAATGAGATACGAGATATCAAGTATTTTCAGTTAAATTCAAAATAGAAAACATTCAGATTTCTCTTCTAATTTGAAAATTTCAAAGAAAGTTCAGGTCTTCCAATGTAGTGCCAAACAAAAGTTCAGAAACTGAGACACAGAATTCCCTGCCACTTGTTACATGCAAAATTGCCGGAATACTCAACAAAAAATAAATCTCATTAGTCTTTTTAAATCAACCAGTGTAAAATTATTGTATTGTCAGTTGTCTGTATTTTGTTTTACTTTAAGCTTGGAAATACTTTTACTTCAATTTCTGGTATTTTAATACCAGAATGCGAGCAAATAGCACATAAGTACAATAAAAAATTGAGTGAAGCAATTAAGACTATGAAAATATAATTTAGAACATGACTTTTCATCAGATTCAGCAGAATCTTAAAGGAAGAACAGTATTCCCTAAGAACTGATAGAAGTTTATATTTTCTGGGAATCCTGTAAATAAAAATAAACAGCCCTAAACTGTTATTTGTTAGCATATCATACCATGTATCAAGAGAAGAAATTTTAATCATGACAATGTAACTGTCAGTTTGCATAAGCCTAAGGAAACCTCACAGTCCGCCTCTGCCTCTCTCTCCTGCTACACTCTCTCTCCTCTAAGATCCAAAGGACCTGTGAAATGGAATCCCCTCTTTTGTGAGGCTAAAGACAAAAGGGTGTCTGTATTCTGGTACTACTGCAACGCAAGTAAATTGTTAAATTTTCCATAATTCTAACATATACTCCCACACTAACTAAATCATAACATCAGCACATTGACACTACAAGGCATTCTTCACCCCTGCCAGCAATTCTATATTTGACCTTTCTAAAGATCTTACTTCCTTTTTCTGTTTGTGATTTTTGTTTGTTTGTTTGTTTGGATTTTTTTGTTGGTTCGTTGATTTGGTTTTATTGAAATGGTTTTTTTGGAGGGGTGGGGCAAGCATGTAGTGAATAAAATAATACTGAAAAATATAACTTTATAATATTTATTTAATTTATACTTTATAATAAACCTAGTCTCTCATTTATATTTGCATACCTCTTCCATCTGCTTCCAAAGACTTTCACATTCATTCAAGAGTTCTTCCTTGGCATCTACAGGACCAGCTGTATTAGTGATTTCTGACAAATATTCAGCCTATTAACAAGCAAATAGACCAGTTATCATTTAGATCTACAAAAACTGACCACTAAACCATACCTGCCACTTCAGATCAACTATGTAACAGAATAAGCTCCCTTACTCCAAAGCTTCTAGCTAGCTCCTCTATAGTTCTAGAAAGCACCCAGCCATTAAGCAAAATCAGCTACTATATAACTAAGTTAAATTAGAAGACACTAATAATTTACTTTTAAAATTGAATGACAAAGTCCTAATTTTTCATAACTGATTTGATTATCTGCAATGGCTTCTTTATTTTCCAACAACTTCAATACAGAAAAAATAAGAGAATCTCACATCTACAAAACCACACTTTACCTCCATATATCTGCAAAGTTTTTAAGCAGTTACTTCTGCTCTGTCAATAAATGTGCTAATCTATTTCTCCTTCATTTGAGTTCAGAATATTTTTCATTAACAAATCAATATGAGAAAAACAAACAGAAGCACCAGAAAGATATACAGGAAACCAAGGAAAGAGGGCACCTAGACAGCCAAAAGAAAAATCAACCCAAGTTAAATTAAAAACTTGAGAAACTGTTGGGTCAGAAAGAAATACATAAAAATTCATAAATTTAATTCTAGCTTTCTCACTTAAGAGATATCCGAATGACATCAGCGATTAACAGCGGAAAAATAAGATGGGCCAATTTTTTTTTCCAGGGAAAACAACCAACAGCTTAGATGCAGGAAGCATTTAAAAATACCTTAGTGCATTGCTAAGCCCACCAAACACATAGAGATTAAACAGAAACATTAAAAATTGACAATGATCTAAAGAAGAATTAGACTTCTCTACCTTGTTAATGAAGCACAGATTACTAACTCAATTGAGTATCTCCAGTGAGGGAGACTCCACAGCCTCTCTGGGCAATCTGTTCCAGTGCATGGTCACCTGCACAGCCATAAAGTTCTTCCTCATGTCCAGGTGGAACTTCCTGGGCATCAGTGTCTGCACATTATCTCTTGTCCTACTGCTCGGAATCACCGAGAAGGGCCTGAACCCATTCTCTTGGCACTGTCCCTTCATAGACTTCCACATATTAGGAGGAAGTGCATCACGTGACCAAATACAAATCGACCAGTAGCGGGAAAACGGTGAAGGAAGGGAGAGGAAACGCACAACTTTGTGCAAGAGATGCGAAGGCACCTCAGGAAGCAACATATCGGCAGGGTACAAACAACATCGCAAAAGCGGTGAGAGAGGGAGCCCCCGCGCCCCCGACGAGAACCCCTGCAGCAGAATGGCGGGAGGACGTGAAGCGGGATATGGCCGCTCACAGGCGAGGAATGAACGTCGCCCCTTCCCAGCCAGGAAGCCAGCGCTCTCCCTGCCAAGCAGCACCTCCCGGCCCCAAAGTGTTGGAGCGCCGGGATTCCCCCCGAACCGCCCGGCATGCTCCCACCGCTCCTCCCGCCCGTTACTACCATGTTCACTTCGCGCCGTCCGTTACTCCGTGCTTACGTCATTCGCAGAGCGCCCGGCACGGCGTAGTGACGTAGGCACCATGGCGTCCGGCGAGCACGAGCGCAAGCGAAAGGTGCTGGAGGTGGAGGCGGACGGCAGGGATCCGGTGGCAGCGGATGAGGATGAGGAAGAGCGTTGGGTCGGCCCGCTCCCGGGGGAGGCCGTGCAGGCGAAGAAGAGGAGAGGTAAGGAGCTGTGCCCCGACTTGGGGTCGGGGCGGTGGAATCGCCTCCAGGCCCCGCCGGGCGGGAGCAGCCACGAGGTGAGGGCAGCTGTCGGGAGCCCGTATCCTGAAGCTGTCTGTATATAAAATGAGCATACTGGGGGAAAGCCTTCAGGTGCATAGTTACAGGGTGCCAGGTGCTGAGAAAGTTGTGGTTATTCAGCCTGGAGAAGAGGTTACGTGGAGACCTCATAGTAGCCTTCCAGTATCTAAAAGGACTTGCTAGGAAGCCGGATTTGGACCCTTCCGCAGGAACTGTAGTGATAGCACGAAGACTAATTGGTGCAAATTGAAAGAAGAGGAATTCAGGTCAGCTGTAAGGAAAATATTCTCTACTGTCAGGTTGACCAGTGATTTTTTGGGTGCTCCAACCCTGGCAATGTTCAAAGCCAGGCTGAATAAGGCTTTGGGCCACTTGGTCAAGTAGGAGGGGGCTTGGGGCTAGATGGTATTTAAGACTAATTCTAGTCCCTTAATATTCAACTATTCTAAGACTTTTGTTTCCTCTGGAGGACACTTTCATGGTAAGAGCCCTTCTGTGCAGGCTGAAGCTGTGCTGTTTACAGATGTGGAGATAATCAGTCTTTCAGATCACTGCCTTAAGTTGTAGCATCATGAGAAGCCTCTAGGCTGTATTTTGGCACGTGGTGTTGATGTGTGCAGCAACTACCAGCTCTCTGGGTATTGCTTTAAGTTTAAGTAAAGGAAACAATATTCATTAGATGTAAACATGCAAGTTCAGTAAAAAATACTGTTGCACGGGTGTTAACAAGTAGGATCTTGCCAGTTATGCAATGAAATAGACAGATACCAGCACTTAGAATTTAGACTACATTTAGACTGCACACTACGTGTGTAGGACCACGGATCTCGTATAAACAACAGGGATACATGTGGTTTTAGAATAAAGTGAGGTTCAGTTGACCTTCTGTTTTCTGTTGGTAACTTAAAAGCTGTTAATTGATTTTGGATTTTTTTGAAACAGTTAGACACGGTAGCAATTGCTTTAAAAGGGAAGAGCAATATGCAGCATTTGAGTGGCTTTAGTCCATGGAAAATGTGTAAGTCTGAGTACAAAGCTGGAGCTAAAAGCACTTTAATTATGTTTGCATAAAATTCTGCGTATTTTTGGCTGAAATATGAGTAAGCAATACCAAGATAAGTAGAAGAGAACAAAATGTAGATGTAACTTCATGGAGGGAAAAAAACCAGATTTTTCTTTTTATTCCGTGTAGTGCTTGAATTCGAACATGTTTATCTTGAAAATCTACCATCGGCTTCGATGTATGAACGCAGTTACATGCACAGAGATGTTATTACACATGTAGCATGTACAAAGTAAGTATTTTTATTTTCTGTTGTATTGGAAAGTTAAAGTGTCCTCAGGTTTTTAAAGGGTAGTGGGCTTTTTTAAAAAACTAAGTGGCTTATCTAGAAGCAAGATATAAGTTGTTTTTATAGGCTAAAGGAGGGTCTTAAAATCCTTGCTAAAATATTCGGGAAATACAGGAATAAGATTGATTTACTCCCTCTGAAAAAATACCATTCACCAGAACTGCAGAAATCACACACACACACATACACACACATAGTAATTACTGTGAAACAAGATGTAAAATAGGAGTTATATTTACATATTCAAAAAGAATAGTGTTATATGTTTCTTCCGTTTAGACTATGACTTTTCATAGATTAATCCAGAATGCACTAAAATACCTGTTTTGTTTTTCCAAGAGTTATAGTACCTATCCAGACAAACTGTCATAGTAATTTCTGGAGATTTTGTTCTCTGCACAGTGTTAATTCTAGTACAAATTACTGACCAGTGGGAAGGTGCGTGATGTGTGCATCTGTTTTCTTGGTTTTTTCTTTTGTAATTGTAGGACAGATTTTATCATAACAGCCAGTCATGATGGACATGTAAAATTCTGGAAGAAAATAGAAGAAGGGATTGAGTTTGTTAAACACTTCCGAAGTCACTTGGGTGAGAAGTTACTCTTTTCTTATCTAAAGGACGTCACTCTTTCCTCTCCATTGCTCTTTGTTGTTTGAAGAGAGAGTGCAAACAGAGAGAGAGATTCTGGGGTTCCTTTAGTGCAGGCAGAGATTAAAGGATATCTAGCAATCTTCCTTTTATTCCTCTGTCCTGTTAAATTTTGCTCTCAAGCTCTAGCAGGGATAGAATGAAAATGAAAAATGTGGGACTCTGCTTGCACAGATCCCCTACAGCCTTTGCATTGCCTTGTGCCCTGCTTGTGGGCACAATATCTGGGACAAAAGTGAACAAGAGACATAAAAGTGTTCATAAAATCCAGAGAAGTTTAAAAACATATTGCTTTAAGTAAGGGTACCTCAGTCTTATTTTTTCCCTTATAGTGCCGGGAAAAATAGTTACTTTCATTTGGAATAACTAACTGTAAATTCTGCATTATTGTTATAATTGTCAAATGATTTGCAATTAGGAAGAACTTTAACCCTATTTTCTGAGCTAATAAGTACACAAAGCTTTTCAATACTATGCCACTATGCTAAGCATTAAACAGGCTGGACAGAAAATTATGTTCTCAATGGTGTTAGAAATTATGATATGCCTGAAGGAAAAAGATCCGTTTTGAAATGCAGAATGTTACAGTAAGAAAATTATTTAGTAATAGGTAGTAAAAGTATGGTTTCCTTTCAGAGTTACAAGGAATATTAAAGTCTGTTTTTGATCTTAACTATCAGCTTCTTGTTATATATAGAAGAAAAATGTAGTAGCAAAACATACCATGTGAAAATCAGCATTTTGAGAACTTCATGGAAGGTTCAGTTGCAGAATAGTTTTGAGTATTGTGGGTGTAATAGTTTGTAGACTTCTGCTGCTTTTACTCTGTTGAGAGATACAAGCTGAAGAGCACATGATGTTTTCCCTATCATCATGTTCTCAATTTTCTAAAATCGTTACAACATTTTAAACTGAACTTACTGCCCTTACAATCTTCTACTATGTTTTTGGTAAATTGTTCATTATAACATACCTGAGTCTAAACACTGAAGGGCTATAATGTGTTGTTTTGTTTTGTAAATTTTTTTTTTTAAGTATTTTATTGAAGCCCAGTAGAGTTTTAAATGGAAAAGGTGGCAAAACAGTTGGGAAACAGGTTTGAACTTCTGTATGTTTTCCCTGTGTAATACTGGAATGCAGGATGTCCTTTCTATTTCTTAATAGTACCTCAACTTATTTCACAGGTGTTATTGAGAGTATTGCTGTTAGTTCAGAGGGAGCATTATTCTGTTCAGTTGGAGATGACAAAGCAATGAAGGTGTTTGATGTAGTCAACTTTGACATGATCAACATGCTGAAACTTGGGTAAGTTACTTAGTTCTTTGAAATGTTCATTTGAGATTAACAGTGGGGGTGGTTTTGCTAAGAGATAAGCCAGTAATTTGGATTTATTGCATTCTTCCCCTTCACCCATGCCCCAGTCGGATGAAGTTGAGTAAATTGCATTGTCTGAAATTAATCCAATGGCTAGAGACTGCCTGACTGAATAGAAAAAATTGCTACTGCAGCAGTAGAAGAGTGGAGTAGGAAAGAAGCTTCCTCGGTGTTAAATATTATCCACAAAGCTGTGGGGTATCTTTGAGTATTTAGCTAGGCATGATTTATTTCTGTTGTTTGGCACTGAATTTAAAAATTACAGTCTATTAGTAGTTCCATTAAATAAGGGATTTGGCCTGTATGAATTGTCTTGTTGTCATAGGGATACAAGTTCCTTTTTCCACTAGAAGCTATATTATTGTTTTCTTTAGTCTTGTAGCATTTTGTAGTTACACAGTATGTAGCTAAAGGATCTAGGAGAAACAGGAATGGATGTTACTGGAATTATAACAATGCCAGAGAAAAAACTCCCACTGTTAAAAAGGTGGATTTGAAGAGCTGGAGGATCAATGAATGCTGCATCAAGAACAGTAGAAATCCTGATTTCTCCACAAGCCTTTTAGGATTGGAAAACATATTCTTCATAGTCTATGATGTATTGGTTAATTTTGGAACTGAATAGAAATATAAAGTTAGGGAAAAAAGCTTTTACATAGGAACATCTAATAAAAGCATATGCTATCTGTTTTGTTTGTTGTAGTTTCAGTATCATCCTCCATATAATGTAATTCATCTATAGGAATTGATTCCATCTTCTTCTGGAAAATTAAGCTTAATCTTTTTGGTTTTGCTGTTATTTTTAACATAGCAGCCCTGTACTGTTACTACATAATTGGTAAAACTATAGAAAAATAAAATAATATTCCAGAAAGCACCCCTGATCTTCAGAGCTTTCCAGTTCTAACTAATCTATACACTGTGGCTCTGTGCAAATCTCCATGCTTTATGCTTTCATCTGTGATCTGGAGAAGATTGGCTATTTCTGTAGAGACTTCATATTTATTTATTTGATCCTGTTCTTTCTAATGAACCTGAGATGAAGTTTTGTTTCTGTTTACTGACAGACATTGAAAATCCAAATATTGGTGTCTATCATAATGTCAGAGTATTATCAATCCATCAGCTTCTGTTAGTTTGATTTGCAAAAGGATACAAAACATGAGTTTCCTATAGAGAATGCATCATTTTTTGGATGTTTGCCATTTCGTTTCAGTTCTAGTTTTCAGAATCTTTGCTTACAGACTTTAAAACAGATATAACTTATATTATTGATTATATCTCTGACTTGTCTTATTTGTAGGTTATGCTTTTGCAAGTAGCAAATGAGTTCCTTCTTAAATGCACTCATAAGCTTTACTAAATATAGGGAGATAGTCCTAATTTTGTTTATATCACTTCTTGGAGATTTTGTGGTTTTGTCGGTTTTTTTCTGGCAAGATCTAGTTAAACTTTTCCATAAGTGTATGGCAGAGGTGCAGTTGCCTTCATTTCTCCTGAGTCATTACTTACTTGACAGATGGAGGAGAAGTGGTACTGATTCATACAAGGTGAGTACTATTTATTAATGCCACTTAGGCTTTCTATCTGGATTTCTGTCCAAATTCCTCCTTTATTACCCACTTTCTACCTTGACTATCATAGGCTCTTTACAAAACAATATGGGAAGAACAGAAATTGTGTTACACTGAATGGTATTTCTTGGTAAAGCTTTTCTATAATATGCTGAATATTAGCAAGATACGTATAAGCCACACTAGTAAATGAAGTTAAAAATCTGCTTCTGATATTTGATTTCCAGTTTACAGCATAACTTGACTCTTACTTAATTAAAACCATTCCTTTTTTTTTTTTTTCCCTTTCTACTCTTTGTTGTAGCTACCACCCTGGCCAATGTGAATGGGTATATTGCCCTGGAGATGCCATATCTTCTGTTGCAACATCTGAGAAAAGCACAGGAAAAATATTCATATATGATGGACGAGGAAATAACCAGCCACTTCATATTTTTGATAAACTCCATATGTCCCCACTTACTCAGATACGCCTGAACCCTGTCTACAAAGCAGTTGTGTCTTCTGACAAGTCCGGAATGATTGAGTACTGGACTGGTACTCCTCATGAGTATAAATTTCCCAAGAACGTGAACTGGGAGTATAAAACGGATACCGATCTCTACGAATTTGCTAAATGCAAGGCTTATCCATCCAGTATAAGTTTTTCACCTGATGGCAAGAAAATGGCCACTCTAGGGTCAGACAGAAAAGTTAGAATTTTTCGTTTTCTGACGGGAAAGCTCATGAGAGTCTTTGATGAATCTCTGAGTGTGAGTTTTGTCTTTTTTCTCCTTCTTTGAAATGTTTTCTCTACTTACTTGAATTTGTTTGCCAGCACATTCACCTAAGCTATCATTTATTTCTAAAGGCAAGCTTCTTTCCCGTATTTTTCTTGCAAAAAGGCCTTCTGTGTTCTCTTGCTTGTCTCTTAGATTGCTTTGCCCCAAAATTAATTCCTACTGGTTTATTTTGCCTACATAGTGAAACTGAGTTGTTGATTTTTATTTGTGTTTTCATGCTGCCAGATTACATTTAACTAGAAAGCAATTGTGGAAGAGGGTGGAAAATGCCCATTGCAAGTAACATCATAATAATGAATTAAATTCATTATCTTCTAAAGAATTTGATAGACAACTGTGCACTTTCGTATGCTTAAGCCTAGTCCTACAACGTGCTTATTGTATCATTAAAATTAAGAGAGTATTACTCGTATTTACTTAAATCCTTCAGTTAAGTTTGAGTGGAGTAATCTCACTTGAATTCAGTATTTTCTAATCATGTAAATCAGTGTTTTACTGAATTAAAAGTTTAAAGTATGTTAATATGTAGTGCTGGGGGTTTTTTGTAGATGTTTACTGAACTTCAGCAGATGAGACAGCAACTGCCTGACATGGAGTTTGGCCGACGTATGGCAGTTGAGCGTGAGCTGGAGAAAGTGGATGCAGTAAGATTAATTAATATAATTTTTGATGAAACTGGACACTTCGTTCTCTATGGAACAATGTTGGGCATTAAGGTCATAAATGTAGAGACTAACAGGTAAGCTCCAGTGACACACATCGAGATAAATTTCTCTTTCAAAGTCTTTATTCAGTCAAATTTAGAGCATATTTAAAATTTGCTATGACTGTGGAGGTGTCCAATCTTTTTGTATTGTTATTTGAGAGCCTTACATTACACTGTAGAGAAAATACTCCCATTCTTTGTAAAGAGTCACTGCTGATTAGAGCTTAGACAAATGAGGAGAGAACGTGGCAAAGACATGTGTGTTAAAAATTGTGTAATTAATCAATCTCTGGCTAACTGGATGGGATAATGTAAAGTAAAGGTGGATCATTTAGCTGGGATTTTATTGCATAAGGACACTGACTGGTAAATTAAGGTAGCATGTTTAAATAGAGAAACATAAAAACGATTAGTAAATAATTATTTTGAGAGGATTTTGAAATTTTGCTCTGAATCTTACAGTCAGAAAGGAGACATTCTCTGACTGTGAGCAGCTGAACATTACACCTCTTTACATCTTATACTTCAGGTGTATTCGTATCTTGGGAAAACAAGAGAACATCAGAATGATGCAGCTGGCTTTGTTCCAAGGAGTAGCAAAGAAACATCGTGCAGCAATCACTATAGAGATGAAGGCATCTGAAAATCCTGTTCTCCAGAATATTCAGGCAGATCCAACAGTAATCTGCACAGCTTTTAAAAAAAACAGGTTTTACATGGTGTGTGTGGTTTCTATTTAAATAGCTCCATTCTTGTCTTGATTTCTCTACATTATTTTTTGTTTTTCTCTTTGCCTATTCTAGTGCTTTTTGTAGTTGCAAATGCAGCTTTTACAAAGGAGCCTCTTTATATTGCCAGTATATAAATTAACTGGAAACAGGTGTAATTTTTTCATAAATTTTTATTACCCCAAGAGATGATATCCTATTGTTCTTGTTGGAAAAAAAAAAACCTAAGTAAGAACATTTTAAGAAATAACCAGATTTTATAAAGGAACAATAAGTAACTGCATAAGAAAGAAAAAAATTCAGACCAGAATCAGGACTTGGTAACACTAAGGACATTATAGGCAACCAAGAAAGAAGGAGTCATCTTCCTGTTCACAGTTAGGTTTCTGGGTGAGATGGAACCAAACAGACAAGCAATTTCACAGTTGTTAGTAGCTGATTTGAGAGGTCCTAGCCATAGAGGTTGGAGATTGGTACTGTTTGTTATGCATTAAATTTTCCGGGTTTCTATAGTTTCATATTAATGCAGTATTGGAATAAGAGAGTTTATTTTAACTTTGTAGCACAACTACAAAACACAACTAATCTTTTTGGCATAAAACCTGCCAGTTTAGTCAGTATAGCAGAACAGCCTGGTATTCTCTACCTCATTTTAAAGAAAATGTGCTGAACTAGTGCAGACTCCTGTTGTAAAGGGGAAAGTTTAAATATAACAGATTATTAAATGTTAGTTGGATTTGCATGTAGTTTTACTGGAATTTGTGACTGTGGAGATGCTGGTAACAGCATAGCAGTGCAAGGATAGATAGTCTATGAATTGTCTTTGTACATTTCAAATTGAATTGGGTGTTCAGCAGGTTGAATAACAACATTGATGTGTTGGTTGCAGAGCAGTGTGTATTTTAAGACAGAAAAAGGAAGAAGCCATTAACCTTCTGTTCTTTTGTGCTTCAGTTTACTAAACGTGAACCAGAAGACACGAAGAGTGCAGATTCTGACAGAGATGTATTTAATGAGAAACCTTCTAAAGAAGAGGTCATGGCAGCCACTCAGGCAGAAGGTCCCAAAAGAGTGTCAGACAGTGCCATCATCCACACGAGCATGGGAGATGTTCATATCAAGCTTTTTCCTGTTGAGTATGTATTTGATGTTTTTTTGGTTGTTTTGGTTTTGTTGCTTTCTTCTGTCCCTTGTGGTTGCAGTATCCAAGTTTTATTCTAGAAATAATTATTTTCTTTCCCTTTTTCTACTGTCTTCGTTTCCTGACAGTTTCTTAATACACTAAGGTAAGAATGTGACTTTTAACGCACAAAAATAAAGTAGGGTAAAAATAGGTCTAAATAACAGTCTGGGGCACAGGAGTTTTTGAAACTGTATTTGGGTTTATTTAGTTATTAGTTCAGAGAGGGTATTTCTTAACTTTGATTCTTGGACATGACACTCTTCTGTGTAAGCTCTGTATTTAAGGCAATGCTGTTTGCATAGATCTTGAAAAAGAATGATGATGTTGGCAGCAGCAGTAAATTGGCAGCAGGTCGGTGCAAGCCAGAAGAATAGTCATTGCAACTTCCAAATGTGGCAAGTGTACTACACCTTGTTATTGCAGCTCCTTTAAAAGCAACATAACATTTATACAAGCATATAATACTAGTCTTATGGGTATCCAACACCAGGCATAGAATTGAAAAGTTTTATGCTTGCCAATGGCTAAAATCAGTGTGTCATCCTCTCTCCTTTGTGATGCAAAAATTGCAAATATTCTGTTATTTAAAGGAAATTTATGTAATATATTGCTATACATAGAAACCTAAATTATGTAGATATACTCCATGTTTCTCCAAAAATAAATTCATGTTTGGTCAGAAGTACAGGCAAGGCAACCGCAGTTCTACTCTCTAGGCTAACAGACTTTTCCTGCAGTGTTCACCAGTGTTTCCAGTGAGTGACAGGCCAAGCTACATTAATTCTTTTTTTTTTTTTTAAATTGTCATGTAATGTGTCATATCTGCATGCACAGTATTGCAAGGTGCTTTATTGGAATGTTCTGTATGCAATTTTAAATACAGCTTTACTAGGGTTGGTTATTGTTAGGTTTGTCCTTTCTTGTTGTAGTTTTTTTTCCCAGCTGAGCTTTAATTTAAAATCTCATTCGTGTGATTAAAACTTTAAAGAAGAGCATATAGGATGTGGCTCTGTACGCCCTTGAATTCTTCAGTCATTTTGTTGTGAAATAAAGTTGTGAATGACTGTGTACTGCTCAGCAAGGACTGGTACTATAATCTAGTCTGTTCCATTAGTTATGCCATTGGTGCTCTTTTTCACAGGATAGCTTAAGAGTGTCACTAAAACCCAAGCTAATGTTCCTTTTCAGAGTTAGAGTAACTCTACAAGTGTGGACTCAAGTTGGCCTTTTTCTCCTTTTTGGGAAAATATATGACTGTGTAAACCTGTCAGTGTAGATCTTCTCTGGCTGCTAATTATTTTTATAATAGCTGAAGAGCTGTCATAAAAAAAATTCACTTTGGTAGTAACTCTCAGAAATAAAAAATTAAATCACAAAGGTGAAGTGGTTGGCCCTTTTTATTCCAGCAACAAAAGGATTACATTTGTTCACCAAACAATGTTGCTGAGTAGTTTCAAAGAACAACTAACTCTACTGACTGCAAGTTCTGTAGTAATAAAACATTTTAATTTTACATTTTAGCTTCTTGCATGCAACATTCGACACCTTTGCATGTAAATCTTAAAAGAAGTGTAGAGGAAAAAGAGTGAATAACTTTCTGCTTAAGGAGCAAACGTAGTTTATCAACAAAATGAGTAGTGCAGGTAGAAAGCTGGGGAACCTGTAGTCAATGGTGCCTTGAACTAGGCCTTGAGGAGACAGATTTGGTTTCTGGTTCTCATGGTTAAACCTCAACCAGCAACTAAGCCCCCCCAGAACCATTTGCTCACATTCCCCTTGGTGGAATGGGAGACCACTGGAAGAGTGAGAATACTTGCAAGCTGAGGTACAGACAGTTTGATAGGGAAAGCAAAAGGCATGCACCCAAGCAAAGCAAGGAACATGGACAGGCAGATGTTCCAAATATCTCCAAGAAGAGAGGGCTCCATCACATGGCCTGAGTATTTGAGAAGGTAAATCACCATTACTCTGCATGTCCCCTGTTTTTTATATGCTGAACATGATGCCATATGTGCAGTGGAGCATTCCTGTGGTCAGCTGGGTTTAGCTGTCTTAGCTAAGCCCCCTCTCAACTCCTACAGCCTCAGCCTCCTCTCTGGTGGAGTGGGATGAGAAGAAAAGGCCTCAACAATGCATAAGCCCTGCTCAGCAACAGCTAAACATCCCTGTACTATCCACATGGTTGCTGCCTTCCTGTGTAATCATGCAGCTTTGTACTTCTCAAGCTTTTTGTTTTCAGCTTGGGGTTTTTTCCTTATTTGGTAAAATCCCTTCTTACAGAGTCGTGAAACACTGCACAATACAACAAGAGTCTTAGACCTAGCTGAAATCTTTATGGCCTTGTCACCAGACAAATATTGTAGCCTATGTTTTCTGTTACATGATTTCAGGTGCCCCAAAACAGTGGAAAACTTCTGTGTGCACAGCAGGAATGGTTACTACAATGGACACATAATTCACCGCATCATCAAGGTAACTTGCAACATGTTAATTTTTTGTTAATTTACAAAATGTACTCTGGTGATCAGTCCTCTGTTAACACTTCCATTTCCCTTTTGCACACAGGATTGTTGGAGTGGCTTTATGAGTTCCTTGTAAATTCTGAACAACTCTGATGTTCTAAACAGCTTTAGCACTTACTTAGCTGTAGTAGTTGTTATGCAGCTGATAAGGTAGCAGAAAACTAAAAATTGAAAGATGAGTTCAGCTATCCTGCTTGAATTAAAACTTTGCTTCATGTCAGAAGGCCTTTCTTGTAAAGCTTCTTATTTCTGTTGCACCAGAATCAAGTGATAGAGCCAAAGAATTTGCAAAAGGTAGAGATAGTTGAGTTTCTGTCCTTCACTAGCAGGAATAGTGAGTAGCCTTGCTTTTTCACAAGTACTTGACAGACACTTAAAAAAGCCTTAAATGCTTTCTGCCTTACACACAACATTTTAACACATTTTGTTGAAAGATTTGAAGTAAGTTTGAAAAAATGTCACCTAGCATATAACACTTCTGGTTATGTATTCTATGCAATAATGTGATAACATATAATTTCTGTGCAGGGTTTCATGATTCAGACTGGAGACCCAACTGGTACAGGAATGGGAGGTGAAAGTATTTGGGGAGGAGAATTTGAAGATGAGTTTCATTCAACTTTACGACATGACAGACCATACACACTCAGCATGGCTAATGCAGGACCAAATACCAATGGATCCCAGTTTTTTATAACAGTAGTGCCAACTGTAAGTAATACTAAAAGCTCAATTTAAGGCCTGACAGGCTACCTAGATAGTAAAAAATCAACTTTTTTCTCATGGGAAACGGAACACACTAGTACTTATATACAAATAAATTATGCACACGATGTGTAGTGTGTAGGCTTCACTGAAATTGTCCCTTAGACATAGAAATATTTTCCATCAGAAAAAGGCCAGTTGTCATCAAGAGGCCTTTCACCTTTAAATGGAGTGAGGGTGGTATAAAATTCCTAGGTATGTTTGCAATTATGTATTACTAGAGTATCTTCTGTTAATAATAGTGGTTTAAACTTGATAGAAGCCTAGGCATTACTTAGATTATTTGGGATTTGGATATGGTGCCAGGATGTCTCTAATATTGCCTAATTGTAGCTGTATAAAGAAGCCAGTGTTCAGGTTTGAAAGTTTCATTTGATCTGTGTATAAGTTCAGAGTCAACAATAGAAATTTTGATATGTGAATCTAAGACATAAAAACCAAATCCTTAAAAGTAACACTTACAAAAACTGCATTCTTATAGCACTTCAAACTAATTTAAAAAACAGCCATCTACCATAGTTCTGAGTTTTTATTAAGTTGTATGAGAGCCTATATTCAAATCGGGCATACTATGTGAGTATTGAAGTGGGTAGTATTCTGGCACTTTAAATTCCTCTGTGAAAATACCATGAAATAGAGAGACTGGAACGACATTTCTGTGAACTGAGAATACACTTTAAAACAAACTATACAGTGCTACTGCACTGTTAGAATGTGACCTCTGTAGTACTTTAAGAAAGTAATTGAAAAGGTAAGTTCAAATGCATATGAATATGTGTTAGGTGCATTCTAGTATTTACTTGTATGCTAATATTTACAGGGTGTTAGGTTCTATAGTCTGGACACAAAATACGTATCCATGTATATTTTGTGTCTTTTTGGTTTGGTACCTAACCTACCTGCTGCTTTTTTCTATTTTAATATGCTTTTTTTTTTTCTCCTGTGCTCTCAAACAGCCATGGCTTGACAACAAGCACAGTGTGTTTGGACGGGTGACTAAAGGAATGGAAGTCGTTCAGAGAATCTCAAATGTCAAAGTCAATCCCAAAACTGACAAGCCTTATGAGGATATCAGCATCATTAATATAACAGTGAAGTAAGGCAGGCATTGAAGGTTCCAGCTTAAACAGAAAAAAACAGCATGTGGGACCCAGAAAAGGACCTAGGAGGAACAAACATTTTTTATAGTTCCTAGATATAGCAAATACCAAGACAGAGTAATCACCAGTTCTACTATTTTTAATGTACCTGAAGTGCCCTAATTCTGTATTTCTGGTAACTTTGTATTTTAAAGTAAAAACATCTGTGTGATAGGTTGACTTGGGAGGAAGAAACTCAGAAGAGATTCTTCCTGGGGGAGTTTCCTTTGTGGGAGGTTTTGGGATACCTGCAACAGCCAATGGGAGAAAGTCAGCTCGCTCTGTGCACACACATTTTAAAGAAGGTAATCTGGAACTGGGTCTCTTTGTCTTTCCGGCGGCTGAGCAGGTAACACCAACCCGAGTCTCCCTCTCCCCCATGCGGGGGGGGCCGGGGAAGCTCGGAGGCCGCTTGGGCCCCGTTTGCCAATGAGGGGGACCCGATGGCCGGGGGGAGGAAAAGTGTGATAAAACCTTCACGGCTTCTTCCTCCACCGGCCGCTGCTCTGGCGTGGGGGGGGATGCTGACTCTTTATGCTGCCGGCCGGGCCAGGCCTGCCCGGGTGGCCATGGGCAGTGTGGGGCTGCAGCCCAGCCCCACAAAGGCTGATGAACACCTCAGCTGCCCCTCCCCCAGCACGGCCTGGGCCTGGCCCAACTTTGTAGTTGTGTTAAACTTTTAACTTTTTAGTGTTCAGATAAGATTTGCAAAGCCTCCAGCCTTTCCTTTGAATATGAAAGGGAATAAGAAGATTTCTGAAGTCAGTGATGTAAGAGCTAAGTTTTTTTAAGATGGAAGGAGAATGAGAAGATGCTGAAATGGCTGAAAATCTTTTTGGGAAATTGTAGGAATGAACTGAGGTACTGAATATTCCTATAAACCATGGAAAGAGACATGGGGGGATGGAAATGTTCCTTTTTAGGAGATGATTTGACTAAAAAACACCTGTGTTGGGAATTTGAATTTCTGCCCTGAGAAAAGAAGGGGATTTCAGTTTTCTGAAGATGAAGCCTGAGCAGAGAGAAAGGAGACAGAGAGAATCGTTGCTGTCGGACATTTCATTCTTAAAAGTAATACCCCATGGAACAGACATGACCCACCTCTACAACCTTGGGACGGCTGTAGAATTGGGAGGAGCGTTACGGTTGCAGATTCCCGGGCGGATGCAAATGGTGAAAGATAAAACCACAAGAGAACCTTTTCTTCCTTCTTGTGGGGAACATCCCTACAACTTCAACAAGAAGAAGCTTCTCTCTCCAGAAGTGAACAGAGAAAGACTAAATTGGGCACTGACTGAAGTATTTGTTATATGTTTGTTTTGTTGTTATGAAGATTGGGAGAGGGAGGGACGGAGTGATGTGGAAAATCTTATTCTGAAATTCTTTTTTTTTTTTTTTTTTCCCTTTTTCCCCCCCCCTTTTGTTTGTGTAGTTAATAAATTTTCTTCTATACCCTTTCAAGTTTTAAGCCTGCCTTGCTCTTTTGCTCCTGGTTCTGTCTCACAACAGAAAGAAATAAGTTTATTTAAATTGGCAACTCAAACCTAAGACATTAATTTGGTGCATTTGCCGAGAAAGTCCAAATTAAACCAAGACAATCTGCATGTTTCTTAGAAAGTCTACTGTCTTTCTTGCATCTCTTCTATGCAAAATTAAAGATAAAAGCTCCCACCATGTCCCATGATAGTGTTTGTAACTTTTTCACATTCATTTGCATCTTTCATACATAATTAATCTGTTTCACAGTACTGAAAGCTTTGACAAAGGAAAAGGTCAGAAATACTGAGTGAACTTCTCAAGCCTTTTTATGTGTATCAAAGATTAAGTTATGGTACTGTTTGCTATGACAGGCAAACAATGTAATACACCTATATGTACACAACTATTTTTAAAGAATATAGGTTTTCTCTGTCCAGCACCAATTATCAGCTGTTAAAATGCCAGTGTAAAAAGTCCTTTGCAATTTGTTTGGTTTTTCCAGTGATTTTTTTTTCAGCGTTTGCTTTCTCTTTGTTTTAGCCTAGTGAGTCTTTTTTTCTGGCTTCATTTTAGCCTAAATCCTACAAATATTACTGTGTATTGGTTTGAAAGTAAAACCAGTGCGAGACTCCAAGTCAGTAATACAATTTAATAGAAGAAAAGAGAAAAAATAAAATACATGCAATAATACAAAAGAAACAACCACCGACACAGTCAGAAATACAACCTGACACCCTGTCAGTCAGGGTGTTGGTAGCAGTCCATATAAATGGTGGCTGCAGTCCTCCTGGATGACAGATGTGGTTCAGTTGAAGCAGTGCTCCTGTAGAAGGTGCAGTTTTCCTCCGAAGATCCAGCGATGATGTGGAAATGATCTGACTTTCCTCTGGGATCCAGTAGAAAGGTTTGCCCTCGTGTCCCAAACCCCAGTTTTTTATCTAGGTAGGAAAGGCTTGGCTCCTGCTCCTGGCTGGGGCATGTCCCAATGGGATGATGTAATCTTATCAGTCACACAATAGGACTTAATGGCCCATTAACGGAATATATCTTCCGGAGGAAGGATGGGTTGTGAATAGATAACGATGATCATCCCCCGATCTTATCAGATGGCACATCAGCAGAGGATATCTCCCACAGAGATAAGGATCACCACCCCTCCCACATTTGAACAGATGGTGATAGAATACACAAATGTTGCATTGTATCCCAGGACATACTGCTTCTACTGAAATACTTATTTTAAACTGTGATAATCATCTGAACTAAATTTTGCATCAGCTGTTTCTGATGGAGTTATAGAACAGAATCAAAGCATCATTAAGGCTGAAAAACCCTGGTAAGCTCAGTAAGTTAAGCATTAACCCAGCAACACCACCATCTTTACCGTTAAACCATATTTTTTGAACACTTCCAGGGATGGTGACTCCACCACTTCTCTGGGCTCTCTATTCCAATACCAGACCGCATTTCAGTGATGTAATTTTTCCTAATATCCAATGGTAATCTGAGGCTATTTCCTCTTGTCCTGTCATTTGTTAGCTGGGAGAAGAGACCAACACCCACCTCACTACATGTTCCTTTCAGGAAGTTGTAGAGAAGACTAGGGTCTCCCCTGAGCCTCCTTTTCTCCTCAGCTGCTCCTCACAGCACTGGTGCTCCAGACCCTTCACCGGCATCTCAATGTCCTTCCTGAATTGAGATGCCCAGAACTGGACACAGCACTCGAGGTGTGGCCTCAGCAGTGCCCAGCACAGGGGGACAATCCCTGCCCTGCTCCTGCTGGCCACACTATTGCTGATCCAGCCCAGGATGCCATTGGCCTTCTTGGCCACCTGGGCACACCCTGGCTCATGCTCAGTCACTGTCACCAGCACCCCCAGGTCCTTTCCAGCCACTCTGTGCCAGCCTGTGGCACTTCCTGGGGTTGTTGTAACCCAAGGGCAGGAGCCAGCACTGGGCCTTGTTGAACCTCACACTATTGGCCTCAGCCATGATCCAGATTCCTCTACAGAGCCTTCCTGCCCTCCAGCAGATCAATAACCCATCCAGCTTGGTGTCATGGATGAACTTAACTAAGGGTACACCTGATCATCAGTAAAGGTGTGACACAGCGCTGGTTCCAGTACTGAGCTTGTGACCAGCCACCAGCTGGAGGTAACTCCATTTACTGCCACTCTTGGGGCCCAGCCATCCAGGTAGTTTTTAACCCATGAGCTATAGCTTCCTAGATCCATCTTCTGACTCTTCTTCTAGATAGGTGTTACAGTTACCAGTCACCTCCCCCATTAGCCAGGACTGTCGGTAAATAATGTAAAGTGTCCTCTTGGTGTTTTAAAATGATTTAAAGCTCTTTCAACCGATTTCATCAGTAACCTTGGTGGATCTCATCTGGTCCCACAGACTTGCAACTAAGTGGTCTAGCAAGTTCTAACCCCTTCTTCCTGAATAATGAGGGCTTCATTTTGCTCCTCACCCCTGTCTTCCACTTCAGGGGACTGGGTTAAAAACTGAGATAAGAAGGCATTAAATACTTCTTGTTTTCGTTTCATCTTTTGTCACTGTTTCTCTCTGCATGCAATAAAGGATGGAGATTGTCATTGGCCCTCATTTTGCTGCTGATGTATTTGCAAAAACATTTTTGTTGTCTTTTTCACCAGTAGTCAGATCAAGCTCTACCTAGGCTTTGGCCCTTCTGATTTTCTCCCTGCATAACCTCACAGCATCACTGTACTTCTGCTGCGTTGCCTGCCCTTTCTTCCACAGGTTATAAAATCTCTCTCCCCATGTTCCACCCAGAGCTCTCTGTTGAGCCAGGCTGACCTCCTTTACCACTGATCTTTCAGCACATGGGGAGACTCTGCTCCAGCCTCTCTAGCTAGGATTTCCTTTTGCCTTCCTGAACACCACTGCCCTTAAGGACTACCTCCTACAGGACTCTCATCTAGTTTCCTAAAAAGGCTCTAGTCTGCCCTCTGAAAGTCCAAAACAGCAGAGTTGCTGACCCCTATCCTTATTTCTCCAACAAGCAAAACCTCCTTTTGTAATCACTCGCCCATCCTTCCCTGTTCACAAATAGCAGGTTCACACTGAAAGCTCAGACAGCTTCTCAAGCTGTTGTGAATCTGGGTTGATAGGATCCTGTTAACTGTGCTTAGTTAAATATACTCTATAAACAGTGACACTGATCATGGCTGTTTATGTTCACCTCACACCACCACACTCAAAGACTTGGGAGTTTACAGTTCTCATAACTTCATTTATGAATTGAGATATGATGCATGATAACCAAATTCATTCCCTTAAAAGTTGCTGCTACCACCAGGAAGTTTACCCTTAGTAAGATATAGGATCAGTAAGAAAAATTCTACAGGAATTTAAATGTAGCATACCTCTATTCTGAGATGACCTTAAAAAAACAAAACAAAAAGACAAGTTTATTAAAATTAGTTCTCAAAGTTTTACATACTTTTATTGAAAAGAAATTATTTTCTGGGCAATGCAAATTGCAGCAGCTCATTAATTTTTTCTACTAAAAGAGCCCTTTCTTTAAAGGAATCTTTACATAACATCCACATCTACTCAACACTCCCAGAATCAGACTCTCATAGTCCACAATAATTTTGAAGATAGAATACAGAAACAGTGATAAAGTATGACTGTTCATTTTGTCTAGACATACTATTTTTGAGATGAGGTTCTTTAAAGAAAGCCACAACACAGTCACTGGATGTTGCATTTACTCAATTTCAAAATTACATCAAAATCCTTTGAAAAGTAAATTCAGTCTTTCTAAACAGTTAGCACTGCTTTAGTGAGTTCTAGTTGAAGAGATATTCCAATTACATATTCCATAAGTCAGTACACTAAAAACTAAAGTTCAGTAAAACTCATGAAACAAGCTTATATTTATAACTCAAGCAGTTTATATGTTGTATTAATGTTTAATAAGAATAAACCTCTTAGTGTACTCTACACTGAAGAGTTCACAGACAAATTCAACACTTTCACATTTACTTCAAGTCATCTTAAATAAATTCAATTTAAAAACACTTTCATGGTAGCATTCCATGTGTCACAAGCAATCACTTGTACTTGAAAAATGTGTGTATGTATGAAAGAGAATTTTTCCTCTGCCCTCAAATTTAATGTTACATGAAATATAAACTAGTCACCTTGAACGTTTTGAAGTAGAACTATACTGAGCAGCATGTGTAATTGAAGCCTAAGCCAGCTAAAATAAATGAGGATTCTTCTAAAGAATGCATGTCTTCTGTTAAAAATATTACAGGAAAAGGTATCTACCGCACTCAGCAGAATTTGTTCATATTTCAAGAAGAGCTGTGAAGGGACAGTCAGCCCTAACTAGGTCAGGGGTTGCTCTGCAGTATAGGCTTAGCAGATACTCAAGCTACAGCCACCAACTGTGTATTGTGCAAGAAGTTACAGGCTGCGAACGATGAATAATTTTAAGTTGGGTATGTGCAAAAACCCCACCTTTCACTCCATTATAAACGACTTCCAAATTTATCAGGTTGTCTAAAGAAAGAGTAAATACTCTGTCTCAGTATCTGTACATGTGTAGGCACTGAAGACCACTTCACAAACATTAAACTACTTTAAAGCTTAGTGTTCCTTCAGGTCATTAGACTTGCTGAATCTGAAGCTGCATTTAACATAAT
Organism: Acridotheres tristis; assembly: GCA_037013685.1. Lineage (NCBI taxonomy): Eukaryota > Metazoa > Chordata > Aves > Passeriformes > Sturnidae > Acridotheres > Acridotheres tristis. The sequence goes on along the minus strand of CM072919.1, from coordinate 59,025,718 downwards.
TTATGTGAAATTTAATTAACAAGTGTCATTATAAGGAAGTAGTTACATTAACTACTTCCTCTAGAAAAAAAGTGCAAATGCACTAAATTATTTGTTTATACATTCTTGGCTTTACCTAAGGTATGTAGTAGGAAAACAACATAAAATTCCTAATAATACAATAAAAGCAAAGCCACAAATAATGGGATACACTTCCTTTGCTACGTGAGGTTCAGAGCTCTCATAGGTAAACACTTTTCAGCATGGCAAAAATATCTCCATGTCTGTAAAACAACACTGTTCACTTGCACTGTCTAGTTCTCCTGATTCAACTCTACTCCAGTAAGAAAAGTGATGATACAGAGTTTTGATCTACTGCTCCACAGTTGTTATAGCTCCTCTACCAACATGAAGAGGGTGCACAGCATGGCTTCTTCAGTTGGCAGTGGCCATGGACTTAGAGAGAAGGGAAGAAGATACTGGTGTGCATACCAGACAGATAGAATTGTTTTGCAAAGTTGCATGTCCAGCAGAATACGAGATATCACTAAGTCATTGCAACCTTCTCTAAATTTAAACAGCCCTACACCCATATTTCATGGGTTTATGAAAGAGTAATTTTCAAAAATAGAGGCATTGGAGACATGTAGAAGATATAGTAAAAACTGAAAATCTAATTATGGAAGGTTTATATCACATTTTAACATCTACCCTTCTAAAGACTTATGATTAACGTACACTGGTTTTACATTGTGTTATTGAATATTTTAAGGCCACTACCTTAATCTGGAATGATGACGTCTATAAAAAAGCACATAGCTGGACTGACATGACACCATACTACTTCTTCAAGAAGTTTTACTTAAATTTAATTTGACTTCTTGAGGAGTAAGCAATCTCTAAAGGCAAATTATGTCCCCAAGTATGCACAAAACATTTTCACCTCAGCATCACCATAGTATGCCCATAAATAATTCAGCATGAAAAGCCCAAGTCCTCAAGATACAAAACAAGTTGCTAAACAATGCCATAGCTCCTTTGCTCTGCAACACTTTTCTCCATTCTGAGTTTTCTTTGTGCAGTTATGCTGCCTTCTGTAACAAACAAGAAGGTTAATAAATAATAAGGGAAGCATTTTCTTTACATGGTGTAGATGCATGTAAGTTTCAATGCCACCTTTTATTCATGGATTCTTTTGATATTCAAGAGTAGCACCATTTATTTCTAACTAATAGAGCTGGCTATTCTAATTAACTTAAGGTGGATTTTGGAATAGTTTCATGGGAAAGTATTTTTAAACTACTCAGAATTTTTATAATACCAATTAGCTACTGTAGTCTCATTATAATCATTATATGAAATCCAATGCAAATTTTATCGGGGGGGGGGAATTTAAATTGTAACAATATCACAAAAATGAATTTCAAGGCATCCTTGTAACACTTTTCCACTTCCACTAAATATAAATGTATCAACTTTCAAAATCACTATAATGACACAAGTTTACTGAATCAATTATCCAATCTAGGACCAAGGATTTGTAACCACCAACTAAAATAAAGTCCCCTCTTCAGAGAGCAGACCTGGTGACAACACCCTAATTCGTGCAAACAAAACAAAACCATAAACTACAACATTAAATTGCAGCTGATATAAAGTTAAGCCACATCCAGGACACCAGCAGCTACTAGCTGCCTTGAAAGCCAGTCCAATCCTTCATAAAGTCCTGTACCACTTCGGGCATCACAACCCTGAATATACCAGCTACGGCCACAGCAGAGTTTGTGGAGACTTAACAGTTCTGTGATTTCTTCCACTGGAAGAGCACCTGCTACATCCTGCAAGAGAATTAGATACAAAGACTCAATTATTCTTCTGTATTATGCTTGAAGCCATTTTATTGGCATAGACTGAAGCTACAGATCACAAAATAGCTATTCAAACATAAAATACAAATCAAACCGTTACGCATTTACTACTTGTTACCATAAAAAAGCCCTGGTTGTTCAATCTACTAAGCATGCTTAGCATCAACATTTACTTGACCAGCATTACACATAAGGAAAATATCTATATTTTATGCTTTCTGCATTAGCACTCCCTACCCACAGCAGAGGGTTCAGAAGGTTGGAATTTGATAGACAAGCTGAGGAAAAGAGAGTAAAATCAAATCACAAGTACCTGTTTATTAGCAAAGATCAGGAGCAAGGCATCCCGCAATTCCTTCTCTGTTAATAATTTTGCAAGTTCACTGTATGCTTCACTGACTCTGTCTCTGTGACTGCTATCAACAACAAACACCACCGCTATGAAAGAAAAAGTAAAATGTTTTACACACATTCAAATATAAAACTCTAGAATTAGTTTACAACTTACACAATTCCTTTTTTCCTAGAAGCTTTCTATGTGAAGTTTCTCAGCAGTACACAACCTGAGGACAACTGAAAAATTCCTTACATACTTCTATATTTTAAACAGAAGTCTAGAATTCATCCTAAAACAGGGGAAAAAATCTCTTATTTTTTTCCTAGTCTAATATAAAGGCCATGATATTTTAACTACTTAGGTCTAAAACCAGATTTACTATGCATGGATTAAGTATCTCAATTTAAACGATTTCTTGATCCATTTATACTCCATTAACTCCCATATGGCTGTTTCAGTTTCCCTTAATGGGCTGTAATATTCACAGGTTCAGCCAAATCAGCCCAGCTTGCTTCAACTACAGACTACACAATCCAGAGAAAATAGCCAAGGACCCAACATAGCAGTGTTAGATTTTACTATCCACTAGAGAGTAACTAAGATGCCAGAAAGACTGGAGAGTCATGGGAGGCAGAGGTAGAGGACAGAATTTAAAATCAAGCATTTTGTGATGAATAAAACCCCAGTACTGAAACTAAAATTAACCTACTGCAGTTATGTACCAGGGTAACTGCTTAGCTTTCTCTCCAACATGCAGTTCCAAGGCAGGCATGATTCCACACTACTTCACACAGTGTGTTTTAAGAGGACAACAGAAATCCCAAAACACAAATTTTAAAAGTTTGAAAAGGTGAGTAATTTAAAATGTTGGAGTTTGCATTAAAGGCTGAAATAAGACAAAGTGGAGCATATGAGCTTGTGTTTGTAATTCCTAAGTATTTTAGATAATTGTGAATGAATCAATCAAGAGGAACTTCTTTCTGAACTGGAAAAAACCTATGGAGGATTTACAATAGGGCAACATGAATTTTTAAGTTGGCACTATATACATCAGTGTTTTCAGATTCAATAATCTAATCTTTAATCAGATACTACACTGCAATAGCAAGTCAGAAGTTACAGAACTTGGTAGAATTTTTTAAGTTGCTATCTAAAGGCTCCTAAAAGCTGAGTATTTTCAAGTGCTATTTATATTTCATACCTGGCAAGTAGTGCTTCTCACTATGCAGACTTTGGGACGCTGTACCTTGTCTGTTGTCAGCTAGAACCAATTTAACAGAGGTTCTAATTTTGCTTGGCTCCATGAACTGTCTGATGGATTTATGGAGAATGCACCTTTATCACCAACTGGACTAAAATTTACTAGCTCATGAATCTAACAGCTGTATTTCGCATTAGATGAACAACTTTCTACTGTCATAAATTATTTCTATTAATAATCTTTCTGGCTTTGAAATGAGCTAGAAAACAAAATGCATTTTAAGAGCTGTATCAGTATTACCTTGTGTATTGAGATAATAATGTTTCCACAAAGGCCTCAATTTGTGCTTTCCTCCTACATCCCAAATAGTAAATTTTAAATTCTTGTATTCTACTGTTTCAACGTTAAAACCTGGAATAAAAATATTTAAGTTTTACAGTCTTGCTCTGTATGAACATAAAATAACCAAAATCAGTGGATAAATCGAACATTCGGAAAAGTCATTACATTTAAATCGTAGCTACTAACCTATTGTTGGAATTGGCTGCATGAATTCATCTTGCTTTAATTTAAACAAAATAGTTGTTTTGCCAGCTCCATCTAATCCTAAAGTAACAACCCGAATCTCCATTTTTGGTCCAATATGTACCCTGTTGTCCTGGAAGAAACCGCACACATGAAACAACAAGAAATTTCGAAAATTTAATCTAGAAAACCCATATGTTTTAAACATGTATTCTGTCACTATTTCTAAAATTATTAAATGGATAGTCTCCACTCCAAAAGAACAAGTAACAATCATCAATGACTTTCAGCAATAAAAAAAACCCAAAAATATCCAATAATCTTTTTAGTGAACCTGTAACTTCTACCGAACCAGAGTTACTACATGTCTTTTAGAAAGTCAGCCAGTTTCATAATGGTATGTCTCCATTTGATAAAAATTCAAATTCTTTCATCATTCTTGGCTGAGACCATGTAAGGAATGTTTGCAGCAATTAACTAGAGTTCTCTGACCAGAAAACTCTTGTTTCCCACTTCATTAATACCTCCACCTTCAAGGAACTACTTCCTTGGTGGAGGATCCATAATTTTACCCCCTCACCCTGAGCCTCTTCCAATCCTTTGCAACAGTAACATTATTAGCACTAAACAGTAATCTGAAATAGTAGAGAGAAGCAAACAAACCCCCCCCAAGTCTTGCTTGGAGAAAAGAAATGAGAATCAACTTTGCTATTTGTAGTTTACACCAAGCTCTCATTAAGTATTGAAGGAGATGACAGTGTCAATGTGATCAAATGGTAAAGTATAAATTCTAAAATAAACACAGACTGAGATTAGTATTCCCAAAACATATTTTGAAGTACTTAGAACCACTATCTTGAAGCAGCAGGGTTTCAATCACCACAACTATGTGGCAGTATATTTGTTTTCTTGCAAAATCCAGACAGTGCTGTGCCCATTCCACATGGCTTCTTATTTCTTACAGAAGAAATACTACTGAGTGCAAAAACGCTACATGGTCTTGTATAAGACCAACATGCTACCAGTGTGACAGGATGTACAAACATTTACATCACATGATGTGAGATACCTAACTATTTATCTTTCTATATACACACAGATACATACGGAGGATCCATTATATATCTGGACATTTTGTCATCATAACAAGCAACTGGATTGTCCCTTCTGTCATGGGAGAAGTAGCATACTTTCAAAATAATCAATACAATTCAATGACCTTATTCTATCCCAGTCCTACAAGAGAGTAAAAATACCTTGACTGCCTCACAAAAAAACCCTAAAAATATAATTATGAAACAACCACAATGTAAAAGTCAGCATGACTGTAAGTGTAAAAGCCAGATCAAAGGTTTATCTCATCACATATGCTGTCTGAAACTAGGCAAAGATGGACATGAAAGTAACAAATAGGGAAAGCACATAGTGATAACTCTCCTAAATAACTTCCCTGTGCTTAATAGCTTGCAGCTCATGGATTTTCTGATCCAACAGTGAAGTTTCTTCAACTAGCAGACATCAATGCATTATTCACCTATGAAATTGTCTGCTTGCTGCTTGGAACCTAAATAGGCCCAGATGGTCCTTATCACAGTAGTCCATAGACTACCTATTCAGTATGAAATAAATTCCTTTTTTGAATCTGTGAAATGAACTTGTGTAAACTCAGCAGGTTCAGTACTACGACTACACAAGGCAGATGCTCCAAAACCAAAAGACTATTTGAGATTTGGTAAATAAAACATTGAGACTTAACTGCTTTTTAATACGTTCTAGATATTTGGAGTCAGAGCTGAAATTCAGTGACAATACTGCAACATGATTATCAGAGTGCGCTATCTCATTTTGGAAAAGAACTTGTGGGCAGATTTTTGAGAAGTACATCAACAATAAAGGCACAGAGAAAGAGAAAAAACACAAAGAAGCATGCAGAAGACTTTGAAGAGTCTAAAAAACGTCATGCTCTAGCACTCTTTTCACAAACTTCAGTTCTGATTTTAACAAAAATTTCTGTCAATGAATGTCCCTAATTTTTCTCTGCACCTGAAAGAAAGAAGGAAAAGCAGCAGCTTTGGATAGAGCTGCTCAGTTTACAGGTTTCTTGCAGGAGGCTATGGACAGCGATTGCTGACAGTGAGCCAGTCTGACAATCCTCTCACAGCTTCACCAGAAACATCGGTCACCTCAACAGCTCCCATGGCTGGAAGGCAGAGGCAGTACAACTTAAATCATCAGGGAAATGAAGGATATGAGTGATGCTGTTAAATTTAGCCATCCTGCTTTCTCGAAAATAGGCTGTTCTCAGTATGTTTGTATTCTCTCAGAAAGAATCAAAATGTGTGATAGATACCAAATTTCCACTTTTTGCAGAAATAGTTCTGACATTTAAAAAAAACCATTGCAACAAAAGTTGCTATTCAGAAAACAATGTGTAGCATCTGCTACATGAGCCAGTTACAATGGACTATTCATTATCACAGCAAAGAAATAGACATGAAAAAACTCTCTCTTTGTCAATTGTATCAGCACCTTTAACTAAAATGTTGCTTTAAAAAATTACAAATAAAACCCCTTTGTGTCTGTATTTCTGACAGCTGCATAACTCGATGGCATCCTTAAAAACAGGTAATCTTAGATTTCTGTTTCAGTAAAACTTGTTTTCTTAAATCTCAGTGCAGAAAGCACAGAAGAAATATCCACAGCTATGATCTCTTCACTTTCTTATCCTTGACCTCTTTCAAGAAATTTGATGAGACAAAAGCTCTCTGTATGGGTTAACTTCATGGTATCTTAAAGTGCTTTCCCTCTGACAGAATACTGTCTTTTCGTATAATAGTCTTGATATTGGTAAGGGTTAGAAGTTGACCATAGTTTAACATCATAATGAGAATTCACCTGTAAATTTCAGGCACTGCTTTTCCTTAATAGTTTTCTCTCTGCAGCATGCACATACACATTTATGATGACCAAATGCTCTTCTTGTATATAAAGTTCTACAACTACTGCACTCATTTGACAGAACACTATCTTCAAATAAGGATCATGCTCTTGGATGAGGAGCCATTTCCTTGCCACCAAGCTAAGTACATGAAGACATCTCAACCAGAATTCTCCAAATCCTCCGTTCAGAGCTTTTTATGTGGTATTTCCCTGGCTGGTTTAGGAAAAGGAAATGGCACTATGCCTGTTTTCAGAGAAACAAAAAAATACAGGTAAGATTTACTCACTTTCAAGATGAAAAGGACTTTTCCCTCCCCTCCTCTAACCTCCACAACTTTCATTGGATATTAAATGTTGCTCTGATCTGGTACTGTTTGAAATGCTTTTTTACATTTTATAACAGATACAGCCTTTAGTATGAGGCAGCTCCTGAGAGAGACCTTTACAGTAATGTAGTAACAGTTCACAGTTTTTTATCTGAAGATTTTATTTCTGCCTGATATCTGTTGCTAGGTCCAGATCTTTCAAGCACAACAAACATCACTGCAAGTCACAATAGCCGCCATCAGCATAACTGATTTTTAGATCAGTAATCAAAAAACACACTGTTGAGAAAGAGAATATTTAACTATATCAGATGTGAGGAAGCAAAAGGAATTATTGAAAGAATTACTTTCACCTTATTTTTTCCATGGCTGCTGCTGTTCTTGTGAAAAATTACACCTGATTTAGCACATTTGAAATTCAGAAATTAACCTTCAGAAGACTTCATAAAAATACAAATTGTTACAAAAGAACACCAAGTCTTCTGGGTCCCTCAAGCCTATTTTACGTCTCCTGTAACATTTTAGCTGACTGCTATCATTCTCTTTACAAATGCTCACAAATTCACAATCAAAATTTTCCAAATCAGATATATAGCTCTGAAAGCCAAAACCAGACATTCAAAATGCCCCTCTGATTCAGCAATTCTTCATCTGTGAAATGTGATTACTGCTTCACTCATGGAATAATGAGGGTTTGCAGAAGAGGTTTCCTCAGTCCTACCAGCCTTGGTCTCTACTAAATAGGGAAGAGATAGGCAGAAGTGGAAATGTTGCATTAACATGGAAATTCAAATATACTGAGGTTACAAAATCAATTACTTTTAAGAAATTTAATTTCTCAAGTCAGCAAGAGCTGACATAGAATCCCTATGAAAGCATTCATTTCCTTACAGTAAATGCTTTATCAGCTACAGTTAAATTCTCATTTTTGTCTCAGCAACAATAGATCCTCTTCCTCTTTCAGTCATTCAGAACCAAAAACCCCATACATCAAAGTATTTCTTGCTCCTTGAGTTTCAAACTTATTTTCTTAAAAGCATCATAAATAATAAATACCATATAAATACATCAAATAAAGTACTATTATCAAACTTTGAATAATTTCATCCCTTTCAATGAAAATAATACTGAAATTGTACTGAAGCAATAAAACCCAAACCTACTTAGATGAAACATGTCTAAGTTAAGCTATCAGTGCATACAAAGCAACTGTAAAACAAATGACTGTTTAATGAAGTGAAAGATTTTAAACATGATAATCTGAGAGTTATAACAGTAGTACTGCATTTAAAATAGGTGAGCAATTTTCAGGAAATGATCAGATATGTTTCCAAAGAAAGGTATTTCTAGAACTCACAAAAGCTATTTAACTTAGTTCAAAGAAATTAGCTCGTGTTCAAACAAAGTTACTGATATGGTCAATACCAAAAGAGCATTTCTCACCCTAATTACAGCAATGCTCTGTTGCTCAAATACCAAACTGCACTCACAAGGTGATAAGACACTGTGGCCCTAACTGATACTGAATTGCCTCAACTTGTTGCAACAAATACAGCATCATAATGTACGTATAATATTCCTGCTTTATTTTACATTAGGTTTGGAACTTCATAAAGTGGATAGTTTTCCCATGAGATTAAAAATACCTTTGTAAAAGTAACTGGTATGCTAGCATCCAGTTGTACATGATCTGCAAGTTCTGTGAACTGTTGCTGCTGTTTCTGTAATGTCTCCAGCAACCTTGTAATTTCCTGTTTGGCCAACACCACTCTGCAGTCATCCTAAACAAACAAAGAAAACAAAAGTATGCCTTTCCCTTAATAATTTACTTGAAAATACCCCAAATACAATGTAAATATAATTGCTAGAAAGAAGGTATTTTAAAGATAAATACTTCAAGAAATGAACATTTAAAAATAGACTTATTTAAAATTGCAATACAAATATTAAAATCTTAACAGTTTTCCTTAACACTAACAGATACTAAATAGTTCTGCAGGTTAAAAAAAAAAAACAAACCAAACTACCTTTATGAGCTTTAGGAGTAATATAAATTATAAGAAACAATAATAACAATGTAACATATAAAGAATGTTTCTATTTTTCAGATATCATTCAAACAAATGGAATAGTGCAACTCTTCTGCAGCATATAGCAACACACTTAAGAGGAAAATAGTAGTATCCACCCATTCATGATCAGAACATTTGTACAGTTAAACCTGACTATGCAACCAAACAAAAGCTCCAAAAAAATTTGAAAAAAAAGAAGTACAAATAACACATTCATTAAGTAGCTTCTCACCCTCAGTTTACTATTTGCTACACATACTATTTACTTTTTCTTATCATTAAACTGAATTAATAAGGGATCAATCAGAAACTCTCACACAGCCACTTTCTTCCTAAAACGTATTTTCCTACCAGTCATCTATGACAATTAGCTCCAAACATCTCTACTTGTAACTGCAACTGTAAAATCCCTCCAATAAATTCTGTAGGGCTTTTTTTCGCTTTAGTCTTGTCTTGCCTTCCCACTAATATCAGAAAGCACTCCAGAAAAGTCATGCAACAGGGTTTCCAGTAACTGGAGGACTCTACAGTTTTGTACTGATTATCTTTGCCTAACACTCCCTTGTAATAAATACTTAAATCTCATGTTATACCGTTATTGTTTTAATCTTATAAGAAAATAATGCAGAGTACCACCTAATCTCTTTTCATGTAGTCTAAACTTAATTTATAGTTCCATGTATTTTGCCATATGCTACAGCTCACTTGCCAACCTACCTGTTGTAAAGTCTTTTCACAGTGAAGGCAAGCTGTTGAAACCTGTGACAGGAGAATGGTCATGTCTTCTTGCTGTTGCCTAAGCCAAATCAGCTTCTCTCTCACATGAGCATCAACAACACTAAGAGCCATTTCCTCCTGACGACAAAGGGTTTCATGAAGATCAGAAAAATAAGCTCGAACACATGAGCGAGCATTCTCCGCAGTTCCTGGTACCTGGAGTTTTACAGCAAGGAGATCCAAGAGATTAAGGGCACCAGTTGATTCCAGAAGCAAATTTTAGATTTTATTCTAGATTCTAATTTATTTTCACATCTGCTTGGCTACATCATAGTTCAAGCCTCAGTTAGGGCTGATAAGATTTTCTATATAATACCAAAACACTTTACGGAAGTTATTCTTATAATCAAGTAGCTCATTTGCATGTATAGACAACTAACTAAAAATGACCAGGAGAAAAAAGCCTCAATAGTATTATATCACCTGAGAACATACATAGTCTGTACACTGGCAGTTATAAAACTTTTCACACTGCCTCCATATTTTCAGCTAGCCTAAAAACACTGTAACACACAAGCTCCGTCTATCTGCTGACCTAAGCCTCAATAATGACTTGCTAGATAAAAGACCTTAAAGTCTTGTTCTATAAAATCTACACATAATTTTCAAAGAAAGTCCTTATCCTGGTTATCACAGAAAAGTCAATAATCTGTTCATATGGGGGAATTAAAAATGTTCAAAAAACATACATGTTCAGTATGGGCCATTCCAACTCCATCTTCAACTATTTGTTCTCCTCCTTCTATGTGCTGAACAATTCCAACTAATTTTCTGGAATAATCTGAGATTTCTTCTGTGAAAGTTCGTATACAGTGAGCCATGTCTAAAATGGATGCACGAATCTGGTTCGCTTCTGGTTCCAAGACAGAATGCTATTAATTAAAAGCAGCATATTATAAATATCAATCGTAATGATTTTCCTTAATAATCTTTTCTATTTTACTATGTATTTAATATACATGTGCAAGAATATGGGTATATATTTACACATACATATAAGTAAAGCCAAATAACTTTAAACCATCTTGCAATTTAAAAATACAGTCATGACTTAGAGATTATGCTGAAAATAACTCAGACATCTAGCAATTACTCAAGTAAAAAACCCAAACTTTTCTGTTTATCATAATTTATTATAAAAAAAAATTGCACCAGTCATGTGATATGTATGTAGTGTCATATGGAAACAGCTTTTAAAACTGGTGGCCCAATGTTATGAAAAGTTCAGAAAAGCAGCAGATAAAGGGACTGTCCTTCATATATATACACACGGGTAACTTATGGTGTTTTTAAATTTTTTTTCTTTATTTTACCATGGCAACTCTGACATGAAGGGAAGATTAAAGTAGGATGAACACATCAATAATCTATCCTCCTTTCTTGACAACCTTTTGTAGTTTAATTGGATAAATGATTATGCCGCCCCATGGCATGACTAGAAATTAATTACTAGCAGTACCTTATGACCTTGATGCTTCCCATACTCCTTGCAGACACAACACATGAGAGGACTCGCCTGACAGCCCTCTTCTAAACAGACAAACTCAATGGCATGCACTTGGTGTTGGGAGCACATTGTCTTCTCGTGAGGCTTATCAGCAAGAGGTACACGCCTGTGCTTCGCTAGAGTCTTGGTAGAATGAGTCAGCTGGGAGCACTCTGCACACAGGTGAGTGGCACAAACTGTGCAATACACAGACGCAACATGGGCTTCATCTTCATCGCAGCGAATGATACTCTAACAACGAAAACCAGGTAAAACTGAAGTGGTTAACCATCCGAATAATGGAGGGAAAAATCAGAAGACTTGTCAACAATATAAGCTTTCTTTAAAATTTATACACTCCTACATATTTGGACTACTTTGAAACTTGATTATAGGTTTTCAATAAACTTTTTGAAAACAAATATAAATTTTATAAATCCAAGCTTGTAAAGGTTTGAGTTGTAAGTTGTGCAAGTTGTAAAGGTTTGGAGGAGAAAATATGTCTGGCTCTAGGAACTTCTTCCAAAGCAGTTATTACAGAACAGAGAATTAGTTACAGAAAAACAAAACACCACCAGTCAAATAAACACTTAGGAAAGTTATCCACATCTAGAATGGTACTGCAAGATACGTTGCACACCAGCTGTTAATACTGAAATGATAAAAGCAGCTAGTTTTTGTAATGAAGTATTACATGATAAAATAAAATGACTATAAAAAGGCAACTATTGACAAGAATAGCTGAAGTCTTTAGGAGGAATTCCTAAGGAGTTTTAGAAAACTGCTTCTATGACTAAAATATCAAAATGAACAACCTTTTATAAAAATCCTAAGGACATAAGAAAAGGGGGAAATAATATGCACGTTTATTAATATCAGTTTATTTTCTGCTTCAGTCAAGTACAAATTAGCATTTAATTATGAACAATTAATTGAAGCCTTAATACTAGACACTGAAAGAACAGTATTATTGGCGAAATTACATTCGGCAAAGAACTGATGTTCAGTCTTTTTCCTATTTAGAGTTAATTTCTACCAAATGTAATTTTTGTTGTTTTTTTTTGTTTAAAACTCAGTACCTCTCCAGACAGACCAATGCCTTCTTCAGCTGTCCCATACTGCCCAGCAGGTCCATTCTGCAACCGTTCCAAGAGTTCCAACAAAGCAAAGTTCTTTTTCAATCCCCAGACACCAGAATCTCCTATTTTTGATGAAGAGTTAAACAAAAGGGAGGAGAGGGAGGAAAATCTCAAGCACATATAATTTTAAGAACTTCCACAAACTACAATTGAGATTTAGACTAATATAAAGAGTACATCAACTACATTAACAAAGTGGGATACAACCAACATTTTTTTCTGCAAACCCACTCCATCTTCTTCCTTTCTTCAATCACTGATCTATTTAATATTTGTGCAGATTTTCCCTACTTAAAAGATGCCAAGATTATTAAAAATATAGAGAAACTTAGTAAAAATACTTGTAAAATGGTCTGCAATAGCTAACAACTAAAGAATACAAGGAGTACACAAACACTGTGTATCATAAAAATTATTGATTTTAGGAGTAAAGTGAACATTTCTACTGTACTAATGGAAACCATGAAGAATTCTCTGAGAAACCTTATTCCCTGTATCACAAGATGCAACACCAATTGCAGATCTCATACCAGCAAAATCTAAATAAGAGTTGAAAAAAATATTCAGAAAGAAAACCCAAGGTACTACACTACTTGAAAAAATGGAAGATCACTCATACTCCCTAGAACAAAGCAGAAATCCATGTCTACTCTTGTATGATCCTGATTTTGTAGAAGTTAACATGAAGCAATGAGATGAGCAACAAAATCAGAACTTCATTCCAGTAGCTGTTGCTAAATGGTAACTGTATAGGCCACATAGAACATGAAAATTTTACTGGCTGCTTTTTCAAAAAATTGTCATCCTTTGACTTTTTTCTAGTGTAACTCAAATTTAATGACATTTTCTCTATTGCAAGGAAAACAGTGCTCAAGAAATCAAGCATCATCTTTGAGCACTGGCTCATTACTTTTTAACCATAATATAATCACAAAGTTATTGAGGTTGGGAGGGTCCTCTTTATCTCTTTGCCAAGGTTACCTAGAGCTGGTTGCCCAGGACCACACCCAGGCATCTTCTGAAGACCTCCAAGGAGGGTAATGCTACCATCTCTCAGGGCAGAGCCTGGTTACTCTTACAGTCAAACTTATTTCCTTATATGCCAACAAAACTTTTGCATTTCAGTTGCTGCACATGACACATCAGCTATCTACATGAACCCATGTAAAAAGTGTTTTCCCAGAGAGCTCAGACTATTTGAATTGTACAGTTGTCCCATGTTGTTTCCTAACTCCTAAATTTTGCTGCCCTGTGGCATTCTGGTAGGAGTATGTACACTTCATCCTTCTGGAATTGAGTGTCACCTCACTGATCTTTTATAGACATTAAGTTTTACTTCTTCAATATGGAGATTTATCAAACTCTTCACAGATTGTGATTTATCATTCGAGTGAAAGAGCAGTTCTAAATTACTAGACAGACAACAGCTACAGTTATGAGAAATATCCACTCAGTAACCACATTGGAAACCTTCTTCTTTATGTATCTTCCAGTTTAACTTCATGAAACTGTCTCTGCTAGTCCATCTTCCTCACAGTTTAAACTACAGACTGTAATTTTCTATTTTGATTTTGGCCAATGAGAATTTACATGCCTCACGGATTAAAGGCAATAAATGGATGATACTGTTTTTCTTTAGCTATAAATGGAGCCTTTTAAACTATTTTATCCTCCAACACTCTCAATGGGTATAAAACAACACTCATAACCTTTTTTAAAAAATATGCTTACCATTAAAGACCATTCATCTGTTGCCTCCAGAAATGAGCCTATGAAAGCACTGGTTAGTAACTCTGAAGTTAGATACAAAGCAAGGTGCTTTAAAAAGTCAGTGTTTTTAAAGTTAGGGATTTCTGCAGTTATCAGTTCCATGGTGGAAGCCTGCTACAGAGAGCCACTGCATTGCCAACACCCAACCTAAGATCAGTGCACTCCACAAAACAAGCTGCAAACAAACAAAATATTTTGACTTTTATTTATCACAGATCTTGAAGGAGTTTGCAGAAGGTATGTTCTGTCCCTCAAAAATTACACTAAGCACCACCAAAGTCTTTGATATATTCTAATCTCATAGCTTAGTAATTCTTTATCTTGAACACTCCTAGCAAAATCACTGTTTTTTTCATAACACGGAACAAGGAAGAGTCACCTCTTATTACAAGTTGAGGGAATACACAGAACTGTATCCACTTTTAGAATTTAATTTACATCAAAACAGTTTGTAAACAGGATCTGGATTTGCTAAATATGTATCTAGACAGACTAATTCTCAGAAAACAAAGCATTGAAAAGCAGCTATGTGGTTCCGTTCTAGGGTATTTAGCACTTTTCTACAGCAAACTAACTGTGCACAACCTTCAGTTTCTACAGCATACAAAATAGTCACTTTAGCAGCACACCAATATAATGACTGCTGATACTAACATGGACCTTCTATTTTCAGATTAGCCACTAATCCAGATAGCCATTAATAGCCCAGTATAAATGGAAGCACATGTACCAAAAGGATAAACCTACTTAAGTAAGAGATTAGAGTTCCTAGTCTTTAAACAAACATTGTTCTAGCCTTTAGGCAAACACTGGGTAAGGCTGAGAGAGGAACAAGCTATTCAATCATTAGAGTTTTTTACAAAAGTCTTTTTTCCTTCATAAGTTTTAATGTTTATTAAACAAAGCCTAGACATTAAGAAGTACTCTTCTCAGTTTACAACATTGTATGCGATTTAATCATGTTATTTCTGTTTCAAGTCTAGCAGTGAAGAGAAAGTCAAAACAGAACTAATTTGCTGAATCATAACCGAGAAGATCAGGAAAGATACGTTTGTAGCTACTCTATTTCTTTTTTGGTTTATAACGATAAGACATCATGAGAAACAAAGATACATAACAGAAAGAATATAAGAACTGTGTATCATGAGACTTGATAATACAAGTACTAGCAATTGTGTAACTTGTCCATCTTGGTCACAGCTAAAAACCAAGTGACGCTTCCAGGCTAACTTCTAATCTACTAAAACAGAATTTATAAGCAGAAGGCATTCAATAAAACATAGAATCACAGAATAATCTTGAGTTGGAAGGGACCCACAAGGACCACTTGAGTCCGACTCCTGCCCCTGCACAGGCCATTCCCAGTGATCACACTGTTTGCCCAAGAGCATCCCCCAAATACTTGTTGAACCTCAGCAGACTTGGTGCTGTGATCACTTCCCTGGGGAGCTGTTCCAGTGCTCAGCCACCCTCTGGGTGAAGAACCTTTTCCTAACGTCCAACCCAAACCTCCCCTGACAACTTCAGGCCCTGCCTCTCCTCATGATGAAACTGTAATTGCAATGGGCTCTCCCCTCAATCTCCTCCAGGCTGAACAGACCAAGTGACCTCAGCCACTCCTCACATGGTTTCCCCTCCAGGCCCTTCACTGTCTTCATGCCCTCCACTGGACACTGTCTAGTCCTGTCCTTCTTACTCTGCAGCACCCAGAGCTGCCCCCAGCACTGGAGGCGAGGCTGTCCCAGAGCAGAGCACAGCAGGACAATCCCCTCCCTTGCCTGGCTGCTGATGCTGTCCCTGATGCCCCCAGGACATGCTTGGCCCTCCTGGCTGCCAGGGCACTGCTGGCTCAAGTTCAGCTTGCCATGGACCAGAACCCCAGGTCCTTTCCATGGCACTGCTCTCCAGCCTCTCATTCCCATCTGTCTGTACATCCAGGGCTGTCCCATCCCAGGTACAGAACCCGGACTTTCCCTTACTCTTGAACTTCATACGGTTGGTGATTGCCCAGCCCTCTCTGCAGAGCCTCCCAGCCTGAAGGGAGTCAGCAGCTCCTCCCAGTTTTGTACCATCTGTGAACTTTGTATCTCTCTCATTTATGGAGATGCTGAAGAGCACAGAGCCTGGGGTGGAGCCCCGTGAACCCCCCAGTGACAGGTCCCCATGCTGATGTCACCTCATTCACTGTCACCCCTTGTGTGTGACCCATGAGCCAGCTGCTCTCCCATCACACGATGTGTTTATCCAGCTGTGTGCTGGACCTTTTGTCCAGCAGGACACTGTGAGAGACAGTACCAAAACTTAACTGAAATCAAAAAGATCACATCAACTGGCTTCCCCTGATCAGCTAGGTGGATTCCCTTGTCAGAAGTATCCATTCTCGTTAAAAAAACCCATGTCTCATTTCACTGGTATCTATCAAAGTTTACGTATTTGCAAAAACGGGACCTTGCTCATTTTTACTCTAAATCTACCTATAAAAATTTTAGGTACTTGACTTACACATTTTCAACACAACTGATCAAGTATTTATTTTATATTTATAAACATTAAAAGATGAGTTGTGGAAATACATCCATTTACTCTCTTGGACTTTACCTCAAATTCTGCTTTGGTCACGAATGTAAAAGAGTCTAGTGATCTCATCCCTGTGCCTACAAAGAATAGTTGCGCCCCTTACAAAAGTCATTACACATTCTGACTGCCATCTCACAAGAAGAAGATACGAATAGCAGGAAATCTGTCAGTCAGGAATGAGATAGTGACACAGCAAAGCTATTAAGACTGACTCCAGTTAACAATACAAATGTCAATTTCAAAAACATGAATTTTGACTGCAAAAGTATAAATAATGAAAGGGATAAAGGAAAAACTTTTGTCTAAATGTATAAACAGATTTAAGAGAATGTTTAACTGCCTTTTCTTGAACAGTATTTTTAAGTTTTGGCTTGGCACTCCAACACTAGCAAAGGCATGTGTAAATGTGAGCAACACCAATCAGATGGATTACATGAAGGATTCCATTACCTGCATTTTTCTGTGAACAAGTTTTAATGATAGAAAATAATTTCAGTTCTGCTGTAATGATAGATAGAGAGAAACTCCAAAGCTGTAGCGTAAGCACATTTTTCATAAAAATACCCCGGTCAGCATATTAATTAAAAAAAAAGCCAGAACCCAATAGGAAAAAAAAACAAAAAACAAAAAACAAAACCCAGAAAAATCCAGGCAAAAATAACCAGTAATTCAACATGGGAAGAGAGAAAACAGTTTGTATGAGATTATTTGCCTTTTCTCCCAAACTGACATACTTTAAGGAAAATCTTTGAGAGGAGCCTCTTTTTCCACAGACACCACTTATTGGATTTTGCCCCATATAAACTGTCTGAATCAACAATCTTCAAAATATATGACTTTAAAATTTTGAAAATCAAACAAACTTTTACACTGCACCATTTTGCTAAGCATGTAAACAACATTTCAATTTTCAGTTGCAGAACACGTATTTCCAAAAAATCTGATTCGCAAAGTACTTCTAACCCTGATTTCACATACAGTTACATACAGAAAGAAGAGACAGCCCTGTAAATTTAAGTCAAGAGTCCAGTTCCAAAAACGTACAGCCACATCTACCCATATACAGATCCTCCAGTATTTATTTCAAAAAGTTCCCAAGATTACATAGGAAAACTTGGATAAATACAGTATTAAGTGCTTTAGTAATAAGAGCAAAGGAAAAAAAAGTAACCACAGGTTATTGTAGACCAGCTAAACATCTCCATAAAATCCATAACTTCTGATTAAGAAACTGTGTTCAGCACAGGGAGCTTTATGTCCTAATTTTACAGCTTTTCTTTCAATAGATTTTTCTCTTGGCAGTGGTCTTATAATCATGATTTACATAGTAAACAGCTCTCTTACACTAGAGAACATTATTTCATTAAATGGTAGAATGGCAGTGGGGTGAACATGGATCTCGCCTTCTATCCTCAAATGGAAGGAAGCATGAAAAGTTCCCCTGGGCTCTGAGTTGTCCCTCCCTACTCCAAAGCTCTAGAACAAAACAGAACTACAAGTGCAGCAAGTTAAACCAATAGCAGCAGCTACTAGGTGATTAGAGCAAGGTAGCAAACGTACAGATGTTTCAAAGAGGGGCCATGATGAGCGGCACTCTACAAAATATCCTGGTTTTATATCCTGGAACCAGTAATATGTCTCAAGGCCGTTGGATATGAAAAGACTAAAAGTGCCTATGACGTTCCCCTGCCTCAGATCACCGGGCAGAACTTTTATTCACCAAGAAGTGTTTTTATTTTCAAGCTGTTTTGCAAAGATTTTCTACCAATTACTTCTGTGAGCAACTGTTGATCACAGTGCATCCTTCTTCTTTCTAGTGTTAGACAGCAGGATGCAACTCTGTTATCTTCAATATGTAAGGATCCTGAAGCTTTTCGTCCTTCTTCCTAGCTGTAGGGGACTTAGAGGTTTATTAACATTTCACCGCATTTCATCAGAAGCTCCTCAGAAAGACAAAAAACCCAAAGAACTGTAAATGCTTTTGTAAAGCTTCCTTTTCACCAAACGTTAAACACACCAAAAAATATGATAGGATCTTTTCAGATGCCTGGGAAAAATTGCATTACAAAAAGTAAGAAGCAACAAGTTCCCCATCACAATAAAAAATGCAGTGGTCTTGGATAAAAATGTTTCATAACAACAGGACTGCATGCTGCGGTCTAATATTCTCCCTCTAAAAGCATAGTTTAAGAAATCTTGTGTAGCTGTACAGTCACAGATAAGAAGTCAAACAAACCATTACTTTTTTAGCCACTCTATTAGACTGGCAATCATTCATGATTCTCATACTTTATCATCTCCCTCTCCTCAGAAAACAAACCCCTCTTTCATACAAGACTAATATTTCTTTTCCTGATTTCTATCATCACAAGAACATCCTG
The DNA here is from genome assembly GCA_037013685.1 of Acridotheres tristis. Lineage (NCBI taxonomy): Eukaryota > Metazoa > Chordata > Aves > Passeriformes > Sturnidae > Acridotheres > Acridotheres tristis. Next base: position 59,006,340 of record CM072919.1, on the reverse strand, counting down.
CAGAGTGCCTTAATATTCCTAGCAGATTCTCATACTGCAATGTCAAGTAAATTTGATACTTAAACATTTCTTTCATGGTTTACCAGATTACAGATGTTCTTTCCTAAAGACTGCCCTTTCAACAGGTTTCTTTTTCTTCCAGTGCTATTCAAAACTGCTGGAGCCAGTTCTATTAATAAGTTATTTTTACAGCTTACTCTGATAATTTATCTTTTCTATGGCCCCATATTGACTAGGTGATTCTTATTCTGGAGAAATTATACACATGTGCCATCTTTTGTCAAAAATAAACTTCTACTGTAAGAAAAAAGCTTATCTTATCCCTTCAAAAACCATGTGCAGACATTCTTAGAGTAAGGGAATTCCTGTTAATAGACTGTCATTATCAATTATTGTATGTATAGAAGTCGCTAACACTAACATCGTAAAAACCAGGTTTGTTATCACTGATCCTTCCCTCTAGATCACTTCATCATGAAGTCAGACAAATGTGTTTGTCAAAAAAGTTACCTATTCAATTGCATGGGTTTAGTGTTTAGGACAATAGGAAACTAATACTCATTCAGGAACCCTTACACAGGAGCATTAAATAGAGTAGTCTCTTTGTAAATATAGGTGTACGAGAAGATGCCCAGGTATAAAGTGTGTGAGCCCAGGCTCAAGAACACGAAGGCAACATCTTTACTTTCTTGTTCTTACTGCACATTCATTACTTGGAAACACAATCACTAAGTGGAGCACTAAGAAATTATATCTAGTATTATCTTCTAGACATCCTTGACTGACAGGTTTCAAAAACATCACACTTCTATTTTCTTACCTAGTTCAGTAACTTGTCGATCAAAAGGACAACGAACTGCTCTACCGTGGAGGGGAAGCCGGGTAAGACAGTCATGGCAGACAGTATGGCCACACAAAAGCAGCCGGGGAACTTTGTCCCCTTGCAAAGAAAATACATCTTCACAGACCCCACACTCAAGAACCTGTAAGTTAAAAAATATCATATCTGGTTTTGAGGTAATAAAAAAGCAAAACTTCACACAGTAAGCTATAGACAGTTTATTTTGCAGACGTTCAAGCAATCATGCATGCTCAGTAGATAAGCTGAGTCAGTCATTTTGCTTTATGCATACAACTAACGATCATACTACCGAATTTTTAAAAGTAAATAAATCATTAGACACAAACAGAACATTTTAGCTCCTCAGCATCCTGCCTGACCACCACTAATCCCTACTCACTTCATTTAATACACTGCCACAAGACAAGCCTACTGGTCAAGAAGCATAACCAGCAGAAACATCCCGGCAGGAATTGGAAGCGGCCAGCAAGACCCTGCCAGAGCAGAGGGTTGGCCAGTGGAGTCTCCCCTCGCAGCTGATGCTCATAAAGAGGTCAGTCGTACCAAGTGAGCCACTTAGCAAGCTACAAACGCAGCACCGAGCTAGTGCGAGCAAACAGTTGTGGGCCGAAACACCTCAAGCTATAAACGAAAAGCAAAACTAATTATATTAAAAAGGTTATATAAAACTGGTTACATAAAAAGAAAAAACCCCAAACCAATCCTTAAGCCCAGCACTCCAGGGGACATATCCTATACCACAGGCCTCCCGCGCCCCGTCCTCGGTAGGGCCCACCCCACCACAGGAGCTGGGCCGAGCTGCCGCCTCACCTTCACCGCAGCGCCGGCCGGGCTGCGACCGCCGCCACCACCGCCAGGCCCGCGGCCACTCTCCGGCCCGGCCTTGTTTATAGCCAGGGCCGCCATCTCGGGGAGGGCGGAGCGGAGCAGCTCCGCAGGAAGGAGCGAGGAACCGCCACGGGCGCGCGCACCGCCCAACAGAACTACGACTCCCACCGTGCCCCACACACGCCCAGGCAGGCGCAGGAGGCGGTACCGCGCCCCCTCCGCCCGCGGAGCCCTGGGGGCTGTAGTCCCTTCCGCCGCGCTGCAGCCTGGGACGGCCGTGCCTGCCTCCCCCGCAGTCTGCGCGGTTCCTCCCGCTCCGTCGGCCATCGCGCGGGTGAAGACCATGGACGTCAACCAGCCCAAGCAGGAGCACTTGCTGGCTCTGAAAGGTACCGACCGTGCGGTTCCACCGATTCACGCACGCCCGGCCCTGATTCGGTGGTGAAACAGCGTGTCTGACCCGCAGCCGAGGGTGTTTCTCCTCCTGGTTTAGATGGAGGCGGAACAGGGAGCGGCCCGGCTCTCGGGGCCTGCGGCGCTCGGTGCCCGAGGGCATAAGGGAGCGGTGGGGGCTGCTCTGCCGTGCCCCGCACACCGCAGGGTGTGCGCCTGGCGTGAGGGGCTCAGCGCGCCTGCCCGTCTGTGTCAGCGCTTTGCGTAAGGCTTCAAAGAAAGCGTTCAGTTAAATTTCCAGTTCCCCTCCTGCCTCTTTTGTTTGTTTGTTTGTTTATTTGTTTTCGGGACCAGAGGACACAATCTTAAACTGCGTCAGGGGAGGTTTAGGCTGTGCGTTAGGAGGGTTTCCTTCGCCGGAAGGGTGATATAGACATGGGCATAGGCTGCCCTGGGAGGTGATGGAGCCTCCGTCCCGGAAAGTGTTTAAGGAAAGACTGGACGTGGCACTTGATGCCGTGGTGTATTTAATAAGGTGGTGTTCGGTTTTACGTTGGATTCCATGATCTCAGACGTCTTTTCCAACACCGTTGATTCCGTGATTCCCCTTTGGATGGCTTTTGCCCTTTTCACCTCATGCTTAATGTGCAACTACGAGGCTTACCTCCTTGATTCAGGGATCACGAAGAGTGAAAATACAATTGTGTAGGTCACTTGCATGCCTCCAAAATTAATGTAAATTTCTCTCCAAAATCAAGAGAGCCCTGTGAAGAATGTGATAATTTCTGAATTATAAATGCTGCTAGTTATTTACATGTAATAAAGAGCTGGTTAGAATCTCACCTCTGCAAGTGTTCTAGATCAGTGAAACGGATAAAGCAGTGCAGGTATGAGTAATTTCAGAGACCATTTTCTCGTTTTAAAACTCTCCTGGGCAAAGTTTATTAACAGTGTCTCCATGTGATAGTAAAATCTGTTAACCATAACTCAAAGCTCAACACGCTCTTTTCAAATACATATACACACATGCAATAAAGGCAAAAACATAAGAACATGAAACATCAGTAACTGCCAAATGGATTTTGATAATAATTAATTAAAAGCAAAAAGCTTTATGGTGGATCGTTTTGCTTTTATAAGAAACCAGTGCCATCCTGGTTTTCTATTGAATTTAGTCCAGGCTATAGGTTTTGCAGAAGTAGGGAAGGTGTGGGTATTTATTTTCATTGTAACTGTATTAAACAAAATCTTGACAGTGGCAGTCCTAGATTTTATTATTTTAATATCATATGTGTTACTGCTCTCCATCAGGAAATATGAAATGATTGCATATTCCTCACGGGGGTAGGGGGAAAGGGGGAGAAGGGTGGGAAGTAGGACAGCAACGTTTTACTCTGCACGTTTTACTTGTGTTTCATGACAGTGTTTGTAGTTCTCCTTTCATCACGCTCCTGCATTTAAGACAATCTTTGTATGGAAGTATAAAGCCTTTGACGATTTACTAAGTTGTTCAGTTATTCCAAAAGTCTAATAAATTAAGAAATAGTCAGTTCCTTAAGGATTAAATCATAGTTGCATGTAATGCGTGGAAGCTTTGAGGCTAAAACTAGATATGTGGTTCTGATACAGAATGGAAGCAGGCAGCTTTAATTTGCCTAGAGCACTTCCCTTTTAACTTTTTTACTTTAGAAGCTACTCCATCAGTCAGTACTATTTTGGGAAAGGTTTCTGTAACATGTGTTTTCTAGTTACTTTATGTGCCTTGGCTTAAAATGCTGATATGTAGGAGAAAAACTCGTTTTAAAAATTGTCTGCTAAATTTGAGAAAATAGGCAGTAGTTATTGTGTGCCTTTTAATTTGCATCACAACAATATAACCGGAATAGTGATAGATGGCAAGTATGAGATGTTGACAGTAAGAGTTCTCTTGAAAAGGACTGTTTTGAGTAAGCAGTGTGCATGTGGGTAATGTTCAGTGTACTGAAGTTACACTGGTAATGATGGAATACAGCTGCTAATGTTCAGCCTAGATAAAATGGAATGTTCTGATACATATCTCACGTATTTTTACTACCTTTTTCTTTCTTGAAAAATATGCTAGCAATGTTTGTCGTAATATGGTAGTATCTTATTGTTTTATAATACTTCTGCTTTAGGTCCTGTTTTCCACTGATCTTTGCATCATGGGGCAAGGAAATTCTTGTAAATAAGATGTTTCAGTCTAGATACAAGAATCCTTATCAAGAGACTCTTTCCCTAAGAATCACTGGATTCCTCCCGTTCAAGCATGGAAGTGGTCTTGCACTATCGACCACATCAGAGAGATCTAATAAAACTGCAGAAATTTGCAGAAGCAGCAGTGAAGGAGTTTCCTATTCGCCAGTTACCAAGATTTGCACCCTGGTTTCCAAATGATTTACACAGACTTCCCCTCAAACCAAAAAAGCAGGCACCTGTTATTTCTTGTGAGGAAGTGGAAGAATTGAAACAGCTTCCTACACCTTCAGGATATGTTACAGGATCTCCTGATTATGACTGCACAAAAAATCTCCTTGAGTTTCACTCTAGTATGAAACATGGTCCGACTTTAATCCAAGCAAAGGCTGTTCACAGACCAATTAACTTGGACTATCAAGGAGAACCACCACCTAATGGAAAACAAAAATTGAAAAGGTCTTGGAGTGTCTCTCTCCCTAGTGCTAAACTCAAAGAAAAGATTCGTCCTTTATCTCAAGAACTGCAGAATAATTTGGAAAGACTAAAGCTGCATGCTTTTTGTAGAGCAAAATGGACAATTGAACAGTCTGTTTGTAAAAACCAGAATTTGGAGGACATATGGATAAAATTGAATGGACTCATTAAACAGAATGAATTGCCATCTTGCAATGCTACTATCCAAAGATCTGTGGGACAGATATGGATTTTCTGTGATATATTATACTGTGAATATGTTAGAAATATTCTTAGGGAAAAGCTAAGCCTTACAGATAAAATGAATTTGCTTGTACACAAATATGGAATTATATTTAGTTTGTGACTTAAGATACAATTTAATAATAAAATTAATGTCAGAAATAATAGAATTTCTAAGCAGTTTAGAATATATAGACTTTAGAACAACTGATAAACTACAGTAAGAAAACTGCTTATGTTTCTTTACTACAGTTTTCTAACTACAATTCTGTATTTCTTTAACTTTGTTTTGCCTCAAGACTTATAGTTCTGTTAAGATTAGTAAGTTTCTGTTTGGCTTAGTACTGCATTTTATAGCTTTTCTCTACCTTAGGGGTCTAAATGAAAAAATTAAAATAAAAATTCCAGACTATTGTGGCAAGCAATGTCAGATAATAAAATTAACGCTTTCAGTTGAGTAAAGTACATCATCTCTGCTTCGTTGGAATTAGGAAAAGAAAGATGATTTTAAGTGAGTTGTAATAATAGCTGTAACTGACATGAAGATTTTCAAGATCTGATTATTTCCTGAAATTTCCTTTTTAATGAAGGCATATCCCTCCCATGAAGTACAAACTTACTTTATGTGGGGTATATGCACTGTCTTATCTATATTTTCACAGAAATATTAATGATAGCTTCAGTGGAACCTGTAGGCTGAAAAATAATGTGCAACTTAATAATTGCTGTTTTACACCTTTGATAATTATTTTTTTCCTGATATTTCAGTTCTTTAGTCTCTAATTATATTTGAGAACAAGAAAACACTAGCTTCCAGTGAGAAGTGAGGAAATTAGGAAATGAGACTTCTATCTGAGACCTCTTGTTTGTTGTCTTTGAGAATTTGAATGCCTTTTATGGTCATAAAAGGCTGAGTTCAGCATGACTTTTTGTCTCCTGAAAGAATTAAGTGTTCCAAGGTCATGCTGTACCTGCTCAGTTGAAACTTTGGAGGGTCAGTAGAGAAGATAAACTGCGATCAGTATGACTGCAAGGTTATACATTTGCATAACCTAAATCTAGATAGTTTTGCTGTAGCTGTAGCTTAAGGTCTGTAGCATCTGGAAAAGGGGGGAAAACAAGCGTTTAGTATTTGTAGATTGTTAGATTGTCATTAATGCCGCTCACACCAAAGTGTACATAAGCATAACAGAGATCCCTCTGTAAAAACAAAGTAAATTCCCCCTAGACTTATGTTTTTATGACTTCCTTGTGTTGAATAATTATATTTTATTATAGGCATTACATATTTTTTTAGATTAAAATTGCTCCATTTGAGTCATTGACATGTATTTTTAAACTTTGACTGAATTTTAAGACATTGTAGATATCTTATATTGATGTTCGGAGTATTTGTGACATTTAATATGATCTCTTAGCAAAATTGATGCAAAATGCTGTCTAGACTGCACTATAACTGAGAGTTGTCATTAGTTTTAAAGCTTTTTATATAGCCAAATTTTTCACTATTATATTATGAGCTTAACATAATTAGTAACAAAATTTCTTTGTGCATCTCTGTTTTTGAAGATAAGATGAAGTAAAATGCAGTGTGATTTGAGTTCTATTTAATGTATTTTGTATCTGGGATCTTAGAAGAGATTATATATTTTCTAACATTAATTTAGTACTTCTAATAAATATGATAGTATACCTATCACAGTTGGTTTTGACTTCATTCTGTGATATATTTATTTTCTGAAACATGACTTAACCCTTTCTTTAGAAACAATCAGCAAATACTAGTTACACGGACTTAGTGTGAATAAAATTAAATAATGCCAATAATACAGTCCCACTAGATTAATTGGATATACTGACAAAAGAGCTAAACAAACATTTTACTAAACAGGAGAGATTTTTGTGTGCTTTGGGTTTGTGTGCTTGTATGTGAGTAATGGTAGATGCACTGCTAGCTGTGAGCACCTCAGCTGGTAACTGTCTTGCTAGAGTGAACACCACCTTTGGTTGCTCTGCAGAATTACTACAGTCTTGGTTAGCACCAGTGTACAAGCTGAAATACAGGCTTTCATTTTGTTCTCTTCAAGGAATGCTTAATTCATAAGCATGTGTAATTCAGTATCTTTTCTTTTTCATTTTCACTGTTGAATGTGGTTCACTATTTACTCTATTTTGTCTATCTTATATATAGATATATATATTATATATATATTATATATATATATTATTATATATATATATTATATATATATATAAGTATACACTATACTTGGTGGTTCTAAGTCTTCAAAGGTCGTGGTTTTTCAACTTCTTCACCATAACAAAGACAATATAATATCTCTTTTTCATGTGAAAAGTGAGAATTGTTTGTGTCAATGCTAATTTGCCTAGGTCTACTATATGGTAGCATAAATTCTGGCAAACCAATACAGCCCACTGTACCCAAATGTATATCAAAGTAATTGAATACTTTACACCATTGGAAACAGTGAATGCTGTCTGGACACAATAGCTGTACAAAAGTACAATAAAAATAAATACACCATACTGTGTCAATGCAAAGGTGTTGATTAACTTGTTGCAATCTAGAGAAATCCTTTGGGTTAATTCTTCAGTTTTAGTTGATGTTATGTTTGTTAAGTTTCAAAGAAAAAAAACTAATGTTTTTTACATATTCAGATTAACACCTAAGATTATATATGCTCAATTTTGTTTCATGTGAATGCCTTCATGATAAGCTATATCCAAGTTAGGGCCTTTGGTTAATTTGAAGAGGGAGAAATTATTTTAAGAAGTAGTGCCTTAAGTCTGTCATACAACTGAAAATAATGTAATTTTGAGTGTGAGTTAAAATAGCCTTTGAAAATACCACTTACTTGAAGTAGGGGTTTTTTAATTGCAAAATCTCAATGATTTTTATTTTGTCAGTATAAATAAAATAGCTTTGTTGTAAGTATTTTCATGAGGATTTTGTGCTGGTTTTACTGGTTTGAGTTTAAAGTTTGTGACTTAGAGAAAAAGTATAAAAAAGTGGTATGAATAATATAGGCTTTTAGTCTTGTAACTCTACCTTGTGTAAGTGTTACAGGTTAAGATGTAAATGCAGTTTCTTATAGACTGAAAGGGTCCATACAAGTCATCATGCCCCATTCTAGGGCAACAAGGGTCACAGGACAGGCACTTAACCTAGAAAAGTCCACAAACAGATGAAACGGATACACTTCTGAAGACCTCAAAGCTCTTAACGCTGTAGCAGGTGTAAGACCTTTAGCACGTCAAATTGAAAGCAGTAGATTAGTAGGGTAGTTCACCAGGAATAAAAGAGGGAGCAATGCTATTACCAGTGGTTTTGGATCTTAGAATAGCAGGGAGATTTTTTTTTACATTGCGAAAGGCCATGTGATCCTTTTTCAGGCTGAGATTTATTTGGTGCTTGTGGTTTGTTGGATGGTTTTTGTTGAGGTTTTTTTTGGTTTTTTGTTTCATTTTTGGGTTTTTTTGTGGAAGAAGAGCAAGGCATTCTGAAAAACAAAATTAAAAATAGTTGTTCGATTGACTGGATTTTTATTTATTTATTTATTTTTGCAGTGATGAGGCTAACCAAACCTACCTTATTCACTAATATTCCGGTGACTTGTGAAGAAAGAGACTTGCCAGGTAAGTCTTCTCTACTGATTGATTATTATGTATGTTTTACCAAGTTTAAGCAGTGTGACCATCTAACACTTAGAGGAGTCATGACCTCCCATAGACTCTAATCTAACTTTAAAACAGCAATACGTTTTAGATTTGGTAATAGCTGAAGGAAAGTATCAAGGTGCACTCTACAGCTCCTGACTTAAATCTTTGAGAGATTGGTGATGATACTCAGACACATGATCTCAAAGTTTGAAAAACTGCCATACACAGTGAGAGGCAGTTCTATGAGGGAAATGTGTAAGTGAAGAAAGATTTGCATTACTATTTTTTTTATTATTATTATTTGGAGGAGAGGCCGTGGTGGTTAGAACCACGACGTGAATGTTCTGTGGAAAAACAATCTTGCAAGAATCACTGGTTTTGAGTTGTGTTATGCTTGGTGTGCCATCATAAATTGGAAATCCCTGGGTTGTCTCCCAGATATAGTTGAAGTCTAGAAGTCAAGTATTAAGACAGTCAAGGAAAGATTCAGGAAGGAGGGTTGTGTGGAAATATAAAGTAAACAGGGGAAGAAAGTAAGTGAGGTTGATTAGTTCTGTTATGTAATGTGGTTTAGATGGAAAGAATTTCTCTCAAAATTCAGTGCTAATTTGAGCAATGCCTTTTGGATTGTGCCCTTGAGTATGTATATAGTGAGTAAATTATTGGACACAAGTGTCTTGAAGTTGTTATAACTTACAGGCAGGCCTGTGGATATATATTTCATCCCCAAACAAATTTATTGGAAAAAATATATCTAAAATAAACTACATCTGAGTAAGTGATTAAGTGTCTAACTTAAATGTAGACAAACCTTTGGACTTAGCAAATATTTAATTTATAGCAACTTGATATTTTTACAGGTAATCTATTTAACCAGCTAATGAAAGATGATCCTTCTACTGTAAAGGGTGCTGAAACGTTGATGTTAGGAGAAATGCTGACTTTGCCTCAAAATTTTGGGTAAGAATAAATTATTGTAACTATAACATGTCAGGTTTAGGCTTCATTTGTTTTAAGATTCATACTTCTTTTTCTATTTGAATACCATTATTCTGCAACGGGATATTCAGTCATTTTAAAAATAATATGTGGCTTGATTTATAAATACATACTTGTATGCTGCCTGATGTTTCTTGTCTGTAGCCTGCCTGAACCTAATAAGGATTGAAAGTTGAGAGAGATCTGCAGCTGTGGGTGAATTTCTAAGGTAGTGCACTACTATAAACCACATTATACTAACAGAGTTTACTACTGTGATTTTTGTGGGTACTGAAGGCCATCTTATTTGTGTCAGACTTTTAGTAGAAAAAATTCTGATATGTTGTCTTTTAAAACTGTGTGCCTTAGAAGGATGACTTCTGAGTATGGGTGTGCAAATGCCAATTTTCTTCTAGGGTTTGATCTGGCAAAAGTGCATGTGTGTGAACTTAAAAGTGTTTCAGTGAAATGTTCTGGTTTTTAGTAAGTGTTACTAATTTTTTTTTTCCCTGAAATACAGAAATATATTTCTGGGAGAGACATTTTCCAGTTATATTAGTGTGCACAATGATAGCAATCAAGTTGTCAAGGACATACTGGTGAAGGTATGTGAAGAGAAATCCACTTATAAAAGATCTATAAAAAAATAAAATACAATTATTGCATTTTCTGACAATATATCGTATGTCTAACGTTAATACATAGACTTTAGGAAATATATGTCACTCTTTCCAATCCAGAAAATGTACCTGCAAATTGGAAAGAGTAAGACATAAAAGTAGAAATTATTATAGAAATCTTCAGAGATTAAAATGAAAAACTAGGATTGTGTCAAAAAATTGATTTATTACAGAATCATAGCGTTTAGGTTGGAAAAGACATCTGAGGTCACCAAGTGCAGCTGTTAACCCCTCACTGCCAAGTCCACTGCTAAACCACGGCCCTAAGTTCCACATCTACACAGTCCCCCGCAGGGATGGTGGCTCAGCCACTTCCCTAGGTAACCTATTCAATACTTGAAAACCCTTTTGGTGAAGAACTTCTTCCTGCTATCCAATCTAAACCTCACCTGGTGCAACTTGAGACCGTTTCTCTTTTTCCAACTGACTAAACAGCCCCACCTCCATTGACTTGCTTTGGACATGCACCCTTCTATTTAAAACTTCTCTGAAGAGTTAGTGTAGCAAAATTTCCACAGCTAAAAAAATGGAGTTACATTCACTTACCTTCACTTCCAATGAGGTCTTCCAATTCCCTGTGAAGCATACCCTGATCTGTATATTGTATGAATTATTTTATAGAGAATTGAGGTTTTGTGTTTACTGAACAAACAAAACACTGAGAGTAGAAATTTCAGAAGTCACTGTGGAACTCAAAAAGTAAATAGAGATTTTGTAAGCTGCATGGTAAAAGACTGGACTATTTATATGTTTTAGAACTTGCATTTAGCTTTGTAAGTATCTCATCATCTTAATATATGTCAAGAATATCACAAAATATTCTGAGTTGGAAGGGACCCACAAGAATAATTAAGTCCAACTTTTAAGACAGTAGCCCACAAAAGGATCAAACCTACCACCTTGATGTTGTGAGCCCCATGTTCTGACCAGCTGAGCTCTTGCAATATGTGTGAAAGCATGTACGAAATGGTACAAAATGCTCAGTGAAACCTAGTACTTTATAACATAAGTTACATTTCTTTAGAGTGTGTTTAACAGCTGAAGTTCTGACTGATGCTTTGTTGTTCTGTCCCCAGGCTGATCTTCAAACAAGTTCTCAGCGTTTGAACCTTTCGGCTTCTAGTGCTGCAGTGGCAGAACTTAAACCTGACTGTTGCATTGATGACGTGATCCATCATGAAGTAAAGGAGATAGGAACACACATGTAAAATTTTAACTTTTTCTGTTATTAAATAAGCTTAAATGAAACTGCAGTACATGCTTTTGATACAGCACAAGATTTAAAGTAACACAACTTTTTTTTTAATTTGCTTTTTTCAGCTTAGTTTGTGCAGTAAGTTATACTACACAGACTGGAGAGAAAATGTACTTCAGAAAGTTCTTCAAATTTCAGGTATTTCATGTAATATTCTACTCTACTTTTAATAAGTGTGTGAGTCTGGAAAATGCATTTTAAAACATCTGATACTTCATAAGCACTTCTATGTACCAAAAGTCCATTCCCTTTTAAAAGTGAACCATTAAAAGCCACTGCTTCAAACTTCACACGAGCTGTTTTCAAATTACCACACAGTTAAAACATCTCAGAACTAATAAATATTGCATCCAATAATTTTTACTAATTTATTGAGAAAAAAATCTACTCTTAAAAAGTCCCTTTTTATAGTAGACAGCTTTATGACTGTTTTTAAGCAGAACAAGTGTTGATCATTCTGACTTTGATACATTCAACCACTGACCTTATATTGTAAAATTCTGATTTTTCTTTTGGTGTTTGTAACCTTATTAAACTGGAATTAAATAGTTCCGTTTTTAAAGGAATTTAAGTAAAGAAGTCTAATGTATTATATCTCATACCAAGAGAAGTAATTGACAGAATTTAAACCTTTTCTTCCATTACATAAATTTCAAGATTTGAGATAAGAATTACTGAGGAAAGCAAGAAACTAATCTGTAGACGGATTCTGGCAAGAAAGAGACTGTTGTGTATTTCATGGATGTTTAATTTTTTGAAGAAATATATTGAGACTTGGATATTGGCGGACTAATCTTCATGGAATGGAGGATTACATGGCGTGCATTACTGAATATATTTTTAGATACTCTGACAGAGTATAATATAGCAGCATTATATAGTTCATTCTAAAGCTGTTTCACGGGAGGTTTGATTTGGATACTAGGAGAAGTTTCTTCACCCAGAGGTTTGTTGGACACCAGAACAGGCTCCCCAGGGAAGTGGTCACAGCACAAAGCCTGACAAAGTTTTCATGAAGCATTTGGACAATGCTCCCAGACACATACTCCTGGAGGTTGGATTTGATGGTCCTTGTGGTTATCTTCCTAACCAGGATATTCTACCATACTCTGGGGTGATTGCATTTTGCTGTTTTCTAGTATTCTATCTAGATACATCAGAAAAAAAAAATCTTCGGTCTTTAGAAGGTTAGATTTTCATGCATTAGAAGAACATTTGAGTGCTGTTAGTACTCTTGAGTACTGTTAAGACTTAAGTACTGTTAGTGGGCCTTGAAATGCCAGGTATTGATTAGTCAAAGGTGTTTCCTGACAATCCTAGGGAAAATGGTTCCATATAAATTTTTGTGTTACCCTCCCTCTGAAACTAGCATCTCTGTAGAATTTCTTCATCTTTTAGTGAAGTTAATTTTCATCTTTGTGTGCTTTGTCTTGCTCTCCTTATGAAACTGCTTCCCCTTCCATTTCTCCACTCTTTTCCTCTGTTCAGTGTTCTGTTTCTCTGTCCCCTCTAGGCTTTCTCCGATTGCTTACACATGCATGTGCAAGCTTCAGAGCTCATCTTTACTCTGCTACCTAATGTTGTTCTTGTCAGAGCTTTGTACAAGATACTGATTTGTCTCCTTTAGATTTTGTATGCAAACTTATTTGTGCGCTTTCCTGAGGGTTCTGCATGCATGATGTAATTGCCATGGTTTTTAACTGAACTCAGCATAAGCAATTGAATTGTCAAAAGAGTTGAAGCCATCTGTCTGTCAAATGTGAAGCCCTGCATTCAAAGAAGGAAGCATAAGTATACAGACACTTCCGCACCTTCTAGAAATGCTCTCTGATTCATTATGAGAAAAGCATTGCACTGACCATTTTGTCTGTTAGTTTTTAAATTTGACTTGGAGACACCAGTAGGAAACCTGAGAACAAACAAGAAGTGTTACAGAAAACTGAGCTATGTCATTACAGTGAGAATTCATGGTTGCTATTAATTGACATGTCACTAGCTATTTTTTAATAAAAGAATACTCTTTTACAGATTCTCAGATTTTTTCAGTTACATTTTCTATCATCTTTTAAGTTGAACTAGTGTTAGTTGGTTTGAATCAAGTTTCTTTTCTAAACCATTACATATAGTTTTATACTGATTGACAGTGCTTTTCTATTCCAAAGCTTTCTCTAAGTAATTAACAGTACTATGTTTTCCTGGAGAAGGAATGATTCTTTCTAGGTTTGGGTGGTTTGTGAACCTCACAATAATCTTTTGTATTTTACTGGAATGCCAATTGAAATTTACTGCAATGAATGGAAAGACTGTTTAACAGAAGACAGAAAAAATTCAATATGTTGGAATATTTATCACAGAAAAAAATCCCCTCTCAACCAACAAAGACCTAAATTAAAATTTTTAATTCTATTTTTTAATAGAGAGAGAGACATTTATGAATACCTGAAAGATTTGGATTTTATGCCTTTTAAAATGCAGAAAGCTCTGTGAAGACAACTTTTTGATCTTGAATTTTTCAGTGCTAAAAAATTTGTTGACAGCTTGGAACATTAGAGGTCAAAATGTTTCCCTGTGTAATGGGAAATAAGTGTCTTCAGAAAAAGAATTTAAATTGTTTCTTTACAAGTATGATAGAAGATTATTTCTTGCAGTTGCATCACTTTATAAATGCTTCACATTTGAATGTGTTAACTGCTTTGGCTTTATGCACAAAATTCAAGCATTAAGAATCAACACTTTATAATCATATTTTATATAATCGACTTGCCTTCTTTTGCTGATTGAATCTCATGAGATTAATATGATGTATTAATTATTTTATGTATTGTGATTTTCTTTAGTTTCTTGAAACAGCTGCATTTTCAAGAAGGAAGTGAAGGCTAATAAAGCTAAACACATGGTTCTATTTCATTTATGTTTAGAGAAGCCCTCAGAAACTTTTGTTCCAAAACTCTGAAGGACTTGTAAATGTTAGATGATCTTGCTCACAGCTGAAAGCAAATGCAGACCACTGCTGGACCCAGGATGGATATAGTGTTATTTTAAACACGCAGAGATCTACTTAGAGCGCTGGATTTGGGCAGTTTCATAAGAAGCCAGTGCTTAGGTGGAGAATAATTTGTTTTCAGTATGAGGAGGAGGAGGCTGCTTAGTAGGCAAGCAGTCAAGCGTGCACAAGTAAGTGGTGAGGATGTACTCTTGAGATGATTTTGTCATACACCTGCTATGTGTAAGATTAGAAAGAAAAATAACTCTTTTTAGTAGAAGACCTTAGCACTTCAAAACAATCTATGCTGAAGTTGTCTGAAAAACCAATTGTCCATCTGTCTTTTTTTCTATTTCATTCAGGTTCTTAAACCACTAGATGTGAAAACCAAATTCTACAATGCAGAGGTGAGAACTGTGTGTATTCAGGTTTGTTTTGGTGTGCTGAGTTTGTTACGTAGATTAAATTCAACGTGCTTTGTAAGTACACCTTTCTGAGAAAAGTGATCAATTCTAATGAAAAGCAGTGGTAGATGTATATTTTAAAAATAGATAGGCTTTTGATGAAGGGATGAAAGAGATGTCAGGACCTTAATGTAATTGACTAACAATTTTGCATATATTCATATGCATATATTATATGCATATATTTTTATAGTTTCTCATTAACTCAAATAGTTTCATTAATTTCTTGTATGTTTACGCTGATAGAGTAATTCCTGTAAGGGAGATTAATTGTTCATAAACGAGATGACAATTTATCAGAGTGGAGAAAATTTAAATTACTTAAATTTAAATTTTTCCTATGTGACTAGGACCCTTCAGTTCAGTAATTTAAGTTTTAGGTTTGTGTCAGTTACAAACACAGTGCTTCTAAACTAAGTGACCTTATATATGCCTTGCATATTTATTTGGACTTACATGTTTGCCTTTGTCTGTTTATGGGAAGAATTTGGTATGTATCTGCAGACCACAGGCTTCAAACCATACATTGACCAGGTGTGAGGTACCTGAGCAGGATTTGAGCATAAACACATAGCACTAGCTGAGCCCCTTAGGGAGCCGCTATTACGTATAAGTGGGAATGTCTGGAAATGTCTTCTGCTGTGATTTAAGAACAAAAATAATTCTAAGAAATTAGGTCATTTCTCTGGGAGCAAAAAGAATCTCTTATTTAGTCTGCAGATTATATTATTGTTTCAGCTGTAAAGTATGTAAAGGGAAAAGAGAGACAAGTATCTTAAATGTTGCTGTCTCTTTATACTTCATGTGTAAAGTTTGTGATGAAGCACCTCTAACATAATTCTGGACAAACTTTTACATGGATAAAAAATATTCTTTTTTTTGTGTTCATAGTTGTTGTACTGACTGGTCTTGATAAGGGTCTTACTTAACTCTCAATTAGCCACCAATTCTTTATGGTAAAAATCTATGAGAACCTTTGGTGTTTGAGCTGTAGATGTAGGTTTGAGTTTTGGGGGGTTTTTTGTGCTTTTTTTTTTTCTTCTGTAGAGTTTTTAAAAGGCCTTTGATGCCTTTTGTTCTTCCCGTTAATGAATTTATGCAACTCCCATTACCATTTTACCCATTCCATTTAATGATTTTTTTAATATTTTGGATGATATTAAGTGAGTAATTTCCATTTGCCTAGCAAACTGGTATAGTAGCACTCCTCTCTTATTTCTGAAAGTATATACAGTGTTGCTATGTCTTGTGACCAGCGAATTCAATTAACTTCTAAAAACCTAGATATAAGTCTTTGGTTAGCTGTTGAGTATGATACTACATTGCTGTGAAAGCACCGAGAAATTCATCCTGACTATTATCCTTGAGAGCAGGGGAGAAAAAAATGGTATGTGTCAGTTATTAGTTAATTAAAGATATCTAAAGGTTGACTAACCAGTTAAACTATTATCATTAGGATTACAGATGTGATGCTGTCTATTCATAATGCCTGTTACTAAAATTATTTTCTATTAATATTCCAATGATAATGCATAATTTAATTTCTTCTAAAACAAGGAATTATGCTGAACCCTAATCTAGTTGCTTATTGCTTATATTGCAGTAGCACCCAAATGGAGTTGATCACTGAAATTTATGCATAGAACACATGCCCTGTTGCCGTAACCTGCTGCAATCCTGGGATTGAATTACTCTCTCACTGACTTTAATGTGCCTTGAAAAAAGGCTCTGTAAAAGGTTCTGTTTCTGCAAGCATGCACAGGGAGGTAGACAACAACTTTTGCAATTAAAGTTGGGTCTTTGGATTGATGAATATTTTTCTTGATACTATACCAAATTTTGTTATAACTTGCAACATGGTCACTTTGCTAGGACACATTACCACATTATTTTTGAGACATTAAATATGAGGATGCTTCAAATTATCTATAAGGTGACAAGGACTGTTTTTCCATTTCATATACAACTCATTGCATGGATTGAAATTCAGGACAAACTTTAAACTTACTCAAAAACTAACTCTTTTTTTTTTTGAGTCAGTTTGTTCTACCATATCTTGTCTGTGACTTGTGTGCCTTAAGCTCTACTTTGGATTGATTCTGAAGCAAAGCTAGTAAACCATGTAACCATACTAGCCATAAGTTATTAGAAATGTAGTTGTCATCTTTGTTTGCATCCATTTTTATTTATGTTTCTGTCTTACTAATGCTATCTCGTTTAAACGGTGCAAAAAAATGCAGAAATGCATTTTGTTTGGAAGTTAGCCTCCTTTTTCTTTAACATTTAACCCTAATTTCTCTAATGTGTTTTTTTTTTTTTTTATTTTCCCATTAGAGTGACCTCAGTTCTGTGGTAATTTTTATTTATTTTTTATAAATATGTATGCTTTTTTAATTGCTTAACTGTCTCTGTGCTTATTATTGACATTCTTTACAAACATAATGGAAAAGCAATGTTTGTTCTGTCTTTTTATGTGCAGCTAATCATTTAAATGGTTAGCTCTTTCTTTAATACCCATTGTTGAAACTAGAACTTGATAGCTACAGATCCTTGTGGGGGTCCTCCTATAAAATACCTCGCCAAAATTTTATTAGATCTGTTATTTGAAAAGAGAATTTATATCCTTCTAAATTTTTTCTGCTTTTGACCCATGGAAATGTAGATTTCACTACAGCACTGCTTGTGTAAGCTGTGACAGAACTTTTCACATCTGGTTGGTGGAGACAGTGGGTTTGAGGAGAGAGCAGCAGTTGGATGTTCTTCTTTCCTTTGGCAAGCTGGAACTGCACTTCACAATTTTAACTGCATGTAACACTTGATTGAATGACTATGTTACTTCTGCAGTCTGATTTCACTTTAAGGCGTGCCTTGTATAAAAATAATTTTGAGAAGTTGTTTTTTTTTTTAAACATGCAATACTAAACCCAATTAGGAATAACACAAAACTAACTTGCTTTTTCATTATGCTGCTTGTTTATTCTATTCCCTTTCAAATTAGCTTTTTTAAACTTCTGCCTATGGTTGCTGTTTTGAAAACTACTAAAATTTGGGTAAATGGACACTTTGAGCAATGGATTTATGGGATATAAATTGTATCAATTTAAGTGACAGTAAGGTGGGAGTAGTAATGATTCTGAGAACCATATTTTAATTGGGGTTATTTCCAGTTCCTGCAAGCATGAAGTGTCTCTGTAACCCATTGAGGTTGCACAGTTTCATTACTATAGAGATGCTGCCTTGTATTCAACCTGTTTGTAAGGCAATACAAAAAGTTACACAATCATTCTGTATTTCACTTTCTAACACAACTTTTTGAGACTAAACATATTTTGGCTATTTTGTCCCACCTTTATTTTGTAATTTACAAGCAGGACTCCATTTGTATAAAGAATCATTTATTAACACTGATCAAAAAGAAACTGTAAGTTTTGTTCTGCTTTCTCCACCAAAGTACTTTCTTAAAATTTATCATAACAAAGCACTCAAACTGATTCAATCTCAATCTGTAGAATAGACTATTTCATTTGGAAGGGACCTACAAGAATCATTTAATCCAATGACCTGAATCAGTGACTCTTGTAAATGCAAATTTGGTAACTTCCTCTTTTTAACTGACATGTCTTTAATTCTGGTTTTCACTTTTCTGGGGGCTCATATCTCTAATAAACTGAGTCTTCCATAATTATTCTATCCTGAGATTTTTCGACATTCAAAGTGACTTCACTGGTCTGCAATTCCACAAAAGAAGTGAGGCAAAAACTTCTCTAGTTCCATGGTTTTTCATCTTCTGAAGTTTAACAGTCTATAGCTTTCATTTATGTGCTAGAATTGGTCCCTTGATACCATCTCGGAGCATTAGCTTCAGATGTTCTGAAGGTAGAGCACCAGTTAAATTGTTGGATGCATACCACATTGATAACCTTTGGCATGATGCAGCTGAGTGAGAGAGGGAGCTAGATTTTGCATTTTTAGCTAGTATTTAATAATAAAAGCTCAGAGCATATACCCGAACTATTTTACTTCAGTTAAAGAAAAACACACACATTTACTTTAATTTTTTTACACAGCTTGATGCACCAGTGATCTGGCATGGCATGTTCTTGTGCACTGCAATTCCTTACCATTTATTCAATTTTTAAAATAATTTGGGTAAAAGCTTGAGTTGCTATTAAGTTGATGAGAGTCTTGGGAAGTGGTGATTTAATGCAATACAAATAAGCAATAGCTAGAACATAGCAAAATTATCCCACATCCATTGTTTGGCAAGATACCTGTTGACTAACACTTTTGCTCCTGTTTTTACTGGGATTAGGGTTTTTTCTTGCATTAATTAATTTGATTTGCAGGCATGAACTAAACATGTGTGACTTTTTTTTAACAATAGGACTGCCTACTTTTTTTAATAACAATAATCATATTTTCATCAACTTGAAATTTTGATTTTTTTCAGACAGATGAAGTGTTTCTGGAAGCTCAAATTCAGAATATCACTACCTCTCCAATGTTTATGGAGAAGGTTTCTTTAGAGCCATCAATGATGTACAATGTTGCAGAACTGAACACAGTTGACACAGCAGGGGAAAGGTATGTTCGCATTCAGGGCATTTGACTTTGAAATGCTTTGTGTTAATATTTCATGAGATACAAGTATTAGTCATTTGTCTATAATGGGAGGATTGTATGTCTTTGCTTGAGCAAAAAGATCAAATTCCTATTATGTATTCAACTGGAAAATCTGTTTAAAAGGTTTTTTTATAGAGACTATTCTTAAAAATCTATAATTCTACCTAACAGAGAAATATCTGGCCTAATTCTCAAATAATTTGTAACAATGATGACATGATAACATAAAAACATTCTACAGTGTCTCCTGTATAAAATTTAACCCGGATCTAGTTTTGATGTGATCTCTGTGTACATACTTAGCCTTACAGGACTCATCTGACTAATCCTTGCTTCCTATCAGTAAACTGCTTACTGTTGTCACTTGTTCGAATCATGATATATAGCAAGGCACCAGCCAAGGTGGATCAATGGTACACTCTCATGGAGTCTTAGAATATAAAAATTTATCACGCTGAAATTAATTTAATTTAATTTAGTTGAACACTTAATACCAGAATAACTGACTACAGTGGCTACAAGAGCTTCTGAAGTTAACTTTGGCTGTTTGTCCTTTGCTGTTGCTTGGGTTTTTGGAGGTGATGGTTGAGTGCTTCAGCAGTAGGGGCTGAAGTGAAAATTCTGTCTTCTCCTTGCCTGTTGAAGGATTCACCTGCAGGATAATGAAGCTTTGTTCTTACCAAGTGTTTGCATCCACTGTAGTGTTTTTTCTCCTGAATAGGAATCTTAGTTTCATGACATTGAGATTTACTGTGAGGGAAAACAAATAGCAGAAGAACAATTACTGGCATTTTTGTTTAAATGCTAAGATGCCAGATAATTAATTATAATGTAGGAGAGTGGATTTCTTTCTTAATTCTCTTGGCTGAGAAGAACAGGTTCTTTTATTTTTCCATGGTCCTTGGTGCTACATAAACTCTAGAGCTGTTTTCTGTTGTGGAAACAAAAAATACACTATATGTTTTACCATTATCAAACTTTGTGTATATATGTAGTAAGACTGGTGGGACATGGGGGGGGAAAAAAGGTTAGGTGGTTGATCTTCTTCAGAAAAGATGTTTAAATTAAGATCTAGTGTTTTTTTCCTTTCAGTGAGTCTACTTTTGGTGCAAGGACTTACTTACAGCCTATGGATACACGTCAATACTTATACTGTCTAAAACCAAAACAAGAATTTGCAGAGAAAGCTGGAGTAATAAAAGGTGTAACAGTAATTGGCAAACTAGACATTGTATGGAAAACTAATCTGGGTGAACGAGGAAGGCTGCAAACTAGCCAGCTCCAAAGAATGGTAAGTTTAACTTAATTTAGCTTGCCATTCATTTTTAAGGAAATGCAATGAACAATTTTAATAATGACTTGGAAAAGTGCAGGCTCCTTACTTTCTCAGTCTCATTTTTTATTCACACCTTTCTGTATGTTTTAGAGAGTTATTTCATATATTTCTTCAGTGAAGTGTGGGTAAGTTAATGGAGTGAGCACTTCATCATCAGAATCCAGTAACCAGTGTTGCAAAATATATTTGTTAGAGTAAAATTAACTGCTTGGATACCATTTGGCAACAAACTGACAAAAGAACCTCTTTAAATGTGTTAATTCTTGACATGGAAGTTGCTCCCAAGTTCATGCAGACATTTTAGCTTGGAGTAACATTTTTTAATGCATAATAATATTTGTCTGTCCTGGGGTACAATGCAAAAATGTGTATTCTATCACCATCTGTTGAAATGTGGGAGGGGTGGTGATCCTTATCTCTGTAGGAGATATCCTCTGCTGATGTGCCATCTGATAAGATCAGGGGGATGATCATCGTTATCTTTTCACAACCCACCCTTCTTCCAGAAGATATCTTCTGTTAATGGGCCATTAAGTCCTATTGTGTGACTGATAAGATTACATCATCCCATTGGGAGATGCCCCAGCCAGGGGCAGGAGCCAAGCCTTTCCTACCTAGATAAAAAACTGGGGTTTGGGACACGAAGGCAGCCCTTTCCACTGGATCCCAGAGGAAAGTCAGATCATTTCCACATCATCGCTGGATCTTCGGAGGAAAACTGCACCTTCTACAGGAGCACTGCTTCAACTGAACCACATCTGTCATCCAAGAGGACTGCAGCCACCATTTATACAGACTGCTACCAACACCCTGACTGACAGGGTGTCAGGTTGTATTTCTGACTCTGTCAGTGGTTTTTCTTTTATATTATTGCATGTATTTTATTTATTTTCTCTTTTCTCCTATTAAATTGTATTACTGACTTGGAGTCTCGCACTGGTTTTGCTTTCAAACCAACACATTTATTGGCGCCCAACGTGGGGCACGGAGGGTACTGAGAAAAGTCAGTATTACAATTTTGTGTTCGCCATGATTCTCAACATGCTTACATAGGTTTTATATCTTGCTCTCTATATTTTTCCGCACATGCGGAACTGTCTGCCAGCTGTAATGCTCCTGTGTAGACCAGGATATTGTATAAAAATTGCTTTATTGGCCTATTACGTCTACTGCATGATAACCTCTGAGGCAATGAACATAATTTGTAATATATACTCGACTTTGTTTGCTTGTCCTAGTCTAGGTTGCTACATCCGTGGTTTTAACAATCACACCCAGCCCCTGGGGGGAGGGGTAAAGAATGATTTTTTTTTCCAATCTTTCCGGCTTGATACAGTATTTTTTGGAAATGTTGAGTTCCCGCTGGATGCTAAGGACAGTATAATATTGTTGTTAGTTCTGCTTTGTCTCCTCTGCACAGCCTACACCACGCTTAGAGACAAAACACTACATGGTGAATTACAGCATATTCTTGAGGAAGAGCAAAAAAGAAACAAATCAATTTTGTCCACGTCTGCACAGAATGTCACAAAGAGGAGAAGAACCAAACACAAAGCAACAGTGTCCGTGTCTATGCAGACTGCCACAGAGGAGGAAAAAGCCAAAAGCAAAGCAACAGTGTCTATGTCTATGCAGACTGCCACAGACGAGAAAAAAGCCAGAAGTGCCATCAGCATCCACACAAACCATCACTGAACCAGAACAGCCTAGACCAGTAGCAGTTGCCCCCGTTCAGAAGAAGAAATCAAAGAGCAAATCAGTCCGCATAGTGACTGACGAGGACGTGGCAGGACCTTCGCACCCAGCGGAAGTGACAGAGCCAGAAATCATCACTCGCTCTCTATCTCTGGGTGAGCTGTGTGACCTGCGGAGGGAATTCACCCGCCAGACAAGTGAGTCCATCTTGACCTGGCTGCTCCGCATCTGGGACGCTGCAGCCAATGACACCATTCTGGATGGATGTGAGGCCAGGCAACTGGGATCTCTGTCCCGGGATGTGGTCATTGACCAGGGGATTGGGAGAACCCAAGAAACTCTCAGCTTCTGGCGGCGACTGCTGACAAGCGTGAAGGACAGATACCTTTGTAAAGAAGATCTCCAGGTACACCAAGGAAAATGGAGCACAATAGAACAAGGTATCCGATGCCTGAGGGAATTGGCCGTACTGGAGATCATTTTCTCAGATGAGAGATTTCCTAAGAGTCCGGACTGTGTCCGGTGCACGTCACAGATGTGGTTGAGATTTGCACGGTTTGGACCAGAGATGTATTCCCGTTACCTGGCAACACTACAGTGGAGGGAAGGTGAGGACATGGTAGGTGTCTTGGCCAATAAACTAAGAATTTATGAGGACACTGTCACAGCCCCATTTCGTACCCATGTCTCATCTGTGGAAACAAGGCTGGTGGAGCAAGTCTGAAGCTTGATTGAAGAGGGCCATCAGAAACTAAGAAAAGAACTTAAGGAAAACAACTACCAGATCTCTCCAGAACCAACAAGAGTTTCTGCCATTAGGAGCCGGCATTCCTCAGGCAGGGAGAGAGGACACACTCCACGAGGTAACCTCTGGTTTTTCCTTCAGGAGCATGGAGAAGACATGAGGAAGTGGGATGGAAAACCCACCTCCTCCTTAGCAGCCTGGGTACGTGAGCTGAAAAGAGGGACACCTACCCCAAGAAGCTCATCTAGAGTCAATGCTGCTCCAGTCTCTCGTGTACAGAACTCCAGACAGTATCAGAATGATGATATGACTGATCCTCTTGAAGGGACCTCAAGAACCTATTTACAGGGAGAGAGCAGCGTGTACCAAGATCAGCAATAGAGGAGCCTGCCTCTAGCCAGGTAGAGAAGAGGGATAATCAGATCTGTTGGACTGTGTGGATCCAATGGCCTGGCACATCCGACCCACAAAAACATAAGGCTTTGGTTGACACTGGCGCCCAGTGTACTCTGATGCCATCAAAGAATGTAGGAGAAGAATCCATCTCTATTTCTGGGGTAACAGGAGGATCCAGCAGCTGACAGTAGTGGAGGCCGAAGTGAATTTAACTGGGAAAAAGTGGCAGAAACACCCCATCGTGACTGGCCCAGAGGCCCCATGCATCCTTGGCATAGACTATCTTAGAAATGGATATTTCAGAGACCCAAAAGGATATCGCTGGGCTTTCAGGATAGCTGCTGTAGAGACAGACGGCATTAGAAAACTGAGCACCTTGCCTGGTCTTGCAGATGACCCCTCTGCTGTGGGACTGCTGAGAGTTGAAGAGCAACGGGTACCAATCGCCAGAACGACAGTACACCATCGGCAATACCGTACTGACAGAGACTCAGTGATCCCCATCCATGAAATGATCCATAAACTGGAGAGCCAAGGGGTGGTCAGCAAAACCCACTCACCCTTCAACAGCCCCATCTGGCCTGTGCGTAAACCTGAAGGAGAATGGAGATTGACCGTAGACTATCGTGCATTGAATGAGGTGACTCCACCGTTGAGCGCTGCTGTGCCGGACATGCTGGAACTGCAGTACGAGCTGGAGTCCAAGGCAGCAAAGCGTTACGCCACTATCGATATCGCCAATGCATTTTTCTCCATTCCTCTGGCAGCAGAATGCAGGCCTCAGTTTGCTTTCACCTGGAGAGGCGTGCAGTACACCTGGAATCGTCTGCCCCAGGGGTGGAAGCACAGTCCCACCATCTGTCATGGACTGATCCAGGCTGCACTGGAAAAGGGTGAAGCCCCTGAACATCTACAGTATATCGATGACATCATTGTATGGGGCAGCACAGCAGGGAAAGTCTTCGAGAAAGGAGAGAAGATTATGCAGATTCTGCTGAAAGCTGGTTTTGCCATTAAGTGAAATAAAGTTAAGGGACCGGCTCAGGAAATTCAGTTTCTAGGAGTGAAGTGGCAAGATGGACGTCGTCAGATCCCAACAGAGGTAATTAATAAGATCACCGCTATGTCTCCACCTACCAACAAAAAGGAAACACAAGCTTTCCTAGGTGCCATAGGCTTTTGGAGAATGCACATTCCTGAGTACAGCCAGATTGTGAGCCCTCTCTACCTGGTTACCCGCAAGAGGAACGATTTCCACTGGGGCCCTGAGCAGCAGCAAGCCTTTGCCCAGATCAAGCAGGAGATTGCTCATGCAGTAGCCCTTGGCCCAGTCAGGACGGGACCAGATGTGAAGAACGTGCTCTACTGTGCAGCTGGGAACCATGGTCTGTCCTGGAGTCTTTGGCAGAAGGTGCCTGGTGAGACTCGGGGTCGACCACTGGGATTCTGGAGCAGAAGCTACAAAGGATCTGAAGCCAACTACACTCCCACAGAGAAGGAGATCTTGGCTGCCTGTGAAGGAGTTCAAGCTGCCTCAGAGGTGATTGGCACAGAAACACAACTCCTCCTGGCACCCCGACTACCAGTGCTGGGCTGGTTGTTCAAGGGAAAGGTGCCTTCCACACATCACGCCACTGACACCACATGGAGCAAGTGGATTGCCCTCATCACTCAGCGCGCCTGTATCGGGAATCCAAATCGCCCTGGGATTCTGGAAGTAATTACAAACTGGCCTGAAGGTGAGACTTTTGGATTGTCTTCTGAAGAAGAAGAGGAGCAAGTGGCACGTGCTAAGGAAGCCCCACCATATAATGAGCTGCCGGAGACTGAAGGATGATATGCCCTCTTCACTGATGGTTCCTGCCGAATTGTAGGCACTAACCGGAAATGGAAAGCTGCAGTATGGAGCCCCACACGACAAGTTGCACAAGCTACCGAGGGACAAGGTGGATCGAGTCAGGTTGCAGAGCTAAAAGCCGTCCAGTTGGCTTTGGATATTGCTGAACGAGAGAAGTAGCCAAGGCTCTATCTCTACACTGACTCATGGATGGTAGCTAATGCTCTGTGGAGATGGCTGGATCGCTGGAAAAAGGCCAATTGGCAGTGCAGAGGGAAACCCATCTGGGCAGCTGAGATTTGGCAGGACATTGCTGCCCAAGTAGAGAGACTGACCATAAAGGTTCGACATGTGGATGCACATGTACCCAAAAGCCGGGCTAATGAAGAACATCACAACAACGAGCAGGTGGACCGAGCTGCCAAAGTGAAAGTATCACAGGTGGATCTAGACTGGCAGCACAAGGGAGAATCATTCCTAGCTTGTTGGGCCCATAATGCCTCTGGTCATCAGGGGAGAGATGCAACATACCAATGGGCCCATGACCGAGGGGTGGACCTTACCATGGACAGCATCTCACAGGTCATCCACGACTGTGAGACCTGTGCTGCAATCAAACAGGCCAAGCGGGTGAAGCCTCTGTGGTACGGTGGACGATGGTCGAAGTACAGGTATGGGGAAGCCTGGCAAATTGACTACATCACCCTTCCCCAAACCCGCCAGGGCAAACACTACGTACTGACCATGGTGGAAGCAACTACAGGATGGTTAGAGACCTACCCTGTGCCTCATGCCACTGCCCAGAACACCATCTTGGGCCTAGAAAAACAAGTCCTTTGGAGGCATGGTACCCTGAGAGAATTGAATCAGACAACGGAACCCATTTCAAGAACGGCCTTATCAACACCTGGGCCAAAGAACATGGCATTGAATGGATATATCATATCCCTTACCATGCGCCAGCTGCTGGGAAAGTTGAATGGTGTAATGGACTCCTTAAGACTACTTTGAAAGCACTTGGTGGTGGAACCTTCAGAAATTGGGAAATGAACTTGGCCAAAGCCACCTGGATGGTTAACACCTGAGGGTCCATCAATCGAGCCGGTCCTGCCCACTCTGAACCCCTGCACACAGTGGATGGGGACAAGGTTCCTGTGGTACACATGAAAGGTGTTTTAGGAAAAACTGTTTGGATAATCCCACCACAGGCAAAGGCAAACCAATCCGTGGGATTGTTTTTGCTCAAGGACCTGGTTACACTTGGTGGGTAATGCAGAAAGATGGGGAGACTCATTGTGTACCACAAGGAGACCTAATTTTTAGTGAGAACTGTATGTAAGGTTTCATTTTGTATTTTATATATATATCCGTAAGAGGGTATTGGTTTGGGTGTGATGTAGATGGTAATAGAATAAGGGGTGGATTATGTCCTGGGGTACAATGCAAAAATGTGTATTCTATCACCATCTGTTGAAATGTGGGAGGGGTGGTGATCCTTATCTCTGTGGGAGATATCCTCTGCTGATGTGCCATCTGATAAGATCAGGGGGATGATCATTGTTATCTTTTCACAACCCACCCTTCTTCCAGAAGATATCTTCTGTTAATGGGCCATTAAGTCCTATTGTGTGACTGATAAGATTACATCATCCCATTGGGAGATGCTCCAGCCAGGGGCAGGAGCCAAGCCTTTCCTACCTAGATAAAAAACTGGGGTTTGGGACACGAAGGCAGCCCTTTCCACTGGATCCCAGAGGAAAGTCAGATCATTTCCACATCATCGCTGGATCTTCGGAGGAAAACTGCACCTTCTACAGGAGCACTGCTTCAACTGAACCACATCTGTCATCCAGGAGGACTGCAGCCACCATTTATACAGACTGCTACCAACACCCTGACTGACAGGGTGTCAGGTTGCATTTCTGACTCTGTCAGTGGTTTTTCTTTTATATTATTGCATGTATTTTATTTATTTTCTCTTTTCTCCTATTAAATTGTATTACTGACTTGGAGTCTCTCACTGGTTTTACTTTCACACCAACACATTGTCTTTCATGTCCACAGTTTTGATTGAGTCTATCCTATTCTGGTTGATTTATAAATTGTTCTTGAATTTTAAGTTGTAATTACTATCTTGCTGAATTTTAAGTTGTAATTACTATTTTGCTTAAGTCAGCTTCACAGCCATCTAATGCCTAAACCTGGCTTGCATCTTCTTACTTGAGGATAGTGAGAGAGATATGGAAGGGTAGTTAAAAAAAGCTTTGACAACTGGATCTCAGTCTAAGTTTACAGCGCTTATAATTGGGTCTCTTCCTCTGTCTTTTCTCCAGTCCCCAGCTGCTAGTAAATTGAGCAGTTCCATAGGGAAGTTACACTGACTTGGAACTAGGCAAGCAAACTTAGATCTTGGCAATTCACAGGAAAGTCCCTAAAAAGTCACTAAGTCATTGAAACATGTCTTGATTTTTAATTGTGTTGATTATGTGCATAACCTCATGAAATTAGAAACTGCCCTTTTTCTAAACTTAGTTACTCCTGTTACTTTGAAACTTGTTGCTTATTTTTAACAATGAACTGTTTCATTTTCAACTGACCTTTCCTGTCATTTCTCTTTAGACACATTTATTTTCCCTCCCTAAATCACTGTTGTCTCACTCTGCATCCCTTCTTTTTGAACCTTTGAGAATTGCACATGAAGCACACACGTCAACACTCCAGGATTAGTTTTGGTCATGCATCGTGTTTTGTGCCTTGTGATTAACAGAAAAGCATTATTTTGAGCAACATCTGTCTTTAGAAGAGCAGCACGTAGTTTTTTTTCTGTTATGAGTTGCAGTGTAACTTCCTCTTTTCCTCCCCTCATTTTTTAAGTGCTATCAGATTATTTAATTTCTAGACCTCACCCTTAATCACATGCTCTCAGGCATTCAGTACAGGACCACACTAGAACCGTCTGAAGTTAAAGAGCATTATTCTAAAGATTAGTGTAAGTGGGAAATTATCGGGTTGATTCCATAATCTAAGCAATTACCTCAGTTCTGGATAAAACCAAACTACGTGTTTAGGGAACTGCATAAAATTTTTCCAGTTAATTCCTCCATGTCAGCTAATACAGCTGAATATACTTCCATTTTTCCAGTGCTGAATAATTACTTCTCTTTCTTGCTAGGCTCCAAATGCATATGGCTTGACTAATCTAAGTCCCTGTTGGTTTGACATCCCTTTGCTTATTCTATTTTCCAATTTAATATGCTTTCTAAAATGTAACAAACTTTATGTGATGAAAACCTGTTCCAAACCTGTCAATCACTGAATTTCTGGACCTCTTCGGAAGTACCTTTCAATCGCACTGTAAATATAATTTTCACTACAACACCCTTTCATCAGCAGAATTGGAACATGTACAATAACTAAGCCTTGGCAGGAAGGACAAATTTTTCCCCTATTTTTCCCTCATGATCTGTCATTTGTGGGGATTAAAAATCTAAACATGCTTTTTTATTTGCAGGTTACTTTTTTGAATGAGCCCGGGTTGGTAGCAACTAAGATATTTAGTACAGGTTTGTTAGTAGACCATGTGAAATGTGTTTGGCTCATGGAGAATTGACAAGTATTCATATTGTGTGATTTTCTAACTGATGCAAATTAATTATTCTGGCAGATTCTCATGTTTTTAGGATGTGGAATAGTGGTGGGTTTATGCAGGGAAGGTTTACTGGTGTTGTCCACACAGATCTGTTATCTGCCTAAGAGACGTCTTAAGTTAAATCTGATCTTCTCGGAACTGTATATGGCTATTCAAACTTTAAGGATTTAAATTCTCCTGAAAAATGTAATAATAAAGATCGTCCTTATCTGATGAATTGTTAAACCTTTGAAGGCGTTCAGTTGAAGATTGAGAGTTGCTATGATTTCTATTCTAATCAAAAGCACCATCAATCTTCTTTCTTCAGATTTCTCTTATTCCAAGCTTCTTCCAGGAAATGAAAACTTTAGTAAAAACTTCAATTTCCTTATCCAACATCTGAGAATATACATTCTTGTTCCTTTCCAGGCTCCTGGGTATGGTGATGTAAGACTTTCATTGGAGACAATACCAGATACTGTAAATTTGGAAGAACCTTTTGACATTACATGTAAAATAACGAATTGCAGGTAACAATGTCATGCAATTCTTGTACTTTTTCCTGAGTAGGTGAGTTGTGGCTGGTTTTGTTTTATGTTTCAGTACTTCCTCCTGAAAGTACTTAAACCTGGTCTTTACTATGATTTGTGGCATCACAGAACTACTTAAAACACAGAGATTAAAAAAAGCCCCAAAGAAACAACAACTAAAAAACTTCTATCATTATGTGTTAATAACTGTACTGAACTAGGAAATAGCCAAAAATCTGTAGAGGAATTCCATTAATCTGTCTGCAATATTATTTATGATTGCACCTCATACTTAAATCTCATCTCATCTTAGGGTTGCAAGAGTGACATTTGAATTAAGTAATTCTAAATAGAAATTGAGTCCAGGGACTAAAGCACGTATCTGGCCTGCAGATACTTCTCATGAAAAGCTTGTAGTCCATCCAAAATGTAAACACTATTATGTTATCCAGTATTGCTAAACCCATAACAGGATGCTTGTGTTAAACAGAGCTGTCTGCAGCTGAATTACTGTGCATCACAATAAATAGTGCTTGACACCTTATAATTATTTATGAATCTTGATTAACAGTAACCTGAATAATAATCAAGCTTTTACATGTCTTCAGTCTTTGAATGCTTAAAAAAGCCCACAGGTTTATTCTTGTTTTTCAATTTCCTCTAGCAGTGAAAGGACTATGGATCTGGTTTTAGAAATGTGCAATACTAATTCCATCCACTGGTGTGGAGTTTCAGGAAGGCAACTTGGAAAGCTGCACCCAAGTTCATCCCTCCATCTTGCACTTACATTGTTGTCTTCAGTGCAGGGATTGCAGGTAAGTTGTTAGCACAGTTTTGTTGTAAAACAGATGTTTTATAGTATTAACAGTTCTTTATAATAACAACAACTCTTAAAATATTTTCCCCTTCTAGAGTGTCTCTGGCCTAAGACTTACAGACACATTTTTGAAGAGAACATACGAGTATGATGATATTGCACAAGTGTGTGTAGTTTCTTCAGAAATCAAGCAAAGCTGAAGAAAAAAAATCTGTAAATTTACTGAGCTTTTTTTTTTTCCAACTTCATGTTTTTGCCATCACTTGTTTTAAGATGAGTACAAACAAAAAGCTGTAAATGTGATAATGATTATTTAATTTCTCTGAGCATTTCTTGAATGTTTTCAAGTCTTTTAAAACATGCATATGCATTTTATCTACTAAAAATAAAACCTTTGAAAAAAGTGTAGTTCTAGTAAATTATATTGCATTTACATCAACTCAGGACAGGGGGATGAGACTCATAAGAAATACTAGCATTTTATGCTTATTTTTCTTATCTTAATTTTTTTAAGTATTTAAACCCTTTTAAAATCCTGGCTCTGACAAAACTGCTTCAGTTCAAAGGAACTGACCTTCTACAGACAAGTTCCTGTAATCCAAATGAAAAAAAAAATTAAAAGGGCATGTCAGTGTATTTGTGTGGTACATGTATAGCCATAGGAAATAAAACCTGATAAAGCTATGAGGTGAAAGAGTGCAGCTGGCACTAGGAGCTAGGAAGTGGAGTATAAGCCAAAGCCTCTGTTGGTTGTGACTCACTCTTTGAAGCAGAAGTAATACACCAAATCTGTTCCAATTGTCTGCAGTCAGAACCAGTATTGTGCATCCCTGCAATACAGGACATGCTGTGAACAGGCATGTTATTTTCCAATTACTAGTGAACTGAAAACTAAAATAGTAGAAGTCAGGTAGTTTTTTATTGTTCAAATACAGTGTGGACAATTATCCTTTCCAAGAGGCATTTAAATAGATTTTTAAGAAAAGTAAGTTGAAAAACCACCCTTCATTGCTGGCTTCAATCAAATTCTCTAAGCATATACAACAAGAAGTTTAGGGCCTGGTAAAGCACTACAAGTGCTTTTCCTTAGCTTTGTTTTGACAAAAACTGAACATACTTTTGGCTGAAATATCATCATATGGTCACCTAGAGGTAGCCATTTAATAGATAAAATGGCAACTGTCTTTCCTAGTTTCACACTAGGTAAACTAGTGTTAAATTCTCTAATCAGCAGCTTATATTTCTCAGATATTATGTTGACATGTAGCAACTTTGTAGTTCGTTTTGACACTATTTTACTTAAGTCTTCCCATGTGTAAAATCTTAAGTGTAGTATTCAGTGTTAAAATATTGGAACCAGCTTCGTATATTGAGGGACTAAGTCCATACACGGAACAGTAAATTAGAAATGTGTCCTGCCTATGTGATAAAATCCAACCAACATGAATAGATATTTAAAGAATGCAATTTCCCTGTTACTTGAGATACATTAAAAAATTAAACCAGAAAACCACAACTGTAGAGACAAAAAAAGTATATAACTTTATTTAGAATGTATCTTCAAGTTAAACTACACAAATTGAAGGAGATGTAACCACATGGCAGTAAGAGGTAGGAGAGAGACAGAAATAGTAGACAAGTTGCATTATGCCAGTATGACTTTCTGTTGCCATAAAACAATCTACTCAAAGTTAGAGCTAGTTCTATGTTAGTATGCGTGAGTGATTTTACTTTGCACTTGTTACAAAACCAAGAGTGCAACTGAAACAATTTCTAAGCTGAATATTTCATTAGGTTTCTTTTTGATCACAGTTAGAAGAATATACTCCCATGCAAGCAGGTTACAGGAGTTTACAATTGATTGCAAAATATTTTCCTCTCTAACAAATTATCATACTTACACATTGATGGAACAGTAATGATACAAAACCAATTAGGTGTAAATAGAGATTTGCTCAGTTAAGGGATAAACTGCAACTGACCTTAAATTAAATTAAAGCAATATTTACAGGGATTGTGGTTTACCACTTTATCTAGCAAGATGAAAAATTTTAGCACAAAATACAGTGCAGTTACTACACAGGAAAAGATTCCTTCTGTACCCTGTGATTAAGACATATTGCATGACTGAAACAATCCAGGCAATTCAAAGAAAAGCAGACCTTAGCATAAATGATCTCTCTGTTCATGGTTTCGTGGAAAAGCATATAACGACAGCTCCTGTTACTGGTTCCACTGTTTTTTTGTTTAGGCAATAAAGCCCTTTCTGTTAATACAAGAAACAGAGAATGTTTACTAGTAAAGAATTGTGCCAGTCAGTTGTGGCACATTCCTGAAGGCCTAGCTAATGCTGTTAACATTTTAATATATACTCTGTATTATCTGAAGTAAACACCTAAACACAACAATATTGTAGCATCTGAAATGAAAAGCACAGCTCCATGAAGGTGACTTCAAGAGTAGTTTTTCAGATAACCAAAGCTTCATTTCATTTAACCTTGGGGATTGTTCTCCCATAAATCCAGTAAGCTATGGAGCTTGTTCTTGACAGTACAAGTACACAACTTCTTCTGCCCTCTTTGGATATTAACCTATTTTGTAGTGCTTAAGGAACTCTCATGAAATGATTGACACTCTGTCTTACAGCAGAAAAGTAACTAACTGCATGAGGATTACTGTTGCAAAGTGAGAATGAGTTTGTAGAGATATTGGCAGAGCTGTCCAGTCTGCCATGGATTTTTTGGTTCCCCCTATCAAAGTTAGTGAAACACACTTTGAGCAGCTGAAGATATGAAAGACAATTAAAAGCAACTGTGAAGTTTAACAGGATACATACTTGCTGCAATGCTTCCCTCCTGACACAACACACTATTCCAAGTAATACCTCTACAGGTTTTGTTGCCCACCCAGAGCCTCCATAACTCTTCCTTCTAAATGGTATTCCTCTCCTACTCAGTGTAATTGAACTTAAGTAAGTTTCCTTGAATGGATTAGATTCAGGATCTGAGCTACCGCTGAAAAAAAGACCCTTTTAGGGATTCTCTTTCTTGTCATCAGATGTTAAGTCAGAAGCTGTTACATGAAAATGTATTTAATATAAAGCTTAAGTATCTCTACAGCCTGAAGAAAGCAGCTACACCAACTTAGAGAGAATTTTAAAAAGCATTTTACTGCTGTACATAGGCAAGCTATTCAATAAAGTATGAAATGTCTTAAAATTGTTTATCTGTTAAGCTTTACCTCTTTATTCAACAGATGATCATTTGGATTTCCTAGATTTGTGTCTTCTCCAATTCCTTTCATTTCTCCTTGGATCCAACTGCATTTTTCTGTCTAGTTTAGTAGGGTAAGCTTCATACCACAGACCCACAACTGTAATTTGTTAGAATCAAGTATATTACTTGGTCCCAAATTTTGCAGGTGGTTCTGCTGGAGGAGCTCTTTTATGAGCACAAGATTAATTGGATATAAAGGTTGAGGAGTTCCTGTGCATTTCTCCATTTGGGAGTCTATTGTTACTCCTCCGCATACCTCCTTCCAGACTAACTGGCTGTGAGAGATCACTTTGTCTAAGAAATCAAAGCAGGCTCCTCAAATTAGTTTAGTTATACAAAGAGGAAAGTGTGTTGAGAGCCTCCCTGGGCTAAGAACAAGTGTACTTTGTATCAGAAAGCAGCATGAACAATAAGCAGAGTAAAAAAAGTTAACATACTAGACATACAGAAGAGCAGCAGTCTTGCAAGAGTAATATTAACTGAGCAAGAAACTATAGAGTCAAAAAATCTTTCGACTTGACTATATAATCATAATTTTAGATAGATATGTGTAATTAAAAAAAATCCCCAATTGTTTAAGCCAGTGATTTATCACACAGGAATAAAAAAAGAATCCTTCTAAGGCAGTTCTTTTTTAAAATTTTCAGTACTAGTTATTTGTACAGTCACAGGCTCAGTTTCAGCTTATTACAGTTAAGAATTTTAAGTTTATATTAAATACTGCATACATACGGAATGTTATACAGCTTGCCATGCCTAGGAACATAGTGCCACAATTCTGACCTCCAGGGCTACCATCATGATGTGAGGGTATACATGGCAGTAGAAAAGCCTACAACTTCTTCTTTTCACAAGCCAAGTTCCATTTTGATTTCTGTGCATTATCCTACACAGAACTATTGTCTTCTCTTTCTCTACAATGTGTGGTACTCCTTCATTTGCAGTAATCTCCCTCTCTTCTGCCCAATGAAGTTGAAAAGTATTTCCTGTTACTCATGAAGGCCCCTTCACAGGATTAAGGAAACAGACTTCTCAAACATGAGTTGTAAATACACTCTTATATTCCAACACTACTTAATGCTCATTATAAAAGGGCACATTAGGTGGGCCTATTGTTTCAATATTTCAGTATTTCAATACTGTTTAAAGGAGTACATACAGCCATCATTATTCTTACCATAGTCTTCTATGTCTTTACACTAGCATTTTAGAAGTAGCTGTTAGGCAAGATCAGCACAGTACAAGACTCCTCCCCATTTAGTAGTCCTGGAGGTCAATCTGATGCACATACTGAAATGACTTGGACTTGAGAATTTTAATAAACCACCTATTCAGTGTATTAATTTTCAGAGGAGTAACTATACATAAACGCTATGTTCCAAGTTATGTGCAAGAGATCGGTTTACCAGATTTATTCTTGTTTGCAAACACACACAAAGAATTTTCTGTCTTCTATTCAAGCAGAAGAGTTACAATGGTGCTTTTGCTACTAACTATGGTATGCATTTGGGGGTTATATATCATTCCAATTCACATGACTCCTTGAAGTCAGGAATGTTCTTCAGTGCTGCCACTCAAGTATCTGCTCCGGATATGATTTCTCAGTTGCTCTATGAGCTCAGGATTCTGCTGCTGTATCTGCTGTGCAAACTGCTGCCCCCTGTGTTGAACAGTTTTAAGTGAAATCAGCAAGCAAAAGCAGCATTTGTAAGAAAACAGGGTATCTCAATACAGCTGAAAGTTGCATTACATTAAAATTAAGATTAAAGATATCTTGATTTACACTGTTAAGGTATTTGCAGTATTATGAATTTATCTGGTTAACGTGTCTCGAAATAGAATCATCATCATAAATTTATTTTAATTCTTTAGTACTATTACTTCTACTTGATAACATGGAGGAGAAAAGTATCACCTTACAAAATATATTACCTTTTATGGTAAAATAACACATGTGCTCCAGTGATTTATTCCCTTCTTTTTGAGAGGATCCACTCTAACTGTTTAAAGTAACTACTCTTAGAAGTGGTGTGCAACCTTATGTTAATGGTTCCAGAAATACATTATGCAGCTGCCAACTTGCAAACGAGATGTCATTAGTTGAAAGCAAGCATACTATCAAATTTTTGTATCTTGCATGACTAGTAATAACAGATCTTACATCTGTAACAGTTGCAGCTTAAGAGTTAAATTAATAGGGGAAATTAATTCCATGTATAAGAGAAGCGTAACACTTACTAATAAAAAACAAATAAATAAAAAAATATGACTTCACTAGAAGCCTAGCTTGTCCTCTCTGTTACTTCTACATTTTGTACAAGTAGCAAACTATCAAGACTCCTTCATACTACAGTGCAGGTTAAAGGAAAGCCACGTCTTTATAAATGTCTGTATAGTACATTTTTTCTGTTAAAATAGCGCTAGATTTTTGCAGTGAGACATTTCGGTCTGTGATGTAAATCATAAATTACTTTTGCCGTGAAGAGGTGTAACATAAAAATAGTTTGGAATGGGCTAGAATGCTGAAATAAAATGAAATTGTATGCCCTGCAAGAGATCTTGGCATATAAGCCAGTGGCATTTTTTTGTGCACACTCTTCCAGATGGATATTATCATTATAGTATAAAAGCCTTAGGTCCTGGTTTTTGTGAAGGTATTCTTCATTATCCTGAGTTCCCTGAAACATTCCTCATCTAAACAGAGGGATGCCAAAGCAGAAATTGGTTTGACTTGTGCTAAGTAAATTTGTAGCTTTCCTAACTAGTATTTGAGATACTAGATAGTATATTTATCCACACAATTTGAAAGCACACGTAGGACTACGTAAAAGATTTAAAGGAATGTTTTTAGTAAGTGGCATTAGAAAATAACAACATTTGAGAACCAGAAAGTGAAGCTGAGCACACAGCAGTTCAGTCATTCCAGTTGATGGAAATGTATGGAGCAAACAAACAAGGTCCTGGAAAATAAGTCTTCGAGTTGCTTGTTTTAATAACAAATGGTAGGAGTAGACCATGGTATAACTCAAACTTGACACTGCAGCCTTTTAAATAGATGTTGCACGGTTATCCTACTACAAATGTGACAGTTAAAACCATGAAGTTCTTACTTACGCATGGATCAGGCTGGACAAATCTGAAAGGCCACCAACCCCAGCAGCAGGGCCACCGATGGCATTTGACATCATCCCTGACATCCTGGAACAGTTAGCACAGTGTTAGTATTGGGGTGTGCAGGGACTTTTACTGTAAGCAATAAGCCCCGGTTCTTTTTTGAATTGCTAAGAGGAATTAAGTTGCAAGGAGAAGAAACTACACTTTTACAGTAAGCAAAAGAGAATTATATTTTCAGTAATATATCTGCATTTCAAAAATATAGCTATAAGTACTATACATTTTTTATTAATTTAAGCATCTAAATACATTTGATTTAATGGTACCCCGTTTTAATACTTACAGTTGTTGAATTTGAGGATTTTGCATTAAGCTTGCTGCCTAGAATAGACAACATACAGCTGAAATTATAAAACGTTTACTATTCGGCTATCACTGAGAAAAACATGAGGAAAAAACACATGCTGCATTCTGTTTTATAAGTAAATTAAGTTTACATGCAGAGCAAAAGGAATCACTGCAGCAATGTATTTCATGGAAGTGAAGCGGATTTGTTATGTGTTAAAGAAAAAGTAGTGGTTAGAAATTCAGACATTAAAAATATGACAAGTCATTAAAAAAACCACTACCAGAAAACTGAACAAACAAATGAAACATTGAAGAATTGCAAGGACAAATGTTTTGTACTAGACTTTTTGGACAAAAGTTTGTATTTTGTTGCTTATCAGCCTGGATAAAATCATTTTGCAACTATTATTAGTAGCAGGCATTAACAGTTAAGATTATGGCCGCAAAATGTTTCAGATCAAACCTGGACTTACTTTGTAGCATGGTTTTGTGGTAACATATATCTTCTCTGGTAACTGCATATCTTCTTACTTTGTAGTAAGCATGAGGCTATTTAAATTTCTCATTCATTAGATATGTCTAAAATTATATTGCATTTACCATACTGTAAGAGTGTCTACGGACTGATACTATAGAAAAAAACATGATTTTTCAACATTAGCAATGCAATTCCTAAGGGAATCAGTGTATGAATATACCACCAGTAGAAAAAACACAGTATGTGCTTCTTAACTCTCATTAAAGATATTACAAAAATCAGATATCATCAATATATCGCCATATATAGATAAAAATAAATCAACTTTTTTCTGTAGTTAGTAATTAGATATGAAATGTCACATGCAGGTCAGTTCTGTGCTCAGTATAGGGTTAGTTTCTTCCATCAGTAATAAGCTTTAGTTTAGGGGCCAAAAACTGCAGCTACAAGCAATTTTCTCAAGGTCAGACAGTGAGACAATTTTTTCACCTTAACCAAAAAAACAACTACACCTTGGGAAAATAAATCATTTATTCCTGGATAAATGTTCTATCTACTTCACCAGGCACCTTCGGGAAACAATGTAAAAGATCCTTTCCCCAAAGCCAGCTCCCTACATCATTGATTCTAAACAGACACAGGTTGTCTTAAGTACACATGTGACCAGAGAAGCAGTACACAGAGTTCCAGTGCTATTTAATTATGAATACCATCAGAGAACTTGCTCCCTCTTTCTTTGCCTACTGTCTCATTATAATTTGGACCCAGTTATCAAACCAGATGGATGCATCTCTCTTGAATGCACCACACTTCCACACAAAGGCATTGGTTGAAATGTGCTGTTCCAATGAAGTTACCAGAGGGCTTGTAAAGTTTTAACTTCTTTTTTAAAGGAAGTAAGTTCGGGGTTGTTTTTTTTTTTCATTTATTTTTCTCCAAATTCTCTTCTACAAAATTAATTAATTACATTTAGCTACAAAAGCCATGTGGGAAAAAAAAAGAATACTGAGGGAGAAATAAACAATTCATTATTGAATGGAACATAAAAGAATGCACTGTATGCTATTTATATTAATTTTTTGAACTCTTAAGGTTATTAGGGATAATTTGAAAGAGTAATAACAGAAAGGTCTTGGGTAGTTCTCCTGAAGGAGTTTTCGTCTTGGTATCATTGCTAACTGCTCTGTAGAGAATTGAAGAAATTTTCATCATGCTGTTGATAAGAGCTTTACTGTCATATCATACATAAAACAGCATAGATAACCTATGTGTGTTATTTTCTGTAAGTAATGGAGAAGCAACTGGAAATAAGATAGGCATTGAAGATACTTGCTTCACTTCCTGTTTTGAGTGTAAAATGATATAGAAAATTCAGTAGATGATGATGATGTAGAAATTCAGTGTAATAAAACATTGCTATAATAATAATCATTAAAATTGCTTGTGTTATTGAACAACAGTTGTTCCTAAAATTTCAGCTTTTAAAATGGGATGATGCAAACCTTGAGATATACTCACCATACTAATGAAGGCAGGATTGTTTATCAAGCTTGCCATGTCAAAACTCAGTCCAGTTCCAGTCTACAAACAAATTGCAATTGAAGCTAAGTTTCCTACAAAATCCCAGTTAAAACTATTGTAAATAAATAGATACAGAGCAAACTTACAGGACTGGACACATCTCTTAGTTTCTGTTCTGCTATTTTCAAATTTGACTTGTAAGAGTCATTCTCTGGATCAAGATCTAGTGCTTTTTGATAACTGGTAACTGCTTCTTGATACTTATTCACTGAGGTCAGAGCCAACCTAATGTGAAATAAAGAAATCCTGGTTAGAACAAAAATGATCATCAAAAGCTAATGATACAACTTCTGTTCTAAGTAAAACAGTATCTCACAACTGATTTTTAGCTTAACCACTTAATTAAAACAGGTTGTTATTGTGGTACTACTGCTTAGTATAAGCACTTGGTTTTGCAGAAAAGGGGGATCCCTCAAAAATGCATATTGCATTGTCTGTTTCATATATATGCAAGTTTCATTAAAAACTCCTCAGTATCATCAAGTGACTTAGTCACTTTAAGAGCACAAGCTGGATCCAGCATCTGTGACTTTTTGCATAAGCTCTAAGTGTTTTTTCCAGTTCTTTTGACCCAAGAGATTATTTAGAAACTTACAAAAGTAGGGCAAAGATACTCTTAATATGAGTTATGCAGTGTTAAGAAACTGGACCTATTAATACATTATTTATATATATATTTAAAAACTAATACTTTTAATAATTAGTATATTAAATATTTGAATATAGAAGATGTTTTATAATTATATTGTGTCTTTATACATTTATATGAAAATTACTATTATCATTATTTTAAAATACTGGACCTATAAGTTTCAGCATAATCGATTTTTGTCTCAGGATCAATGTAAAGGTTCTCCTTTCACATGTTGTACTTCAACAACGTGACAAATGGGTTATACAGCATAGTAGTAATATCTGTAAAATCCTGTAAGAAACCCTTGTATCAGGGAAGCCTATTTAATATTTTGAAAAATACTCTGCTCCAGCAGCCCATGAGAGCACGGGACAGATGTAGTGCTTTAAGCAGTATTTGTTTTCCTATTTGATTAGCTGCTATATTTAAAATATCATCTTTCTTTGAACTATTCCAGAAGTTCATCCCGTTGCAGTTTCTTTTCTATCTGCTATTGTATTTTCATTTTATACTGACCAAAAAACTAAGCTGATCTTTTGCACATTTTGTAAAATACTTGTGTAATCTACATTCAGCTATCTAGTACTTCAGTTCACCTTCTGATGCTGAGCTATACAGCCTGGGTTGATAAACTTGTGCTTATGCACACTAACAGACCTTGGTCTTTTGTTTCATGTCATCAAACAAGTTCAACGTTTTAGATACATCTGTGATTGTCATTGCTCTCAGTAAGAGTATGAAATTTCAGGACTTTCCAATATTGCTCCTGGAGGAACCCACACACTATTAGTGTTTTCTCTCTTAACTCATTTACCCTCATAAAAAACAGTCTCCTTTTGGCCCATTAATTTGCCAAAATAGTTTCTGACCAGACAAGAAATGCAATCCATTATTTCTGTGATGCAATAGTGCTTTTTGCAGAAAAAGTATTTTACTGAGAAAGTTTCTTGAAGCACAGTACAAGTCAGAACAGTAGACAGTTTCTTTCCTCACACCCCTACCGAGACAAGTGGTCTTTCAGGATCATGCTGGAAATACCTTTAACTGATATTTCCACTTTAAAATGGCTCCCATCTCTGTATGTTTGTGGCATTTCTCCATCTTTCTGTGACATAAAAAATTTCTGTCAAAGTCTGAGAAAAACTGGTATCTCCATAATGCAGTCAGAGAGCACATCTGTTTCAAAGGACTTTTTGTTGAGAAGGTGTTTTCTACACTGGGGGCGTGGGGGTGGGATTTTCACTTATTACTAAACAAGCACAGTTTTCTCATTCAGCATATGCCAAATGTGTAATCATTTGCTGGGTTAAGCAATGTCTTGCAGCTCCAAATATGTCCTCTATTAACAACTAGACAATAAAATAAAGAGAAGTTTGATTGCCTGAGAATAATGCCACTTTCAGTGTGTATGGAAGAAACATTGGTCTTAAACCCAGTACTCTCAAATAACCTCCAATCTCCAATTAAATCAGCCTGCAGCATCCCTCCATATCAGTGAAATCAAGGGAACCTGGATTGTGCTATATGAAGAAACAATCTAAACAGAGTTAAATGAAATAAAACCAATTCAACAACCAATTCAATCTAAAATTTCGAAATTAATTCATAATTTCAAAAGCTCCTTAGTCTAGATTGGTATTAGTAAAATTAACTGTATTATGTAAAATTTTAAAGTGATAGAATTCCACCATATTTTAATTTTAAATAAATGTCCCCTGCATGGTTTTGTCCTAGGCCAACAAGAATTATCACAGACAGTTTCAGGGCATGGTTCAGAATTTAATATAGACCAATGCAGTTTAGCAATAGGTTGTTTGGATGTGGCCACTCCATACTGCAAACTAAATTTTAATAACATGGCATGAGTCATTTTGTGCCAACAGACTCAAAAACAATCCCAAGTACTTTTTAATTTACTGATATAACCTCAAAAGCCATATGTAGCATTAAGTCCACTGCTACAAGGCACTTGATTACTGAAAATGCAAAGCTAGACATCTTGGAAGAATGGCCCTTCACTGAAACCAGCTGCCTCTTAGAGCATTCCTGACATTGTTTTCAGGTACCACTTAAAACCACCCTCAAGAGGCAGACATTGCTGAGAAAACCTGCCAAAGAGACTTAGCTTATTCTTCCTAAAATATCTGCTTCCAAAGAGCTATTGAACAGAAAAATTAAGGCTTTATTGCTGCTCATGTGAAGCCCGAATGCTGTTCTCTACCAGCATCATTAACAGATTCAGTGTTCCAACAGTAGAATTTTTTGATTACTTGTAACTATTTAGGAGGTAGTAAAAACCATCATTACTTCCTACACTAAATCCAACAAGTTGATAAATTGAAAAACTGCAAACTGATGGAATCTGATGAAAATGCTGATATCAACCACATAAAAAGAGCTGACAGTCTGATAGGGTCATCTTCAGAAAATTGCTGTACTTACACAACAGTGTTCTGTAAGTGAATAAAACAATCTTTTTTGTTATTTCAGAATATCATATTTCAGATGATCTGTGGTGATATACACCTGGGTCTTCAGTGTTTACTCAGATTTCTTTTAGCTTACCCCATTCTTCCATATGCTTTACTGTACTTTGGATCTATTGCTATGGCACTCTCACAGTCCTTTATTGCTTCCCTGAAGTTGTTGAGCTTACTTTGAGCAGCAGCCCTAAGAGAGAGAGAGAGAGATGGTAAGGAAGTGAACCTTTGTCAAAAAAATCCCAGCCAACCAACCAACCAAAGAACACAAAAAAACCCCAAAACCAAACCAAACAAACCCAAAACAAAACAACCAAACCCCAGGCCTAGATATTCACATGTTTGTGACTTATTTAATCTTACTGACTTTTCATTTGCAATTTAGGCTATGCTTATCTTTCTTTAATAAAGGAGGAGAAGAAAAAGTTACAGGTTAATAAGTATGTATGTTGCTGCACTACAGTTTTGAAGAACATGCACTCTTACCTCTGAGGACACAAAGGACAAATAATTC
Source organism: Acridotheres tristis (assembly GCA_037013685.1). Taxonomy (NCBI): domain Eukaryota; kingdom Metazoa; phylum Chordata; class Aves; order Passeriformes; family Sturnidae; genus Acridotheres; species Acridotheres tristis. Next base: position 58,963,272 of record CM072919.1, on the reverse strand, counting down.
TAAGGAACTGTCTAAGATACAGCATATGACTACACACAAAATAAATCATAAAATCTATTACAAGAAGTGAAACTGTCAAGTAGTAGTTTATATAGAATCACTGTTTAGGAGCAATATTTTACACAATTGATGTTTTCCAATAAGTATCGTTTTACAGCCATTCAGAAGAATGCTGTGATTTTTCCCTGCTCAGGTTTTCAGAAGTCAACTCAAGCTTGTAGGTAAATCATAATAACATTTCTCAATAGCCTCTGCATTACTAAATTACAGTTGCATCTCTGTATTGGAGAAATACTAAGTGTTGCAGATATTAATACAATTAGATTAAAGACCTGACCAAATTAAAAAGGACATTGAAACACATTAATAATCAAAACCTTCATCAGTTTGAAAGGTCTCAAGCCACTCTCATTTATTTTTCCTTGGTTAAAAAAACATAGTGGAAATTCTAGTATTTTCACTGCATAAAGCATATATCTTTTTTTATTAAGAATCCTTTCTTCTGTGATTAGCAGAAATTGCATGGGTTTTTCTGACTTTGATTAAAATGTCTTCTGAATGGGCCTACTTATCTATTTTGGGCTGTTTAACAGTTTTCCAACTCCACAGATGCCAGTGAAGATTTATAAATAAAAGCTGCGGGCAATGCTTGTTCTCACATGTGTTTGAATAGAAAACGTTTTTCCTCATTCACAAGAAGTTTTACATGGCCATCTAAAATTCTGAGGGCTTATCAGCCCACCCTTTTTTGCACTGCTGTGAATAAAAAGCAATCCCACTGAAAGGAGCATGTCCCCATGACTCCCAAACAAGCTTAAGATAAGATATATACTTAACGAAATATTCTATCATCCACAAAACTCCAAACAACTCCTGTTTTCTTTTAAATCATTACATGCAATTCTGCTCTTGCTAGTTACAACTTTGACATTTAAGCCCCTACTGAAGAAACTTTGAGTGATTTTGGGAAGCTTTAGAATCTGGTCTGATATTTATGTTACACATAAAGTGACTCATAATCAGGTTTCACAAGGAGTATAAATGATTTATACTTTTGAACTGCCACCCTAAATATGTAAAATGTTAGCAAACTGCATAATTTCCTTTCTCTTTAAACTTGCTTTTAAACACTGAATCTTTCATTTATCACAAACTAAACTCTGGAGCAATGGATGCAGACTTTCCAAAATAGCTTAATCCAGTAGGTACAGTGCCACAAGGCCAGATTGACAGAACTTAAATTAATATATCTTATATCCTTAAATTAATAATGGAGGCCCTCTAGAGGTGGGCTCATTCCAGTAATGCCTAAAGTCGAGACTGCCTTTGCTCTTGGGCTGGTTTTCCAGTCAGTGTTCTGCAAGAGCAGACAGCTGTGACTAGGTTAACATGCCCTTCCAAGCTTACCTGCTGCCAAATCACTGTCTTCTTCATTCACGATGGTAAAGAACAGATTAGATAAGAAAACCTAACAGCAGCACTGTTATTTTTCAATAGGTCACACATGAAAATACTGAGTATTTACAAAATGCTTGCAATCTCCAAAATGGTATTCCTGCATTGATAATTTTTTTTGTCAGAGGTAGCTAGTACTCGAGGAGATAGAGAGAGCAGCTGAGTCACTAGAACATCAGAGAAAAAGGCTTTTACTACTCTTTGAAGGCTGGAAATCACAGCCTACATTATGATTTAATATAGAAAACCTGACGCACACAATACCTGATCTGAAGAGTTGTAAGCTATTTTAAAGCCCATTTTAACTGATACAGGTAGGCTGAATGAACTCGCTTTCACTCTAATTTTACAAATCTAACAATAGGTTTCTAAATAGTGGGGTTTCTAGACTCATGTTACTTTGACATACTTCACAATTAATCTTTAAAATAATGTTAACAAAGTCCAGGAAATGTGCATCATTTTGGTTTTACCTGTTGCAGTAATAGACTGCATTGTTTGGATCCAGTTCTATAGCCCTAGTGTAACAATCCACTGCAGCACCATAATTTTCCTCCTTCATATGATTATTACCTGAAATAAATTATAAAAATTATAGAAAGCTCTTAAGTAATTAGATGAGATTATGTAGTTAGATAAGACAGCTCTGCATGAAAGAAACAGAGCAACTACTTTCTAGCATCTATATAAGTGAGTTATGACTGCAGTTTTTTGAGATACATGCTTTTAAACAGAAAAGTCACAGAATAATGTAAACAAAAATATCTACTATGTCAGTGAAGTTTATTATGTACATTGCAGTACATCAGAGAAACCTTCCTCTTTTCATCTTGATATTTCAGATTTTCCAGCTAGTTTCTGCTGTTAAGGAAAGATCACCTCACTGAGAAGTGTAATTTTAACTGCTGTTCAACTCTAGAATAGACTCATCAGTCTTAACTATGTTTGCAAGCCCAATATGCTATGTTAATTTTGTAATCTCATTTTCTTGTATGTCTAAACAACTTGCTTCTAGCTATCTAAATAACACAAAAAAAATCAAACAAAAGTAAAACTAAGCACGTAAGCCCCATTTTTGTGATACTACGTAATTAAATTATTAGGATAATGAAAAGTATGTATAGCATAAACAATCGAAAAGGATTTAGAAGTAAAATTTCTCACCAAGGAAGCTTAGAACTGCTCCTCTGTAACAAAGTTTCACATTTCATATGTTTTAAGTCCAGTGGAAAAAAAAACAGAAACATTTATGTGACTTCTCTATGGAGAGAAAATTCTGGACTAAGGTCTTTCAAAGCAAAAGACACCTTACACATTATTTTGTCCCCAACACAAGGCTATCCTGGTAGTTTCTCTCCTTCCTGATGACACAGTAGTAAAAAATCCTAGTTCAGAGTGCCCAAACTTGTCTGTGGTCCTGCTACTATGAATTTTTGGCCAGCGAGACCCTACAGAAGCTTTGATTTCCTAGAAATGTCAAGAAATGGTCAGGAAAATTATAGACTTCCACTGACTTCTTGTATTTCAGCCAAATATTTAAACCTTCTAAAATAAACAATTCAAGGCATAGGTCAATAAGTTACTACTGATGTAGGTAACTGCGTAAGCAAAGGCTAGAAAAGTTCAGTCAGTGCAACAGTTTATCTCCGAGAGAAAGCAAGACTGTGGAGCAAGTCCTCAGTGCTTGCACTAACTGAAAAAAACTTTACTTGCATTTATTTGTGAACACAGAGAGCTGAGTGAACAAAAGTAACAAAGATCTAAGATTTAAGCAATGAAGTATCATCAAAGTAGTACAAAAATCACATCCTCTAACACTGCTATATTAGACTGTAATTACAGTAAGCAGTCCCTTCGAGTGAGAAGTCAAACAAACTGTACTTGCATGTATACCTTCAAAATACACAGAGAACGTAACAATATCTTTCTTGTTTCTAGAGGCCCACTCTTCACGCAGCTTCCCTTTGTTCTAAGTTAAAGATCTGTGCACTAAATTATGTTGTCAGACAAAAAAGCCTTGCAAGTTAGCTGCACTCAGCAAGATTGCAGCAGTTAGTGTTCCTTTAAAGCAAAAATGCCATCAATGACTATCAGAATTTCTGATACTGGTCTGAATATGACCCAGGGTACAAGGCTAAGTTGGAGATAGTATCAGTGCATATCCTTCTTGTTATCTCTCTCTCCAGCTGCAACCTTGCTAAAGGAAAACAGAAAAATAGCTAGATCTACTAATTCTACTGAGATAAGGAGAAGCAACTCTATTTTTCTATTTTAATATTCTATTTTATATTTTCTAATAATATTCTATTTTAATACAAAACCCTTAAGACAAAAAAATTACACAAATGGTTATACTTTTGAACATGTGTCCCCTAAACTGAAAATACTACTTACTGTTATAATTATGCTGTGGTAATAAAACACAGGATCTTCCTACCACTCTTACACTATTCAAACCTGCACATAATCTATGCTCTTGCACATCTTACACTAAGCCAAAGTGTCAAATGATATGCAAGGTTAGGCAAGTAAATTCAAGTATTGGGTAGTCTGAAGGGTATATTACTTCCCGGTTACCAAGACAGAAAATTCAGCTCCCTGATTCTGTTTTGCCATTCATTAGACAATTTCTATAAATATTAGGGCTGGTTTGAGACCAGAGGAGGAGTAGGCTGGTGGCCACAAAGATGAGGGAAGTCATTACATTGGTAAGGGCATACACATAAAAATGAGGAAATCAGAGTTATAGAATTATGATATTATAGAAGATACACATCAAGTTGACTTCCCCAAGTTATCTAACTTATCTCCTAATTTGGGTTAGAAAATACTCATAACTGAAAAGCATGATAGTGGTGATAGATAATGTGTGTGAACATGTGGAGGATCAAAACAACAGAGAAAGCAGGAAACTAAGTTTAATTTTATTATGGGAAATTACCAAAGGCGTTTCAGGCAGTTCAGAACTGCTTACTAATGCCCCTGACAGATGACACTCTAATTGGTCCTTCATTAAAGTTTAGACCCTTCCAATTTTTTCAGTAGAGCTGTGGAAAGACTAACATATAGCACACACTAATTTCATTTCCTCAGTCTGTTTCACAGACCCTTGTGGACTGAAAGATAGCAAGACTGAAGTCACAGATTTAAAACAGCCATAACACCCACACCTGCAAACTGCTGACTATTCCTGCAGTTCAATAGCCATACTGAGACCTATTCTTCACTTTCCATGAGTTGGCAGTAACAGCAGAACAAAAAGCCAGCATGCCCAGCAGGTAGGTAACAACTGACTAACACATTTTCACTTGTGACCTAACCATGTTTGAGCTCTCATCCTTAGAATTAAAGAGCTAACAACTCTAATAACTAGGAAAACTTATTTTCAGAGCCAGTAGTGGATTGCATTTATGATTACAGATGACCACTTTTAAAGTAAGAGAGACATGGAATCCATTTTGAAAAACAGTAGAACTTCTTCCACATTATTATGGAAATTTTGAGAGGATTACATCTGCCTTGCAATTATAAGTTTACTTACATTTTCTATAAAACTCAACTACCTGAAAATCTATCAGGTCAAACAATATTCATAAATGATTCATAAAACATCAATTTGTAACAATTCATAACAGTTATCAGTGCTACATGCTTTTTCCATTCCCCTCCCCTTCTTTTTGTGGGGAAATAACATGGATTCCTTCTTAGGCAGCATTAGTGCATACAGCTGCTTTCCCTCACAGAACAGCAATAACAGCTGCCAAGGGGAAAATAAACAACAGCTTGTCTGCAATTTTTATAAAGCACACAAATAATTTCACATATGTGAAATATTAACCCTAGTAAGTTCACAGTTTTTCCATTGGCTTCTGTTGGGTCAGTTTTTTACAAACGTTTGCCATCACATACCCATTTCAATAACAGCAGAAACTTGTATAACAATTCCATGCAAAACCAGCAAACAATAGCTGTTCATTCTTTAAAGCTTCTGCTACTTAGGAATGTTTCCAGCTTTACATGTTATCCCCTTAGATTTTAAGCAACTTCTAGAGCCAGGAAGAGAATAAACATTTCCTTTGCTCCTGGATAGAACAAATCACCTAGGCCTCCTACAACATAGCAATCACTGGAGAATCTATAAGCTGAAGTTTTTTTTGTGGGGCGTGTGGTACCCAGCTGCTATACTATCACTACCCACAATAATGCAAAAATGTAATAAGAGCATAAGGCAATTTATTTCTATTTTTATTACAAACCTTCATCCTTCAGTTGGTCAGCCTTTACAATACCTTCTGGTAAAGAACGTGAGAGAGGCAGCATGTCATTCTGTAGGGGGAAAAAAAACCAAATTTTTTTCCTTTAATATATAAGCTTTGATTTTATCAAAAACTTTCAGAAAGAAGTGAGAAGCATCAGCAACTATGAATGACCTCAGGCACATCAGGCATTTATCTCTGGGAATTGCAAAATGCTTAAATGAAGAATAAAAAGCTTCAAGTGAGAATGAGGCATCCACTCGTTAATAATTTTCTATATGGAATTTTCCTTGTCTAGCTGAAATTAATTCCTCCCACTGCCCCCAAAGATTCACATTATGCTAGCTTTTATGGAAATGTGTTTTTTTTCATATTTTCCTTAAGTTTTCACATAATTTTGACCTATATAGCACTTTACTATTGCGTATACAATATTAAACCTTATCATATATTGGCAGAGTAACTCCAAATTAAAACTTAACTAACTCTAAATCAAATTCTTACCTTTTGAATAGAATTTGTGAACATTTCTATCAAATGCTGTGAGGATGCAAGATGAGTATCTTCCAGGGTAATCTTAAACACAGTCTCCAGACACTGAATTGCAACTTACAGGGAAAAAAATTAATAACATAAGTCACCAGTTTCTCAACAGAAGCGTAACTTCACTAATTTATTTATATAGCTGTGACTCACTTCCTTATTCAACTACTAAAAGCAGCTCTTTGGAACATATAAAAAAATAAAGAGAGGCTACCTGATCCCCACAGAATTAGCTTGCTGAAAAAGACCTAAGATACACACAATCTACATGTACTTTGGCCATTATATTTAAACCAACTTAAAATGTAATTTAAATTCTTTCAAAGTTTGTTTTTTTAAAATATAAAAATACCACAACTCATAATACAACTATGAATGTCCATGTGTCACACACCCCACCTCAAAGCACACAGCTGGCATATATTTGTGTCATAACAGCTAGAAGAAAACGGCTCATCTTTATTGTACAGAATAAAGGCAAGATACTTACTACTCTTATCTTTCTTTGGAATGAAATATATTTATTTGAAGATACTTTATTAATGAAATGCTGTATTAATCACAAAACTTTATCGTATTAAAAAATGTATCTGCAATATCCTTTCACATTATCTGTGTGTAAGGCCTTCCCAAACCTGCAGTAATTCAAATACACTCACAGTAAACCTAAAAATGTAGGATTTTTATCCCTATCTGAAGTTTTAAATATGCTCATATTCTTAGACAAAATAAGATCAGTGGCAATCACTATATACAATTCTGTCTATATACATGCATATATATATATATATATATACATGTGTGTGTGTGTACACACACACAGTTACATTAATTTAGTGGTTTTGGTTTACCAATCTTAGTTTTTGGCTACAAACCACCACAACTATCGCAAATGATTTAATTATTTTCCCTATAATCTCAAGAATCTAGTACAATGTTTTTATTAATGTGTATCATCTAAATGTTTTAGACTGAAAACTGAGGAGGAACAAAGATGGGTCTTCATAAAGCCTCGCATGAACAGAAAAACGGATGTATTAACACAGATTATAGACAACCAAGAGTATCTAAATTCAAATTAAGTACCAGTAAAAGCAGATTCTTGGTATTTAAGCTTTCCCATCAATCCAATGTTAATATAATAAATACAATTTGAATTATTAGTTGTATTACAATGAAACAGAACACTGATCCAAAATTAGAAAAGTAAAATCACTGAAGGTTAAGAACAGTAAGGCCAGTTTTTATCTTCTCTGTCACAGCTGGCAAAAAGGGGGTGGGGAAGAGTTTTGTAAAACAGGTAGTAAAACCTAGAAGATATAATTAAAAAAAAATACAATAGAAATTTCTAACAAACAGTATAACATGACACAAAGTTAAATAACATTAACAAAGTTGATAACATGTAACAATTGAATACACTGCTAAATATGCATCTAAGTTGCTCCCATAATCTATAAATAAATTGACCAGGTCCTAAATCACCCAGTAAGAGCACTGAGGGATTTGGGTTAAACTTCTTTGTCACCTGCTAAGTGAAAAACTTAATTCTTGTCAACATAGATTATGCTGAATTTTGAAATATATATAAAACCTTAATAGTACCTTTTGTTACCAGGTCAATTATAAAAATCAGTGAAATAACACGTATCATTTTTCCTTATGTGACTTAATAGGAAACTACTTGCAATTGTTTACTTACTAATTTTCCTTAAAATACAACCCATCCCTTCTCTTTCTCAAGGCATCAAATCTATGACACCAAGTCTCTATGATATAGAAGAGTTTCACAAAATGCAGCAGTGCACATTATGTGTAAACAAAATTATTCTGACTAGTATTATTACTACTCAGCATTTTCAACAAATAATTAGTTGGTGTTGTGAATTCCCGTATTTCTCCTTTAAGTGGAAAATGGAATTTATAATCCTTCTACCTATCACAGATACAATCAAATTAGGATCTCTTATAGGATGAATCAATAGGTTAGAATAACCACTGGCTAAATGCAAGCCAACAGCAGAAACCCACATAGAAATAGATACTGCTAAACAGAAACATTTTCAAATCAGAAAATATACAAAGTTGTGACAAGGTCAGTAACTAACCTGTTTTAAAGCTACACAAAAACATGATTCCAGTAAAGTCACAGGAGTGGAAACTTGTTTTTTGCCTGAAAAGCTTCTCAGGAGGCTAGACTGCCAGCACCTCGCTATCCCATTTATCAAAGTGAGGCACTGTCAAGTGCTGCTAGCTCGGTATTATCAGGGAAAGACTTGATGCACCATGTGAGCTAGTCACCTAGGATTTTTCCTAGGTCTGATATCAAAGGCCAAAGTTATCTGTTCTTCCAATTAGCTCTACCATCTAGGTGGTAGCTGAAGTTTGAAGTGACCACCTTGCAAAACAATAGAGATGCCCACTTCCCTGCTGAACAGCTGGGGCTCACACACCCACTACCTGACAATACCAGCACCTGAGCTATGCTGGAACCCAGCTCTGTACCCCCAGTGCCACAAAGGTCCAGGACTTTTGCTGTCCAAACACAACTTTGCATCACCAAGCAACACAAATAGCCAATATGCAGGCTGAATAATGAGCATTAATTGGGCTGCTGAGACCCCCTTAGTACTTGCTGTCATCTTGCTTCATCTTACACATAACCTTACCCATGTCAAGTATCATATGCATTCACTGCCTTCCTGTTTTGGAAACACTGCCTTACAGAAATAAGTTGCGATATATTAATCATAGAAGTAAGAAGAAAATCACAGCTTTGCACATGTTGTAGAGAGTTTTTGCTTTAATCCCACAAAAATAGGTGCTATAGAAAAGAGGAAAGACAGAGAGAGAGAAAGAAACCACACCCTGTAAAAGGAAAGAGAAATAACTACAATTTTAACACAGTTTAAAATATAACTTGGAAGAAGGGAAGTTTCTAGTTCATACAAAAGAGTTGAGCACTTACCACCAGGGATCTGTATCACTGCTCTAGATGCTAGGGGAATATATTTCTCTGGTCTACCTTCCAATTACTCTGCTTTCTCAAAACATCCTAGACTCGTATTTTATAAAGGCTAAATTTTTTGTGATGTTCTAGCTCTTTTTTTGTTGTTTTATGGGCAATGGGAACTGTTTGAATTACTTCTTGGCACAGTCACTTAATCATACAGTATTTTGTCTTTTCAAAGACACCAAGTAGGTACATAAAGTACCAACAAAAATGATCAGTCAATTATTTTCATCTCTTATGTCTCCACCTAACATGAAACACTTCAGTGAGTAAGACTTGGCTATTGCTACTCTACGTGCCCTAAAGATATTTTGCACAACTAAAATGAATCTATTTTTCAGATTGCCCGCCTCTTATCCTCTAACACATAGCATATGGTACCATGCTTGCAGCAGAGCACAAATCTAAAAATAGGATTTCAGATCTGTATCAAAATGGTAAATTTTGCATTGGCTTTTAAACACAACTGAGGTTTCGTATATTTTTTATTTAGAAAACTGAATCTTAAAATTTATTTTTTTCATGTATACATTGGCTAAGGCTGCTCTAAGACATGTTATCAGGTAAATTTTCAACTGTAACCCAATGTTTACAAGCTTCATTATAAAAACAAAAGTAAATCTCTTTGTCTCTCATTATATATGATTTTCGAAAACATTTTTTTCTTTCATCAGATGAACATCATCATAATTTGACACAGGTTAAATTTGTTGATGGCTGCTGCTTTTCAAATGTACAAAATGTTCCAGATTCTGATGTAAAACCAGATCTTTTGGCTTTTATTCCTTTGGGACTATCCTTTGAATATAATGACACAAAGCTTTCTTTCATGTTTACTTTGGTGAACAACTACACTGGACAACCAATAGATAATAGAAGGCAGCACAATCCAGGTCTATATTTTAATTTATGCCTCTGAGAAGCAGGACTTGCTTTGCATCTCAGAAAAGTCTTTCCGTGCCTAAGATTTCACAGAACTCAGTGATCAACTGCACTACTGGTCCTAGACTTCTCCCTCCTAATTCCTCCTCGGCTGATGGACACAACCAAAGACTCCTTGAAACAGTTCAGAGATCTTTTTAAAAGATGCTGTGAAAAACTTACTGCAGTGTTAAGACTTAACTCAGTTCCACATTCTGATACCACCTGACATGAAGTCTCCAGGAATTACCGAAAAGGAGTAAGAGCAGTATGAAGGAGAACATCAAATACTACAAAGTTACAAAGACCTAATGAGTATCTGTCAATAGAGAAATACAGAGCAAATATGTCTACAGACATATGAATTTGGGTGTATAATAGAAGCCAGGCCATACTGAAAATATTCACTACCACATATTCTTTGGAGCCAGTACTCAAGTGAAAAACAAATGCAAAGCATTTATCTTATTTTCGTAGAATGTCTTTTTCCTCACATATAGCATAGAATCCTTGAAAGTAGGAAACAGTTCTTCTCATAAACCAAAACCAATATAGTAATTGTTTTACTTCCTCTATAACCAGCAGAGCTACTAACAGATAAGAAATGCATAAAGAAACCAAACATAAAAGAGAGAAAGAAGCAGCAGCAATCTGTGGTCCACATACACAAGTCATTAACAGTGTCTGATTTATAGCACTGCTTAACTTACAATCATAGAATTGTTCAGGTTGGGAAAGACCTCTGCAACTGATATGATTTAAAGTGCCTGTTGCTCAAATTAAGGCACTACGCATTTGTAGTTTTATAATACTTTTTAAATGAGAGATGCCTTAAAAATAATAATCTCAGAAACATTAGGATCATGATCTTATTTGCGGATAATATTTGGTGGCAGTTTCATTTACATCACCAGTTACTTTCTGTGATATGATACATTGAGGAATTTAACACGTGTAGGTATTAGATACATATACACACACAAATATAGGTATATATACACATATAAATAAAAATATATGAAAGCACCTTTGCTGCTTACCTTCCAAACTTTCTTGTTCATCTGGAGTGAAAGTATCCATCTGACTCTGTTCTCTCAAGAAATGGATGACTGCATAAACCAAACGCTTGACTGATGACATGTTGAAATTGTTTTCTGTTATGTCTTAAAAACAACAGAATCTCTTATTTTAGGAAAATGAACCCCTACAGTATTCCAGCTTCCTAGTAACCTCAGTAAGAATTACACACAACACATAAAACCTAATCCTTCACCAGAAAGCCCAATAAAACAATGCCTTGAAAAAAGCGGTGAATTTGCATGGATTAGAGAAAACTGCTACAATCATGTCTAACTATCAGAAAAAAACCACGTATTTCTTCCAATTCATTTCTGGAAGAAAAGTTTACCAAGGCTAAAATAATTCAGCAACTTCTTTTTCATTTATGATTTTTTGAAATGGTTTGCACTTTACATATACACTTGCAAGTAGGAGCACATTGGTTTTGAAGTCAAAACCAATTAAACAGCCACTGTGATAAATATAATGACATAAAGAAACACACTTCAGTAGAAGTTGTTTTATGATATGTCTTGGTGTTACCCTCTGATAAAAGATGTTCTATGGTGTAATACACACGGTGTTATCTTTCGATGTAAGATGTTCTATGGTGTGACACACACGGTGTTATTCTTTGATAAAAGATGTTATACGGTGTGACATGTACAGTGTTATCCTTCAATAGAAGATGTTCTATGACATGATACAAGTGTTAATCCTTTCATAAAAGGTGTTCTGTGATGTGACACAGTGTTATCCTTTCATAAAAGGTGTTCTATGATGTGACACAGTGTTATCCTTTCATAAAAGGTGTTCTATGATGTGACACAGTGTTATCCTCTCATTAAAGGTGTTCTCTGGGGTGACGCGCTATTATGCTTTAATAAAAGGTGTTCTATGGTGTGGAACGGTATTATTCTTTCATAAAAGCTGTTCTATGGTGTGACACACTATTATCCTTTCATAAAAGGTGTTCTATGGTGTGACACACTATTATCCTTTCATAAAAGGTGTTCTATGGTGTGACACACTATTATCCTTTCATAAAAGGTGTTCTATGGTGTGACACACTATTATCCTTTCATAAAGGGTGTTCTATGGTGTGATATGGTGCTATGAGCAGTTTATTGTCACTTTAGACAAAGAAATGGAACACCGTGACCTCAGTGTATACTTGTGATTAGTGACACTACTGGCTCAGTCTGATTTCCATTCAGCATCAGCTGGGAGTTATATAACTTGGAGGACAATTTTAGTCACAACTTTCCAAGTTATTTTTCCTTAAACCATTTAGATTTAAAAGGGCACAATCTTATCCAGTTCTCCAAGCAAAGCGGGTTTAAAATGTAGCATTAAATGAATGGCAAGATCCAGACCAGCTCTCGCTACGTTCTCTCCACAACCCGGGGGCAAACCGGTGTGCGGCCAAACCTACACCAGGCAAATCCCGTCGTGGAGACAGGGAAAACCGGGAATGCCACCGGCCGGGGATGCACAGCCAGGGACACTGGGGTCCCCTCTCCGCCCCCGTGAGGGACAGCGGTCGGGGATGCACAGCCAGGGACACTGGGGTCCCTTCTCCGCCCCCGTGAGGGACAGCGGTCGGGGATGCACAGCCAGGGACACTGGGGTCCCTTCTCCGCCCCCGTGAGGGACAGCGGTCGGGGATGCACAGCCAGGGACACTGGGGTCCCCTCTCCGCCCCCGTGAGGGACAGTGCAGGTCTCACCGGCCGGGCCGCGCTCCCACCCCACGCCCACCTCCCGGTCTCTCCCAGGCCCGGGTCTGCTCGCTCGGGCCCCAAGGACAACTCTGCACCAGCCGCGGCGCGGGCCCCTCCTGGCACCGCACTGACCGCGGCCGCACCGCCCGGGGCCCGATCCGCCCCACCGGCCCCGAGCTCCACAGACCGGGCGCTGCGCGGAAGCGGCGCGCAGCCTTCCCATCCCTGCGGAGCTGCGCTCGCTGAGGGGACAGGCGTCGCCCTTACCTGCGAGATGCGGCGAGTCCGCGCTGCCTCCGGCTGCGAGACACCAGAGACGCGGGGGCGTGTGGAGGCGGCGGAAGCGGATGCGCAGGACCGCGGCGGAGAGGGGCTGAGCGCTGCGCCCGCGGGCGGCGAGAGGACGGCGCGGCAGCTGGCACGGGAGCAAAACTGATCCCTCCTGTCCGACCTCCTCCTCTTTTCTGCCGCTTGTCCTTCCTCCTCCGGTCTTTTCTCCTCCTTCGTTCCTCCTCCTCCTCCGCCGCCCCCGCCCCCCGCACCGCCCCCCATGCTGTCGCTGTGCGCGGGCGCGGCTCGCAGGTAGGCGCACAGGGCAGGTGGCGGAGCCGCGGGGCCGGGGGCCCGGGGCGGGCGGCAGGGGCGGGGGGGGAGGGGGGCCGCATGGCCGGCCCGGAAGCCGGGGAAGCTCGGGAAGCCCGGAGCCGCCCGCTGCTGGCGGGAGGTTCTCGTTCCTCGGTCGAGGAGCTGGGCCTGACCCTGGGCCGAGGAGGAGCTGCCGCGGGCGCACGGGGCGCGCTCCGGGTCGGGCAGACAGTGGAGCAGGAAACCTGACTGCCCGTGGCGTTTACTGCCTCAGCTCCTGGAGCGGTTCCCGCAGCCTGCCCTCCCTGCCGTGAGCTCCGTTATGCATGGCTTCCAGGAGGGCAGGATGGGCGAGGCGAGGTCTCCTCTTGATACACTTTGCACTGAGTCAGACTCAGTGTCAGAGAAATTGGGCAGGAACACAATGGATTGAGGGATACGGCTGTAGCAGCGGAGCTCTGCAGCAGGGTGTACGTGAAGCAAGACCGGCTGTTTGCTCGTAGTGGCTTTATAAAAAGGTGTGTCACTGCTACACGTTGTAGGACAGGTGAGACAGGTACCAGTGTACCGTCGAAAGGTTTTGAAATAGGGCATTGCTTCTTTCCTCCGTAATGAACAGTAGCTCTAAATGGACCCCAGAAAACCGGTGTGAAAGAAGACTTGAGGTCCATTCTAGGTGGACTAGACAAATGAACATAATTGCTTTCAATTTGGCCTCTCAGTTTTTTCTAAAGGACTACATTTGATAGGAAGCACTTAAATAATGGGAGGGTACGTTGTGGTAAAGAGAATGGAGCTGAATTTCAGCATGAAATGAAAAAGATGGTTGCCTCGCATGGTCTTTTGAGAAATGATAGTCGTGTTCAAAGTGTACAGTTTTTGTCCTATTTCACAGCCTTTGTTCATGTCAAATTAGGATTGAGGGGTATTAGCAGATAGAAAATAAGAATCGGTACATTTTCTCTTCATAAGGTTCCTGCTGCTGTTGAAAATTAAGTGATTTGTTTTCTGGTGCTAAATAAAGTGCACATATGTTTTCCTAATTTACATTTGCATTCCTTTTTTTGTACAGTCATTTTCACTGTTCTCGTTGGCTGTCTTTGTCTTAGAGATTTTTACATTAAAAAGAAGGAAATAAGGAATTTTTTTGTTTTTCTTTAGAGAAAAGGTTTATCTTTGGTGTGGTTTGCATTTGGACAATGAAGATACCTCCTTCTGACGTAAAAATCGGTCGAATGGGGAATGGTTACTGCACTTCATTAACTGTGACTTTTTTCCTAAGTCATCATTTCATGAAATAATTATTTCATGAAAGACAGTATTCTTGAACATGTCATAGTGACCTCTTAACTTTCAGAAGTGAAAGAGTTGGTCACAGAAACGTTGAATAGGTTCTGTCCCAGCTTCTGTTTTTCCTCAGAGCATCTTAACATGAGATAAAAATAACAATTCTAAACAAGTGTCAAGTATTACGCTTTAAATAAAGCATTAAATAAAATGATATTAAGGTTTAATTCTTTTGGTTCAAATAGGCAGCTCTGCAGAAGGAGGCTTATTCCAATTAATTTTTTTTTCGTGTTCAGATTCAAAAGATTTAAAGATTTTGATTTAATGCAATAAAATATTGGGGAAAAAAGCTGGCTAGATGAATTAAGCATAGAAGTCTGTTTACTTTATGAGGATATTCTTATATATGAAAAAAAATAAAAGAAGACACACAGATTTAAATAATTTTAGTGTCCTAAAACAATGTTCTTGGATTCAGGAATTCTGGGGTGTTTCTTTGAAAATCTTCAAAATCCGGTTTTGAGTATGAAAATCCATGTACATGAGTGAGACAGGTACTAGCATTCTGTACTATATAAAGGTATCAATATAATGAAAGAAAGTGGAAAGAAACTCTGAACACTGTCTTTTCTGTTGCTGAAGAAGAAAACCAGCAAGAAGCTGAGACTGGGAAAAGGCAGAAGGAGGAATCACAGTGGAGGGCAAAGGAATGGGAAGAACTTTCATAGTAATTTTCTTATTTCATATTTATAACAATAGTATATCTGTTTGCTTTCATTGAAGTATTAGGTCCAACACCTCAGAAATGGCAAAAGGCCGAACAGCACATTTGGGACATTTTTGCCTTTCTCTATGATCTGTGGACTGCATAAACTCTTTGGTGTATAGCACTAGCAATTTTTCCTGTGGTCGAAAGCAACAGCTACCATCTTTCTAACCACAGCAGGCTCCTGAAGAGCAGTTTATCTATTAGATGGAATTTGCAGAACAAAATTATTTCCTGGACTGGGTGAGACAAAGCTGTTGAGCTTGCAAGCATTTGTGGACTTTATTTGACCCATGAAGAACATTAGGCCATGCTAAGCAATATTGTTATGCATTTTGAGAACATACCTGTTCTGTCATTCTCTCTATAAAGCAAGCTAGCTTGGAAAGATTTCTTTAGAATAGTTTGGGTTAGTTCGAAAGTCTAACCTTTGTTCAGCAGGAATCAGAATGAAGAATGAGGTACCTTAGAAAACATTCAAGATAGTATGTACCTTAAGTATTATCTTTTCAGAACAGTCTAGGAGTTAGGGACTTCTAACACAAAACTGGTTTTTTTATATGATCTTGTATAAAAATCTGTCCAATTACACCTTTTTATATTGAAACTGTCCCCTAAAAGTCTCTTGCTGGTTATGTTGAAAGTTACAGGTTAAAAATTGATCCTTGTTCATTCTTTCCATATAATTGTTTAGATCTTTGAAGTACTTCCTTAGTTATTCTTTATCGTGTGCCTTTTTTTTTTTTTTTTTTTTTCTCTACCAAGAATCCCAGTCTAGTTAATATTTGTATTTTGAGTGGAGTCCATTGCTCAATGAAGCTGATTGGTTCTAAGTCATTGTTATTTCTGAGTCATCATGACTTCGTAGAATAAAGTTTTGGCAAGTGAGAGAACAGAAGACAAAAGAGTTTAACAGTTCAGAGTATCAGAAATGCATGTAGTATGCATGTGCTTCATGTATGCAGTACAATGAATTTCTGTGTTTTGTTCTCTCCCACCTCTACTAAATCCTATAATTTCTTTCTTTGCAGCTGCTTCTTTGTTGATATTTCTCTTGAATTGTTTTGTCTCCAGAATTATTAGATGTCTCACAGCTCCTCCTCTGTATGTAAAGTCAGAAGTGTGTGACGTTTATGAAGACTGAAAGTCACTTTGTTAGTGGTTTTAAACTTTTCTGTGTTGTGACATTCTTTTTCATCTTTTTGTGGCTGCCTTTAGTACACTGCATTATCATGGGTAAATAATCGTTAGCAAATTTTGTCACTTTGTTAATCCCAGCTTTTTGTAGATGATATATAAAGACATGAAACAATACAGAATCTTGCAGGGAACCCTGCAGGATTCCACAGGTCACATAGTTCCATTCAGAAAAATAAGCAGCCATTTTTAACAGCCTGATTTTTAAAACCATTTACCTGCAAGAGGATCTACCCTCTCATCTCACCTCATAGCAGCATAGTTTCTTTAGGACCTTTTGGTCAACAGCTTGTGGAAATAAAATAGATTATAGTAACTGATCTATAGATCTGTGAGTCTGAATTTTTCTCTGTAGAGGAGACTCTATTTCAGTAACTATTATCTATGTTTAGATTAGGGAAAGCGAGGTGAGGATGGTAGTAATTTTATTTGTTTCTGAGCAAAATATTACTGGGCACATATGTTTTTCATACCATCCCTACAGTGGAATGTTGAATAAGCAAAGTTCTTTGCCATATTAATTGTGGTGGAATAATATTTCACGTAACTTGTAACCAGCCTGCAAAGCACACTGTTATTAAATCACTTTTCACTCAAAAGCCAGACAAGAAAGCAGGCTTCATTTTCTTTCCTAATTTGTGGTGTTGAGCAGGCTGTTTAGGATTTTGCAACCACGGAAATGAACATGGCATATTCATAATGCACAGTCTTCCCTAGAAGATGTGAAGACTGATTTAAGATGGTAAGCAAGTGTGGTAGAGTAGGTCATCTGCTGTGAAGACACAGGGTTTTCCAACTAACTAGTGATGGCAAGGGAACATTTCTCATTGCTTTGACAGTATGAGACGAGAGTAGCAAGAAATCAAAGCATGTTTCCATGGAAGGGGCTGAACTGATTAGCACTGAGTATAAATCAGAGAAAGTATTTACAAACTCTCAGTATTTTTTCTCTGTCCTGCAGTACCAGCTCTTTTTCAGACAGTCGACAAGCCTGTTTCTCATGCATTAGTTGATTGCATTCAACTACTTAGCTATCCTGGGAGTGTGTAGTTTGTACTAAATAGCCTGCACTTCATCTGCTGTTTATGGCTGTCATGATGGGAATATGATATATGGTTATGCAGCTGCACCTGAGAGAGCTGCAGGACCTTAAAAGCAATTTTTTCCCATTGTGTTTCCACAGTTCACCTGATAGTGGAACCAAACAATGAGACAACCTCAATTAATGCTTTGTGCCTCAGAATCAGTATAGTGTAATTACTGTCTGCATGCAGGCATTGATAGAATATTCTTGCCTAAGATCCTGCAGGCAAGTTACTTTGATGGAGGTTTGCTGTGACTCAGAATGGACACATTTCACAAAATGCTATGAAACCTAAATTAGTAGTATTAGTAATTTGTAATTTGGGTTTTGGGGGTATGTTGGTTTTTTGTTTGATTGGTTCATTGGTTGGATTTTGTTCTGGTTTTTTTCCCTAGAACCATGGATACCATAATTTTAGAGATCAGACACTGCAAAAACCGTACCCTAGCATTTCTTTGTGTTCCACTGCAGACTACTGTGTGGCAATCATCTCCTTTTATGAAAGTCAATCAGACCAGTTTCCAAATTCCTTTTGTTGAAACACTGTTGGAGGAGACTAGGGGGAAGGGGAGAAGAAATAATTATATTGTGTTACGTTCGAGTACACTGGCTTGAGTTCCTGTTTAAGGTCTGGGCTTTTTGTTAGCTGCCATGGAGCACCTTTTCAGTTAGTTTTCTGATGTTAATTCTGTTGGAAAACCAGTAAACGTTTGTTGTCAGATAGTAAGGTCATCAGCACTGGGGGTAATGAATGTATCAATAAAGATTTTTAAATGTTTGCATGACATGTAGGTTTTTTTTATTTGCTCATTTAGATGGGAATAGCAAAAGTATAGTTAATGTGGACTGTACAGTGAACTAAGTTGCAGAGAATTTTTTTTCTGAAAGATGTGATAAAATTAAGGTTTCATGTCAAAAGCTGCTAGATTTTCTATTTCTTCAAATACAGCTTAAAAATCAGTTTCTAATGGCAGTTATGGAACTTTAAATTAGAAAGTACTAAACATGCTATCCTTTTGCTACAGTAAGCTATGTCTGTGCCAAACACAGTTATGACACAGAGCCAAATACTTTTCCAAGGGAAATGGCCCAGGAATTCAAGGCATGTATTCAGTGTTCCATATACTGCTAAGAGCCAAACAGATGAGAGGACTGAGAAATGAAATGGAAAAAGGACTTCATATGTGTTTGTCTGGCAGGAAAAAGTGATGATTTGTATTGAAGGGTTATGGTTTCATTCCTTTGGCTTAGATGAAATAATGTTGCCCTGTGATTAACTTTGAGCCATTTAACTCTGCTAGTTCTGTCTTGGAATTTTTTTTTTCCATTCCTGCTTTTACCTTGTGCTATTCAGTTCTCTTATTTTGGTAGATTTTGTCATTGCTTTACTGTAAGATACACAGTTAGCTCTTGTCTGCTGAAAGCAATATGAAAGTATATTTAAAATTCAAGCAAAAACTAAGGATCTCTACATAATACAAATATTTTGTCCTTTTACATTTTTTTATAAAGCCAATCCTGTGAAACAGACCAACTGTAATGTACATTGTATTAGATGCTGCTGAATACTTGTGATTTAGTCTTGAAATCCTTTTTAACTTCATTAAATATTTTTAAAATTTTATTTCATGTGAGGCTTGACTGTTAAAAACATTATTTAAACCATGCTTGTCTGCTGTCATTTGTGTATGTTTGGTAGCACTTGACTGTGACTTCCACGGAAATGCTGATGTGCAGCATATTACTCAAGTACCAAATAGCTCGTCCTGAGGCAAACTGTCAATTTTTATATTGCCTTAGTAGGGTGTGTCTAGTTTCTTGTTTTGTTTTTCATTTTGGTGAGGCCACTAGGTGGAGTCGAAACATTGAGTCCCAGTGGATATTAATTTGCTGGTGACTGGTGGGTACAGTTTTCACATACACAGTGTTGCTTTCCAGCATGCAGCACTGCTTCTCCTGCAGCCTGGAAGACCAGGAATTGTCATTTGGCTAAAATACGCTGTTGCAAAAAATAGAAAGACCAAAATGTTTCTCTTGAATTTGAACTCCAGCATTTTTCATACTGTATGTTACTGATTGAAAAATTTGTTCATGGCATTAGTTGTGATTTGCAAATCTGCTCTTACGTAAGAATATGAAGACATACATAAAGTCCAGCAAGAAAAGCTTAACTGTATTTATTTGTATTAGAGTATTTAAGAACTCAATGACTAAATTATTCGAATTTGCTCACACACACCCACACGCACCCCCTCCTTTGTCTTTTGTTTTAAAATCTTGGGTCTCACTTCACTTTCTGAAGCTGTTATCTCAGATATTTTCAGAAGAGAATATAGTTTTCCATCCTGCAGAACCCAATATACCCTGATTTTTGGGTGGCTACATGGAATCTGTCAGATGTATTTGCAAGTACAGTAAATTGGCCTGTAGACATTTTTCCCAGAAATGTATTAGTTAATTTACTTCACTCTGTAAAATTTTATACTTGTCATTGTAACTAATATTGTTTAGGTGAAGAATAATTTGAAAACTGAAAGAGCCATTAAAGACTTCAATGGAATTAAAATTATCAATTTGTAATCAGACTTAAATGAGACAGCAGGCTTAAATCTTTACTGTATCATATAGTGATTCTTAATAGTGGAAACATGTTGGCTTTTGTCTGTATTTTCTAAAGCTGGTGCTATCTCTCCCTGCTGCTTCTTCACAGATTGTGGCTTTCTTGTTTTAATTTAATAGTGTTAATGGAACATGCCAACAAAAGGCTGCTTGGCAATATTTCAGTCACGGAAAATATTTTTAAGCAAAACCAGACTTACACAAATGTTTAATATGTTTAAGATACTGCATAAGTTAAAAATCGAGTCTGTAAATTCAATTGCATTGTTTGTCTTTGCAGCAGTTACGTTAGCCATTGTATTGCTGTAATAGAGTATTACAAAGGTTCTTCCCCTTTCTAAAATAAAATCAAATTTATATTTTCCAGAAGCAGCAAGTAATTAAATTGTGGATTTTTTGGTAAAAGAAATTACCTGGCATTCTGCAGTTATTGCAGTCTGCAACTTAGGATCTTTGCTTTATTCTTTAAAATCCTCTTTTAGAAGTGGCTACTAACTTTTTAAGTGTTAGCCAACTTACTCTGCTTTTGGTAGAAAATACCACTGTTACTGCTTTTGGGATTGGCAGATTAGCTGTTTCCACAAATTATGTTTTCACCATAATTTGTGAAACAGCTGTGTCTGTAATTATTATAACTGGAAGTCCAAATGTGACTTTTCTCCTGATGTTCTCCTAAAGGGATGAAGCACTGCACAAATGCATAAAATATTTCAGTTTGCCCTGTATGACATTCCACTGACGTTATTAAATGCCACAAGACTCACCCCAGAAAAAGGCCAGTGCAAGTTGCCAACAGAGGCCAGTTAGATATATGTTGTAAAAATGTAATATAAGTAAAGTTGTGTTAATTTTGAAGGACCTCACAGAAACACCGGGACTGGAAGGGCATTTGAGATTATCAAACGTAGTCCCATGCTACCTTAGATAACCAAGTAATGTAATACACTTTATAAGCCAGTCAAGCATCATGTTATAAATAGAGATGTTTTTACTTATTGGGACCTACTGTCTCTTTCAGAATCTCACTGCTCTGATGCTTGCAAATGCCTGTTGCAATTCTAGCTTTCCTGACCAATTTATTCTAATTTGTTCTTATGCCTGAATTGCCTCTTAGCATCAATAGCTCTTTTTACTTCAGGACATTTAAATAGTATGTTTAATGATAGTAATCATCTTGAAACTCTCTTTGCTAGACTAGATTTGTTATTTCATGTGTGTTTCTGGCAGTAGTGCAAGTTTAGGTTGCTATTGACACTTTTTACTTTACTTATACTTTGTGTAGGCCAACACAGATATTTTGAAGTCACTGATCAAATGGGTGATGGCACTAATTAGCTGGTAAAGGCTGTCACTCCTGGATGTCTTTGGTACACTTTCTTTTTCACCTATATGCTGTCCTGAATATTTTCTAAGTATTACCCTAGCAACAATTGTGCTGATGCCATTGATGGAGTGAGGTACAGAGGCAGAAATGAGCAATGGAGGAAGGAGCACGGACAGAAATGTCTTAAGGCAATACTGTTGCTGGATGTGAGCCTTTTACTTAATCCAGGCTTCTTCAGATACCTCTAATGTTCTACACTACACTACTACTACAGAGAAAACTGAGTGTGATGGCTGAAGCAGTTTGAACCAAACAGTTCAGGCGTTAGCAACAGCCTATGCAAGGCAACATCCTTCCATCTAATTTAAACTGAGTCAACTTCTGATTGCTCAGTGCAAACAGTGGTTGGCTGTTCTATAATGTTGGTGCTGTTTACCAAAAGCAAGTTTAAAATATTATTTGTTCCTGCTTGGTTCAGTGTTTGAAGACAGCTCTTTGCTGTTGCATCTGATTCCTAGCATTATTAATAGAACTTACATTCCAGTTATATATCTGGAAAGTTAAAAATTCCCTCAGTGATGCAATTTCATATTTCTCTCTAATAACTTGACAAATATAACTGCAGAGTATTTTTAAGTTTCATACTGTTTTAATTATACTCTCCTTCCATATTTCTTTGTAGTCTATTTATAATTTTTGATCTAGGCATTGTTTCTTTGTTTTGTATTGTTATTTTATTATTATTTATATTTTAAAGTCATTAAAATATTGCAGTCTGATACATGGAGTTTGGGGAATTTATTTATTTATTTATTTATTTATTTATTTATTTATTTATTTATAGTTTTATGTAGATAAATAATTGAAAATACTAGGCCATGAAAGAAATGGCCAAGATTTCACCTGTGCATATATATATATATGCTTGCACAGTTTTTTATTAAGCTGATGTCAGTTAATTTGGTTCTTAGTACAGCCCGAGTGACTGGTAGCAAGGTAACAGTACGCCTCTAAATGATTATTTGAAGAATCATGTGTAGCAACTGATTTTACATGAAATGTTATATCACAGTTTTTGAAAGCCCACCATCTCATTTGGTCAATTAGAAAAACTTCCTGATTTGTACAGCCTTTTTTGATCTACATAAATGACTGCATCTTCCTATCAGCAGAAGTAAACAAGGTATCAGTATTTCAAAACTAGGCAGTTCTGTGTTTTCTTGTTTCTAATAGGTAGTCAACAATTTGCTGGTATTTGTGGCAATAATTTATACAGCTCTCAAATTTTTATATATATGTGTGTGTGTCTTAATTAAACTAGCCAATATACTAAGAAAATCAGGTGGCATATTTTTTAAGTATTGAAAAATAGTGTTCTCTAGTAATCTGAGACCCTACATTCCAGTTCATGAAGTCAGTCCAACTTTAATTATTAATAAATCTTGTTGGGCAGTCTGAAATGGATGTAATATGTTGGTGCTGTGACTGTTTTAGTGGGTTTTTTTCGGGTGATATGCAGTTGGTCAGTGGCAGGGCTGTCTGCATTTCTAGGTGAAGATACTGAACAACCGAAAGGAATAGATTCTCTTTAAAAATAATATCTTTTTAGTATAGTTCACTTTAGCATACTTTTATGTTGCTCAGGCTGTTGTTTTTCTTTGACTGCAGTTTACTTTTATTTTGACTTCAGTTTGAAACACTGTCTAGTCTTTCTGATGTTCTTGGATATGGGTGGTGTGGGGTAGAGTTCAGAGCCATGAACGTATGTCTAAGGAGCTTCCCCTTTGCCTCCCAAGAGGTTTAACCAGACCTGTGCTAGCAATGTGTGAAAAACTAGACACAGGGCCGTCCACTGAGAATCTGTTCATGACTTAATGAAATACTGATCTTTAATGGATTTGTAGATTCAGGGTAGAGCTCAGTAGTTTGGGGATGGGAAACTAACACATTCCAAGAATGTTATTACTTAAGCTTTTGCTTTCGTGACAGCAGCTTCATTTATCCTAAACTTCTAATTGAAATTCAAAGTTTGAGTAGTCCAGTGGAGAAGTTACTAAAGCCTAAGTGCCAGAACTCAGTTGGTATCAGAGAAAAAGAACAGTGGTGGAACAAATGTTCTTTATTCACATTTCATTTCAAAGTGAAATCGTCAGTATTCTGGACATTGATGTTTCTGTATGCCACTAAAGGGAAAAGTAAACAACTTACCTACACTGGCATGGGAAGATTTGAAGAATTTGTGGTAACAAGGAAAATAAAGTTTCAACATAAAGCATAGGTAGAAATGTTTTCTTGTGTTTTTGCCTTACATCAAATAATTTTGGTTAGGCTATTTCTAGAGAAATTCTGTTATAGAATTGGAAGACTTCTGACAAAAAGTGTTGCCTTCCTTCAAATCGAAGCCATGCATGCAGCCCTTTTCTCTTTGTTGGCGTGTCACTCTTCTGCTTTGTTATTACTTCAGGCTAAAATTGGCTGTCTTTTATGCATGCACCCTGCATTGTATGCGAAAACCTCTCTGTGCACTTACGCACATACCAGACAGGTTTTACAATAAAATCAATACAGGTACAATGGTTAGTGTTAAGAGAAAAAGTTACTTAATGTAAAACAGTGTTAAGTAAACATCCCTTTATTAGCAAGATCTCTGTGTATTTCTTTAGTTATGGTAGAAAATTTTTAAGTTGTCATTATTAGCATAACAACCTGTGATTTTTTTTTTTTTTAATTATGTGGCTGAAATAGGAAGACTGATAGTAAGTCTCTGACAGCCAGGGATCCTCCTGTGATAGTAAACACTGCAGCACGTTTGACTACTAAATGCAAGCTTAATTTTAAAGAAGCTGAAATACTGTTTATTAGAACTATAGTTGATAGATTATTAATACATACATCATAGTAAAGGAATGTACCTCTTCCGGTAAAAGAGTGAAACTATCTATTTAAAATCAACACAATTAAAGGAATAAATTTGCAAGTAACAACTAGAAGGTTTCCTGCTATGCTGATTATATGGCAGACATCCTGTATAAATGTAAAATAATTTGCTATAATGAATACTATTAAGTGTTATTTTTATGTCTTATTTTCTGCAACTTTGCAGTTCTTGTTCTTTGTCATCTACAAATCACTATGTGGGTTTTATTCGTTACTTTAAAAATGTTAGTACTAGATAATGATACAGATGCAATAACATTATTCACTGATGGTTGAAGTACTGCATATTTCTGTTGAGTCCAGTAGCTGCAATGCTGTTTTCCTTAGAAGGCTGAGTCATAATTTAATCGGTATGGTTTTGTCAATACTGAAGTTTTTGTCCCTATTTGCACTTAGTCACACCAGTGGAGAAGGTAGAAGACAGATTTATTTTAAAATTAGACTTAATTAAGTTAATAGCTCTAAAAAGGATTTTGTTCTTCCTTCTAAAAACATTTTGATGTTGGTTTTTTAATGTTTGCTATAAACTGTCTCTTGAATTGGAATCTTGCTTGCAAAAATAATTTTTATACTTTCAGGTCCATTGGGCCACGGCTAGTGTTGAGAATGACATTAGGAGCAGAAATTACTAGCCAGCTCAGGGCTTCTTCATACATAGCATCGGGACGAAATCTTTTGAGATGGGACCTGTCACCAGAGGAAATTAGAACAAGAGCAGAAGAACTAATCAGGAAGACAAAGCATGTGTATGACACTGTCGGGATGCTTGAAACTGAAGAAGTAACGCTCGAAAATACTGTACGGGCTTTGGCAGATATAGAAGTGGAATATGCAGGTTAGTGTATTTTCTTTTATTTCTTTGCATAAGATATTCCGTCTGCACGTGAGGAAACACTGAAAGAAAATAGTTGTTGCTTCCAATTCTGATCCCTGCTGTTTTTCTGTAGAATGTGTAGAGGCCTCTCAAGTGTCCTCTGGTCCTCATAGTCTTGCAGGGCCTGCCAGAGAGCTGCGATAGTCACCTGTTTTGGTTTTGCATGTGAAGCTCCACACAGTTACATTTCCAACTGTGTACAGCTGCCAGGGGACACTGCAGCAGTGTAGGCTGTGGTATGCATAGTGCATTGCACGTGGTAAGTAGTGTTTTTTTCAGACACTACGGAATCTGACACAGGCAAGTTGAATGGAGTCATGGAAATGTTGATAAACTGCTACCGGTGAAAATGTGATGATGAGGAAATTTTGAAAGTGCTTTTGAAAGAAGACTTCTTTGCTTGCTCACATTTAAATTGTGGCCTGTGAGGTCTTGAAGAATCTGGGGAGAGGTTGGTCGTGCAGTCACATCTAGATTGTTCTGCCATACCAATATATGGGTGAGGTTTAATGGTCAAACACAGGTTATTCAGTTAATTTGTTAATAATTGTCAGAGGAGATGGGTAAAATACAAGCTGCATATTGGGTGTCTTTGTTGAGGAAAACCTTTCAGATGGTGGCTGCATTACTTATAAAACAGTGAGTGTAATAGATGTCAAATTTTTTTAAATACTCTAAAAAATCTACAGTAGCCAAAGAGGTGCTAGAAACAGCCACCTTGGCTTGGAGCAAAATCTTCGACTAGCAAAAAGGCGTGGCTGGCATCTCAAATGATTATACTGTAATATTAGTCTGGATTTCACATTACATAAAACTGCACATCAGTGAACTGGCTGGGATTTATTCTGGCATACTCAGAAAGACAATAATCTTCATTTTAAAAGCCTGCTGCCAGATTCAGCTTTAGTTGTACCAATATACCAATATTGGTATAACTATTGTAAATCTTTTAACCAAAAGGATTTATTGAAGGAAAACCTGTGTTTGACTCAGAAAACAGTGGCAGTCAGCTTTTCAGCATAGCCGTGAAGACTTGATGGAAGATGCATTTTTTTCACTATATAATATTGCAGCAGTGGGTCACATTTAAGCTTCTAATGCTAATCTTCAAAGCTGTATATGAAATAATCATGACCTGCTCTCAGACAGCCCATGATATATGAGATGAATGTATTACCACACCAAGACTTCCATAAGAACCTTGGAATTTAAGGCCTCTGTGTCACTTTCACATAAAAATCCTATCCTGGTAACTGCAATTTATTATCTGAAAAGACAGAGATGACAATAGACCTTAAATTTCACTTGGAAGCTGCCAAAACTCACTTTATTTGAAACATCTTGGCATAAGGGCAGGAGCTGATGGGGAAGCTTCCTATTGGACTTCAAGAAGAATCACATACCCGTGGTTGCATTTCTAAATCTGTCTCGGGGCTTGATAAAATGACTGCACATCACATAAAATTACAAAGCTTTTAATCAACCTAATCTGTTGTTACTCTAAAATCTACTTTTGGAAAGGTAGATGGTAGAGACACTATAATTAGATTTTTAATGAAGGAAATTAATTTCTATTTTAAGATTTCTATTCAATGTCATTATAAGATGTAATATTCCTTTAATGGCCAGAATTTATTTAATCTAAAAAGTATATTCTAAAAAAGTAGTATTACTCAGCTTCCAATCTCTAGAAGTTCAGAATGCATGGACAGCATCTTTCCTGTTTGCCATGTTGTTTCTTCTTAAACATAGAAGAGTACAGTACACGGGGATTTGACACTGTGCTCATAATAATGTAAAAATAACTTCAGGACAGATGGGCATGTTTGAAAGATTCAGAGCTTCTGACTTTAATGCTAACATGGAAGCATCTGTGCCAGCTACTAAACGTCAGTCTTCACTTACATGACTTTCGGAAGATGGAGTGTTTCTAATGTATTTATACACCATTCAGCTGATTTTGTAGATGATGAGATAATTAGGCTTGGGGTTTAGAAGTCTTCTGTAAAGTGTTTATTTGTTACAATGGTGTATGATTTTGTTCTTTCACCCATTCAGTTTTATATTACCTGTAATCACTTTATTTGCTATATGTGTCAGGTTGCTTTGGATACTTTCTTCTTAGGTCTTTTATAAATGTCGTAAGAGGGAAAGTTCTTTATCCTTAATGCACGTCTATCCTTCTGTGTTCATGGCCTCTTACTTAAACAGTGGAAAGAAGCATGTTGGATTTTCCCCAGCACGTCTCCCCTGACAAAGAGATACGCTTAGCAAGTACAGAAGCTGACAAAAAACTGTCAAATTTTGATGTGGAGATGAGCATGAGAGAAGACGTGTTTCAGAAGATTGTTTATTTACAGGTAAATAACAGTATGTCTGCATAAATTGTGACATGTATCTAAATTTATCTAAAATTAATTGCCATACACAATGCTTTTCAAGATGACTGTTTCCTCTGTGTCTGTTCCACTCAAATCTTTCTAGTGGGACAGTTATACAACAGAAAACGGTGTATCATGCTCTTCCTGCTCTTTGCCTCTCATATCTAGATTCGTGTATCCTCTCTCTCCATTGCAATAGGTTTGACTTTTGTCTAGTCTTCCGAAGAACTGATACAAGGAATCTAAACTAAAAGAGGGAAACCTATTAGGAAAGAAATGTTTTGTTTTCTACTGGCTGAGCTCATTCCAAAACGGAAAGAAGAGGCAATATAGCAGTGTACTTACATTGGCTTATACTGCTTTTGAATTTGTGTCCAAAATTCTGCTGTATTGAAAACGTTTGAGAATTTTAAATTTAAAAGTTATTTTAAATTGTGAAGGTTAATGAGAACATATAAATGAGATTGACCTCTAAAATTTGCATTTTTATTAGCTAATTGTGGATAAACATTGTATCCTCTTTTTCATCTATATCTTCAGCCACAAAATAAAACTACATTAAAAGATGCATTTACTGTTGAACTAGTTTGTGTCCCTTTTGTGTTTCTGTTTAGCTTCTGTTTTAATTGAGCACCTGTAGTTATCTCTTATTCTTCATTTGTACTGTTTATTTTGTAGCTCAAACAGAAAGAATATTTGGTTTTGTTCCAATATGTCTGGTGACGTTTAGTAATAATTTTCTTAAAAGTGCAATATAAGGATAATGCAAGAAAGCTATCCAATGTGATACTAAAAAAAAGAAATTATTTTCTATGTTTTACATGTAAATTTTTCCTCTCAACCCCACTGGTTTTTAATCTTCTTAGAATGCTCATAAGATATTGGAGCGCTATTTCTTGGAGTCACCATTTGTGTTTTTTGCAGGTTTGACTGGGAATCAGAATAATGCTCGCAGAACCATACTAAAGTGCCTTCCATGACCATTGTTTTCTTTTGCTGTGTTTTCCGGGGAAATTTTCAGGTGTTCTCATTTAGCTGGGTATTCCTGTTACATGTTTGTGGAAGTATACAATAACCCCATGTGGAGTATGTTCTGTTGTGTGTTGGCAGATAGTGCCTTGTGTTGATTTTTTCCCCCTGGTACTTTATGTTGATTTCTTTTTCTTCTTCCCCTGCTCTGTTACTAGTAATTAAATGGATTGATTTGCATGTATTATCTATTTTGATTT
This sequence comes from Acridotheres tristis, assembly GCA_037013685.1. Taxonomy (NCBI): domain Eukaryota; kingdom Metazoa; phylum Chordata; class Aves; order Passeriformes; family Sturnidae; genus Acridotheres; species Acridotheres tristis. Next base: position 58,934,019 of record CM072919.1, on the reverse strand, counting down.
TCCCCATCCTCCACTATAGAATACACAGATACATTGAGGACTAATCTAACATATCTGTGTATCTCTCTATTTTTAATTTACAGGACTATCTGACAGTAGGTAGTGAAAACTGACTGCTGTTATTCACTACTATTACTGTCTTAATTTTTTTTTTATTTGGTGTTTTGCTATTTCATTTTCCCTTGCAGCAGTCTTTGATCTTTATAACAGTTAGAATTTTTGCTTAAGTCTTCATATAGGTTTTTTAGAAATTTTTCTGAACTACAGCATACAAGCCTGTTTTTGTATTAGTCTGCCAGAGATGCAACTTCTGGATATATATCCACTTCTAATAGCTGTCAAAGTATTAAGAGTTCTGGTCTCAAACAAACGTGAAATTTCCAGTAGTGCCAGACTGTTCAAATACTGCTATTTCCAAATCATAAAGTTCTTGTTAATTTTTGCTAAATTTCTAATGCCTCCTCTTGTTAGAAACCCTCATTTAAAAAGTCAGGCTCCAGGAACACATGAAAAAAGAACTTCCACAAACAGAATTCAGGTTTCAGCTGAAGTTACTTACCAGTTCAAAAAAGCCGTAAACAGTTGGATTAAATCAGGTTTTTCATGGCCTCAATGGGGATTTAATAATTCAGGTAGATTAATTCACTTTCATGATCCTTCATGGGGCCAGATTAAAATGGGGTCAGGCCCTCACACTTTCATGTTATTTATAACACAGCATCCTAAGAAATTAGCAAATCTGCTTGACCGCAGTGACATGCAGAATACTTTAGCTTCCCTTAATGGGGACTAAACTTTTCTAAGTTAACCATAGTACTCTTTCTAAATTATGCTTAATTTAAGAGCTGTTGATGGAGGAAAATGATTGAGGTTTTCAAATTTAAATTAAGAAAATATTAAAATAATCTTGTCACTTTCTTTTTTCCACACATTAGAGAGAAAACTTTCTGCATAAAATTATGTTGTTGAATATGCTCCATATCTTATTCTTTGAAAAACTTGGGTTTTGAGGCTTGAAATTTGGAATAAAGGTGAATTTGGTAGTGAAACTATCATTTTAAATTTTGTTACTCCTAACATGTGCACATACTGACTAGTAGAGGCATGCTTAAGAATGTTCCCAGTCTTCTCCACCCACATGCCCTCAGGAAACAGCTTGATGGAAAGAGCTGCTTCAGGTTTTGTTCATGGAATTGTAAGTGGGTTTTGTTTCTTACTCTGTCTGAAGGTTTCTTCCTGGAATAAAATAGCAAGATTCTCCAAAACAAGTATGAAATGGTATATGAAATCATCCACCATGACAATTCTAAAAGTTCTGGGAGGTTCCAAAATTTTGTGTATGTAGTATATTCAGGGACCCTTGTGGGTGCCTTCCAACTCAGAATTTTCTGTGATACCGTTTTATTTTTGTCACTGGTACCATGGTTCTGGAGAAGACAATATGCTCAAATTTTATGCCGTCTGATATTCTTAAGTGACACTCCTAATCTTTTCGGGTTTTTTTCAATCCCTCTGACTTTTAGGGTACAGTGTTATCTTATAGCAGTGATTTTCTTCGACTATGTAAAGGAAAGCTATCCCTAAAGAAGCTGAAGTGCACTGTACTGTAAGCTGAAAGGGCTTGCCGTTATGAGAGCATGTAAATGTGCTGAAACACTTGGTAAAATAATATTATTTTAAAAACATTCTACATGAATATAAGAATACTATTGTGTGAGGTAACTGTTTTAGGAAAGTTCTTCACATTAAAATCCAGGATGTTCCCTTTTTTAATATTACAGTGTTCTAAAGAGCTACTCTGTTGAAACCCTTCTAATGCTTGGTATGGTTCTTACAGTGTTTTATAAATTCAATTATTCTATACTGTCATTTCAGCAAACCTGTGATCTTGAAAATGTAAAGCCTGAAACAAAGCGCTATCTAGAGAAATCTGTTCAAGTGGGGAGAAGAAACGGACTCCATCTTCCTAAAGAAGTGCAGAAAGTAAATATGGACTATTTATTTATAAAGCAAAGGTTACAAACGGTTGAAGGGATAAATTTATGGTTGGTTTGCTGTACTAAGCATATATTTGAACTTCATGCTTTTGGACCTGCTGAATTACTGCTCTAATCTTAACTGTTCTTACTTATGGATCCATTCTTTAAACTTTTTAGGTTTAAAGGTTTTTAAACTAATCTGATAGACATCCATGATACACAGTAAATAGAGGTGGTCTGCATCACCTCGTAGGCTTGAGACTAAAAGAAGCCTAGCTGAAAAGGTTTTATTATATATTGCAAGTACAGAGAATGCCTAAATCAGATTCCTAGGAAAGAGACCTCTCAAAAAATGTTACAAGTGAGTCTGCACTTCTATTCAAAAATATGCATAACTGTTGCAAACACACAACTACACTAGCTTCGGTTAATTGACGTTGTACAATGTGTCCAAGTTTCTAGCATTTCGCCTGAAAAAAAATCAAAGTTGTTTAGAGGAGGAAACAAACTGCTGAAGAATTTTTCTTCATTAAGGGAGAACTTACTTAGAAATGTCAAGTAATTGTCACTTGAGAAATTGTCACTTCAGAAAATCAGGAAGTAAAATTGTCAGCATCTGAGACGCTGTGCCATCCCACCCTTAATGGGAAGGGAGCACCCAAGATTTATATAGATGCTTGTGATTGAAAGGAACAACAAAATCAGAGGATCTGCAAAGGCTTCCAAATTTTTATTAGTAAATTATATACTTAGTGTGGAAACTAGTAAGTTAGTCCCTGACCTAGCATAAGCACATGGCAGTGGGTTTTGGATAAAAGAGATAAAGTGAAAGGGAAAAGACAGAGAGATAAATTAATTAAAGAGGGGAAAAGAGAAAGAAAAAAGGGAGAAAGAGAGATCACCATTCATGCCTCCAGCATCAATCCAGCTGCCTAGGTGTCCAGAGTCTGGGAGCACCACTTGGGCTTGAATGGGGATACTGTTTTCTAGATAAGCTTTCCTTGCCCTGGAGAAAAGTTTTGCACTTTCTATGTAAATTAGTCATCATGCACAGTCTGTTCTTTACACTGTTCTGGAAATGGGTCAGAGGGCTTTGGGGGCCTTTGGTGGTCTTGTTCCCCCTTCTACATTCCAGACTTGTTGCTTAACTTCATTTCTCTGTTTGTGCTGTTCTGAGTTATGCTTATCTCCAGGAGGTAGATCAAAGACCTTTGTCCCAGAAAAGTGCTGTCCTACCTCCGTATGGCCCCTTGTCCAGTCACATCTTGTTCTTTCTCACAGTGTTATTGCCAACAGTCCTTGGCTGTTACTACCTACAGTCCTTGGCTGGTGCCACGGCCACCCTGCTATTGGTGTTTGAGAAAAACACACTAGCCCTTATCTTCTGAGATTCTACAGATGCCAACATAGTTATCTTCAAATTCTGAGTGATATTTCTGAGTATATTATGACCTTTATTTCAGACTGTTGAATAGACTTAACCCTTTGTAGAAAGCAATCAATCTTCATCCACATCCTTCTGCTAGTGAGACTTGTTTGATGTGTATTTTCATATAACTGATGCCTGTAAAGGTACTTTGAAATTCCTTGGGGGACAATAGTTGAATTATATTTAGTTTTTTATTTGATGTGGATTCTCTTACTGGTAACTACTATGTTTATTTGAACTTGACAAGAACATGTAGAAACTTGCTATGAGATATATTAGAAAATGTTTCAGAAATATGACCATCAGGGTTTAAAAATAAGTTTTGGAATGGTTTTGTGTTGTGAGAGGAGCCTCTTCTTTCTGTCATACCATTCCAAAACAATGGTTTTTAGTAGGTTGCATGCTTTTTAACTCCCTTGATTCTCATTGATTTCAGTAGATATTTTTACACTTAAAATTGTAATTCAGCTGTTCAAATAAAAGAAAATAATTGAATGTTAGCACGTGAAACTGTTGCATGAATGTGTTTAATCTCTTCAGTCCTCTCTGAGTTTAAAATATTGGAGCAATAGCCCTTGGCCACAATATTGCTCAGGACCAAAAGAAACATAAAAGGAAGACTGACAGGGTGTGAAGTATGATGCTACCTGCAGTGTGTTATTTGCTCAGTCCTGATATTTACTGTTGGTTAGTAAAGAGCCTATCTGAAAAAAAATGAAATGTTACTCATGTGGAGGATACAAATTGCCAACTTGGTTTTTGTTTTTTCACTAAGTTCATTTTATACCCAATACAGGAAATAAAGACAATGAAGAAAAAATTGAATGAGCTATGTATAGACTTTAACAAAAACCTGAATGAGGAAAACACATTTCTCATATTCTCTAAGGAAGAGCTCGGTGAGTAGGATGCTTGCTGTTTCTGTTATTTCAGCCTTCTAGTTTTGTTGGAGTAACTGGTTTTTGTCCCATGTGTGATGGTTAGATCAAGTGAAATTCTGGCTGTTTTCCTTTTTAGTCCTTCTCCAGAATCAGTTCAGAGTTACCTTTTACACGTGTTCATGATGTCTTCATACATTTGTGCTTCCTGAGGTTTTTGCCTTGCATCAAGTTAGAATGTTGCTCCTACTTTCTTTAGCATAACTTTACTCTGTTCCTTTTCTTAGTTATCATCAAGCAATTCCCTGTGTAATTATTGGAAAAGCTTTTTTAGTCCTACAGTAAACTTTAACTAATTCAGTAATTTAAACCAAGCTAGAGATTTCATGTGACAGAGAATTTGGGAATTCATTATCTGAAGGGCATCACATAAAATGTGCTCTAATAACACAGATTTTTAAATGTTATTCAGCTTTTATCTGGTGGCCTTACATGTATTTCTCTTTTGCTCTCTGGTGTTCCCAAATTTTTTTTTGCTTGGTTGAATTGGAAAAATTTTTAGCAAATAGTTGTAAAAAGGGACGTATATTTCTGTGGAGATTTCTGATGTCAAAGTAGATTACAGCAAAAAAATACAACACTTTCACAAAAACAGAGGGAGCAGATAATTTTGGTAAACATTTTTTATTAAATTGTATTCTATAGATGGCCTTCCTGATGACTTTATTAACAGTTTAGAAAAAACTGAGAACGACAAATATAAAGTTACCTTGAAGTATCCCCACTATTTTCCTGTTATGAAGAAGTGCTGCATTTCAGAAACCAGGAGAAAAATGGAATCTGCCTTTAACTCGAGATGCAAAGAGGTATGTTGTATACTGGCCATTCTACAGTGCAGTGACAGAGTTGAAAAACTGAGCTAGACATTCAAATGGTGTGTTTGAGTATTGCACAGTGTAGAGTATTTTGAAATCAAAACTTACCAGCATGATCTTTAACAGTTCCTTGCTCCAATTTGTTCTGATGTCCTGAGACATTAGAAGGTGATGACCTGCCTCTGTGTGCGTATTTGTATGTATCTTAATGTTCAAGTGGTTCTGTTAATAAAAGTGGGATTTTGATCTTCTGTGAAATTTCCCTACAGTGTTTTACAGATGCTTACTGACACTTTTCTCCCAGAAAAGGATATCTGCTGGTGGCTTCTGTAGTCCTTTGGGATTCTTTGGAATAGAGAGGAGTTATTTAAACACAGGTTTTAATTTTAAATACAGATGATTAAATGTGAAATTAACAGATTGCATATGTGCACAGCTAGACAGGTACAAAATTAAAAAGGCATTGAAAGGTAGAGGATATGTCATTCAGACAATTGTACCAACTATGCTTTAGAAACAGTAGCAGAATTGAGCTTTGTGCTTGAAATGCTTGGAAATGTGATGAGTACAAGATGGATAAAATGGCACCAGGGACTGAACACTTTGCAAGTCAACACAAATGAAGGGATTTAATTATAAAACTGTGTGACAATCTTCGAATCTAGTATTTAATTTTTTTTCCCCCTGACAAATCTTACTTTTCCAGAACTATAGGTTTACATAGTTATCTTTTCAGGTTCTTGAGGATTCTTCAGCACATTTAGATGAAGGTCTGGGGTTTTCTGTTTCAGATCTTTCTCTGACTGCTATTGTTAGAGTGGCAAAAGAGGAAAATTTGCAAACTAGCTTTGAATGTTGACACAATAGATTAGCAATCTGTCTTCATCACTAACAAGCAATTAAGCCTGCTGTCAGCAATTTCCTTATTGTCTTTCACATGTAAAATGATTGATAAATGAAATAAACTCTTCACAACCTAAAATAAAATGCTGTATATCTTGATTAATTAAAAAAGATAAGTTGTTACAATAAGAAGCATAATGAATGAGGTCAGCTAGAAAACCAGCTACCTGCAAGCACTGAGAAAAAATATTCCAAGAACCTAGCTAAACTTAGGTTATTTTATATTTTAGTCTAAAAGTGTTTAATTTGAAATATTTTCTATTTCATAGGATTACAGATATTATTGAGATAATTGTTTTGTTAACATGTAATTTCTGGTTTCATTTTACAAATTTGCCTGCTTTCTTTTTTAGGAGAACACAAAAATTCTGCAGCAGTTGCTTCCACTAAGGGCAAAAGTAGCTGAACTTCTTGGTTATAATACACATGCCAACTTTGTCCTGGAGGTAAACACTGCCAAGAGCACAGATAACGTAACAACCTTCTTAGGTTTGTTCATATTTATAAGCAATTCTTGTATATTTAACGTAGTAGCATGTCCCCTCAGCCAAGATTAATTTAAATACATAACTGGGTCACAGTGTCCAGGAGGTTTAGCCAGAAAAGGAACTCTGCTGCCTCTGTTCTGGCATATATGTTTTTTAGATCATAGCTGAACAAATGAAGTTGTTCCAAATCAGGAAGCACAAGGCAAATTCTGAGAATAACTGCATTGTGACAGCCAGTATAAGTGGTGAAACCTTTCTCTGCCCCAAAATGCAGTTACCCTAATTTAGAACTAAAGTATTGTGCAGCTTAAGCAATTTTATCAGTTCAAGAGGCTGCATCAGAATTGCAGCTTTTCGTTCCAAATTTTTTGTGCATCTGTGGCCTTGGCATCTTTTTCTGATACAGCTGCTTTAAGTATAACGATAGTTTACTGTATGAGATGATGCGGCTCCCATGAGCTGAATTAAAAAATTCTATCTGGAGTGATGGATTAAATCTGGAATTCAAAAACCCTGTAGTGGAATTTGATCTGAAAACAGAGGTATCTTGAAAATTTTAAACATAGCAGTTTATGAATTAATTTAGAATCATCCTGTTGGATGATAACCTACATCTTTGGCTGTAGGGTTAACCTGTGCTTTCTGGTAGCTCCATTGAATAGTATGTGTTCCTTTATTACTGTGTCCTAACACCACTTAGAAGTGTATATTAATGTATCGTACAAGTAACACCCCCAGATAAATTAGTACAAAAATAAGGTATGTTTGCTGATAGTGGGGGTTTGGTGTTTATGCTTCAGTAAAGAGGTTCAAATGCCCTCTTTCTAAACCCATAATTTTGTTGCATTTCTCCTGAAATGCTCCTTCATGAGATCAGATCCATATTTGGCGATACCAATTTCAGTATACTTGATGATTAACGAATACTTGCTTTTGATTTATTATTAAATGTTAGGAATTTTAAGTGTACTTGAAGTATTTTAGAATTTTTTTGTCCATTATATTATTGTAATATTGTGTTTTTTCATTTATTTTGAAGACGGCACACATATGTTAGCAGCTGTTTTTTACAGTATGAGATCAGATATTTTGTGTTCATAAATATTATGCTTCATGGTAATTCTCATAGAGGGAGAATATTAATTGTCACTTTTTGATTAGTTCTTTTGATATTTCCTCAGTTACAAGCACGACAGTATGTTTTGCTCTACTTTGTTCCTATCCATATTTTAAATCAAAAGTTCGTAAGTTGATCTTACATCTAGGAAGAAGAGCATTCTTTCCTCTGACATATTCTGAATTTAGCAAAATACAAGCTGCAAACAGTATTTCAATAATAAATGCATTTAGTGCATTACAGCCTTCCTAGAAACAGGAGTGGCAATTCCTAAATTTTACCCTCTACATATCAACAATGAACATTAATGTGAATTTTAATGAATGAAAAAGTTTCTGATAAACCAGAAATACTTACAAGAGAATAAGTACAGAATGTACTGTATGGAAGTGTCACTAAGCTTAAATATTTTGTATTCAATATGTTTGCTTCATAGTGCTATGATGCCTTCTTGTCCAAGGAAAGTATATTGGAAAAAATTTGAATCATAGACTTTGATGTCCAGAAGCTTTGCTAGTGGAGAAGCCAGCCATCATATAGGCAAGAATTCATGGGTCTCTTGGGTTTTTATAGGACTTTTATAGCTAGAAGTATTGAATTTTGTGTTGCACTTCCTTCCAGTAACTAACAGTAGTTGTAGTCTTTGGTTGTTACTGAAGAAATGTATGAGGAATACTGAAACTACGTGAGGTAAAATCAAAGGATGCAAGCATAAATATCTAGTGTTACTTTTCATTTATGTCTTGGAAAAAGTGCAAATTTACTAAAACTCTTCACACCACTCTTAGGCCTACATGGAATACTGTATAATTTATAGCATACCTGCAATTAAGACTTCTTAGGACAAGAAAACAGATGTTGCTTGCTGTTGGTGAATGAGTAGAAACACCCATTTCTGGAGTATGTGCTTGGAGTGTTGATTGCTTATATAGGAATAGATAAGGAGCATGGAACTTGACTCCAAGGCAATCTTTCTTTCAGATGATTTGAGTAAAAAGCTAACGCCCTTGGTTGAGGAAGAAAGACAATTCATTCTAGATCTGAAGAAGAAGGAATGTAGAGAAAGAAACTTTGATTATGATGGAAGAATCAATGCATGGGATCTTCATTATTATATGAGCAAAACTGAAGAGCTGAAGTACTCCATAGATCAAGAAAAACTGAAGGAATACTTCCCAATTGAGGCTGTTACAGAAGGCTTACTGAATATTTACCAGAAGCTGCTAGGACTTGAATTTGAGCAAATAGAAAGCGCTCATGTTTGGCATGACAGTGTTACTCTTTATACAGTAAAGGATAAATCAACGGGAGAAATGCTAGGACAGTTCTATTTAGATCTTTACCCCAGGTAATGAACTCAGTGTTTTGCTTACATGTTTAAAATGGGATTTGTCTTAATGGGTTGCTGCTTGTTTAGTTAAAATTAAATGCATTTGGAAGTAAATATTTGTTCCACTGGCAAGATTAATGCTGTGTTCATTAAGTTGTCCTCTGGACTGTGTTCAGATTTTTTTACACTTTTTTTAAGTACTTCCATATTTCTTGCTTATATTCATTTTATGAAGCATTGCTACTTCATTCATATTTTTGGTACTACTGTTCTCTGGTCAGTAGTCTATAATTTTTTGCATCTATGAACTTTTCTCCTTCCTAGCTTACTGCTGGGTTTTAATTTTCATTTCTGTTGAAGTGTTACTGCAGCCTGCTCAGATCAGTTATATTTGTCTGCTAAGAGTTCCTACTTTCTCTCAGTTCCTCTTTACACTTTATGTGTTTTCTACCTTGTTGTCTAGGCTGCTAAATTAAATAGATCAATATCAAGAATAGATTCCTGTTGAGTGCACATTCAGATTTACTTCCTTGTTGATCTCTGCAGCTCTCCAGCTGTTTTTTTAGCTATTTACAGTATCATCTGTGTTTTGTCAAAGATCAGGAGACTAGACTGGTTTGACAGGATTTATTCTGAGCTAGTCCTTTTTGGCTATTTGTCACTCGTTTTTCATTTGCTTTGGTGTAAGTTTTTTTAGATTAGTATTTAGCATTTTATTAATTTGCTGACATTCACTTTTAAAGTAAGTTGATTTAAGGTTTTTTGGCCTAAGAAAATTAGGTTACTCAATATATAGAGTAGTACATAAATTATTCTTTTTACGGTATCATACCTATCTCCTTCACCTGTTCACCTGCTTCCACCTTTATGTGTATCATGCATATTGCTAAAGATTTGTAGTAGGACTCCTCTGACTTAATCTGAGTAGCTAACTGAGTAGTTTACGGCAAGATTTTAAAAATAACTTTTCTTTAAACTCTTGCATCACAGTGAAAATGCAGTGTACTGTATTCTTTTGTCTCCTGTAATAAAAAGAAAATTACATCAGAGAATAGAACCTAGTTCTTCCTGTTGCAGTAGCAGTTTAAAATACAGGTGACATCTGAAGTATATAATACTTTCAGCATTTCAAGAATAAAAAAATTCTTGGAAATGCTGCTGGGAATCTTGAAATTTTATGATTTTAGTGTGAGAGTAGAAGGGACTTTTTTCCCCCTTGTGCTCTTAACTTACTGAGTCCTAGAAGTCATAAAAGATGTACATTTTTTTGTGTAAAACTTTGTGTAGAGACACTGGCTGAATGTCCCTGTTCTTGAATAAGCTCCACCATTCTGGTGAGCAGGCTTGTGGTTTGAAGATAGTGTCTGATATATTTTCTTACACAGAGAGGGAAAGTATGGGCATGCAGCGTGCTTTGGTCTACAACCCGGCTGTCTCCTGTCTGATGGCAGCAGATTGATGTCTGTAGCTGCTCTGGTCACCAACTTCACAAAGCCAGCATCAGATCATCCCTCGTTACTGCGACATGATGAAGTGAAGACTTACTTCCATGAATTTGGTCACGTAATGCATCAGATATGTGCACAGGTTTGTGATGTTTCTATTCCAGTGTAAGACTTATTTCTTTCTCCACTGTCTCAAAGCAAGGTATAGTTCAGTTTTGGTGGTTTCTAATTTTAATAAAGCACATATGCAGAGTTCTGGTTATTTTTTTGAAGCATCAGGTTGGTTTTTGTTCTAATATTATTTAAAACTGAAACAATAAATATACCTTCTTACATAACATTACCTTCTTAAATAACGTTTTTGTAGGAACATGTACTTTCACATTTGCATCATGCAGGAGTCTATTCACTCATCACAGGTACAGGTAAAGTGAAGAAGATGCTCAGTTGTGGCTTTGTTCAGACAGCTTTTTATTACTTCTAGTTTTGTAGAAGTATGGTATTAGAAACCAGATATTAGAGACAAAAAAAGGTTGCTATACCTAAGAATGAAAATAATTTCTGAAGCTAAATGACCACCAGCATTTTGGCATTTAGTTGAGACCTATCACTCTTGACATCACAAGCATAAAACAAGTCTTGCCTAAGCTATTTTATTTTTCCCTATCTGACAGGTTAGGTGTATTGCAGTGACCAGAAAGAACTGAAGGTAGTTTCAGATTTTCCATCAAGGTACCAATAAAGTTGTAAAATTTCTGTTTTCATTTTTACTTACATGTAAAATTGATACTGCCAGATGATAAATTTATTATTAGCCTTATTAAAATGCTATATGACAGAAGGAGATGGTGTCAGTATTCATGCACCAAAAATTCACATAGTTATCTACAAATTCAGATTTTGTGTAGCACTTCCTTCATCTTTTATATAAACAAATACAAAATAATAAAGTCAAGGAAAACTGACCCACATTCGATTTTAATTCTTGATCATGATCCTGGAGACTGGGACTGTAGAATAAAGAAAGAACAATTTTATCACAGAAATCTACATATTAAATCCAGAGTTAATAAGTGGGTAGATTTGCTTAGATATTTTTTAATAATCTTAAACGTAAAAATATTATTTTATCATCTTCACCCTGTGATAGGCGTTTCTGATACCAAAACCTGAGGAATAAAACCTAGGCAATATAGAAAGTGTTTGTAAAAAACGCATTTGGCATTGGTATAAAACAGTACAAAAATGACTGCAGCATTTTGACAGCAAGTGAGGATATGCCTTGGTGTTTTGGAGTCCTTTCTGGGCAGCCGAAGCCAACAATTCCAATGCACATGAACTTCTGTTGCTCTGGAATTGCACACATCAGAGAGGCCTGCTTTCCAGTTGTCTCTCACAAAATGCTCTGGCGTTTTCTGTGCACCCAGCTGCCCTGCTCACCTCTCCTGTATTGTGTGTAAATAGCTATTTGCATGTGTGCAAACTTGCTAGTCCCACATGAGAACATCCTGTCCTCTGGAATTCATGTGTGTGAAGCATTGTCTTGTTTCATATGATGATTTCTTTAAGCATGTTAAGACTTGACAGTTAAATGCTGTGCAAGGATGAGACTGGGAGGGATTTGTTAGCTGCTGGTAAAAGTGATACTTTATGTGATATACTGGAAAAGTGAGATATACTGTTGGAGAGTGAGATCAGGGCAGGGAGGTAATTTGTTCGTTTTGTTCAGGAAGGAGAGCTCTTGAAGTAACTTGTACCAAATGTCTTTATGGTTTTTGTTTGTGTGGTGCACTTGGGTATGGATAAATGAAGATACCTGAAGGCCACTTGCTTTTTACTCTAGCCACTTCTATCACAATTTCTTCCCTGAAGAAATGCTTCCTAGCTTTTCTTCAGAGCTGTTATTCAGCAAGGACAGTAAGAAGGGCCAGCCTACAACTATGGATGTGAACAGCCTGCAAGAGTAGATGAAAGTTTTACTCCCTTTGTGTTGTTCTTCTGAAGACGTGAGAGGAAGACATATGTGACACAAATGTCACTTCAAGGTTATGTCCTGTATTATACATGCTTTTTTTGGTAACCCTGCAAAAAAATAAGTTCAAAACCCTGGAATCCTGTAAAGATCTATTTTCCTGTGGAGGATGGACTGTAAGAATATCAACACATCCTAGAGAAGACAATTGAGAATTCTTTTTCTTTAGAACTTAAAATGTTTTGTTAGTATGTTGCTGAGAAGGGAAAAAAAAAATTGGGCTGGCAAGAGGAGGTAGACTTATTACATAAAACAAGGGTGGAGTGATGGTAAGAAAATTCTTCAGAAGGATCTGGGGAGGCTGGATCATGGCTGAGGCCAATGGTGTGAGGTTCAACAAGGCCAGTGCTGGGTCCTGCCCCTGAGTCACAACAACCCCAGGCAGTGCCACAGGCTGGCACAGAGTGGCTGGAAAGGACCTGGGGGTGCTGGTGACAGTGACTGACCATGAGCCAGGGTGTGCCCAGGTGGCCAAGAAGGCCAATGGCATCCTGGGCTGGATCAGCAATAGTGTGGCCAGCAGGAGCAGGCAGGGATTGTCCCCCTGTGCTGGGCACTGCTGAGGCCACACCTCGAGTGCTGTGTCCAGTTCTGGGCCCTCCCTGCAAGAAAGACCCTGAGGGGCTGGAGTGAGTGCAGAGAAGGGAACGGAGCTGGGGCAGGGTCTGGAGCAGAAGTCCTGGGAGGAGTGGCTGAGGGAGCTCAGGGTATTTAGCATGGAGAAAAGAAAGATCGGGGGGACTATTGCTCTTTACAACTGCCTGAAAAGAGGTTGTTGCCAGATGGGGGCCAGCTTCTTCTTCCAGGAAATCAATGACAGTTCAAGAGGAAATGGCTCAAGTTGCATCTGGGAAGGTTTAGATTAGCTATTAGGAAATTTTTTTTCTCTGAAAATCTTTGAAATGGCCTAGGGAAATGGTGGAGTCAACATCCCTGGAAGCATTAAAAAAATGTGTGGATATGATACTTGAGGACATAGGTTAAGAGCTTAATGGTGAACATGGTGGTGATGCTGTATTGGTGGTTGTACTTCATAATCTTAAAAGTGTTTTCCACCTTTTATGATGATTCTATGAGAGACCAAATAATTTCTGTGTATTTGAATAACTACCTTTCAGACATGACTTCTTAGAAACATTTGGATTTGGAGTATATTTTAATGAAGATTCTTTACTGTACTTTTCTTCAAAATTGGTATTGGGAGAGCTTCTTAAAGATGAAGTTATTGCTGATAATAAAATTTTTTAAAAGTTCTAATGTGCTTGAAGAAAGATTCTTTTATCAACGTATCCGATTTGAAAATTTTTCATGGATAAGGTTGCTAGGATTTATTTATTTCAGTCCTTCTATTACAGGTTTAAAAAATAGTGCTATATGTTAACCACATATGTTAAAAATTATGACAAATATGGCAAAGCTTAATAAAGTAAAGTTAAAAAGAAAAGTTATGTAAAAATAAAAAAGTTAAGTAAAAATAAAGTTAAGTAAAGTCTGTGAATCAGTGTGGTAGACTGCAATACAATAAACTTTTAAAAGTGCATAGTTAGAGTTTATTATTTTACTTTGGGGTAATACAACAAAAATCTATAGTAATTTACAAATGGTATAATTGACAGCATGAAAACGTTTGTATTGTGTTATAACCTAAAAGGTAAAAATCAATAATACGAAAAAATTGAAGTACTGTTCTAAGTAGATAATGCAGTATATAACTGCTGAGTACTCTACTTTATTCCTTGATAATAGTCTTATGTCTGATTTTTTCCTCCTTTCTTTAAATTTAATTTTAAAGTTATTACTATTATTTTATTATTGATCTGTTCAAATTATTCCTTTTCCTGTGATTTAAACTTTTGACATCTGAAATGTTACATTCTGCTAAAAATCTTGGCTTCTATTTTAATTTAATTCAATGGCTTTTTATTTTCTAGACTGATTTTGCAAGGTTTAGTGGAACTAATGTAGAAACAGATTTTGTGGAGGTACCTTCACAAATGTTTGAGAACTGGGTGTGGGAAAAAGAGCCACTACAGCAGATGTCAAGACATTATCAAGATGCAACCCATGTTGGAGACACTCTCCTGGAGAAACTTGCTGCCTCTAGACTTGCTAATACAGGTATCACTGTCTTTTCTCCCCACAGTATATGTATAAAAGTATATAATTTTAAAAGCTGACAAACATAACAGCCCTATTAAATTTCTTGCATCTGTATACTTACCCCTGTCTTTCTGGGTTTAATTGTATGGGTACCCCACTAAAAAAGGCTATGGTGACACATAGAACTCTTTGCAGGAGCACTAGCAGCTCTGATTTTTCTAGGCCACCTACAGGACTAAAATACCTCTCCTCTCCATGTAAATTTTTTACCTATAAGCTTTTTTCTTTTAAAATTGATGGTTGTGTGGTGGGCAGAGGAGGGTAATCTGATTTGGTCTGGTTTTTGGAGTGGTGTGGTTTTATGGAATGCATAATTTTATTATGTACTGCAGAACAGACACTGTGCAAGACACAGTATACCTTCATGTATTGTCTACATTTGATTTGCATGCAACACTTAGCAGATATGAAAGTTATTTGCAGATTTACTGAACAGACATAACATATCGCAGACAACATTGCTGTAGACCTTATACGTACCTCCAAACTAACATTATAATCTCACGTCATTACCTATCATGTCATTATTACTCTATCACTCTCACCTCTTTATTCTTGTAATCAGAGCTTCCAATTCGTGGTACCAATTCATCAGTAAGCTACTCCTGTTTATTTCATACTGCTTTCCTATCCTGAACAAGAAGTCTTTGTCCTTGTGGCTTGTACAGACTGTAGCTGAATAGGTATTTTGTCTGAGTAAAGGTTCATATATTGTCACTTCTTAAAAAAAGCTTTAATTAAAATTTGCTTTTAAAATATCTGCTTGATTTTAGTTTTGATCTAAGAGGAGAGTAATATTCAAGAAGAGGGAACTTAGCATGATAACTCCTTTATTAAAACCATGCTTCTCAACTCTTTGTAAGTGAAGTAATTCAGATGGAAATGATGCAACTCCACAATGCTAATAATTTAGTATCCATATTGAGATCTTTGAAGGAAAGAAGCAAATGAAACTCCAGCTATTTTTGTGCTGGTTAATTAAATGTTTTTTACCCAATTAGGCCTTCTAACCCTCCGTCAGATTGTTTTGAGCAAAGTAGACCAGGCACTGCATACAAAGCTGTCTGTTGACCCAGCAGATGAATATGCTAAATACTGTATGGAGATTCTAGGAGTTCCTGCCACCCCAGGTATGTCAGTATGAAGCTTTTAGACAGCGTGCCCAAATGGTTCAATTTAACATGCCTTTCTTTCTCAATAATGCTTGGCATGCAAAAAACAGAGTTGTTTATGGAATAATTTACTTTAGGAAGCTGAAATAATTATTTTGAAATTTAGGATGATCTTAATGATATCTTCTGAAGGAAGATTAAGGTAAATATAAAACTTAGCCTTTTGCAGGATATATATTGGAGTGACATGATGTGAAGTCCACTTTAAATGTTCTGTCACATCTGTGTTGGATGTACAAGTAGCCTAAAATGGGGAATTTATTTTCTTTTGTTTTCAGGAGATTATGTTCAAAAATTTGAGGCATACTCAGACCTTTTATGCTACATGTTTCAAAGTAGCTTATATAAATTCCTTATTAATTTATTGCTGAAGTACTGTATGCATCAAAGAAATGATTATTTTTTTTCAGTAACTTGATGTTAATCTGCTTTTCAAGGAACAAACATGCCAGCTACTTTTGGACATTTAGCAGGTGGTTATGATGGTCAATACTATGGATATCTGTGGAGTGAAGTGTTTTCCATGGATATCTTCTATAGCTGCTTTAAGCAAGAAGGAATAATGAATCCAAAGGTAGGTGATGAATATTTTTTGATGAATTCTTCTGTTGCACTTTGTCTCTGAAACCACATTTATTGCCATCATCCCTAAGTATAATGTCTCAAGTACTACTTCTGTACCTGTCGAGTTCAGATCAACAACAAAAAAGGTGTAAAAGTAACTTTAAGAAAACCATCGTAAAATTTCCAAGAGCACTTAGATTTTAATACAATTCTTACATCACCATATATTTTATACTGTAGTACTTTTGAGATGTTGTGTTGCCTTGTCTAATGCCTTCCTCTGTAATTTTAAACTGAAAAAACATTCCTCCAGTGCAAGAGCAGATGTATATTCATCTGCTGTGAAACCTGTATGATAGTGGTGCTCTGTTGATTCTACATTTCCATTACATTCTGTGTACCTCAACTATGTGGTCCTTTTATTTGGTTACTATTTTAAAAGCTGAATTTATTTTGAGCTTTCTCTCTCATAAAAGCATAATGTGAAAGTTTTTTTGTCTTCAGTTTAAATCCTGGATCCATTTTGAAGTCCAGATCATGAAGAGGTTCTAGATTTACTAGGTCTTTCTTCCCTAGCGTTATTCTCCAGCCTCTTCTGCCTCCAGCAGAAAAAAAGGATGATTAGTGTGGTTAGTAGCCAATTTTAGCAGTGTTTTTCAGAGATTATAGTATTATGCTTGAATTGAGGTGCTGCAGATGAGATAGATGAGTTCTATCATGGGAAAGACCTTTTGGGTGTCCTGGTCCCAAATCAAATCCAAGATGGATCCCGGTCATGAATCTTTACACTTTCATAAGTCTTGGTTCATCTTCATCAATTGGGGTCAATTATCTAAGCACAGCCCCAGGCTATGAAGTCTCAGCCCTCTGGCTTGCCCCCTTCCCTTAGCCATTGTTTCTGCTTTTTGGGTAATGGTTGTCCTTGATTCTCTAGCTAGGAAGGGATTGTTTTGTCTAACCACCCTGTGAAGAGAACTTACTAACACCTAATACAAAGTTTCAGAGTTGCACACTAAGCAGCAGAGGTTCTGAAAAATATAGAAGCTAAAACCTAAGGCATCATTTTCACTGTAACACTTCATGTGAATCTGATATAACTTCAGGGATAGCTGTGGTGATTTTTTCTCTCCGTCTTCAATGCTATCTTTTCAAATTAGTTCTCTTTTAACCCAAATAAGTATGATAGCATCCCACAGAATGGGGCAAACAATTTTTTATAAACAAATACTAGATACCAGTATGTTTTTGTAGTTACTTGTACTTCATTATATCTAGATTTAGACTAGTCTTGAGAACAGCAGAAAAGAAAAGTGGTTCAAGTATTATGACTAGGCCGTATAGAAATTTGGCTTACTTCTTCCTTTTTGAATTAAACGTCTCCTGTTTTGAGCAACAGTTATACAACCTAATTTCAGAGACTGAATGTATTAAAATACTTCCACAAACAATTAACTGTAACTTAATTGGTAGCCAAATTCCTCAATTCTTGCGCATTATCTGAACTAACCACTTGTCTCCCTAGAAGTGAGCAGTATTCTGGCTGTGAAAGGATAACAACAAAGATTCAAGTCTACTCAAAAAATACTTATAAACTACAAGGAACAGTATATTAATTTGCTGCTGTTGTTCAGCAGACTAACAAAAATAGTGAAATGTGACCAACACTTTAGTGATTGTTTTTAACACATTTTTGTTTTGGTTTGGTTTTTTTTTTTAGACTTTTCCAGCTGTAATTCGGATAATGCAAATGGTAGTTCAATTAAGTCGTGGAAATCAAAGACTTAAAAACATCTTTGCTTATTTTTACAGTATAGTCATATCTTAGTTTGAAAGACAGGTGTCCACCAAGGAAGGCAGGAACCTCCCTTGCAATTGAGGATATGACCCCCTTCCCTCCAAATTATTGTAAATTTGAAACTAAGGTGCTTTCAGGCAAAGAAATGGAGGAAGGAATAACAGTTCCTTACTGGTATGTGTGTGTATAACGAGGCAGACAAACAACAACAACCACCAAAACCCCGGAAACCCCAACTGAGGCTCTCCCGCCTCCCTGCAGTTTAATCCATTGCCCTCGGTGCAGTTCCGGGCACGGCCAGCACGGGGCGCTGCTGCTGCCCGGGCAGGGCGGGGGCGGTGATTCCCCCGCGCCGGCAGGGGGCGCTGTGCGCTGGGCTCGGGCAGCACGCGGTGATGGCGGCTGGGCCCAGGCGGGAAGTGCGAGCAGCAGCTGGTCCCGATTTGCGGGCTCCTGCATAAAGATGGCCCGTACGGGGACATCTCACAAAAAAAAAGAATTAATCAGACTTGCAGTGCAGGGAAACCGCAGCAGACTGGGGTGTCAGAGTGTAACACACAGCAGAGGGTCCAGGGAGAGCCGGTCCCAATGTTTCGGCACCACACACACCGGTTCTGAGCTCCGAGCGGTCAGGCAGCAGGGGAAACGGGAAAGAGCTCTATCTGAACCCGAACCCAAAACCAGACTGACCAAAAGTCCACCCCCAAACCTCCAGGCCCCCCTCACCTTTTCACTCTGTTGTCAGAAATAGCCCCAGCCAGGGCCATTTCAATGGAATGTTGTGACACGAAGCTCCATCTTTTGTTTTCTTGAGTACTGGTGGTTATTATTTCCTAGCAACCTATGGGACAAAATTCCATGAGAGAAAGAAACAAAAGGAAAAATCCTAACCCCCAACAAGTCATGAGGAAGCAATGTGGTCTTGTTGTGTGGGGGAAATGTCTATGTGTATATGCACTGACTAGAAGGAAGAACATTCTCTTCTTCAGTATCAGAAGCATTTGGGACATGTGCATGCAAAATAGCATTTTCTCATTTGTAGTCATGTCTCAGAAGCCCAGAATTCTCAAGATACATACGTTCACTAAAATACAATTTCTTGTTAAGAAATTCCTCATTACTTGTTTTCTCAGAAATATCATTAATTTTTTTAAAGGAATCCATTCTTTCTGAAGCAATAATGTTTCTTCCTGAAATTAAGACCTAAGTCTCATTTTCTCTAAGATAATTTAATAGGTGGGTTAGATGTGTTGGTATGTATGATATGTACCATGTGTATTATATGAGCGTAAGTGCCACACTATTCCACAATGCTGTACCTATCTTTTATCTCTGAAGTATTGTTAATCTCTGTTTGGATAATAGAGACTAAAGAAAGAGAAATCATCAGTTAGAGAAAGGATGTTGGGTTCCCTCTCCCTGCCTGTCAGTCACAGCGGTAATCCTTCACTGAAGATTTTGAGGAGGTTGTGTGTTTATGCTTCATACAATGTCTTCAGACAAGTTGTGATTGTACCTGCAAAACCAGAGTAAAACCACAAGAAAAATAAATTCTTTAGAACTGGTCAAATTTCTGCTCTCTTGAGGTCTTCTGGCAGATCTAAATTATACTTGTGATATATCCTGGTATATCGTAATTTGGTATTAGGAAAATCTGGAAGGAGGAAAGTTGTTTTATCCTGAATAGATTTTTAAATATGCAACAAATATGGAAAAAGGGGCAATGGGCAAGATAAGAAATACTAACAGTCTGCTTTACCTTCTGTCAGGCTGGGATGAAATACAGAAACCTCATTTTGAAACCTGGAGGATCTTTGGATGGAATGGATATGCTACAAAATTTCTTGGAGCGTAAACCAAGCCAGAGAGCTTTCCTATTGAGTAAGGGATTATGTGTTCAGTAAAGTTCTGATTCTTTTGTAATGGCATATAAGTATGGAATGAGCTGGAAATGTCAGTGTATTTCACATTTTAACTATGTATCACTCTAGGGAAACTGGGTCATTTTTTGATGATTTTTTAAATTGTATAGATAAAAATGTGACTTTTAAAACAAAATTTCACAGGGCTACAAAATTCAATGCATCAGGGAAAAAATTCTGAGATGCGCAGAAGCTGAGGAATTTGGATGGTAATTCTTAAAAATTGTTATGAAATAATACTAATTAATACTAATCAATATGAGGAGTTAATGCCATGTTTCTCTTTTAAGAGATGCACTTAAATTGTGTCTTGTGAATTAATTTTAAAACTGAAGGGGATAAAAAGAATACAACCAGCAATAAATGAAACAGATTCATTCTTATTCTCTATTGTATTGATAGCTTACCAGTGTCTCTGATGGATAGGAAGTGTGTTTGATTTTGTCATTGTTTTAATTCAGTCCAGCTACCTGATAAATTTCAAGACTGAGAAGCTGCCCCAGATACCTCTGCAGCAGAGATGTTTGTGTGATACTTTTAGACCTAATTCTGATACATGTTAAATTTTTGTACCATTTATATACTTACATAGTATAATTAAAAAGGGAAAAATCAGCCAAAATGTGTGACTTTTTAGTTATTCCACCATTCTTTCTGTTGATGACCATAAATCAGGTCTTTGTTTCTCAAATTATATCAACACTGGCATTGAAATACTGTACTTGAGCAATTATAATGGCTTCAGTTGGTTTCTTAAATATTTTGAGATACAAATAAGGAAGGAAGGAAATAAGATATAGCTGATGGGAATGATAAAAGCCAATTAAAAGTCTTCCTGTTCCTTTCCAGTGTGGCATGCAGAGATGTTACAAGAAAGTGCAATAGATTTAATGATTTCAGCTGTTGGAGTGTGAAAATAATGGAGGAATTTTCTGCAATGTTTTCTGCAAAATCGGGAAAAACTAGTCTTACAAGCCAACTCTACACCATCCAAATAAAGCTGCTAATCCAAGTGCACTTTTCTTGCTTTAGGTACCACGTCTTACTGTGGTTTTACTATTACAGTTTATTCACTAGCCAATACGTTTTAGACGTTTGAACCACAGTTGTAAACATGGTAGGGATCTGTAGTTTTTTGTTCAACAGTGAGATAAGAAAATATGCCTGGCCAACTCTAAAGACTCTTTTTTCAGCCAAAGAAAACTGGTGTCATTCAGTTTGGGTCAAAGCTGTCCATTTGTTTTAGGGGGAAAAAACCTGAAATTGTTCTCACAATTTGTGAGTGTTTCTCAAAGAGAGAAGCTTTCTTTTTTGCCTTCTTTTAATTTTAAAGTATTGAAACTGGGAAGTTAAAAATGAGCTTAATTAGTTTTTGAAATTGAAGATCTGAACGGACATATCTTTGAATTGCACCAGTTAGATGTGAGGAATCATAACTATTTGTAGCCAAAACAGATTAACTCTACAGTCTTACCAGACCACACAATTAAGTCAAATCTAACCCTTATAGTCAGTTACAATTTCAGGCCACAGTTCTGCTGGATCATGAAAAAGCAATACGTGGAAATCACATGCATGAGAACATCTTGAAAAGTATTCAACGTGGCCAGAATGGAAAGCTGAGAAAACTGATGGATACAAGATTATCCCAAAACCTATGAATTTTGCCTGGATTGATTTCCTTTACATTATTTTGCTTACAGTATTTTTCCCTTTTTTACATGTTTAAAATTCTTGTGATTCTGTCTTATCAACATGTTTTTTTCTTTCACACTGTAATGATAGCTCCGAATAATGAAAACATTGTAAAAAATATATAAGTGATACTTTTCCCAAATGAATCTTCAAATCTAAGCAATGGAACCTTTCTTAAGAAGCAAAATGTAGTTTTTATTGTAGTTTTTATTTTACAGTTGGTAGGCAAATTTCCACATGAGGGAGACCTTTCTCTGCATAAATCAGCAGTCTTGGATCAAGGTAGATAATTGTAAGCATAGTAATTATAGACAAAAATATGTGGAGATTAAAAGTCATGTGGTGATTTGAAAGTTAGATTTAGAACAGTACTGATGGTAATTACAACAATTTAATTGACTTTTAATTTTTCTTACTCTTTAGCATGTGCGTTTTTGTGTTGTACAACGTTGAGTAGCCAAGATACTGAAGCATGGGAGAATGTCTGCTATTACTTGTGTGTGAAAATGCCTGCATGATTGTACAGTTACATTAGCAGCAAATGGATATCCATGTGTGTAGGGAGGAAAAAACTAAACCATATCGTAACCACAAGTGAAAGTGTTATGTTCTATATCTGTTCCAAAAGAATAGAATTTAATGTCATTTGTTTTTGTAGAAGCCAGTTCCTTCATCAGGCAGTAATTAGGTCGGATCAGCCTCTGGTTAGCACTACACTCAACACAGAAAGTTAATGGGTATGTTCTGAAGTGCTTATGAAAATCTTAATGGGGTAAGGTACCAAACTTGTCTGCTAAGCTTTATATTGGCTTCCTGGAGCCTTCTGAATTAAACTGGGGTTGGATTAAATTACTTACTATCTTCCAACTAAAACTTATTCTATGATTCTAAGAAATTGATGTTCACATTTTTATTCTAAAAAACAGATCTTGGAATGGAAAAGTAACCTGGGTAAAGACGTCTTTTCTGTTTCTGCACCTGTCTATAATAGGCATAAAACATTGAACAGGAAAAACTCTTTCTGACACTATTCTAAGGCTGTGACATGGAGTACCCCAATAAAACAGAGAATACTTCTGCTTTGCAGACATGAGCTGGCAACCTTGACACTTCCAGAAACAATCACATATATGAAACCATTCCAAAACATCTGACAAAGCCCAGCTTATTCTAGAGTTGATAGTCTTAGGCTTCCCCTGAATTAAATTTCAAAACTATGAAAGCCTGAGTTTATTCCAACCCAACTTTAAGTATTCACTGTAATAAATGAGGAAGTAATTTGTAGGTTTTGTCTGTAACAAACGGACACCTTTTAAAGTAAGTATTGTATCTTCTTGAAATTTCACTGTGTTTAGAATTATTATTTTCTTGTATTAGAAATTCAAATTGAACTTTGGCTTCACAACAAAAGCTTCACAGGAAAGGGAAAAGGTAAAATCAGAGATTCAGGAGAGGGTGTCTATCCACTTGCCACTAAGCAAGTAGATAACAGTGGCTTTCTCTCTCTGTTGCTTCACCATAAAGGTTAGAGTGGTTTGGGCATGTGGCTGGGTTACAAGATGGCTAAATGATGGCCTCAGCAGCCACTGCTGCCTGCTTGTCTGACGTAGGTCCAGCATGATGGCTCTTTCTGGATTGCCTACAAGCTATGTGGTAATTTTTACATAAATGGTAAAAACAGTCTGAGTAAGAGGTTTAAACTTTGTGAGATGTAGTGGCTATTAGTTGCTACTCTTCTCTCTGAAAAAATGAAACTATATCCAAATACTTTTGGAGGTAGTGCAAGGTAGTTAAATTGTGATTCCTGGAGGGATTTTCTGGAAGCATAACAGCTGTTTGCATGATAAATGATTACTAATAGGGGCTAGAGAGACTAGACATCAGCTGGTTGTGTGGTACCCAAGTCGGAGGAAAAGGAAGGAAAGCAGTTAGATGGAAGGATGAAGTGGAAGAAGGGTGTTTGACAATAGTTGTAGAAGAGTTGAAGTGGATGTCAGAGGCAGATAGCAGGAAAAGGACTAACTTGATGTATATTGATTTGTGAAAGGCTGGTTAAATGTTTTTCATTGTTTTATGAATTAGAAACAAGACATGCTTTTCTATGAATAAATTCTGTTCTTACTTGCAAGCCAAAGAACATGAAACTATGAACTATCTTGTTACTTGAGAACTTGACTTCTTCCTGACATCTGGGGATTAATATTTTTTTCACCACTATTTTCTTCGTTAATATCTTTTAAATAATGGATTTTCATGGTGGAAGTTTTTGGGGAAGTTCAGTTTGTGGGGCACGTGTTGGAAATCCTGTATAGCTAATCATCACTGGTCTGTGTAAAAAGTGCAGATGATACTAAAGATGTGGTCCCAAACAACCGTCAATCTATTTTAGACCTCATTAGGACAGATAAAGACAAATTAAGTAAACGAATTGGAAGTAAGTGGTTGCCTAGAAACCAAGAATCATGACCTAATTTTGTTCAGTATTGATTAACAGAGAACAGACTCAACCAATACTTGCTTGCTTTGTACTCGTGATGAATTGAAAAGGTTAAAAATCTCAATGTTAAGAGGATCAAGGAGTAAAATTATTGAGAAAAAAATTGTGAATGAGAAGTTGTATGTCTTTGAGATTCAATTGGCCAAAATCCCACAATTTCACAACTTAAAAATATTTGTGAAAAATTCTGAATAAGAACCAATCTGCTCACCAGTAAAAACAGCAATTAAAAATAAACAAAACAGAAGTGTGTAGTCAGAAGTAGGAAATAGTCATAAAATGAGGAATTTTAAAGTGTTAAAAATTATAAAGAAGACTAAGCAAAGCAAGGAAAAATGGATATGGAAAATGGAAAAGCATTGTAGCAAATAATATGTATAACAATGTGTTAAGAACAAATAAATACCACTTGTGTTACAGACCTTTCAGTGGATGGAAATGCTAATATGGCAAATGATAAATAACCAAGACAATTTTAAATTCAGTTCCTCTTCTGCATTTACAAAGAAGCAAGTGATGCAATCATGTCTTATGAGAACAATGGGGTACTTTCCAGTCTATTAAGTGAGGAGCACATTAAGCAATACCTACTAAGAATAATCTTTGTGGCATGAGTATGGTTGGATAACTTGTACCCTACAAACAGACAAGAATTAGCGGTGAGGAAGTTTTTCCCAGTGCTGTTAATTTTGGCATAACTTGGCATATGCCATTGTACTAAAACCCTGCTAATGAGTTATAGTCTTCAAAAACCAAATAGGTCACTATTGGTCACATAGTTTAAAATCCAACTTCAGTGAAAAAGCAGGAAGTCATTAATATGGTTCTGTTGCTGAAGAACAGTGAGTATAATTTATACAGTGCAAATGATTTTATGAAAAACAAGATTTTTCAGACAAGCCTGATGTAATCATTTATGACAATCACGAGCCTGTTGATTTATATATTTGGTTTAGTGCTGCATATTTTCATATAAAATAACACTATATGGTATCAATAGAGGATATACAAAATGGATTAAGAATTGTTGAGAGTACTTGTTGGCATAGAATTACCACTGAACAGGGTACAGTGGTCTGAGTGTTTCAGCATCCCACAGGACTATAAAAATTTAAAATAATAATATAGAATCACTGGTGACAGAATTTGCAAGGAATTGACCAAAAAAAACCAGTTACGATGAATTGTTTCGATTGTTTGAAAGCTCTTGGCATTCTGATGTTGTATTGATGGGCAAAGGAAGATGTAGCATCCTGTAGCAACCAAAATGTAGGTTAAAACTAAAGCTTGGAGGACTGTGTTCTGAAAATTCCTGACTTCTGAAAGTATCTAGAGGCTAGTTACAGTAGCCAGTCAATCAGAATTGTTAGGAGACTGTAGCAAGAAATGATTAGGCACCCTCATGATGGATGAACACAAAAATACTGTGTAAGAGCAAGTTACTTCTGTATAACATAGTAGAAAAATGGGCACATTGCACAGAAATTTGATGTCCTGATTTTTAACTGGGGTTAGTAAGCCTTGTTACTCCAAATAAACACAGGTGGTTCTAGATGTAGAATAAAGTTAATCTGTGGAACTCTTTGCCAAGGATATTATAGAGGTGGTTGTTTTAAATGTGTTCAAAAGAATGCTCAACACAATCCAGTCTTAGAAGATAAGCCATTGGAGGGTGTTTAAAATATAAAACCCTTTTCATCATTAGAAAAGACCTTGCAAAGTAGGGGGTGGAAGTAAGAAGAATATCCAAGATTTTAACATATATTATATGTATTATAGCCCTATTCACATTTCTTTTAGGCATCTGCTTGTAGCCACTGCTGGAGATAGGATACTGTGTCAAAGCAACCTGTTGCTTCATCTGGTCTGAAAATTGGAGAAAGAGCAGAAGATTACTTTTAGTTTATAGGTATCACCATTACATATTAAAGACTCCTGTATGCCTTGAGAGCAAGAGAAGTTAGATAGAAATAGATTCCGTTTAATCAATAGAAAGATAACGTGATGTTTGGGTTGAAATGCAGTTCATCTGGTTTTTTAGGAGAAAAGGTAAGGGGTGTGATACTTAGGTAACATAAATTTAGTGTACAAGTATAAGCTTGATGTGGTCAAAAATTATGTGTATGATTTTATGTATGTAGAGGTATGATCATATGTATGTAGAGGTATGATCTGTAAAGAACAAAAAACAAGCAAACCCCACCTTCAGTTTTTACAGAAGACTAAATGGTGATCACTGAGAAAACAAAGAGAACTGGCTAAAGAATTCCAAGATTCATCATTTTCATTAGGGGGAAAAAGTTTTTTTGCATACCAGAGAAAAATCTAATTAGTTCAATCATATAACTGTCTCTTAAAGACTTTCTCCTGGACAGAAGGAGATTTGCTATGAAACCATTCATAGACTTCAAGGCAGAAAAGTCAGTCTCAGCTGTACCTGGGTTCTTCAAAAGCATGTCTAAAAGCCTGAGCATTGTAAATTCTCAAATTGTAACAAGTGCTCAGGCTGGAATGGCAGGAGTTACGTTTACTAATCATGTATTATCTTCTTAATGGGTAAATACCCACTAAGAACTACAAGGGCATTGTCAGGATGTGCAGAGGTTTGGTTTAAATGGCAGAAGCTCAGCTTTAATTGAAATTGGCCAGACATGTCGAAACTACAAGCAAGGTTCAAGTTACTTCTTCAGGTACATAAACAGCAAGCAGAAACAGAAAAAGAAAAAAAAACCCAAAACTGGCCTGCTATTAAACAAGAGAGGTGAATCAGTCACCAACAGCTCTGAAAAGGTAGAGGTTCTCAACAATTTCTTCACCTCTGCGCTTACCAGTACTGCTGGGCCCCAAGGGTCAGGAACAAAAACCCAGGCTGATGCAAACACAGATCTGCTGTCAGTGAAGGCAGAGTTGATGTGTGAGTTGTTGCTGGAGCTTGACCCCTGTGACTCGAGGGGCTCTGATGATATCCCCCCAAGGGGTCAAGACAGGTGGATCATGTCATTGTGAGGCCACTCTCCATAATCTTTGAGAAGTCGTGATCAAAGAATATCCCAGAAGACTGGCAGAAAGCTCATGTCATCCCCACCTACAAGAAGAGCTTAAAGGAGGAACCAGGAAAATATGGAGCCATCCATCTTACTTCAGTCCCTGGGAAAGTTGAGGAATAAATCCTTCTGGGGGCTATCACGTGTCAGGTGAAGCACCTGACTGGGAAAAGCCAGCATGGATTCTCCAAGGGAAAATTTGACAAGCCCAGTTGCTTTCTACAGCACAGTACCCTGTTTAGTTGCTGTTGGGTGAGTGGTGGACATTGCTTGGCCGGATTTCTCCAAGACTCTCAGAGTTGCTTCCCACAGCCTCCTCCTGGAGAAGCTCTTGTGTTATGGGCTGGACGAAGGGTCTGTAGTGGGGGTGGGCACCTGGCTGAGCCAGTGGAGTGGTCAATCCCTGCTCTTCAAACCGACAGCCTGGCACTAGGGGCGTCCCCTGGGATTGATACTGGGCCCAGCACTGTTTATTTTCCAAAATGATCTAGAAGATGGGATCAAGTGTATCCTAGTGAAATTTTGCAATAGTAGCAAACTGTGTGGGGAAGTGGACACTTGGGAATGGAGATCCACCCTGCAGAAAGATCTGGATAAGCTGGAATAGCGGGCTAACGAGAACAACGAAGTTCAGCGAGGACAAGTGTAGGGTTTTGTGCCTGGGAAAGCACAATGCAGGAGTGCAGCACAGGCTGGGATGTGCCCAGCTTGGGAGCAGCTCTGTGGGAAGGGGCCTGGCGCTCCTGGTGGGCTCAGCTCCGTCTGAGTGACCTGAGCGCTCCTGCAGCCCAGAAAGGGAGCAGATCCTGGGGGCTCCAACAAGGGCTTCCCCAGCAGGGATGAATTCCTTTCCCACCCCACACAGTGCTTGCCAGGCCACACCTGGAATAAATACCGTGTTCTGTTTTGGCCCCTGGTGCACAGCACCGGTGTGGACAGGCTGGAGAGGGTCTGGAGCAGAGCCACAGAGGCAATCCCAGGGCTGGGAAGCCTGGAACGAGTGGAATGGCTGAGGGAACTGGGTTTGTTCAGCCTTGAGGGCCTTGAAGGATTGAGGGAGACTTCATCCCCATGTTACAGTCTTTAAAGCTACAGAGAAAATGGAGGTTTACAAGGAATCTCATGGGAAGGAGGAGGGGTAATGGGTAGAAGTTAGTCCTGGAGACATTCCAGTTAGACACAAGAGGAAAATTTTTCTCAATGATAACAATTGGCAGTTGGAATATCTCCTCAGGTAAGTGTGGATTCTGCAGCTTTGGACACTTTTAAGCTGGACGTAGTGCTGGGTTGGCTTGGCTAGATCACATTTTTGCAAAATAATGTTGGACCAGATGATCCTTGATCACCTTCCAGTCTGGTATTATATGATTCTTAAGTATCTTGAAATAAGAAGATAACTGACAAGGATCCAAGACACAGATTGTTTCTGTCGCTGTTTCTTCTTAGTTTGGAATAGGTGACAGGGTAGTTTTGTGTTTTCAATTTTTTTTTGTTTCTGCTGTTCCACACTTGAAGCAGAGACTGCAACTAACTATCTCAAAACCAAGAGGAAAAGAGACAATTCAAGCTGCTTTGACTGCTTTCTGGGCTGGAGGAACCTCAGAGAGTAGAAATACTGCTTGCCTGATACATGTATTTCGTTAATTTGAGCTCAGTTCTCAAACTCAGCACGTTGTTTGGTAAGCTGCACAGGTGTGATTCCTTAGGCCACTGTAGAATGCTTTTCGAAATAAATCCCTGATATGTATGTAAGAGTAGCATTTGTTTAGTTATCAGTAAAGTTCCTAAAATACTAAAAATTATTATTGAAACATTTTTATTAGTGTTGCTAGCCCACACCTGTAACAAAAATCGTGCTTCTCTAGATTACTTACTCATGATGACAAAGGTGTTTCATTTGGTGATACAGTTTTCCCGTACAACTTTAATTAAAGTAGAAAGTGGCATTAGAAGTATAAAAATACTGCTGACTTCATTAAAAAGAACTTTCCGTTTGTTCAGAAGCGCTATATTAGGAACATAGAATTTAACATAAAAATAAATGATTAATTCAGGCATCAGCAGAATTGGCAATCTCAGAAGCAAAACTTCAGATTCAGGAGAATAAATCTCTCAATCATTTCCACTGCTGAATCTCACTAAGGATTTATCCCAGAGCTTAGTAGCTAACTTGTATGATATTACCTAATTTTGAGGCATTACTTACTTTATATTGGCTTTTTGTCTTCTTATACATGCTAGGTATCCTCAGAGGAGAGATTTTGGCTAAGGAAGGTTATTCCATTTGTTTTATAAAACAAAACTCTATTTATTAAATATTGCTGTATGTCATGAAATAAAAAAACAAGGTATCTTAGAAAATAAGATACTTAATTTTCTTTCACAGACTTAATGAAGCATTACCTTCATTTTAAAGAAAGTAAAGATAATATAATTTTGTTCTTGATATTTAATTAGATTTGGCTGTTACATGGTTTTATCAATAACTGGATGGTACCATGAGTTCAGACTAGTAATTTCTGAAGCAGATCTGAGTGTTTGAAAACTTTCTGTACGTCACTTGAAAACTGATACCTCAGTGTAAGCAACAGCACACCTTGGAATAATACATGATTTTTGGATATATCTTTAATGCATAATAATATTTCTGTGTCACTTTTAATCAGATTGTATTAGGTCCTGTATTGCAAATACAGGTTGAGTGTGAAGATTACCAGTTCCCTTCCTTCTTTTCTTAAGTCCTGGTTATGTCTTCTGCAATTTCACCTCTGTGAACCCTCTGTGCTTTGTTGTGGCTACTTTTACCTTGAAATGTTTTATGTTTGTAAGTGTTTCTTTAATGACAAAAAATGAAGAAATGAATCTAAACAACCACTTGATTTTTCCTCAAGCACAAAGTATAATTCCTATATGTGTAATCTGAGTTTATTAACAGCATTTTATAACTATAATTTTGCAAAATTAAATATAGACCTCAGGGTTTGTTGTTTCAAATTATTTAGTTATTTAAGTTAACTTTTCAGAGAATAAGGAGCTACTGAGCTCAATGAGAGCCATTGTTGAAGGAGCTGAAAAATCTATGGTACTATGGTAACCTACCTAACAGCTAAAAATTTTTGTCCTCCTCTTCCTGACCATTTTTTGTCTAAAGCATTTTACAGAATAACAGATACAGAATTTCAGGATAACAAGGATAAGAACATTCCCCTCTACATATAAAAAACTGAGACCTACAGAAGGTATTTTGGCAATTATTAAACAGTCTTAGGGGTTTGAAAATGTAAATGTGGATTCCTATCTCCGTATACTGTAGTTATTGCAGATTATATCATCTCCTCTTTATTTAGAGAAGCAATATTTAAGTGTCATAAATAATTTCATTTTGAGGGGAAAAAAAGGAATAATGTTCAGCCAGAAAAGCAGAAGATTCTTCGGGATGATTAGAGGAGATTTGAATATGAATAGGGAGAGATCAGTAAAGTGATGATAAAATTTCTGTTCATGGGAAGAACTTTATAGGTATAACTCTTTACCAGAAAACACAAATATGAATGCATTTTTTATTATATGCACAATAATGTCAAACTAAGGGTCAGTATCTCATATCTGTCATACAAAGAGGCATATAAAGTACTAGAGCAATTTTCATATGGCAAAAGCAACAATATTCAAGGGGTTTTTGCTGTCCCTTGCAATTTAAATGACCAAAATGCACAAAAGGAATTACTATGAAAACAATTATTTTACATGCTCTCTCAACACACACCAACATATGTTCAAGTCCAATGCTCTGATGATTAAAGATTAAAAGTAAAATAAATTCTACCTCTTTTCTAATTCTTTACTTTTGTCACTGAATTTTCTTATAACAAAGAAGGTAATGAGCTTAGGTGAATATAAGAGCTTAGGTGAAGTGTGTGGCCCCCCTTTGCTGAGCATTTCAGTCAGTAATGCCATTAGTTTCACTGATCTTAGGAGCTGGTGCTGTTGGGGCTGCGAGGGACTAGATTGTCAGTCTTGGGCAGAAAAGGAGAGAAGTCCCTGATTTCACAGGGACACAATTATTTACCTACACTAGGAAACAAAGGGTGCAAAATACATTTTGGTTTTAATTATACATGCACAGTCCACTGAGACTTTATTTCTACTAAAGGAAATAAGGGATACTGTCTAGATAATCTTTTCTACCACACAGAGTTATGTGCATCAACTTACTGTAACTCATGATCTACGGTTTGTGTCTTAGGTTTAAGAACTAGAAAAATTGTTCCGTTTGTTCCCTTGCAGATTGTTTCTTCTGCAATAATAACAGACAATTCCCTCCTCAGTTGCTGCCAGGAAATTCACCACTGAGGGCACAAGAGGGACAAGCTGCACTTCCACAGTTCTGGTTTATCTTGCTGTAGCCTGAGCAGGTTAGCCACTGTTATTATAGGCTGCCCAACTTCAGCTCTGTGATTGTGGCCTGAAGGGATAAAATGGCTCATTTGCTATAGATCCTACCCTGAGCTGTGTGAGGTTAAAGCATTCCAGGGGGATTTCAGAGATTTTCGGCTATATATCTGCAGCAAGTTTTTACCAAACTGCATATTCTTAGAGGTATATGATCAGGGTAAATCTATCTTCATGAGAACAGCTGAAAGGACATTTCAAAACAAAATTTTTCTCTTCTATGTTTCAATCTTACTCTAATGGATGGCTATCAGAAATCATTAATTATTGAAGTAATATGTATAATACTTTGCTTTGTTTTCAGAGCCAGCCAAAATAATTCAGCTGAAATTTTCCTCACCAAAATCAGCCTGGGCAATATATACAGCATGGAGAGCTTCAGCTCAAACTGTTACAGTTTGGCAAATTTAAAAGAAATTGGAGCAGGTTATTATAAAATAGGAATTGTTGGGCAACCTAAATTGCAGGCAGGTCTACAAGCCCAAACTATAGTTTACCACATGTAGAAAGTAACTTCTAAGTATAAGATGACAATTCATAAAAGTAGATAAGAGTTTCTTGGAATGGTTTATCAAACTTGGTATGGGCCAAAATGTTTTAATATTTTTAATTAGAGCTTTGGACGTCAATAGCATTTTTTTTTTCTTTAACATTTATTTAATCAGACTGAAATATTAGTGGAGATTTTTTTTTTTAATTGAGATTCTTACCGACATATTCCTTTACGTAAAAATAACATATTTTCTTACACAATGGTCAGATTTAGAATTTAGTTTTACTCTAACATGCATAAGATGTGTTTTCAGATGGCTTTTGGATGGAAATGAATTTTTAGCAGGGATTCACCAATCACAGGTCTACTAAAAGCCAGTGGAGCTTTGTTAAGGGAGCTTGTATTAACAGAATAATTGAACTCTGACGGCCACTAAATATTTAAATGTCTCCTACAGTAACTTTTTTGTAGCTTTAAAAAGAGAAAATATCCATCTGTTAGGAATAGATTTATTTCAGCCATCCTATTATTTAATCAATATGTGTTGTACACCTCTATGTTCTCATTTAGACCTGAAATATCATACTGTGGGAACAGTTGCAAAGGAAAAGCAAGGCAGTTATTTTAAACAATGGTATATTCAAAGATTGGCATCAAAGCCAGAATTGTCAGTTACTGGTGAGAACTACTGACAAGGCTGCTGATGCAAGTGGAATGGGCTAGATATCCATGTGGCTGCTTCTCTGTGCCTAACACTTGGAGATGTGGATAAAAGGATGTCAGGCTGACGTGCAAATGTAGATGTCACAGACTAGAAAAGAGCAAAGGGCAAGAGAATAACTTGTTAAATGATGACGTGTCTATGCTTCATTGGAAGATGTGTTGAAACTAAAAGTAAGATGACACTTATGTGGGTAGTAATTGTAGGTGTAAATAAGGTTACTGTAATCTTCAGGTTCAGCATTAATTCTTCCTTGATAATGAAATCTGACATATTTTAACTTTTGAAAGTGGAAGCATGAAAAGATATCACCAAGAAAATGAGCTAGAGTAAATGAAGTATTGGTAAGAAAACTGTTTGTATACGGGATGTAACTAACAGATTGAAGTTAAAAATATTTATTGCTATGGGACAATGGAGGAAGGGAATACAACTTGATTGAAACACTTGTTTTGTTTCCAGATATATTATAAGATCTTTAATCTTATTTATCCTAGTGTAATGTAATACATCTAAAAACCTTCTCCAGTTGTCCCAGGGACACTGAACCATAACAGTTCTGGATTGTCCAGTGTGATTAAAGAAAGGTAAAAATAGTTCTGTCCCTGCTGCCAAAACTCTTGCTGAGATTTATTGATGGAATTTGTGGTGCCAAGAATGCCATGCCAAGTGCTCTGCTGGAGGAAAGCAAGTGGCCTCACTTGAGTTGTTTTGTAGAATGGTTTCTCAGGTTGGTCACAGCACATAAAAAAAAATTCTGAAATATGTTTTTTTTCTTTGTTGGACTCCCTTAGTAATGTCTTTCTTCTACATATTTGTCTGATGGATGCATATTTTTCATTTCTTCTGCAGTTCTTGCTGTTTCATAGGATAGATAGTTACACTGTTAATTGAAGCAAAGTTGTATGCTTTATTTGGTGCATGAATCATGAATTTCCAGGGACTCTTTTATTCTAGGGCAAGCTCTATGACTTAGTTGTCCTGTTCTGTGTTATAAGAAGATTACAGTTTAATGATGTCTTTTCAAAAATCAGATTTTGGTTAACCTGTCATTTGGCACTGTGTTTTAGTACCACGAATATAGTTGCTATATAGATTATTTTTTTCAGACAGAAATGCTAAAATTATGAATAGTTACACTTCTGTATTACCATTGCATTACAAAGTATCACTGAAACTATGATTCTACCATGCTTCAGAAATGTGGAGATGTTAATAAGCAATTATGAAAGATTTCTGTTAGGTGCTCACGGTATAAATATTTCTTCATGATACTGACATGTGAGTACCTGTAAAATATGAGTGCTCCGCTCTGCTTTTCAGAATGTACACAATGACTTCCCAGATATATTTGAAGAGCCAGCTCACTTTTTCAGTGTAAGCAATAGTAATAGCCTTTCAGTCTGTTACACCATGTGCATGTGTTTGTGCTATGACTTGAGAAATTACCCTTGCAGTTTTTCCTGTTGGTTTGGCTGAACTAAACAATGCTCTGTTTGGAGTGAAGCAGGATAGCAGGTGCCAGAGGCATGATCCCACTCCTATTTTAGTCAGTAAGAATTTTACTACAGAACTGAGGCTGAATAAGGCCTTTTGTGTGAAAAAAAATTCAGTCCTGGTAAGTAGCTTCTTATCCTATAGTTAAGAAAACTCATAAAGATGCTGCATATCAGAAGTTATTTATAAATACAGGCTTTAATAATATGCAAGCCAGGCATGCAAATCTGGATTTTTTTCAAATCTGCATGAGAACATTTAAATCTGTGAGCTCCGACTTCCTATGCCTCAAACATCTCTGTAACAAAAGAAGGTAGCGTGTCCTGAACAGAATGCAATGCAAATACTACTGCACTTCCCAGTGTGCTAAATGGAATGTTTAATGGCCGTTTGGGCAATCCTGCAGCACTGTGCCATGTAG
The DNA here is from genome assembly GCA_037013685.1 of Acridotheres tristis. Lineage (NCBI taxonomy): Eukaryota > Metazoa > Chordata > Aves > Passeriformes > Sturnidae > Acridotheres > Acridotheres tristis. Next base: position 58,899,110 of record CM072919.1, on the reverse strand, counting down.
ACAGTCCTGACACAGGCACAGATCCCATAGGGAAAAGAAAGGAGGTGGTCATATAATTGAAGACTATATCTTAAAGCACAGTCACCAATGGGTGTAATTATGGTTGAACATAATTATGCACCTCCTAACCTTATGCACCTTAATTACAGCACCTCCTAACTCTGCATGCTTGCCTTGAAACTCAGTCTGGTGTAACTGTGCTGGCCCACGAAATGCACTGTGGTTGTATAAGCTGTGACCCTCTTACAGCTAAAGACAGTTACTTGACTAATGCAAGCATCAGTGGGTTTTCTCTATCTCTGTAAATTTTTAAAATTAGTTAGTGAAGAAATCTGGCAGTAGACTGTGAAGAAAGTAAAGCTGTTACTGAGGGCTTTGGATGCTTTGTTTTTCTGGGGAATGAGAGCTATTTGGGAGGGCTCTGGGTAGCAGCTGGGGAGCCTAGGAATCTTGGAAGCATCTTGAAGTGTCTAGAGCAAACAGCATGATTTTGGAAACTGTCCAAACTGTGTGTTGGAGCAAAACAGAGTGCCTAGCAGCTACAGTACCTCCTGACAGGGTCACATGCATGACAATTCCCTCCACATGGGTGATCTTCACCACTCTTGCCCGTATCTACCTCTCCTTCTGGGAAAAAGCCTGAATCTTGTCTGAAATGAACCATGATAAAATGTGTCACATGCACAAATGTCTCAAGGGTGCTCTATTGTAAAGAAGCTGTCCAGCCAGTTAGGTCTATGTAGTCATGAGGAAAGAAGAGAAGGGTTCCACCCACAGCAATGTTTTGCCCTTAATGGAAGAGCTTGGCCTAACTTCACACTCATTTGAAAGCGTTTAACAGCAGTAGGCAGGGAGATGGACTATGACAAATCCATCTGGATGATAGAATCTTTTGTCTCAGTGGTATTTTGCTGAAGAATAACAGCAACTTTGGAGCTCAGTGTCTTTACAAAAAACTGCTGCACTGAATAAGTAGGAAAAAATTACTTGACATCTTAAAAGGTCCTGAAAATCCAGATGCATTAGAAACAGCTGTACAACACATAGCTTAAAGCAACGCACTTCCCCCCACCCTGTACCCACCTATATTTAGCCAACAAAGTGAAAGTTTACTGTGCTACCTTACATCACTGTTGATGGGGATAGGAGGGACAAAGACAATTTATTTGCTCTGCTGTGTAGTGACCAGACTGTGCTTAAGTAACAAGGCACTCCAAAGGGAACAGATTGGGGGGCATGAACTCACCAACAAGAAGGACTTGCACAAAAGACATCCCCAGGGACACAGCTTCGTTTTACAGGTTCTATCTGGAGCTTGGCTCTGCTGCCCAGCCCTACCCAAAAGCAGCCTGAAAGACCATTATGGGATGAACAGAGGCAATTTTTTTTTTAATAACAAATATGTGTTTAGAGATTGTCAATATCCACTAGTAAGCCAATAAATCTACAAAATTTTGGTTACTATCTTGCCCTAACTTTCTTCAGGGTGTTCATCAGTTCCTTCTGAAAGTGTCTTTTTCTGCTAAATAACTACAGCCAAAAACTTTCAGGCTGTATCCAGCCAAATGTTAATGTTGTTAGAAGCAGTGATAATTATGCAAGGAGTCACTTCACTGGTCACTGAAGGTGAGTTCTGTATTCAATCTGAATACAAGCAGGCTATTGTGGAAGAAGTGAAGAAGCATAAAACTGTACCAAATTCCAAAATTCCCTTCTGACTCTCCATAGTTAAAAATGTTGCTGGAAATAGTAAGACACCTTTGAAGGCTTTTGCCATGTTGTAGAAACCGGTGCAGATCACAGTGTACTAACTAATGCACTCGCTGCCTGGATGAAAGACTTGTGCGCAGGGACTGGGTAGCACTGCTCTGACGAGCATTTCTTTGACTATGTATTTCGTTCAGACCGTTGCAGTGTAATAAGAAACACTGTATTTAGATTTTTCCACAAGTTTTCTTCCTCTCTATGATCTCAAATTTTGTTCCTATAATGACTTTTTTCCCTCCCCCTCTTCTACAAATTTCATTGAGCCATCTCTGGGAGCTTCTCTTCACGTTAGTGCCCTTTCTTTTGATGCTGAATTAATTAAGGATGAAACTGGAACAGTGACTCATAGCAAAGAAGCAGAGTTCCTTATTAGTAATAAGCAAAGAAGGCCACAGGAACCCACTGCTTCCCGGCTCCAACAATGCCTTCCTTTTGTGTATCATTCCTACATTGATTATGTTAACTGATGCCTCTTTAGACACTAATTGTTATATTGATGAGTCTGAATTGGATGGTTTCACTATTCGGGAGCTTTTGAGGATGCACAATCTCCAAAAAGGTGAAAGTGTTAATTATATTGGTAATTACTTTAAAGCTCTAATCCTACTTTCACCAGTGTCCATTCCCATGGTAACAGTAGCAGGTACCGCAGTATTCAGCCGAGCACCACTCACAGCTCTTGGCTATGTCAGCAGTGGCTGAGGTTGGAAGGACACTACAAATTGTGCATACAGATGTTCCAGGATTCCATAGATTTCTTTTCCACAGACCTAACTTAAAATACCAAAAAAAAAAAAAAAAAAAAAAAAAAGCTATGCCAAAATTTAGTTTCTTTTTTTATGAGTTATGTTGGCTTTTAAAAATCTTTGCTTTTACCCTTAGGTGAGCTGGCAGGTCTTCTAGAGGCTGGTCTGCAGCCAGAGTCCTCAGGGGAAATTCTGTCTGACTCAGCAACTGTCTTTTTTCCTGCAGCCTCCTGGGCTGGGAACAACAGCTTTGCCACTTCCTGACTCTTGGGCCTTGTCTACTAGGCAAATTCCAAGAAGGAAATTCCCACCAGTGCTTTGAGCGTGTCTGAAATTGTAAATGGACTGTATTTAGAATGGTTTATGTCACTGACTTAACAGTCAACATTAAACTTACTTAGGCTGCCATCAGCTACAGAAACTTCATAGATACTTCAGCTTTTAGTGTGCAATTGTGATGTTTTCCTGAATGTTTTAAATGCAAATTATTAACATTTTCTGTATGAAGTAACACAGATTCCAGGCTGTGGTAGTTGACAATTCACTGTGCTCAGCAAAGCCAAGCATGACATTTCTGTGCCCTAGAGTGAAAGTTCTGAAGTGATCTGAGTGGAGTTGTGAGCAAGAGAAAATAATAAAGTATCTTACTTTTTGCCTCAGTGAGCTTCAGAGCTCAAAACCAGCTCCAACAAAAGAACTTCAACAATGCTCTTTCAACAACTCACTTCAAGAGAGAGTGTTTGGCTTTACAGACAGGTTCCTCCACAGGGTTTTTAAAATTATAATTCAATAAGGATCATAAAGATTCTGTAGTACAAATTCCTTTCCAGTGATTCTGGAAGTATTAACATCCAGAAATATTTTTTTCCTGATACTAGCACTGGTACATTTTTAAAGAAAATTCTTTGTAAGATAATAGATTTCTTTTTATTTTAGCTAAATAAATTTTATTTAATTCTGCAATTCATACTAAATTTCACTTTTAAGCAAATCTGCTGTTTACAGTGAGATTATACCTATTCTGCTTCCTTAAATAAGAACAATAGGGAAATCAGAAATAATAATACGTGGTGCCTTAAGATTTAAGGAGGAACTGGATGGTCATAAATTTTGAAGATCAGGGCACTTATTTACTTCTATTCAAATATAGTACCTTAAATACTTGCGTTTGTTTTAGTTACTTCCTTTTTTTCTTGTCATAGCTTTTATGCCAAGAATCAGTTTTCTAATTTTACGTACCTGAAGTAAGTGAGAATTAATATTTGGGCATGTTTTATCTTCCCTAATTTCAAGCAAGGAAAGACTAATTTAAGTTCGTAAGACTTTTTCATGCTAAGAGATAACATCAGTTATACTGTTCTATACTTGGCAAATCCCTTAATGTGCTAGCAAAGAAAAAAATTCCAAGTGATGGATCTACCTGAAGAATGGAAAGGGAATGGAAAAAGAAAAGGAAAGGAAAAGTTGCTTTTCAGAAAAAAGTTTTTCATGGCTAGCAAACTTGAGAGCCAGGGAATGAAAAAGAATTGTTGGCATTGACATTCATATAGTGCTGCTGTTAGTTTACTGACAAGTGTCATGGTTACTAATCACAGCTAGTCCCTGTATTGGGGTGGTGGGCATGGTGGTGCTGGGTTCACAGTTGGACACTTTGAACCTTAGTGATTCTGTTTTCCTTGAGTCCTTCTAGGTACACAAACCAACCATGTTATTGAGTATCAGAATTTGATAGAGTGTTTACACAAAGGCAGCAGTGTGAGACATCTTGTGCCATCCTCTTGTCCTCATTTGGCTTATGATTATTTTAGATGTCCTCATACCTGGGGTTAAAGGCCCATCACACTTCTCCCGTGTTTTCTGTGTGGTTGCACATTAGCTACAAATTGCTTTGTCATATGCAACATGTCTGTGACAAATATTCCAGCTCCATAGGAACTGGAATAAAGCAGAGGAGGTATCTCATTATTTTGTCTCTGTCATAGTGCTTTAAAGACAATTTCTAGGAAGACAAACCTGGGAAAACCCATTCTTTGTAATCTCTGCCTCTGAGCAGACAGCTATACAGGCAGAGGAGTCTCCCAGGAAACTCAAGAGTTCTCTGCAGCTGTAAAATAAGCAGGCTAAATGAGAGCATATGATGTTGTTTTGCATCCTGGCAGAGAGATGGCTATCATCCTAATTGTTCTCATGGAGAAATTCAGTAGGTGAACTGGGGATAGAATACTCATAAATGTGTACAAATGAAATAGAAGAATTAAGGATGTTTAATTGCTTTCCACAGAAGTAACAATGATCTGAAACTGCAAAACTGAAAGAAAAGCTGTTCTATATATCCAATAGCATACTCTGCTCATCTTCAATTGTGTTCTGCAGAGCAGGCAAACAACTGGCATCTGGAGATGGAGAATCTAACATAGCAAGCCTGCAGATGGCTGGGTCAGAGGAAAGGATAGTTGATCTGGTTTGTTGGACACTTAAAATTTTCATGCAGAATATCTAATACTTTGACTACTTCATTCCAAGTGCCATTTATATTTGATAGTAAAACTCTTATAAAGCAGAACTAGAGGAGACAGACGGGAACGAGCAGGAGGGAGAGCAGAGAGTGTAAACAGCAAATATGGATGTGCTTTAGTGGAGAGGAAAACCTGGAGAGGGTGGGAGAAAGTAAACCTGTGTCGTTTGGACGTGATACAAATGGATCAGACTGGTACTTTGGAGAACAATTTCTTTATGCTGGCACTCATGTTTAAGTCCACTCTGCAGAAACAAAATGACAAATTCTCTCTGTTAGAATCCTGCTCCAGCTACGCTGCAGGTTGTTTCCCACTGAAACGTGCTTCCCATGTTTGAATTTGTCTTCATTTGTACCTTCAATAATGAGGCCTTGGGCTGTGCTGTGCTGACAACAAAGCCGTTCACCTGGGCTGCTCCTGACCTTGAGTTTGTCCCCATATACTCTTATTTATTCCCTTCATGTGTCCTTGGCTACGTGGCTTTTTGCACTTTTTAGGGGAAGCTATGCAACCACCTGTTCCTATTGGCAGGCTGAATTGGCAAAATGTTTCTGAAAGGCCTGAGGCTGACTTACAGGGAAGAAAACAACAAAACACAAGCATATTGTGCCCTTCACCGCCCCTGGGCAATGAAGCGCAGCATCAGAAGCTTTTGTAAGGCAGGTGGCATGCCAAAGTCCGTGCGGGAACTGTGCCAACCCTGGGAGTTTTGAATGGCTAAAGAAAACACCTATGATCACTTTTGCTGTTCTTCTGGTAAGCTATTACCATAATGTTTAGATGTCATGAGCCTGCAAGGGTAGAAACTTATCCGGTTTATCAAGCTGAACTGCCTTTTGAATGGATTTATCTCTTCTTGTTCCCCTGCCAAGTCTAAGCAGTTTGTGGTTTGCCTGGGGCCTTCAGCAGCAAGGAGAGGAGCAGCATGGCAGCTCCGTTGCTGGCCAACAGTTGTGGGGTCTCGCTTCTCAGATCCCAGAAGCAGAAGTTTCGGCTGTTTCAGTCCCCATGCTGCCAGTCACACTCCACTGGTCACTGCCACCAGAGAGCCCTGAGGACCGAGCACCGCTGCAGCCCTGCACTGGGCGGCCCAGCTGCACCTGACAGCCACATTTCCTGCGGCAGCTTAGCAGATATTGACACACAACCAACAACAGTTCAGTGACTTTGACAGGTTCCTCCCACACTGCAGCACCTATGATTTGTATTAAAATGGCGTACAAGTGCTGCAAATGCTAAACAAGGGAGGTTCCCTCTCACAGGTTGTGTACCATCCAAAACTGGAGGGGTTGCTGCACTCCTGGTACCCGTGGTCTGTGGCAGACCAGGATAGAATTCAGAGCTTCTAAATCCTAGATTAACGAATTAACAAGATTATCCTTTCACTCTGAAAACAAGATTGAGAAAGATATTTTGATAACACCCAAAACTAGTTACATTAAATTGCCTGAACTGTACAACATTTAGATTTTATGCTTAAGGGAAAAACCAACCTAACTCACAACTCTGGTGGTAAAGTATAAAAGTGCCACCTTGATCGCTCAGATACAGACACATGTCAGTTGCAAGGCTGTTTGAAAGTTATACTACTGACATGTCTTTTATTTTTAATAGCTCCTGTGACATTATGAATGCTTTCATAATGAAAATAACTTGTTCCATGAAAGAGCAGATGTCCTAGTACTTAAATACATGCTGCTGCCATGCCAAAGTCTTCTGCTTAATGGCATTAGAAGCAGCAGTTCGTCTTGATCAACAGCTCTGCTAACATTCTAGATGGCACAGAGAGTCAGAACAGGTGGATCTCCCATAAAAAAAGAGTTTTTATGGGCTAGGTTTTATATAATGTGCTGGGTGTGTGCAGTTCTGCAAAGCAACTTCCGGCATTGGGTACTTAGGCTTCTCTCCACATTTCTGTTATAAACTGACATTTATGATATGTCTATATGAAGAACTGTGTTACACCCAAGAAATATAGCTGTAGCCAGACCATTGTAATGAATTGTCTAAGGGCAAGAAAAAGTCACAGAAAAATCCTAAATTTATCATTGTCACAGAAATCTGTAAATCCAAAGGGGACTTCAGCTGATCTCTCACAAAAATCCAACCACACATTTTCCCTAGCTTCTCTTACAGCAGAGGTGGACTTCTTCTATTCCTTCCTCTTCACACCTTTTCCAACAGACCAATTCCCTCCTTCTTTACAATATAGGCACCTTCAGCCTCTGTGTTTTTTGGGGTCTGCTGAGGATGAAGAAACAGAGTGCCCCTCTGCAACCGGATTCTTGCAGGTGTAACAACATTGCAGCAGATACACCTGTGCATGTCTGTGGGTGGTGTGAGGATGCTCACAGGCCAGGCTGGATGGGGCCTTGAGCAACCTGATCCAGTGGGTGGCATCTCTACCCACAGCAGGGGAGTTGGAACTAGATAATCTTTCAGATCCCTCCCAACCCAAGCCATTTGATCATCCTATGATAAGGCCTGGTCTCCATTGGGCTCCTTCCCACACACTTTGGTCAAACCATGGCAGTACTTCAGTGCAATGACAGAGGTGTCAGGACATCCAGACTGCACCTCTTCTCATGGCAGAACATGGTGGATAGTCACTGGTAGCATTACACAGCAGTGTGCCTTCCTGGTTGCGTGGTGTCCATGAGGGGGACTTATATACCTACCAAGAGACTGAATGGCTGGATGTACACAATATTTGGTGGGAGTTATGAAGGTTTTTATAATGTCAGCTTTAAATTCAGTTCATACTGTGGAAGGCCATGCCTCCCTTCACTGTTCCACTTAAAAGGCTGCATAGTCCTGAAGCACTCAGGTGTCAGACTGCTTCATTTCAGCTCCAAACACCAGTTTTTGAGTACAATGATGGCTGTGCCCAGGAGCTGTCAGGGCTGCCTGGCATGGCCTTGAGAGAGAGAGGAGAAAAGATCATGTAATTGGAGAGGTGTTTGCTTGAAACTTGTGTGTTAGGAATATGAGCAGTGGAAAAACGGCCATTAACATGCTTGCAGAACTGGATCTGTCCTCCCATCAATATTTATCACAAACAGAAAGAATATCTGTGCTATCCACTAAAATAATAATAGTAACAACAACAACAAAATCAGAAAAATTAACAATAATACATCTTAGCTCAATTCCATGAGACTTTATTGCTTTATCATTTAATTTATTAGTATGATCTGCATTTCCAGCAAAACTGAGGCAGGCCATGATATTGAGGGAAAGCAGAGCTGTACCGATGGCAAATGGCCAACTCCCATGTTACTATATTCCCAAAGCAAGGAACTTCCACTTTCCCACTGACATCCATTTTCAGTTGTTTAAATACACATTTTAATTGTATTATTCCGTCAATTTTTCCTGACGTTTATGATTTGTATGAAATCCACTGTAAATCGGAAATACGCAATATCTAGACTGTCTTAGGAATGCTCATGCTCCAGGAAGAGATTTTATAGGTTTAGAAATCAGCAGATTGCTGTACACGTTGCACGGTCTGGCTGCAGCAGTGCAGCTGCGGGACATCAGCCTTCCCCTCGGGCTGTTTCACACCTCTGCCACTGCCTGTTGGCCAACAACAAGAGTGAATGTCACTGGTGTGCCGTGCTGCAGCCCACGCCTTGTCAGGGCCAAAGTGCAAACCTCGCAGCCTGGGTCAGGAGCAGGCAGCGTATGCCTGTGGCTTTTCCTTATCCTACGGGGCTGGAGGCACTGCCTGCGGCGCCACTGGGTCCATCCTGCCGGGACCCTGCTCCCACTCCGTCACAGGAGCACTGCTTACCCAGGGTACCAACAGCTTTGGGGTCAAGTGTCTCCTCTTGCCGCCACAATGCTCTGTGTCTGAAGTGTGTCTGCACTGGAGGATTGGAAAAGTTTCTCTTGTTTTTCCCTACAGGGTGTTTAAGTTTTGAAAAGTCAATCTGCAGAGAAAAGAGAATGCAGACTCTGCTACTGGAGCCAAGTCTTTGTGCTAAATTTTGTGATATAGCATCTATACCTTCAAAGTCTCACCTTATTTTGCTCATTAAAGAATTATTTGTATGGGGAGGCTTTGATTCTGCATGACTGGATAAACCGTTGGCATCTTTCCTTCTTTTCCAAACTACTGTTATATATGGAGTTGATACTGAATCTTAAATTACCCTACATACTCATCTGACAATTGTGTCTTGGCCTAAACATGCCTTAATGTCACTCTTTTTTTTTGCTTTCATTTCACTTATTAAATTCTTTTGCCTGGAAAATGCCACATGAACACTGGGGAGAAACACCTCAGTTATTTGAAAGATAAAAGTGGTTTGAAGTGGAAGATTTTTAGACCTGAACACATATGCCAGGGCCAAATTTCAGCAGGAATTTAATAATATACTATTTTAAACAATCAAATTGAAATTAGTTAATATACATTTCTGAAACTACTAGCACATGGATATACCAGCAGTTTTTCTAATAAAGATTGTTTAGCAACTAAGGTTAACAAGCAACAGGATAGGATTTTTACAAATAAGCTGAACCCTAAAAATATATATTTACTATCTTAACTTTGAAATATTTGCATCCTCCTGAGTGTTTTACAAGCAAAAAAAAATCAGTGGACCTAAGAGTTCCATGAACTTAGAGCCACTTCAGTTTGGACCATTTTAGTTGAATATTTAGACTACTCTGTTTATTTGATTTGCTGTTTGCTTATTAAATGCTCATTTTTAGTGCACCCCTTCCATAAGGTCTTTTTCTCCTCAAAAGCAACAAAATACACTAGTGACAGGTGTAATTGTAATATGGTTAGAACAGGGTTAATGATCCTGAGTGTTTGTCATTGTCTTTTGCTGTGACTCTGTGGTCTCTGCAAAGGTCTGCAATCTTTTTCTGTGTGGCTAAGTGAAGTATCATTGGTGGAGGTAGTGGTGGAAACAATACAATCCCACTTAGCAGAATTATTCCTTAAAGCATTTTCTAAAATAATGCATGAATAAATACTGTACAGGCATCAGATTTAGAACAGAACTGGGGTTATTTACTGTAATCATAAAACCTACTTTCCTGTGTCCTAAAGTTGGTTTTTTTTTAATCAGCCAAGATATCACATTACTTACAATTACAAAAAACTCCCAACCAAACAAAAAACTCTAAACCCCAAATAAACAAAACAAAAAAAAAAATCTCCTTACGTATTCTGGTTCCTTTCTTCAGCTGACCAAAAAACGAATTTTTGTTCTTATATTACCTAAGTTGTATTAGCATCGATGTTGTAGAGCTGTATTTTAGGTCATGTGAAAGAATTATCTTTTAATTTCTTCAAGTAAAATATTGCTTAAATGGTAGATGCATTCAGAAAAATACTTTACTGGACAAAATAGTACTGGTTCTTGGGTAAAAAAATTAAAAACAAATTGAAGGGAATTAAGTAATGTCATGGTATGACACTGGCCAAACACCAGGCATACATGAGAGTAGTTTGTTTACTTTCTCTGGCTACAGCTGGGCAGAGGAGAGGGAAAAAATATTAATGAAGAACTCATGAGTTGAGATAAGTATTGGGAGAAAAACACTCTAAGGGCAAAACAGATTCAAATTTAAAGGTATAAAGTGAATTTATTTTTAACAGAGTAAGAGGAGGATAATGAGAAGTAAAACAAGCCTTTAAATCACTTTTTCTCCCCAGCCCTTCCCTCTTTCCCACCAACAGTGCAGGGAGACAGGGCGTGGGGGTGTTGGTCAGTTCATCACTTGAGATGATCTTCCATTCGCTCAGGGAGAGGAGTCTTTTCTCTGCTGTGCCGTGGGGTCCCTCCCACGGGCAAAGTCTTCCCAAAACTGTTGTGGTGGGTCACAAGTCCACGGGGTGCAGTCCCCTAGGCTGCTCTGCTTTGGAAGCAAGGGCCTTCTCTCTCTCTCCGGAAGCAGGGCCCCTTTCTTTCTGTTCTGGTCTCCTGCTAGATCACAGCTTCGTGCTTTACAGGGGAACAGCCTGCTTCACCATGGCCTCGCCGTGGCCTGCAGGGGAATCTTGGCTGTGAGCTTGGAGCACCTTCTCCCCTTCTTTTTCCACTGACCTTGGTGTCACCATGTTCTTTTCCCTCACGTATCCTCACTTCCTCCTCTTCTCTGATTAGAAGAAAAATTGCTGCTCCTAGGTACCATTGCCATCAAGTTCTGCCAATGCAAAGATTGCTGCGGGATCTCTCAGTGCTGAGAAGTTCATCTCTGGATCTGTGTTGGGGAGTCTCTTGCTGTGTTTTCACTGCTGGCCGGGCAGCCCTGCCGTGGCTGCCGCTGTCGGAGGCCTCTCCTCGTGCGGGATGCCAGCATGGAGAAGCCACTGCTCCCCCCTGCCCTTGTGCCCACAGCACGGCCGGCTCGGGGCAAGCACGGCCGGCTCGGGGCAAGCACGGCCGGCTCGGGGCAGCCAGGCAGGCAGGGCTTGCCGCAGGCCACACCAAAATGGTGCCATCCATGGCGCTCCACCACCACTGCGAAAAAACTGTGTGTGCAAGCTGTTTTGATTTTCTTCCCAAATATGTCATCACAGAGGCATTACCACCCTCTCCAACTGGGCCAGCAGCACGTCCATCTTCAGAGCCATCAGAGATCGGCTCTGTCAGACATGGTGGGAGCTTCTGGCAGCTCCTCACAGAAGCCCTCCCTGTGGCCCTCCCACACCAACAAAAACCCGAGGCTGTGACAAATCAAGTAATTACAAAAACAAGTAATTAATTTCCTTTACTTCTTTTAGTATATCAATTAGTACCCCTAACATCTGAATTATTAGCCTGTATTTTACAGTCAAAATGCATGACACAAAAAATATCTAAGCCAATGTAATTATACTTTCACCATATTGTGCTTGGCTTTATTACACTAAAAAAGCACATTCCTTCTCTGTTCCAGCCTAAAGGAAATCAGTGCCTTGTGATCTAAACATCCATTTTCAGTAAGAGATCTAAACAAGACTCTCTTTTTTTCAACTGGTAATAGGATTTATAGTCTTATTCTTTATTGCATAGACACCTATTACGGTATTTCTTAATTTAGTTTGAGATGTAAGTCAGCGGGAAATTCCCAGCACTAAGAGGTGCTGGTCAGAGTCTCAGGAGTCTCAGAAGCATTGTTGAAATGAGAAAACCCAACATACCTTTTCTGAAAAAATTCTTAATGCTTGAAAATATAAGATTAAACAATTTAAATTTCATGCTGCATATATAAAACTTAGATTAATGTTAGCTTAAGACATGTTGATTTTGAGTTTTCTGGTGGAAAACTAACGTAATATTTGTAACAGGGCATTTATTTTGAGACTGAAAACATTTTTAACTGAGATTTTGGAAAATATGAGCATCTTCTAATGATTTTATGTTGGTCAGAGAGGTGCTACTCTATCACTTTTCCCATATGAAGCTATCTACATTGAAGAGTTAGTTGTTTCTTAATGAATCTGCCATTTTTAGAACTTTTTTCAAGAACGTTTTTAAGAGAGAGAAATGTAGACTTATACTGAAAGTATGTCTTCAATCTTTGTTCTATTGTATTTACTGTACTGGTAGCTTTTAAACTTCTACCTTTGCCTCTCTTCCCCTGAGCTGTCAAACTGCTGCAGGTCACTACCTGTTTTCTATGATCACTTGACATGTGTAAAACTGTCTTTCACTTTTTGTAAAGTAACAACCTGTACTATAGATAAACAGAACATTAACCTCACACACCAGTGAGGTGTGTCATTAGAAATGCTGTATTTGTATACTCAAACTAATTTTCATTCTGTACGTAGATAGGAGGTCTGTCTTGTGTTTCTTTACTATGGGATATGCCATCTGGAAAATAATGGTATGTATTGTAGAAAATTTTAGACAAGGGTTATAGGGACAAGTTATATTTAAATGAGGTTAAATCAAGCTCATTTTATCACTGCTGTGGTTATGTTATATTATGTTTTGTAACTGAAATCTGAAATCTATACAAAAATATCTGGGTGTGGGAGAGAGAATATTACTCCCCGAAGAGCATAAAAAATTAATTGTAACCTAGGTTTCTGTTATGTAAATTGCCATCAATGGAAATGGAAAACTTAGTAGACAACTGTAGACTGTTCAATGTAATTTTTAACTGCAGTGTGACTTAGTCACTCTTTTAATATTTTTATCAGCAAGGTTTAACAAGTAGTGGTAAATGTCAAAGCAGAGAATTAATTAAAAATGGATTTTACAATGATGTTGGCTATATAGCCTTTTTTCATCAAAAAGATATTGTTCTTTACAAATTGTCAGCTTCAATATAGATGAAAATATTTCTTAAAAAACAAAACATATAAAAGAAACCAGAAACAAACAAAAACTAACAAAAAAGAGTATTTGCACAGTATTTTTTTTGTTTAAAACACCTAGTGAATAAATGCCTCTCTCTCTATATATAAAATACTTTCTCTGTTTAAAATTTATGTGATTTAGACAGCAAAGATCACATGAACTGAAACTCAATCTTTTATGATTCAGTAGTCAGTAAAGGAAAATGGAAAGTGTACAAAACATTCAAAATTGCAAACATATACATATACTTACATATACACAAACATATACATATACTTACAAAATGTTTAATACTTCAGTTATATAAAAGGCTGTTCGTTGCATTAAAAAAATTGTGTGCAATATGATTCATTTGGATGCCTCAACATATTTAACACCTGATTAATTAATTTCAAGCACTAGAGAACAACTAAAATAATATCCCAATTAAATTTTTTAACCTGGGCACTGGGTGAATAGTATATGTGAGTATATCTCATTAAGCACAAGCAAAATATCCTTAATTTAGATGGGCCATGTTTGCTGCCCTGTCGTACTGCCACAATGGATTTTTCCTGCATCTGTGATGAGAATTGTCAAGTGGATAAATTAGCAGAGTCCTAGGGCCTCCATTGTAACTGTACTTTCTGTGAGTAACACATCCAGCTCACAGCAGAGGAAGTATTTAGTAATCTTACTTCCCCGAAAATAAATGGAATTAAATGCCAAAATACGTTTACTGGCTCTAGTTCTAGCCTTTTATTCAAAAGTCTTTAATTCATTTCAGTCTTTAATCCTCAAGTGGCTATGAACAACCACAAGGCTCTGGTAGTGTATTGCAAGGTCAAAAACAGAAAAGTACTGAAATCCAATTTAAATCTTTTGCTAGAAGTTCAAGAGACCTGATATTATATATTTATTGATTTCATTAAGTGGAGTATATCTGTGTAGATCCTCAGTTTACTTTTTGGAATGGCATGCTGGGCCAAAAGTGGTTATTTTACCTACCTCATCTGTCCTCTCCTTACCCTTCCCTTCTCTCTATCCTTCTACTTACTAGTCTATGTCTTCTTTGTTGTCATCTTCACCACAGGCTTAATGACTTTCTCCACTTCTTTGGCTGTCTTTACTTTATTTTCCATCAGAATATCACTTCTGCTCTTCAATAAAGCCGTAGGAGAAAAAAAGCAAGTAACCCTGAAGAGAGAGACGGATGATGAAGGGGTGGTGTGACTATTGCACTGCAGTAAGAAAACATGGACATGGTGGCCTTATGTCTAACATGGTGTTCACCCCAGCTGAATATCCCTGCTTATTCTGCAGAATAGGAATACCCATGTATTACCAGACATACGTGACTATACTAATTTTGAAAATTAGTTCACCTCCTTTCATTTCCTTTTTCTGCTTCTCTGTTCTCCCAAGACTAAGATCACTGAATATTCTTCTACTTGAAAATATTTCTTTTCATTTATGTCCTTCATTTCTTCACTGTGCAATAATGTGACAGTACATACTAACTGCTCACATCCATTTCCTCTGTAGTGACAACAGGTATTACTTTCTAAGTATTGTTACTCATGTTTCTCAATGTCAGCAGCTTCTCCCTACACTGTAGCATTCCTAGTAGAGTCTGTACTTACATTTCTTTTCTAAAGGATCACTCCTACAGTTTTCAGAGTGCTGATTCTTTCGTTACAAAAACCTAGCATCTGCATTTCCAGAAGCCTGTTTGCACAGGCAGCATAACTGAAATTTGCCAGGACTTTTATCTGCTTCACACAAAAGAAAATAAAACAACTGTTGAGACACTTGCATGATATCTAGATGTGGTAAAACTGGCCTCTTCTCCACTCATTCTACAGTGGTCTGCTGGGACTGACTTATCTATTCCCAAGGCAGCACTCTTCTTCACTGGAGACTAAAACACCTCTGTGTATCACTCTGCTTTTCACCGTTCAAAGGCTGATCGTTCTCTAAATGACAGCTGAACTACTTCACTTGGCCCAGGAAGGTCTTCAGTATTCATTAGCAGCTAATCAATCTCCTTTTTATTGCAGTCCCGTAAATAGGAGAGAGAATGCAGCACTGATGCAGCACTGGTTCTGGGTGATTTCCCTCTTCATGCAATCATTATGGAAAGAAAGCATTCATAGGATATTTTCTATGTGTAGTGGAACAGAAGCAGTCTAATCTCTGGAAGCACAGTCACTGCTTTCAATGTTGGAATAAGGGACAAGACAGCTATACAATAATAATTTTGGCATCTTCAATTCAGTTTTTATTCCCCTAAGAAATGCTCTCTTTCCAGTGAAGCTTGGTTATTTAAAATTCCAGTAGCTAACAGTGGCTCATGCCTCTTCTTTTATTGATGAGGGATGATGGCAGAGAACTTTGATATGTTTGCTGCACTTCTGAGATTTTCAGGACTTTT
This sequence comes from Acridotheres tristis, assembly GCA_037013685.1. Lineage (NCBI taxonomy): Eukaryota > Metazoa > Chordata > Aves > Passeriformes > Sturnidae > Acridotheres > Acridotheres tristis. The sequence goes on along the minus strand of CM072919.1, from coordinate 58,883,353 downwards.
CCCTTCTAAGATAAAGCAGTGGGGAAGGAGGGGAGGAAGGAGAAAATGTGTATGGTGAGGGAGGTGAGCACGGGAAAGAAAGGAGTGTTTTCCACTGAACATCTGAGAGTGACTAAACTTGCATTTGCTGAGACATCATTATTTTTAACTAGCTCTTGAAACTCCTAGTGTGGTCACTGTTTGAAATGTACAAATGAAGGTAACTGAACTGAGCAGTTAGGGAAAGAAGAGATCTGCAGAGTGCAGATGGTTGCTAGGAGCAGAGGAGTTTTAAATGCCTACAAGTAACACTGCAAATCATACTCCCTCACCTGCTGCTTCTTCCATAGCTTTTCACATTAATGGCATATCAACCAGGCAAAACAAGGAGATTTATTGGCTGATATTCCCTTCTCAGGACTGCCAGTACAAGTAGTCCATAAGATGAACAGACTGAACACCTGTCCTGCTCCCCTTAGATGTATCCAGCCAAAACATTTAGGCACTCAGACAAAATGGTCCTGAATTTTTTCTGAGCCTTGTTGACAACATCATGTATCAGCTTTGGAGTCCTCACTGTGTACACTAGCATCAGCTTTGCCTACAGCAAACTGACTTTGGTACGTCTTTCCTTGACAAAACCCAGTAAGGCTAATATATGCAGCTAAAAGCAGGATTGCTGGTAATCTATTATTGTTCTCTGGAAGTGGGTTATGATATTTTATTTGTCAAGGCAATAGAGCAGTAGAACAAGTGCTGTGAGCTGCCTATGGCAGCCAGACATTGTGATCCTCGTTTCAACAAGGTCTTAGCTCCTTCCACTGTATAAGGAGGCTGTTTGTTGTGACGGCCTATAAATGCCCTCTGAATCTCCGATTTCTGCTGACTAAGGAGATGAAAATGGCTTGCTGTGCTTTGGTATGAGCCTCCAATGTTGTAGTGAGGAAGTGAAGTTCAGGGGAAAGTAGGGCCTTTCTTAGTTTCCTAATCATTCCAGCATATTCTCAGCTTTGGAAAGGCAGGAAGGCAGTAGCTCAGAAAAACATTATGCATGCCTCATTTAATAAGTATCAGATGGGTATGTAGGCTTTACCTTATCTCAACAGTAAGTACATACTAAAACTGTATCACATGGAATTAATGTGTTTCAATGTACACAGAGCTAGTGTACTTTTCTGATTCAGTGTAAACAAGCCCTTAGGTAATGGATCTAGAGACAGGTGTAGCATCTTATTTCTATTAGCAATATCAATGAAGGCAATAAGCTTGCTCCTATGAAAAATATCTCTGTATTTGAAAAAGCAGATCCTTATATTTTAAATCTCTGTGACAGTAGCATGCCTGTTAAATTACCTGACTTTCTGGCACATCACTTACTTTTCCTAGACATATGTGTGATTCACATAGCTTTTGAGTCTATGCATTTTTATTGTCATTTATCATCTTAAAATGAAAGAGAAATTGAATCTATGCCATAAGCATTTTACACTGTAAGGGTGAATGCTTTCACTTCATTATTTGTGCACATATGTATACTTATATATACATATATATATATGTACATGACATATTGATTTATATACATATACTTCTCATATAATATTTCAGATTAAGGCTTTTGTGGATCAATTATGTGTGTGTGTTTATATATACACACAAAACTCTTATTTATGATTATATTAACATATAAAGACATAGCTGAACTAGAGGCAAAATAGCTTATATAGTAAAAATAGATATGTGATGGAAAAGAACAGAGCTATACCCTGGCAATTTCCCATTTCTTCAGAGTATGATAAGAAAATGTCCACATAGTTTTAAAATGCCGAACAGCCTGACAAGAACATTGCCATTTACATTTGAGTGTCTTAAAAAGCAGTTTATGAATATTCCTATCTTAGAGGATTTCTCTCCCAAAGGTCTCTTGGTTGTGCAGGGGCTTAATTAAAGATGGTTTCTGTCAAAGATAAAGGACTTGAAACCAGACCAATTGCTTCTCTCATTTAATACAATATTGATACACCTAAATTGGTAGTTTTCAGATGAAGGTGCCTACTACTCATAAAGAACTGTGGAAATCAGTAGGAGAGAGCAACCAAAGCTTGAAAATATTTTAAAACGTATCCCTCATACCAGTAATGGCATCATGTTCATGAACTACTCATGGGAAAGTTTAAAGAACTGTGCCACTAAACTGCCTTGCAAGAAGCAGGCCTTGCATTTGAATTAACCTCCCAAATACCACCTATCAATCTAATAATGCAAAATGGAAGCCCATATTGATAAAATATTCCTGTCTATTGCGTAATACTCCATGCTGGCATATATACAAAAAATTGTTAGATAATTTTTAGCTACAGCATTTCCTTGAAGACTTCTTCTTCCCCGTATCTCTTTTTAAACAATGGTTCCAGTATTAAACTCACAATCCAAAGCAGACACCCCTATATGTTTGTTATACTAACAAACTTTCATTAGAATGCAACCTTGCTGGCAGAGCCAAAGTAAACTTCATGAATACTGACATATTTAACATAATTGATATTAGTGACCAAAGGAATTAATTTCCATCGGTTTTCTTCATACTCTTTAAAATGGGATCTGTTACACTAAGTATTACACATCCTCATGAGAATTACATGCACGGAACTCATCAACTGTTATTCACTACAATGAACTGACACAGATAACAGATCACAGACAAAACACAGTGAAGGATAGGAGAATTATTTCCTTAAAAAGTAGTCCATCTCTTGCACAGAGCAGGGACTAACAAGGGACCTCCAAGCCACATTTAAAAAATAATCCAGGTAACTACATTCTTAATGAGGACAGTAGCAACATTTTTAAAGCTGACAGTTTTCCTGCTGATTCATGCTCTGTACGTTCATGTTAGCAGCTGTTTTCTCAACAGTAGTTTAAATGATTAAAATAACTTTCTTATACTAAAACCAATACATCCCACTTGTATTTAGTTTGGGTTTTCCTCCTTCTTAATTCTCATTAATGATGTCAGCTAAGTCAAAAACTTTGTTTTCTCCAATTCTATCAGTTGATCTAATTAAAGGTATCACCTTTTCTACAAACCTTGTCTAATTTACATCCCACAGTGTCAAAATTCATTGAAGGTCTCTCTTCACCTGAGCTAGTTGTCTGTTTAATCTGAATGTATGCTGTTTAATCACAACAGTTAGAAATATGTTAATGGACACAGATTAAGTTGATGCTGTCATGATGCTCAGATGTAAACTGTGCTACATTGCTAACACCATGGTTAATCAAAAGCTATGCATTTTCACTTTAGTTTAAGAAAGTAAAATATTTTCAATTTTTTTTCCTAGAAATAGAAATAATTACACCTCTAGACTAAAGTGCACTTCTCAAAGTACTTGGTAAAGCCAAGCTCTCTGTTGAGCACTTTTGCTCAGCACTTGTTTGCAGGAATAGAAATTAGTTAATAGACAACTTTTTTACTTTTGTGACCTGGAAAGTCACTATTTCCTTATTGATGTGGAAAAATGCTGTAGAATATACCTGCCATAAAAAGATGTATAAAAATATCCTTTGGTTAAGCAAAACAGTATAAGAAACCTGTGAATTAAAACATAAAAAAAAAATATTGTTTATATCTACCATGCCTTAGAACATAGGGCAGATATAAGTGAAGAAAAACCTATTGTAGATTTTAAAAAATACTCTGAAACCATTAGTGTTAAAGGAAAATTTAAAATACCTATGATGTTTCTACAAGATTTTTGGTGATACTAGTGATAAAGTGCAATTACTAATATTTTATTTGTTCAAAATATTAAAGGGAAGGGGTAAAACACTTGAAAGAGGAGAACATTTTAGCACTTGGAACTATGTTGTTGGCATTGATCGTGTGAGGAGAAAAAAGACAAAAAATAAGTAAAAAATGAGAACTGAAGACTTCATAAAGAAAAGGAGAAGACAAAATTTTTTAAAAGTTTTTAAATTAAACTTAAAATTGAATTTCCTATGTAATGAAAGAAATCTGCAATTGCTCTAACAGATTCTGAAGAAAGTAATTATTTCCCACAACAAGAAATAATCTTTTATCATGAACTATATTTTGCAGATGAAGAACAATCCAAATAATTTTTTAAAAACTCTCCTAAAAATGTTCCATGGTGGCTTTTCTAGAAATCCAAAACTCTTTTCTTAAGGTACAGTCTGTCCATATAGCTGGCCTAGAGACAGTATAGTTCATCTCACTGGATTGTTTGCATCTCCTTGCTTCAAAAGGATTTACCTTGCAATTCCAAATATGATAGTCCACAAGAAATTAAATTTGAAATATCATTGAACCAACACTGAAGCCAAGAATTCACACATTGTTAGCAGTTATTTTAATATGACTGACATTAGTCACAGAAAAAGACAAGGAAAAGGTAAAAAATGTATGTGTGCATACATACAACATTGCTGCTAAAGACTACTAGAGATTTGTATTAACAGCATTAGCTCCTTTGAAGAAAAATTAATTGTCAAAATAGAGGTAAGCCATAAAATGTAAAATAAATGCAATTCATCCTACAATTAGAGAAGTCTGGTTTTATTTAATGGTTGTGTGATGATGCGTGCTATAGAGCTAGCATAACAGATTTTCTGTAGAAAGGTATTCCAGATCTGACTAGAAGTTGGTATAGCATTCTTTTAGGATTTCTATTTGGACACAAACATCCCCAACCGCATTAATTGTTACCCTTCTATTATCCAAGAACTTAGCAAACACAGTCCAAAACTACCATTGTTGCATAGGCAACATACTGAGCACATGGCTTATTTTAGGCAACTTCGCAGTTGGCTCTTTCTGCCCAACTTCATGTGTAACTCTTTGTCTTAACCTAGTCAGCAAAGGATTTTTGGTTATGATGTCAGTGTCCTCACACAGTATGGCTTCATTTTCATTCCTTTCTCTTTGTTCTCATCAGCACAAGATTTATGTGGTGGCATCAGCTGTTAAAACAGACCCTTAGACAGGCTAAGAGGCTGCAGCATAGCTTAAAGTCAGCGTTAAGGAGACTGTCCAGAAGCAAAGCTGTCCAAATCAGGCAAGATTTGGACTTAACACCACATTTTGGCTTTTCCCCTCCATATGAAATGCTCCTCCATGTCCCAAGTGTCCTCCAGAATTCACCAGCTCTCCCATGCTAACCAAGGAACATAAATACAAGCAAAAAGTCATAATAAAATGGTTTAAAATAACTCTTAAACATTCCTAACCATTTCTAGAACACAGCATATAAAAAATAGGTTGTGGTGTTACCAAGGTTTTCTATTGGTATTTGCATAAAATTACAAAACTTAGTCATACAATACATTTACATTCATCACTTTGATTTTAGTATTTGAGAAACAAAGCAACCAAATACGGAGAAAATTTATTTGTATGGTATTTAGCCAGTGTATACTTGGGCTTGTTTTGAAGTTAGACTGAACAGAGGTTGTTTGCTTATCTTCTCTTTAAATATTCTAGATACACATTATGCATTTAGAAATTATAGCAACACACTTTTAAGACTTAATTGCCACTGAACTATACCAGTTTTGTGTTCATTTCACCAGCATAAATGTGGTGTCATCCAGTTGTGAACCACATAAATTCAGAAAATGTTACAGTAAGACATTTTGGCAAATTTAAATTATGGGATACTTAAAATAAACTTCAATATATACTTGTTAAAGAAAAAAGAAAAAATTGCCTCTTGCCTCTTTATGTCATTCAGGTGGTTATTATTCTCACTAATTATTATTTAATATTTCTATTGCAATCATGCCCAGAAGTCCCACTTCAAATCAATTTGAAGTCAACCATTCAAGTCACTACCTGAGCATTTAATAAGCAGAAGTGCTTACCCTAGAGGCCTTTCAAACTATTTCCTGGAAAAGTGGATACATGCAATCATAATGAAAAACAGTATTAATACTAGGGAAGAGCAGCAATTAAACTCTGTTACTCAGAAGAAACTATGTAGTAGTTGTCAGACCACTTAACCCCCGAAAGAGACAAACATTCAGGTAACTGTTTCACCAAACATTCTTTCTTTAGCTACATGTTGTTGCAGTATTTATTAGTGCTCCTGTTTAAATATTAAAATAGAAATTAAAATGAGAGGAGTTGAGGCTTCCACGTCCAGCGTGGAAGTGTGTATAAAGGATTTGTTTAAACATTCAGTGGGATCAGACACATAGTCTCACTTGAAAGACTCATTATGTAACTCTATATTTTGTACTTTGTGCACTTAATCTGTAATTATTTGGTAACTGGGATACCGACTCTGGGAATTAATATTGCTGGGAACTCTGCTGGAACTGTAATCTAAATACTGTCTTGATATTTATAGCACTTTTAGATCCCTAGGATCGCTCCTAGTATTTTCTTAATTTGTATAGATAGTCTTGTCTGTGCAAAATGTCTTCAGTAGTTGTGCTCCAGCTAGCTGTAGTTCCAGCAGACCTTGGCTAGGCTTTTATTTCTGATAAACTATAAAATACAGTTTTGGCTAAGTGAAACAGCATCTTACATTGTAACTTATGGTAACAACTATGGGAGATTCACCATCTGGGCAACAGCTACTATAAATTCTCACACCCATATATTACTCTGCTGCATTAATAAATGCATTGGGCAATTTGCAGTAAACATTTCCAAACAATATTTTCACTCTCATGAAAAAAGTTATGATAATTCACGTTAAAAAGTGCCTTGAAGTTTTCATGATGGAGAGCATCAGTTGCAGAGAGCTATTCAGAGTAATTATGATAAGGATACATTACCTGGTATTTGACAGGAATGATCAATCATTTGCAAGAGATTAAAAAAAAATAGTAATTTTATTATAGCCCCAGTGTAGGGCACCAGTGCACTGTAGTGAGAAATTCTAAATCTGTTGTCAGTGGGGGTAAAGGTCCCTTGCTTGGCCTTAGTCCAAAGCTGACTCATTTGAAGAAAATGGGTCTTCCAAACAAGAAGAAATAGAAGTGATTTAATGTTTTGGGAAATATCTGTATATACACATACAATTCTTTTTTTAATAAACTCTGATGACTACGTTTCATTTAGTTTAATTTTTTAAATTAAAGGCACAGATGTAGTCTCCTAAGTAGGGCTGTATGCTCTGTGAAGATGGAGAAAACTAAAGAAAGAGTAAGCGAATATTATTATCCTAGAAGAAATGCATGCTTATTTTCTGTATCTGAATACAAGCTGGATACTTGAACATACAATTGCCACATACAAGCAAGAAATTTAAAATAAATAACACTATTGTTAAACACAGTGGATTTTTATAAAAATGTGATCATCTCTATGTTTTGTTGCTAAATATTAATCCCTTCATGCAAAGCCCTGTAAGAAACTGGATGAAGCAAACAATGATCCTGAACAGGAAATATAAAATTGAGTTACTTTCAAGGACTGGTAGGGGTGTAAAGTCCAATGGGTCATATAACACAGCATTTCTTAGCACCTTCCCAATTTCTCAGTAAACAGATTATCATTATAAAACACTGTTTCATTTTATTTGGTGGCAATCCCAGTAGAGTAGCCAGGGATTAAATTAGCGTGAAAACGAAACTACCTCTATCCTTAGATTTGGTCTCTGCTGAGCACAATTAAGGAGCATAAGGTGAGCAGCATGCAAAAATCCACCCCGCTGTTAGCTTCATGTGCTGTGCTGTGGCTGAGCAGAACTCCAGGCTCCAGGACTGTTAAAATGGCATATTGCATACACAATAGGTTGTCAAATACCCATTTCAAACAATCCAGGAAATTAAACAGAAGCTCACTGTTGCTGTTTGGGTCACAACTGTACTACTGCAATCCAAACCCAACCGATACCAAAGCCGTGAGACCTATGCACTGCCTGCTTTTCAAACATGTATTTGTACATGACTCCGTCAGTCAACACGAATTTTCAGTACCATTGTATTCCACTGAAAGTGTTGAAATACTTGGAAGAGAAAGTACAGCAGTGTCCCAGGGTTTACGTGAAACATTGTGACAATATGTGTGGCATTATTTTGATTGTTGTTATTTGCATCCAAGTTTGATGTAGCATACCCAAACAGCAAAGCGTGGGTGGAGGCTGTCAGTTTTTCCCTTGGGTGTGTTCGTTCCCTCAGACCCTTGGTAACTCCGAGTCGGGCAGCACAAGGTGCGGGAGCAGGGGTGGGTTGGCCACGATGGCCACGAAGGCCCAGCGGCCAGCGCCTGATGGCGTCAGCCTCGGCGCTTTCTACGGAGGATGTGCAACCATTAAATTAGGAAGCTGAGCTGCTAACGAGGAAACTTCTATCATTCAGGACTGAATTTTCCTGTGCGCCTGACGCTCCCCAGCAGAAAACAAACTATGATAGGCCCACGCCGGGCAACAGCGGGAGGAGCCATTTCGCGGCGGCGAGACACGGCCCCCACCCTGCGCCGCTCCCGCCTTCCCCTGGTCCGCGCCCGCCCCAACCCCGCGCCGGCGCCCCCCGCCCCGCCTCGCCTCGCCCTGTTCCTGCACAACCCGCCCCCGCCGGGCCCCATTGGCCGCAGCGCCCGTCCCTCACGGCCTTCCCCCTGCTCGGTCCCCCGTCCGCCGCTGTCCGCCCGTCCCTCCTCCCGCCCGGCACAGCCAGTGCGGGCGCGCCCGCCGCGCCTGCCTGCTCCTGCTCCCGCTCCCGCCTGATCCCGCTCCAGCCTGCCCGCCTCCGCCAGGTCTCGGCCCGGGCCCTGCTCCCGCTCCGCCCCCCGTGCCGCTGCAGTGCCTCCCCCGCCTGGCCAGCGGTGCGCGGCGCCGACAGCAGCAGGGGCGCGGCGGCGGCTTCGCCCGCGGCCACCTCCCCTTCCCCCCGCCGCGTGTCTGCCCGGGGCGTTCATTCCCCTTCCCCACAGCTCCGCTGCCTCCCCGGGCCCCCTGCTGCCGAGGCCGGGGAGGGGGGCGGGAGGCTGAAGCCGCGGGAGAAGGGGGAAGTGTGCGAGAGGAGGCGGGGAGCAAGGGCGGCGGCGGCGGCGGGCAGGTGAGGCAGACGGTCATCCCGCTTCCCTTCGGCCCTAGGCGGTGGTGGCCTCGCTCGGGCAGCGCGACCCGCGGTGCGGAGCCGGGGGGGAGCGGCGGTGCCCGTCGCGCCCGGGGTGCGGGCGGGCCGGTGCAGGCCGGGCCGTGCTGGGTGGTGGGGGGCGCTGCGGTGTCGCCGCCGGGCGGGGCCGGCGCGACGCGGGGCCGCCCGCGGGGCAGACCCCGGCGGAGACCGGGAGGAGCCCGGCTGCTCTGGTGCCCTCTCCCCGTGCATACGAACTGCCCCGTCCTCTGCGAAAGCTGCTAACATTCCTTGTCCTCCTTCCCCCGTTCTCTGCCCTCTTCCTCCCTGAAGAAGAAAACTCGATTGGATTTAACTTGGGGTCGGAAGAAACTCCTGCTTGCTGGATCTGGTTTAGACGTCCCGACAGCTAAGGTAAATAGGGAAGGCTTGGGATCAGTAGCAACAAAAACAACTGAAAAATCCTTCCTCTGGGAAGGGGGTGGAGAAAAAAGCAAGTTCAGGCTTCGTTTTATACCCTGTTTTTGGCCTTTATATTTTGTCTCTGTTTTCCGCCTTGGCCTGCACAGTTCAGCTGCTTATTGTGTTTCTCCCTGTCTCGCCTGAACGTGTGAACCGAGGCGCTGGTTTCATGGAGGCAGGGAAAGGGTCTGTGAGACCGAAAGTTTTTAATCTCATCGGACACAGAAGTTTCTTTGTTCGGTCCGAGAAGGCATTGAGCTGAAGCTGCTCGACTGCGTAACTGCAGCTTCAACTCCTTCCCTTACAAAATGTTTGGTAACCCTGCGAGTACAATTAACTTACCGGGAAATGAGAAAGTCGTGAAAGAGGTGATATCTTTTATTTAATCGAAAGATCTTGAAGCTTCGTTCTTATGTCTGCCTTGTTTTCTGGAATATCGATTAGTGGCTGGCCGGACTTCTTCGGGATTGCTGTTAAGTTTCTTTATAAAAATATGCCCTCCTGTTCATCTGTAAATGTCGCAGTTTTTCCACCTTCGATTGTTGCAGTCACCCGTCTTCTTCCCCTTTACCCTCTCTGTTCTCAGAGCGACGAGTTCGACTGCTTGTTTTTCAGCTTGTATAGAGGAGGTCTGTCCTGCATTTTGATCCTTGCAAAGTTCATCTTAAGAACCTTCATTTAAAACACAGAACAAAACCAAAGCAGATAGCTAATCGTCTGACTTCTTTGAAATGCTATTGAAGCTGTTAATGTAGCCTTGTTTGGTTTTGATGACCACTTTCTCCTTTCTAATTTTTGAAAGAACTTCTTTTTTAAGCTGTTGAAGGGTAAACTAAATGTGAAATTTTGGTGTAAGATTTTGTATCTCAGGTGCTTGTTATGCCAACTAAGTAGATGTATGGTAATTTCACATGCGTCAAAGGCACAATTATAGCTTAGACCTTTCGTGAAGGCAAGGAGTTTCTCATGTTATGAATGTTCAGAATGAGGTAGAAGCTATAACTCTGGAATGTTTATTTCTATTTGTCAAGCTCAGAAGCAACATGTTGGCCAGATAGTATGCGTGTGCTTCAGTCTTGCCAGCGTCTGACATGTACTGGTGTTTGGGAGTCTTGGACAAAGCAATTTCTGTTCAAAATTTTTAACACTCCTACGTAGGTGGTTCTTTAACATCATGGAGTAATTCAGTGCTTTAAGCAAAAATAATCCAACTCCATCCGTTTGATATAGTATAAGGAAAAATGTTAACATATAAATGCCTGAAGTGGGTGCAGTGGCTGATAACAAATAAATAATCGCAATTTATAGGCTTACCTTTCCAGGGAGCAGTAAGGGTTATTCTTAGGCATCAGAAAGATCTGCACAAAATAAATGGCAGTGAACTTTGCTTTCCTTATGTGGCTGATGCTTGGCAGAAAGTCTGGATAGAGTAATCCTTTTACAAAGAACCGTCCGTTTCCAGAGCAGTGTTTCAGTCCCAATAATGACTTGAGATTCTTGAGGGGAGGGTGTGGAGTTGTAGCCGTGCATGACAAATTTAGTTGTAAACCAGTATGTTCATAATCGAGGCAATTTTGTTTCTTTTCAGGCCTTTTGTGTTTCTCATGATGCACTTGATATTTTTCAATGCCATGTAGAAGAATAGTTCCTTGTAGTGGAGGCACAACTTTTTACGCTAGTGTTTTGTCGCCATGGTAGCTACGGATAAGTCTCTTTTTAATGATGAAAGTGTAATTCAATACTGCTTACAGCTCATGGTTATATCACTGAATGCCATTCATGTCATTAACATAGTTTGGGAGTAACATGAAGGGTTGTATTCTTTCTTGAGATCAATGATCATAACTAAAAATCAGTCTGATGTTGATATTCTAATTATGAACAAAATGATTCAACCTTACAGTATCTCATGTGCTTGAAACAGCACTTTTATACCTATGTGTTGGTGGCTTGGGGAAATGTTCTTTTGACCTGGCTGGTTCTTACTCATGAATTAAATTAAACTTGAGTAAACATCACTAATTTTAAGAAGGTAGCTTGCAATCAAAGAGCTGTAAGTTGCAATATATGGCGTACTATGGAACGTGATTATCATTAAGATGATTATTATATTAGTGAAATAGGAATAGATCTGACTTATGCATAAGCTTATGCACAGTAGATAATGCTTAGTGTAAACATAATGCTTAGTGTAAACATAAAGTAGGGTATCAATTTGCACATCATGTTCATATAGAGTGGATGAGGGGGCTCTGTGGAGAAAATATAAATGATTGATAGTTTCTTAGCATATTAAGCCAGTGGTCTCAGAAAACAGTGTTATGATTTGTTCTCAGTGGAATTTGTTGAGAGTCTGTAGACCCAGGCATTAAGAGCCACGCTTGGAAGATCAAAGCTAAGGAAAGGCGTGCACATGTGTAACATACATTATACCTCACATGTTAGCAGTAGGTTCTAGAAATAGAAGGGAATGGGAGAAAATTCCTCAACTTGGCCTTCCTGTAGGGCTGTAATGAATCACTCTCTGTCTGCTCTGTGTTCTTGTTTTGTTTTTGTCCTTCCGGCTCCTAAGCAAAAAGGAAAATCTTTTTGGGAAATTGTTCTATAAAGATCAAATAGTTGATATGTCATATCCTTCAGCAGATTCTCCCTATAGAATAACCTGATCTGCTGAAGAAGTCCCTGACATTTAATCCACGTAGAGGAATTAGAAATCTAACCTTTTCCGAATGAGTTGAGTTGGCAGAAGAGTTACTCATACAGATATGAAAATAGTAGACAGTATTCCTATGTGAGCATGCAAATCTTCATGGTGACATTTGGAATAGATAGTTAAATGAAGATTATCTGGAAAATGAAGATTTATAAACATTGCTATTTTATGTTGTCAACTTTTGAGTACGTACAACAACGGGTCAAAGGACACTTCTCATATCAGAATGAAAATACTGAAGGTAGTTTGAGTAGTGAAATAGTCTGTATTTAAACATGGATATGGGACTTTTTTTAGGATCTTTTTGTTGTAAAAAGGTTACTTCACTAAAATACAGCTTTCACTTTGAACTAAGAATACAGTATTTGGGTGTTGAGTCAAATCTTAAAAATGTAAGATTTCAAAGTAAGGATGCTGATTAAGGAGAGATTTATGTATCTTCTATCTAATTAAAATGGAAAAAATTATTATGCTGGAACCAGTAGTATTTTTCTTACATTGTAATCTCAGGATAATTGGGCTTTTTTTGCTACCTTGTCTTCATTGTTGCCAGATGAAAAATCGTTTTCACCTGGTGGGCTATTACAATGCTTATTCTTCAAAAACCACTGGCCTATGGAACTGCACAATGCTTATTCTTTAGGAAGAACTGGAAAACAACCAGCTCAGTTGTGCCAACTTTTACCAGTTCCCAAGCAGTCAGCTATGACTTTGGGTTGCTGACCACCAGGGACCACCAAAGAGACCCCCAGGACAGAAGAATGGGGAAAGGGGAGGGAAAATATGTTAATGGTTTTGAAAAAATGTTTATCATATGTATGTTTATTCCAGAAATCAATGAATACATATGTAAAATATAGTGTATAAACAGGAGCTTTCTCTGTACTCAGCATGCATGGTATTTTGGAGGAGATATCCCTAGTGCATCCAGCCTTATAAAGAATGCCTGCTTCGTAGTGCTACGAAACGTAGCACTACTTACGTAGTGGTAAGGAGATTTTTATTTTTACCGATTTTTGGTAACAATTTTGGTGACCCCGATGGGACCTAGTCCTGAATTGCAATGCATCCAAAGGAACATCATTAGTCACCAGTTCTTTCTGGAAGATGCTTGTTTCTCAGATGCTTAAGTTTGAGTACAGGTGTTTCAAGTATTATTCTCTGTACTTTCCATAAAGTGGATATAGAGAAGCATGGTATTTCAACACTAGGTTGCAATTCCACCTTCAAAAATACATTGTAACTTCACATAATTGAGAACCTCTTCCTCTTCCTCTTCCTTTGGTCTAAATGAAACCAAACTGAAGTGTACTTAGGTTGGAGAACTTCAGCATTGCAGCTGCCCGGCCTAGGGTAAAAAGTCAGAAGTTTAGGTTAAAAAGCAGATTCGTTTATTTCTGTCCTTAGGAGGAATTTGACACTAAGTGATCACTATGCATAGGAACAAACAGTGATGATTAAGCAGAGTCTGAGGACAATCTGAACAATCTCGACTGTGGAGGTCCTGGTAGTTGTAATAATGTCAGAAGGTAACCAAGCCTTACAAGGCTCAATCTTATCTGATAAGATGGTTTGTATAAATTGGGGTATAACTGTCTTGCTGTGAGCTTGTAGTGCTCAAGGGGCTACTTCTTGTGTCAGTTCTGGGGCCAGTTTTAGGAATGAAAGAAACTCAGAGGTGGTTTGAAGTATTAGTTGAAGTGAAGCATTTATAATTTAAGTATTAATTTGGAATGGGTGGTATTCTCCTGTGAAGTGCCCAGGGTTCTATTCTCCTTGCCAGGGAAAGTTCCAATCTTAATAAATAACTCAATTTAAAATATTTGAAGTTCTGGTATTGTGTTGAAGGAAATGCAGAAGGATGTCTTGTTTTTTTCGGAGTAATGTGCTTTGAGTTTTACTGCTGTCTTTGGAGTCTTCTTACCAGTTTTCAACTCCTACGTTGGCATGAGAAATTCCTGCAGCAACTATGTAAAGGAATTCCACCTTCCCAGACAGTTATGGAAGAGAAGTTTCATATTCTTCCTTTGTCCTCTGTCCCATGATGTGGGGTATATGATTAGTACATTTGCAGAAATTATTTCTTCAGCATTCTTTGCCCTCCTCGTCCTTGGAGTTTTTCTGTAGGTATCTTCCAAAACCTCCAAGTTTTAAGAAGCAGAAGAGAGGGCATAGGTGCTTTGAGCTATATCAGTGTATCTACAGAAATGTCTGAAATGCAGTGCCTGATGATTGAATGTTATTCACAGGTTTGGTCATCCAGAATGATTGTAGACATCATTGTAAGCATTTGAATGGTGGAAAGTGTTTCCAGGCTTGTCTAGAAGTTCTGATGGACTGCTAAGGTTTGAGAGCTGCTTTTCCCCTGTGTGGCTGTTGTCTTCCTGGCATTACTCAACTCGCAGGGGAGAAGTAATAGTTTAGAAAATCAATCTATTTGTCAGCAATTTGATCAAGTTACTAGAGGTCTTTTGTTTTGCAGGTAGCCCTGAAGATAACATGGATTTTTATATTTGGCACTGGGTATTGGCGTACATTTATTATTGGGAATTACAGGGGTTTTTTTGGAAGATGTTGCTTAAAAATCTGCATGTGCTCATGTATACTTGTTAAAAAAACAAAAAGCTTGGCTGCAGTAGTATTTACAAGACTGAGGCCTGTATTTTCAGTAAAATTAAACTGAAAAGTGTGTCAGCATAGAAGTCTAAATCTTTTATGACTTAAATGCTTTGTAAATGCTTCCTTTCCATGCTTATGCTTATTCTACTGAGTGTGATGTTTAGATGTTTAATTTACTTTGATTCCACTTTGGCTTTTGAGATGGGTCTACTTGAAGGAGATCAGTGAATGTGCAGACAGCAGACAATGTTCACTGATCTCCTGCTGGTATGTTAGCTTGCTGTGGCATGTTTGTCTGTGGTGGCCTGGAATGTGAGGTTGGTAGTTAGCTCCTTTTAGGAGAACATACTCATTTTGGGTTACTTCTGGTCACAAAATCATATGTGGTGCTAACCCTGGAGCTCTGTTGGTTATTTAATTTCCGAGCTGCTCTATATTTTTGGGGGATTGGCAGTAAAATTCATCACTGAGGGAGAAAATTCAGAAGTTCACTTCTTCCTGGTTCATACCTATTCAGTCTTTATACCATTTATGTCTGCTATGCTGTAGTAAACTTACACAGGGTGATTTATTCCAAGTAATTAATGAGTTCTTTAAACCTCTTGGAGGAGTTACAGGCAAAGGGAATTGAGTGTGCAGTGCTAGAAAACAGTATTTGGACCAAACCTACAATTCTACTTGTGACTTTAGTCAGGTCCCTGTTGTTCGTTCAGATAGGGGTGTAGGGAAATTGTTAAAAACAAGGTAACAAATGTAACAAATATTAAGGACTCTAAGTAAGAAGAGGTGAACAGGATGGAAATAGACGTGTTTAAATCTTCTCAGAATGTGACAAGGGGTTGGAACTCAGAATTTGTCAATATATCTGGCTCTGATCCTGAGAATAAGATCAGGACCACTGATATGAAGGAAGAAAAAACCTTCAGAGCTTTACTATTTTACTATAATATTGTTTGTCTATAATGCATTTCATTTGTGTTTTTAGAAGAGTTTTGTTTTCCTGAACATTTTGTGAGGGTGTGGGCTTTCTGTGGCTATTAGACAATCCTGTTCTTCCAGTGTGGTATTTTTGATTTAGATATTAAGGCTTTGGGTCTGGTACCAAGTATTTAACTAAATGGAAATGTAAGTAATACAAGTATTAGAAAAACAAGATATACTTAAAATAGATTTTAATAGGCCTGGGGTTAATTTACTCTTTCATTTGTATTTGAGTGAGTTAATCAGTTTTTCAGGGAGCATTTATTTTGTTTTGCTTTACTGAAACAAAGCAGAAGAAATGCTGAGGATCCTGGCATTATTCTGTGGTTTTGGAATGCTGTTCTTACTAGAAAAAGACAGTAAAGCAGGCAAATATTTTTGTGTGATTTTTCTATGGGAAGTTGTGGGATCTGTTGGAGATGTATTGTCAGCATTTCAAATGTCCTGTAGTCTTTCATGACATCAGTTATTGAATTGATTTTGCAGCAGTGGGAGGTGATGTGTCAAGGGAATGATTATGGCCTTGTCAATGGGGCAGGTTAGAAGCAAGTGTTACAGAGTGGGAGTGAAATATGTCATTAATCAATATTTTTCTGTTATCTTCTTTCTTTGCTTCTCTCTTTACATAAACTAACCAGTGAAGAATCAACAAATTGTTCCTTAGCCTTTTAAAAACAGTACTTCCTCTCATCTGTGGAGCGAGTCCCTGCTTATTTCCACTGAATTTAAATATAATTGTTCATCTCTATCTCACACATCTGTAACTAATGCATCCTTCCACTGGTGTTAAATCTTGACCAAATTTAAATTTCAGCTTCAGAGCATAAACTATCTGCAGAGGAATAACTTTCCCTCAAAATCAGAATGTTAGTAATTTCCCCCACTTTTGTCTTAATTTAGTTTTAATCTTTGAGAAGTCTGAAGTATGCATTGGGCAGTTCAAATTAATTGAAATTACAGCCATGAAATTCTCTGGAATTCCTGAATTGTGCTCTTCAGTCACTTTTTCCTATTCTGAGAAAAGAGGGTGACATGTTAATAGCAAATCAACATGGCATTGTCCCACTTTTTACTTCAGTAGTGTCAAAGTAGTGTTGTACCTCTGTTTTTTTTTCTCATACTGGAAAGCACAGGGTGTCAGAAGTTAAGTAACACTTTAAGTTGGGTTATTATTAAATCAACTTTGAATTCAGTTTTGAGGCTAGAATTAGCATTTTGATGAGAAAGAAAGCTCTTTAGTTCATCTTAAATCTCCTGTGAGGTGAAAAACTTATTTTTGGCTTCCAGTAGTGAATTATTATTCCTATTGAAAACAACACCTTTAAGAGAAAGTGTGCTTAAATATAATTGTCTAAGTTATTTTAAAAGTTTTATTGTAAGCAGTACACTCTTGTACCATATCTAAAGAGGAGAAAATACTTTAGCAACCATTCAAGAATAGCTTTCTGCTAATTTTTTTGTGTCAGTTGCTTATGATCTGCAAAATGCCTGATAGAGTAAAATAAAAATAACAGCTCTCTTTAATCATCATCCATTCACTTAGAGGAACACAACTCAAAGTAAAGTACAAAAATGCTAACCTAAATTTTTTTCATCACTGTGTTGGGAGTGAAAAGAGATTATAAATTGGCAAAAATCAAACATGCATTGTGAGAGAAAAGCTGAGTAAATAGAGAACAAGAATAACGGTGCTTACCCACATGGAAGATGTGAAGAGTGTTGTAGTTAGAAAGAATCCCAGCCAACGCCGAGATGAGTAATTCTTCTGCATCACCATTGCGAACAACTAACTGGAATGTATTGGGATCTATGTATAATTTGTAAAATTAATGTAAAGAAAAACAACAGACAGATAAGTAGCTTCAGGGGTTCCTTTATATGTCCAGGACAGTAACTCTTAAAACTGCTGAGAATAATGTTGAGATAATGTCTAGCATAATTATGGTATAAACTAGAGGGACAAGATCCTTAGACTGTGAAAAATACAGCCTTTTTCTGTTTAGATTTTTAAACTTTTGCTTTTTAAAAAAATAGTGACTGCTCCTTATTGTAGCCATTCCTTATTGTAGTGAAAAAGGTGTATTAATTTTAAAGCTGCATTATGAATACAGGCTTCTGCTTTTAGTACTTCATTTTATACTAAACGTGTAAGAAAAAAGACTAAACTGGCTTGTTGAAGTGGATAACACTTAGAAGACAGACAGGAGTGTTCTTTAAAGGAGGAGGAATTATAAAGTAAAATTTAAGTCTGCTTCTGTATACTATTTCTCTTCAAGTAGCAACTTGCATTAGGGCACTGCATAGCCTTTCAAGTGTTGGGGTGCATGTTTATTTGTGGTTTTTGGTAGGATATATTTTTTTGAAATCTGCCAAATTCAAAATGGGAGATGTACTTCCTTTGAACTCTGATCTATGAATGTGTTTCCATTTATCTTCCTGTTACCATAGATTGAATTATGTAACCTGTCTGGATTTGTTTTTCTGGGCAGTTACTAGCTAGCAGGTTTCGAGTGTGCTTCTTCCTTCCCCTCCTGTGTACCCAACATCTGCTTACTTTGTATCTCAAGTGTTCTGCGCCTGCTGTGTTATTCCGACCTTTGTTTGATCCGTCCTAGCTTTAGGTAGGAATTCTGGCATTTGCATTTCTGAGGGAGAGTGCATGTAAGGCAGGGCATCAGGGACTGTAGACCATACAATTTATTAAGCATTTTAATAACCAGTAATCTTCTGATAAGAAATAGTTTATTTTTTATATTAATTTTTCCCCTTTCTGGTTTCTGTGCTGACCTGTTTGGTGTTGCAGATCACGTGAATTTATCTGAAGATAATTATGTGCAGAGTCTGATTAATAGATGAGAACTTTTCTTTTATAGTGAGCTACTGCATATTTACAGCAGTGCAGCTTGCCTGTCAAAAACCCTTGGTATCTGCTGCAGATGGCTGCATAGTCTTAAGGAGTGGCTTCCTGGCTGCATTGTACATGAAGTGCCAAGCACTGAGAGCAGTTTTGTTCTGGAATGCCAAAATACATTAAATCCATTCAGGAAGCAACATATGTCAAACGAATAAAAATATCATATTCATGTGAAACAGAATGTGGTAATTACGTTTTTCAAAACTATTTTATTTCCTGAGTTGAGGGCTTAAAAAGGGCTTTTTGTATTGAGGATGGTATTAAATACCAATTGCTAACTTACCCTGTTAGCATTTTCACTACTGTTTGTTTCCCCATCCCCTATTTTTTCTTTGTTTTTCATATGCCATAGATGGAAGTTGAAACCAGGAGTCTATTAGTGAGAATGAAGGATTAGGAAAACAATAATTATGTTTTCCTCCTTGGATACCTAGGCCTGTGCACAGTATGCAGGTTTTTTTGGTGCGTGATTTGTTTTTTTGGTTCATTGGAGGTTTGGGGTTGTGTTTTGTTGTTGTTTTTTTTTTTTTTTTTTTAAGGCTTGCCTTAAATGAATGTGTTTCTTTACAGCACTGAGAGAAGTATGTAATTACTTGACTTGCTTGATACTGCAGGTAGAAAACCATGGTTGATAAAAACAAGCAGTGAAGCTCAGTGCCAAATTCCAAAAAGTTCTCAAGACAAGGACTAAGAAACATTTACAATGAATAGCTCCAAATATTGCAGGATTTTACTTTTATAAAGACATAGGCCCAAGGCCAAGCATTTTGTTGCTTATTATTCCATGTTGGCAAAGTAGGTGGTACACTTTAATTTCTCCTAGTTAGAAGGCAAAGGTATTAAAAAGTGCATAGACAGAAAAATAGATGTATCTCTAAAAGCTGTAATTTCACCTGATTTATTTCTAACTAATATATTGCGTAATTTTTTTCTGAGCTGAAATAATTTAAAAGCCTCTTTAAGCCAGGGGAATGAAGTATGTATATTTTTAAAATAATTTTGCTTGTTCTTTCTGAATGTCATTTTTCTCTTGTTTTTTTTTCTTTCAGTTCAATTCCTATGATTAGGAATTGAGTTAATTTTTAACTTCAGTAAATTAACTTACATAACATCCTAATTGCTGTTCAGTCTTGTGTAAGAAATGAGAGGTCCTTGAAAGAGAAGAGAGGGCAAATATTTTACTTCCATGGCTGTGGAAGGCACGGATTTATTTAAAACAAGCATTTAACAATAAAGTAGCTTCATGTGAAGCAGAGTCTGTAGCAGAGGAGGCCATAAGTGCTATAATTTCTGTGGTTTTTTGGGGTGATTATAAGAGATCAGTTGTAAAGTGGGGTTAGAAGCATAATGGGTTCCTGTCTCTCAAATTGGAAAAAGAGGTGCTGCTGTGTTTGGTTTAAATTCCACTCCCTGAGATTGTTAGCTGTCCCATGGTGATGGTACCACCATTTAAAGATTTGCTTGTCTGCTGAGAGATGAGAGAAATCCTGGAGTCTCCTGTTTGTATCTTGGTCCAAATCAGCTGGGTTATTGTCTTCTTTTGTATTTATTCTGGCAGTCCTGCTACATTCCCGGATTGTGATGTGTGTTAGTTTGATTGGTCTCAGCTTTCTTGAGGATAGTTATGAGAAAATCTATGGACATATGTTCACGTATACATGAACTTTCCTCCTCCTTAGCCTTTGTTCTTCTTTGAAGTGTAGCGTTTATCTTCATTCTAATCACCAAATTTTGTGTTTCACAAAGGAGTAGCAGTCAAGCTAGTCACAGAGAGGCCTGACCTGTTCAAGCACAGTTAATTCCAGTGTTTCTGCTCATCTCCCAGCTATCAGTAGCTACAGGAGTGGTCTGTAGCTATTGAATTGTAGGAAGTACCACAAGTAGTACAAACAAAGAAATGGTTTCCCAGGTCTGTGTTTTCCTTTTGTTCTTTAGTCTATCTGAAATGTACTTCAGGTGTACAGGCAAGTGTCTATGGGTGTCCCTGTCCTCCCTGCACCTTAGACCTATCTTAATTCTTTTGAGTCTGGCCTAGTTTGCTGACATTTGCAGTGTGAAATACCAAGTTAAATCTTACTTGCACTTTAGCCCTTGTCATCCTGAGTAGCACAAACTGATTTTCAAACAGATTTGGAAATTCACACACCTGTGTTCACTACTATCGTAGGGTTAATGCAGTTGTCCAGAAACCGTTAGCTTGACACAAAATCTGGGTTTTTCCTTTTGGAACATGTAAATGATGCAAATTGCAGTGCACTTGCAAGAGTCATAATGTATTGTCTTTTGTCACTCTTTAACCAACTGCAGTTGTCATCAAAGCCCTTGGCACTTCTGGTTTTAATAGACAAATAATGCTATGGAATCTGCAGGGGTTTTTTTTTTCCCTCCTTGGCATTTATGCCAAATTTTTCCCAAGATTTTCTATGCTGTTAGTTGTAAATATCTATTTTTTACCTCTCCATTAAACAGTTGAGTTTTTTTTATCTTGGGTTGTTTTGTTTCTTTTTAAAGTACTTTGTAACTTAATTTTACTCTGTGATTTAATTAGCCATGATGTATAGCTGTTGTGACTTTTAAAAGCATATTGACTGTTTTGCTTTGTTTCATTCTTTCTTGCGGTTTCTTCTGGAACATGTCCATTCTCCTTAATATCTCAAAGACCTTGGTAATGTTGATTTGAGACCAAACCAGCAGACAGCATAATGGAAGAATTCTCTTTAATGAAAAAAAGCTGTTTCTATTTCTTCTTATCAGGATTTACTGTTAAGTCTGTTTTTGAGGTGTATGGTGTGGGTGGCTCTAAGTTAATCAGTTAGTAGGAGGGGCTGTAGAAGAGGAATTTAGATGAGAAACTTGGGTGCAGTGTAGAGACTGGTTTTGTCCATACCAATTACTATCCTTGCCTGACATCCAAGCATCTGAAGGTAAATAGAAAATGTCTTATTTCATTATTTAGGACAAATCACCTTTATTATCAAGATTGGAAATAGGTTACATTCTGCTCTAAGGCATGGGCATCACAGACTATAAAGTGGCAGCTTTCTGATGCTCTGGGAAGCTTGAACTGCATTTTGTATATCTTCACTACATTTTAAGAACAGTGGGACATGTGAAAGATACATCTAGATCAGTGGTAATGTTGTGTATATAAATATAATTTTTATAAGTCTATTCAGTGTATCTATTTATGATTTGAATTATGGGTTGATTAATTGAATATTTTTCTACATTTTTTACCTTAATATTAGGCCAAAGTGGACAACTGATACTTTCTGTCAAGAGCGCTGCTTTTACAAAACACATCTTTGTATTGGTCACTTTGGAACATATGAAGGGTTTTTGCTTTGGTTAAAAGGAAGTAAATGTATGTACATTTTGAACTTACCATGTTGGGGATAATGGTCTGTATACTTTTGTATGCTTTATTCTCGTTCCCTCAAATCTCTTATAAATTTAAAGCATTGCTTTGTAGGCAAGTAATTGACTTTTTGTTGCAAAAACGTGCACAGCGCTTGCTGAGCAGCAGTGTCTTGAAGTTCAGACCACATCCTGTGAATATTTCTTTCTGTTTTGTAGAGTAAAACCTGCTGGTACAGTCAGTGTCTGGACCAAGCTATTTACTGAATTCACTGAGAATCTTTGCTTCTTGGCTGCCTGTAGATATTTATCATGGTTATTTTTTTTTTTAATTCCTCTCTCCTGCCCCCTCCACCAAAACTATGAATGAAGGCAGACTAAATTATAAATGCGACACACATGAATGAATTTTGCCATCAACATGTGCTGTTAAGCATTAAGATATGCTTGCATGTTTTTTGATACATCTTTTTTTGTACTGAAAGGAAAATACCAGTAATAATGAAGTTATCACCATTACTTTAAAGGCGTTTTAGTTTATAAAGCCTGTGGCTAAATGTCTAGTCTTACATTCTGCTGCATCTGCTCCCTCTTTGCTTCCGGTGTGGTTCTCTGCATCAGAAAGAAGACAAGATATTGAAAGTGAAGACAAGGTATTGAAGGTGGAGACATGGTACTGAAGGTTAGTGAGTTGTTGAGCAAACTGATCTAAATGAAAAAAAATTCTCCCCAATGACTTGCAGGTTTAGGCTTTTTGAGTCAGTTACTGATTGGATATACAGTGTGATTATGCAAACCCTAGCTGTAATAAAAGGCAGGTGTGAGGGAAACGCAGGGATTACTCTTGTTTCAGCAGGGTCGAGTTTGAATTTTGCATGATGAAGATTGACTTGCCTTTTGAGTTCCAGTTGCTGGTTTGGAATAGTCTTCCGTTTACCCACAATAAATGTAAATGTTGCTATTCATCATCAGTGATTTGATCCTTGATAATACATACATAAAAGTCCAAATTGCAGTTAAAAACTACTTATCCAGTTACATCTCCTTTTCGTCAGATTTGTAGTCTACCACCCCCCATCTCTCCTACTTTTTCTTGCCATAGGCAGATTGGCTTTTGGACTTGAGACAGTAGGCTGGGAATTTGATGTTTCTCTGTAAAATGATAATTTTAATTGCTGCAAGAGTGGGAAATAACAAACTATAGAAAAGGAGAAGAAACAGTGAAGACCTTTTTTCCTGAAAACTATGTTTCAGAGTACTTGCTTTTTAGACTTATATATCTAGTCTCTTTAGTTTGTTGGGATTTCTGTTGGCCTTGTGTTTTTCATTATCTAGAGGGATCTCTTGGTTGAAATGTGTAGGTCATTGAATGTGTAGGTATTTGAATGTGGCATGTTAGTCCTTCAGATTAGACCTCCAGGCTAGTGTGAGTGGAGACCTGACAGGTGATGGGCAGTTGGTATGATGAGTAAACAAGTTCATATGTTATGTGTTATGACAATGATGGACTTAGAAATGTCTGTCACTTAGAGTGTGCAACACCTTTATGGTATTTTTCAATTTCAGATGGCCAGGGTAGAATCACCTTTATTCATGGAGGGATTGAAAGTGCAAGATAATTTAGGGGGTAGAGGATGGAAGAATACAGGATATTTAGCTTCATCATTCTCGAATCTTCTAGGAAGATTGCCAGCTGGATGTGGGGATGCTATGGGGCTGTAATGGGAAGCCATGTATAGGAGCCTCACTTGACTGTACTGCACTCATGAAATGCAGATGACTTCTGATCTTTCCCTCCTGTTTCCAGAAGGGCCAAGCCCCTGTATTAGAGAGGAGGTGGCACTCATGTGCATGAAGTGAACAGAAACAGCTGGTATTTGTGCTGTTACCCACTTTTTAAGACTCTGATACTGTATTTATCTCTGCTTCTCTGGAGAGACTAGAGTGCAGTGATCTGTTAAAGCACTAGTGAGTTTAAAATATATTTCTCGTTATCTGAGTTTGAATTGCTCCCTGCAATGCACTTCTTAGACTCATCGCAGGACAAAGGTTTAAACTGAATTGTGAGGACTTTTTCCTTCTCCAGGCACACCAGTATTAATAGCAATTACTTCTGAAAGCTTAGCTGTACATTGCCTGCTTACTGGAATACTAAGGTGTCAAACGGATATTTCTCAACACATTCTTAAGCAGTTAAGCTATTTCTCATGACAGCAGTTGTCTATTTGTATGTCCTGCTCTTTAATCTGTAAAATAACACCTTATCTTCTGGTTGATTGATAAATATTTGATCTAGCATATCAGGGGAAATAGTGTTTGCTGTAAGATAATTTGTTTTCCTAGGGTTCAAAGATGGAAAAAAAGCTCAGAATATATTAAGTCTCAAATTTTCTTGAACATTATGCTTGGGAAGAGAACTTATGTATTAGGCTTTTCCTTTCAAATTATGTAGTACAAGGATTAAGCTATGCAGGATTTCGAGATATTCAATTCTTCCTGAAGGTAGTTTCTAAATTATGATCTTCTGCATACTTGAGAGTAACTAGTATAATGATATTAATTTATCTGAGATTGGAATTTTGAAAATGTGATGCAGAGGTTGGTTGTTTCTTTTCCTTCCCTCACCCCCAGATTGAAAATATACTAGGATTTTTTTCTTAAATGCATTCATAGTCTAGTTAGTTATTAAGATACCAAAGTGTCCGTTGACCTTGCAAATGAGCATGGAAAAAGTTGCATGTTTTTTCATGTTTTCTTCATTTTTGAGAAATGAAATTTATCTGTAATAAGAATCTAGAGTGTGGCAAATTGAAATTGACTCTGACCTGAGGGTGTATTTCTTTTATGATACAGTTTCATGTTTGCATTAATCTGTCCCCCTCTAAGTGAAAGTGTGACTGACTGCATTCACTTTTACTATTTTTAGAGTTACCTTTCTCCTGCATTTTTTCCACTTAAAACACAAAGATTTTTTTTCTTTTTTTTGATGCTGCAGTTTTGGGATTTTGGGGAAGAGTTAGATTTTGAGGGACTGGTGGGTAGTTTCAGTGCATCTGGCATATGTTAAAGTGCTGGGCAGAAAAGGTCTGGGAAAGGTAACTATATGTTTTTACATTTGTTCTGCTGTGTGGTTAGAATACAAAGCTGAACACTGCTTTTTAGGTGTACGTGCCTGTATTTATATCTCTGTATCTTGAAATAAGTGGGTGGTGGGGGGGAATATTTAAAGATCCACAAAAATAGCGACTCATTCTCTCTCTGCTAAGATCACGTGTTTTCTGGTATCAGTCCTGACACTCGAATATGAACTCTGAGTCTTGCATGCTAGAATAATAGCCGGTAGTGAAGCTCAGCTTAGTGAGGTTATGTACTGCTGGAGTGGGTGTCTTTCCATCCTTCCCCTTGAATCATTGATCTAGAGAAGAACTTAGGATCTAACTTAGAATTTAAGTGTTAATGTTGCATACAAATCAGTCAGCTATTCAACATCAAGTACTCAAACTCAGAACGTGTCTGAAAGTTGATGCCCTCTTCTGCCAATCACCTCGCTTCCAATAGCCAGATTATTTTTTAAACACTTTTAACAGTAGTAAAGTGTGTTTAAGCGCTTACTACTGGGTTTTTTTGTTTTTTTTTAAGTGGAGTAAATACTTATCAAAACAACTTTTTGTAATATAGGCTAACTAATTTTTAGATGTTGTTGGTAATTATATGCATCCTCTGTTTGTCCAACTTAATGGAAAAAATATACCAAGTATTTCAGAAAGCAGTTGAGGAGAGATTTATTTTCACTACATGCCCAACTGCATTAATGTAGTTGCTAAAGTATCGATTTTGTATGAACATTGCTAGTAATTATGCTCATATATTCATAAGTTCCTATTTTTCTTATTTTGCACTTTGGATTCAGCTAAACTGCTTAAAAAAATTAAATAGCATTTCAAAATTTGTCATGGTAGATGAAGAAAATGGAGGGGAAGAATCCTGTGGTACTAAATTATTTTTTTCCCTGCTCCTTGTGAAAGCAAAATGTTAGATTTTATGCACAGATGTACTGGTGCAGTAGAACTGACTTAATAAATACCTCAACTAATATTTTTTACAATATTGAAACTCAATTAGTAAAATATTTCTAAATTAATTTTGCTTTTTTAAGGGATCTTTTCCATTATCCACTGCTATCATTAGTTGCTCTTATATTGCTAAGGTAGTGGTGTGATGATGCTTCTTGACTCTGGGTGGAAACGAAAGTAGCGTCCATTGCGGTGTTCCATCTGGCACCTTTTTCCAGTAAGCTTAGCCAAAGTGATAGATATCTTTGGTTCATAATGTAATATTGCCAGTCATTTTAGCATAGGCTCTAGGATACATTCTTGCAAACTTTGAAGTACTTGATAGCAGTACTAAACACATCTGCTTTTTTACAGTACTTTAACAAAATTTCATATAGATAAGCAGACCCTGATCATTCATGTCATATATTGAAACAGTAGAGTAACAGGGGACTAGATACAGTAAAATGGAAAAAAATAGTTTTGTTTCTTAAGTAGTATTTTTTTTTTAAATGAAGCATGGTTTTCACAAGTGATGGTAGAGTAAAATCCAAGTTGATTCTTCTCCTAATTGTCTTTGCAGCCACAAAAACTCCAGCATATTGTCTGCAAGCACAACAGCACAAATCTGTCTAGTTCTGAAGAGCCCTGGTTGTTCATAACTGTTCTGAAATAGGTTTATAATTCAAATGTAATATGGGTCCTTTTTTGTATAGTGACTTGCCTGTCAGGGGTTTGAGTTGGATTGGCTTGTTGGTATTAATTAGGTAGTGTGTTTTAATTGAAAATTGCAAGTAATGATAATGAAAAAGCCAGAAGTAGACCGCAGCCTTCATTTATACTCTCTAGGTTATGCTGTTGTGAGGAAAACTGGCATTAGGAGAAGCATCAAAGGTCTTTCTAATGATGTGCAAAATTCTTATTTTCTTACTCCTCCCCAGCTGTTAACTTTTGGAGTCTACTTCACCACTGAGAACTTGTATCATGGATGCCAAGTAGTCACAAATTTGAACTGGTAATCTGGAAGAGACAGTGTATTCAACAGTCCATTCTTTATCTATAAAGATGCCACTTACATCTCAAATAGAACTGAATCTTCTCTGGGAGATCACAAGATGAGAGAGAGGGAAGTTATTCATCTCTCCTTACTTAAGAGCTAGGAAAGCTATTCTATGCTTTGCATCATAGACCATCGGTTCCTGAGCAGGGTGTGTTATGAAGGGAGTTGCTGGCTAGATATAAACTCGATTTAATGTGATACTTAGGTTAGGATATTCAGCCATGCAAGAATTTTGGCTGTAGGTGAGAAAATTTTAGAAGGAAAATTCCAGAGCCACCTCTTTAAGGGACAGCAGCCATTTTATTCCTGAGAAAGCCAGGAAAGTAGCAGTGCAGTCATCAGCCATGGTATCCTTCACAGTTTCTAATTGGGGTTGCCATGACGCTCTAGGGAGGAGATAACAGCAATGTTTTGGAAAAGCTAGCTAAGATCTGTTAAACAGATGTATTACTATGGATGCTTTAGGGTTTGTTAAATCTCACAGTGTTCTGGCAGTGGCCGAAACACTTATTTTCTTTACAATTCTGTTGTTGCTGTTTGTCTTAGAAACTTTAGGCATCACAAAACTCCAGGAATCATAAAACTGGGTTTTGTGACTGTATATTAAGAACTAATCAGGATCTGATCTCCTGAAGAGTAGCTTTTTTTCAGGAAAGATTCCATTTATCAGCATAGAAACCTAGATTTATTAGACATTTTTTTACTTTTGGGTGAGATGTATTGGCTTTTTAAAAACAGATGAGAAACCATTCTTCTGTATTTTGGCACTGTATTTGAACTAGCTTCAACAAATGTCACTCGGATGAGGCTATGGGTGTGTTCCACATGCATCTTAGGTTTACTGCATTATTCTGGCCTACTGGCCAGGACCACATATTAAAACTTTGTATTCTCAACATACAGACTGTATGGCAATACTGCGTAAAAGCTGACCAGGCAGAGTAAGCTTCTGCGAAATGGATCCAACTACTTGCTAGCAACTGTCTCCACTCTTGTCAATAACTGTGGCTGCAGACCTTCAGTAAAACATCACATTAAGCTAAATGAAAGGCAGCTGGCAGGTCCAGTTAAAATAATTGAAGCTTTTTTTAAAGACTCATCTGTGCAGTGAATTTTATTTCCCCATGAGGGCTGTGAGAGCTTTTGTGTCTGTGTGGGTGGTATAGATTCTCTTTCAGAGAATATGCTTGAGATTCACCAGAACTTTAAAGAGGAAGTAATTCTTCCAGGTCCTGCACATAACATCTTGTTGGTTTTGGTTACATTTTGTTAATCTGATAATTGACTCCATTCATACAAATAACAGGGAGCTGTTCTAACTCTAGCTTGCTAGTAGTGTTTATGTTTTAGTTTTGTCTGCCATAAAAGGAAGAGACCATAATCAGTTCTACCTTCTCTGTGTTTTGACACACTGCTTTTTCTGTTTGCATTATGTTCAGATTTGACAAAGAACAAAAATGAATGTTGGTAGAATGGTAGTTGTTGTGGTAAGCTACATGTTACTGCTTCTGTGTTGTCTGTGTTTGTTTCTGCTATAGAATAAAGTAAATATATGGATTTGAAACTGCCTTCATTTTGTGCAAGGCTGCTTACACTCATCATTTTGAAAACACTTCTTAATTCTCTTTCACAGATCCATGTGGATGGTTTAATAAACTGTTCAACGTCCTGGTGAATCTTTGGTCCCAGTTGAGAAACTGATTCAACCTCCTGTGGTGTAAATTGGCAGTGGTGGAGTGATTTGGGTAGGTGACTGTCCATATATGTTAAAGGAGATAAGGGGAAATAAAAGTTTTGGCATACTTTTTGTTTCAGTTACGCTCTTAAGTGTGCTATTAATATCTTCTCCCATTCACACATGTAAGAATGACAAATTTTTAACTGCTGAATTTGTATCACAGTAGCTTGTAGGGATGATGCATAAGAAATGTTAATTTTGTTTGCTTTCTCTCAAGGAGTGCTAGGGGTATTCACTGTATTGGCACTGTCTGATGCACTTGGGTCACAGAGTATGGTTTGTTTGTTTTAAAGTTGGTACAGCTCCATGTGAGCACTTGCATAGAGCCAACCTGACTTCCGTTGCTTCAGCTCTATTTTTCTGCATTATTTGCTTACTTTGAATTAATAACCCATTTTATTGTAATGTATTCAGGTAGCTTTGTGCAAAAAATAAAATTAATTTTAAACAAATATTTCTGCCCTGGATAACTTAGATGCTATTGTTCTGTCTAGAGAAATTGTTATATTATTAGTGGTATGTTTAGGGTGGGCTAAGACTGACAGGATTTTTTTTTAAACTTACTTTTCTTCACATTATTTAATAGCAGATTCACATAGATCCTCAGAAAGGGGTGTAGCGGAATAGGGAAAAAAATAACTAGAATGATGTGGCCTTTTGAAAATAATTTTTGTCCCTAATTGAACTGCCACCAAAAATCTTTGGTAGTTTACAGTATATACTGGAGTAGGATAATATAGTGTCTTAGTCCTAATAAGGGCAGTTGAACAAACACTTTTTTATTCTGCTCTCACCATCTTTTGCTCTGATTCAAGAATGTTGTTATAGTGAATCCACAAATATGCCTAACTAGCCACAGAAAATGTTTGACTTTTGAGAGGGGAAATATTTTAACAGCAAAAATAATGTTTTAAATGCTTAATAATTGCAGGAATTATGTGCTTGGAAATAAAGAAGTCATGATACTTAAATTAGGAATCATTGTGAAAAGACAGTACCAAATGTAGGAACATTTACTGAAAATGAGTCCATGGGAAAAGACTGGGTTTTAATGAAAAAAGTTAGATTTTGAGGAGCACATTCTTTTTTTGAGAGAAAAATCCTAAAAATATATATGTTAGAAGTACTTGACATTCTGTCTGACGACTTCACAATTATTGTTTCTGTAGATCCTTGTTTACAGAATTTTAAAAAGTGCTATGTTTCTCTGTTAAACTGTAGATGTTTCTTTCATTGTTCTCTGACTAGAGAGTCGTATTGTGGAAAAAATTGTCACAGAAGAGAAACAATTTTATCATTTGGATGAGCTGGGACTTCTTAGCTGCTACTGTGCTACTTACTGCCAAACTAACCACAAAGTGTAGAGTTCAGGCACCAGTGCACATCTTGGATTTAGAGGAGGTTTTTTCTTTTTTTATGCTACTAATATTGTTCAATAACATTGAATAGGTGTAAGATAATAGCTAAACACACATATTTGAATGTTGCTAATAATTTTATGTTAAATTAGAACATTGTTTTATAATCCTGGTTTCATTGTGAATCTACTTGTTTTTACTTGGAAACACTTCAGTATTACTGAGGGTAATACAAATGATATGCTTAAATGTAGCTTATTTCTTGCTTTGCAGTAGTTTGCTCTTAAGTCTAGTCCCTTTTTCACTCCTAAGAGTTGTTTTATTAGCAGCCTTGATTGAATCTTGAAAATCTCTACCCGATAAAAAGGATAGGATTGTGAAGCAAATGCTTTTTGATAAGCTTGTGGCTGCACACATATTTTTAATAGCTGAATTGTAAAGCATGTTGTGATGAAATACTGTAGGATTACAAAAGACCTAGTAAGTGTTCTTCATATTTTGCGATCATCTTGGATAGAGGCTTTTTAATGCCAATTTAGTGCATGTTCTCTAGCTTCTCAAAAGTTTTGTAAAGAGTAGGTTTCTAGAAAAGTCGCTGTAATTTGTCATGCTCTAAATTCACAGTGAGCACAGTGTTAAATGCCTAGGTCCAATGTGAAGGTAATGTATCAACATGTATTTACAGGTACGGAAATACAACATGGAAATAGAGACTATAAACAAGTTTTTACTTGTGGATAGCCAAAGAATATGAAAAAAATGAGACTAAAAGTTGGCAGAGTTTTTTTTTTTTAACTTTTTGTAATCCGTACACTGCCTGATAGGTGAATTTGAGAAGACTCTGTAAGAGTGAAAATTTCAGAGTATAGCAGCTTCTTTTGCAATATATTTGGAGTGTTTTGGGCTTCTGACAATGCTTTAGGGATGCGGTTTTGAAGCTGTGTAATTACAGTTAGTTAAGAAAATTCCTATTTCATTGTCTTGCTATCAAGATTTCCACCTGAACAAAGAAAACTACATTGACTAAAAAGGATCCTCTGTATCCCATCCCTTCAGTATTCTTGTGACTTCTTTGTTTTGGATACGTTCCAAGAGTCTTACATAAGCTCTGGTTTGCATATTTAATCTGTGAGCCCTCTTGACTTGCTGATTCATTTCTCCTTGTAGCAATAAAAGCTGCCCCAAATCTCCCCCTTCCTAGTTGTATGTGACAAGTTCTGGCATGAAGTGCCTGCTCTAACGTATCTCAGGTGTTTCAGCTGTGAGGGTCAAACTAATCACCATAAGATGTATTTTATCGTGGCAATGCTCTTGGGGAACTCGTTGTTCAGTGAGCCTAATGTTCCCTGTGGTGCAGGAAAGGTTATGGACAAGCTATCTCAATAACTGAAATGATTCTCAGACCCAGAGGCACTCCTATTGTAATATTCTAGACTGCTTTGTTGAATGTTCTTTTTGTTTAAGGACATACGAGGAATGGTAGTTAGTTTGTCCCTTAAAATGTCTGCGCTGCTAAGAGAGTCTAAACAAGATTAGTTTATCATAGGATTGACTTATGTGGTAAGCTTGCTGGCTGTCACATGGCCAGAATTGGGTTTTGTAAGGAAAACATCCTATCTCCATAGAGGCAACTTTACCTAATTCTATGCAAGGGGTAGATGTTAGGGTACTCATGCTTGCATTACAGAGGCAGCATAAGTTCTTGAATCTTGTTTTTCAGTTTAGTAACTAGCAAATAAAATACTTCTTAAACCGTGTCATGAATGTGTGGTGGTGTCAGAGGGGAAGTGTGCAGAGAATTCTTCTAGAGGATTTAAATAGCATGACACATTCTGGTTTCCTCTTCCCTCTCTCCTCTTCTTTTCTATCTGCATTGTTCCATGGAGGTAGAATCAAGTGCTAGCTAATGTATGCAAGTAAACTTGCTTTCGACAAGTTGTCTTTGAATGCCAGCACCTATTTCTTCAGTTAAGATACTGCTTCTGTGTCATTCACAGACCTCTCTGACAATTTCCTCCTTTCCTTTTGTTTCTTGTTTCTCTCCCCATCCCCAGGATATTTTTTCTTAATGATCCAGTTGTATACATCATTATATGAAAATATATTTTCCTACTAGTGGAAAGAAATGATGGTGAGACAAATGCCTGATAGAATGGTTTACTTTCAGTGATGTCATAAGCAGCTGTGGGTAGTTGTAATGGATGTGCCATAGTTTGCTTTTCTGCCAAAATGCTTTTCAATGTATGAAGAATTGTAAGAGTTTACAAATTCCATTGCACAAGCATATATAAAAAGTACCATTTTCTTCCTGTATGATTGCTGTGTCAGGAGGATCATACAACAGTGATGTGGAGAGCTGTGCAGATTGTTGTCTTATAGAATTCCATATCAGGGTGAGAAATACTGGATTTCACTACATAAGACCAGGTAAATTTGAAGCTAGACAATCTGCATCAAGTCCAAAGAAGTCTTGTACACAGAAAGCAAAAAGAATAAGTTGCTTTGATTAATAGGGAAGAATTATCATTGGAAGTGCTATGTGTTTTGGAAATGCTATATTGCCATGATGATGTTATACTGCAGGTTACGTATCTGTGAAGATTTTTAGCCATCCAAGATAGTCTGTAATTTTTGTATAATGGACAAAAGGTACAGTGTTTCTGCAGGTCCAAGTGGTCTTCTGACACTTCTGTTGATAAGCAAATGAGGACAAAGATGATGAGAGTGAGCCAGCTGACTAGGTAAGTGGTGTAAAAGGAGTGGATTTTCCTGTTATGAAGCAACAGCTTGATTTTAGGGTGAAAAGAAATTACAGATTCTCCTCAAAAAAAACAAGACAAGGTAAACATCAGTTATAGAGAAGGGACAAATAGAGTATCAAAACCTATGCAGAAGGAAAAATAACCAACTTCTTTCTAATAGGAATGCAAGATACTGGAAATACTGTTCATGAAGGACTGATGACTAATTCTATGAATGTTTATTTAAAAAAAGGTGTTGGGTACTCAGTTTGAAGGAGAAGAAACACTTATGGTAGATCTGCGTAGTGTCACTGACCCTTGGTAGAAAAAGTGATGTGTTTGACGGTTAAAATAGCTGCTTGCACTTTGGAAAGGGCAAAGTGAAGGAAAAGGACAATTCTGTTTTTGATGAGAACTGGAAAAAAAGCCCCACTTTTCAATTGGTTTTCTCTGTGGTCACTGCAGAAATAGCTTGCTATGGGCTATCAAAGTGCAGTCACATGCAGGATGACTAACTCTCTGAGCACAGGAAACTTAATTTTTATGTGCAGGTGGTCTTGTACTACTAATACTAAAATGTTCATTAAAAAAGATGACGGATGCAGTATTTTTAGAAGTAATTATAAAAGGATTTGGAGTCACACCTATTATTGAAAGGAGCCAAATAACTAGTAGTGTATTTAAAACCTCCTTGTTTTTGATAAAGTATAAATGACTGTGAATTGACTTTGATTGTACGTAATAAATATGAAGTTTAATCAGCAGCATTTATTTGTTCCTTTTCATAAAGATCACTTGGAAGCCATTCAATGAAATCATATGTATAGAAATTCCTTTTCTACTCAGTTTTAAAGGGAAATCAATTAAAGGATGTTTTACTAGATGCTTAGAAAACATTGAATCTAAACCAGGCTAATATAGCAGTGCATCTGTTAATTAAATGAAGGGGGAAAAAAGCTATAGCAATGAATGGTGAAGCTGAAGACTTCAGAAAGTAAAGGGTGAAGGGGGTCTACCTAAGATATCTAGGCTGCTAATGTTAGGACCACTAAAGTCAGTGAGCATGAGATAAAATATACCAATATCTAATTCTTTTTTATAAATTTAGCATATATGTTTAATTTGCTTGGTAAAATAGAAGACTTTTGTAACTGAGAAAGTTGAGAAGAACTTGATCAAACCGATTCCTTGGTAGTCTTATTTAACAGACAAATGGTTAAATTTTTTGAACAGTCAGAAAATTGTTTGATTGTAATCCTGTAATTGATAAAATTCATTCTGGCTTTATGGTAAAGGATTAATATTTTCCCCAGAATATTGTGTAAAACAATGTTTTACTCTTGTGCTCCCTTTCTCTACCCCTTGAACTAGTTGTGTAAGTGAGAAGGGAGCATTGCTTATCTTTTGCTTATCTTTAACTGCTCTGTTTGAGGACACAAATCTGCTTGATTTGACTCTTGGTTAGATGGAGAAGCCTCTCTGGTCTGTTTTGCTAATACCAAGTCATGTAAAATTCAACCAAGAGAATGTTCTTGCTCAGTTTAGCTGTTTATATGTTTTCTGTTTCAATCCTTCCTTACCTTTTGTGCTGAAATGCAGACTTCAAGTAAAAAGTATTCCAGAGTTATTCTAAATCTATTCACAATTACAAATGTTGTAATTTATTTTGGAGCTGAAATACCTCTCCTCAAATCCAGAGGTAAAACTTACTGAAAGTTTGGACCCTTTGTAGTAGGTCTCTTTCATGTTGGGCCATGAAAATAATTGGGGGGCTCAAGTGCCTCTTGTATGAGCACAGGCTGAGAGAGTTGGAATTCTTCAGCC
Organism: Acridotheres tristis; assembly: GCA_037013685.1. Classification (NCBI taxonomy): domain Eukaryota; kingdom Metazoa; phylum Chordata; class Aves; order Passeriformes; family Sturnidae; genus Acridotheres; species Acridotheres tristis. The sequence continues at coordinate 58,848,507 of CM072919.1, read as the reverse complement.
TGGAAAAGGAAAGCTCCAGAGACGCCTTACAGCACCTTTCAGTACCTGGAGGAAGCCTACAAGAAAGATGGAGAGGAACTTTTTGCAAGAGTGTGTAGTAATAGGACAAGGGGGAGTGGCTTTAAACTGGAAGAGAGTAGCTTTAAATTGGATATTAGAAAGAAATTCTTTATTGTGAGGCTTGTGAGACACTGAACAGGTTGCCCAGAGGAGTGGGAATGCCCCATCCCAGACTAGATCAGACTTTGAGCAACCTGATCTAGTGAACAGTGCCTTTGCCTGGGGCAAAATGATTGCAACTAATGATTTTTAAGGTCCCATTGAATACTAGCCATTTTATGATTCTATGAAAGCAGGAAGGTAGTTTCTGTAACTAGCTGAGCTAATTGGAGCACAAGGGGAAAAAACTCTCTTCTCTCTGAATAAAAAAACGTCAGGACTCAAAGTATTTCTTCTCTTGGATTTTATGATTTTTATTAAACTTTATTTGTATTTTTGCTTACTATAATTTGGAACAATAAGGAAACAAACCAGATAGATATGTCTGCTTTAAATTTTCTTCTTAGAAAACCTAAATGTTTGTACTGGCGTAGCTGTACTATTTGGTTTTTATGCATGCATTTGTGTAAGTGTAACATAGGTAGTGCATTTTCCTTCAGGATAGATAAAATCAATTCTTTCCCAAAGCATTATGATTACCCTTTATGTAACCTAAAGGAGTTTCAGTAAACAAACTAGAATTGCCTCTCATGATTCAACACAAGTTTAGGATAGACAACAGGTTGATTGTCCTTCAGAACAGGTTAGGGTGACTTAGCTCAGTAGAGGAGCAAATCATGTGGGAGATGGTGAAGCTAAACACTTTTTAGTTTGATGAGCAGTAGTATTTGCACAACAGCAGTCTGATAGCTGTTGGGATTTTATTTTTAAGCATTGTTGTAAAGGCAAGAGACAAGAAAAATACAAAGGAATACACAGTGAATTCATTTTATATACCTACCTATGTGGGAATGCTGTCAAGAGTTGCTCTAAGAATTGATGGAGCTAGATAGATGGTGGTAGAAGCCAACTTTATTGACTGAGGAGTCTCTCTTTTGATTATGGATGAGAAAATAGTTTGAAAAATTAATGAAAATGTGCTGCTTATATCTTCAGAGGAAAAGGGGCAAAATAGGAGTACTTAAACTAGCCATACAGTTAAGCAGTGTCCTAAAAATTATTTCTGTAATAAGTATAAGTTTGTGGGGTTAAGGTTTTGTTTTGGGTGTTTAGGGCTGGGGACAGGTGTGACTACAGGCATTCAAAGGATGAAGAAGCTAGGAGAGTTGTGGGTCAGAGTAACGCACAGAGTACTGGTGATTTCTAGACGTAAGCAAAGCATGTGATAAAAACATTGTTGCTGAAGGTTGAGTTTATGTTCTGGTTTTATATGCATTGAATTTAAGTAGATAACCCCCAGCTGTGCTTATCAGCATGAAAATTCATGTGAGATGGAAGCGTGTCAGGGACACTGATATTAGAAAGGCATGGGAAGCAACTTGGGGTATGAAAAAAACATGTTGAAACAGAAGAAACAGCAGAAGAGTGGAGAGGAATGGGCTGGACAACAGCAGAAGAAATCACAATGGAAAGATAAGGAAGCAAGAGAAGTGACTAGGGTCTCTCAACATTTGTCACTGGAAGGATCACCTATAAACCTGTACTGGGTCTCTGAGAAGTCTTGAACTGATAGAAGATATTAGCAACTCAACCCAGCTTTTCTTTTCCCTTTTTTATATATTGATCCTTTTCCTTATTTTCCTTTTTATTCCCATACTTCTGAAAGAGTCAAATTTTGATTTGGGGTCAATGCTCCTCGTTTTCAAGCGTGTGAACTGTAGTTTTCTTCACATGCATTTAGAGCAAACAGCAACCACAGGAGATGAAGATTTGGTATCTGTAGGGTGCGATTATCCAGGCATTTTTACATCTAGCAAGATTTAAGTTTAAAGCTTATTAGTCTCAAACTAGTGAGTAGGTGTTAGATAAATTGGTTAAGCTCAATCTCTCAGTATTTGCTATTTCAGATTTGATGCTGGCCTGCCAGTCTAATTAAAGCTGTTGAAAATGTTTGTTTCTTTTTAAATTAGGTGCTAATAACACTGCTGCTGTCTAACTGCTAATGCTCATTCTGGTCTCTGTTTTTATGTGCTATACTGTTAGCATTTATTCTCAGCCCAGTCTCTTATTGTGAACATCAGAGAAGATTAAATTGTGTTTAAAATAAAAAATGTGCATTGTTTTTTGGATTTCTGTAATTTTATGGGAAAACTGTACTGTGTGCATTGTCATAGAGCACATTAAAACTGTTGAGTGATTTTGTCCATAATTTTATGTCTGCCTAGGTTCTAATCCCTTAATGGTATTAAAATGAAAGCTGATATCTAAAATGAAATAAATCCATTAATCTCACTACTGATCTCTAGTACTGAGGTTTCTTCTGTACTAGAAAATATTCTGTTACTTTTTCAACAGAGCTGACTGGCATGTTAGGAATCAACCTGTTGGAAAGGGTTGATTTTATTATCTTTTTTAGTTTCTGTGTCTTACTGCTAGAATATTGCATAAAGGTGCCATCTAATGCAGTTTTTCTCCTAAAAATTAGAATCCAGTAATCTGCAGATAAACAAGTGACTTGCTTTTTTGCTAGGAGAGCTTTAAATACAGACTTGATTGATTTGCCCAGATCTTGTACTAGCTGGTTGGAAAAGATCTGGAAGATCGAGAAAAAATTAATTTTAAAATAAACAGATCTTGTTTTTAAAGCTCGTATCTGATAGTTTTTGTCTTTACTCAGAACTGAGACTGAACCAGTATCTAGAAGCCAGAAACCCCTAAGAACACTCATTGTTTGGCTATCAGATCTAATAATGCATTTCACTTATTACTGGAAGACCTTTTGAATTGTAATGGGAAACTCCAGTAAAAAGGATTTTGGAAGATATATGGATATAATCTTCAAATGCATTTTAGGGTATGCATTTTGGTAGTGTTCCTATCAGTATATGAAGGGCATATTCCTTCAGGCAGTATATTTTTGCAAGACAACCGTGCGAAGAATGAAAAATTGGTTATGAGGAAAAACCTACTGATTCGCAGACTACACACAAACAGCCATTTCTGTATATGATGCTCTGTTGGTTTAAATTTAATTAAAAAAAGGTAAGAACTGACACAAACCAACCCTCACTGCAATCTCATTATTGGAGGGAATATAGCAAATTCATATCCTGCTCCTTTCCAGAGACTGCCATCCACACATGATTTTTAACTAACAATTGTGGGTTTGTTTTTTTCAGATATAGAAGCCATGTCCGCATTGGTTACTTCAAGTTCAATCAGCAGGGGAATTTTTTTAGACAGGAACAGCTAGGACTATTTTCCAATCAGTTAAATTCAGCTTATTCATTTCCTTAAATTATCTTGTGAGCTAGGGATTAATTACCTTGCAGCTCTGCAATTTCAAATAACAGAATTTTTTTATTACCTTAATGAGCTGTTTGCCTTTTAGTTCAGGTAGCTTATGGGCCTGGCTTGTTTTGTGTGCTAGAGGGGAATTGTTATCCTCTTACATAGCAAAAATCCAGGGGGATTCTATAGCTTGTTGTCATCCATGAAACAAATCACCCGTAACAGTATTTGCAAAATATAAATTAGCTGCAACAAAGGAGTTGGTAGCTTTAAATTATATGATGAAAAGTGATAGTTGTGCTCCATCATAGGTTCTCAGGCAGGTAGTGAGATCTGACAGCAAGCCAGGGCTTAGTGTTTAGAAATTGGCTGAAACCATGAGATTAGGCAATAGCATTAGTCTTTTCGAGAGTAATGTGATAATGTCATGGAGTTACAGATCATACCTCAGTGACAGATGGTGCATGCCCATGTGAAGTGTAGTAGGGTAAAAATACTTCTTGGTTTGATGTTTTATGTGTTTAGTCACAATCAGTAGCTGTTGTAGCTAGTTAAAAACTTAATATCAATTCAAAGAGGAAACACCAGCTTCCAGGAAGACAGCTGTTCGATTGTCCAGAGCTTACAAAAAGAAGTTTTGATACTGGACGTTTGCCTTCAGGGTATATCCCTACTTCAGATCAGTGTGTTTTTAAAAAATCATGTCTATGATTCTACATTGTTGCTGCTTGACTATATAATTTCTGTTTTCCATATAGAAATGTATTATTCCTCTTAGTATCTTTGTTTTGTCTTTGTTTTATCTTTGTCTGTAAACAGACAACAATGACTTTCAAGTTGGTGTGTGCAATAATTGACAATTGAAGCTATAACAAGTATCTGATAGTTTGGGTTTTTTTTTTATTTAAACCTACTCAGACAAGCAATAACACAAATATTTTTGTTTCACTTCACATATTAAGAGCACAGCTGAAGTAATTTCTTTCATGGCTATGAGTATTTAGCAATTTTGCAAGTATGTTGTCAGATTGCTGATTGTATTTGTAATCAAACTGGCCAGTGATATCTCCTAATTCAATTTTGTAAAGCAGTGAGGAGCAAAATAGATGCAGAAAGAAGTAAAAGGTTCATAATAGCAATTGTTAATTGGAAAGTTATGACTCTATATATGTGGGGGGAAAATAACATCTAAAAATAGCTTTAAGTGTTGCTTGACTAGCCCTGCTCACCTCTGCCCCGAAAGGAAAGAGAACTCAGGAATTTACATACCCTAACAATGACTTGGCTGGTAGTGTGAGATCTATAATTAAGTATACAGTTACATACAACAGCAACTGTTTGATGTTAGTTTCGTCTCTTTTTGAGACCATTTAAATATGAAATTTCCATTATGCTATAAAATTATGTTTCTGAGCTGTGTGAAATGTAAAAGATTCATCCAGTTCCTAATATCAATTTCATAACATTTTAAGACAACTTAGGTCTTATTAGTTGTAAGAATTCAGTATTTTATGCATAATTTGATAATTTCAAATATGAAGCCTCAGCTGTTTAACAGTTCAAACTGTATTGCAGTATCTTGAGTAGCTATAAAAGGCCACAGGCACGAGATGAATTCAAACATTTGATGCCACAAACACTCTCAGAATTGATAAAATTTGTAGTCTGAATTCTGTCATGACCATCTGTGTTTTGATAGTTTGAAACAGCTCTAGGTTTTGGTTTTGTGAATAAGCTGTGTCATAACTGGCAGATACAGGAGGTGTATCAAAAGTATATCTGACTGTCTAGGTTTTAAATTGAGAGAAGTATACCCTCCTTATTGGTCTTAGTGTTGAGGTGTAAACAATAGGTGGTTCATCTGAAGTGCTGAAAACCTGTACTCAAATGTTGTCCAAGAGGACTTGAACCTTAAGTAATTTGCCTTTCAGGACAAGAATACACAGTCTGTGACAATCTTGGGTTCATTCAGATGGAGGATTTATCCTAGGATTTATTTGATGAAGTTTCACGTGTTATTGGAGAATTGAGTATACAGGTTTTTATTCCCTGTGCTTTCTCTTTCTCTTATGCTTGGATACACTTCGTTTGGTATTTAGATCACATTTTCCCCTCATATTAAGTAGTTAACATGTTATCTGTTAGTGAGTCAGCATCTACTTAAGGCAATATTTAGGCAAGCACTGTTTGCACACAGAATTGTGGGTGTTGGCTGCCACCAGCATTTTATACATGCCCATGGTCTATAAGACTTGGTGCCATATTTCTGAAGTATTGCACAAATAAAATTAGATATGACCCTCCCTAAAGTATTTCAATATCTAATAAAAGATGTGGGTGTGAAGAAGTGGGGGAGGAAAAAGGGTTTATCTGATGAATGGCAGTAGGAAAAAAGAAATAAGGATCATGGTAGTAGCATTATATAAGTTAACCACTTACTTAATTTTGATCTATGTCTTTTCTAGAAACAGCAGTGTGTCTATATGACTGACTTCTATGTTTTTAGTTATAAATATTACTACCGATTCAATTGGTATATTCTGTCTTATGTATTCTTATTCTTAATCACTTGTTTTCCAAATTTTCAACATTCCTCATTTTTCCCATCATCAGTCTCTGTTGTTCTATGTGAAAAAAGGCTGGGTTCTGACCACATTTGCTGTGGCTAGCAACAAAAGGAATGAAAAACTGACCTTTTGGAGTGGTCGCTGTCTAGGATCCATGTGGTGATGGGAAACTAAAGAATGAAGGAGGGAAGGGGTAAGAAGGACAGGGCCAAATAGGAGCAAAGGACGAGGGTACCAGATCTAAATAGTTTTCTTTTATATTTGCAGTCTCTCTTGTTATACTGAGTGCTTGTGTCACATTGTTTGTGGTACTGATTGGCCTTCTGATGTCATGTAGGTATGTTCAGTCCTCTCAAAAGTTAATGTCAGTTCTATAGTAGCAGTGGAAATCTTTGAAATGGCTGAAGCTTGTGCGAAACTTGTTGTAGCTTGAAAAAAAATCCTTTTTTTCTTTTTAATTCCCATTGGAATCAAGTTGGATTCTTTCTGTTAATACCAACAACAGAGCTTCTTCAGGGTTAACTAGACCTCAGTGTATAGCTTGGCATAGCTGCTCACTTTTAGTCACTGAGTTAGTGTGACTGTCACTTTTGGAAAAATTGGTTTGGTAAAGAATTGTGGCAGTGCACAGGATACAGATCGTTGCTAATCTGAAATGTATTGGTTCTATCCCTAAGAATGATCTGTGTGGCCAAATATAAGTGGTCTACAAAGCCACAACCAGTAGTCAGTAGTTTTCTGTTGTGCATGGTTTATTTTTTGATTTTTATTAAGTTCAGGTACTGCTATATTGTATACTTCAAACACAAGAATCAAGTTGATATGAAGAGATCACTAAACTTGTTTATTTTGTGTTAAGACAGGTGTATATTAAATGAGTATAGTGTCTAAGGGTGCCATGAATAGTAATGTTTTAAAAGCTTCCTAAAATTCTTAATTTTTAGTATTAAGTTGGGCATAGAAAACCAGTGGATTTGTTTTCTGTATTTTCATTTCTATCTTGGTTTTTGGTTACTTGAGCTAATGTGATGTCATCGAGGAACAGAAACAGTAAACATTACTAGTGCCTTAGGCAGAATGATTAGGAACAGCATACAGTAACAGTTTAATCCCCCTTATATTTACTATTCTGAAAAGCAACCTTGTTTTATCGATTTTAATAAATTGTAAGTCTGTGAAAACCAACTCTACTTTCCTGTAAAGCAGGATATGTTGATAAAAGGTGTCTTCGTTCTGCAAAGAGATTTTCCTGATAGCTTTTTTTTTTTAATGTGAGCTGGGACATTTTATGTTATGCATTCATGTATGATTGAATCAGGATGTGATTATTCAGTTGCTTTAGTAAGACTTGGAAAACAACTAACTAAGTAAATTTTGCTAGAGTGGAGGCACAGAAACACATACTGCCATGGTTAACAAAAACCGTCAAGTCTCAGCTTTGTCCCTGGAAATGTTTCCAAATAATCGAATGGATCTACTTCCTTTTTTACAAACTGACATTGACTAACTCAGAAGTAGAGTTTGACCTTATAACATCTAAAGTTGGTTTGCTCTGATGTGGTAGGCTGGGTGGTGGGTTGGACTACATGGTCTGGAGAGGTGCCTAAGAACCTCCTTCATTCTGGAATTCTCAGTGCTTGGGGAAAGGAAATAAAATAGTGCTATATCTTACTGTTCCTCTGGAGAATAGGGTTTAAAGGCAATTAAAAGTCATAAAGTGATTCCTACCCACAACAGCTTGCCTTCTGAGGGTGTTGTAGATCTAACTGTTTATGCTTAATAACAACATGGTATTTTGTTCTTTATATTGTAGAATAACTTTTCAAAGCATCTATGCTGAGACTAATGCTTCAGGAAACAGCCATCTTAATTCATAAATGATTTCTTGCAGTTTGGTGAGATCTGAAACTAGTCCAATCTGGTGCATGTGCATTATAGCAGTTTTCCACTGGTGAGATCAAATGCAGACATACATACATTTCTGCACTAACTGCACTGTTATAAAAGGGGGTTTTGAACATAAGACCATTTTCCTAGGTCTAGGTATGTTTGTTTTGTTGCAAAACCACAATTCACACTCTGAACACTTAGACAAAGTTTTTGTAGCTATGTCCACAGAGGTGGAAATGTGAAAATTTTTTTAAAAAATTGAGATCACAGGTGCCATCTTAATTTATGCCTTGGAGATCCTTTTTTGACCAGTTTCCCCAAGGAAAAGTATTCAACCACAAAATCAGCAGCTCTGATTTACTTGTGTGTGCATTGGTATGAATGTGTTTCCTTAACTGTCTTGTGCAAAAGTGCTGTTGTGATATCGCAAGTAACGAAATTTCACTTTGGTGCACTCTAGGCAGTCCGTTAAGTTTTAAGATAATTAAAAGAACTCTAATAGAACTGTAGATAATCTGGCAGAACAGTGAAACTCTTAATATTAAAATAAAAGTCATATGGCAAGTTATCCAGTCCAGGGACCTATCATAATGCCTTTTGGGTTCCATATGTTGGTAAGCATACCCGTAGCCCTTGGCAGAACACTTTTGAACTGCATGTCCCCTGCAGTACACCAACAGGTTATTTTGGGTCATTCTGGAAGCAAATGTGAACCTTTGTGTGCCTGCTTAGAACGTGCGATCAGCTGTCCTCTTCCTGCATTAAAGGATTCTGGTTGTCAGCAGCTGTGACAGCATTGGTACTAGGAGGTAACAAATCTTCAAGTAGGTCAGTCTCATGCTGCTTGAGGTAATGTTTCATTATTAACATCTTAGACTTGATCACCCAAAATCAGTAGAAAGATAGTTCTCTGCTCCCTGAAACTTGCCAGATCTCTGTCAATGAGACTGTTCAATGTTTCTTTGCTTCACTCTAAATATCTGTCTTTGGTTCAGATACTGAAGCAGCAAGAAAGAGTGGGCAGGATGACAGCATCTGCTTCCAGGAAAAGCAATATGTATTTGTTTTTGAGAATGGTCTCTGGATCCTTTGTGTCTCCCTGGTCGTTCTCTCTTACCCTTCCTTGTTCCCCGGTCTGGGAATCTGAGATGAACTAAGCTGTCTGTGGTCTACAGGCCTTTCTACTTTGTGCAAAATATGTTTAATTTCAAAAGATACACTGTCTAGAGAAATATTTTCTCAGCTGTGTTTATCTTTTGTTTCCTCAATCACAATCATATGTTGTTTTGTTTGTTCAAGTTAGCTCACTGCAAGGCACACATTTCCCTCTGATGTGCCAGGTTGTGAGTTAGAATCTTGCCAGTGAACACTGACAGTAAAAAAGTTACTTATTGTGTATGAAATGATTATGCACATCTTCATGTACTCCCCTGATACTTAAAAAAAAAAAACTGATTATGGGTATCCTTTGGCAGGCAAGGTCTTCTTTACAGCGATACCAATGGTGCATACAGTTGCTCTTCCTCAATCTGCTTTGGAATCCCTCATCTTCCTCGTCCCCATTCCAAAGGGCAAAAAACCAACTGATCTCCTTGCCTGAAAATTGTTCTTGGTTTACTAGACAGATTTTAGTGGTTCAGTATGGGATCTTTCTGTTTAATATGAGTCTCTAGTGTAGATAATTTTGGTCAGTCTAAAGTCTTTTTAGCTAAATGTACTTTCCTGCTGAATATGAATGGGTGTTTAAGGACAAGTGCAGATAATCTGGATTCTCCAATACTGTCCTGGAGTTATTTAAAGAAATATTTTGCTGGTTTTACTGTTTTCATTTAAAATGGAGGATGGTTATCAAGGGGTGAAGGCTGCCTGAAATGTCTTTGAAGCAAGCAGTTTTTAAGATACTTTCTTCCAACCCTTCCTGAAATGAAGAGCATGTTGTGGTTTACCCACTCTCTCTTGCTCTATCTCTCTCTTTTGTTTATTTTGTTTGGGTTTTGTTTCCTGTTTGCAGTTTGGAGAAAGTAACAGCCTCTTGAGCCTCATTCATTGTACTGAAGTATAACCTTACATCCTGACCTGTTGTATGAATGTTTGGTACGTGTTCTGGGTACATCTGCATTCTTTCAAAGTTGACCTCCAAAAGCAATTGAAAGAATTCTGAGGATTTGCAGTGAACTCTAACCCCATTGTAGAAGGCAGCCACATTTGTCAGACATGACTTCCCCTTAGTGAAGACATGCTGGATGTCACAAATCACCTCCTTGTTTTCTGTGTTCCTTAACAGAGTTTTCAGGAGGATCTGCTCAATGATCTTTATGGGCGGTAAGGTGAGACCTGACTGACTTGTAAATTCCATTGGTCTTTATTTTCCTTTTTAAAAATGGTGGTTATGCGTCCTTTTTCCAGTCAGTAGGACTTCCACAACTTCTTAAGTACGATAGGTAGTGGCTTATCTACTTCCTCTGTCAATTCCTTCAGGATCTATGGATGTACCTCGTCAGGTCCCATGGACTTGTGAACCTTCATGTTCACTTAGATGGTCTCAAACCTGATCTTCTACAGCAGGTAGTTAGTTCTTCATTCTTCTGGTCCCTGCCTTTGCCTTCTGCAGCTCTGGTGAGGTGGCTGGAGAACTTGCTGATGAAGACTGAGACAAAAAAGGAGTTGAATGCTTTGGCCTTCTCCATGTCCCAGGTAACCAGTTTTCCCATTCCCTTTGGAGTGGACCCACATTTTTATAGTGTTCTTTCATCGTCTATCCATGTGCCTGTAGAAATAATAGAAATCACTTTCCTTCTTTAAGGAAGGAACCTTGAAGATCATCAAAGTCACACCCTCCTTCTGTGGACACTTCCAGGGATGAAGTGTCCACAACTTCTTTGGGCAGTCTGTTTCAGTACCTCATCATCCTCATGGTAAAGAATTTCTTGTACTGGACTCAGTACTCCTGGCGGGGTGTTACAAGGGCAGAGGAGAAGGGCAGAATCACCTCCCTCAGCTGCTGTTTTGATACAGACCAGGATACAGTGGGCTTTCTGGGCTGTGAGTGCTCAGCTCAGCGCCCAGCTTTTTATTCAGGAGAACCCTCGAACTGCGTCTTGACAGGGCTGTCCTCACTGAGTTTGCCTCCCAATATGTGTTCATGTTGGGATTGTCCTGACTCAAGTGCAGCACCTTGCATTTGGCCTTTTTGAACTTTGATGTTCTCATGGACCTGCTTCTGAAGTTCGTCCAATTCCCTCTGTATGGCAAAGCTATTCTTGTTGTCCTTGATGCCCCTGGCCAGATTTAATATTACCAGTGCTTTAGTTTTCCTAACCTGATCTCTGACTGCTCAATCTTTCACTATTTTTTTTAAGTCTGTCTGTCCCTGTTTTCACCCTCTGTAGACTAAAGCCGGTGGTAAGTTGGAACTGAAATACTGCAGTGGAATGAGACGTACTTGCTCACTCAGTTGTGAGCAACCCCTGGAGTATAGTGATTGGAAGGTCTGCTCTGGGTCAGACCAGCAGTCCATCTGGCCAGCATTGTCTAGTAGTGTTAGGGTTTTAATTAAGAAAGAGTAAGAACAGGACAGATACATAAGATAGTTCCCCCAAGTAGTTCCTCCATAAAACTGAGTGCTACAACTTTTTGAGTAGAGAAACATATTGAGACTCAGTCTGATGTGATTGATATAATGTGCTAGAGTATGGTTAAATAACATTTCATTACATATTTTTATCTTGAGGGTATGTTACCACTAGTCGTCTAAAGCACCTGTTAACACTTCTGCAAAACAACTAGAAAAGTGGTGATCTGAACTCGCTGAGGTCTTTGTGGTGTTGCAGCCTTAGGGGGAAGGGAGCACCCAAGATTTGTAGATACTCATTGGTTGAAAGGAATGAGAAGTCAGATGATCCACAAAAGCTTATGAAGTTTTATTAATAAATTACACACTTGGCTTGGAAGTTGGTATGTTAGTACCCTGGCCTCTTATATAAGCACGTGGCCTTGGATTTTGGACAAAGGGGTAGGGTGTAAGGAAAGAGAGATAGAGATGAATTAAAAGAGGGGGACAAAGAAAGGGAAGGATGAAGGAAAGAAGGAAAGAGAGATTACCAGTCTTGGCTGCAGTATCAGTTCAGCTGATGGCATGTCCTGGGGGCACTGCCTGGATTTAGTTCAGGGTACCTACTAATAAACTTTGCTTGCCCTGGAGATAAGTGTCACACTTTCTATGTAAATTACTTACCACTCACAGTCCAGGTTCGTGTGGAAGTGAGTCAGAGGACTTTGGCTCTTTGGTGGTCTTGTTCCCCCCATACAGTCTGTGCCTGCTTCTGCACTCGTTTCTCTGTTTGTGCTGTTCTGAGTTGTGCTTGTCTCCAGGAGGTAGATCAAAGACCTTTGTCCCAGAAAAGTGCTGTCCTACCTCCGTATGGCCCCTTGTCCAGTCACATCTTGTTCTTTCTCACAGTGTTATTGCCAACAGTCCTTGGCTGTTACTACCTACAGTCCTTGGCTGGTGCCACGGCCACCCTGCTATTGGTGTTTGAGACAAATTCATCAGCTCCTTATCTTCTAGACTTCTGTGGTTCTGGTGCATGGTTAGTCTGAGCTTCTCTAAATGTCGCTGTTCACTGTCTTAGAGAGGTTGTTGTGCGTTCCCGCAAGCTGTGTGGTGATAGGAGGTTTCTGCTATTGGAAACTCATCAGTGCTTACAGTTGTAGTTACACCACATTCTTAGCTGTCGTCTTTTGATAGAGGTTTAAGGTTATGTGACTCAATGTCACAGTTTCAAGTAACATTAAGGAAACATCAGTTGCAGTGAGTTCATTGCTTTTGTTTGATTTTGTAACCAATGTTTCTTGTTCAGAGACTTGTGTAGCTGCTAAATTTGTAAAGCAGTGTGACCTGAAATATCTAGGTAGTGTTGTATATTCTTCCCCTCATGCACACACTTGCTTGTATTATTGCCTTTGGATGTTTGAGATTGGATGAGTTCCTTTTGCTTGGTTTGGAAGTCTGCAAACAGTTGAAATGGTAAATGGTAATGACTCCCTACCTCTAGATTTTATTCTTTTAGGCATTTCAACAGAGGCAGCCAAACAGGTGTCAGGAAATGATGCAAGAGTAATCTCTTTTTGTTTATTGTTTTTGTGATGATTATAGGGCTAGCTATTTCTTTGATAGTTTTTCTACTGTGAATGCTTTGCCTGCGGACTCTTGACCTTAGGTCTTTATCTTTCAGAGGCACAATCACCTGACTATCTCTTTGTTAGATCCAGCTCTGCACTGCTGTGTTCTCTGGATGAATTCTGCTCATCCCAGCAAAACTATTGCAGACCTGCATTTCTTCTTTTTTGGAGTTTGTCTACATTGTGTCTGAAATAGCTTTGGTAGAGATCACACAATTTTGCAGTAGGAGCAAAGTGCTGTGGGAAAGGAAAGCAGCATGCAGCCATGGCAATTCGACTGGCTCTTAAGAGCCTCAGTTGCAGAATCTGGTTTGATCGTTGATGTCTTTCTTGATCTTTTAAATTGTCTTGAGTGGTTCTGCTCTGCATGTCTGAGGCTGGCTAAACTAACAGAGGGTTTTTTTTTTCAGTAGGGAACTTGAAAGGCTTGTGGCTTTGATATTACTTTTACCTCTTGCTAGTTGCATGTCTTGGATGCCCTTGTATTGAAAAAGATTTATAGATGTGTGCAGTGTAGTGCATTGGAGTTCATTTTGTATGAATGCAGAAGCTGACACCAGTGACTCCCAAACAAGGAATAGGACATGTGATATGCAAAAGTTGATTGTAGTGCAATTCTACTGTGGCAGTTCTGACTTCTGTGGGAGTTGATTGTGCTGTTTTTTACCCCAAAAGAAGGAACTTGATTTTCTCCTGGAACAAGTTGATTTTAAATCTCTCTCAGGATCTATTTATTTATGTTATGGTGGCCTAATTCTGCTTTTATTGGAAGGAGATGAAATATAGTTCCATTTATAGGTAAATCCTTTGAATGAAGCTACTACCTGTGATCTCCACAATTTAAATTCTTTTCTAGATACTGAAAATTTGACAGTTTATACTCTGCTTGACTTAGCTTCTTATCTCCTCTATGTAATGTTGTGCTTGGTTAGATGATCTGTCTGACTACAGTGACATTTAATCCCTCTGAATATATGTTCTACTTCTGCTTTTTTTGAAGGCAAAATTAATCAATCCCATCAGTCCAGCCACTAATTTTTTGTGTATTCAGTCAAAAAACACTGGATGCTTTGATTTGTTTTTAATTGTTCTACTTCAGTGAAATTAGCATCAGAGATCTGTTATGGCTTATAAAAAGTGCTGCAACTTTCTAAAAAATTCCTAAGGTTAACAATGCAAAAATTTACTCTTTTCATCTTTGGTTAACTTTTGATGTATTTTTTTCTTGTAATTCTTCAGAATTGTGTCCAAGAGAAATCTGTGTGATACTTAATATTTTAATATAGTAACTATAAAGGGAGTAAAAATGAAACAACTTTGTAGACAGGGTGCTGTAAAATAATAACAGAGTAAAAAGCAATGTTTTGTACACAAAACATAGTTCTCCTTTAAAAGAATATAAGCAGTTTTGCTGTCTTGGAAATCTTTCAAGTACTCTGGAATATTCAAGCTGTTGCTCAGCTTTTCTTTTAAAAAAACCAAAACTACGAAAGCCAAAAAACTACCCAGTCTAGTGCAATAAAATAGTAGTTTGTTCTTACCTAGTAGTGATGGGGTTGACTAAAATTTGTCCCTTTGTCTCAAACAGAATGTTGACTTTGAAAGCTCAGGGAAGAAGCAGCGGGGAGAAGAAAGTAACACAGCGGTAAGTACATTATTTTTCTTTCCTCTGGACCAACTGTTAAAATAGAAACCCTCTTATTTATTCATATTGTGTTATAATTGCTTTGAATTATAATTCAAAACACTTGAATTTTATTCTGCATCACATCTCATGTTACTTTGAAGGCAGGTTTTTTTGGTTCTGAATATCTGTTGAAGGCCTAAGTAAATTATATCTATTTATATGTATTTGTGTGCATATATAGAAAGAACAATATATGGAAAAGGAAAAAAATTCTGTTTTAAAGCTCAGTGTCCGTTATTAAGTGTTTTGGCTTGAGAACTTTAGGATACTGAGTTTTGCAATTTTTTTTTTTCAGTTCTTAGAAATTACAAGCATATTTTTTTGGAAAACTTGAATAAAAGGTACCTGAAAAAATTCTAGAAGTTTTTGTTGAGCCTCTTACTGTCCTTTTTGGTTTGCTGCTCTAGAGCCTAGACATATATCATGTACTTTCTCTCTTACTGGAGTGTTCATGTTTTTTAGCTAGAGAGCATATATAAAAATGTGAAAAGTGTTAACAAGATAAAGTTTGATTTGCTTTCAAAGCTCTGTGGAAAAGCAACACATGTTCAGAGTCAGTTTTTTTCCTTAATTACATGATGCCAATGCAGATGGCACTAACTTGCTTTTGCCTCATATTGTAAGGGTTTGTAGAAGCAAGTATTTTTCATGAATAAAAAGTGTACTCAACAGAATATTTAGACATCAGAAGGTCTATATGAATTCCTGTAGAGGAACTGTTACTGCTTAATCTCCCTCCTGCCCCAGAAAAAAACCCCAACAACATATGACAGCAGCTTCCATCTGCTCTGATTTTATTAATAGCACTGCTCAGATTGTAGAAATGCTAATAACTATTGACTCCTCAATGACTTTAATTTTGAGACTATAAAATAGTGATTCAAAGGATACAAAACCTTCTGAGTATTTTATCTGGTATTTCTATAAACAGCATATGCTTAAATAGAGAGAAGCATGTGCACGTTTGTGTTTTTTAACCTTTTGTGTAACCTACAATGCTGTAGGCTTTGTGTGCTTTGGCATTCTCCACTGAGCTAATAATCCATGCTGTTGCTGTGCTGCCTCAGCTGTGCCTGCTGCACCGTAACGTTTGTTGCTTCCTATGGGCAAATGGTCAGCAATGCCTCTTGCCTTCACTTCCACTGTGCTTGTTCATCTCTTTTGACTGTGGTGGTACAGATAGAGGAATTAAGATGGTATCTCTTCCTTTCTGCTGGAATAGATGCTGACTGTATGCAACACAAAATATTTTCTCTTATAGTAGTAATTCCTCAAAAAACTAAACCTGAAACATAAGCTGTTTATTGTGTTTTTACCTCTGCCAGAAGCTTGCCATCTTTTAGTCTGGTTGCTCTGTGTATTCAATTTTCATTGTTTTCTTTGTACAGAAAGTCAGGAATTTGTTTCTGTAGATCTTTCACAGTAGCAATGAAAGAAAATGAGGTAATTTGATGCAGAAATTAGTGGATTTGGAAAGAAAAGCAGTTCTGAAGTAGCTTGGTTCCAGTTAGCTATACCAAATAGCTGTGATTCATAGGTATATAGTAGTTGTGATTATTTCCACTGCATATTAAAAAAATAAATATGGCTAGTGGGGGATAGAGTGCATTTCAATATCCTGTTGGAATAAATATTTTGTATTTCTGGCTATGTATTAACTTAAAAATGGGAAAAATTAAATCCGAACTGTGTCAGTTCGATTATGTAAAAGAATTTTTTAGCCATCTGAAAACATCAGTGTTGAAATACTGAAATATGAATGTCATGGCTTTTAAAGAAGCTTGGGTTGTTGCATATTCCGTGAAGATTTGTGGGACTCCTGCAGTTTCCTTCAGATTTCAGTCTGTCATTGTAAAAATCACTGATTTATATGGTGCTTTTTTTTATGTAAGGAAGAGAAGTGGATGAGATTCAAATGCAGTAGTTTGAAAAATCAGTTTATTCCTCCCTCTTAAGGTTTTCTTAGTAACACGACAAATACACACCCAAAGAATATGCAATCAAGTGAAACATCAGAAATGAAGCTCAGATCTGATGCTAATCTTAGCAGTGTTGTTAATGGTATCTAATTAGAAACCATTCTTTAGAGGAAGTGTTACCCTGACACTTACTTGGATAGATTTACTGTCCAGATGGAAGTTATTTTCTAGGGCTGTCTCTGAAAAAGAGCAAAAGAAAATGTGTGAGAACATACTTGCTGCTACCTGGGCTGCAATTGTTACAACAGTATATGTGTGCTGCTGGTGTATTGTTAAGTATGTTATTATGAAAAGTGAGTATAAACATATATTTTTTTAAAGACTCAAAAGTACAGTTGCTTGGTTATCGGAACATTTTTAAATTTAATTCTTTCCTATAAACTTAATCTGAAATTTTTCTCTCTCCCTTTTTTTTTGGTAAGGATATTGCTGTAAAAGATCTTGCCTTAAATTCACAGAATTGCAGAAGAGTTAGCAGTTACAAGGAACCCCTGGAGATCATCTCATCCAAGGCAGGGTCACCTAGAACAGGTTACAAAGGAACAGGTTTGCCTGGGTTTTGACTGTCTCCAGGGAGGGAGACTCCATGACCTCCTTGGGCAGCCTGTTTAGTGCTCTGCCACCCGTAACATAAAGTTGTTCTTCCCCATCTTGAGGTGAATCCCCTCTCAGTTTTCTCTTCTCTAGACTAAACAGGCCCAGCTCTCTCAGTCTCTCTTTGTAAGAGAGATGCTCCAAACCCCTCATCATCTTCATGACCCTTCACTGGACCCTCTCCAGGAGTTTCTTGTCTCTCTTTTTTTGAGGAGCCCAGAACTGGATGCAGCACTCCAGGTGTGGCTTCACCAGGGCCCAGTGGAGGGGGAGGATCAGCTCCCTTGACCTGCTGGCCACACTCTTCCCAGTGCAGCCCAGGATCCCACTGGGCCTCCTGGCCACAAGGACTCACTGCTGGGTCATTGTCACCTTGAGAGCCACCAAGGCGACCCCAGCCTGTGCTGGTACTTGGGGTTATTCCCCCCCAGCTGCAGGACCCTGCCCTTGCCCTTGTTGAACCTCATTAGGGTTCTCTCTCTCCAGCTCTCCAGCCTACCAAGGTAAAGGCAGCAGAGCCTTCAGGTGTATCAGCCACTCCCCCAGTTTGTGTCACCAGCAAACCTGCTGAGGGTGCCTTGGATCCCTTCATCCAGGCCAGTGAAAAACAAGGTGAGTGAGGCTGGATCCAGTATTGATCCCTGGGGAACACCACTGACTGCTGGATTCTACTGCCCTGATCCTGACCCTCTGAGCTCTGCCATTCAGCCAGTCCTTGGTCCACCCCTCTGTCCGTTCATCTAAACCACGTTTCCTGTGCTTACCTGTGAGGATGTTATAGGAGATGGTGTCCAAAGCCTTGCAGAAGTGGAGGCAGACAGCATCCACTGCTCTCCCCTCATCTACCCATCCTGCCCTGCCAGAAGGTTGTCAAGCATCATTTCCGCTTGGGGAATCCTTGTTGACTACTCCTGATGATATTATTTTCTTTTACATGCTTGGTAATGAATGTTCTGTTCTATCACCTTTCCAGGGATGGAGGTGAGGCTGACTGGCTGGTAGTTTCCAGGGTCCTTCATGCTCTTTTTGAAGATGAGACTAACTTTGTCTTTTGACCAGTAATTGGGCACCTCTGCATGATTTTTCAAGGATGATGGAGAGTGGCTTAGCAACGTCATCTACTAGCTCCCTCAGCACCTGTGTATACATCCCATCAAAGCCCATGGATTTATGAATGTTAAGCCTGTCTAGTTGAATCCTCAATGACTAGAGGAAGGTCTTCCTTTCTCCAGACTTCCTCTCCTTGCTCCTTGCCTCAAAGTCTGGGATTCCTGAGGGCTGGCCTCAGCAGTTAACACTGTAGTAAAGAAGACATTCAGTAATTCTGTCTTCTCTCTGTCTTCCTTCACCAAGACACCTGTCTGATGCAGCAGTGACCCCACATGGTTCCTAGTATTCCCTTTGCTGAGGATGTACTTGTAGAATCCCTGCTTGTTGTCCTTGATATTCCTTTACAGATTCAACTGGAAGTGGGTTCTGGCCTTCCTTGTCACCTCCTTGCATTCAATGACAATTTGCCTGTCATCCTCTCATGTGGCCTGTCTCTTTTTCCATGTTCCCTAAATGTAATTCTTCTAGTCGAGATTTGTTAGAAAATCCCTGCTCATCTATAAAGGGTTCTTGCCCCCTTTGCTTAATTTCTGGTTCATGGGAATGCATTGGTCTTGAGCTTGGAGGAAGTGATGTGAATATTGACCAGCTTTTTGGACCCCCTTTTCCTCTAGATCCCTAACCCATGAGATTCTACTAAGCAGGTTTATGAAGAGGCTAAAGTTGGCTTTTAGGAAGTTTAGGGTTCTAGTCCTGATTGCTGCTTTACCTCATCTACATAGGATCTAGAGTTCTACCATCTCATGGTTGCTACAACCAAGGCTGCCCCTAGCCTTCATGTTCAGTCTTTCCTGACTTGTTTGTACAAGGTCCAGCAATACAACTTTCCTTATTTGCTCTTGTACCATTTCCCTCAAAAAGTTACCAATGATCTGCAGGAACTTCTTGGATTTTGTGCTGGGTCATGTTCTCTCTCTAAAAAATACTAGAGTGATTGAATTACAGATCTATGCTCCCATAAACATCTGACTTACTGATGTCTTGGTCTAGGCTTATAAGGATATTGAGTATTACTGCATTTCAGTTTAAGGGTGCACTTGAAATAGAATATTCTGTTACATTGTTTATTTGCTAGAGATTTTTTTTCTTCTTAAAGAAGAAAAAATTATTTAAAAATAATACTTCTGCTCCTTTTTGACAGAGTCATTCTGTCATTTTGTCATTGTTAAGCTTTTGCCATGAAAAGGCCAAGTACTGTTTACTGCTTTATTGCAGAAAAGAAATTCTAAAGAATTCTTTTGATATGCTTAGGTTGGATTTTACTAGTCAAAATTTACTCTTGAGATTTGTTTTAGTGTAGGCAGTTTATCTAAACTTTTCAGCTAAAAAGTATCTGTTACAACACATACCTAGTTAGAGATTTAGTTCCAGTAAAACAGGAAAATGCTGGTGTTGAACAAAGAAAATTTTACTGATACAGGTAACACCAACTGCAACAAGTGAAGAGATTTCATAATATGGTTTGAGAAGCTTCACATTCTAATTGTGTGAAGGATTTCTGTTTATTTTAAGTCAAAGGAAAATAGAAATGGTAAGTTGAAATCTGGTTAGAATTTATTTATAGAAGGCAAAAGAGAGATAATTTAAGCAAATGTCTCCAGAATTCATACCTGACATTGCTTTTCTGAGTTATTTGAATTAATTAAAATTATCTTGCTGCCCTGGCCCTAGGAGATGGGTGGTTTCTTATGGTTGTTTTAATATATAGAGGCATTGAGAACCTGGAACGTAGTTAACACCAAGAAAAACTTTTAACTTGATATTTTGGCAAGCTAGGAGTAGAGAATGGCTGGTTTTGGTTACATTCTGGTACACTGGATCTGTAAAAAACCTGATTTATGTGCCCTTAGTTTTCCCAAAAAAATTTAGTAAGCATCATTAATAACTTTTCATTTAACAATTGGCTATTCACTGTATTTACTAACATGTTCTTCCTCCCGTTGTTACCATTCACTATTGTTGTTTCAAAAGCAATGCCTTTTATTTCTTTTTCTCTGAATGCTGTCTGTGAGCAAGCACAGCGTGTTATTTTGGTGTTCCTTGCATCCATGGGGACACACAGCCATGGATGCAGTTAAGCGTTGTTTTTTATGCCAGAACCAGGGAGCCTCGGACTATAGCTTCATATTAAAATGGTGTCCATTTTATTTCCAACCACTTGTTTCTTCTCCTGAGTGCAGTACTTTGTTCATTTGTTTGTGATATGTTTGCCAGTCTCATTCAGTGAAATGTATGACATAACCAGTCCAGTTTGGGGATTTTTTTTTTCCTAGAAGAGACATGAAGAAATAGCTTGGATGAAAAGGGAGAAAGAAGGGAAAACACCACCAAACGAGGCTTCACCACCTCAGCCAGGGAATGCCAGTGATACTTAGAAAGGGAAAGTTTTTTTCACAGTGCAGGCTGTCTTTGCATGATTCAGGTCCTTGTCAGTGGCCATCAGGTTTGAGCTATCCTTTGCTTTCTTAAAGATGACAAGAAAAAGGATTAAAGAGAAACACAGTTTCAAGCTAGGGTGTGCAAAATGGTGTTTATAGTTTGTTATTTTAAGAGCTTATCTTTCCTGCCCAAGAGGACCCGATTGATCTTCGGGGAAGTCTGTACCAAACCTTAGTGCCACCCCCTACACACTTCCCCGTCCCATGATTTCCTGATGAGTAAGTGGTGCCAAGTACTTTGAATGTAAAGAGTGAATAATTCTGTGCTCCATTTACTGTAAAAACCTAGGATGTTTTGTGTTCTTTCTAGAAGTACTATGTTGTTTATAGTTTGCCCAAATTCATGAGAATTAATGCTGTTTTTAACTGGAAGATGTTCATGTCAATTGTGCTGTTACTTTTCACAATATAACATCTCTCATTAAGAAACCACAAAGCCTCTGTTTTGGTGTCTGCTGTGGTGTTTGTTGCTGCTTTAGGCAGAGAAAAGCCCTTACGGGTTTTCATGATTCTTTGTTTTGACATGAAAATGTTGGGACTTCTGTCAGTTGGTCAATTAAGCCTGTATTTGTCAGGCATTATGTTAGGTTACATACTCGCCAATACAACCTTTCCCTTTTCTGTGCTTGCATGTGCTCAGCTCCATAATTCTGCACTAGTTTGTCGACAGTGAGGTGGATTAAAAAAATACTTCATGTTGTATTTTGTGTGCCTAGTTCATCTTACCTTTCTGTATAGACAACTGATAGCTGGTTTCATTCGTTTTCAACTGCTGCTGATGTAGCATTCTTTTACAAGGCCTGGAAGGGGGAAGCATTGCTTTCTTGGCCATGAGCGATCCCATCCTGTTAGCATCAGACAGGAAATCTAAGGAACTAATGATACAGTGAAACTATTGCTGCTTTCAAAGCAAATTAACATAGACTGAGCACAAAATTACTGTGATCCTAAGCTCTACTTGAGGTTAAACTGAAAATGTCCCATGGGGTTCTGGCAGATCTACAGATGCTGTTGGACTGCCAGGTACTTGGGTGAGGGGAATATGCAGGGAATCATCCGATTCCAAGGGAAAAGTGGTGGTTCACTGAATGATGGTAGTCTCTTCTGAATTAAAATTTAGCATATATCCAAATTTGCTGTTGATCTTGTTTTCTTTCTTTGGTCTTCAATGCTTTTCTTTTCAGCTTCATTTTACAATAATTACATTATTGTGTTCTATTCAGTTTTCCTGTTTATGGTTTGTATTGGGTGTAGGCAGCAAGGACTTTGTAGTTGGGTATGATGTCCCACCTGTAAGGGGAAGGGAGAAACCAAGATTTGTTGATGCCTTTCAAAAGGAATAACTAAAAGTAGAGGGTCTGCAAAAGCTTATGAAGTTTTGTTAGTTAATTAAACATGGTGTGGAAGTTGGTGTGTTAGTCCTACACCTCCTAATGTAAGTGCACAGCAGTGGATTTTGGATAAAGAGGTAGGATGAAAAGGAGACAGAGAGACTAATTAAAGATGGAGAGAGAGAGGGGAGTAAGAGAGAGAGCAGTCCTGGCTGCTGTATTTATCTAGCCAATAGGGTCCTGGGGGAACCCATGCACCTGGGCTTGGTTTTGGATGCCTTTTTAATAGATAAGCTTTCCCTGCCCTGGAGATAAGTGTCACACTTTCTATTTATGTACCACTCACAGCCCATTCTTCCAGGTCCTTGTGGAAGTGAGTCAGAGGACTTTGGCTCTTTGGTGGTCTTGTTCCCCCCATACAGTCTGTGCCTGCTTCTGCACTCGTTTCTCTGTTTGTGCTGTTCTGAGTTGTGCTTGTCTCCAGGAGGTAGATCAAAGACCTTTGTCCCAGAAAAGTGCTGTCCTACCTCCGTATGGCCCCTTGTCCAGTCACATCTTGTTCTTTCTCACAGTGTTATTGCCAACAGTCCTTGGCTGTTACTACCTACAGTCCTTGGCTGGTGCCACGGCCACCCTGCTATTGGTGTTTGAGAAAAACACACTAGCCCTTATCTTCTGGGATCCTGCAGGGGGTCTGCAGGTGTGACTTCACCACATGCAGAAGCTGCCTGAAGCTGTCCCCACACTGCATGGAACTAATTCCAGCTGTTTCCAAGATGGACCCACTACTGGCCAAAGCTGAGTCAGTCAGCAATCTTGGTAGCACCTCTCTGATAACATATTTAAGGAAACATTAAAAACAACTGTACAATAGTCATGGAAGGAAAGTGAGAATATGAGACAGACAGGGACAGTGAAGAAGGGGGTGAAGGTGTTCCAAGCACTAGAACAGAGATGCCCCTGCAGACTGTTGTCCAAGGTGGAGCAGATATACATCTGCAGCCTGTGCAGAGTGATGTTTTTAGCTTCCTATTCCTTCAAGAAGTGAAAAAAACCACAAAACACAAGAACTATATAAACATCATAATTTTACTGTTGTCTGTGAACAGTGAACCTTGGGTAAACTTGTGTCAAGGCTCTAATGGTTTAGGGAGCAAGGGAGATTTATTTGTGTTTCAGGTTTTTTCTTTGAGGTCTTTATTATATCTGCCTCATAAAGAATTGGAGTTGTTAAATGGCGGAGTAAAGTAAGCCATCACAATGTTGTTGGACTGCAAGACAATATTGCTTTCTTGGATTTGGTGCTTCAGGTGGTCTGATGTTGTGGTATATTAGGAAATCAAGATTTTTCTGCCTGCTAGACTTGCCTGTTTTAAGGGCAGGAAAAAATCACTTTGTGTCCCTTTCTGTATTCTATGAATTTCCTCAAACTAAATATGGAGAAGTTCCTATTTGAGCAAAATAAGAAAAGCATATGTTGTGTGTGAAGTCACATTTTCCTGTCCTACACAGTTCCAACAGTGGATTCTCTTCTGTATTTTCTGATTCCTTTCATCCATTACAGTTTTTCTGCTTGGGCAACTGACCACAAGATGGGTAGACAAAGACAGATAAGAAGTGTGTATGTCTGACTGTTGGTTCATAAAACATATGTTGTACAGGAGTGGCGGTGCAGAATGCTTCCCACCACTATCCTGACACACCCATTTCCTAGTATTGGCAGCCATCTCTGTTGTAGAACATTAATGTTAAACAGTTCTTCCTGTATGTGTAGAAGTAAAATTTGAACGAACATAAAACTGTTTTGTATTAAATTACATTGCAATTTCCTGTCTTCACTGAAATGAAGCTTTCTTGTTTCATTCTGGGTTTTGAAGAGTTACAATTAGATATATGCCCAGATTGGTCAAACCAGTGCTTTGGGGGATGGTTGTTTATTTGATACTTAAATATGAGTTTTGACCATTTGGGCTTAAGATGTGATCTGTGAGTTTAGGTACTTAAAGGGACTGAAGGAGACATGACCCAGCACTGTGATATCCTACAGGCATTTGTTACTAAATCTGTTTACAGTGCTGTGGATGCCTGTGATCTTTTACCAGGTCTTTCTCCCCCCATGCCTTCCAAAAGCTCAAGATCTCTCTTACAAAATAAAGGAATAAGTTAGGAAAACTAGGTATGTGTGGGTTTTGCACTGTTAGACCTCATGAGTTTTGATGCTTCAGAAACTGCAGAGATATAGACAAGTAGGATTCTGTGTGAAAAGAACAGCCACTGAAGAAGAGGGGGCAAACAGAGTAATGAATGTGTTTTTTGAGGGATTTGAATGACAAGTAGTAACTTGTTTCATTATTTATATGAAGCATGTAGTAAACTTCTTAATATTCTGCTTTCAAAATATAGTTCTCAGAAGTTGAAATGGCTGGACAAAGTGAACTTATTGATGGCTGCAGCTGGTGGGATATAGGTGTGCCTTTCCCTGCCAGACTTCTGGTAATCAATTCACATGTACAATCTCTGCTTCAAGTGCTGGTTTCCATTATGTATGTTCTCTGTTTATACTGTTTAAAGAGACTGCTCTTGATGCTTCTTTCAAAAATACTGTGTTTTTCCACAGCTTTGCCATTCTCTGAATTACTAGCAAAATGAGACAAAATTTCTTTTTTGTCAAAGGCTTTTTGTATTTAGATATTGGCCAGGGAATTCAGCTTGTGTTTTCATGTGCAGCCTCAGAGGCTTGGAGGAAGGCATGGGTAACTTTGACCCAGTGAGCACATCAGCTTCCATAGCATCTTTGGCATCTGTCTATGGTTGGCTGGAGGATATCATTCTTCAATCTGTTCCTGTGAAAGAGGCATGAGGAGGTTATGCCATCTCTTTTGCTGACTTTCCCATTTTGTAGAAATCCTCGGTGTGAAATTTGCCATCTCCAAACTCTTTGTATTGCATTACAGTTAAATTTTTAGATCACTTTTTGTTTGAGTAATATGGCTGCTGTTTTATGGGAAGTACTGTGTTCTGATAATCAACATTGTAACAAAATTCTAGCAATGTGGAAACATTGTTAAAAAATGAGGTTTTGACATCCCACTATTCTAATAAAGAGCTTTCTTCCATGTTTTTTAATGGATGGATGTAAAATCTGACTGTTCACAGCCTGTGTGATAAATTCTACTTCTGTTTAATGAAAACACTACAGTATAGCAGTCCCTTGATCTGTTGCCAGATTAATTATACATACTGTGAAGTATTTTGCAAGCTAAGCTGCACATAGAGGAAAATCCAAGCATGTTACTTGTTTCTGTGTCTTAGTGAAAAAAGTGGTCTTGCTTGTGACTTTACATAGTACTGTGGGCATGGTATTTTATGCTGTCCTGTATTACTAGCATACTGTCTGAAAGTTGAAGTGCAGTCTGCTAAGCGTGTCTGAAAGACTTTTTTAGTACTTGGAGGAGAAAGTTTCCTGTCACTAGTCCAGAAGCTGAAATATAATTTCAGCAGTTAAAAAAAAAAAGGAGATTAAAAAAGGCATATTTTCATTTGATGTGTTGGCAGTTTGATTGAGAAAATAAATATTCGGTGCTGTTTTGGCAAAGTATGTATTTTTAGGCCAATTTCCTGAGGAAATGAAGCTGACATGATTGTGTTATTGGTCTGCATATGTTGGTCCTTCTTGAAAAATTGAGTCTGTCATCGAATTTCAGACAAACTTGAAACCTGAGGTGACATTCTGAAGATTTTGTGAAAAATCCATTGCTGATTAGAGAAGGAGACCTAAACTTGTGCTGTTCCTGAGGAGAAAAGAGGCAGGAACATGGCTGGTGTATGCTGTCAGTGATTAGCTAGTCAGCACCATTTAGATTTGCCCTCTCAGGCTGAATAGGGATAATGTAGAAGTTATGGAGAATAAAGGGAACAGTTGTAACAATGAGCTCAAAGGAAGAAAGGTATATTCCATAGCAAGGTGAAGTTTCCAGTGTGTTCATCAAGATGTGTTGAAGTTTTCCAAAGGGAATGAAGTTGCAAGAAGAGGTCATGTTGTTGTCTCTGCACTTGGAAACCTTTCTGTTTAAACTGCAGACAGAATAGTCGGTAGAAACTGGTTCTTTTTATTGTATTCTGTCATTACATGAGGGATTTGAAATAAAGATATGTGAATTTACATGTACCAAAAAAACCTGATTGGATTTCCTGTAGCTACATTTTAATTCTTTGTAGAGGGTGGATTTTATTGTGCTAAACAAAAATATCCCACTGACCTTTTTAAAGGGTGGATAAGCTGTGTTGTAAATACACAACTGACTGTTCAGAAATGCCCATTTCAAAGTTCTCTGATTCTCTGCAGTGTAGGACTGTGTTAATTGGTGACAAGTCATAGGCTAAACTTTGGCTTCAACTTCTGGTATCTGTAGGTGTGTTAACCTCATTTAATGTCATCAGATTTCTGTTGTATTTAAAATAAAATAAGTACATGCTCCTCACTGTGTGTCATGTGTATACAAATATATATGCAGGTATATATATATGCTACTTCTTTTCAGTAATTAGCAGCTGGTGAAAGTTTGAGGAACTGCACGTGAACATTTCTGAGGTTGTCTTGGTTTTTAAATTGACCAATTTCTTTTACAGTGCCTGAAAATGACAACGAAGCGGAATTTGTTTTTGCGGCTGGTGCCATGCCGCTGTCTGCGTGGAGAAGAGGAAACTGTGACTACACTTGATTATTCTCACTGCAGCCTGGAACAGGTGCCTAAGGAGATTTTTACTTTTGAAAAGACCTTGGAAGAACTGTATTTAGATGCTAATCAGATTGAAGAGCTTCCAAAGGTATGTTGGATCATTTTCCTTTTAGATACACTTACTACATCTTTACTTCACCAGCATTGTAGAAGCTAATGGTGTCTAGCTACAGCTTTTGGGCCATAGTTTGCCATGAAGCTGCCTTGCTAGACTGAAAGTTTATGCATTCCAGCTGGACTATTTTGTTGCATGAATTGGAATGAAATTGCTCAAGCAACAGATCCGGCTCAAGAGAGTTACAAAGCAGAAAAGACTGACTAATAAATCTATTTCTGAGAAGTGAGTAGGCTACCAATTCCTTTGGTCTAGTCTATGGTTTACTTATCCATGTGATTTGGAAGATTACTTGAACATTTATCTTTTGTTCCGTTTTGGATTTTTTTTATTCTTAGCTGCAGGTACATGTAATAGCCTACACTTGCTTCAAGTTAATGTGTTTTTATATTAGAATAAGTTATACTTAAAGGCGTATTTTTGAGAAACTAAAGATGTTTTCCAGCTTTTAAGTAATATTGGTCATTATTTTTTGCAACCATTTCGTTTTTCAAAAGAAAACACCCCCACATATAAATTCAAATACGGCAAAGAACACAAGCAGAGAGATTAGGGGTAGTGAAGATGTAGTGAAAGTGATTTTTATTCATCTGACCAAAATTTTGGTAATTAAACTTCCATAGAAGAACTGTAGGGGAAGGCCTGTAGTACTTGAAATGATCCTAGCCAATATGGAGTCAGAGTTTCAAGCTGTGTATTCCTTTTACATTTTACTTGGTCTTCCAGCTCTGAAAAAGGCTTTTAATTAAGTTCAAATATGAAGAATGTGATACTTATCAGGCCCTCTCTAGTTTTCTGAAACCCTGTTAAGATTTTCCCACTCTTACCTTTCCTCTTTGCCCCAGTAGTGTTTTGTGATCTGGCCTTTGTATGCCACAATACAACCGTTTGGAGCTGCTTGCCAACCTTATCAATAAAATGATCCATCAGTGTGGCTGTTGGATTTTTTAATTGCTCTGAGTCTTGTCAGAATTCCAGCTATTTCAAAAATCAGTTCTTACAGGATAGCTCTTTAATTTAGCTGACTTGTTGAGGGTACAGTGTGAGCAAACTAGGGAAAAAGGTTGTGGTAGAGAAGGAATTGACTTTACATGAAATGTTGGTGTGTAGTCTCTGCTTCAAAATTGACTAGGCATTTGAAATTATTTCATCCTCCTCTATCCTATATGCTAAATCATATCTGAAAAAGTACCCTGTTTACTCCAAGTGCCACGGTGTGCATTTGAGCTGAAAAGCTCAAACTGTAACAGTTTCACTTTTCTCTCTCTCTGATGTTTGGAAGAAATCAGAAATCTGTAGTAAAATAATCTTTAATTATGTGTCTTCCTGCATTTACTACTAGTAATTATGAATATGTAAACACTGAAAAAGAACAACAAAAAGAACAAGCAAAGTCATCATCATCCTTCCTTCCCCCTCCATTTTCCTTTAGGGATCTTGCAATTCCTTGTGCTGCATATGACTTGACCTGAGTTGTCAGAGAAATTTGTAGTGATTCCAAGAGTTTAGATTATTGCTTTCCAGGGAAGGAGTTTAAGTATATATTCTTGAAATAAGGGAATGGCTCTGAAACACCTGAGCTCAAAGTATCCTAAGTGAATTGTAACTCTACAAAGCCTTAATGATGTGAGTTTTAACAGACATTTCTGAAGAATTGGAAACAGCAGTAGGCAAGTTAAAACTCATTCCTTTAACTGTTCATCTTGCTAATTCATGTCTGCTTTTGTTCTGAGGTGGCATATGCAAATTTTACAGGAATGGGGCTTGTTCAGTCTCTGGTTCAAATAATGGCCTTGTTGAGAGAGACACAACATTTTGGTCAAACTGAACCCATTGGTATGATAGTGACAGGGATAACTGTTTATTTAGTCATTTTATATTTTTGTTTATTTTATCTGGCATATCTTTTGTCGTTTTTTCTTCCATTACATTAAGATTATTAGCCCTACTTGGTCAATTTGTAAAGCTTTTGAGGAAGAATCTCTAGGTACCCTACATTTAAGAAGAGATCTGGCTCTGAGCTACTATTTGATAAAGATGGTAATGCATGTATGCAGAAGAGATTAGACAGTTTTCTGTACCCCTAACTTGAACTTTGACTAATTTCAATTTTTTCCCTAGTTCAATTTTTTTCACTAGTTTTTAAGTTTTTCAACTATTTTGGTTTTTTTCGTAGTTAAGGTTGGAAGCGAGAACAGGAAAAAATATTGGAAGACATGACAAAATGAAATTTATATTTTTTGAGGAGGTGAACACCTACTGAAATTCTGTGTTTTCAGAATGATTAGACTTTAAAAGATGTGTCTATCAATTTTTCTTTTCTCTCTGGAATAAATTCTAGTTACCTCTGCAGTGCCTCGTGGCATGTCTATTATAGAAAATATTTTGCAATTTTTGCAGGTCTATATGTAACTACAGATCACAGTTTCTGAGGTCCTGGAAGGAATTTGTAGGAAGTATTAAGCATAGTTGCTCCCTTGTAACCATCTACAGTTTTTTGCTTTCTTAAACATTGTAATATGAGTCAATTTTCAGTGAAACTTGTTAAAAATTTTTGGTAATCAAAAACTTAAATAACCTGCTCTTTAGGCCATGAGGTTAGAAGTTTAAAAGGGTTTAAAAAAAGCTATATAGAGAAAACTGAGAGAAAATAATATTCACTTTTTTTTTGTTTCAATAGCAACTTTTTAACTGTCAGTCTCTACACAAGCTGAGCTTGCCAGACAATGATCTAACCACATTGCCAGCATCCATTGCAAATCTCATTAATCTCAGGGAACTGGATGTCAGCAAGAATGGTAAGTCACTTTGCTTATTGTATTGAGATAACTAACAGGCAAATCACCATTGACTGTACAAAAACACTAGTGAAACTATAATTTCTAGAAGTTACGCAGCTAGTAATTTTAAAATTACTATGCTAAAACCCTGCTTACAATAAAAAGATGCTCTTTTATGATCTGGTTGTGATATTTAATTGTATCTCTTACATTGATTATTTTGTAGACAATGCTGTCTGGCATTTTATATTCTCTCAAAATATGTAAGTTCAAATGTTAATTTTAGTAACTTTTGTCCCTATAATGTAGAGAGTTTGCACAAGAACTTGTAAATTTTGCTGGATTTTATTGGTGTAATTTATTTCATATTGGTTGAATATTGGTTTTGGTCTATTTTAATAAGCTGTTGGTATATTATAGTGTAGTAGGACTTGGCCTTCTGTCCTGCTCTGGGGATGGTAACTTCTGTTGCATGGGGGAGTGTATTTATGTGTCCATAGACATGACTTGGTTCACTTGTCTGACTTGTTAAAAATCTATCATTCTGTGTGAGTCAGAGTTTTATAAGTTCTGTTGTCAGCCAGGTCATTGTATACATGGGGTTTTACAAATGGTGCTGCTTTGGTAAGCTGGCAGATGTGTGCAACTGTGAGGAGATTGAAATAACATTGTCATCAAACTTAGTTGTGTGACTTATTTGAGAGAGAAGTTGAATCATACTAATTGAGGATAATAGAATAGTTTTGTCTTACTAATTTAAAGTTAAGTAAGAGGATACCTCATTGAAATAATATTTGAAATTAAGAATTGGATAAATATTCCAAAGATTTTTGTCATTCAGTTCATTGTTTTATTTGGGGTGCTAAGTAATTATGACTCCACGACCAAAGTTCTGCTTTACTAAGAAGGCATCCCAGTTGTTGAGGTGTTAGTATTTTCCTTGGTTGTTTGTTGCAGCCCAATCTGTACTTAAACTGTTACTCTATTGTCTCTGCTTAATGAGCACAGAATTTAATGTGATAAATTGACCTGGTCGTTACTGATCTGCTCCTGGTACAAGTGTTCTTAAAGAACACTGGCCTTAAACTGTCACAGTAACAGAGAGAAAGAATCATCTTTTTGTCCTGGACTGAACTGTTAAAAGTATTAACTGTTTGAAACACAAGTTCTCAATGCAGAAGACTTAAAAGCAGCAAAAGGGGATTTGAGTGCTGCTGTTGGCAAATTCCATGGCTTACGTACATAAATTGGCAGCTGAAGGCAGGGAGCTCCTAGTCTGTCTAAAATGTCATGGCTCTGAACTAAGCCTACAGAGTTCAGTGCTGAAAGAGCACTTGTTCCTCTGACAATAAGATATGCTATCCCAGTAAACTATGAATCTCTGTTTTATGGAGGCTGGGTTTTTTTTAACACCATTCAGAGAAATGGCAAGGGGTACAAGCTTATTTAAACTATTATCATGTGCCTGGTGACAGACTTATCACAATTTGCATAGTTTCTCTGACTAGTGTTGCACATAAAAAATAGTTCTGAGGTCAGCAACTTGTTTACTGGGGACATCTTGTCTTCCAGTAGTTCTAAAGCCTCCATAAAATTTTAAAAAAACCAAATTAGAGTCCCTGTTGGTTCCTGCTGGGTGAAGTAAGAGATAGTGCTCTTTATCCTGTAATAATTCGGTATTATTTGAGATCTTGTTTGTTGGCATATATGCCTTTCTCTTTCTCTTTAGTTCTCCACTGTTGCAACCATGGAAGACTTTTCTCTTGACAACTGTAAGCCTAGTCTCCTCCCTTGTGTCTGTTTTTCTCTTTGCAAGAATTTACTGCTCACTTTCTCATTGTTCTGATGGGTGTCTATTATAGGCCCAAATAGGAGGTATGTTACTACTTTTCTAAGAGTAGCAAAATTTATCAAAATCTGCCTTTCTTCCTTTTTCTATTATGTCTCAAAAGAATAGAATATGGAAGCAGAGGACTTCTGTAGAAATAATTGCTTTCCTTTAGTTTATAATAATTAGTTGAGATTAGTCCCCAAAAGTGCAGGATGATGAGAGATGCCAAATTCTAAAATAATTCAGTGATTTTCAGATTCCTGTGGCTGTGGCAGGTGAATGGCTTTTCTTGGAGTATTGATATACCATTAAGTGTTTCCTTCTGAGATGGGTTGGGCTAAATCATGAAGTGCAGATGCCTTGACATCAAATATGTGTTTATTTTTAAAGTTTGTATTTTTAGAAGGATAGTTAAACCTTGATTTTCAAATACCAGTTCACATGAAATATGATAGGACTTTCACATAAAATATTTGAGCTATGTCTGGCATAGACATAATCAAATGTATTGACCAAAGTATTTAATTTTCTAAAGAGCTGATAGGAAAATGAAAAACTAAGCTTCAAATTGAAAATGTTTCTAAATTACCTAATGAAATGCAGTCTGGCTCACAGAGTGAGACCAGTCATATGGGAGACCATCCAATTGTCCAAGTAGAATTATATGCATATATATGTATGTGCTGAATATTCGATATTTAGATGAAAGATCAAAATCACAGAAATTTTTCAAGGCAGCAAATTCGTTACATGAAAGGTGTTAGTCCTAATAGCACATGAAAAATCTTGCCCTTTTAATTTCTGGCTTAAATACACACAATAAATAAAACAGAGACATAACAGATGTGCAAATGCTGATATTTAAGGATATTTAATAATGTTTTATCAGAACAAGGATTCATCTAATCTAGCATCCTGTCTCCAACAGTGACCAAAAGTAGAAGCCTAGGGAAAATTTAGAAAAATACAGGAAGCCAGGAGACATGCATGTTTCCCTGTATGCTCCCAGTGTGCAGCACCTTCTCTTATTTGGCCTCCTTGAGCCAGAGAGGGTGTTTTTTTATTTATGAATCTTCATTTGACTATTTCTGTCAGTTTATCTAGTGTTCAAAGTGGTGTATGTTTTGAGACGTGCTGAGTTAGAGCACAAGCCTTTAATGGCTGTGTGTTGAAGAGCACACGGAGGTCTTTGTACGTTTGTCTGAAATGTATTATCCATGGCTGCTGAAGTGGTCTGGGTGAGTATAGCCTAAAAGTACCAGATTGCTGCCATATGTGCAGCAAGCATAGACTCTAGTCTTAACTCTGGTTTTATTGTTGGTAGTAGTCAGTAAATTCAGTAGCTTTTGGTAGTGAGGACATCCACTGTCCTTTTATGGCATTTTAACCCAATTCCCAAGGCTACTGTGAATCCTTAATATCAGAAGTATTTTGTTGCTTCTTTCCAGATACACCTCAGCTTTGAAATTTTTAGCTGAAGCCTTACACCTCAGCTTTGAAATTTTTAGCTGAAGTCTTGTGCTATCCTAGTCACAAAGATGAAATAATACTTGAACAAATGGTTCAATAAATAAACTGCATTCCTATGTGAGAAATTGCATCCTGCACTATACAAAGCATTGAGAGATGCCTTTTCCCCCACCCCTGTAACTGGATGGGTTACATCTTAAAGAGAAGTTGCAGCATACAGAATGTGAGATCAGTGGAGAAAAAATAATTTTAATTAATGTTTTATTTATGAGACTAAAGGAGATCAAAACATTTTTAATCATTTATGGCCAATTTATTTATGTATTGACAGCTGTACAGGAAAAAAACTCCACCCTTCAAAAAACTCTGCAACGCCACTCTCCACCCCTAAATCAGTGTCTTTCAGGGTTAACCTTTAGGGAACAATGAAAGGGGAAAGCATTTATGTGCAGCATCTGATGACATATCTAAATGTATAGAAGAGTTAGCTTTACAGGTTATAGAATCAAGTGGTTTGAAAGGCTGAAACATAGGATGAGGTGACTGCCAGGAAAATCAGGCTTTCCTGGGAGCTTGGAAAGTGCATTTGAAATTGCTTGTGTCTGTGGGGTTAGTCTAGTGGGAAACAGTGAGATGATCTACTTTTCCCTACATGCAGGTACTGAAAGAAAAAGATTGAATTTTTAAGTTCCATATTATTCAGACCTTTGGAGGATTAAACAGCAAGATGAGAAAATTACTACCAAGACCACGAGTAACCTGGGGCTTTGGAAATAACAGTACCTTCAGTAATCTTAGATATTTCTTTCACACTGATGTTACAGCAAAATTTACTCATGTCGGTTTGTTAATCTGTATTACAAGGAATCTTTATGGAAAAATAGACAAACTAAACTTAAGAAAACACTCCCCTCCCTTCACCCCCCTGCCTCCAGGCATATCTGTCTGTAAAACTATTCCAGTAATTGTAAAGAATTTTTGTTAACAGATGCAAATTTAGATCAAATATGTTTTCTTCAGTGTTCTAAAATAATCTGTTGATTTGGCAAACTATCTTTAATATGTTCTGTGCCAGAAGTTGTGGAATTGGAGAATGAGAATTCAATAAACTATCCAGTTTTGTATTGCCCATCTGGTATGTTTAGGAATATGGCTTTTTCAAGGAATTGAAAATTATTCATAGTAATAGAGGGAGACAGATCCAAATTGTATTTTCTGCAGGAAGAAGTAAGACAGGAAGATCCTGAATACAAAATAACTTGCTGTAAATTTGCTGTTCCTCTGCTTATATTGACAGAGAGGCCAGGACCAGGATTTTTAAATTATCAATAGTAGTGAAATAAAAGATAATTGATTTGCTGCAGAGTTCTGAGTTAGCTCTGTGATAGTGTATCACTGTGTAGATGCTCTAAATTTCGGCAGCCCTTCTATTTCAAGTCTTCTTTCAAGTGTTTGTAGTACTTTTTCTTAAATTCATTGTCTTATTGAAGGTTCTGAAATGAATGTCTATTCACAATAAAATGTTCTCTGTGTGTAAGAGAGGATGCGAATGGAATTAAATTTCAATGCAGATGAGGTTTTGAATGTGAAATTTGAGTGTATGTATCTGAAATTCTGAAGTAAGTTTATTAAAAATACCTTCCTGGACTCAAAAGGAACGTTTGTAACACAAGAATAGGTATTGTAAAAGTAATTGTGGGGTTTGTAGATGTGGATTTACATGTAAAGACAGCATAGAATAGGATCGTAGAATAGAATGATTTGTGTTGGAAGGGACTTCAAAGATCATTCAAAGATCATTTCATTTCAACTCCTTTGAAGCAGGGACATTCTCACTACTGGGTTGCTTAGAGTCCCATCCAACCAAATCTTAAATATTTCCAGGGCAGGAAGTATCCACAGCTTCTCTGGGCAGCCAGTTCTCACCATCCTCACAGTAAAGACTTTCTTCCTAGTATCAAATCTAAAAGTAGTCCCATTCACCCCATGTACTGTCACTACTTGCTCTTTTAAAAGGTCCGCCCTTCTTATACAGCCCTTCAGGTACTGGAATGCCGTAACTAGGTCACCCTGAAGATGACTGCAAATTCAGCAGAATTCTCTTCTTCTGGATCATAACTACCTATCCTAGATTCTTCTTCTAGCTCCAGAACAGCATACCTATTTTTAGGGGTGGATTGGTAGCACAGGGAACATTCTTTTTCTTACTCTGAGTTGAGACAACAGTCTGTTCTCCCTTGCCTTGTGAATTAGCTGATGCTACTTGCTAAGGTTGGATGTTAATTTACCTTCAGCTCCCAAGGATTTAAGGGGGGGATATCACCCTGCCCGTGTGAGAGCTTAATACTAGTATCACTGGCCTGCTCGGATTCCCAGAGGTTATGTTGGTGATCATTCTACGCAATGAAGCTTGTCTTGTCTGGGCACACTTGCACCCATGGCAATCAACTCTGCCCTTGGGTTCTAGCGGGGCTCCCAGGTTCTGGCGTTCCCTGCAGCTGAGGGTTTGCTTGGCTCTCTGAGACTTGAGGAGGTCTATCTGGGTGTGGGCATCTACCTGAGGAGGCTGTAGCCTCTCCGGGTTTCATGCTCAGCACAGCTGTTGCAATGGGTAGACACCAGTTTTGTTGCTGGAAAGGTTTGTTACATGTTGACCACTCATTAGGATGGAGCGGCTCCTCCTCTGTGCCTTTCCTCAGGAACTGCCATGCAAGACCTCTGCATCACTTCCTTCTGAAGTCACGTCCTGTTCCTCACATTCCCAGTCACTCGCACTCACGGGACCCATTTAAGTCTCCCATGTTTGCTTGCCCCTAGCTATTTATTCCTTTCTCTACTGCAGAGCTGCTCTCTCTCACTTGACAGAACTGCTGGGTCTTGGCTATTTCCTGGTAGTCCTCACAGGCCTCTCAGCTGTTACTCAGTTTTCCCTGACTCCAGGAACCCCCTGCCCAGCTCAAACCTAGCGCTTAGCCCACATAGAACTTAGTGTAGCCACCTGTGGTGTCACGACTGTCACTATGCACCTCGCCAATTCACCGAAGGAGAAACTTGTATCTTTTTTTGTAACAGGTATGCTTTGAGCGACAGTTGCCATGTAGTAGCAAGAAGTGACCCGATGCACAGCACAGATTTTGGAGTCTGGAGTGGTAGGGAACAGGGCAGGGAAAAATAAAGCAGCTTCCAATGGTTAAGTTTTGTGCATCTCTGGGTAATTGACAGCATTCCATCCATGAATTAGACGTGATTGAAAACCATGTAACCTTGGAACTTGTCCAAAATAGCATTATGGCCACAACTGTTGTCAACAACTCTCCTAGTGTTCCACATTTTGCAATTTTACTCTGCCCTGGCATGTTTTGGTTTATGTAAATTAGTGTGTCAGGCATGCCTTCAAGAAGTCTGGCAGAATTACTCAAGAATTACTGGCTATCCCTTTTTTTTTTTCACAGAACAGGTATTGAGAAACCTGTCTTACTACTCATATTCCTTCTCCTTTACATTATATAAGAAACATGGCTATCGCAGGCCTCGAGAGACCTTACTCTAAAATCTGAGGAATGGTTTGATGAGAAATGCTTGGAACACTCTCATGTTTTTGCTGCACTATCTTAGCTGTTCTAGTACATGTATGTAAAAGCAATAAAAACCCCAAACCCACAAACCCCAAAACTGTAATTGGAAAGGTGTTACTGCTGTCATACAGGTGACCCTTGCATCTCATATAAACCTGAGATGCTGGTGGGGGGAGGGGGGGGTTGGGGTTGGGGGGGTGAGGGGGGGGGGGTGGGGGGGGGGGGGGGTGGGGGGGGGGGGGGGGGTGGGATTTGTGGGGGGAGGAGTGTAGGTTGGGGGGAAGGGGATTAGAAGGGGAGGGGGTGGTAAGGGGGTTTGTTGTGGGGGGGGGGGGGGTTTTGTTGAGTCTGAAACCAGCTGCAGTAAGGGAAGGGGAATCAATGTTCAAAAAAATAAGGATGAGTGTGTCAAACGATTGAATTGTTTGGGTTCTAATACACTACTTACTTTGAATAATGAAAAGCACTGGTTTTAGTTCAGAAGGTATGCAGTAATCCCACACTAAAGTAAAATACATAAATATGTAAGAATAGACTGTGACTAATAGTGCAAGTTTTCACTTTAAAATTCCAGATTTTGCAAACAGATCTTTCATATTCTTTGGGAGATTTGTGGCATATATCCTTAAAAATATTTTGCTCTGTTAAATCCATATGGGCTTGAAGGACAGTTGTAGCAGAGGTGTGAGGGGAAGAATAAACAACAGATTCTCTTTTTGTAGTGGATCTGCTTGTCCAGAAGTTAGACCCAGTATAAACAGACTAGCTGAGGGAAGAAAGTAGGTTATTTGTATTCATGCAAACTAAACCTGTATGTTTGCCTCTGTGTTTTCTATACTTGCAAAGGTGCAGAATGGAGTAATGCACAGCAGGCTGTAGCTTGATATATTTTGCTCCAAGAGTGCTTTTTAGTGTGCCTGTTGTTTGGAGAAATTTTTTTTTCCCCTCACATTGTCTACAGACTGAGAGATATAGCTGCAAACTCCTTTGGGAACACCACCTTCTAGAGGTCTCACCTGTGTTAGGGTTTTCTTGCTTTGTATTTTAGGGATTGAACCAATACGCTTTCCTTGCTCCTATTTAAGCTTATTTGATTTTTTTCTGTGTAAGAAGAGGAGTAACTCTCTACAAATAGTACTGCAAATCGGTAGGGACTGCCATTTCTGTATATAAAATAAAAAATAAAATAATAAATAAAAAAATAAAATAAAAAAGATAGGTGGTTTCCATAACTGATTTCTGGACTGCTAGTTTTAGCATTTGTTTCTGAATTAAGGTATGACCACAGCATGAGCCACAGAGCAAGCCCCCCATCTGCATTAGGGCTGAAGCAGGAGCGTACAGGGCTGTCAGCACTGAGATCCATTGCAGTCAAGGATTCTGCCAACAGTGGATCTGACTTGGACAATTTTCTATAGATATGGAATTGCCAGTATTTGAGTGGAAAAAATCTTATCTGATGAAGAGAAAAAATTGTCTCAGTTTTTCTCCTGCTCTGCAAGTGGCACTGGCCCTAATGATAGGAGAGGACTGTGATGTTTGGGGGAGGAAATGAGTGTAACTCAAGATGGTGAGGGGGACCCCAATTATACTTAGTCTTCTATCTGGGCAGAAGGACTTTTGAGCACACTTGCTGTGACAGGCTATGCAAAAAAAATCATTACTTTCCAAGCACTTAGAAATCAGGTGAAATTCTGTATTTCAGTCATGTTATGTGATCGAGAACTGAGGTAGAGTACCTCCAGATTTTTGTCTGTTGATCCAAATCCCTTGGGTCTGTTGACCCAAAATGACCTTTTTTGGTATGTCCTTTGGACATGTGCCACAGCTGGTCTTGGATCGTGATTGAATACCACAAGGTTAGACGGTGAGATTTTGCCAAGCAGAGTTCTGAATGATCCATGCTTTCTTCTTTTGTCATAATCCAGACAAGAATTTTAAATTCCTTTTCCGTACCTTACTGACAAATTTTCTTAAACATTCTTTCTTTTTTTTTGTTTGGTTTGTTGTATTTGTTTGTTTTTAACTTTTGTTTGGTATTTTTGTTTGTTGTTTCAATGGTTCATTTTTGTTTTTTGTTTTGTTTTGGGTTTTTATGGTGGAGGGTTTCTTGTGTGGTTTTTTTTGGTGGGGGGGTGTTATTTTGTTTGGAGTTTTTTTTGTTTTTTGCTTTTTTGTTTAGGGAGATGGGGTGTTGTTGTTGTTGTGGTGTTGTTTTTGATAGAAACTGGCCCATAAGTTTAAAAGTGCTTGAAATCTGGGAAAACAGGGAGGAAGGAACAGACAAGTAAATGCTAAAAGCTATTGCATAAATCTAACTTCTGTGGTAAAATACACTTACAAAAAGAGCTTTGCTCCCAATTCAGTTTGGATCTCGTGGCTAAAGATGATCAGCAAATTGTGTTTTCTCCTAGTGTGCTCTGCAGATGTTCACATCCACAGGCACGATGTTTTGTATTTTTTTGGAAAACAGTGGGTGTGATCTGTAAACCAATTGACCACTGAAATGTGTTGGGTATAGTGATTGTTACCAGATAAAGTACAAAATGAATGATATGTTGAAGAACCTGTCCATATCATACTTTTCAATGAAAGTGGAATAAGGTTTCAACAGACTAGGTGATCTGTTGCACCATCTTCTATAATCCATGAATATCAGTGTACAGAGAAAGCAGTAAAAACCTCAAAAGAAAAATAAGATTTAAGAAGGAATGTGGATCTCAATTTGCAGTACTCATCTAAGGAGAGGCTCATGGAAGGATTAAGTTGGCTATCAAATGGATTAATTAGCACTGTTAAAAATGAATGAAGTATTATGTGGTCACAGAATCCTTTGAGATTTGCTGAGTTTCCTTAATGGGGAAGAAGATACAGAACATTGAGGATAGATGAAAAGCAGAAAAACAAGCAACAATTCCTCTTAGAAAGTGCTCTTCCCAACCCTGTTTTCGTTCTCACGTATCTTTTTCTCATGTCTCTCTGCCTTCTTACCGATTCTTCTTTCTGCTTGCGTTTTGAATTTTTCTTGGTGGGAGAAATAAAAGAGCACTAATCCAACAATAACTGCATGTTTCTAGCATGCAGGAGGAGTATAGCTGAGGAAAAAGGAGTCGTCAGAACATTTATATAGCCAGTCCGTAAATGCAACTTGCAACTTCCTACCATGTGGTGGAGAATAGCAGTCTCCTGATATTTTTTTTTCTCCAGCTTCTAAATGTGTATTCCAAATAATGCGTATATTTCATGCTGTCATTCTCAATATGGTGCTCTTTTGAATGATGGCCATTTATCTGTACTGCAGTACTGAGTGAGGTTGGTTAAGATGGTATGTACCATAATGATTCTGGCTTGAAGAAAAAGCAAAATTAAGTTCCCAGGCTCCCTCTTTGTTAGGTTTTCTCATATCAGTTGAATTTCTGTTGTTAATTTATTGTTAAACTGTTGCTTCCTCTTGCCCAAGGCATAGTCAAACAGGGGACTATGGTAGTGTTCTCTGATTAGGTATAAAAGCATGCTGATTTAACATGTCTGTATTTGGATAGCTAATATTTTATTTGGCTGTTCTTTTGAGAGTAAGCTTACATTGACATTCTCTCCTCTCATAGATCTGCTACGTGTTTTGGTTTTTATGTAGTTATCACAAATTTAAGCTTTTTGTGCTTGCATGAGTTCATGACACAGACAGTGGAAACTAATATTAATATTGCGAACGTATGGTTTAATATGTTGGACTAGAGCAATCTTTCATCCAAGGACCAAACCAAGGTCACTGGTGCAACCATCTCTCAAAAAAACTAAGCTTAGAGAATCTCAGCATGATTCAAACAGCAAAACTGAGGGCAAAGAGTGAGTCCGAGACACAGCTCAACCTTCAAGGAACAGCTTAGCAGTGGTTTACCTGATGAATGTAAATGTTTATTTTAAGAAGGTAAATTTGTATCCTCAGCAATAAAGAGATCTTGATTTATTTTTCAGACATCAGAAGGTCACTTCATACAAATCATCTGTAACTTCATTTCTATAGGCTCAGGGTACTGTTCATGTTAGATACTTTCCATGTATGGATATTCTTTTTGCTGAAAGGGGTTTATTGCTGCAACTGGAATTAAGATCATATATATTTAAGTTTCTTGGAAGTGTGTTTCTCTTAGTGCTAAGAGTATATGACAGCAATAGATAAGGTACAGTTTTAGTCTGTCTTTGGTAGTTTCCTAATCTTTCTTGGACTTGAAAATAACATTACTGCTTTACAGAAATGGAACTTTATAATATTATAAATAATTACCTTTTTGGTTTTGTACTGAGTAAAGAATGAATTAAATTAGTATCACATTGCCATCTTGTACTTTGATTCCACTCGCAGACCCAGTAAACTTCACATGGCTGAACTCGCACACATGAACAGAAACTCACACGCACACACATATATAAATATATTAAAAGCTATATTTTTATTTATACCTGTGCATATGCATGAATATGCATGTTACTCAGGAAGTGTCAGAAATGTTGGCCCTTATTACCACTGATGATTCTGTTCTTCCCAGTCCATTCTGCTTCTGAGTTTAGCAATGTTATCTTCTAAAAACATCCATAATACTTATATGTGTTTAAACACCTGGCTTAACTTTGGAATGTCATGTTTTTTTCTTGCCTTTCACCTTTCAGTAACAGATTACAATACCTGCTATGAATCAAAAGTAATGGTTTCAACAGTAATATGGCAAGGAAGTTCCTGTCAAGAAAGAACCAGAAGTCTAGTTTGAAAGAAATGGTGTCACTACTTTAGTTGAATTTACGGAAAAGTCAGTACAGTGGCTTTGCCGCTCATTACTACCAATTGCTTAAAGTTTGTATTTCGTTACTGCTTTTCTTGTCTACTGCCATCTCTTAAATTCTGATATATCAGGTCAGTCTTGTTACTGACAAACATAGAATTAAGCTTTAAGCTAACATCAAATATTCAGCAATTTCTTATGTAAGTAAAAACATTACTTAGCAGTTGATGCTTCATGACTTGTTCTCAGAACATATCCATGAAGTTCCACCTGCGAACCTGAAGAAGTGATTTCTTTCTCTTTGCAGCTGGACTGTTAATGTCGTTTCAAGCAGCATGAGATTTTGTGCTTTCACGAATCTGCAAACAAGTGTTCATAGAGTATAGTTCCTTCTTAGTGGTCTTGTTCCTTGGGTTCAGTTGCACTTTCCACATACCTGATAAAGCACTCACAAACAAAATTACACGCCTTTACTCAGAGACAAAGATCTAAGGTTTGGTATATGGGGAAAAAAAGAGTAATTTTAAACTAGCTTTATTTATTAGCATATGGGGTTTTTGTTGCTACAAGCAACAGTGTATTCTTAATCCAAGTAGAGCGATACCAGTATGAATGGTTATTGTGTTTCGGACAAATATATTTAAAATAAAGACAGCTGTCCCAGGATATAAGAATATATTGCAAAACCAACTGTGATAGCAGTGGTTTTATTCTAATTTTTATTTTATGGTATATATAGTAAAGATGGAGGTAAAGGTTTTGTGTGGTAGAATGATTCAATACTGATTTCCTTCTGATGTGGTGGATACATGTCATATACAATTCCTGCTTTATCAGTTTCTGACAAATACAGATTTGGCAGATATGTGGAATGCAGCTCCACTCTGGCATTTTCAGAGATAACCTTGGAAAAAAAGGAATTTGCTTATTGTTTTAATTTTCAAACATAAGTGTGCCTGGAGTGTTTTTTCTCCTCCTCTCAAATGATGTAGAAGCTAACAGCAAGCATACATCACATTTTGGGATGGATATCTGTTCAGAACTGTGAGTCTGTAAAAATACTTAAATATTTGAAGCCTTACCATTTCAACTGGAGTTATACAAGCCATGGATTTGATAAACAGATCCTGTTGGAAACTTCATGCTACCAAGTGTTCTCCTTTTTTAAAATAAATTATACTGGGACAGAGTTTCTCATCTTAAGTACATTCCAAAGCACAAGTACTTCAGTACTTGGCAGTAAGCAATGGGAGTTAGTATACTGTATGTTTGTAGCTTGGTGAGCTTCCTGCTAACCTGAAACATGAAAAGCTTTAGGAATAGTATAGTCAAAAAAATTATACTGCATAAGAGTATTTCTTTAATGAAAACTGTATGTAAAATGAGACATCAGAAAAACGGTTCACTAGTTGCTAAATGAATCAAAGATTTTACAGCTAGTGGTTTCATGTGCATAATTTTTATTCATGTGATGGAGCCTAGTAATTAAAGGCTGTTTTTCTACCTCTTTCTGTATCTTGCAGGCATACAGGAGTTTCCAGAAAATATAAAAAACTGTAAAGTCTTGACAGTTGTTGAGGCAAGCGTAAATCCAATTTCCAAGTAAGTTTGTACATTTTTTGATGTTTTTCATGCAAATACTACTGAGTCTCGAATTTGCCCCAAGACATGTGCCAGCCCTTGAAGGCGAGAGCCGAGTTCCCTGAGAAATATCTTCATTAACTTTGTTGCACTGTGATCCAGTATAGCTATCTCATTAAAGTACTTTGCCAAAGTTAATAGGCTATGTGGACTATCCTTCATTACACCAGGTAGCTTTGTCAGCTTGCTAAAATCCATCACTTGTCTGTGACTGTAGAGAAATGTGCAAGGAGTTTTCTTTATAAAAAAAATTAATTATGACTTAATATGCATTTCTGCTATAGTGACAAAATTAATTTGCCAGAAATCTCCACTGCCAGAGATACAACATATCTCTTCTGGGGAAAAAAAGGGGTTGTGTATTTTTAAGTTTACCCTGTTGTTTCTAATTAATACCTTCTTCAGGTTACATGTGGGGAGATCACAAGTTCTTAGCAAGACTACATTTATTTGTAGTTTTTATTGCCTGTAGACATTGTTCTTAGT
This sequence comes from Acridotheres tristis, assembly GCA_037013685.1. Classification (NCBI taxonomy): domain Eukaryota; kingdom Metazoa; phylum Chordata; class Aves; order Passeriformes; family Sturnidae; genus Acridotheres; species Acridotheres tristis. The sequence continues at coordinate 58,804,865 of CM072919.1, read as the reverse complement.
ACTTAAAATAATTTTGAAACTCATCTTATGGAGAGCACCTATCTACTGTGACTTTAAAGAAATTCACCCCCTTAATTTTATCAATACATAAGTATTCATATATCAGTACTTCAGTACTATACTGTTGCTTAAGAAAATATCACTTCATGCCCTGAATATAATTGAAACTAAGGTGCTATGTTATTTTACTTCTATATAGGCTGCCAGATGGATTTTCTCAACTGTTAAATCTAACACAGCTGTACCTGAATGATGCTTTTCTTGAGTTTTTACCAGCCAATTTTGGAAGGTAAGGTGAACATGAAACTTAATAGCTACATTTCTAGGTTTCTTCAGAGCAGTTTCTTCTGGTTTGAAGCAAAATGGGTACTGAAGAAAGGGAAGAAGTATACATTGTGATTTTGCAATAGTTACATGGAAAAAAGTCCTGAATCTGTATTAGCAGCTTTTAATTTTGACTTCTGGAGAGCAGACAGAATGCTTATGAAGGGCGTAAAACTCATTTACATTCTTGTTTCCTTTCCAACATTAGTCTGGTAAGTAAGGAAGACTAGTATTTTTGAAATTTGTGTTGCTTGTCATCTAGTAGTTGGAGTGAAGTAAATAATGACAACTGTATTTCCACTTGTCCGGCCATCTTGGATGTACAAATTACTTCATGCACAACTATAACTCTCAAGTCCTTTATTGTTAGGAATATCTCTGGAAAGCCTGGCATATTTATGGTGTACTGACTATGCAAAACTGTTACATGTCATAGTTTTAGTACCAGATAAATACTAATCTACTACTTCTGTAAAATAGGAGTATCTTGGAAGCAAAACTGAAAGGGTAATACTCATAGAAGGAAAAGTTCTGGATGAGCATAGGTCATGCTGTCCTTATCACACACTGCTTTTAACCATTTCTGCAGTTTTCCCCTCTCCATTCTTATTTTATGCTCTCTTTTCCTAAATTGTCACTTTCCTGACCTATCCCATGTCCAGCAAACATCTCTTTCAGAAAATACAGCTATTAGTTAAGCAATCATGTTGCTGAGTGAAAAAATTGCTTTGGGCTGTATAGTTATATTTAGGTCAGCACAGCTTGCAAGAGATTAGCATAGCCCCCAGATAATGCTGCAGCAGTTGGGCAGATCAGGAGATGAGCAATAAGGAACGTAAGCTCAGGTGCTTTCCACTAGTGACTATTAGTTTATTAGTCATCTATGATCGGAGCTGTTGGCTTGCTTTTCTCTGTTGTGGGTCATTCCCTGATGAATGATTAGGAGCAGCAGATCTGCTACACATTCAGCTATCAAATTATATATATACAAATTATATATACACATTCAGCTGCTTATGATGCAGGTTGAAGAATATCTGGAATATTCATAATCTTGTTGGCATTCCAATGATTGTCTATGCTTTTTCTGTTTTTAAATAGTCTAAACAAATGGCAAGATTTTCATAGTAAAAGCAGGCACTACAGATGAACTTGAAGACTTCAGGTTGACACAGCTGATCCTTTAAGTAGTTAATCTTACATGTAATACACATGAAAAATTCTCATAATTTGTTCTTTGTCTCTCAGCTTCTATAATGCTTAATGGTTAGTGAAATGGTGAAGTCATTAATTACTAACATCATAAGAATAAATCAGTTACTGAGGACAATTTGAAAGCCAGGTTTCCATTTTAGTGTTGATAGTTATGAAGAATTCTGCTTTGTTTGTTAAAAATCTAGTGATTTGCAGCATCCTGTTGTGTACCTAAGAGAATGAATTTGAAGTATTCATGTATGTAAGTTTACCTGCTAAAACAGTGTTGCATAGAATACATAGTGTTCTATAGGAAGACAATGTTTAAATCAAATAAATTGGAAAACAAATATTAAAATACTATTTCGGAGTAAGGTTCAGGCCCCTTTGACATTGAATACTTCTCTTCTGTAAGTGGTAAGACTGCTCTGCCACAATTTTACAACTAGGTATAAATACTTTCTAGTGCAGTCTTTTACCTTCTGCTTCAGAATATGGCATTACTTCTTTTATAAAAAAATTTTAAAACTCTGTTAGAAGCTTTTGAAATATTTAATCTCATAAATCACAAGCCTTCAGTTTCTTCCAGTTTGGTGCAATTTTTTTTTTGCACGGCCTTACACCTATTCCTTTTCACTATTTAGGAGTGTGTGAGGTAACTGAGTTCTGTTGCCTGCTCTTACTGGCAACTATTGTCAGTAATAATGTCTCCTAAAAACGAAGCCAATACATATTACAGCTGACAAGGTTTTTATGCTCTATGTGTCAGGTGAGAAACCTGGTTTCTTACGTCTCTTTCTCTCTGGGTGTTCATTGTTTCTACAGTTTAATTGCTGCCATATCTCATGAATGCTGTCCCCCATTCTCTCAGCTGCTTTATTTGTAGTATTCTCATATCCCTCAGTTTATTAGACTAAATAAAATTGTTTCCTTCTGGTGTGGTAGGTTTTCCTTTGTGTCTAATTATATTAATATGTCTTGGAGCAGGTTTCAGTTTTAATTCATCTTCTTTTTGACAGAGGATGATGACATCTATAGCTATATTTAGAATTTGAATTGAGATCTCTTCATGGCTTCTAGTGTCATGGATATCTTCTTGTTTCTCTTGGAAATGTCTGTGGTTGTGCTCCAGAGTTCCAATTATCCTTTTTGCAGCTGGCTAATGTAATTTCCTACATGATTAACTGAGGTATTGGAAAGTTCAGTTAGAAATGGCTGATGCCTACAAGGAAATCCTAAGTACTTGGCTTGGTGCTAAGGCATCTTGTCCTTTTTTCTATTTTTTTTTAGTTCTTAAGGCTGTACAGGTTTTTTTTCTCCTCTATGGTGCCTTACTAAATCACTGTATTGTCTGTGACATAAGCTAAGCTAAATATTTTTCTGATCCTAAAACATTACTATCAAAAAATATTGAACAGGATAGTCCTAGAAAGGGTCTTTGAGCACCTCTAACCGCTAACCTAACACTCAGCTTAGGAAATAATTTTTTTATAATGGAAAACACTTTTAATAGATACATACAATGTTTTATTGATTTATCTCCATGCTTTATTCTCATCTTCAGAATTTGTGCTAAATATTTTCATAATTGTGAGTTCAAAAATTTGCCATCTTTTTCCCCCTTTTTAATTAATATTGTATATTTGCTGTCCTTGAATGGTGTTGTTCTTGTCCAGCCTGTTAGACTTACTAAAAGTCACTAGGCTTTTGATATGATGTACCTGTTCCTTTGAACTTCTCAGGTGACAAAGTGGGGATTTTTCCTCCATTCCCAAATTCAAATTTGAATGCATTGATATTGGCACAGATCGTGGCATTAGCCCTCCTACCAGTGCACAGATATCTGAACATTATTATACTTGCCTAAGAAAATCATGTCTGTTGTATCTGAATACATAATGTATATTTACATTAAATACACAAATATATAAGCAGATCATGTTAAACTTTAAATTCACAGCTTGCTCGTTTTATGACAGGGTTTTAAAAGGGAAACATTATTTACTAATGGATATTTAAGATAAGCAAGGATTTCTCTTCAGTGTAATTCTAAAAATCTGGGAATTTTGTCTATAATGGGAAATTGTTTCCAGAGCCACTGTGGTGTTGCAATTAATTTGCTTTATATCTACTCTCTCAACAGTTTGCCAGTAGTATCTGTAGTACTATCTACTTTGGGATGCTTCTTGCATAAATGTACGATGATAATCAAATTTAGTTACATATGTCTAGATATATGTTTTGCAGAACCTTTTGTAAATGCAGCCTGCAAGATGCATACATTTTATTCTGCTTGCCTTTGCATTTTATTAGCAATTTAAAATAAAAATATTCTGCTTTAGGAAAACTGCAGAGGAGGTATAAAGTAAGGAACATCTTTCATTGCAATATTTTTAAATTTCCAAGGAATGATTGCTTGTTGCACAGCAAGCTTTGAGTGTACCTGCAGTATATTTCTTTTACATTTCTTCCAGCTGGCATTGTTCAAAAAAATCAGATTTAGGAAGAATATTAATCATCTGGAAAATTTTTCATGTAAAGATTTTGTTTTATTGAGAAGTTGTGCTGCATCTTAAAAGCAGGCTAAGATGGTTATGATTAAAGAACAATACTGGTAAAATCATTTTTAAGCTATTACAGAATGTATACTTCCAGTTCAATAATACCTGTTACAGCTTTGTGCATTGGTGATGTGCAGATAGTTCTATGGTGATGGGTTTTTCAAGTTCAGAAATTAAATATTTCTGTACAAGTAGGACAGATCTTTACCACAGAATGGCCCAGGTGACATATATATTCTGCCACTATGAATTCCATTTTTCCTTTTAATATAGATGAATTATTTATCCATTTCTTTTCCAAATTAAATGCCACTTCTTCAGATCACTTATGGCAGTTCACATGCTCAGCTTGGATGGATGCTGGATGCTTAGCACCAGCAGCTGAAAAAACAGCTACGCCTAGTATTCGATGTGCATTATTATTTTAAACTTGAATTAGGTCTTCAGTGTTTCTCTCCAGTATTTCTCATCAATTACTGGAAGAAAATTACATGTTTAAACACAGCCTGTATCTCCCAGCCAGGAGAGGTTGAGAATGTTTTCATAGTAGCTTCTGTGAAACTCTACACATAAGAAATTCGATATTTATATCTTCAGGCTCTTAAGGCTAGCCGAGGAAAGATTAGAACAGAAAACAAGGTGACAAAACTATGAATATTTCTGTCACCAAAGGCAATCTTTAAGTTCACAGAATTAGCTTATTACAAGTGTCATACAGTCAGTTTTGGCTAAAGTCAGCAAAATGTGGGTGTGCATATTTATAGTTTAGCATATGAAGGGAGATTTGCTGCCACTGCATTCAACAGAAGTTGACTGTATGGATGAGTTGTGAAGAAAAAACTACAAACTGTGCAGCTATCTTCCCTGTCATCAAAGCAAAACACCAGCTGAAGGCTATTGCAGTGCTTGGTTTAGAAATCAAGCCCAAAATATTCATTCATGTCTGAGGGTTCTTTAAAAAGTTGTGTTTTGTACTAGATTATCTTCTGGTGATGGTAGGGTAGGATGCCTAGGAGGTCTTTCCCACTTATGTTCTAGACGAACAGCAGTGCTATTAGAATAAATTGGGTTTTTATTAGGGTATTCTTTCACTACTGTTAGGATGTTGGGATGTTGCATGTTTTTTAGAAGATGGAGGGAGGAGGTTCCCCTCCAGCAGTTGCTACCAGATGGTGAGTGCTGTTTGCAATGCTGGGCTGCGCTGACCTCTCCTCTCTTTCAAGGTGACTCTTACGTTCTTAGGTTATTTGTGGACGTGGCAGATGGCTGCTTTCAAACTCATCCAAAAATGAGTCAATGTCTAGAGGAAAAATAAATATGTTTTCAGCTTTCTATTTCTACACAAAGGGTAGTTCTTACCACTTAATTAAAATAAATGTTTTTGTCTCTGTCCTTACAACACACTGATTAAGCACTTTCAGGAAAGACTGGTATGCTCCCTAAGCTCATTTCAGTCAGGGACCTTAATGCCCTATTTTGTGTTGTGTGAGTGCTGTCAGTGCATCACATGTAGAACTCTTGTCATTACAATCCTATCTGTATTTAAACAAAATCAGTTTCTTAATTTTTTTGAGAAATAGAGCTTTGTCACTTCTCTCCCAATACAACAAATTTCCCTGGGAATGGTACGTTGCTTGTATGTTAAGACTGCTTGGAACTTAACCTTGGCTAAGCAGTTGCAGCCAAGGATTTACTGGAAAAAAGGTCAAACCACCTTCTAACAGAAATATCAAAATGGATTCAGAAGCTGATTCGAAAGAGAATATGGAAGGAAATCCAAGATTAATTTAAGCTATCAGGTAGAAGACTACAGATATTCCTCAGATAAGGCTTTTTGTATTAAACTCCTTGATACATTGCCAGTAGTAGAAATTGAGCATCTTTAATTGCATAAAGTGATCCTACCTTTTTGTTACTTCCTGTGTACTTTTCATTTTAATGATAACATGTACCCATTATTAATCCAATGAAGTGATTCAAAATCTTTGGGATTAAGGAAAACAAATGTATTCTAACAGGTGCAGAAAAGCAGGCAAGATCTAGTTTGTTTGTTGCTTTACCAAAATCAAACTCCAGCCAATGAATTTAAGATAAAATGGAAATTTTGCACAAAATTTCACCTTAATGTTACAGGAAAAAATTTCAAACTTTGATAATTTTTCACTTAATTCTGTAGTATAAGTAAGTTCAGAGATTGCTTTCGTTATTAAATACAGAATATTGTAGTAATTTGTTATGCCTTTCTGTTACAGATTAACTAAACTCCAGATATTGGAACTTAGAGAAAACCAGTTAAAAATATTGCCAAAGTAAGTATAGTAGAGTTATAGAAATTCCTACAGCATTTGTTTTAACATTAATCCAGTTGTACCTCTCTCCTAAAATCTGGCATTTTTCTAATCCCTGCCTTGCAATTTTCACTCACTTCATCAAACAAGCCCAGGCTGATGGTGATGCAGTTCCTGCTGTTTCTATGAACAAGAGCAATGCTCAGAATTTTCCATCTGAGACTCTGGAGCTCCAAGCAGGTTAACAAAGATATAAGAGGTCGATGAAGAAAGAAACAGATCCCAAAGATGGGATGTAAATAGCCACCTGCAGAGTCATGACTGTGTTGTGTGTACTGTAAAAGTGATCTTTCTCTGGCAACAGAAATTGGTAGCGTTGCTGCTTTTGGTGGATGTAAGTAATTTTGGTGAAGAGGACACTCTAACAATTGAATATTCACTCTGTCCAACTCATGCTAGGAGGCACTTGTGTACAGTCAGCTGAAGTGGAAATTGCCAGTTCTTCAAATACAACAGCCAGTTTTTTTAGTGGCTGTAGCTATTTATATGCCTAAGACATGATCAAGGGTTATGTTCTATTGGGATTCCCTTTTTAAGTGCCTAGATACTGTACTGTTGAGTCTGCTGTATAAACAAGCCAGAACTCATATCTGGAATGACATGTACAGCATCAGAAAGTGTGAATTAAATCTTCAAAGTGTGAAGCATTCTGTGGTATAAATACTCTCAATTCTCTTTGGCTCTCTTTGCTATCACTAGTTTTCAGCAGAAAAAAATTAGAGGACATGTAATTTAGAGTGGTAGCTCTCTAAATTAAGTTACTCCCAACTGAGGAACAGTAGCTGTAATTAAAACTTCCAGCTGATACAGATTTTGTTTATAAGACCATTCTGACCTTAATTGCCATAATTAACACTAACAGCATGAATTACATGAAATATTTCTAAAAATGTATTTACTCTTGTAGTGATGAGACAATAATATATGCTTTAATGTGTTTAAGTCAGACATATCCTCTGTTGAAGGTGCTGGGAAACTTTTTGTTGATTTCAGTATTTTCAGAGTTCTATTCTTGATTGAAAACTGAACAGCAACTGTCATGAAGAAGTCCTGTTTCACTTCCATAATAATCTATAGTACATGCTGAGCTGCAGCTTTATTATTCTATTCTGGTACTCTTATAGAAGATGCTATACAGCTTTAAAAAGTGTAGAAAATTCAAAGCAGTTTTTTGATGTTAATAAGATATAGCAGTAGCTCCTAGTATTTTTACTATAGAATACCAATATGTTTTCTTGTTTTCCTCTAACTCTCATCTTTCTAATATCCTATTTGTAATTAGAAATGTATTTGGATAAATAGCGTCAAACTAGCCCTCTTTCTGAGTAAAACATGCACATAATTTTTGCCACTTAAGTATGAAGTACTTGAAAGAATGTTAATCAAAATGGGTAATCAATGCCAACACACTACATCAACCTCATTTTATGCCAAACTTTATGCCAAATATGTATCATTTTGTTTGGAGCTAATCCACAGCCAGAAACTGCAAGTGGCAGCATTGTAATGCAAAACAGCTGGATGAAACTATTTCTGAAAGGAAACCAAAAACACACAGAAACTATTTTAGAGGCATTTTTCTGATAGGTAAATTGGGAAGATGATCCAGTAAAAGTATTCTACTTTTTTTTTCGTTTTTTTTAAGCTTCTATGGCCTAATTGTCAACAAAAAGAGTAAGCTTTTTAGAAAGAAGCAAGTTATTTGAAAGTATAATCATCATGATTCAAGGCCCAATCTTGCCATCACATTCACCCCCTTGAATTTTATGTCACTCCACGTAAACTGTAGTGTTAACCTTAGTGAAGCTGTCTGTCTACAACAGCAGTATTTGAGGCATAATTTAGGCTATCTGATCCCTTAGTATTGAGTTGAATTGATGCCAAGTTCGATAATATGAATTATGAAAGAGGCTTTCAGTTTATGGGAGGGATTACACAGCGCCATGTTAAAGATGAAAATAGGTGTAATTCCATGATCTAGTTAATGTTTGTTTCAACATCATTTGGCATTGAATTTTCCTGCTACCATAAATTATTGGAAGCCTTGTTTGTATTTTGTCTGAGGGTACTTCTCTACAAGCAATACAGGAAAGCAAGGAGATGTTAGTCTTAGAATATCTGAAATATTCTGAAATATCTATTATGCAAACAGAGGGGAAAGGAGGGAATATTTTGGAGACCATCATCTTGCAAACACGTTTGTGTATGTTTTGTAGTTGAGTGGATGTGTTTGCTAGATCACAGTCATTTTGGCAAGGGAAATAAAGGGCCCCAAATCAATAAAGTTATCTTGTTATCCTGTCAGCTTTACATAACATTGGTTTACATAGTATAGTCTATGAAGTTTCAAAAGCTACAGAATGCTGTGTTAGATCTTTTTAAAGGAGTTCTTTAGCAGTGCTTCTGGGAGACTCTTTGGGGCAAATTGTTAGGAACATATAGCACTAAAATTGGTATTGACATGGTATCACAAAACTTTGAGAGATCAATCAATCTTCTGCAGGATTTCAGAGGGACTCAGATAAGTTTAGTTAGAAATTGAAAAAGAATGTTGGTTTACTGATAATCATCCTGTTCATTAGCTTCAAGAAATGAGGGAATTTGTTTCTTAGAGTCTTCTGAAAGTAGTCTTCATGTTTTATCGGTTTTTTATTTCTTTCTCTAGGACAGTAGGAATGTTTGCTAGAGGCTTTCCTTCAAAGCCTAAGTATACTATTTGTACCGTGCAAAAAATGCTTCTGCTGCTTTTGTCTTGGTCTTTACCTACTTACGCTAAATTCCTAGTTTGTTCCCAGCTTAATTACTCCAATGTCATGAAAATCAAATTTCTAAACAAATGGTGAGTCTCTTTCTTGAAGATAATTTAAGGAAATTATTAATATTATTCATGAAATAACTTTCAGTAAATATTTTTTCCAATATATTATTTTGGAACTGTATGTTCAGAGTAACTGTGGATCTTACTGTATTTGAAGAAAAACTGAAGCTTTGAATAGCTTCATAGAGCATCTTACACGCATGCAATTGTTTCTTGAAGAAACTAGAGTGGTATTCTGACAGCATACAAGACTCTACCATTTAGGAGCTCTTATATTTAATTTTCCAGAATTTTATAGTATGTACACCATTGCAGTTTATAGATGAAAGTTGTAGATACTATTAATCATTCTGTGAAAATCTATTATTAAATAAATACGTGAATATGATTTCATATGAGGAATTCACAGTCTTGCAATAAATACTTACAGGTAGAACTGCTGCTGACTGTGAAGTATCCATTGTGTGGACCACCATGTACAGTGGTAGATAATCTCTATGGAATCCCCAAAGTGAACTTACATAGAAGAAAAATGTTTCCAAAACACAGCTTGGAGTAATAGATTTTACTTTTACTTCAGACATTGATTAAATATTTGCCTTAAGTTAGTTTAAAGAGTATTGATGTGTCACAAAATCTGATTTAGGAATCTCATTTAATGTATGGCTAAAGAAATAATTAGGGTTGCAAACCACATCACATGGATGCAACTTAGCAGCCTGGAGAGATAAAAAGGTGGGGTTGGATACTGTGATTCAAAGGTGCTTTTCTCTGTTTTAAGTGATCACTGGGCAGTAGTCTTTCTTTGAGAAGAAAACTTGTAGTTAACCTACAGTTGACTGCTGAAGGAACATACTGTGTATGTAAAAAGCTGAACCACTCAAAAGAAAAGATGGGCCACTGCATTACCCTTTGTCATGAATATTTCTTTACTGTTCTTTAGTTTTTGCAAGCTCGTCTTGCAGCCTCAATTGTGTTGCAGTGTACTCTTTGTGTGATACTCAGCAGTGTACAGGATCAGTAATATGTGCCTGGTTGACCAGCGTGTGAAAAATTTATCTGTAATTAGATATCATTCCAGTTACAGAATAGCATCATTGCTTAATACTGATTAGTAGATTTTTGTAATCCTGTAAGATTTGGTGTAGCTAGTATTTTCTTAGACCTAATTTTTTTATTAATCCCCTTCCTGTGCAGAACCATGTCCAGACTGACTCAGTTGGAGAGACTGGACTTAGGAAGTAATGAATTCACAGAAGTGGTGAGTTTTGCCTTAGTAAAAGAGCTCTGCATCTTTTATAAATCTCTTTATCCTTTGATCTGTTTTTAACAAATATGAAAACATGAACATCATCTTAAGGATTCTGATACTAAGAACTATTTATACCTTATACTACTTCATGGAGCCCATTGTGAAATATGTGTGTGTGATCTTATGAATGAATGATCTGCTCCATTTGAAAATAACACTCTGTTACGTAGTGTAGTTACTGTACTGGTAAATTATTAAGAGTAATACGTGTTTGAATTATAAACATAAGGGTTTGGCTTGGAATAAATTCTAAACACTTATTGATTATCATGTATTGAATGTCACAATTTTGTGCATAACCTGCTTTTATTATTGTGCACAAACTCTTTAGATCCAAGGGCTATTAAATTTGAATGTTGTTCAAAGCAGTATTTACAGTTGAGGTGCTCTGAATTTTCCTTCAGCATATATTGACTTGTTTCCTGTTTGTGGTCTCCCAGGCAAATATATCTTGTGTTTAAGAATCACATAACATAACTCTGCTTTTTTACAAGTACTTTCTTGGGTAAAGGAATTAAAATAGAAGTATAATGAAACTTGCTGACCTGCAACACAATAGAGTCAAGCCTTTGTGCATCACTAGTAGAACATGCAGACCTGAACACTTGCCTAGTGATATGGTTTGGAAAATAGGGGAGTGTATTTAGGAAACTTTTCATTATTATAGTTAAACATCTAGCCCTTACCATGACTGCCATATTCTCATCACAGGGTAGATATTTGTGTGGGAACCTTAAACTGAAAGGAAAATTAGTTGAGGGTCAGGACTGCAACTTAAGCAGAAATCATGTCTATTTACTGTATAACAAAACTTACTAAGGATTTATCTGAACTTGGCTTTACTTTTTAAGGTGCTGTAGTATCTCTTTTGTATTACTTTCTCAGGAAGGAAGTTTAAATAGGAAAGCATATGCAGCGTGCATGTTTACCAAGAAGGGGTCTTTCCGTGATAAACAAGACACTTTTAACAATAAGTTGTAGTGGAAACACAATCCTGCACTTCATTTTATGGATGGTATGGTTTGCTTGTATCATGGAGATGCACCCTTTGTTGATAGAAAAATGAAATTTGTTTTGATTTTCCCCCAAACCAAAAAATCACTGGGCTTTTTGAGAAACAGTTCCTCTGAGTTGATGAAATTTAAGGGTTTTTAGAGTTCCTCCATCAAATTTTTACATGTAACATGTACTTACAGTTTGTGTCTGTTGAAAAGTAGTACTTTCTGCAAAAGACAGCAAACCAACAGAAAGCCTTTCTCTAAAGATAGTTTAGTACTGTGGTCAAGTTATTCGAAGTTTTAGTATATCTGGTATATATTTTAATTTCAAAATTAATTACCTGGGTTTTCTTTGATGACCCAGTGAAAAAAGTGGGTATAACAGCTACAGAAACACAGTACTAAAGTTGCAATAGACAAATCACTGGAGTTGTTTTTGCCGTTCACTGGGGTTTTTTCATAAGATTTTTTAAAACATGACTTCCCATTACAGCCTGAAGTACTTGAACAACTGAGTGGATTAAAGGAATTTTGGATGGATGGTAATAGATTAACACTTATTCCTGGGGTAAGTTCTTTTGCCGTGTTAAACATAGAGTATTTTAAATTACACAGGTACTTACTTTGTCAGAGTTCACGTATGTTGAAGTTGTTATATAACTGCAGTGTTACTTAAAGCCAAAAGGCTAAATGGTGCTTGAATGCTTAGCTAGTCCACTTAAAAATTATCATTGATCATGAGAGCTGCATTCCCAGCTTTTTGGAGTTTTTTTCGTTGAAAGTTATATATTTCTCATCTGAAAATTAAGTTACAATTCAGGAAAACTAGTACAAATCTTAAATCAAATTTAGGTTTGAATGGACCTTCCAAAAAGGGATTATTCTATGTTAGACAGCACGCAGGAATATACAGGATAAATATGTTGTGTGGATTTTTACTGGTCACAGCCATAAAACAAGCAGTGCCAATTCTGGTCCTGTGTAAACAGGGAGCATAGCCAGTTCCTGAGAAAACAGTCTGTTGACTTTGTATGGGTTCCTGACATCTTTCAGGATTACATGTGGTCCAGGCTGACCTATTATTACAGTACTTGAGAACCTTTGCTGAAGCTGTAGCAAACTAATAAATGAGTATTTGAAGTTTGGGAGGCAGTTGGCTTGTTTTCAATCTTAAAATCATGAGCAGTCTTGTGAAATGTGGCCTTCCTGCCTGAGCAGTAGTCTTTGCTACTGTTTTTCTGTCAGCTAATTCTTAGACAGTTGAGTGGTTTGATTGCAAAATACAAGCTGAATTGTGTTTTGCAGTAAAATAAAACTGCATTTCTGAAAATGAAGATTTTAATAGGGTAGTGTGCATGAATTTTCAAGCGTACGTTTGATGCATATGGAATGGTAATACAAGCTTATATTTTGCCTTGTTTCTTTCAGTGTAGTACAGTTAGGATTTCATCATTGTTTTAGAGGATACAGTTTCACACGAAAGGCATTAAAAAGCATTAAAAGTCTACTGGAGCATAATGATGTCCTCACTATGTGTCTCTTTCTGAAGTCTGCTCTAAAGCTTCAATTACTTGATTCACGCTAACTGAATCAAATCGTTGAATGCGCAGAAGACTGACTTTAGGGACGTGTAGAGCTACTGTGGGGTTTCTGTGTGCACAAAAACATCAGCTGTGCTTATCTGCACAAAATACTTCATTTGAAAGTTTCTGTGTCTTGCATAAAATTGTATTTCAGTACTCTAATTCTTTTCCTCTGGCATTACTTGAGAGGTCAAATCTGCTGGATTTTTTGTTTTGAACTCACGCTTTCTAGAACACATTATTTTCTCTTACTTTCAGTTTATAGGCACTTTGAAACAACTGACATACTTGGATGTTTCTAAAAACAACATTGAAGTTGTCGAAGAAGGTATTTCAGGTTGTGAAAGCCTACAAGACCTACTGTTATCCAGTAACTCACTTCAGCAACTGCCAGAGTCTATTGGTTTGTATTTTAAGTTAATTCATGTTTTTAAAAGCCTGTAGTTCACACACAGAGGACTTAAAATGCAAAAATTACATTCTAGATCTGTTTCAGTTGAGTAGAAGTGCCAGTTCTTGATAAAACTGTAATACATGGCTGAATAATAACTTATAATTGTTTTGGACCATTCTTATAAAGTAGTTAGTAAATGGATGAAAAACTGTGCTCTATCAGAAAAAAAACTATTTCTCCCTGCCCCCACTCACCTCTCCAAATGGTTGATACATTGTAAACTGGCAAATATGTTCTGTAAGCTCGTCTCCTTATTTCCTTAAGAATACAGCACTATGAGCATGCCAGGGAATGGAGATGTGGTTGCTTACCCATAATGTTGGAGTTTTTCCCCTCTTAATTTAAAGTTAAAACTCAGCATAATGAACTCAAATGTCCATTTTGATTTATTTGTTCCTATTATAGGTTCTCTGAAAAAGGTGACAACACTTAAAATTGATGAAAACCAGTTAATTTATTTGCCCGACTCCATAGGAGGGTAGGTATTTCACCAAAATAAGAAGTTAAATTGCCTTTCTGGACACTCTTCTGTAACATTGGCTCCTCTTTTGGAATTTTTAATAACTATTTGATTTAATTTCTTCTAAATGTTAATGTCCTGCTACAATTTTAAAAAAGTGTTTTCATATCTTAGTTCTACTTTGCAGCATATATGTTCATATTGCTTAATACCAAAGGACATATATTCCTTACTTAATGCAGCCATCAATCTATAAAGCAAAAATTGACTGTGACAGAAAACAAGATTCTTAAAGGGTCAGTTAGCTTCCTGAAATTGCTTTTTTTTTTTGACAGTAACATGGCTGTGGTAGATACTGCAAATGATTGCCCAATCTCAAAAATCTTGTAAAAAGTAAATATGAACATGTATTTATCTTCTTATATGTATATGTATATATATATATATGGAGAATTTTTAGCTGTCAATCAGCAAGTTTTTTTAATATATATTTTGGTGTTTAGCAATTTAATTTAAAACTTGCAAATAATAGCAAAAATAATTGGCTCACAATTAAGTGCTGTACAAATGTACAATTTCTTCTAATTTTTTTCATCTATTTTAATTAATATAGGTTGTCTTTTGTTGTCAGAGTTTACAAAGTACTCTTGAAATTGTTCACTTGTTCAAAAACTGCACTCGGCTCTGATTTTACTATAGTCTGTCTCATTCTGAATGTTCTTAATGCCTTACACTGCCATGTTGTCATGTACTACACAAGCACTCAGTGTTGCTGGCCTCACTGTTTTCATTGTGAGGACAGTGTAAAGGAGATTTTTAAAAAATAGGCAAGCTCAAAACAGAACAAAAAAAAACTGCAATCAACTAACAGGAAAAAACACTCACCCTAAAACACATTTTAGGCCATCAGTAAAGGATTCAGCTTGGATTTTAATTCCTTAGGGTTTATTTTAAGCTACATTTGAAATAATTAATGGTGATATTAACTTAATTTAAACTGCAAGTATTCAATTAATAGTGGATTAATTAATCTGTATAGAGGAGTTAATTTATTTTTTTTTCAGGTTAATATCAGTAGAAGAACTGGACTGTAGTTTCAACGAGATTGAAACATTGCCTTCATCTGTTGGTCAGCTCTCAAATATAAGAACATTTGCTGCAGATCATAACTTTTTAACTCAGTTGCCATCAGAGGTATGTATTTCTTGGAAGTCTACAAAATGAATATTTTAATGTGTTTATGTAGACTGTACAACTTGTGAGCAGCCAGTTACTAATTTTTGAGAGGAATTATTTTGTGTATGTTTTCAAAGGAGGATGTATACAAATATACAAGTTTATAAATAATAGAATTTGATTTTTTAAGCAACAAGTAGGAATTCGTTGCTATGTATTGAAACTAAAAGGTTAGTATGTAAGAAAAACTTTCAAGACAAAATACTCTCAATACTAATAGTTTTAAAATTTTTCATATTTGTTGTGAAGATTAATTAAATTCATTGTGGGGCTTTTTTTTTTCAGATTGGAAACTGGAAACATGTAACAGTATTGTTTCTGCATTCTAATAAGCTTGAATTTCTCCCTGAAGAAATGGGTGATATGCAGAAATTAAAAGTCATCAATCTGAGTGACAATAGGTTTGTGAATGCTTTTCAAGTAGAAGTTGTATAAAATGCAATGTAGAGGGATTGTTATTAATACATAATGGCTATCTTTCTTTATCTCACACATAGCTCAGAAGCTGACTGAGATGTATTTAATGAATTATTGTCATATTCTGGATCTTGCAGTTCCATTATATTAAGCTGTCTTTATTTTAATGAATGGGCAAATGCATTGGAGTGCAGCTTCACTATATTCGTGTTTTTCTAAGGAATTACTTTGGTTATTTGCATAAAACTTTTGATTCTTACTTAAAGATTAATAGTTTCTTGTATTGCATATGGAGCACCCAACAGTACCATAGGATAGCGTGTGTTCTGTGGAAGGAGGAAAAGAGTTGTGTTTTATTCGAGATGGTCATTAAAAACAGACAAAACATTTAGCTTTGAGGAATTGTTGGTTTATAGAATTGAAGTATACTGGGAGAGAGAAGTCTAGCAGAGCACACCCTCCTGTTCTTCAGTCCAGCTACTCTGTACTCTGTCTGTGGCTTGATTTATCCATTAATGTCAGATTACCCATTACACAGGACAGCCCCTTCCCCATACATGTATCTTTGAGAAAAAAATCTGATTTTCAGATGTAGCACATTTGTCCTTAATTGGCATAAATGGTGATAAAATGGTGAGGATTCAGATTTATTAATTCACATTAATTGTCTTTGTATTCAAATCACCCAGTCGAGTTAAAGTTCAAGTTACAATGTAAATTATTTGTTTTAAGCTACTTGCTAAACTGGGCAGATATAAGTGTTTCTTGTTTGTTTGGATTATTTTAAATTTGAATTTAAATTACATGCTGTAGCCTTTCAGTGCTCAGTATTTATTAAGTTAACTTCATTTGGAAATGTCCTTTAAAGTATTTTACAGGTTAATGCAGGATTGTTTAAAGTCTTAACGGTATAGTGAAATGTACTTACATAAAAACTTGTAATTTACAGACTGAAGAATTTACCATTTACCTTTACAAAACTGCAACAACTCACTGCTATGTGGCTTTCAGACAATCAGGTAAGATTTTTTTTTTCGTATTGTAAATAAAATATTATTGACTTCATTCCTAATGAGATTGATAAGAACAGAGCCTGTTCTGTTAAATAAAGAGACCTAGTACTGTGTACATCAATACTTTCTCGACATTACTATGTCAAGTCTCCTGAAGTAACCAATATTGATCTTAACTGTCTCTGGAGACTAATAATCCTGGAGCTCTGTACTGTGAGGAAATACGGATTTAACGGATGTTGGAAAGTTTTTTGTTAATTTGCTTTTGTTTTTATGTTTTCTCGGAGTTTGTGGGTGTGGTTTTTTTGTTGTTTGTTTGGTTTTTGTGCTTTTGGTTTTGTCTTGTTTTTGTTTGTTGTTGTTATTGCGGTTTTTGTTTTGTTGTTGTTGGCTTTGTTTGTCCAGGCTAATTTACACAGGAGAGTTAGTGCTTGATAAGCTTGAACTTAAAGGTGTAGCCTGCTGTTACTTTCACAGCTATACCATTGGGGAAACTCAGCATGCCTGGTTTTAAGTTAGGTTTCTTTCCATACCTTTGAACTGTGTGACTGTTCAACTTTGAAGCTGTTAAGCAATAACTCATGTGCTTGTATTTTTTCCTTTTTATTAAAGTCCTTGGTATTATGTTGATTTTCTGGGTGGCATTAAGGTGTACGGGGCTGTCAGAAATCCACTAGCCTCAGATGTGCATTTTTACTAAACCAGTAATTTCAAGAATCTTCTGCCCTTCCCTGTAAGGGTTGAGGATGGTCAATCTGGTGTCAAAATGAAAAAAAGAGCACACAATCTTTCTCTTTGTATATTGTCTGCAGCTTTAAATAGCTAAATATATCTCTGCATTTCTGATCAGTGTGCTTTGGGATTGTAGTAATTACCAAAAAGAAACAAGGTTACTTTTTGACTATTTAGTGTTTCCTTTTCACAAAAGCTGTTGTTGAGTTTGTCCTCAGTCAAAAAGCCTGTCATCAGTCAAAGTGAGGCATGCTAATATCTTCATTTTGTGAAAATTATTCAAAGGGAAAATGGTTTAATTCAAGGGAAAGCAAGTTTCAAAGTCATGGGACAGGCATGCCCTGTGATATGTCCGTCATATTTACTTTTTTAAATATATATATAATGTATATATATATATGTTCTCATAACAATAGCCTTCTTTCATTTACTTTCTAGTCCAAACCACTTATTCCTCTTCAAAAAGAAGCTGACCCTGACACACAGAAAACAGTACTTACTAATTACATGTTCCCTCAGCAACCAAGGACTGAGGAGGGTAAGGAATTTCTGAAATCACCTGTCTCAGTGGTCACTTTTGGAAATAATAATAGGAAGACTAAATGCTTACATTTCACTAAATGCTTATATATAAGTTTGGATGACATGATGAGTTGTGTTTGATGAATGAGAACAGTAACTTGATGAGACTTAGATGTTGGTAAATTTCAGATGAAACTATTTCAGTGAATAAGGTGAGAAATGGACAGGAACACATTCTGTGGTGCTTGCCACTCCCATCATGATACCCTCATTCCTTCCAACAGAGCCTAATGATTTTGGAGTGAAATTCTCTTGTGTTAGCTTCAAACTGACTATTTTAGAAAAATGTTTCCTCCATTACCAAGTATGTATTGTTTGAAAAGTACTTAGTATTCTCTGGTTTATTTTGGATTTTTTTTAAAATCAGTCCAGTGAAAGCATCTTGCTCACATGTAGTGTGAACTGTTTTTATTAAAGGTTAGGCACATTTTAAGCTCTTACCAGAAAGTTATTTCAGCACAGTTGTGAAATAGTTAAGGAAACAAGTAGCATTCCAGTAGTAAGCCCAACAGGAGTTAGGGAGAGTTGAATAACTTTATTTTTCCACTTTCTTTCCCTTGCAAGGAAAAGCAAAAATCTTGTGCTGCTTTAACAGAAATGAAGGGGGGGGCAACATATTAATGAAAATAATTGAAAACTGACAAGCTGCAACATTTGTTGTTCCATGGCACAGGTAGCTAGTACATTGACAGAAGAGTAATCAAAAACATAAGCAAAAGCAGTAAACTGTGCATCACTTTTTGTGCCATCTAATGTGTCTGCAATACCTCTGATAGGATGTGAGAACTGAGAGATTCGATGAAGTTCAAAACTGTTTCTGAAAGTGTTCTCTCCATTGGAACTCAGTTTTTCTCCAGTTCTGGCTTCCTGTGAACAAGGAAAGGACTGATTGTTTGTTTAAGCTGACAGAATACCTGTCTGAATAAAGGAAGGTTTAAGGCTCAACAGAGTTGTTAAGTTGGCTTTTGGTCAGGAAGTCTTAGTAATAGTAATAGGGAAGTTTATTATAATATTTTCAGATGTGTGAAAATTTTAAGTTTACCTAATGAATGCAGAGCAGCAAATATTCCATTGTACTTACTGAGTCCTCTAATTAGGTATTTTTCTATGTCGGGTATAGAAGAGGTTAATATGAACAGTCCTGATATTGCTAGTGCAGGATATACATTTTCTGGGTGGTAGCAGCAAATTTATTAGACTTTGTCATGCTGAAAGTAGAACCTGGCTCATGTAACACCAAGATATGCTAAAATAAGAGCCACTGGGTACCTACAAGGTTTTTTAAATATTTGTAAAATTGAGCAAGAAATACTTGTATCTAAAGTCCTTGTAAACTGCTTAACTGCTGCAAAATCATGCAGATTAACTCAACCTTAAGTTTTAAATGCTTACACTGCTTTAGGATTAGTAAGAATGCAGGCTTTTCTCACTGTCATTCTTAGTTTTCATTTTAAAATATCCATTAAATTAAATCAGATGAATGTTCTTACCTGTGCTTAATGATGTTAAGCACTGATAATAGGCTATAGAAATCTATACAAATATAATTAATGTTTATATATATATATATACACAAATACATTATTTCATATTTATATGTAGAGTAAAACCACTTAGCAGAGTTCTGCTGAAAATTTTCAAGTGTGAATGTTAAGAGTAGTGTACAGCTAATCATATGATTTTCTTTTTAAAGACAGATTTGCTAATAGAGAAATAGAGCTAAATTTCTAAAGCAGTGGCATTGCATCTAATCTTCAATTAATGGTGCTCTTAGTCTTTTATCTTTTAAAAATAATAAATACAAAAGCACACCAATCCCATCCAAGAGAAGTAGTGTAGCCTATTCTTATAAGAACTTCTTTGGGTTTTTTTTTCCAGTTATGTTTATATCTGATAATGAAAGTTTCAATCCATCTCTGTGGGAGGAACAGAGGAAACAGCGTGCTCAGGTGGCATTTGAATGTGATGAAGATAAAGATGAGAGAGAGGCACCACCTCGGGTTAGTATTTAATTTATTTTTGCATACTTTGTGCTTCCTCCTCTGACACATCCACTCTTAATCTCAACCTTTTCCTTACTTTCGTTATGGGTTTCACTCTGCTGAATAAATCGAGTCACCATTTTAGAGTATTTAGCAGGATGAAACACTATGGTTTGGATTTTTTTGTTGTGTTTGCTTTTAGTTTGGGCATTATTTGGCCAGGTGATTTTCAGCAGGGCACAAGAGACGAGATCAAGCTAATACATGGCAATGTAGGGCCTAACTAGGATGCTACCTGACTAAGGGTGCTGTGGAGAACAAGTGGGGAAACCATGATAAATCCTGATTTTAAGTGAATTACAGTTGGATTAATCCTTGCTTGGAATCATTGGACATGTTGAGGGAAAGGGAGTGAAAGTGATTCATAATCTTGCCTGGCTGTATAAGCTTACGTCTTCCTCAGTGCAGGCAGACTTGAGTATCAAGGTGGAGATTCTAGAGTATTCAGTGGTTTGGCCTAATTAATTATTTGTTTTAAAGCTTACGTTTTAATTCTGACATTTAAGTAAATGTAGAACCTTATTGCTTTTTTTTCATACAGGAGGGCAATCTGAAGAGATACCCAACTCCATATCCTGATGAACTGAAGAACATGGTCAAAACAGTCCAGACAATTGTACATAGACTAAAGGATGAAGAATCTACTGAAGATGCTGCCAAGGAGTCCAAACGAGAAGTCCAGACAGTTTCTGTAAAAGATGTGGGGGTAAAGGTTAGAGACAGCATTATCTTCTGGTTTTGCAAGAAATTCCAAAGACTCAAGTGTCATTGATTCTTTTTAATTCTCTTCTTCCTCCCCTCTGAAACTTTAGCAAGAAAAATGGTTAGATTGCAGAACCAGTTTACTGCTTTCCCACCTAAGGAGGTCTGTAATAAACATCAGGTTTGCAGCAGCAGTCTTTCTTCTGCACTAACAAGAAAAGTGACCTAATTCTCAGGCAAATACAAACTGTGGATGTGTTAAGGAGCTGCCTTCTTTGGTTTCTGGAGGATAGCATCTTTGTCATCCTCTGATCCTCTTTCATCTGCCAGACTTCACAATGAAATTTGAATAAGGCTTTTACTACTCATGACTGAAGCCTTTGTGTGGTGACAAGCAGTAATAGCAGGCTGGCAAAAGTGTCCCAAGTCTCTAAGAGCTTGATGCAGCGTGATAGAAGATAGGACTACTTTTTGGTGCTCACAATGAATCATTGTAGGTATTGGTCTGCTTTGTTTTTTTTTTAATTTGACTGGAAATAAAATAGTATATATTGACAACAATAAGGATAAGAGTCAGACTGATGGACACAGGGTAGGGACTGTATCTTAGTTATCTATGGTGTTTTCTTAGCATTTCATACCTGGTGCATTCTGTTCTTTATAATTTCAGAGCTCAGATTTTTCCATTCATATTTTCCCAAAAGATATAATGCTGGCTTTATATGTTACTAAAAATGTTTCAGGATGCTTTCTCTGCTAATATTCTTAATTCTGCAGACCTCAGAAACTGGTTCGATAAAGAACAAAGCCGATGAGAGAAAGCAATATTCAGCAGGAAGCTCTGTGCAGAAGCCTAGTGAACCAGAATCTGAGCACAGCACTGCAAATTCACAGATGACTGCACTTGTTAAAACCCTGCAGAACACGAAAACAATTGTGAACCATGAAGACATGCTTGAGGTATGGCATTGCAATGAGCGTTATAGCAGTCAGAAATTGTGCTGGTGTTGTACTGAATTTGTTCTTCTGGGAGATAAAATTTCTGTTGACAATAGAAGAAAATTGCCCTCCATAAATGCTGTAAATTCAGATGGTTTTCAATACAGTTTTTTTTTCCTTCAGATTTTGTTAAGTTGAAACAGCTAATAAAAACTTCATAATAAAAGATGCATGCATTTAAAGAAAAAGAATGAAAACTCAGTTAAAGGTTGATATACACAGTGAAAAGACTTATACTTTGGTAGAATCTTCCAGTTGTTTGACTGTCAGTACTTCATTAAATAATCACTTTTAATTGTTGCTGAAATGAGAAAATGTCAGATCCGTGGTAGCAATAAAAAGTTTCTGTATCCAAGTGAGTATACACATGAATTTCAAATGAAAAGTGGAAGGTGGGTTTAAAAATATTTATTTCTTTGTGTTTACTAGTGAGCTGTCAGGAATATTACTTGGAATATACTTGCCTCTTACAGTGAAGGATTTTAAACTTCTGAAATTTGCATCTCTCTGCATCAAACACCATGTATTCATTTATTTAGAAAGTTTGAGATTTATGTGTATTTGTCCTGGTTTAGGGTAAATTTGGGAGAAAACTTCCAAAGGGTCTCCCCCACGAAGCAAACCCAAGTGCCCCTCCCCCAACCGGTTTGGGAAGCAATTTCCTCAGAGAGAAGTGGAAAAACCTGTTTATTCTACAGGCACAGCACTGCCCAGCACAAAAAACGAATATGAAACAACAAAACCTCTCAGTGCTCTGAAGAGATGACAAACTCAGAAAGTCTCTCTCCTGTGGGTGGTAGCTCGGCTCAGTCTGTTCTCAGTCCCTCCAGCGCTGGAAAATGGCGCTGCCCAGGCCAGGCCCCGGTGGCCACAGGTGTGAGCTCCTGGTGCTCCCCCGGGCCCCCAGTCCAGAGCAGGTTCAAATAATTCCAGGAAAAAAAGGAAAAAACTTTCCGGGGAACTTCTCTGCTTCAGTTAGTCAAAAACTAACAAAAAGCCGAGGAGAGCTCTCTCTGCTGCCCACCACAGTGACACAGTCCAGGAGGACGAAGCCAATGGAACTCCTATCTCTGTGTTTTGAAAACAACTGCCTCAGACATTCCACCGCTTCTCCTCCCACCTCCTTCACTCTCAAATCCAGCCTTAAACATACAAATCTTATTTCTGGGCTAAACAGACAAACGGGGATACAATTCAACATGACAAAGTCACCCCAGGACAATAACAAATTTTGGAAGTTTTCATTAGTAGTTCCCAGTTGCAACCTGTAAAATACTTTTTTCATAATTTTGCAAGTGAAATTTTTTTTGCCTGTGTTGTTTAAGCTGTGGAATGTGCCTATATCATACATTGACAAGTCTTGAGTGACAGGCAGTTGTGACTGTCACAGGCTACTTCCCCACTAGTGTGTTTCTGCTTCTACATTCTTTTTGAAAATACTGGTATTGACATTTTTTCTTTAATTTTAAAATGTAATTTCAGAAGACCATGGTAGTTGTCTAATTGACAGTAATTCTTCGTAGCTGTAGTAAATACACGACTCAGGTACAGTGAAGTCCTTGTTTCCGTCTATTTCCTTATTTCCTTCTGGCAACACTGTTGTAGAATCCAGATAGCTCAACTTTGCCTGTGTGTAAGCTTTTCATTTCAGCATCGATTATACTTGTACGTCACGTCCAAGAGGAAGGGAATGTGAACAGGTGTTATATTTTATTTTTAATTAGGAGTATCGCAGCTTGTTTGCTGCATCTCAGCCAAGTTTGTCCTTCCTGCAGTCCTAAGAACTGGTCAGGTAATTGCTGTCATGGGAAGGTGGTGCTCCAGTAGGTTCAATGCATTAAGTATTCCAAATCAGGAAGGAAAAGTGAATATTGGCAGACTATTTTTGCAATTTGCAACATGGATTTTGCAGCAGTAAGCATGGTTATTTGAAACAAAATTCCTTTTTGAGGAAAGAAAGTTTGTTGGAGGTTTGTGTCTTCAAAATGTTGCTGAAAACAATTGAGTTTTGAAGATAAATTAATATAGGGCTAGATGTAGGATACTGAATCACTTGCATGGCTACTCTTGCAGCAGCTTTGTCTACTAATCTCTCTCATAAGTGCACTGAGTTCCATCTTTTTGTTCAGAACTAGTGATTACTAGCTTAAATGTATTCATCATTGCTTTATTTCTCTGCCATTGCTCTTGAAGTTAAAAAATTTCTTTTCCTTTTGGAATTTACCCATAGCAAGCTACTCTTGCACTGTTTCTGTTAGATAGGCTAGGCAAGCCAAGCTCCCTCAGTCTTTACTCACAGCATACCTCTCCATTGCTAGGATTGTCTTGGTCATGGCTACTTTATAGCTGTTTCAATTTGAGCTTTTTTCTTCAAAAACAATACCTGGCTGGTCAGTCTGAGGTGTTTGCTTGTACCGTGATCACTTTGTGACTTGGACTCAACTGGATGCTCTCTCTAGTGGTGGAATAAAGGCTTCATCTTCTTGCTCCAAGTAGTTTTTTGCAGTTAAAGTTACCTGTCTGGGTGTCATCCCACAGAGTTCAGCAGTGGCAATGTGAGTCTGCAAGTGCTACTTCTGAAACATAATTCAGTTGACATGCACTACAGATGCATTACAAAGTTGTTTAGCTTTGCTGATGTTATGTGGCTCATTTATAACCCCTTTATTGTTTAGTGGGTGATAGTTTAAATAGCATTTACTTACCTTTGAGCTGCTCTTCAAAATGGACAGCATAAAGCTGTTTTTCCTTTAGCAGGAGTCAGAAGAACTCTCCTCTGATGAAGAGATGAAAATGGCAGAAATGCGACCACCACTGATAGAAACCTCCATAAACCAACCAAAAGTGGTAGCCCTAAGCAACAGCAAAAAAGGTAAGATACCATAAAAAGCACTGGAAGTGCTTTGTGATTTGAATAATTTATTAGCTCAAAGTAGCTAGTTTTTCAAATTAAATTAAGTTAAAATAGGCTTAATTTATATATTAATAGATATGTATATTTTAAAAAAAGGTTTTCCTAGTTAAGCAATAAAAGTGGGAAAACATTGCATATTCTTGAGTGCATGCTAGAGAAACCTGTGTTAATATCCTAATTTTCTTGATTCTTGTCATTTTAAATCAGACAGGAAGAGAAGAGGTGTGTATTTTGAGGGGTTTTGAGCTTGAACACTCTCTTGATGTTCTTAAGAAAAGGATTGCAGAAAGTGGTATTTATATTGGAAATACTCTGTAACTCCCCCTTCACCCAGATTTTGTGAATTCTTGCTGCAATATGCAGCTGCTATAACTGCTGCTCTAGGCAGTAGTATCACTTATTTAAATTTCTCTACAGAAGCTGTGCTCTCTTCTTTCTCCAGGATTATTTTACTCTTTTATTTTTCTTTGCTCTTCTAGCATTCTGAACTTTTTTTTTTTGCTAACTAAATTTTATATTCTCTGAAATATAAATTTGGTCTAGGTAACCATTTCCTTAAGAGTAAGAAATGGCCTAGGATTCAGAGAAAACATGATAGAGAAAGAGGATAGCAAATCATATTTTGCTTCATATGATATCCAAGTCCAGTACTTCCAGCACAAAAGGCTTTTCTGGACATTAGATGTAAAAAGTTGAGATTTGGTGAGGAGACACACATGGTGGAAGCAGGAAGAATCTGCTGAGGATCACATACAGATGAAAAGGTGGATGTTTATCAATACTGTCCTTGGATTTTTATGTCTGACTAAAGTACCAGGTCAAAACTTTTCTTATCTCCAAAGACAGACATTAGTTCCACAAAATGTATGCGTTTGGCACCTGTAACTGTTTTGAAGCAAAAATTTAAATGTATTTGTTTCTACACTCATGTCAGAATCACGGCTGGCTTGAATTTCCCCAGAGAAATTATTTTTATACGGATGTAGTATGTAAGTATGCATACATTATGCAAGAATCAATGTGCAGCAGGGGTAAATTACTCTGAAAATGTTGTCCTAAGGGATCTGCAAAGCATGGGAATGCATTGAATTCAAAATCTGCAGAAGAACATTTTTCATAGCTGATTTTTTACTTAAAAGCTATACAGAACTTATCCAGTGATTTGTATCATTCCAGAGTAGTTGGTGTAGTAAATAGCTTTAATAATGACAAAATGTTCAAAATCAGGAGTGGTGTACCCTCTCAGTACTGCATGGGAAGCAGTGTGCTTCATTTTCTTAGAAGCCAATAGACTCATGTAATTGACAATTTTGAAATCCTTACAGTAACAGAAGTATGATTTAATAGATACTTTAAGAAAGTGTTCAGTAATACAGCATTTGTGTATGACAAGGAAAATGGGAATAAAGCAAGAATTTAGATTTAAAAAACAGATAAGGGCTGTTTACATTAGGCTAGATATTTTAAAAATAGCTACTATTTCCAACAGTATTTTGTAAGTTTAAATTAACTTTGCAAAAGCGTTAGCTTATATTTTAGTTTCTGGTAGTAACAATTAATGAAGAACAAGAGACAATTACTAAATACTATACATAAATGTATTAAATGGCTACTAATAAGATCTGTGTCTCTAACTAAATTGGCAAATTTTTATTTCAGATGATTCAAAAGATACTGATTCCTTATCAGATGAAGCTACCCACAATAGTAATCAGAATAACAGCAACTGTTCCTCTCCTTCTCGAATGTCAGATTCTGTTTCTTTAAATACTGACAGTAGCCAAGATATTTCTGTCTGTTCTCCTGACAAAGAAACACATGCTGCTGTTTTATCCAAAATCAGGTTTGTAAGATACTGGACCACTAGCAAAATACATTAGAACAATGCTAATTTTTGTTTTCTCTGGTGTTCCTTCCTTTAATACATTTATCATTCGTTAAATATTTTAAATTTCTATGTTTTATTACAAGGTTAATAATGTTCTCTTAAGGTTAATGAAGTTCTTGGAAAAAAGCTTTCAGAGGCTAACTTTCGTATACAATGCATGGTTCTCATTTCTCTTAATAATAGGGTGCAATAATTTTATCTTTCTAAGTTTTTATCCCTACAAAATACATCAGTATACCATTTTAAAAGCTCTGTGGTTTTATTTGCTTAATTTTGAAAATCAATTTGATTGCTAACATGACTATTAAAGATTCCTAAAAACTTACAAAGAATAGATTTACAGGTTGTCATTCTTCCAGGGGTTTTAGTTAATAAGTGCCATTTTTCATAAAAATTGCTAATACAAACAAGAAAACTGTCCAAAATGGAAATTAAAAGAAACTAATTTAATAAAGTAAGTTATTGGCACTTTACTTCTTGACACTTTTGAACGGTTTTTAATTATTCTTGTGGAGTTTAAACAGATTTCTGAAACCACATTTCTCAAATGAGCTCTCTATATAAGATACTTCTTCAATATAAGATAGTAAATCATAAATCTGTTTCTTTGTCCTGTTTTGTATGCACAGCATGGTTGCATATTAATGGTAATTTCTTTCTAAAAGGATTCTTAAGAGAAATACATTCATTCTTAGGAGAATTTCTTTAAGAGCCTTTTTTTTTTCCAGGCGAGAAGATGAAAATTTGAATAATCTTTTGCAAAATGGAGGAGAATTGAGTATTACAGTAGAAGAAAAAGGAAATGTGCAAGAGAAGGTTACAAATTTATCTGAATATGAATTGAGCATTGAAGAAAGATTAGGTCTGATAGGAAAAGGTGTTGATCTAAGCACATCTATGGAGGAGTCTCACAAATTAGACCAAATAAACATGAATATCAATAAACTGGTTAATGAAGAGGCAATGCCAGTTCCTGTAGAAAAGTTAGAAACACAAAAAATTGTTTCAGTAATGGGATTTTTAAATAACAACACAAAAGAAGAAAGCGAGCACTTGGAAAATGGAAATAAATATCGTATAAATAAAGTAAATGGACATGCTGAGGAAACAGGACAGTCTCTCAGTAAAGACAAACTAGCACAAAGCACTACAGTTGATGGGGATTCTGCTGAGCTGTCTGTTTCTAGAAGCAGTGAAGATGTGTCCCCACAGAGAAGCGGTCCTGTGATGAAATCTCACAGCATCACAAGTATGGACAGTGGTGGGCTAAAAATCTATGATACTGTAAATGAGAATGGATCTCAACAGCCAAACTCAGTGGTAAAATCAGGATCTGATACTGCAGATGGAAAAAACATAGTCCGAAGTAAATCTGCTACTCTTCTCTATGATCAGCCTTTACAGGTTTTTCCTGGGTCATCGTCATCATCTGATTTAGTGTCTTCTACAAAAACGGTGTTCAAGTTTGACTCAAATCACAATCCTGAAGGTGCTAATGTAGTGAGGGCATCAGTGACAGGCGGTGCACAGATGCTCTGTGCTCCCCAATATAATATTCAGTACAGCAGCAGTGCAGCAGCAAAAGATGCCTTGTGGCCCCAGAAACAAAACACCCAAGTAGAACAAGGCACTTTACCTCCTTCACGTCTGCTTAGATCTGACAGTACAGAAACTCCCAGTTATGTAAAGCATTCTGGCAACATGAATTTCTCCAATCATAATAATGTCCGGGCCAGCGTTGTGTACAACACTCACCAGCGGATGGCTGGGAGACATGCAGATCTGTGGGCTGTTCCACCAGGGGACAGACTGCTCCCCGGAGCAACCCGGCACACTCTTCAAAGGCAGAGCAGTGTCTCTTCTACAGCTTCCATGAATGTTGGGGATAGCGGACCTTCAAGACGAGCCCAAGTTCCTGAAGGGGACTACTTAACATACAGAGATTTGCATTCAATGGGAAGGGCTGCCGCGGTGATGTCGGGACAGCAGAGGCCTCTCTCTGCCCGGACATACA
Source organism: Acridotheres tristis (assembly GCA_037013685.1). Classification (NCBI taxonomy): domain Eukaryota; kingdom Metazoa; phylum Chordata; class Aves; order Passeriformes; family Sturnidae; genus Acridotheres; species Acridotheres tristis. The sequence continues at coordinate 58,776,274 of CM072919.1, read as the reverse complement.
GCATCGATGGTCCCAACGTGGCCCGGCCGCAGAGCGCGCGGCCGGCCGTGAGCGAAATCCCCGAAAGAACTATGTCAGTCAGTGACTTCAACTACTCGCGGACTAGCCCCTCCAAGAGATCCAACCCAAGGGTTAACTCTGAGCACTCGCTGCTAGACCCTGCAGGAAAAACTAAAGTCCCTCATGACTGGAGGGAACAGGTGCTGCGACATATTGAGGCTAAAAAGCTAGAAAAGGTAAAAACAATCATTCTAATTTTTTTCCTACATTTTTGTTACCTAGATATGGAATAAGATAAATAGTCTGTTTTCATCAGCTTTTAATTTCTAGTGAAAATCTTAATTTTGATCCTGCTTTAAAAAGGATAAGTGTATTTGTGATGAATATCTGAGAAACACTCAGATGGTAGACTTTAAATGAACTTTACCCCCAAAGGAAAGAAAAGGCGCTGTTGTTTTTACATCATACTTGCCAGCTTAGCCAAATTACTTTTGAACACATTAAATAATGTAATACAGACCTGCTGGACTGCAAGGCCAGCTCTTCTAAGGTGATTTTTATCATAGCATTATATTCCCAATTTACTAAAATATTCCCTTACCCTTCTTGATCTTTCTGTTCTGCCTTTTTTTTCCACCCTATTTCTTCTCTTTAAGAACGTGGAAGAAGAAAATCAGTAAAATCTATTTAGAAGTATAGGTCTTCAGCTTGAGTTGCTGAAGAATTCAAAAGCCATAATTATCATGTATTTGCCTCCAAGCCAGTTATCTTTTGAAGTTGAGTATCTGACAGATTGTTGAATGAATATTTATTGCTTGCTGTGAGATGAGAACACTTAAAAATCTTGTTCATTTCAGAAAAATCACAGTAGGTTTTGATCTAAGTAGAGATGACGAACAGGATTCTTTCTGTACTGTAAATGCCATCAAAAATTTGAGCTGATAAGTAGAGCTGAACAATTATATATCTTCAAAGAATTTGAGCAGAGCCTGAAAGAGTGTAATCTGTGCTGTCCAGCTAACCCAGCTGAAAATATCATCTCTAAAAATGGCTTGAATGTCATTAGCCAGATCATGTTTCTTTGGAAGGGAATTGAGTAAAGTATCCTAATGACATTTTGATTATCTCAGCTAGATGGATTTTATTTTTTAGTGTCTTTTCTAAGAACATAGTTTGCTTTGTAATTAATATGGTAAATACTTGAATATCTAGGATGGCTAGAGAAATTTAATTGGAGATGGTTGGAGAAATTACTTTTAATTATGATATTTTCTTCAGAAATCCCAGTGTTTGGAGTGATGGGGTTTTTTTGTGTGTTTTGGGGGTTTTTTTGGTTGGATTTCTTTTTTTCAAGTTGCATAAATTCTGACAACAGAAGGGGACAGGTTCAGTTTTTTATAGAAACCTGCACAACAGCTGTACATATTCTTCTGATCCTGCACAGGAAGTGTCTTAGGGTAGGTCATGTGGGGACCCCTTGTTCCATAACAGAGTCACTAACCTCACCATGTTCCAATTCTAATTAAATGTGCATTTCCTCATTTTCCATTTTCCTGGATGGATATATCAAATCTTTCATGAAATTGCAAGAAAAGCAAAAATACCAGCAGGCCCTGAGTAGAGAGGGAAGCAGAACTTCAGTGCACTGCTAATGCAGTTTGTTCACAGCTTGTTCATTGGCATGTGAGGAGCAGTGTTCAATGCAGCAGTAATACCTGTTTGCAGCAATGTTTAATGCAACAGTGTAGTCATCTTTACTGAAATGGCATTGACTGCCTGACTTGATTCCTGTTACATCTGACAATACTTTTCATTATGCTTTATATGTAAACCTTAATTTTTCCTACTAGACTGGTGTGGAATAGCTGCTATTGAGGTTTTAGCTGTGCATTTAATTTAAAAGATCTTTTAAGTCTGTTTTTTATGCTTCTTTTGTTCTGGCCTTGAAGTATCTTAAAGTAGCCTTTACTTAACAATCTGACGCTAATCTATGGGTTTTAAAGTGAATGTGTATATTGAGTTGTCTACTTGGTATTCTTTCAGATATAACTGACTTAAAAAGAAAAATCTGAATTGTGAAAAATGTATAGCTACGATCCTATATGGCAGCTGGCAGATATGATAATGTGGAAACTCTAGGAATTAACTGAATATTTCTTAGTTCTTTTTAAATAATGGCTTCAGTATTTCTGTTTATAATTAAAAATTCGCCAAGTGGTGAGGGTGCTTTATCTATAAAGCAAATTTCTGAAATGTTTTGAAATCTGAAAAAAAAAATCCAGCAATTAACAGAACTCGTTTAAAGAACAAGCTCAATTACTTGTTTAAGGAACATTTAAGGAACATTTATTGTAAATTACTTTGACAAAGCTTTCATGGATTTAAAATGTATCTTATTTAAATAAGATACAACACTGCAAAAACCCACATATACAAAATTAAGCATTGTGATGAATATTTAATACTTATTTTCTTGACCAATATAGGTTAATATATTACTTTTGCTGTGACTCTACTGTTACTGAACTTAATCGTGTTTATAATTTCTATCCTTATAGATGGAAATGCTTATTAGGAAGGAGGGCTTTTGGGGATTGGTGTTGCTGGTTTGTTTGGTTGGGGTTTTTTTCTTTTCTGAAGCTCCTGAAATATATGTTGATTGTGTTTTTATAACATTTAGTAACTGAAGAGAGAGGAAGGAGTGAACCCACACAAATTTGTCTAACAGTGTCTGCTTGTTGGACAAATTAGAGAAACTAATTCCTTATTTATTAGCCCTTTTTACTGATATAAGTGGGAAAAACTTTGAGTTTAATTTGCATTAATAAAGATACAGATTAATTTTAAGTCTAGCAGACATTATGGGCAGTGGCTTCCAGCCAAACAGCCAACATTTGTAATACTGTTAGTAAGCTGTAAGCTTTCTGGTTTGGGCTGTTCACTTAGGAGCTAGACTTGACAATCCTTGAATGTCCCTTCAAACTCAGAGCATTGTGTAGAGAATAACTAAAATTATCCATCTGGCTGAACAAAGGTGAAAATAGTTCATGAGACCATTTGTAAATAGAAATTCTGCATATATTAGAAGAAATAATTTGCTTACCTGATGCAAAGCATATTTTATTGGGGGATACGGAGCTTATTTAAATGTCAAACTGCTCTCTAGTGGTTGTTTACATAAGATGTTGGAAAGCATGCAGTCAATTCTGCCCCACCCCCAACATAATAAATTTAGTGCACAATGAGTTTTTAAAACAGTAATATTTTCCAGCATATTTTCATTTTGGAGTGTGACATACCCATTTTACTACTTAGTATGTTACAATAGACTCGTTGTCCCTGCAGATACTGGAATTATTAGCTCCTCTTCTATACCCATATTTCATGGATTGTCATGACAGACTCCAGCCAGTCTTAAAATTACAATATTATTCCATATAAATTCTCCTAAATAAATTCCACTACTTATTTTCTTGCACCTAAGTAAATGCATTAAGGCATTTCAGTTCCCAAATCATACCCTTTTGGAGTCTAGAATGTTAATTCTTCTGTAAACTGTGAAAGGAAGAATATGTTCTGGCTTTTATAATTAAAAACCCCATAAGTAAACGCCAGAATTATGCTGCTAGCTGCATGTATCTAAGCTGATTCCATTAGAGGCTGATTTGTCTACAAATTGGAATGATTATGATGAACACTGATTATTACTTTCTACATAGCATTTTTTTCTTTATATATTGTAGCTCCTAATATGGACTACTGATGGCTGAATAACTGATTTCTAGTAAAAATATATTAAAATAAATACAAATACGAATTAAATATATTAAATTATTTGTAAAATATATTAAAATAAATATGTAGTAAAAATATACTGAAACATGGCATGTATATGTCTTAGTGTGTATCACTAAGTAATTGAAGTAACTCTTCTCAAGCCTCAAATATTTGTATTATTATTTTGCTGGGTATTATGTCTTAAGACACAGTAGCAAACCAGGTGACTAATGGAGTAGGTACTTAAAATTAGCAGTCATACTTAGGGTGAAATTTAGATGATGTATTTATTCCATATTCAATTTTTAACAATTTGGAGTGAAAATCAGGGAGGCTAATGGCATCTGCCTATTCAGATTTCACAGTGTTCTCTGGTGCAGCAGTCTTCAGGAATTTTTCTAGGAAATGTACAACTTTCATCATTCTCTCACTGAGAAACAAAATTAACAGGAAGGGTGTTCACAATCCAAATGCATCAGTTTCTCTCTTCCCAACTAAAAATAGGTAGAGGACAAATACTCTTGTTTTGTCCCTAGGAATCTCTTCTTGTGTTAAACTAAAACTTTCTTACAAGACCATGTAATTTTCAGTAGTATTTATTTTGTGCTGTTAGTACAGCTTCTGAGTTTCTTCCAGTGTTGAGGTGCTGTGCTCATGTAGAAAAGGAGAGTAACAGTGTTTGCAATTCTTCCCTACATTAACTGCACAATCATTTCATGTACTTTCAGAAAAAGTCTCTTCCAAGAAACTCAACTGAGATCTCAGTTCCTGATGTACAAATTCATACTCTGTAAATTTTAGGAAAATTTTCCTTCTCTATTGCAGATCTATCTTAGATTTTTAAATCCAAATTTGCATTGTCATATGTCTCTTTTTTCACTTAGATTGTCTCTATTGAAAATCTGTTTGGTTCTGTCTGAGAATGAATCCAATGGATCTAGGGGTCTTTACAGTAGGATGGTCTGCTAGAGACACATTGAAGAAAGAACTTTTTAGTCCCACCATACATTCCTTCTATTTTTCTTTTGCCACTTAGTGGAGATGGAGTGATATAGAAGCCTCTGACAGCTTCCTGTCAGGAAACTTTAGCGAGTTGCCTGTAATGGTGGGGCAAGAAGACCACCTGGTTAATTACAGACATGGGTATGAGAAGAGTAGTAAGAAGATATTTTGAGGCACTAAGAAGCTAAGGAAAATTGGCTTTGGCCTTTTTGCCTGGGTGTTTGGCCTGAAACTTAAGAGGAGCAGTAAACTCAGATTGAATGTCTAGTGAATGTAGATTTAAATGCTAAGAAGAGTCTTCCTCTCCGAAGAATGGGAAAACATCTGCAGACTTGTCTGGAAGCTTAAAAAATTGGCTAGAGAGCAGGGAAGGTGTAAAAGAGAAACACGAAGAATGCTTACTGTGTCATTGAGACGGAGTTATCTAAGAACTTTGGCCAAGTTAAGACCAGTATTGTCAGTAAATGCTGTTTTTCAAGGGATTTTCCAATGACTCGGCTACCAGAGCATCTGGGAAATATGAGTATGCAGAGGCATATGGCTTTGATTATTAAACTAGTTTTGGCTTCACAAGATGAAGCTAGGACGAAAGAAAGGCCAGATGTTTGCCTAAGGACTAGTGACTATTTTCAGAATCAGATTGGTATACATAGTCAACAGGCAAGTGCCAAAATGTATTTATTAATGTAAGAATTGTTACAGTATCTTCGTCAAATCACACCTATTTTGAACATTCCTTTCTTTAACTTGGAAAAATTAAAAGCTTTACAGAAAACAACTTTGAATTTCCTGGGTTTTGATGCTTTGTGGTGCATCTTTTTCCTACAGTATTTTTTTCATGGGGTTGTCACATTTTCAAGATAGCTTTGTTTTATTTATCAGGTGGTCCATGGAAGATTTTCTATTTCTTCCTTTGCACCATCTTTTATTTTTTGTTCTTACAGCTACAAAAGACCATGGTGGCAAGATGGTAATGTCTCTGGCTTTCATTTTGTTTTCCTTGCCAATATTGCAGGGGTCAGGTTTGCAAGATAATGAAGCTCAAACCCAAACCACTGTCACATCTGTCCTTGAGGTCACGTTACCTGTTTGATTGCCTACAGTAGCACAAGGACAGTCTCAGTTTTGTTCAAGCCTCTTCCTTTAAATGAGGCTTGTTCACATTCTTGAGTGAAGTATTACTGGAATGCACTGTGGATATTATCACTGGTTATAGCAAGAAAATTCAGTCAAATCTGTCTAAATTTTCATTTGTACTTTACTAGTAGTGGGGTGGGGGAATGAAACAAAATAGTAAGGGGAAATTAGATAGATTTCCAAAGGTGTTCTACTTGACTGCCAGCTTCTCTTCCCATAACATATTTCGTATGTTGCAAATATAATGAAAACCTGAAAATTTTGGTAGGCACCTTTTGTTGTCTTTTCAGGCACGTGAATATTTCAATGCTTTATTTACATGTAATTCTGCATGTGAACTGCTGATTGCATGCTGTTTTACAGTAAATAAAGGTAAATAGGGTCACAGAGTTGTGTTTATACATCACAGTGGTACTGTTCTTGCATGGATTTTATCTTGCATGACGATGGAATATGTTTGTATTACATGTATAACATGTCTCGTGGTTTATGCATGCTGCACTAATCTCTGTGTTAAATCTGTCCCCTCTTTATTCAGAGCATGCTGTCTCGGTCCTTTAATTCCAATTATGCTGCAGTTAGCAGCTTTCACTATGGCAGCTCTAGGGATCTGCATGGCAGCCAGGGTAGTGTTGCCTTGAGTGTTGCAGACGGAAGAGGTTCTGGTGTGCACATTGTTCGAGTGAGTACCTACAGGAGGCTATTGTAATGTATAGAGGGGGGGAAGAATAAACTGTAAGGGGGCCTTAAATTGATAAAGTTATCCTTTTACATATGCACAATGCTTGAATAAAAAGAATATAATTTATATGCTGAAATTTTTTTTAGGTATTAAGTATTTGCCCTCACTTCATCTGCTGTAAAGTTATTGCAGGGCTTTTCAGTTCAATGTCATGAAGCTGAGTTCTCTAACTGGCTTTGTAGATTTAAAGATGGCTGAACATATGTAAAACATATATATATACCTTTGTGATCAAAAGATTGCCATTCTGAATTTAACCTAGGCTGATAAGGTTTCAACAAAATCTTACTATTCTTCTTCCTCCCCCAAAACAAATTCTGATGTTATAAACTATAATGTAAGATACTGTAGAAATTGAAGAAAATTTATAGTTAGAAAATATGAGGAAATGAGTTTTTAAATGAGCACCCTGAGTGATGTTATGGCATCTGCAGTGAGCAGGATAAAGTCAACAGAAGACTCCTTGAATTCTTTAATAGTTAGTTCCTAGGATTTGTTAATTAATTTACTGCTGATAAGACACCTCTAGCTGCAAGATTTGTAAATGTCCATCAATATTTTATGGGAGTATGGTGTCTTGGTTAGTGAGATTTTCTGCATAAATAATGTCCTAATTAATCAAAAATATAAAGATTGATAAAGCCCTTAAAATATTTTATCCTGAGCTTCTTTGAGAATTTTTTAGTTTTAATTATATGAAGACATTTGTCTTTACTACTTCATTCTGTTTAAAGCATCCCCAGGCTTCTGCTTCAGGAGACCAATGCCAGGATGAAGTATTCATTTCGGGACAGCAGAATTACTCATCTGCCACGCTTAGTCTCAAAGATGTTCCTCCAGACAGCATCAAAAAAACAGCTGTGCAGGTAATTATCTGCATGATAACATGGATAGGACATTATTTGCTATTATTCATAATGCTGTATTTTTTATTAGCAGTAGAAACTTACGTGGGGATAGCAGTTGGAACTAGAGCCTCTAAAATGTAATACACAGGCTTCACACCTGGCATAAATGAAACAGCTTCCTCTTTTTGGAAGACACAATAGTTGACTATATGAAGGAAGGGAGTTCTTATTTTTCTTCAGTAGGTGTTTTGAAAGAAGAAATTTGCAGCCAAACAAGTACTTGCAAGTGAAAACTGGAATAGGGCAGATTATTTCAGAAAAGTAATATGATGTTGATTAAACTTCTTAAAGAACAAACTTGAAATACGTTGTGATGAAATTGTGATAATAAACCAGAATTAGTAGGAGACACTCTATGTATCTCTAAGCACCATCTCTGGAGGTGGGTCTTACTACCATGATACTAAATGGATTCTTGTAAATTACTATGATGCAGGAGTTGATTTTATTCTTACACTGCCAGTAATTTCAGTTGAATTTCTACAGACAGTGGGTATTGGGAACTTGAATAGCTATGGATACATTTTACCTATATAAACTCTACCTCTGGCAACAAAAAAAAGTTTTCCTGTCATACTTCAGGTTTTCAAAAAAAGCAATGGAAAATTGTGTAAATTAAATACATATGTTCTGTAAATAATCTGAAAATGTATTATATACACACATAATCATTTCTCAGAATCAGTCTGACATAAACTCAACAGAGCAGATTCTGATATGTGTCCATTCACATAGCTTGGTTACAGGATGAAATTTGTACACTTCTGTTACTTGTAATACTGAGAGAGTGTTTTAAAATCCTTGTATCTCATGGTGGGAGGCCGATCTGTAACTCAAGCCCATAGCTTTTTGGAATCATACAGAATTAGTCACTAATAAGGATGGATAAGAGCATGAGATAAGCAAGGGGGTAAAAAGGCTGCCCATCTCAACACAGCTTCACTAAGGAAGTGTTGCCAACTCCAGCATCATTCCTGGTGACACAATTGGAATGCACTGTATGTCTTGACAGTTGTGTACCTCACTGCTGCTTGTCATCATTATACCTATCAATCAATTACATATGCATTAACAAAAGAGTAACATTGATTAGAAATATTACAATTTTGATATTAAAATTTTGAGCTTGGATGTGAATTTGTCAGGGAGTTTTCTTGTGAAGTGGTCACCATAAGATGCTTGGGGAACATGTAGTCTGCCAGCAGGAGGTGGAGTTGGATTTTTATTTTTGTGTCATCTGTTGGAAATGGCTACAAAATCTCTGAATTTTTTGCAAGAAAAAGGCAGATTATAATGGTATGAATCAAGTGTCAATATCATCAATTGCACTGCTAGAAAATAGTACTTGGGAAACACAATGAAAAATCAAGTGCTAAAAGCAAAGGCTGTATAATTTGTGTTAATAAACTAGCAAAGTTTTTGTTTTTCAGATTGTTCAGTAGGTCAGAGCTGATAGCTATAAGCAAAATGGATATAATTTCACATGATCCAGAAGAGGAGTTTTAGTAATGTTGCAGAAAAGAGCAGTCACGTATGAGAAGTATTGAATTAATAAAGCAAGAATTGAGGATTGCTGCTTATAAAATGTTTGACCCTGAGTATTCATGGTTTTTTTAGATGCCTTTAACAAATGGACAAATGTGCCAGCCTCAGAGACTTCCAGCAAACTACAGCCAAGTCCATCATCTCCCTCCTCAATCATCAGTCGCAAGACATCCATCTAGAGAGCAATTAATCGATTATCTGATGTTGAAAGTTGCCCACCAACCTCCCTATACACAGTCCCAGTGCTCTCCCAGACAAAGCCATGAGCTGGCAAAGCAAGAGGTAAGAGTAAAATCTATCTGACAGATATGGCATCTGTCAGGCAGAGACAATTAATTGTTACATTGTTTTCATTAATTATTGTTTCTCTGTAAATGGTGACAGTAACAATGTAGAGATTTACCTCTAGCAAAATATGTTATCTCAGAGCAATTCTACTCCTCAAATCACACATTCCTTCCAGTTTTGAGAGAAATGTGGTAGAATTTTAACTGAATGTACCAAAAACGTTAACTTGCATCTTTTTACTGAGCTAAAAATTAATTTCTCAACTAAATTTATTTATTTATCACAACTTCACTATTTAGCTAGTAACTGAAGAAAACGCAAAGTTCCAGTACAACTTAGAGTACTTTGCATCTGGAATGATTAAAAAATCTGCAAGTGCAGAAGTGTGTATCCATAAGCAAAAATCCATAAAAATGAGCAATCTGATGCATGCCTGATAATTATCAGCTTTATTTATGATAAACAGATGTGTATATAAGAAATTCTTATACTATTTAATGACTTTTTCACTGTGACAGCCTTCTTTCTATATTGTTTGGATTTTTTTCAGAAAATCCTGATAACTACATTTTCATTCTGTGCTAGAATGAGAATGTCCTGTGTAAAATTAGTTTTTTTATTCAACTCTTCTAGAAAAAGAAAGAGGACAGAGTCGTGGCTATGTAGAACTTGCAGTTAAAGTAGGAATAAGATTTGATTTACAAAATTTATCTAGAGGTAGCAAAGAAATAGGAGGAACAGATTCTTTCACATCAGCATGTATATTTGCTGGGGGCATTAAAGTAACCTACATAATATCAAAATATCTCTGAATTTAAAGCCGATGTGAATTATGATTATAAAAATAGTGGCACTGGAGTAAAACTGAAGTACAATGATACATAGTGTTGTTGTATGCAATCTTGTTCTGCATTAATATTATGAGATATAATGCACTCTTGACCTGCTTTTAATTTTTTTAGCGTTTTAAAGCTTTCATTCACCTAAATTCCTTAGTAATAATTTCATTACAGTAGCTTTGAATGTAGATTTTCAGGCAATTAATCTAACTTTTATTGTAATTACATAGATTCGAGTGAGAGTTGACAAGGATCCAGAACTTGGATTTAGTATATCAGGAGGAGTTGGGGGTAGAGGAAATCCATTCAAGCCAGAAGATGATGTAAGTATTCTATGCTAATACTTCTTGAAAGCTTTCTGATCTATGTTTCTCATGTTGAGCAATGGGAGAAAAGAAAGAATATGTATTTCCTAAACCACTACACTTCAGGACTGCAAGGGATAAACTGGACATATGATGTGGAAAATCAAGGCTGTAGGTGGTCACTTGTGCTTGCATGACAGTACAGATGATTATTCCAGATGAGTGGTTTTTGCACAGTTCTAGTTGTCAGTTAGCAGATTTGAGATAGTGAATTGTATAGTGTACAATTAGGAATCCTCTTATAAAAGAGTGATTTAGCCTACAACTATATTTATGGTGGTTGATAATTCATCTTGACATATACATCTGCCAAATTAAACCAAGGTTGATCACAATTTTCTCCTCAGTAACCCTTTAAAGATAATTCTGGCTTTTTAACATCAGAAAACGAAGGCAGTCTCAAAAGCCAGAGACCTGTAGAATAGTATTGCATTTTCTTCTACTTAGGATGGAAAATTGAAAAAATGTTTTGAATTACATCTGTTTGATGCTATCCTGTTATTCATAAATAAGTTGTCAAAAATATTTCCACCTCTGTTTTTCAAGGGCATTTTTGTAACCAGAGTGCAGCCAGATGGACCGGCATCTAAGCTGTTACAGCCAGGGGATAAAATAATTCAGGTACTGTAATGACTTAATTAACTAGCCCGTGTAATATACTGGTTTGTTTTCAGTTTACACCTAAGAGCAGAACGTTTAATTTTTAGATCGATTACTACCTTTTCCTGATTTATTCTTATATTCTGGGATGAAGCTTTTCATTTTCTGCCACCTAACATGCCAATAAGTGACTCAGACTGAAGCACAATGGATCATTTTTTTCAAATTCTGAACATTTTTCACACTTCTGAAGACAAAAAAAACGTGACAGAAGATGTCATTCGAGATGGAACATGAGCATTTCATTAGGCTATGCTGTGATTCGGTTACTGCATTTGTGGTCATTCACACGCAGTGTTGTGAGCAATGTGTTGTCTGAACTGCAGCAGTAGCCCCTGACAGCCTCTCTCCACAGCTGCACTCCTGTTACATCCCTCTCCATGATGCAGCTCCTGCCAGCCTTTGCTGCCTCTGCCCCACTGTCAGGCCAGACATGCACGAGTGCTGGCCAGAGCTGCCCCTTTGCTGGCCCATCTGCTGCTGTCCAGCCAAGTCAGGCATTTCAGGAGCCATGGCTTCTGGACTGCAAGCTGTGTTGTTCCTTTCTCTAGGAAGTCTGTACCTATCAGACCTTTTCTGTATCAGATTTGTTTGATGTTGTCTAATGACCTCAAAAGCTACTGGGAGAGGCGTCAGGGAAATGAACAGTATACTCACAGTGCCTTACTTTCTTAAACAAAATTGGGCTAGTGGGACATTTGAACACTGTTCCAGCTAACTTTAAATTGCAGATCTTGTTAAAAAGAATTTTTTACCATATAATGAAAATGTTGATGGAGTCAACTCTGCTGTATTTCAGTTTTCTAAAAACAAAACAAACAAAAAGCCCAAAAGCAAAACCCCCCCACTATTACCTCGATTAAACCACAACATGCTGTGAACCATATTCTAAAACATAGCCAAATTGAAAACTCAGCCTAATTCTTCAAATGAAAGATAAGGCCAAAAGGCACACAAGAAAACTGAATTGAGATTAAGTTGTTCCAAACAAAAGATGGCTTGTTCTTGAGCATGATAAATAATCTGTGCTTCTTTCTCCTCACTGGGGTGAGAGAGGTCCTAGTCCTCTTACTGATACAGGGTTACCAACACATACAGGAAGCATGTTTAACCTTTGGAAAAACTGTTAGCACGTTTTTAACGTATTTGTAAAGTGGAACATACCTGAAAGGTATTTTCTGTTGTAATGGTTTATTCCTGTCTTTATAAATGCCATGCAGACAATCTTCAATTAAGTTTGTTTTTTTTAATGTTGGCACTGCTTGGGTTTTGCTTATTGTTTAATAAGGAATTCAGTTTGAAAAAGAGCTCAAGGACAAGTTGCATTTCCATGCTTAGACAATCAGAAGCCATTTTATTTCTCATAACAAAGAGTATTTTTGTATGTAACAGCACATTCTTTTCAGCTGTGATAATCCCAGTGATGATGTAATGACAGTCCCACTCTGTCTTGCTGCCACTCAGACTTCTGTGGGCTTTTTAATGAATATCATCTCCTCCAAAATGCCTTTGCTATGCTTGATTTTGCAGTGTTCTCTGTAAAACATTTGATAGGCATGCATATTATAATGCATGTCTAATACATATGTCTAGTAAAAATGTTCTACACGACTAGTGACTAGGTAATTGAAAGTAAGACTTAAGACTAGGCTAGAACATTATGTACAAATTACAAGTTAAATTAAAATTAAAAGTTAAGTTAATAATAATTTAATAAATTAAAATTTATTTTAATTAAAATTAAAATAAATTTAAAAGTTGCCACTTTTGCTATCTGAACAGTCTACGTAAATCTCCCTCTGCTACTCTAGAAAGATTTGAAAACCTCTGTTTTTTAATCAAGGATTTAGCTGGTAACAACAGCGAGTATTCAGTGATGGGATAAGAACTGTAACTTTCAAAATGTCACAGCTAAGGCAGAGAGAGCACATCCAGCTCTCTGTCACCACATAAGTAGCTCTGGAAAAAAGGTGGGATGCAGAGCTGGAAGCTGTAATAGTTTAAACAGACAAATTTCTCCTTCTGCAACATTTTGCTGACCAGGTTGAGAATGATCTTGCACTAGTACACTCTGAGAAGCTGAGCCATAACCATGTTTTACCTGTCTTTTGTCAGGCACTTGGGCCTATCTTTGTTTGCCAAGACAAACTTGTCCAAGAATAACAATACTGTTCAAATACAAGTTGGGGATTATCTCAGAGTCTAACACAAAAACATGGCTCCCAGTGCCATTAATGTTTTTGTCACAGGACTCAATAGTTTTAATTTATCGCAGATGCCATTTCTAATATTCTGATACTTAAAATAGGATGTATAATTTGTAGTACATTTGGGGTTTTTTGGTGTGGATGTATTACAGCTGATGAATTAGATGTCTGATGTTGATAACGTGAAGTTCTGTTTTCTTTTGGCTATTTGCAATATTCTTCCAAGGCTGATAAGGTAGTTTAGTTTTTTGTAGCATGCAGGTACAAATTCAAGTAATCTGAAGTGTTTTATTCTCCACATTCATATAGAAACCTTAAGGTTTAAATAAACTTACATGAAATAATGAAATATCTTTTACTAACATGGAAAAAACCACTGTCATTTTCAAATTCAAATATTTCTTTTTAGGCTAACGGCTACAGCTTCATCAATATTGATCATGGACAAGCAGTATCGTTGCTAAAGACTTTTCAAAATGCAGTGGAACTCATTATTGTGCGAGAAGTTTCTTCATAAGTACCGTGGATTGTGGGGATAAACCAACAGAATTCGTTGAAGGACTATGGGGAAACTGAATATTTTGCATATTTTTATACGTTAAAAGAACTCAAAAAAAATTATGATCAAAATTTGTACAGGAAATACTGAACTTGTGGTTAAAGGGGGAAAAACCACTGTAGAGAACATACAGGAATTAATTTTGGAAATGCGTATGGTGAATAAACTTGTTTTTAAGCATTATAGCAATCTAAGGATCACTCCTCCAAGAACAAACCTGTGTTGTTTTTTTGTACAGATGGTAGGTTTATTTTTGGATAATTCATACACATAACTAAACTTTGTGCAAGGCTTTGTGAAGCCTCGGTTGTAGCCAATGGACAGATGGCAGGGCTGTCTGTCCTGTAGCTGTTTATTGCCTTTATTTTTATTCACCACATATTAATGTGTTACGCTGAACCACTTCTGTAGATACGAACGGGGATATGAAGTGTTGGCTTTGCTATGTGCACATTGTATAGATGAATGGGTAGATGGAAGGTGGTGCTGGTTGGACAGAATAAAGGTCAGGTGAAACAATTATCTGCTATCTAAATCTGGAATCGGGAGAGAAGAAAAAGTGTTTAGTTCTGGAGTGTACGTCTACCAATAGAAAATGCAATAAAAGCTTACGGTGTTTTTTTTTTAGGAAGACTGTAACTACAAATTTCTGATATTATACAGGATTTGTTCTTAATGTAGTCATTGAATATTCATTTGCCACATGTGCTTCATGTTTAGTTGTTTTCTTGCATACAGAATTTTTTTCAACTGTACTGTGGAATTGTGCCCAGAGATTTTTCTCTGCTATGGAAATCCCCAATTTTGTGGAAATGGTGATAATTTTATCTTTATAAAAAAGACTCCATTTTAAGCTGACAGATTTTAAAAATGAAACTGAAATGGCCAGTTTTTAAGATTGTTGCCTGTAATATAAATTTAAACATACACAAATTATGCAGGAAAGGCTATAAAAGACATCTTGATTTTGTTTGGCCTTTGCATTGCCTTGTTAATCAAAAAGGAAACCATACGCATGGAGCTAGGTAACCAAAGCAAGTTTGTGAAATTTGGAGCAGTGATAGAGAATGGCTGTGATGAGATGGAAAGCAAAGGGAGGGTGTACTTAAAACCCACCAGTTCGTAAGGAGGTTTCTTAAAGGGCTGTTCCTACAGGTAACATTAAATGTGAACTAGACACTTCAGAGTCATTAAAGGGTTTCTAATTACATTAATGTAATACTGATTTACCACAGGCTGCCTTTGTTCCTTATTACTGTATAAAAGGTTCAATTATGCTTCTATTAATTTTGTTTACCAGAAACATTATCTTTCTCCTTTGTAATTGAATAGGGACTGCATAGTCTGCAGTAATAATTCATACACGGTTGTTATGGACCAGGGAAAAGTGCCATAGAAGACCGATAACTGTTTTTAATCAGGGCTAATAATTAGCCTGTCATTGGAGCAATATTCAATTATTGCAGTTCATTTTTAATTACGTACAAGTTGGTAGTTTGAGACAGATATAAGCGCTTTTTTCAACCCAAAAAGTAAATGCTTTTAATAAAGCTAGTAAAAACACCAGCTTCCTTTAGTTTTGGAACAGTGAGCTGGAAGAGAAAGGAAACATACATAGCTAGCAGTAATAAACAGGCAGTACTTTTTTAATAAGTGAACTCCAATATTATTGCACTTCTTTCAGAGATGTTAACTATTGATTATTGTACTGTGTATAGTTCTA
This sequence comes from Acridotheres tristis, assembly GCA_037013685.1. NCBI lineage: Eukaryota > Metazoa > Chordata > Aves > Passeriformes > Sturnidae > Acridotheres > Acridotheres tristis. Next base: position 58,760,522 of record CM072919.1, on the reverse strand, counting down.
ATAATTTTAATTGAAACCCTTTAACAACTCTTTGTATATTTTAATTCTTTTTAGTTGAATTTCAGTAATATTTACATAGAAAATGATTTTTTGGATATATTAGCAGAAATGTGCTGTATTTTGATAAAATTCACTTATTTTCTGTGTGCTGTTAATCTTAAAGAATGAGAAACATAGCTATATAATGGCAGGCTTCAGTGTTTAGTTATTTAGTTTCTATTTTTTTATTGATATGCAAAATGTTTTACATCACATGTTCATTACTTTTAATCATGTTATTTTTATCACACACTGCCTTTTAATGGGGATACATACAGACAAGTCCTAACTGACCTTGGTCTTCTATAAAACCTGTATCTTTGAGAAGGGAAAAGTCCAAAAAGCAGAACTGATTCTTTACTGATCTTGGACTGACTTTGTATACATTTTGCAGTACATTTAAATATATCACTGAGAAATTATACTGTATTGTATTTTGCTTTAATGGTAACAGAAGTTTTAAATGTTGTTGTGTCACTTAATTTTCAGATTTATGTATCACAGAAAATTCTACCAAAAACTGTTCAACTGGTAGAACTATATAAGTAGAGATTTATAGCAAGAAGTTTAGTACTTCTTGTGGAAATACTTGGCCAAAGCTTGTCTTCCGTCAGTTAGCAAATCAATTGTCTAATAAAACATGGATTATGCTGATTTTACTCACTAAATGTTTGAGTTTTCAGTGAATTGAAATGTGTTTGTTTTGTCAGTGTCAGTGTGTGAAGGTAAACATGTCAGACTAAATGATTTTGTGGGGAGTGGGAGAAAGGTGTCTCCTGAACTAGTCCAGCCGGGATTCAATAGGAGGAGAGACAATATCGGCACTTTTCATTTTGAATGCATTGTAAACTACATTTTGAATAGAATAAAATCCATCAGCAGCCTGAGTTACTCAGCATGGCAGTGAATTGATGCAAACTGTGTTAATTCCTTCTATTCTTAATAGTTCATTAAAGAATCAGTTCAACTGATGTTATGAAAAGATGAAGTCTCCCACGTATTTATTATGTAAATATTTTTTTAGTTTCTTTTTCGGATGAGTTTTTAAAAAGTGTAAATATTTAAAAGCATTCTATGAACACAGACATAGCAATAAGCAACACACAGAATCAAACATTCATTATTATTTTGGTTTTGTTTAGAAATACTCCCTTGTCAACAGCTATGTAATGTTTCTATTGATCAGCATTTATTCAACATTCCAAATTTTTGTATATAAGACTGTTCCTGAGGTAACACATGGAGAATAGATAATAAACTAATGCTCTTTAAAGCTGTGTGAAATTGACTTATTTAAGTTTTAGGAAATTCTCCATAACACTATTTTATTAATCTACAGTTTCTGTAGATCTCAGCACTCAATCAATGTACATTAATAAAGTCCTATTTGTGTTCCTGCCTTTGTGCATCTCAGTGCCCACGGGTCTGTTCTGAGTGATTTCATTGCAAGACTGGGTTCTTCACAACAAAGAAATGTTTTTGTGAATAACTCCATGTGGGGGGTTGAACTTGCCTTGATGCCAGGTTCTCACCAAGCTGCTCTCCCCCAGCTGCACAGGAAAGAAAATAGGATGGAAGACAACTTGCAGGTTTAAATAAGGCAGTTTACTAAAGCAAAAGAGAAAGTTTACACACATAGAAGCAAAAAGAAAATAAATAATTTTATTTTCTACTACTTATCAGCAAGTGATGTCTAGCCACTGACAGCAGGGCATCAGCATGGGTATTGGTTGCTTTGGAAGGCAAACGCTCTAAAAAACAAATGCCCGACCTTCATCCTCCTCTTCTTAGCTTTTCTATCTGAGCTGACATCATATGGTATGAAACAGACCACTCTTTGGTCTGTTTGGGTCAGCTGGTTGATTTGTGTCCCTTTCTAAGATCTTCTCACCCCAGCCTATTGATGGGGGGGCAGAATGTTGGGAAGACAGTGCTGGTGCTGTGCCAGTGCTGCACAGCAGAAGCCAAACACTGGTGTGTTATCAACACCTCTGTAGCTGCCAGTGCAAAGCTCAGCACTGTGAGGGCTGCTGTAAGGAAAATTAACTTCATCTCAGCTGGACCCAATGCATCCCAGTCTTGCAATGAAATCAGGCAGGGCAGTGAGTGGCTTGTCACAAAGAGAGGACTTTAGTTGCAAGTTTAGTAGTTTTGATAGGCAGAGAGAGATGGCTAGGTCAATGAGTAGGGGTAAAATTATGAGTATCCTGAAACCACTCTGAAGGAGGTGTACAAGGGTCATGTGGTAAAGAAATTAGACAGCTAGGCACAGAATTTCACAGGAGAGCTAAATTTGGCTTTACATCCAGTTTTCTTGGAAATCACAAAATAATGTAGTAATACAAATTGTTTTGTCTTTTTGTCCTTGCATATGTCGATCTGATACACCACTATCACTATCTTCTACTTCTTCTATACAGAAAACTGATTCTCACTATTAACAGGTTATGGCCCTGATGACCCTGGAGTATTGGGCCCCTATTATTTAGGTTTTCTAAATCTGTTCCCTACTTGGACATTATTTCCTAAGTCAACAGTTTACTTTGTCATCAAGCATCTGAGAATACTGGGTCTAACTTCTGTTTTTCTGCCTGAAGGCACTTTTTCAGAAAGTAAATTTTTTGGTATGGTATCCCTACTGCCATGGATTATATTAAATTTTGGAAGATTCTATTACGGTGTCTATGAGACCTCCTTGAAACTGCAGCTCTGCTACACCATTAAAACTGCACAAGTAGAAGCCTTACATGCAGTGCTGGAAGCCACCGTTTGCAGCTGTTGCCTTCCACTGGTATTCCACCTGTGGTTTTGTTAGTGACAGACTGCCCAGGTCTGCACAGTGGGGCTCAGGGCTCTTGAAACTGTAGCATCTGAGGAGGTCCTATCTCTCCCCAAGCTGCACAGGTTGCTGACTTCCAAAATTTCTCTGCATAGCAGCACAGCTCTCCAACAGCAGCACAGGTCTTGCACAAAAGAGGGCCCCAGGTACTCTCTCTGATCCAACAAGCCTCCTCCGAGCACCCACAAAAGGGTGGATCACCCTCTCCATAGAGGGGCAGCTGCAGTGAAGCTCCAAGCACCCTGCACCAAGGGCTGCTTACCATACTTGCTGCAAGCTCGCAGAGCGTCCCCAGGCCCACAGCCCAGTGGCCACCTTGTACCTCGCAGCAGCAGGTCCCTGAAGTTTCTCAGAGCAGCCAGCTCCTAGGAGCAGCCAGTCTCTTTCACTGCTTTCTGAAAGCCTCATTTCAAGTACTGACAGCATCACTCTTCCTTGTAGTTCAGACACTCTTCTCTGTGGCACTCCCTGTTCGTTCCCTTGAGTTTGCTTTTCCTGAATACTGTCTGTGAGAATGTGACTTGTATTTCAGTTCTGCAATTTGAACTATTTGAACAATTGCTTTGTATTAGGGATAAGCATTAAGTATGGAAAAAGTAGCAGCTGTTTGGCTTAAAGAAAGAGAAAACATGAAGTGAGCACTAAATGCAGTGTTTTAAACTACATCAAAAATATTGTGCATTGGATGTTGTGCCTATCAAAAGTAATTTGCAAGTGTGGATAAACACTATTGAGTTGTGAAAGATTCATTTAACATATAGCTTGTAGTACTTGAGTCAGGAGACTTTCAGCCCCTCATATTTAGATCAATACCTGATTAAAAAGCTTTAGAGGTGCACTTAGAACATGCAGGAACACATGTGACTAGGCTGGTAAGGTCCCTGAGACGGCCAAGAAGAGTTTCTCATGAAAAGTCGTGTTGCTGAAGTAACAAATCTTTTCTGCATGGTCCAAACATTAGAGCACCAGGAATTAAATTTCTTATCACAGTAGTCGGCAACATCTATTTTTGCAGCTGCATAGCACAAGGGGGAGTGTGGCTCTGCGCTGCATCCATTTCATGAGGCATGGCTGGATGCTGCAAATGGCTGAAATGTTTATGCTTTAGTATTGCTCAAAGTAATAAAAAAAACTGTGGCAAAATATTCACTCTTGTCTGCCAGATGTGGAAATAATTATTGGGACAAACCTTTCATAGACTGTCTTTTAACAGACAAAGTGGGAGCGGATGAACCAAATGCTCTACAGAGAAATTCTCATTCAATTGCTAATGTTGGTAATTTATGAAGGAAACTTTGGAGAAAACAACAAAAAAAAAACCCAACCAAACAAAACAACCAACCAAACAAAAACCCCAAATGAAAAAAAAAATAACCCCCCCCCCCCAAAAAACCGGGGAAAATCTTTGTTCTGAATTATAAGTACGCACTGGCGAAACAGAATTTTTATGTATTGTGCCACAGCTCTTAACATCAATGTTTTAGCATATTTGATTTATCTTTTTCATCTGCAAGAACTTCCACTTACAATAGCATAATCAACAACTGGTTTTGAACATGGAGAAGGTATTTTTTGCTGAGAATGTTTCTGCCAAAAACTACTTCAGCTGAAAGCTCGCACTACAGAGAAACGGAGGTTTGCTAATAAATAGTGAAATAGATAGTAACAGCTGGTTAGCTGACATAATACTAAGTTCTGGAAAAATTAAATAATCATGTAAAATTGTCTCATTTGCTAACTGACATGAGCAATAAATGATGAGGTGGGAGTTGATGCATGCAAGGGTTAGAGACCAACCTCCAAACAGATAAAATATCTAAACAATTTTTTTTCTACTGCATTTTAATTTTATGAAAACACACTGGGTGATTTCCTGACCCTGCAGTAAACAATGTGTGGTGCTATTTAATTGCAGATGTAGTTAATTTATTATAGATTGAATCATTATGTGCTTATATTTTAAGACATTTGAAGACACTAAGAATTCTTTTTAGTGTACTACTTACCAAATTCACTTTGTTTTGTAATACTATTTTATGCCACTTTCAAAAAAATGTTGGAAGTAAAACAGTAATGTTTATCTGCACCAAGTTATAGTCCAGTTTTCAAACTCCACAGTTATAAAGATTCTATTATATTCTTATGCCACAAAGATAACTTCTTGCTCTGCTCCTACAAAATGTGACTGAAAAGAAGAAATTAATCCAAGTGAATTCCAGAATTTTCTATCCAACACCTTTGAATTACCTTGTTCAGACAGGTTTTTTTGAGGTTTAAAAATATCTTCCCCTTATGTAGAATTACATGCTGTGATTCCCAGCAGGATAACCTCACAGAGAAGAAAGATGCTTTTTTTCGCTCCATTCGGCACCTACCCAAACAGTTCCAATTGCATGTCCTGCCAGAAAAACAGCAAGTAGCAGATCTCCTAGCAGACACTCAATTTAATTAAAAAAGAAAAAAAAAAGCTGAGTCTGAGTTGTTACATTTCCCTTTTATTTCCCTACACATACATAGTCACACATATGGGTATTAAAATTGTATCATAAAACTATTCGTTTATCTATTGATATGCAGACTTTTATATAACTTGTAAACAGGATATTCTAAAATCTCCTTTTGAAGAAAAAATGCTTCTGTAATCCAAGTGTTGTCTGTAGAACAGATACTAGATTTTGTAAGTGGCTGTAGAAATTGTACCCTGAAAGGTAACTGGATGAAGCATCTGTTTTCAGATTAAGATTCTCCTAATCTTCACTGCTTTTGTGCATTTTCCCAGTCTCTAAGTGGTGGAGATACTCCTCCTTTGTTAATTTGTGCTTGGAGATTCAGAGTTAGCAACAGTATCTCAGGTTGGCAGCTTATTTTGAAGTAAGTTTAAAAATAATTTTAAATCAAGAAAAGCTACTCCATCTTTGATACAAGCAATTTTATTGGGAAAAGAATGCCATTGTAAAACACACTCCTAGAGATACTAATGCGACTCTTCTAATAAATACTGCTATGCTTAACACAGCAATCCTAAATTTTTTCATGTGCTTGCTGTAAAAGAGATAAAAAGCAAATGCAGAAATCTCACAGCTGTTTCGGTTTACCAATGCTAACTTGTACAGCTGACTGCCATCCAGAGGCAGCAGGTTTAAACTGGTTTCAGCTGCTTGCACTGACTATGTAGCATTCATCTGTTAATCTCATCATAGGCAGGATTTTAAGATTTCTAGATAAACCTGATCTGGCAAAAACAATTACTACTCTATAAATTTTACGAAATTTATATAAAATATAAAAATATTTTTTTTGTAAGAGTATAAAAAAAATTTATAAAAATAAAAACATGTTCATAATTTTTCTGGGTAGGTAGGTAAATTGGTATATATATACAAATTCTTATACTTTCTCTTTAAATAATTTTATAGAATTTTTGGGATTACAGATGTGGTGGATTAGGGTTTGCAAACAGAATTAAGAGCTTGTTTTCTGTAAGATGTTTGTCTGTGCTACATGAGTCTTCTCAAAAAAACTCCATAAATTATACTAAGGCATACATAAAAATGAGACCAGTTACCTGATAAACCTGAAAGGTATAACAATGGAAAGGGGATGAAAGCCATTTTTTTAGTTTGGAAGCACTGTGGATCTGCTGGAGTTTTGGAATAAAGTCTGTTGTCTTTGAAATGTTATGAAGTTAACATTTTCTGATTTGTCTGTATTTAAAAGTTAGTTCAAGTTAATCTGACGTGCAAACATGTGTCTGTGAAACTGGAACATGGGTCTGAGCACAAACAGAAAACAGGAGTATTATTAGCAGTAGTTTGCACTGACAGTCTACTGTGAGTACTAGGAGATTGGCATTTGAAGATTATGCCTTTTGATTAATTCACAAGAGAAGGAACATTCATGTTGTAGAAGAGAAATTGGTTTCCTGTGTTCTGCATCACTGATCACACAAAAAACTGGTATCTTGGTTATACAACAAGGAAAATGCTGTAAAGTTACCGTGTATGAAAACAAAGGTAGCACAGGCTATACAAACACATTGGCTGTTAGTGGCCTTCTAGCACTGTTTTCAAAAACAGTCAAAGAAAAATGCTTTAAGGGATATTATGGGACAAAATAACAAAAGCCTTGAGAAAGTCAAGATAGACAGTGTTAGTTGCTCTCCCCCTCATTCATGTGCCAGTCATTTCACGACAGCTGAAGGCTACCAGGTGGTCAGGCAGTTTTCTCTTTATACATCCATCCTCACAGCTCCCAGTCTTCTTGTCCTCACCATGTTTGACAATTAGGATCATGTTTGGCCATTAGGGGAATTTGCTCCATCACTTTCCCAGGGACTGAGGTGGGGCTGATAGCCCTGTAATTTTACCAATGATCCATCCTGCCCATCTTGAATTTAGGGGTGACATTCCCCTCCCCAAACACTATGACTTTGAAAGATAACTAGAGGTGGTCACACAGCACATGGGCTAGATTCCTCAACGCTCACCGAAACAGCCCATCATGTCCTGTGACCTTGTGTGCAAACAATTCCTTTAACCCAGTTCTCCTCGGCCATGGGTACATCTTCTTTGCTCGAGCTTTCTTGTTAAGTCTCAAGGGCTTCAGATTTCCAGAGGCAAGTTTTACCAGTGCTATAGGAGTGGCTGAATCTGAACTTAAATTTCATTTCTCATAAATTGCTTGAAAGTTAGAACTATTTTATTTTGATCAAATAATGGTTAGCTCTCTGGCTAACATTCTTTTTGAAGCCTTTAAGGTTCCACTTAAAGAAAGCTGATGAAAGCTTTCTAATGCTTCTTTCTTTTACCTCACATGATTTCAACTCCCTCCCCCTGCAAAGGCAGCAAGTACCACAGACATGTCCATCTCTATCAGACCACCTACTGTCTGCTTAAAAGGTGACATCTTGTAATGAAAAGAAATTTCTCCTGATCCTCTAAAACAGCTTTTACTGTAACTTCCTTCTGAATTGCCAGTATTTTTCTACTGATACTTACAATTACCATTACCCAGTGAAGGCTTTTTAATCCTCATGGGAAGATCACGTAATACAGTCTTAGACAAAAGGTTAATAGTCACTCTTATTTAACAGCTTTTTACATTTAGGTAACCTGGAATTTAAGTTTACCTCCAAAAAGCCTGCAGAATGCCTTATGTTTTGCTAGTTAACCTGATAAGAAAGGTGGACGTGAAAGAATTTATTTACCAAAGCTTTATTTACATGCACAAATAGTTAATAACAAAACAGGTGAGCAACTTGTACACACATGAATCCACTTCAACGGCAGCTACAGTTTTCTCTAGACCTACAGCAATTTGTAAGATGCAAGTCTGTTAGCCATTGATTATGAGAGGGTATCTGGGCACTGCTTGTACAACAATTCTCTTTCTGCATGTCTACTCTTTTTATTTAACTTTTTCTTTCTCAATAGCTCTGATGATTTTTATTATAGCAGAGGGAGCAGCTTCTTAGCACCTTTAAATTTTGAATGATCTGAGTAAAACAGTCATTCCTTCCAGCCTTTTCGGGCCAAAACGTGTGACCCAATGCTTCCAGTGTTACATTTTCAGGCATAAGGGATTGGGGTCATTTTTTTGCCTATTCATCTCAAAATACAAATTCACTCATTTTCCAATACTGTGGCAGGGACACATAATTACAAAATTTAAGCACTATTTTGCTTGCTTTGTTTTCAGAGAACAGACCAGTAGCTCAGAATTTTATATGTACTGTTATAAGCTTTATCTGAAGGAGGGTATCCCAGTCAGTTCTGACATCACAAAGCTTTTCTTCATGAATTTGAGTTCATTTTTAATTTGAACCCTCAACTGAGAGATGCAAGGAGAAAGGATAAGAATATTTGTAGCAGAAATAGCTTCTACATCTCTGCTAACCATCTTTGGATAAGATGTACTAATGAAAGCATAACAAAACTTTATGTAAGGTTCCTAAATAGAATAATACCAGTTTCATTTTCCACAACATATAACAAAATATCTATCAGTTAAATTTATAGATATCAGTTTAACTTCTCTCAACTTAAGCTAAATATAAGCCACCAGAATAGCTGAAAGTATTTAAGTCTTACATTTTTTGGAATACGGATTTCATTTAGAAGATATGAGTGCACTGATAATAACTTTGAAGTAAGTCCTATCTGAAACACACGCATAAGCGTATTTATATAAAATGCATTTCTGACAATTGCTTAGAATTACATTTCTATAACGTACTGAGCATCAATAAAGGAAGCACTGCCCAGCCTTACCTATGGAGATTCTGTACCAACTGACCTACTTGCTCAGGGAACTGTCACAAACTGCAGTATTTTTCAGCCCAGATAGCTTCAAAAAATACTTTACTCTCTTCTCAGTTCATGCTTGGGGACTGGAAAATCTTACAAACTGCCTGAATCCTTAAACCTTTCAGTGCCAAGATGCATAGCCCCACACCACTAGGAAAGACTGCAATTTGATCTTTAGTAGTGATAGCCCACATATTAAGTGCTCAGCCTCATTTTCTCCAGCCAATATCGTTTTTAAGGAGAAAACTACAACTATAAGCAAAATCAATTTCATTGGGAGAAAGTCGCAGTCAATTTATAACAGAACCATTTACAACCGGTTCTACTACAAGCCTTTCCTGTTTACACAAACAGTGCGTTCAGAGGTTTATTCCCTAGGGTATTAAACTGCCCCTTACTACCGGCGGCCAGCACGGGCGAGCACACGGCGATTCCCATTTTTCCGCGGGGCCTCGCCCCTGGAGGGCCCGAGAGCCGACGGGGTCGCCCGGGCCGCCCCTGGCCCGGCGCGCGCTAACAGGGCCGCCGTGCGCGCGCAAAAGCGAGCGGCAGGGGAGGCCCCTCAGCGCCCGCGCCTCTTCCTGGGCGGGGCCCGCGCCCCGCGCCGGTGCCGCCCTACACACGGCGGCCCAGCTGGCTCCATATGAGGCGCGGCTCCTGGGGAAGCAAGAGATCTCCACACGGCAGGCGGGCCGGAGGCTCCGCCGGCAGGGGCCGCCCGTCCCTCCGAGAGCTCTTCTGGGAGCAGTCGAGTGTTAGAGCGCCCACCCGCGGGGCCGCTCCGGCCGGTGGCGCGCGCCCCTCTCGGTGGGCGGGCCCGCGCCCCCGGGTGCGCGCGGTAAGGCTGGGCAGGCGCCGCCATGATGAACAGCGGCGGGATCGGGGTCCCGTTGGGCTTCCCCTTGGGCCCCACGTCCGTCATCCAGGTCACCAACCTCTCCTCGGCCGTGACCAGCGAGCAGATGCGGACGCTCTTCGGCTTCCTGGGAGATATTGAGGAGCTGCGTCTTTATCCCCCGGAGTAAGTGGGGCCCGTGCAGCTCTCCACAGTGACGGAGACTAGGGATGAGGGAGAGGCGCGGCGGGGCCAGGGGTGGCGGGAAGGGCAGGGGCAGCAGGGCGGAGGCGCCATTTTGAGTGCGGGCACCGGGGAGGCGTCACGTGGTCCCTCCCCTTTGTATGGCCTGAGCAGCGGGGAAGGAGCTGCGCCCGCACTTAAGATGGCGGCGCCGGCCGTTTTCCCTCTTTCCTAAAAACCCGCTTTCTGTGGCCTGTCTCTCTCCTCGCCCACACTGGGTTCAGGCCAGCTAGAACGAGGAGCTCCAGGCCCGCCCTCGCTTGACTGCCTTTATTATTCTTCTTTTTTCCCTTCTGTGATCCGAGAAGGCGTCATTCGAACAGAAGCCAAAGTAGCTGAGGTTTTGCAGATGGAAAGAACCTGACTTTTGCTCGCAGTTGCCCCCAATAAGACTTGTGCAGTAAATTAGTCACGGGCGTCACATCTCTCCCTAAATTACAGCGTTTCGCGTGGTGTCAGCGTCATGCGAGGGGGACGCTCCGGTGGGAGATGCAGGGGCTTGCAAAATTACAGTGTTGCCTCTCCCGGGAATGATCGACAGAAAGGGGGAAGAAGCGAAAATGCTTTTTTTTTTTTTTCTCTCGAGGCAGCAGTTGTACTAGGAAGCGAATAATAAATGTGCCTTGTCAAACCTTGTGTTTTCTTAGAAAAATCGGAGTAGTGGAAAGGAGAGGGCATTATTAGCATCCCAGTACACGAACTTTGATACAAAAATGCTTGGGCTAACAAAACTTCGATTTGCAAAAGAGAATAGCTAGAAAGTTGGCGTTTATCCTTTTCATGTAGCTACATAACATCTGAATATGTTTGAATACCAGCCATTCAGAAAAAATAAATATTTAATATGTAAAATATGCTTAAAGTAAGATATGCCTTACTGAGAGCTATATGGTGGATTTTTTTACGGTTTTCTAGGGCTTTGTCCTGGACTTATTCCGTGGTTGATTCTTTATATTTTGTTTTTTTTCTTAACTGAATATATTTTTTTGCTTCAGGTGTTGTTCTTGTCTTTTACTTTCATTATACAATAGATTTTAAGGGAAATGGGGGCTTTCTTGACATTCATACACAAGTAATGGTTTTGCCAGTGTGTACAATTTTGCCGGGGTGTACATACACACAAAATACAAAAATCTAGTACCATATTAGGGAATAATTCGGGAATGTCAAGGTTACAATGCTGATGAATTCAGTTTTCAGAGATAGGATGGAGGATTGTGATTACCTGTTTTACTCTTGGTTTTATTTACTGTTATTTATGCATAAATGTTGGAAGTATGGTTCTCCTTGCCTCATACTTATGGATATTTGAACTGACTTCCAAATTCCTACCTTGGGAGAAAATTAAGTATTTATTCTAATGCCCTTCCTTAGAAACAAAAAAAATGTCTCCCGTTAACTTTCTGAAAATTTATTTCAATAACATTGTGATAAATTCATAAAATAGTATTTCATTGACAAGTGAATGGGAAGCAAAGGTGTCCCATACAAAACGTAGGTCACTGTCAATCTGCAGTAGAGTTAAAACTGAGGCCGGTTTGCAGGATGTGACAGGTCTTTCGCCTTGGGTGTGTACTCCAGTATGCTATCCACTGACACAGCCTAGCGGTGTTTTTCAATTTAGCAGGAGACCAGTGACACTTGTGATTGGATTCTTAGTCCCACACATGCACAGAAAGTCCCATACATTTGTCACCCAGTTGAAGTCTTGCCTTTCAGAGTAGCTTTTGAAATTACATGTGTAGCAATGAGCCTTCAAATGTGCCCTTAAAAGGATTTTTAAACAGATAAATGTTGAAAAACTTACTGAGCAACAATTGGGTTTTTGCAGAATGAGTTGTTTGAAAGCAGGGAGTTATAAACTGTCTCTGTGAAGTGTGGAAAGACCTGCTTTGTGATACTGCTTGCTTCTGAATGGTCTGGAGTCGTCTTGGAAGCTAGAACACTGAGAACAAACTTTTGGTTTAACCAAAAGCTGGATGATGGGCTGGTTTGTCATAACCTTTGGCTAGTCAAGGGCGAGACTGGATTGGCCAGGAAGCTCCGCTCTGGTTGTGACCCAGTAGGTGTTGAGAGGTGGAGACACAGGCCATAACCAGGCCTTGGCAGTGGGGCTTGGGGCTCCTCTATCTTGGAGCCTGAAGGTGTTCTGTTCATGAACCAGAGTATCTGGGCAAAGCCTAGTTTAGCATTGAGGGGTGCCACCCAAATCACTCTCACTTGTATACCTTAACCGCTCTGACACAGGATGGGCCACCATCACTTAACCAAGAAAAGGGACATCTCATCTGAGAAAAGGGCTCGTCATCTCTGTGGTGAAATAAATAGACACTGTTTTATCTTGCAGTGACAGCAATATAGGTGATGAGGCTTCTGAGGCGAAACACGCACAGCCTTATTTAAATTGATGAGCACTATTACTCCATAGTATTCTGTTTTAATTAGTTACTAATTTCTGTCATGTCCTCCACACCTCACACACCCCACTTCCCTGCCCCCCAAAATTTGGACACTTAGAGAAATACATTGTAGCCTTTTCTTTGGGTTTCTTTTATTACTGTAGATTTCTGAATAGATCTTTTTTAGCAAATACTTCAGTTGATTTTTATTCTATTAGGAGATGAATGTTGCTGTCTTTTTACAAAGGGAAACAAAAATGTTAGAAATGTCCAGATATTATTTAGATATTTATTTCCTCTTAATATTTTTTCTATAGAGACTACCTGAATTTTAGTTACTTTCAGTCAGAGATGTATGAGTTGCTTTTTGACAATAAGGCTGTGTAACCTAGGAAAAAGATCAAAAGTCTCCCTCAATTCAGCCTCAGTAAAGGCTAGCAAAAAAAAAGCAGCACAAGGAATTAGAATAGGACTTTACTGTTCTAGGGAAGCCTTCTTTAAAAGGCTGATGGGAAGATTTTAGAGGCCCCCTTCATAAAAGGAGAGGACTCCATCATGTTAAACCTTCTAGAATTTTAGATCTGTTAGATCTTAATCGTTTCCCTCAATGCAACTTTGATGTGTTTTTAGTAGAGATGATCACCTTTTAGAGAATTTCTCCTTCCTAACCCTTGGAAAATACTAGGTATCAAGATATTTTTGTAGGGCCTCGTTTGCACCAGTATTCGGATATCTAATTTTTTTAACATAATGTCCACATAACTTTTGTGATCTAAATCAGAGAATATTGGAGAGTAAATCTTACAAAAACACATTTGACAGTGCAGATTCCATAGAAGTTAAAATTGATAAGGATTATTGGGGGGGTCTGAAACTGCCTGGAGCAGAATTATATTTTTGAGTTGGCAAGAAAAACAAAAAAGAAAAACAGGAGATACTAGAAGTCTTCAGGCTGTGTTGATCATAGAACCTTCAGTGGTGGCTTTAGCCATTTGGGTTATAGCCCTGAGGGGTGTATTTAAAAAGATCAAGCAAGCACCATACAGTGACAACAAAAAAACCCAAGACACCCTCACCTTCCCCCCCCTTAGAGTCCTCTCCCCCAGCAAACCAAACAAAAAACTACTTGTGGCCATAGAAGTCTTGTAAAGAAATCTGTGGTAAATGCAGTTTCTCTAGAATACTGAAAAAGTCACAGCTGGCAGTCTCCTTGATGATGGAAACTGGTCTTAACAGCTTAACAGCTGGCTCAGAAGCTATTCTGTGCAGTTATTTCCTTCCTGAATGTGGACTCTTGAAATAGTGAAAACATTAGCCACTGCAAACTAATGTGGGCAGAAGAAATTTAGTTAGCTTGTAATATTTTTCTAAATTGTATGAGGTCAACTTTCATGTTTACATATCTTCCACTCCTTGTTCAGTTTTTTGCCCACAGTGTTGTCTGTTCTTACAGAATTTTCCATCACAGATGTTTCTGAATGCCATTCTGAATTTACCCATCTCTAGATACTGTACACTGGTGTCCTGTTAGCCAGAAACATAGTAGTTTGCCTGCCTCAGGCTTACTTTCTTGGTTTATTTTTGTAATTAATATGATGAGATAATGTGTCTAAAACTTTTGATTTGTTTTTGAATCCTGAAATCTAATAGGATTTCATAGAATAACTGGGGAAGCAAATGCTCGGAGTTCGAGGGGACTCCAGGATAGGTTGTGTTAAACTTGAACTGTTGCTGGTGCTTCCAGAAATTTGACAAGTGTTTCCATTTTGGTTGAGATAGGACCCGGGTGAAATAGTCTATGCAACATATTTTCCATTATTTCAAATGAGAATTGCTGATGTTCCACCAATATTGTATTGTATTCTCTATTTGAATATTTTACCTGTACTTCTTCGTAGAAATAAGCTGTAATAAAAAGGTTACAAACCTTGACTAGGGAATCCATTTTTAAAACAAACTTTTGTGATTTTGCTCAAGATTGCAATGTTTGCATGTTCTCTGTTGGCATACTGTGTAATGGAAAAGTGAACTATGAATTTTCTTCCCTTTTGTAGCAAAATGGTGAGTTGCTCCTACTTTCTCTGGTGTTACTCCATGCTACATTGTGCCAAACTTCATAAATTTAAAAAATATTTTTAGTTACAATAGTCATCTAAGACCTAGTATTTGAAAGCCCTCTCAAGAACTGCTTTTTTCTTTGTAAGAATTAATAAAGCTACTTTTGTGAAAGCCATAGAAAGAATATTGATTATTACAGGCTAATATCTAAAGGACCCACCAAAAAATGGCAGGGTTTGTTGTTTGACTTGTGATTGTCAAGTAAATATGCTCCTTAAAACGGTAATTTGAAATGTACTGTACTGTGTTGTGCAGCTAGATAGTAAGAAAAGCTGCTCCATGCTTTTTTCAGTGGTATGGCAAGTTAGTAAATTTCTATACTTTAGGCTTTCTTTCATTGGAGAATATCTTTTTTTTTTTTTTCCCCTAAGGAGTAATAGTTAAAAATACATGTATGCAATTGTGACTAATGGTTATTTTTTCCTTTTATCTTGCAGCAACGCACCTCTTGCTTTTTCCTCCAAAGTATGTTATATTAAGTTTCGTGAAGCATCGAGTGTTGGTGTGGCCCAGCATCTAACTAACACGGTTTTTATTGACAGAGCTTTGATAGTTGTGCCCTGCGCAGAAGGTTGGTATTACAGATATTCCTCTGTAATGTTGGTCTTTGTTGTGTCTGTTAATTGTTTTAAGCTTTCTTTGTAAGGTGGTGCTCTGTTATTTTATTTTATTTTATTGCTTTTTGAAAAAAAAAAAAGGCCTTGAAACAAAATTGAAAATTGAATGAAGAAAAACCCAGTTACACATGTTAATTTGAAATTCAGCATTAGCAGAAAGATAGTTGGTTTAAGTTGTCATAACTCAGGTTTCCATAGTTATTACATATTTTGAAGGAAAAGAAAGGAAAGTAATTCCTTTCACTGTGGTTTGTATTGGCAAGGGTATTTGCACACAGAGTTCTCACTGAAGTCAATGGAGCTCTGAAGAGATCAGGCAATTTCCTGACACATAACACTGCAGTTTGAATCTTAATGTATCACCTTGCTGTAGAGAATTTTTGACTGATTTGTGCTTTTTAAAAGATACTGATTATTTCTGCATTTTTTTAGAGTGAATCCCGATTTTGTCTTATAGATGTGATATATTTATTTGGCCATTTTAGAGTCATCTAATTGAAGATACTTGGCATTCAAAATACTGTTTGAATAGAAATGTTAATCTGCTAGTTTAATTTTTACAAAACAATTTTTCCTTCTTGTTACTGTTGAAAATGTTACTTCACGTGCCATAAAAAACTATTCTTGTATACACTCATACTACTTTTTTGTTTCGGATGTCTGTTTGAATATGCAGTGATCTGTCCAGAATGCTCCCATCATAAAATGTTCTTAAAACTATTAATGAGATAAAATACTTGATGAATACTAAGTTGACACGTGTTCCTTTGACTACCTCTGAGGCCATGCTTTTACAGATGTGTTGAGTATAAGACAGTTTATGTTGTTAGTACAAGCATCCTAGGTTTGAATACAGATACATGAAGCAGGGTCCTGTGGTAGGCATATCAATAGTTAGGCAGAGCCCCATTGACTTCATTGAGATCACTGTGGAATTTCGCCTCTGACTGGTGCTGGATCTATTGCCTCTTTAGAATGGAATCATTCTAGCTGATGGAGTGAACCTGACTTTACTTTAAACTTGCTGTTTTGCCATGAACAGCAATATGTAGAGTGATTGAACCGTAAACTGCAGCAGATCAAGAAATACCTCTTATTAACACGTCTAACTGCAAGAGTCAGGTTTTGATTCAAAAAAAGTACTGTTGACTCCTTTTAGTTTGTTAACAATGGTCCCAGAGTACCATTTTTTGGCGTGTTTGCTGCATCATATCCAGATAGTGTGAGATGTGTGCTGCTGTAATATTCATCTGGGACATTCTTAACGAACTGGCAAGTCTCCAAAACTTCCTAAACTATGAAAATACTTTTACTAAAGGCCATATTGACCTACAGTGTACTGCCTATTCTTGTAGCTTTCTTAGGCAGGTCATACAGCACATACATTTGTCTTTGTAAAGCCTAGGTTTTTAGTTTCTTTTGTGTCTTGTTTTGGGGGCTCTTTGTTTTCCTATTTTTGACTTGTTCTTAAACCACAAAGAGAATATTGCTGTATACAAAGAGAGTATTGCTGTATGCACTGGAAACTATGGAGAGGCTAAGGAGACCAGAGTCTCCAATTGAAGAATGGCCCCTAAATAAATAGACTAAAGATTCTTCAGAATCTTAGTTTTAAATTTCATCAATAAGATCTTAACGTTGGTTCAGTACTGCCAGAGAGGGAGATGGCTGCCTAATGAGTGAACAACACTTCCTGTTTTTTCTTTTAATGAGATCACTGCCTGACATGATATGGCAACAGGCAGGTAAAGCTACATTTTCCTGTGTCTTTTGTGGCAGACAGTGAATGAAAGGAGAATAAATGAAAATTGTGACAAATCTTGTTCCAGTTCTTTTCATAAGTGTCTAAACAGGCATTTCTGAGAAAACATTGTCACTGTTCAGAATCATTCTGGACTCCACAGAAATGTATGCATAATTAGGTGAACAAATGATTTGGTTTCGAGGTCGCTTTTTTTTAACGTCAGAATGCTATTCCCTGTAACTTTATATCAAAATCAGTAATTTATAAAAAGATGTGAATTTACACAAATTTAACTTTCTGATTAATTTATTGTGTTGAATAAATATGGCTTTGGTGACCGTGGCACAAGGGTTGTTTCACTATGTATCATATGACACACTGTTAATGGAATCAGTGGAGTGGATCGGGTTTTAAAAGTAGTGATGGCTTTTTGTCCTAGCAGGAGGTAAAATTATACCATTGGCCAACATTGCCAGTAATAAAACATTTAATGTGTGACGTTCAATGTAGAGGAGAGGTAAAATGGAAATCTGAAAGCCTGGTTAAAAAAACAGAATAAAATCTGAAATTTGGAGTGTATTTAAACATAGGTAAATCAAGAAGGAAATCACTACAGAACGAAATCAATGTAAAGTATGTGACATTTGATGAACAATTTAACAAAAATGTAATTGCAAATGAAGTAAGATTATTAAGATGTGAAAATATGACTTATATGTGTGTATTGGTAGGTTTTTTGTTAAATGTACTTTGAAAATGCAAAGGTTGAAAGCTAAACAAAGATGCCACCCTAATCTTTCTAAATTTTATATCCACATTATCTGGTAGATGGATTTTGACTATTAATTTGGTTTTGTATGTTTTCTCTGTGTGATATTTGTGCATTATTAGATGACTAGACTGGCCAAGGCAGACCTGTTACACTTGCCTGAGTTAGGCATTGTTTGCCATGCCACTAAACCTGCCGCCAAGTGAAACCTTCATGGGGGAAATGAGATCGAAGTCTGACCTGCTGAAGATGGACGCCCTGTCTCTGTTTTTATTTTATTTTGCTTTCTTTCCTTTGTTTCTTTTATTTTTTATTTTATTTTGTCCCTTTTTTGTTTTGTTCTGTTAAATCTCTTTCCCTTGTACTTGTGAACTGGTACTTCAGTTCTGTAAAATGATGTTTGTAAAGGGTTCACAGTGTTTGATTTTGAAGTTGACCTGAAGCTGCTTATGAATGGTGGATGGTATACAGAGAATTTAGAATGTAATTGGGTTTTAATGCTGAATTAAGGATAAATTTGATTTGGAATTCATTGAAGTATCTAAATTCAGCAGATGAGTACATTTTGTCAGAAGACAGGAATAATGAAAAATTTCAGTTTTGAGATACATTCTTCCATATGTTGTGCTTTATGAGTTTGTCTTGGAAAAGGACAGTTGAAATTTAACTTCTGGAGAAAGCAACTTTAGAAAGTAAAGTCATAATACTTCTCTGCTACTTTCCCTCAGCAGAGTGTTTTATTTTATGTTGCACCAGCTGTTTTAAAAGAAGGCTTACTATTTTTGTCTAACATGATGAGTTTAAAGTAATTATTTCTGAAATTGAACTTTTATGAATATTGAATGTCATGAAATATTTGTTTACTTCTAATGAAACCTTGCTCCAGTGAGGTCAGTGGTAGTAAGATTTTATCCTTCTTTTTCTTTTTTTTTGTAACTTTCAAAAAAACTATTTACCACTCATAAGTACAAATGCAGCCTGAAGTTTTGGTTGGAGTTTGTTATGTGAGACACATTGTCTTCTAACACTGTTACTCGTGGGAAGATTGAATCAGTTCTCTTTGTGTGTGTGTGTGTGTGTTTGTTGCACTTTGACATGCTCTAGTGGTGATTATTTCAGGAAGAGGTTTAAAAAAACTGCTAAAGTCAGGAAAAAAAGTGTTTTTCCAGTCATCCCAGAGTCTCAGAAGCCCTGGCAGTTCATGCTGGAGTGATTGAGATGGTTCTCATCCCTAAAGAATGTTCTTACTTCTTGTGAAACAGAAGCCCTGAAACAGAAATGGTGGTGGACAAAGTGGCGTGTCTAGTCCTCAGGCGTTGCTCTTCCCAGCCAGCTGCACTGGGATCTCTTGGTTTCACCCCTTTCACCAGGCTCTGTATTGCAGCTGGGAAGAGCTGTGATTTGTGATCTTTGTTGGATTTGGCTGTAACAGTTGGAATTGCCAGTAACTGTAATCTCTTTATTCCCTTCTCCTAAATTCAATAAGATTCATGAGTTGGATCTCATACAAATTAGTTTATTTCTAAGTGTACATGTTCCATGGGTGTAAAATAGCAGGAAAATAATGACCTTTTTTAATATCTAAAGTAAGATTGTGAACGCTTCAGCATTTTTAAAACAAGCAAACTCATTGCAGAAGCACTTTTGGATGTGAGGGTTAACTCTTCAGGTTACTATAAAGAGTTGGAAATTAATTTCTTCTGACCTCTTGAGGAACAAAAATACTGTGATTAGTACTTTGATGCAGATGGTTCTGTTTAGCCTTTAGCAAAATGGGATCTAGTATGGACTAGGTTATCTAGGGCTCTTTAATGGTACAAAAAAGTAGCAGTCACAGCTATGCCTTTAGGCAACACCGGGACTATGTACATTTGCTTCCAGATCCTTTTGCAAAGGGAAGAATCAATATATAAATGATTATAGAACCTATAGTTTACTAAGCAGAAGAGATTCTAAGAAATCTGTGTAAGGATGTGGTATAGATATGGCGTATTTATTTTGACTGCTTCCCTCATCAGAAAATAAATATCTTCCCCTCATTCTTACTCAGATTTTATATACTATGTTCTAAAAATGAAAGTACTATTCTAAAACTGTCGTTGCATCATAACCCGCATGTTTTTGATGTATTTAGTGGGCTTGTATTTCCTTTACAAATATATTTGCAGAGGTAAAACTGCAAAATTTAAAGCTTTTAACTTACAAGGTTATTTGGACTCACATATTAGGTTTTTTTCAAAACTTTTTAAAGAATATGAAGGTAGATACTCAAGATACTGCAGATTTAATTATTTTTCTCCACAACAGTGTTCTGTAGAATTTTTTATAACTTGACCTCGTCTTAAAAACTGTAAAAGTTATTCTGAAGAGACAGGGTCTTAATATGCAGGCAAATTTTCAGGGTTCTATCTGTAGAAATTACCCTTTCTCATTTTTGAAGACAAACAAGTCTTTCTTTATGGTATGGAACTGACCAATTTGATTTTGTATTTAAAATAGAACTTTACATTGTTGAAAGATTGAAGTATTCTGGAAATAATGCTGCAAACTTTACAATTTACATATGCATGCTGTTCATTCTGTGCATTGCTATAGTGGTGAACTTACCTGAAATGTTCAGTGGATTTTTTGAACAACGTTTCAGCACTTCCAGCAATGTTTCAGTTATTTCAGTGCTATGATCCGTATACTTAAAGTTTAGGCTTCTACTGAAGTCACTTTATGAACTTGAGTCACTGTCTGTCTTAGTTTTATGTCCTAACTGAGCTCCTGCTTGAAAGGGCTAAACGCCTAAGCATTTTGTAAGTTTACCTGGTTAAGTGTGTATTGAATTGGCTGTTTGTGAGTGCATACTTAAATTAGGCATATACTTATGTACAGTAGTGACCAAGGATCTCAGTTAACATGCAGGCACACTGCTACCAGAGCCATTTCTGCCTTTGGATTTAATTGGCTTTGTCTCTTGATCCATAGAATCCTGCATGAGTAGCTGTTTGATTGCAAGATGCTTACTGTTCTGGATAAGTTCTGGTTCCTTAGTCATTTGAAAAGACTTTAATAGACTTTCAGAAGAACTGGTACATAATTCTATGCCTAATTTGCATGCACATCTGCTGGAACTGTATATTCAAAAGCCTGTTAGTAGGCCTGCATATTAGGCAAAGTACCTGATACTTTTGAGCAGTCAGGCAAATCAGGTCCACCTCTCATTGCATGCCTGACTTCAAAACGAGATCTGTTAAGAGTGCTGAACATAGTGGTGGTGGCTTAGATTTGTGCATGTTTTTTAAAAAGCTGAAGTCATTACTGCACAGTTAACTCTTAAGTGCTAATAATTTTCCTGTTTTTCTCCCTTAGATAGCAAAATCAAGTGGTTTCTTACATGTTAAGGAGCAAGGTCAAATTTTAACATAAATAAAATAAATGTAAATAGGAAGCATGAAAAAAAGGGTACTGTTACTTTATCTGTTCTGTTCCACCCATGCTACATGTAAATTAAGTTTCATTTAGATTTGTTTTGTCATTCAGTCATATCCCAATGTAACCCCGACTTTCCTGCAGATCTGTAGAGCAGGTTTGCAGCACTTGTTTCTTCTCATTTTTTAAAGTACTGTGTTTTCTGTGGTGTCAGTTGGAACTCGTATGGCTAAACCTGCATGGTGTTTTGAAACCTACCTCAAATTTTCCTTTTCAATAAGAATATATATTAATCTTCAGATTCTGGATTTAGATGTTTTGTAGTTAAAATGTGCAGTTTGAATCAAGGCAGGAAACCACTGGCACAGCTTTTTATATATTACTCGACTATTAAAATAATGTTTAAGTAAGAGCATTTACTTTATTAAGATCCATAGGATAATAATAAAGGACTCAGTTGGTTAGAATATATACAATTAGGCCAGTAATATTTTTTCACTAGTTCTTTAGTTTCGTGTTTAATGTTTGTGCCAGTTTTAATCCCTTTGCGTTTCAAATTTAAAATGTACATTTAATTGTAATAATTAATTGTTTATTAATCTTTTGATTTTTGGAGATGTTTTGGGGGGTTGATTTAGTAGTCTAATCATGGCTAACATTCAATGAAACCTACGTTTAATTCAGATTAGTAGTTATTTAAACTTTTAGCATGATATAAGGACTGATCAGGTTAAAATAGTAGGAAGTACCTGTGTTGGGAAAACAGAGCTTGCTTAGCCTGATTAGTTGTGATTTTCTCCAATCTCAGTAAATTTGGAGTTAACAGTTTCAGATAAACTGAAGTGACTAGATTGTGAGAGAGTACAAAACTTTTTTTCTATTCTTCTTTCCTCCACCTTCAACTTCACTTGTAGTATGTATTCTGTGCAGTCACAGTAGTTCAGTAGTTTATTATTTTATGTTTTATTTATTTTTACATTCTAAATAGGTAGCACCAGAGGAATAAAGAAAAGCACAGATTTCAGTCAGCACATACTTCGGTTTTTTCTTTTTTATTTTTCTTTTTTTCTTTTTTTTTTCCCTTTTTTTGGTTTTCTTTCTTTTACTGATTTGGTTATTTGCCATTTCTGGGGATTAAACTTTAAAAAATGTTCTTCTTTTCTGTATCTGATGTTCTGTGTGCTATTAGTGATGCAGCCAACACGAACGGTTGTCATGTGTAAAACAACTTTCGATCACCGCGAAAACACCGCCCTGGGAAAGCGTCCATGCTTGATATCGTTTGGTTCATGAACGTTAAGTTTCCAGTACAGGTGACCCATAGCTCAAAGTGTTAAATAATTATATACATTATTCAGTTTTTAAAATAATAATCCATTAATGAGATTGCTAGTCTTTGAAGTTTTGCTCACTTTTGTTTTTCCTAATAGAGCAGGGTAAAAGGAAAAACTTAAGTTATTTGTTTCTTTGTAAGGATCTGGTAGATAGATTCGTTGTTATTTATTACATTTTTAAATGCAAGGGTAATTATAAAATCATAGAGTAACATCTGACTAGTGTTCCAACTCTGTGTAATGCTTTCATTTGCTTCTTCAGGTAAAATCCCAGATGAAGCCAAAGCCCTCTCTCTATTGGCGCCTGCTCCTACTATGACAAGTCTGATGCCTGGTGCAGGGTTACTTCCTATACCTACGCCAACCCCCTTGACTACAGTAAGTAAAGTTCAGTGTCTGTATAATTTCCAGTTTCCTCTCTTCTCTCTAGCCTTTTCTGTGTACAGGGAACAAGAACTATCTGGTCCACAGATGTTGCAGTGGGGCTTTAGCTGTCATGACTCTCCTGAGGATTGATCGGAATACGTCCATATGCTTCCTTTGCAGGGCTTTTCTTTCAGATTACTATTTTCCAAAATAGTGGGTAAATACTGGTTTTGGTTCTTGTTCTTTAATTGCCCTCCTACCCTGTGGGGCCATTATTTTGGTCTAGTGGTAGTTATCCACTGACAAAAAATTTATTAAAACCTAAGTTACGTTGACACCAGTTCTTCAGAATATTAAAAGCTGCAGTAGAGACTTGCTATCTCTGTGGCAGGATTTTTGACTGTTAGACTGTCTAACAATGTTTTCATAATGAAGAATAGAGGAGCTTGGTTCTGTTCTTTTTCCTCCATTCCCGTTTACCCCTGTAAGCCTTTCTTGACATCAGCAAGTTGCTGTGGTTTATTGAAGGAAAATTTAAGGCTAAAATAGAGTAGTTTTTTTTTCCTTTGTTACATAAAAAGGTACCAATGGCTGGTTCAGAATTCCCTACACTTCTTAGCTAATTCGTTACTTGAAAAGGCAGTTGCTTTTTAGGTTGAGAAAATTTAAACCAAATTCAAACTCAGTGGATCAATTTCATAGTGACTTTTAAGCGACTTCTTACAACATTTTGCAGGAGACTTTTCCAGTTCCAAACATAACAGCTGTATTTTTCTCATTCTCTAGGTACAAGTGGAAGAGCTTAGACAGAGTATTCTTTGCATTTCAGCTGTAATTAATCTTATCTTGGGTGATTCATTTGCCCAGAAGATGCTTTATGTATCCCTTTGATGACCTTGAGTACTGGAAATTCCCTTCTTTCCTTGCTGGTCAAGATCTCAGCCATTCCTTGTCTAGTCCAAATACTTGTTTCATAAAAATAAGAATAATAGCTGTGTGTGAAAGAATCGTACTCAATTTAATTGACTCTATGCATCAGAGCCTGTATATTTTGTGATTAATATATATCCCAGATCTCTTTGATAAGATATTAGCTGCTAACCCACAGAATACCTTCAGTATGGAAGCTTATTTCTGGGTAGATTTTTCTTCTATAAAAAAATCTGCTGTACTGTGACCTTAAAGTATTGCTTATATTCATTTGATCTGTTTTTGTAGAAATGCATCCAGGCAAACAAGTGTTAAGAAGTGGAATATCTTTCACTAGTGCTTGGCTGCAAAGTGTATCCTGTGCTTGTGTTTTCCAGCTCGGTGTTTCACTTGGTACTTTGGGGGCTATACCAGCAGCAGCACTGGATCCTAACATTACGGCACTGGGAGAAATACCACAACCACCAATTATGGGAAATGTCGATCCATCCAAAATTGATGAAATCAGGAGAACAGTCTATGTGGGAAACCTGAATTCCCAGGTAGCTTTTTTTTTTGTTTCTGTGTTGTGGAAATAATAGCAGAAGATGTGAAAATGTTATCTGTGAATTCTAATCTTACATGTTAAAACAGTTTCCATTCATGTTAATGGCAACATGAATTTAAATTAAACCCCCTAAATGTTTTTGCTTATTCATGATGTTTTGAATTTTGAAGGTTCGTGTGCCAGTCAGATTAGACCAGCTTTGTCAGAATACCAGAGAATCCACTGTAGGTCAATTAAAGAAACCTACTTCTAATTGTGTGTGTTGATTAAATGTACAGTTCGGCTGTATTAGATAAGCAGTCCTCAAAAGTCATGAGATCATGGTAGCTGTCCCCCATAGCACAGTGCAGTTGCTTAGGTACAGTAAGATGGAGTTATATGTCGTACTGGAAGTTGCAAAATTAGCTTAAAATATCTTTCAGTCAGCAGCTTGGTTTTTCGAGAGGTGATCAGATTAATTGAAAAATACTTACTTTTGACTGATAGCAATGTAAGTTTACATTCTGGGGTTTTTGACTTCTGCAGCAGCTACTGAGTCTAAAAGTACTGTTGATTTTGATCAAATAAAACAAACTGGAAGCTAGTAGAAAACCACATAAATCTAAATTCTTTAATATTGTTTGGATTTTTTTGTTTTAATTGATCAAAAGTCACAATTCATAGCTTGGAAACGGGCATTTATTTCAGATTAGTTGCCTGAAAAGTGCAAAATCCCATGTAAATTTCTTCTCCTTTTTTTACCTAAGTGAAGGACTAAGGGCTTGTGGCTGCACTATTTAAAATTGTAGAATATTCTTTAGATTAATGGAAGAAAAAATACATGTTTAAATTTTGAAATGTAACTTCCCCAAATTCATGTCACATTGGTAAATATGGTATAATTCCAAAAATCTGTAGCTCTTAAACTACCCAATATATTCGATACGTGGTTTTCATTGCATAATTTACTTTAGCTGAGCTCTTCAACTCTTTCTAGACTACAACAGCAGATCAGCTGCTTGAGTTCTTTAAGCAAGTTGGAGAAGTCAAATTTGTGCGAATGGCAGGTGATGAGACACAACCAACACGATTTGCTTTTGTGGAATTTGCAGACCAAAATTCTGTACCTCGAGCTCTTGCCTTTAATGGAGTTATGTTTGGAGACCGGCCACTGAAGTAAGAAATTAATTATCCATGTGACTGTTGAATGAGAGATTTCTTTGTATCACTGTACACACATTTATGACTTTATGTGTAGCAAAATGCTGTGACATTTTTGTTCGATATGGGGACCTGTTGTTAACAAATTAGGACTTTTTATCAACTCCAGTTTCACAGTTTGGCATAAATTTCTCTCAATAGAATATGTATAGCATAGAGTAAAATACATTTATATTAATCTTGAGGTAGCGTAAGCTATCATAGTTAAATAATCTTTGAAGTCCATAGTACTAAGTAAGTTTGCAGTATGATGTATGTAGTTAATGTGGAGATTTGATCTGAAATAGAAAAGTAACTTCCTAGACTTTTACTAAAAATACTGTAACACAATAATGCTGTGCTGCCCTTCTTTAAAAGTGGTAAGATTTCACAGTAATAAAATACACTTTGTATACTTGGAACAGATGAGTGTTACAAATCTATAGCTTCGCTAAACTTTTTAAGTTTTTAGTTATACATGAAGTTGAGATGGTTTCCTTTCTTAGTTGTTTTTCATTTGCCCTGTTCAAATGCTTAAGAATGAAAGGTTTTTATTTTTGTTTAATCTAGGATAAATCACTCCAATAATGCAATAGTGAAGCCTCCTGAAATGACACCACAAGCTGCTGCCAAGGAGCTAGAAGAAGTGATGAAGAGAGTAAGGGAAGCCCAGTCTTTTATATCTGCTGCTATTGAGCCAGGTAGGTATATTGTGTTCATTACTGAACAGGTGCATTCTGTGTTTACTTTGGTACACATTTCTAAGAGCATTTTCAGACACAAGAGGAGGGTATCCAGAGGAATCTCGTACATGTAGGGGGAAAAAAACCAAAATAATCAAAATTCTGTTCATTAATCTAAGCAGTGTAATGAAGTATTTTATTTCATCATGTCTTGTTTTAAGATACATGTTCACTGAACGTTCTCAAACATGCAAATTTAATACTAAATCAGTACTTAATGATTGCACTTTTTAAGTTAAGAGGACTTGAAAACATTTAAATGAAAATGCTTTCTATTTTTTTGTTGTCCTTTAGCACCCTTTAATTCCATAGTGTTACAATCAGAGTGAGCTAGCTTGGTTCTGAAAGCAGTAGTGTTATGCTTTCCTTAACTGCAGCAGGTTAACTTGGTTTCATTTTCATGGTAACTCAAGGCTATGTGCATCCTCAAAGTAAATGGGATCAGAGAATGAGTCTGGGATAAATATTAACATTGTAAAGCTTTTCATCAGATTGTTTCCCTGTTCCCTGTTAACACTGAGATGCCAGCTCAAGGAGGAAGGTGGGATTGTGTTGAGAAGTTAGACAGACATTCCAGTGGTGATTTATGCTGGCTTAAACTGATTGCAAAGCCACAGCATAAAAAAAGAAATCACAGCTTAGTAAACTTCCTACTTCATTTCATCAGCAGCGTTTTGTAATTCTTCTTACTAAGTGACCCAGTGTTATCTTGTGTTGGTTAGTGCGGACTCTTGAGGGTTTTGGCAGGGAGATTATTTTCTGTTGTATTGCTTGGTTAGTAGTAAAATAACTATCACTTTATCACTGTTAAGGAACAGAATACAAATTAGACTCTGAACCATGGTGAGCTCACTGTTAAGTTTTCTATTGACTTCTTGGCCTTTGGTCAGACTTTCTAGCCTGTTCTGTTAATCCTTTCCTCCTGCAAAACAATGAGGAATAAAACTTGAGTATTTGTACAGTGCTTGAAATATCTAAAAATACAGTCAGTAATACTTACATTTTTTGCTTGTTTTCAAAATTATGCCCTCTAAATTTACTCTATTCTTCCCAAGTTATTAAAAAAATAAGGTAATTTTATTAAATAATAGGCCAAAAGGAGGACGTGTTATGATGTTGTGCATTGTGGCAGCAACATAAATCCCATTTGTAGTAGAGCTAGCTGTTTATAATTATCTGGTTTATGTGTACTGCTGCAGGATGGCTGCACTCAACGAGTATATGCAATGACTTTCTTGGATGTTTCTGAAGGATATTTGCAAAGAAGGAAGATGTGCAGAGAGTAGGCCCTTGCAATATATGTGGTATATTCCACTTGTGCCAGATTGTTAACTGGGATCTTTAAATGTTCTGAGCTTACACTGCAAAGTGGTTTTTTCCTCTCAGAGTCTGGAAAGAGCAGTGAAAGAAAAGGCGGTCGATCTCGTTCCCATTCTCGTTCAGAATCCAGGTCTAGCTCAAAATCCCGATCTAGAAGGAAAAGATCACACTCAAAACACAGGTATGCTTTTTGTTTCAGACTAAGATCATATTGAGTTTTCTTGCACGGTGCTGGTTATTGATATTTTTTAGTTACAGAAAAGTCTTCCTGTAGAGATTACTAACTTGCACTCAGCAGATCAGCATAACCAGGAACTTTGTTTCTGAAAAGATACTCTTTTCTTCTAAATCCTAAATGCTTTTAGGATTACTTTTAGTTAAGACACTAGAAGGCGCTTCCTGTGCCATGTGAAATAATAAGTTCTCTGGGTTTTTTGTACATTAGACCATGTAGCCAAATAATGTTTTGTGACCTGTATTTTAAAGAGAAACCTGCATTTTGTGGATGGAACATAGAATTTATTTAATTTATCCTGAGCAGGTAGGCTGGCTGGTTTTTGGTATAGAATTCCTATTGGCCTCAACTTGTAAACATTGTGTTAATAAATGCAGTGTTTTTATTTACTATCCTGAAAATGTGAAGCTATGTTTTTAAAAAACATAGGGAAAAGGCTTCATGGACAGTTTCTCATATTTCAGGTTTTGTTTGGTTTGCTTACTTTGTTCAGTTCTGAAAGAGTAAATTACTAGATCATTCTCGAAGTATAACTGTTAAGTTTTTTTTCTGAGAATGAAACAGCCTTGTTCTGTGAGAATTATAAAGGCTTCCCAAAATCGTCCAGATTCTTTCAATGTCAGGAGTACCTTCTGAGAACCTAGGTAAATCAATCTAAAAATACTTGATCATGTTGAGGATAAAAGGAAAACCCCAAAATTTGGAATGTTATTTGATTGCTTACACTTCCAAAAAGTGAGTGTCATCCATATTACAACAACAGCTCTGATACATCCTTTCATTCATATCTTTAAACAAGGATACTAGGATGCTTGTAAATACAGAAAATCTGGTGAGAAGGAGTTATCAGTTATTCTATCAAATAAATATGGTACAAATGCGGGCTTCAATTTTCCAATAACAGGATACCACAGCACCTCTTTTCTAATGTCTTCAAAATGTTAGATACCTTTTTAATGCGAGAAGGACCATTTGGTCACTTCTTTATTGCTTGCTTCTCTGCTGTGTCCCTAACTCAAGGCATAATGGAAAAACAAACGTTTTTGTGTAACAATGCAGTAATTTCAGTCCTATCTTGTCTTGACACAAACCAAGTGGAATTTTAGAACATATGCTTTTCTTTTTTTAACTGTGGAAAACGTGTTCTTTAAACAAATGTTAGTTACTATATTTTATTTTGTTTTGTTAAATTGTTTAATATTGCTACTGTCAGTTTTGAGAACATGTAAAAAAGCCAGTATGACTTGATGAGGCAGCTTCATCCATGAAAATTAACTATCCTTATTGCTTCCCTGTTTTTCTGTTTTTATATAACAAAATTTTCATCTCTGTGACGTAAAATTTATTGAAGGTTGTGCTTTGGTTCAGTTGTAATTAATTGGCCTTGCAATTGAATTTTATTTCCCTGCTGATATGGAAAACAAAGCTGTAGGTAAAAAATGGCTTACTCTTTTCTTGGTATATATTACTGATGCCATTTGGGACTACCTAAAAACAAGAGACCAGACAAAATTAAGAGAATAAAAAGCAGTTATATTTATTGATGGGCCTTCAGGTACATTTAGGGCAGACAAAGTCCCCCTGCCAGGGGCTGCACCTAAAATGGTTTTCACACTTAAAAATTGGGTTCATTTGCATATTGGGGTTTAATCTTTCAATTACAGATTCAGGTAATTTACCCCAAGTTTGCTCTCCCCCAAACTTACTTTTGTGTACATTTCTCAGGGCCTGACAAAGTAAGGTGTCCTTGATTCCCAGGCCTAGAGAGGAATTGTTTTGTCTGACCAGAATGGGAAAGCAGTAGCTAACACTGTATATGGCGTTATACACTAAAGAATTGCAGGATTACAAATGTATGGGAAACATAAAAGCTGAAATTCTAAGGCATTATTACACTGTGTGTCTTGAGCTGTGGAAGGTAGGTGCAGCGATTAATTTTTGTACTTCACAGTTCTTCAGGTTTTATTGAGTAATATACGTGAGCTTTCTGTCTGTGGTAAGTTGAACTTCATAGTACCTTGTGAAGCAAGGTATCTAATGATGTGGTTTTTTTGAAACATAATGTGCAAATTCATCTTTTTATTTTTGCTTCCCTGGGGAAAAGGGTCTTCCAAAAATAGGGAGTATTTTGGAAAGAAAGTTAAAATGCTGTTTTCTTCATCAAATCTGCATAAGCCATTTTTTTTAAACAGAGTATCTACACTTTAATTGCAACTAAAATCCATGCTAATAGATTCTTTTATCTGGAAAGGTAACTTGACTAAAAGCTGCACCACAAATCATCAGGGTTTTTTACGAATTTAAATTGTAAGGATGGAGAACAGTGTGAAAAGGGATTGTTGCAGCCAAAGTCGTCTTTGTTTGATGACTAAGACTTCAGTAAGTGACTGGGCCTGGAAAGGAAATAAAATGTAACTGATTACAGTCTGCTAGAAAGTGTCAATCAGATTTTATCCAGTGTCATTTTGTAAGGACAATTGCTGTAAATTATATTAACTTATATTTTCCAGATTCATGGAGGTTATTATGAAACACTGATATAACTTAAATAGTTTCAAAGTAGAGCATGTACATCTGGTGAAGCATGAAGTATCCATATTTGTAAAAATGCTTGCAAACAGTACGTTATTAAGGTATCATTCCTTAAGGTGTGATATAATATGTGGTGACACAACACACGTATACTGTCATTTTGTTGGTTGGCTTCATTTGTATGAGGTTTCAATATTAAAATATTCTTCTTCTGGCATTCTTAATTTAGAAGTAGATCTGGCAACAGATCTCTCTCAAGACACAAGGACAGACGCAGATCCAGAAGTCCCCTGAAAAAGCGATCTAGATCTACAGAAAGACGGAAATCCAGAAGTCGCTCTCGTTCTCGGTGAGTTCTGTTCCACAAAATTGTACTATTAGCTCACAAGACACAGTTCTTGAAAAAAAAATTAAAAAACCTTTTAGGCAGTCATAAAGGGTGGAGTCTCATCTGTGGGACAAAAGGAAAAAGTAAATTTTAGTACTGAGTATAGTGGTCTTGGTTAGGATAGAGTTAATTATTTTTCCTGTAGCCTGTATGGTGCCTCCAGGGGTGAAATGATCACGCTGAGGCACCTGAACTTTGATAGTCTCATCTACATTTGTACTAACATCCAGACTGACTGAAAAGAGTAATTTTGTCAGACTACAACTGATAGTTAAGGGGTATCCTCTGTACCTTGTGAACCCACAAAAGAATGGATAATGCTTGTTTGATGTGTATCTATTGAGAAGGTTGAATTCAGACTGACCTTGATCCTGTATTGTGAGAATATGTATAAAGTTCATGTGCATGACCTTTTATTCTCATCTTCAGCTTTCTCATATGTCAAACAGCAGGAATAAATGCATGTGTCGGTTGTATGGCATATATGTATTTCAGGATGTAATATGTGTGTATTTTATCTAGTTTATTAGTTTTTATGTCTGATCATCTGATCACTAAACTGTAAAATTTTAATAAGATCAAAACGTAATTTTTTGAGGGATGAAGTAGTGAATAATCTCAAACCAAAAGTGCCTGTGAAAATAGCTTTATGAATAGAAGTCTTGGTATGTTCTTAGTTTCATTTCTATAATTCCTCTGATTTATTTAAAGGGAGATTTGTACTTAGGTTGTGCAGCTGCCTCTTGTTTTGTGAGACAGGTTTTGTGGGAAAGAGCTGCAGATCTGTGGACCTATGTAGAAATAAAACTAGGCTGCATAGCTAGCTGGGCTTTATTGGTGGATTCTTTTGATTCTGTTTCTGTTTTCTGGAGCTTCTAGAGACATCTGCTCATTGGAAGGGAAAATCCATGAAATCTCTGATAAATTAACTAGAAGACATTTCCTGGGAGGCTGTAAGGCTGGTGTTTTGGGGGCTGTGCATTGTTTCATCTTTATGATGTTACATTCCATCTCTGAGGCTCCTAACAGAGTACTAGACAGAACCTGATGGGAATCAAAGTTGTCAGGTCATAGAGCATGCAACAGTCTGTTTATTTGCAGTTGAGATGAAGATACAGACAGACACTTCTTCAGTTTGAGGAAAGTTTGAGTGCTTAGGACCTTTCATGTGTGAAGGAGTCTCTTATAGAATCTGTAAAAATCTAGAATAGATACCAATACCAGGTAACTTCTGTCAGTCTGATTCTTCTTGACACGATAAGGCCTCCTAATCAGTTTCTCCTCTACCTCTTTCTCTCTCTGAACAATTGTTCTTTCATTATGTGTCTCTGTGGTAGAAAGGAAAGACAGAGTCTTGCATTTTCAAGTAGTCCTATATTAAAATGTAATCTTCCAACTAAAGTTGTTAGCTAATTAGTTTTTGTTTGACCTGATGACTTGAACATCAGATGGAATTTTCCTTGCTGTTCTTTTTATGAACATGTATCATACTTCCTGTCCCAAAGAAGCTGTTTGCCTTTCTGCTGTTTTTATTGTATCAGCATTTTTCAGTAATTTTCAAATTCCTAATGACATTGCGAATGGTTGAATTGTCTTGATTGAGTTTTGATCTTATATTTGCCTTTTAAGGGAATACAGTGACATTTTGTTCATGTTTTCTTTTTATTTCTGTGTATTAAGTGTTGTTGGACTTCCAAGCAGTTCAAGGATATCTGTGTGAGAGAAAACTGTAGAATATAAAGACTTCTGTTAGTTAGCTGTCATTATTGGCAGTGATTAATCTGAACACCATTTTATGTAGATACATTTTTATTGAAGTGGATTTACAGATTGTAAAGTTTGTCTCTTGACAAAATATAGAAAATTTATATATATATAATTACATAACTGTGAGGTCAAGAGAAATATTCTCTCCATACATAGGAGCATCACTTGGAAGATAGTGTTTTAATTTGATTTTGGCCTTCCCTTCTCCAGTTTCGTTTCCAAATTTTGCCTAGCTGTATATAGCTGTGTATTTCCTAGCTATATATAGCTTTCTCTCATTTTAAACAGGGGTGAAAAATTAAAATATTGAAGAATTACTATTTTTCTACAGAGATGCACACTTTATCTTGATGTTTACTAAAAAGTTAGTTGTAATTTTAATTGGAAAGTTCAAAGATGAATTAATGGGTTTGTGTTTGGCTTTTCACAGGGACAAGAAAAGAGACAAAGAAAAGATCAAGGAAAAAGAAAAGGCCAAAGAAAAAGAGAAAGACAGAGACCGAGACAAGGAGAAGGATAGGGATCGAGACAAAGACAGGGAAAGAGAGCGAGATAAAGAGAGAAATAGGGAGAAGGACAAAGAGAGAGATAAAGAGCGAAGCAAAGATAGAGAGAGAGCCCGAGACAAAGACAGGGATAGGGACAAGGATAGAGACAAGGAAAAGGAAAAAGAGAGAGATAAGGAAAAAGACAAGGAAGAGGTAGATCAGAACAAAGAAAAAGAAGATACTGAGAAAGAAGGAGAGAAGGACAGAGAGAAGATTAAGGACAAGGAGGGAGATAAGGACAAAGGAGGGGACAAAGAAAAGGACAGAGACAAAGAAAAGGAAAAAGATGGGGATAAGGAGAAGGAGCGAGAAAAGGAGAGAGATGATAAAAAGAAGAAAGATAAGAGATCCAGAACACCCCCAAGAAGCTATAGCTCTTCAAGAAGATCTCGTAGCTCCAGCAGGTTTGTTTAGAATTTTTCATGCTTGTTTTTTTTTTTTATTTTATTTTTTTTCTCTTTTCAGATCAGTGAGGCTCCATCCTAATTATGTATTGATATCACCATGTCTCTTGCTAAATAAATTTGTATTATTTCTGTTTTATAGGTTTTCCTTTAAAGTAACATCTGTGTATAAAGTTCTGTATGATACCTGATAGAACAGAGTTTCTTGTTGGGCTGCTGGTGCTTGACTTTCACACAACCATGTTATATAAACCTTGAGGACAGTAATGAGATGATTCTTGTGCCATTTCTGTATATTACAGACAGCCAAAAGTTCTGACCAACATCACACGCATCAGCTTTGCCCTGATGAAAGTTTATGTCACTGTTATACAGTTCTTTCATTACTTACATACTGCAGCATTTTGGTCTGTAGATCTTGCACACAGTGGTTTGCTAATACTTGCCTCTCTTTGGCTGGATGGCTGCTGAACTGCAGGAAGAAGCTTGTCACTTGGCTGGCTAGCTTTTCACAAGGTGAATGTATCTCAGTTGGAAGAGATACATATGTTGTTTATCTGACTAGATGGCCAGGTGTAAGTTGAAAGTAACATTTCTTAACGCTGCTGACGGTAAGCAGGAAAACAGTAAAGTTAATGTACCTATTGGTTCTGGCTCTGAGGGGAGATGCTGTGAGATTATAATCAATCTGTAAGCGAACTCAGGCGTATTCTAAAACCATTGCAGCTAAGTTAAGTTTAGAAGCATTGGTGGATAAGGTCCTTTCTGTTACATCAGGAATTAGGGAGTTCAGTAGTATTGTATCAGATTTAAATACCAAATTATATCTCTAACCTTGAGATAATGAAGTGCTGAATTCATTTGACAACTTCTACCTATTGTAATAATTTCACTAGACAAAAGCAGAATTCCTCTAGTCCTCAAAATTCATCAGTTCAGAGTTCATAGAAGGCAAAAAAGAGTAATGGTTTCTGAACATTGTGTTATGAGGTTTATGGGCAAAATACTGTTTCTTCCTTTAGCATATGCAGCATCCTATTTAAATTAATGGAAGGTCCACACAGATACACTTCTGTCAGCTTTGAAACCATTTTTTTCAGCCCATAGGCCTCAGAGTGTTGAATTGGGTAAGTCCAGAAAAATATGTAAGGGCTTCACAATATGTAGCTTATATAGGAACCTTGGTGGAAAACCATATTCATAGTGCCAAATTGCAAGTTTGGTTAGTTAGCTGGGTGCTATCAAAAGCTTATACTCTAGTTTGCAATAATTTTGCTCCCCCTTAGGAATCTTACTAGTTAAGAAAGCACTATGGGAAGGTTCCAATATCATGTACTTGAGCAAAGAATTCGTGTAAAAATTAGTGCACTTCTTCTAGTGCAGTCAAAGTACAAAACTGTACTTCGGTATGGTAATACAGATATTGTTAGACAAGGCCAGTGTTCTTTTGAAGCTGGAAGATGAGAAAATACACTTTTTAGTATGGATTTACAGTTTTTTTGTGTGCAGAGGCTACTACTGGTGAATGTCGTTATCAGGGCCTTAGACAGTGGGACAGAGTGCATCCTCTCTACGTTTGCAAACAACACAGAACCTGCTGTGGGGGGAGGCTGATCTGCCATTTAGAGAAACCTCAGCAGATTGGAGAAATGGACTGATAGTCATCTCGTGGAATTGAACAAAGAGAAAGGATAAGTCTTACACTCGAGTAGGGGTAATGCCATTGCACCAGTATAGAATGGGATTCACTGGCTGGAAGGCTGGCTGGCAGGTTCTTGCAGCCCAAAAGGCCAGCAGTGTTTGTGAGTACGTCAAGAAAGGTAATTATTTCCCTCTTCTGGTGATGACAGATTTAGAAGCCTATTCTGGGCTTTCCATTACAAGAGACATGCAGATGTACTGGAATGACTCCAGTAAAGGGCCATAAGGCTGATGAAGGGCTTGGAGCTTCCTTCATACAAGGGACTACTGAGGAATCTGGGATTGTTTAGCTTGGAAGAGAGAAGGCTGAGGAGCATCTTACCAATATGTATGAATATCTGATAAGAGCATGGAGAAGAGAGAGCCAGTGGGGGCCTGTGACAATTAAGAGGTGACAGGTACATGTTGACCTATGGGAAATAAAGGTTTGGGTTTCTTTCCTAGTGTTGAAATTGTGGTTTTACTTCGCAAACTGGAATCAGTCACCTCCAAAAATCTGACTGGATATGACCTTGAATAACCTACTCTGATTGACCCTCTTGTAAGGTGGGGAGGGAATAGGTTGGACTAAGTGATCTTCGGACATTTCTTCCAACCCCAGTAATGTCATTGTTCTCTGAAAAGTAATTATGAGTAGGTTGGGTTACATTAGGGGTCTTCCTTGGGTGCTGGACATTGCATAGTTGAAATAGTTGCAGACCTTTCCAGTGAAGATTATTCAACAGATAGACATTTCAGCTGCCTGTATTTCAGTATAGCAGTTGACTGCTGATATGTAAAATACGGATGTAAATGTAAAATACTGGGCAAATAGTCATCTTTTTGGAGAAGAGGTGAAGGAGTAGGACATACAGGACTTTCTAAGAATTAGATGGCAGCTGACCTTGCTTTGCTGACATACATGCTTGCAAGTACTGGAAATAAGATGGTTATTTGTGATTCGTAGCTGAAAGAGGCAGACCAGGGGAAGAGAAGTAAGTTGGAAAAGGAGCTGTCTTACAGGCTAGCAGAGCCAGTAGCACCAGATGACATGCAGAATGTTATTTCTGTGTATAACTAGGAGACACAGGTTTACTATCAAAATATTCAAAACTTATTTTTCCTAAATTTTGCTGTTAGGATTGTGTAAGATGTAGTGAAATGGGTGCACAAAAATCTTTTTATTTACAAATGTAATAGACATGGGAGCAAATGCAGTGAGACACAGTTATAATTCTTCAACTTGAGATAAGAAAAGCAGAAACTGAAAATAAAATGTAATGAATAAGGAGTTTCTAGTTTGAAGACAATTGCTGAAGCACTTGGTTTGCAGGTATGTATGCTGGAAAGCAAAATTAAGTGGAAATGTACTCACTGTAGCCGAAGTGGCAGCACTGAGAGAGAATAATCAATTTCCGGTATCCTCAATTCAGTGAAGGTGATGATCCACGTGGGGATATTCAAAATAAAATACATGTTAACTAGTGAACAGCTGATTAGTGACTATGTTATTTACTCAACGATTTTGAGGCCATTTTATATTTTTGTTTGTCAAAGATAAATCAAAAACTTGCTGAAGTAAATAGTTCAGAAATCTTATCTTGTGCAGCTTCAGGAGGTTGCAGTCTTGGTTTTGACTGAAAGAGTTAAATTTCTTACTAGAAGCTGGTACGGTGCTGGAGTTTTCCTTTTTTCCCTTCTTATTCTCCTCTCCTGGTGAGGTGGCGATGTGGACAGGCGGGCAAAAGAAGGCAGAGAATGCACAAATACCACTCAGGATTTAGTTGTCATCTGGGGTTCAACCACGACAGTTCTTTTTTGACTTCAGTTTTCTCACCAGTCCCTTTTTTGTTCAACTTTGTCGTGCTCTGCCAGGCTCTGTTTTGAGAGTTGAGGAAGGAACACATTAGTAATTGAAACAAAATAAAATAATCATAGTAACATAATAATTGTAATGGAAAGGACAGAGAGGAATAAAACCCAAGAGAAACAAGTGATGCACTACACAGTTGCTCATCCCTCGCTGACTTTTGGCCAGTTGAATCAGCTCTCCTGGCCATGCTCCCTCCCAGTGTCTTGCATACCTGCTTGCTGGCAGAGCATGGGAAACAAAAGTCCTTGATTTAAGGGTAAGTAACAACTAAAATATCAGTGTATTATCAACATCATTCTCATACTGAGCCCAAAACACAGCACCGTTCTGGTTACTAGAAAGAAAATTATTCTCGCCAAAATCAGGACAGTCAAAGTAGATGGTATTGTCAGAGTATCAATCTGTATAATGATACTGGCTATAATTTATTGTGTTCTTTTACTACTTATCTAGTAAGTGTTGATTTCTTATCTTTTCTAAATATTGAAGATTTAAATACTGACTAATAGCTTTAATCCATAAATGTAGCTTTTGTGCTGTATCTAGAAGTTTTAGACTTCCCTCTTTTTCCTCAGTTGTTGTTCCAATCTGCTTTTCTTGCTTTACAAAGAGTTGATATGAAAGAAAAAATCTTGTTTTTACGGATGGGTTCTGCAGTTATGTTAACTGGCTCAGTTTTTGCATTAATTTAAACAGGAACCTCAGTATAAATGACCAGTTATTTCATGTTTTGTTGTATTCAAGATTGTACTCCATAATGGCAACTTTAGGAAAGTCCATTTAGCTATGCAAAACAGTTTTGCAAAACACTTCAGGCTCTTCCTTGTGTTACAGAATGATGATATTCTCTTTGCTAAGCAAGGACCACTAGAAAAACAATAGATCTTACTTATTCTGACTTTGACAACAACCTGGGCTTCATTTTGCACTGTTTTCTTCCAAACCAACTAATTCTAGCTCATATATTTAGGAACTAAATTTAAGTCTGGTTTAACTGAAGTTGCAGTGGTCTTGTGAAATTCATATTGCTCAAAAGTTATACCTTTTGTCTTAATATGGCTTTTCATTCGAGTTATTTTCCTGACTAAAGAAACTTAACTGATACAGTATTACCAAATTCAGTGTGTTTTCATTGTTATCAAGCATATAAGGATTAAAATTGGAAGGCACATATTTTTTTTAGCTACTTCATCTTTGCCTTTCCCACTGAACTGAAGCATACAAAATTTTTAGTTTGTACGGTTCATATTTGGTTGGTAATATAGACTGTCAAATTCAGTGGTTGTGTTAGATCATTTTAAGAGTTTTCTCTTTTCATCTCCTTTGAGTTTATTGTTTTTGAGTTTTGATGATATTGAATTTCTTGGTCCTTTAGAGAAAGGCGTAAAAGGAAGAGCAGAAGTCCGTCCAAATCTCCTAAAACATCAAAAACAGCAAAAAGAAAGTCTTCACGATCTCCTTCTCCAAGAAGGTCAGTTTGATGCAAACACGGAAATTAAGGATCAGTAAAGAAGGAAGAATTCATAGTAATTTCACTGTTTTACTGCCTTTGCACTAATTATTTCAGATGATTTTGGCTGGTCAGTGTGATTCAGTTTTAATTTAAAACTAACTCAAAACTTCAACCAATTTGAGCTCTGATATTCTTTCAATGACATGGTTTCAAATCAATCAGCATTGCAAATTTCTTCAAATCAATTAAATCCCTTCACCTGACACAGATAAATTTGCTTTTTTCTTTGCAAATGTAGAGTGTAGTGGTCATATTCCACTGTTTAGCTCTCTAGCAAAAAAACCCCCAACACATTGTCTTTGCAAAGGGGTTTTTTTTGTTAAATTTTGGGAAGTTTTTTGAAAGTCCATGCTGGGGATTAGTTTGTGGTCAAATGGTTTGAAGTTTGTTGTAGATCAAATCTTAATTTGAATTAAAAATTTCTGAAACAGAAACAAGAAAGATAAAAAAAGAGAGAGAGATACAAATAATGAAAGAAGAGAAAGAGAACGCTCCACTTCCAAGAAAAAAAGTAGTAAAGAAAAAGAGGGAAAGGAGAAATCTGATAAAAGTACCACTACTTTAAAGGTAAGTTTGTGCGACCAAGTGATCAGCAGAATGAAGTAAAGCCATTATTGAAATTCTCTCTCTGCTTTTTCTTTCTTTTACTGCTTCCTTCTTTTTCTCCCTTTCCTTACCAAATAAGTGCCATTTGAGTTTAGTATTTGCTAGTTGGGGTTAGTAGGCCAGTTTAAGTCTACATATTTGTGCTTCAGTTGACCTGTAGGAGTTTGTGTGCTTAGGTTACAGATACACCTTGTTTCTCTTTTGTGTTGTGTGCCCTATATTAGGACTTGCCTGGCTCCCTACTTTTACGAGCAGGCAGATCGTTGACTGACAAGTAGTGCTCAGGGATGACTTGACTGTCAAACTGAGAAAATTACTTTCTAAATAAACTCTCACTCTGCAGTTCAAACTCCACCTCATTGAATTGGTCCTGGTCTATATATTGGATTCTATAGGAGTAAAGTTGTGTAAGATTGGTATAGGATTTTTCCCTTGCAAAATAGAAGGAAAGAAACATCTTCAGATTGTTTAATCTTAGAATTTGAATTGCAGCACACCTTTAAAGAGTAGTTTGCTGTGCTCAGAGTTATCCAGCTGTTCTAAAACAGCTGATTTAGGTGACTGTTCAAATGCTTGAGTAAGTATCTTAGCAAAGAACTCTTAAAATGCATCATATACATGACAAAATATAAGAAAAAATTTAGTCCTGCTCGATTTTAAATATGTTGGTGAAATCTTTATTTCTGGAGCTGTTTCTCATATGTTACATGGTGCTGCTTATTCTATAATTTAAAATATTACTTTATTGTAGTTAATAGATCACTTTATGGCATAATTTCTTGGGTGACAGATTGTTATGACTGCCAAACTTCAGCCAACTGAAAAGAAAGCTTATTTTTATAAAAGGCAATGGGCAAAGAAGCTTATGCCTCTATTTTAAAATTCACAGAGACAAGATATACATGTAAAAATTGAAACAATAAAATTACTGAAAGTTTGTTGGAAGTCACAGCCTATAATGCTAAGAATATTATTTTGTTGTCAAATATTTTTATCTTTGGTAGGACAAAGATAACAAAGAAGATCAGAATTCAGAAACTGACAAGGAAGTAGACCATAGAGATACACAAAGGACAGATGAAGTCAAGCTACAACAGAACGGGAACTGTCAACCAAATGAAGAAAACCTCTCAATTAAAATGGAAGAGGTTTAAAGCAAAGAGTGGACTTCTAATTCAGCTAAGGAATGAAATCCAAAGCATTTTATTTCCCAAAATGAGGAAGAAAATGTCAAAGCAATCAACCTGAACGTGTTGATAGTACTAGTAGCTCCTACAATTCTTGTGATAGCTTTGTTGCCTTCTTGCTGTAAAGCAAGAGAGCACAGACCAGTAGTTAATACTATGAAAAGGCTGATGCCATCAGAACTATTCATCTCTGAAAATCCATGCATTTCCATGATGGCTGTACTTGTAAAATGATTTGTGTTAAGTTTTGCTATAAGCTGTTACAAATAACTAGAAACTGAAAGATGTAAACCTGTACTTCCCCAAAAAAGCTGAAGATATGCATTGAAGGTCGTTTATTATACTACTTGTAGATGACTTTTGTATTGTTTTGCCCTGTAGGTTTAAAGATCCACAAAAACTTTAATGTGTGCTGTTTGATGTGCTTGAAAATGGTGCATAAATATACACACTTTCTTTCCTTGTAAATGACAACTGTAGCGAAAGGGGATTTAAGCATAAACACGGTTTTACTGTTCTTGCGTTAAGTACTCACAGATGAGTGTGTTTTTCATTTGCTCACTGCTTGAGGTTCTTAGGGTTTATTATTTAAAATAATTTCTGACTTATATTCCTGAAACTAATATTTCTTTTAAAGTATTTGAATAATGCATGCGCTTTTTCTGTTCCTGGAAGGAGAATTGCCATGTTATAGATGTTAGGTTAGCTTACAGAATTATTTTGGAGTTGTTTTGTTTTGTTGTTTTCTTTGTCCTTAGAGAAGTGAGCACATCTATATGATGATACCAGAACTTACAGCTTTGTTTTGCAATGTACTGCAGTGTGTCTGTTCAGCTGAAAATAGTACAGGTGCCATTAATAAAATAATTTTTTTCGGTTTTGTTAAAAAAATATGGGAGCACAAGCAGAAGCTTTAGTGCCTTCTTAAAATGCGATATTTTCTAGAAATGTATGTGTGCTGTTACACATTTTTAGCTAAATCTTATATGATCTCTTGCTACTTTGCCACCACCATACTGTAGACAAAAATGCAAGTGACTTGCCAGAATGGTTGTTTGATTCACTTGTTAAAATAGTGAAGCTCCATTTTGCTTTTATTTTTTATTCTCAGAAGAGATTTATAAATAAGAGAAGATGTAATTTGGGGACCACCACTGTACAAAGTAATAGCTGAATACAGAGTGTGCTCTGATCACCTGCATCAAAGAAAGCCCTTAAGACATTTAATATACATTTGGATGGCCTTAATTGTTACCTCTCTGTTATTTTCTCTGATATCTGTTGGGCAATATAATCGGAATGGCATGCAAAGAAATAGGGGATAAATAATTTGAGGAAGAAAGTTCTAATTTACATAGAGCCTACATAGTAGAGATTGTTTGTTTTTTCATTTTTTGAGGAGAAAGCATGCAAGAAGAGAACAACAGAAATGTTTTTGTCATGGCAAAACATAGCTTTTATTCTCTGAAGCAATTTAATTGGTTATGTTAGATTTCTGATAAGTTACACCTTTAAGATATACCTAAAATCGTATAGATTATTTTTACTACAGCTTAATGCAATCAGATTACTTTATTGCCTTACCTCATGGGAAGTGTTATTTCTTTCAGTTAAAATAAAAAACTAAATGTATTAGCTGTTTGCTTTCTACTTGTTTTACTTTTCCTCTGCGTTGTTAATTTTTTCATTGGAAGGGAAGCACATTATTGGAAGTGAAAACTTTGCCCAGCTCCTATGGTAATGAAATTCAGTTTGATTGTGAAGCTGCTTAATCACTCCTCATTTTCTGTAAGATTTAATCTTGTCACTGTGTACATTTAAGACAACAGAAAATGCTTTACCATGTAAAGTATAGAACAACCATTTTTGTGATGTTTAAGCCACATGCTGTTGGCTAGTAAATGGCTAATTCTGCTAAAAGAATAAAAAATCTATATGCTTACAGGAAGACTGTGAAAGATTGTGTCTTGCAACAACAGCTATCTTATTTATGATGTGTA
The DNA here is from genome assembly GCA_037013685.1 of Acridotheres tristis. Lineage (NCBI taxonomy): Eukaryota > Metazoa > Chordata > Aves > Passeriformes > Sturnidae > Acridotheres > Acridotheres tristis. Next base: position 58,718,045 of record CM072919.1, on the reverse strand, counting down.
AGTAGCATAGAGCAAAGAGAGTGTTTGTATACTTGTTATCTTTGGTACCATTTCACTAATAAAATAAGTATTTTAGAGGGATGTTTCTGCTGGTACATGCTATTAAAGGAATATTTTTAGACCATCTGGTCTTATTCATAGAGCTGCTTTCATTTAAAATATGGATATTGGTGAAAACATTATTCATGTTTTCTTTGAAAAGCTAAGTTTCTCTGTTGGGAAGAACTAAAGTTCTTTCAATGTATCATGTTTTAGCTGGTATTAGTTTGGTTTTTTGAGTTTTGTTGTCCTGAAATAGCATAGCTCTATGATGTATGTTATAAAATATGTTAAGGATTGTGTACATTTAGAGGAACATGCCTTTGGAAGATAATAGTTATGGATGGCAGCCTTAACTAGCTACCTTATCACATGTGTGAGGCTATATGCAGCATATTGTTATATTGTATGTCAATTATGGTTCCCTTACGAAAAGTGTCTTGGGGTTTTTAGGGTTTTGCTTTGGTTCCTTTTGTTGGTTGATTTTTGTTAAGGTTAAAAAAAACAACCAAATCAATCAGCCACAAAACACATACATTTCTTCCCCATCTAAAGTCATATTTTCTTGCAAATACTGCATTTTCTGGTTTGTTTTGTAAATACTGTGCAGATCTGTGACATAGTTAGGATCTGTCCCTTCTTATCAGGTGTTCCTAAAAAGCCACTCCTGGAGAGCTATTGCTGTATAATATGCTTATCTCTGCAAAGGGTAGCTGACTTACAAACTGGTAGCATAGCACAGTAATGAAGTTCCAGCCTGCTCGTACAGGATTGAGTGCATCATCCACTGAATGTGTCCATCTTCCATGGGAAGTCCATTGCCTTCATCATTAATAAGCTTGTGTACTGAGCTGCTGTGTTAGATCATTTGGTTTTGCACTTTGTGAATGGGATTAATTTGGGTAGAAGTTTTGAGAACAGTGTGGTTCATGGTAGCTGTATTGTTTTACATGTAGTTTCACATGAATTAGCCCTTACTTGAAAATGTGCATTGCTCAGAAGAGTGGTTATATGTTGCCATTTTGCTAAGATCACATGAAGCACATAAACATAAGCTTCCATTAGTGCCCATAGCTATTTCTCAAGAGGGTTCTGGACAGTAGACAGGATTTTTCTTTGCATTCTGAAAGAAGAAGGTAGCAGAAGAGAACGACTTGGTTGGATCAAACAGGATGTCAAGCTCAAAACAGAGGTGACTGTGGCTTAGATCATTTCATCAAAGTCAATGGATTTACAGAGGTATGAGGCATGGAATTTTGTTTGTAAGCACCAGTAGTATATATGGGTATGTAAAGAATTCTTAGTTTTCTTACGTTGGAATTAGAATTAGGGGTTATAAAAGCACTTGGTTAGAAACTAGAAATATCTGAAGAATACTTGGGAAATGGGTCATATGTGGGTTTTGCCTATTCAGTAATTACTATTTTTTTTTATAGCAGTTTTAGGTAGATAGATGTATCTGAACTAGCTTTATATTAACAGACTGATAGCAACATAAGCACAGCTTAGATTTTTGAAATGAGCTGTGTCCACTCCAGTGCAATTTACGCTGCTGGTATTCCAAAGGCTTACCTGTTTCTGACAAGTGACAGCAAAGTAGGATTTCTTTCACCCATTTAGGATATATCACTCACACACTAATAATACTGTGCAGTATTATCATAGAATCATAGAATGTTTTGAGGTTGGAAGGGACCTAAAAAATCATTTAGTTCCACCCGCCGCTGCCATGGGCAGGGACACTCCACTAGACCAGGTCCCCGTCCAACCTGGCTTTGAATGCTGCCAGGGCTGTGGCATCCACAAACTTAATGAAGTTGAATTTGTAATCTGTAACATGCTTTGCATTGCTTGCTACATTCTCAGCCCCAGTTACATCTAAGTCGATACCTGAAATTACCTTGAAACTCTTCAGATCTGTTACATAGTAGCTTCTCTCTTTTGCCCTTAGCTGGTACTGGTGTCTTGTAATAGTTACTAGATTAGAGAAATGTGGGGGGGTTTGTTTGTGTTTTTGTTTGTTTGTTTGTTTTGAGCAAGAGATAATAAGGAAAGCCTGCTCTGTATGTTATATATTATTGTATGCATATTGTGTTGCTAGTCCTTATTTGGTTATTTTTCATAGATGAGTATGACCCTTGGAAACAGTAATGTTGTAATGGTCTACTTCTTATAGTGTCTCCTTCTAGGTCTGAAGCATCTCTGCATCAGTTGTAATGAAACAATATCAGAGCCCATGTATTGTTAGAGAAAAAAAATACAGACATAATAATCTTGAATTTTGTAAATGTTAGTGCGATAATAGCATTATGGTGGTAAAGCAATCTTAAAAGATGTGAATTCTGAATCATTATCTGAGGCATATGCCACGTGGTACTTTCCATTTTATAGCAATCAGATACTACCTTTGATGTCACCATAATTTTGAAAGTTACAATTTGACTTAGTGGCATAAATGCTGAAATCTGTAAATGGCTAAAATTATGTCAATCAATAGACACTTAGTTCGGAGGGATGTAGTTTTCTCACCAGAGAATGGAGTGTGGAGAATTGAATATGTGTAGATATCATTACGTGTTAGTGCCTGAAGAGAATCTGAAATTTGTTTCCTAATACATGAAGTTCTTCGGCTTGTAGTTTAGCTTTATTTTTATATGCTGAAAAGTATAATTAAAATTATATTGAAAACTAAAAGCACTGTACAAAAGGATTGTTTTTTTCATGTAAGAGAACCGCACTTTCATCTGTTTAATTTCAGACTTAAAAAATGTCATGGCATGCAGTGTTTATTTTTAATTCAAGACTTCCACATTTGTAGGTAAGTTGTATTGCAAGATGTGAGCATGTTAGCACAAGGGTTTCTTTTCTATTTTCATCAATGTAATACAGCTTAATAAACTTCTCAATATGTGGAGGCAACTACTCACCCTCTAGTTTGAGGAGATGCAGCTGTTAACACTTCAATTCTGTATTGTTTAAGTAATTGTTTAGTAATTAAGTAATTATTGTTTAGTTGAGAAGCTATCTACCAACTTCAGCTTTTTTGTTTTCTGACCATGTAAATTCTTACTAGCCAAAAGGGCTTTTTTTTTTGCCATGACAAGTCAGTTTTAAGATGGTTGAGCTTAATACAGGAGAATATGGACAGCAAAAATTAGGTTTTTGCGTCTTTGTGCTATTCTGGAAAGTTTCCGCTTACATTTCTTTTTTTTAAATTTGTAACATTTGTTGCATTTATCTATTGACAAATTTGATGTGAGATCAGAAATTTTTGGTGTACAAAGTGTATTCTATACTAGTTGTTAATGAAATTACTCTTTTTCCATGGAAAAGGCTGTATGTGTCTCTTTTGGCCTGAAAGGCTATCAGCAATGGTAAAAGAATAATTTCATCTCCCTTTCATGTAGTTCTTGATATCCTTAGTGAGGCTGCCAGTTAACCGGCTTTCTTAGAAGAAGCTGTTGCTCTGTTCTTTCCTTAGTGTAAAGATTTAGAACTTCGGCTGCACTGATGAGTAAATCATGGGCCACTTAGAAATTGCTACATTTAAAAGCAGTTATTTACATAATAATCAAAGGAGTGACTGATTTGGCCCAGAAAGATCAAGAGAGGAATTTAACATTCACAGATTATGTGGCCTATCAGTGGCTCCTTTCTGGTATTTTCCCAACTGATACAAGAGCTACATCTAATTTGTTGCACACAAATTGCACACAGTCTGGATTCAGGTATACTGAGAAACCTAAGCACCACAGCAAAAATATTAGTTTCCTTCTCTAAGTTTGATGTTTTTGTTAATAATGTAGGTATTTTAAGTTTAATTAGCAGGTAACCAAATTTGTGCTATGTTGGTAGAGTATATTTTTGCATTAATGAAGCAACTATGGAAATGGTACACGTAAAGAGATGTTAAATGCTATTACATTGCTGTTCTTTTCATAAATAAACCATGTTTCAAAGTTCTAATGGTGTCATAAACTCACTTCCGCTAAATTTAAATGAGATATAACGCATGACTGTACAGTTCTCTCTTCTCTGTTTTTTTCTTTTATAGGCTTTATCTGCCCCAGATTCAAATGCTTTGAGGCTAAGTCTGTTGAACTGATGCTAAAGAGTGTTACAGAAAAGTTGATAAGGGGTTAAGTAATTGATTGTGTCATCACTGTTCAGTTACAGAAGAGTGTTCTGAATCTTGTCTCTGAGGAGGGGATTTTCTTCTGCTCAGGAAACTACTACAGTTTCATCAGAGAGTGTCTCGCTTTCAAACAGTAAATTAATAAATGTCACTGTATAGAATGTCAAAGTATGAATTGGGAGTTCAGGCAGGACTTCTGATACTAGCAGTATCTATCAGTTTATTGCCATGGATGTTTTCATATTAAAATTTACTTCTCAATGCCTAAGCTTTCTCAATTGTTTTATATAATTTAGAAGAGTCTGAATAGCAATGATTAGGGAGCGAAGGTTTGAGATGTGCTTCTCAACAGACGAACTTGCTCACTAGTTTTGATTTTTGGTCATGTCTATAATGAGACTCATGGCTGGCTTAGCTCCTACTGATATACTCACCACAGATGATTTAGTCACCACATCTCTGATCTCGAGAAGTACATTTCATCATGCTGTTCCTCTGTGAAAGCAGGGAAAAACAGATCTGAGAAACACATTAAGGTAATTAATTTTTCAGTGGTTCAAAATGATATGTTACAGAGGAGAGGGGCCAGCCTCTACATAAGATGGTGAGGGGTACTCATGGTAATTGTAAATGCAAATGTGTTAATTAATCTATCCAAATTTCATTTATGTCAATGAGATAATTTCATTCACTAAGATCCTCAGAATTGTGATACATTTGTTTTGTTGCTTGGTTCCAAAGAGAATGGATAAATGACAGCTATATATTATGGTATGAGCCTGGGGGAACTGGAGGCCAGTTTTTAGAGCTATTTCTCAGATAACGTGGGACACATAGCAAGGCGCTGTAATACTCTGTTTTTCACTTTTCTAATTTTATATCAGAATTTGGAGTACTCTACACTGTTCAAACAACGTGTCATTAATTAACTGGAAATATATTTCAGAATTTAGTGAGGGAAGAAGGTGTTAGACCCGGGTCAATGCATAGCACTGAATGTATTAGAAATGGGCATTTGTGGTGCTTTTATGGCTAGATGAAAAATGGTAGCCAAGTGTTGCATAATTTAATTCATTCTAGTAAATCAGATTCCTTTTGATCATTTTTACCTTGGGAAATTTATGGTTGTAAGAACTGTTGTATTTCAGTAGGTGACAATAAAAGACAAATCCCATTACTTTTTAAAATAACTTTCTTCTGTCAGATCTGTAAGTATTCCAACAGCAGCTTATAACTGCAAGTGGAGAGAGTAGTATATCCCTTTTGAAGTGATGTTTCTTGGCTTCTGTCATCCTCTGCCTATAAGAATAGCAAGTTTTGCCTTTATGCTTTTTATCAGGAGAGACGACTAGAGATCTATAAAGACCATAAAGAAAAGAATTATTGTTTTAGAAGCTGTGTCAGCTTTCCAGATCATAGTTTTCAAGAGCTACATAAAAGCAGTCAAGGCTCATTCCTGATTTGTCTCCTTTTACAGAGAGGTGAGGAGTAACTATCCAAGCCTGCTGGTATCACTGTTGATTCATCTTCTGACTTGTGGGCAGACCTTTGAGATATAAAATGCCTAACATTAGTGATAAACATCTCTGGATATGAAGATTATTTATACCATGTAAACTTGCTTCTGCTTGGTGCTTAGCTACTTGGAAGCTGTGGCAATGTTTGGGTGGAGGAGGAGTTTTGGGTTTGGGGACAGGGTGAGTACTGTTCATAGTTCAGTCTCCAAATTCCATTTTATATTATGAAGCTGTGATCTTGTATACTATGAACTATGAATTGAGGCATCTTAGAGACGGATTGGAAGACCAGATATGTAAATCACAAAGAATTAATCACTGCAGTGGTTGCAATGTTAGAGGAATTAAAGTAATTTGCAACGGGGCCTTGCTGTTAGATGGGTGCTTAGGCAGATTTCTGATTTAGTGCTTATATAGAAACTTAGATTTACTACTCTGAATTTATAATCTTTAACACATGCTTTTCAGAAAGCTCATGGTATTTTTGCTTTTGGATCACTATGCTGCTGTTAAAAAGACACCTTTTCCAGCACAATACTTTGAATCAAGCCAGAAATCGTCCTTTTTAAATATGGTTCTGTGTATCACTAAGAATTTCCAGATCACAGTCTTGGGTTTGCTGTAGCAGTACATTATTTTGAAAGTGTTTACCCTTATTGCTGAGAACACCAGCTAGTTATGTGGCCCAAGAGAGAAACCTCCAAGAAAGCTTCAAGCCCCTGGAGGATTGTTGAGAGCATTACAGTAGAGAAACAAAAATATTTAAGCCAGAATCATTCCTGGAATTTCATTATGTACAAGTGTGACACCTGATGTAGGAAGAGCATCTTCTGGAATTTAGGCTAAGCTGCACTGCAGTGATAAAAAACTCAGTGCTCGAGCACCCCCTCTGAGCTATCACAGTAAGCTTTCAGGTAGTGTTTGAGATACTACATATTTAGACACTGAGTGTACTGCAGGCTTTGTTGCAAGCCTACTGCAAAACACCACTATTTTTAGTACACTACCACTGCTAATTTTGTACTCTAATGCAGTAGTAATCTGCCAAAATGCACTGTAATGTGCTGTACCAATTTACGGATTAATAGGCGATAATCCGTGTGCAGGTGGCAGGGCCTTTTTAGTCATATCTGAAAGAGGTTTGTTTTGATTTGATGTTACGCCCAGTCCATTACCTGGTGCCTTGGACCAGCACTCGGGGACTAAGGCTGATGTATGTTGGAGGTTTGCCTTTAACATTTAATTAATAGATGAAATGTATTTGTTTGAACTATTTATTTTGGAGGGGGGAAGTAAATTAGAATGCCTGACAGCAGGAAAATGCTTTCATTTAATCTAAGTGAGGAGAAAATGAAGTAAATCAAAGCTCTGCAGTCATTGCTGCAGTGCAGTTTGTGACTGCAATGAGAATTTTGCCAGCAAAGAAAAGGAATGGAAGTTGTAAGTTTGGATTCTGTAACATGGCATTAGGCAGAGTTTCATGATGCCAGTGTGCAAAACGGGGCCACCTGGGCAGCACAGCTGGTTGCATTTCCAAGACATACTGGACTGCTGGAAGGACAGACAATGTAAGTGTAGGGGTGTATGGAGAAATTACCAGTGTATGTTTCATCACTTGCTCTCTGCATCTTTTTTCTCCTTGAAGCTTTCAAATAACCAACCAACATTATTGAAAAATTACCAAACTAAAAAACCCACCCAAAAAACCAAACCAAACAACAAACCCAAAATATAACTGTCCTTAGTAATTGAAAAAATATATTCGTTTATGCTTGTGACCAGGTCTCCACTATTATTTCTCTGTGTCCTAGGATCAGCATACCTTTTCATCAGGTCTGGAGAATAGAAAATTTGTCACATACAGTATACAAACAAAACAGACTGAAAACAGACTGATATTTTTCCAGCAAAATATTTGGTGGATTGAGGACTTTACAAAGTTCACTGCAACCCTGCAGCTGTAAATAGACAAATATGGAAACAGAGGAGAAACCTTGATGCTTAAAAAATGTCAGGGTATGGTTTTGAAACTAGGGATTCTTAGAGCAAATGGCTTCAAAGCCATAATGGATTTATGAGTGCACACACAACCCTTTTTGGAACTGCAGATTCCTCAAGCATTCCAATGGAGATGCAGTCTATATATGGTGAATTCAAGTATACTACCACTATCAAGCATACTACCTTTGCTTTTCTTACTTACTTTTGTGAAATCCAGAGGGTCCTCTGACAGTTGAATGAACATTGAAAAAAGTGAATAGAATCACATGCTACTGGACTATTTTAACTGGTTTTTGAACTAGGGATTTTCTCAATACCCACAAAATCTGCTAGTTGTTTGTGGAAATATTTGTATTTGTAATTTAGGTATTAGTAGAAATATTTATTTTTCATAGTGGGATCCTTAATAGTAATGCTAATTTTCATTGAGCCAGTGCATTTAATGTAAATTTTATCTTAACTTTTTCATAAATGCTTTACAGCATTGGAAGAACATTCATATGACCCATCATAACTAGTTAGAACTTCAGTGTCACTAAATGCTATTTCTTTTTAAACTATGAGGTTCTGACCTGTGTTGTGTTGAAAAACTACAATACAGTCTTTGCCTAGATAAGTAGCTCATCTGTGTATGTTGTGTGGGCATGGGCAATTACAGCTTCTTTAACACAGCTGTGATAATTAAAATTTGCAGAAACACATGTAGCTTCCTTTCCAAAAGTGAGTAAGTAGAACTTAAAAATGGCCACTGTGACTTCTGTGTGTTAAGTTCATTTCAAGATTGTGTAGCCCACTAAACCACCAGATACTGAACATGCAACCAGAGCTGTAATGCCAAAAGGGCATTATTGTGTCTTATGGATCCTAATCCTAGTGATACCCAGTAGCCACACACATGAAATGAATTCCAGAATGGTTATTTAATTACAACTCAGAAGAGAGGCAATGATTGCTGATGCTGAATACCTTGGCTTGAACCACTACCAGCAAAGTTCTATGATTCTGCAATTGCTATCATTAAAGCAAGTTGGTTGAAAAAGACCTTGGAGATCAAGTCCAACCTATGACCTAACACCACCTCATGAATCATACCATGGCACTGAGTGCCACATCCAGCCTTTTTTAAACACCTCCAGGGACAGTGACTCCGCCACCTCCCTCGGCAGCTCATTCCAAGGCCCAATCACTCTTTCTGTGAAGAATTTTTTTTCTAGTGTCTAACCTAAACTTCCTCTGGCACAGCTTGAGGCTGTGTCCTCTCATTCTAGCAGTGGCTGTCGGGGAGAAGAGACCAACCCCCACCCAGGTGGAGCCTCCTTTCAGGCAGGTGTAGGGAGTGATAAGGTCTCCCTGATCCTCCTTTTCTCTGGGATAAACACCCCCAGCTCCCTCAGCTGCTCCTCACAGCACTGGTGCTCCAGACCCTGCCCCAGCTCCGTTCCCTTCTCTGCACTCACTCCAGCCCCTCAGGGTCTTTCTTGCAGGGAGGGCCCAGAACTGGACACAGCACTCGAGGTGTGGCCTCAGCAGTGCCCAGCACAGGGGGACAATCCCTGCCCTGCTCCTGCTGGCCACACTATTGCTGATCCAGCCCAGGATGCCATTGGCCTTCTTGGCCACCTGGGCACACCCTGGCTCATGGTCAGTCACTGTCACCAGCTCCCCCAGGTCCTTTCCAGCCACTCTGTGCCAGCCTGTGGCACTGCAGGGGATTTCTGGGGCCAAGGTGCAGGACCTGGCACTTGGTCTTGTTAAACCTCATGCTGTTGGACTCAGCCCATCTATCCAGCCTGTCCTGGTACCTCTGTAGAGCCCTCCTACCCTCCAGCAGATCAACACTCACACCCAGCTTGGTGTCAGCTGCTAAATTGCTGTGGTAGACTTGATCCCCTCATCCAGATCATCAGTGCAGATCCTAAACAGGACTGGCCCCAGCACAGACCCCTGAGGAACAACACTGGTGATGATCCCCAGCTGGATGCAGCACCTTTCACCATTACCCTCTGGGCCCAGCCCCAAATTACTGTTTGGGAAGGGCCAGAGAATACTTGTAAGAGCTTTATTGTTCTGTTATCCATTTCTGTGCCAGCAATCTATGAAAAACTGGCTGTAGCCTGTAATTGTTCAGGTAAAATAGCTTAACTACTACTCTCCAGCTTGCCTAGGCTCCAATGTTTCCAGTAAGGATCAATTTAATCTGTTTCCCTGTCAGTGCTGGTTGTAGCTTTGCCATCATTCTTCAGGACTTTTCTTTGTCCTCATTTCTTTGTCCTATGTCTACCACTTCAACAAATCCAATTACTTCCTTTGTGGGTTCATTTCTGTTAAGTAATAAGCCCATTGGTTTGCCTGGGGAAGGCTTTGTGGAGGGAAGTTACAGCATAGGTCTTACAAGAGGTGGCTGAGGGATATGGGGATGTTTAGCCTGGAGAGAAGGAGGCTCAGGAAAGGGATCTTATCACTCTACAACTGCCTGAGAGTGAGATGAGGGCCAGTATATTCTCACAGGTAACAAGTGTCAGGATGAGAGGATATGGCCCAAGTTGCGCCAGGGGAGGTTTCGACTGAATATTTTTGGAATGTTTTGTCACAGGAAGAGTTGTCAAGCCTTGGAACACACTACCCAGGGAACTGGTTAAATTACCATCCCAGGAGGTGCTTAAGGACATGGTTTAGTGGTGGGCTGGGTAGTATTAGGTTTGCAGCTGGACTCAATCCAAAAGGTCTTTTCAACCTGTGATTTTATGAAGCATTGGAGGGATCTCTGAGGATAGGTAATGGGAATGACCATTTCTATCATGGCAGGTTGTTTTCAGTTTTATTATCAAACTGGTGCTTCTGCTGTAGAATTGAACTAGTTATGAGGATGAGATTATTCCCATCCCAACACCACTGGCATGGAGTGATTTGTCTTAGCAATCTTCTATAAGCAGTGCTCAGAAGTGAGTGATGTAAGCTGTCATAAGTTTTATTACCCAGTTCATACAAATTCCGTCAACATTGTAACAGAACATGTTTAACATCATTCAGGCAGCAGACATCCAGTGCCATTGAGAGAGAGAAAGAGGCAAACCAAAAGTCTGTGACACAGTCAAGAATATCTTCTTATCTAGAGGTCTTTCATTATTTCATTATTTGACAATTTTTGTAGCAGTAACTGCGGTTCACTTGGGTTCACAGGATGCCCCTGTGTTCTCTGCTTTCCAGACATCTCTGCTCGACTACAGAGGTGCCATTTGTGCCATGAAAGTGGCTTGTAAGGGTTTTCACAGTACCTCAAAAGCTTCAAATCTGGGAAAAAATATAAGTATTTAGTAGATATTATTATTCGTTTGTCACCTAATTCAGAATAAACCTCTACAATACTGTGGTTGCTTCAATCTCCTGTTCCAGGGTGCATACTTGTTTGTTTTGTCTCTAACACAGTGTCAATTTTCAGAGCTAACTACTGCACTGTAGTCTGACTTAAAGCACTAAATAAAATATATAATAAAAATAATTTAAAAAAAAATTTAAAATCTTCATGTTCATGCAAGAAAAAACATCTATTCTGGATACCAGAAAAATACATGCATACTAACCTAGCTTTGTGCTATAGTAGAGACTGAGTATTCCTTTCTCTGTAAATATAGAATGCTAAAATACTGTAACCTTGCATTATAATATTCCATGCTATAAATCACAATGCTGATGTGCCTCCATGTCTACATTTGTCTAAGCTTTTACCATGTCTAAATTCTCACTAATGCTGACAGTGATCATCCAGAGCTATGCTGACTGTGAAAAAAGTGCAAAAATGTAATTATAAAATACTTGTCTTTTGTGGTCCTGAGCCTTCATATCTGTAATTTCACTTCACATAACATATATTGAAGCTAAGAATATTGAAGCTGAGAACACTACACAAACCACTTGAACAGTATTATAGCACAGGGAATGAACTATTTTACATGTTTATTTGTACAGGAGAGCTCCTGGGGTCACTATACACCAGTATATCCACGCATTTTTTTTAACTGCCTGAAGAAGTCAGGGAACACAGCTAGATGATTGCTGTAGGACCCTTCTAACCGAACTAAAAATCTCCACAGAAGAGCCAACCAAATAAACAAACCACAGGAATCTATTTTTCCCTAACCTGAAGACCTGAGCATGGTATGTCTACTAATCCTATGTCTCTGAGTCAGTACATTATTCCAACTAAACCTCCTTTTTGGCTGGATGAAACTATTTTGCAAATGTACTCTTCTATTGCTCTCTACATAAAAGATTCTTTCTTTGCTCTCAAAGGATACATCATGATGGGATGAGTTCTTAATTTAATTAATCTCCACACCAGGATTTTTCATGTATCTCTTATTCTCCCAAATGTACCATTTACAGCCATTGTGCAAATATTGCTCTAATGAGATAATTCAAGAATTACATCTATTGCGAGCTTTATAATTTATTTTTATATTTTTATATTTCTGTATTTCTATTTAATATCCATGGGTGCTTCTAGTACAATTCTCCTGTTCTGCTATATGAATTTTCTTTAGCAAGATGTCAGACAGTGGCTAGTACAGTGGAGTTGATAATCACCAGGTTAAAGGCCCAAGCTGTCTTGTTGAGTTTCATATATCAAAGCTGTTTCATATACTGAAAATGCTTGCAAGCTTTTGGTTTCATTCTACTTACTTACTTTTTACATACTTTATCCATAATGGAATAATACGTATTGGTTTAGTAGGTGCAGAGTAAGAGAAGAAGAATTCAGTGTTTACAGGGATAAGTAAAGCTATTGAAGGTACAAACTGCACCAGGAAAATAAGTTTTCTTTACCAGAAAGAAAAGAAATACTGTAAGTAAGAAGCATGGATAATTCTTATATATTCTGGAAATGGACAAATTATGACTACTTGATAAAGATTACATATCAGGACTTCATTTTCTGTAACAGCATTTCTACATCACTGCTAGATATTACAAGTAAAAATAGCTCCACTAATAGCAGGATCATTTGCATTGTCTTAAATTCAAATCAGGTAAACTCACCAGATTAAAGTTAAAAAAAAAAAAAAAAAGATCTTTAAAAGACTGTCCAAACATGTGTGGTCTCTAGGGATCCCTTACCCCTTGCTTCAAGTACAAGACATAACAACTACGAGTGCACATTGCTTTGTGGGAGAACAACGAATTTCAGGAGCTAAGAAATAAAGCAGTGCATAACCCACAGTGAAATACAGGTTTGTTCCTGGCTGTCTTAACAGATTTAGAGAGATGTAGTTAGAGAGACAGTGAATATAAATAAGGAAAATAAATAAACTAGGTTTTTTATAGATTCTTACTAAATCAATGAAGTGGGGATATGGAATTTCTCTGAATTTTTGCAAGCATAGCTATTTATAATTCATACTGCCTAGTATGCATGGAAATATTTGTGTGGATGCCAATCATCCTCTACTTCTAATGAGAGAATTTTTTAAAATGGATGCTCTGGCATGCTCACTGCCAGACTTTGGATTCTCTGGTGCTTATGATACAGTTGATCAGTTTCTTTCTCCACAAAGCAATTTAAAAAAAATGCTCCTTAATCTTGAGACAACAACTGGGTCTTCTACACTAAGTCTTCTAGAATAAGTGCAGACTGTAGATGCCTGCAGAGTTCATGACTGAGAAACTCTTGTAAGCCAGAAAATGGTTCAGGCTCCTTGCATTGTGGAGATACATGATGGAGTCACATAGAAAGTGTATTGAGGAAGACCCTTTTATCCCCGTATTGCAGTGGTTCCTCTTCCATGCAATCTGTGGAGGTATGGCTACTTGAAGTATCTGTTCAGCTCCTGAAGTCTGTTTTACAGTTATTGTCACTTCAGTGTGAAAACATAAATGCAGCTACACCTCATCACAAACCATGGATGAGTTTCTCTGAATGTGTAGGTAATTGTAGAAGGAATTAGCCTTAATTTAATACAAGTAACAACTCCAATACTGTTAATGAAACTTATCATCCTCACTTACAAAGTGCTATTTATCTACAATGACTAAAGCTGTTAAGTTCCAGAATGTAAAGCACTAATAGTGTTTTACATAGATCAATAAACAAACTTTGAATTCGTAATTTGAAAGATTTGCACTAATTTCTTTGGCCAGGTTTGACCAAAGTTGGTCCAAAGAAGCTGGGAAGCTTCTCTGGAGTGGTAGATACTTTTGCTGGATTTTTTTTTTTTTTTCTGAAGAACTTACGAGATCTGAAAATCAGATCTGAAGCTGGTCATAGTGAATAGAGAATTTTTCTGGTACCTACAGTGACATTGTGATTAGAGTGGAAGCCTTGAATAGCTCCTGAGTGTCCTGGAACAAAATACCAAGCAAGAGGTACTTTACTGAAGGATTTTTCATATAAGTCTCTGAAAGTTTTGTCTGTGTGAAGATGGTGGGACTTTCCACTGAATGACGGTGGTGAAATAGCTAATCTAATCATACAATCAATCTGTTTCACCAAGGAAACTTACTGTAGTGGAGATAACTATTGTCAACAGCTCACTGTTCCGTACGGTCCTAGAGGCTCTACTGAAGTATAAAAAGATTTGGAACTTGATTTTATGGTAACGAAAATAATGAAAATGCTTCAGGTTTAACTGGCTTGCCCCATGAAATTTGTTCCAGATGGCAAAAGTACCACCTGGCTTTGCTTGAGGTAGTCCTGGGAAGCAAACAAAACCTTATGCACAGTTTGTGCTGGCTTACTACTTAGTTCAATTTCCAGACGAGGATGAGCAGTTCTTTCAGGTATGCTCACTGCCAGACTCATCAGGGCTTTCTGACTAAACTCCACGCTGGCATAGTCACTCAAGAGTTGTACTTCAGTGGAAATGATGTCTTCTTCACTTGTAACTGCTTCTGCAGGGATTTCTTCATGCCTCGGGCTCATGTCTATGTTATCACTGTGCTTTTCTGACTGACAAGTGTCATGCTTGCTGTCTTCTCCACCATCTGTGAAGAGGTCTAGTGTCAGAGGAGCCTTTGACTCATGCTCTATGACAAAAACGCTGGTGGTATCATTGTCTGACAGGGTCAGAAGCAGTGACCTTGAAATAGGTTTCCAATTAGTCTGTACGAAAAAAAGAGGAAAAATAATAATATGCTAATTAATCAATTTTATCTCACCTTTGGTTTTAGAAATATGAATGAAAATATTTCCCTAATTTAAAGGACCATCTTCTCCAGTCCCATAGCATTAAATCAAAGTTTACTTGGGACCAAAAGTAGTGATGACAAAATGTAAGCCTCAGCATGTGCTGTTCTGAGAACACAGCTTTCAAAGGGTTTAGCAAATATATTACTATAAAAAGGCAGCAACTTGAACAGCAGCCAGACAAGATTAAGCTGTCAGCTGCTAGGAACAGTTTGTTATTAAACTTCATGCCATGTTGTGATCTGAGTATACCTGGGGTAAAATTTTTTGCAAATTCTGGATGGTTAAATGGAGAACAGTTGGTAGCACCAAGCTTCCTTATTTTCCACCTAGATTATTCTGTTTGCCCACATTTGCCATAATGTTTTTTAAATTATGGGCAGGCTGGTATAGCTATTAGATTTCCTTCCTTCCTTCCTTCCTTCCTTCCTTCCTTCCTTCCTTCCTTCCTTCCTTCCTTCCTTCCTTCCTTCCTTCCTTCCTTCCTTCCTTCCTTCCTTCCTTCCTTCCTTCCTTCCTTCCTTCCTTCCTTCCTTCCTTCCTTCCTTCCTTCCTTCCTTCCTTCCTTCCTTCCTTCCTTCCTTCCTTCCTTCCTTCCTTCCTTCCTTCCTTCCTTCCTTCCTTCCTTCCTTCCTTCCTTCCTCCCTCCCTCCCTCCCTCCCTCCCTCCCTCCCTCCCTCCCTCCCTCCCTTCCCCCCTGCCCTCTCATCCCCACATGCTCTAAATTTGTTTGCACTGGGTTTTTGCAAGAAATAAATGTGTGTATTGTTTTTTATTTTCTTTCTTTTTACAATTTATGATCTAACTGGGAAATGAGAATGTTGTTCTTTGAAGTCTCAGCAATACCAAATAAAATATCTCTATTTTTCGCTTGTAATGGAATAAGTAGACATCACTGCATGGTTAACTTCTGCTTTGTTTTGAGTAAAGATCTGTATGATAGGTACCTTCATTATCATATTTTTTTATGAAGAGCAGCCAAAATTCCAAAGCTATCAAATCTAAAATAGGTTTTATGTCTACCTGGACTTTAGTTAAACCTGTGATACCTTTTCCCACAGAATTATCCTGGATAAACCAGCTGCTCCTGGCTGGGACAGGTGCACTGTTTCCTGGATAAACAGTCTGGATGGCTGGGCCCAGAGAGTGGTGGTGAGTGGAGTAACATCCTGCTGGTGGCCACAGGTGCTGTTCCCCAGCAGAACAGAAATGGGCTCAGAACTGGGGCCAGTTCTGTTTGGCATCTTCACTGATGATCTCATGGAGTGCAGCCTCAGTCAGTTTGCAGGTGACACCAAGCTGTTTGAGTTATTGATCTGCTGGAGGGCAGGAAGGCTCTGCAGAGGGATCTGGGCAGGCTGGATCATGGCTGAGGCCAATGGTGTGAGGTTCAACAAGGCCAGTGCTGGGTCCTGCCCTTGGGTCACAACAACCCCAGGCAGTGCCACAGGCTGGCACAGAGTGGCTGGAAAGGACCTGGGGGTGCTGGTGACAGTGACTGACCATGAGCCAGGGTGTGCCCAGGTGGCCAAGAAGGCCAATGGCATCCTGGGCTGGATCAGCAATGGTGTGGCCAGCAGGAGCAGGGCAGGGATTGTCCCCCTGTGCTGGGCACTGCTGAGGCCACACCTCGAGTGCTGTGTCCAGTTCTGGGCCCTCCCTGCAAGAAAGACCCTGAGGGGCTGGAGTGAGTGCAGAGAAGGGAACGGAGCTGGGGCAGGGTCTGGAGCACCAGTGCTGTGAGGAGCAGCTGAGGGAGCTGGGGGTGTTTATCCCAGAGAAAAGGAGGATCAGGGAGACATCATCACTCCCTACACCTGCCTGGAAGGAGGCTCTAGCCAGGTGGAGTTGGTCTCTTTGCCTAGGTAACAAATGACAAGATGAGAGTAAGTGGCATCAAGTTGCACCAGAAAATGTTTAGATTGATACAAGGAAGAATTTATTCTCTAAAAGGGTGGTCAGGCTGTACAGGGATGTACTGGATTCACCTACCCTGAAAGTGTTTGGAAAAAGTGTACACGTATCACCTGGGGATATGGATTAGTGCTGAAAACAGTGGTGCTGGTTAATTGTTAGACTTGATGATCATGGAGGTCTTTTCTAAACAGTAGTGCTATGATTCTCTCTGAAAGAGGCAATAGGTGAAAAAGAAGCATCTTCGAAGAATCTTGCCTATATGTGAGGAACAGAAGACTGATTTGGGTGACTGACCATCATTTTAGTTCTCCACAGTTCATTTTCCTGGTCTCTTAATGAGAATGTCTCCAGTTCCTCCTGCTGCTCTGTACCATGGATGTATCATTGACTTCTATTTTGTTAAGGAATTCCTCGTCTGGACAACAAGTCATCTTGTTGTCTTTTTAGGATTATTTTAGTGGTTTTGTCAAGAGTTGCTAAGTTGCTAAACTGAACTGGTGTGGCTCAGTCTCAGAACAACTAGAAATTGAATGAATGCAGAAATATAGGAAGATTTGCTCGTTGCCCCTGTTTTGCCATGCCTACTTGGAGAATACATTTCTCCACAGTTTATTAATTGTTAAGAACACCAAATTACTTCTAGACAATATATCTGATAGATTGTTTATTGTACTATCTCCTGACAGTGCTTTTTCTGCTTTCTCCCAAGCCATATCTGGTATCTAATATTTCTATGTCTGACATGTTACCAACATTACAATATTCGGTTCTGGACAGTATCTGGCTTGTACATACCTACTAGCCTACGTCCAAAATTTGACGAGATAGAATTTGACGAAACTACTATATTGTCAAGTGCTGAATTAAGTTCAAGCCTTCCAGAAAAAGAGATTTATAAAGGAAAGCAGTACTAATTCCTGCTACAAAAACATAATTGTAGGTGGTCTGAAACTTAAGAGATAAACTTAGATGTTCTAAAAGAAGGACTTTTAGTATCAGATGTCACCAAAACTGCAGCAGAGATCTCATTGAAAGGGGGCATGCAACAAGGCGAAGATACAAATGAGCCCACTAATAGGCAAAAGTGGATAATGTGGTCTCCAACAGCTGCTTCTCAATAGCTGTATTTTTTTCCTACAAGCCGATTTCCCTGCTTCTTTAGTGCTGAAATTCAAGTATACATACCAAAACATATGGGAAAGCTGTGGGCAAAAAATGAGCATGCTGCTGAACCTTGGTGTCTGTTGACTGGCAGGTGCTCCTCAGACAGCTACCAGCTGCCAGTCGGAGCCCCTGGATTGCTCTGGAGACAAGGAGGACTGAGGAACGAGGAGCAGACTTCAGAAAACATTGTTACATGGCCTCTGTCATAATACTTCTCTGGAATTAGGCCACAATTCACTATTTGTATTTTTAGTAACTTGTACTTAATAATCACTTTGAGTTTGTGAAAACTGACTGGATACAAAAACGGAATTTCTCTCTTTAGACTCCATCTACCTCCATTCAGTTTTCATTTGTTCCTTTAAGAACCATGCCTTTTAAAATGCTCTACAATGTAATAAAAAAATCTGAGACTTTTATTAAATTTAAAAGTATATACAGCCTTTGCCTAAATAACAACCCCCCCAACCTATATTTTGAATAATATTTTGAATATTACTCTGGCTTCCAAGCAGTTGATATTAGATGTTTTCTAGCGTGAAGTGTGAAAGGACAAATAACTAGCATTATGGACTAATCAAAGATTTCCCCTGTGTGTTTTTTCATGCTGTCAGAAGAATACTTGCCATATCTTGGAGTGCACAGCTGTTTCTTGGGCTTGGTACACTGGGCCAGTAGGATATTTTCAGCCTGTAAAGAAGTATTTTACATTTAACATCAGGTTAAATTACTCACATTTCCCATGCATTTGAATTAATTACTGTTCACACATAACGTATTAACATTTTTGCAACCATAAAAAAGGTGTTCTACAGAGACATTTAAGCATAATACTAATTAAAAGCTGAAGACCAAACCTGGTAGTCTACACTAAAATGCTGAGTAAATGATGATTAGCATCTTTGTTTAATGACAAAGGAGCTGTGAAAGTGCTGGCAATATTGTCTCTTTCTGTAAATTCAATCTATACATTTAATTTGCTATCATTTAAACAAAACCTCCATCTTCCTTGAGGGCTTTGGGACATACAGGGTGAAGTTTGTTTCAGTAAGTATTTGCTCCTTGGCAAATTTAAAATTGGATTTAAAAGTTTCCTTTCCTATGAAAACAAAGAGCAAGATAGTGTTGCATTCAGCCCATGTGGAATGGTGCTGGTGGTCTGGAAGAAACTCTAAGGAGACAACACAACTCCTGGTCTTTCCTGACTGTTTTGAGTTTGGCTCATTCTGGGAGCTATTACATACAGTATCTCAACTCCATTAAAAAAGCCTCAACAAAGCTGTAAGAGAGGCTGAGAGTTTAAGTAGGCCATACCTCTGCCTTAGTGTTGGCTTCAGTATTTTTCAGTTTTGAAATTAATTCTAAACTTCATTAACTTTAGGGTATTTTGCCTCTGCTTAGGCCCTGGTTGGAGGTAAAGGCTGTGGTTGTAAAGTGAGTGGATCTTTTGTTGGTCCTGTGAAGATGGGTGCTTGTCTGGCTAGTGAGCCCTTTCTTGGAAATCAAGAAGTCAGTTGAGATGAGGGCATCACTGGGACCCTCTATCTCAATTCAGTGTTCAATATTACTACAAATGTACAAATTAAAGCACTATTTTGTAGTGCTACACTTGCCCCCTGTGTGCTGCCTGTCTGTTTTGTGTTTTGTTTTTGTTTTTTTTCCCTGTTCTTTCCTATTGGGCCCAGACAATGAAGAGTGGTCTTTTACGTTGAACACAATGAAGTTTGCTCTAGGTCAAAATTTCTGTAGGTCTCAGAAGTTCTTGACTGCTGTGTCAAGCACAGTGCAACTTAAAATACAATCTGAAAAGGTAAGAGCACAGGAGGCTTCATGCAGAGTCTGTTTCCCAGTGGCAAGGACAGGAGTTTAAGCTGAAGCTGGCTATGTCCTGCTGTGTGGCTTTCAAGCCACAGGTTGTGCATCTGTCCTTTAGCAGCTATGCTTCCAGCTTCTGAGGCTGGTGCTTTGCAAAAAGGAGAAAAAGGGATGGTAGTGCTCTAGGACACCAAATTGTAACATGACTGGTTGTATGCAATTATTTTTTCAGAAAATTAATATTAGAACCCATTACCATGCAAACCTTTTAGTCAAAGTGTATGCCCCTGATATTGTACCTTATTTTATTATGTGGAGGTGAATACTTTATTATTGCTCTCCTATTATTATCTCCTATTATTGAATACTTTTTTATTCCTCTCCTAAAACAAGAGCACTACTGCCAGATCTTATAGGCACCCCTTGTTATTCTCTCTTGTTCTTCATCCATATATTGGTCCTTCTCATTATGTGATTATATGCATACTTAATACATTTAATACCCAAATGTGTTTGTAAGAAACATCTTGGATAAAAATAATCAAATGCATGCTTAATCTATGTATCTATAGCATATTTCCCCATGAGAGAGATGGTCCCGGCTCTGTCTAAGTGTGTTTGTGACAGGAGGTAGTCAGATAAAGGAATCAAAAGCTAAAGATTTTTTACAAACTTGTTTTACCATTTAAATCAGCTTATAGTGGCCTGTAATTCCTCTGACTGTGAGATTAGTGTGGTGGCTTTTGTGTTGTGTGTTTTTTGAGTTGTGTTGCCTTTAATGACAAAAAAGGCCCAGTGCTATAAAACTCAGAGCTAAGGAAAACAAGAGTGCTGTTAATAACTCCAGCCAATATTCTGTTCTTACCTTTTAATCACCAAAGAACAAGTGAGAGGTGCAAAAACCAGAATCAATATCATGCTGAAACAAAGACCAATGACAAAACCTTCAAGTTCTCCTTTATCTGATGGGAAACAGAAAGCTTGAATCAGATTTATGGTATTAGGTACAGAAAGACCTTATTACTTCATGAGAGAAATATTTCAAACAGAAGTCAAATCCAACTTTACAGATGTCCTGGAATTTAAGTAAAATCTAGTTAAAGCTAAGCCTGGTATTCTCAGGGGACTGTGAGCTTTTCAAATATATATTTTTATGATATCCAGGTATCAGAATCACAGAATGGTTGGGATTGGAAGGCATCTCTGAAGATAATCTATTGTAATCCCCTGCTAAAGCAGGTTCACCTAAAGCAGGTTACACAGAATTGCATCCAGGCAGGTTTTGAGTATCTCTAGGGAAGAAGACTCCCCAGCCTCTCTGGGAAATCACTTCTTGTACTCTATCATCCTCACAGTAAAGAAGTTCTTCATAATGTACAGCAGGAAATTCCTGTGTTTCATTTTATGCTCATTGGCTCTTGTTGTGTCATTGGGCACCACAGAAAAGAGTCTGGCTCCATCTTCCTGACACTTGCCCTTAGGGTATTTGTATACATTGATAAGATTTCCTCTCTGTTGCCTCTTCTCCATCATAAAAAGGCCCATCTCTCTCAGCCTTTCCTCATTAATAAAGTGCTCCAGTTCCCCAAACACCTTTGCAATCCTCCACTGGACCCACCCCAGGAGCTCCATGTCTCTTGTCCTGAGGAGCCCAGAACTGGACACAGCACTCCAGGTGAGGCCTCACCACAGCTGAGTACAGGGGAGGGATCACCTCCCTTCACCTGCTGGCAATGCTCCTCCTAATGCCCTCCAGGATCTCATTGGATTTCTTGGCCACCAGGACACGCTGCTGGCTCATGGACAGCTTGTTGTCCACCAGGACCCCCAGGTCCTTCTCTGCAGAGCTGCTCCCCAGCAGGTCAGCCCCAGGCTGTGCTGGTGCCTGGGCTTGTTCCCCCCCAGGTGCAGGACCCTGCCTTTGCCTTTGCTGAATTTCAGATGGTTCCTCTCTGCCCATCTCTCCAACCTGTCCAATGCTTTTTTTCAACCCATGTTATATGAGCTCTAGCTTGTTTAGCAGCTCAGGACCCTCATGTACGTTTGACTTAATAAAAAGTATTGGAGTAAAAGTGGATTTTAATCTGTTTCAGGATTTACTAGTAGTGTTTAGGGGTTTTTTTGGTTGGTTGGTTGGTTGGTTGGTTGGTTGGTTGGTTGGTTGGTTGGTTGGTTGGTTTAGATTTTTGTTTTCTGGGGCTTTGGGGTTTTTTTGGTGTTTTTGGTTTTGGGGTTTTTTTTGTTTGTTTGGGGTTTTTTTGTTTGTTTGGGGTTTTTTTGGTTTGGTTTGGTTTGGTTTTTTTGGCGTTTTTTATTTGTTTGGGTTTTGTTTTGTTTTAGGGATTTTTTGGGAGGTTGTGCCTGGCCCTGATAGCCATAACACAGTTTGTGTATTTAGTTGGTGTCCATGCTTTACCTTTTAAGATCATTAAGATCACTTTATCTGTAATCAGCCATATGTCAATCCTTGATGCAAACCCACATCTCCCAAAGCCTCTTAATACTTGCTCGAGATACTTCTTATCAATATCCCATCTACCTAAAAAGAAGAATGTCTTTGAGAGGTTAATGAAGGTTGATAAAACATTCAGGCTGATGCCTTAAGTTTTAGCTTTCATATTTTTTAGATTCTGTACTCCCTTAGTGTGTGACTCTGAGCTTCATATAAATTGTTAGCAAGTTCTCTTCACAGTTTGGTTAACTAAACAATCCTTTTCCTGCCTGATGACCAAGGACACTGTTGCAGCTTCGGGCCCAAAAAGTGCAAACAACAGCGAATTGAAGAGAGCAAACTAGGAGGATGGGACTTCATAACCTGAAGCTGCAATTGGACAATTGACTCCAACATGTAAATAGACCAAAACTTACAAAAGTGTGAAAACTCATGGTCTAGAGTCCATCTTGGATGGAGCCATGGCCGGGCTCTTGAACTTCCCAAGGTGTATCCTTTGAAGGCCTTTTATTAAATACCTACTTTATTCCTTTAACACTGTCTAGCCTCTGTTCCAGGCAGACTTTCTAGGCATCGAGTTTAACACAGGAACCAAAACTGACTGTGATGTTGAGTGTGTAGTCAGTGTAGAGGTCTTCTTTATAGATGGAGACATAAAAGTTTAAAAATAGTGCCAGTAGACTGTGGTCAGTTCATGATTGTGTCACTGATATTGAAAAACCATAGTTGCAAAAAAACCACTTTCTTTTTCTTTTCCTACCCATCCCCCAACAAATTTTTAAATTTTTTTTAACCAAACAGCCACGTAATATTAAAAAAACTAATTTGGAAAGCAGCAAGTTGCTTTGTTGCTGAAATTTGTTTTTTAAAGCAAAGGAGCCTGAGATTCTTCTAATGGATTAAATAACCTGTGAAATATTTGGGGAGAGCAAAAATAGTGAATGTAATGTTTAAATTCAGTGAACTTTCACTCTGCATTTTTGTTACTTTACTGAAAAATTGAATACTCTCCAAATATATATTTGATAGGATGAGTGAAATAGAGCTTTTGAAGAAAAGCTCCAGGGAGACACTTCAATATTTTGTGTTACAGGAGAAAGTTTTCAGTGGGGGGAAGATGGATATTTTGTTGTAATCAACAAATCCTGTTGATTACAAGGAAGATGATTTAAATTTTTTTATCTCTGCTTTACACTTTTGACTATTTAGTTGTATGATTTTATACCTCCTTCACTTAATACAAAAATGCTGGGAGAAGCCATTTGCACACTTCTGTTTCTGAATATCACAGGTTACTGATACCATCTTAGCATGTTCTTTTATTTTTCTCCATTAAGGGAAGCTGTGGTCAAACAAAAAAAGTGTGTTGCTGTGTTAGTTTTAGTTTAACTGATGAAGTGTTAAAAATGCTTGAAAGAATAAGTTTAGCCAGTCCTATATGATTTTACCTTTTTGGACTTTTTAAATGTAACTGTATTTTTCTTAGCCTAACCAGGCACTTCTGAGAAAAGCAAACTTTTGCCAATGACCTAAAGGATCTGTTACTTTAAAAAATGCTTAAATTATCAGAAAGCAAAAGATACTTTGATTAATACTTCCTGACACTAGGAGCAATTGAAAAGTACTAAATCTTTTATTTTTGCAGTTAGTGGCTCAGGAAGCAAATTTTACATGATTGCTCAGGATTTTGTGAAGAGCAGACGACTGAACATTGTTAGTCACAGTCAGAAATTTCAGCTGCTAAAATCTAGATAGTAATTGTCAATAAATAAAGATATGTGCACAGTTAGCACAAAAATGTCAGAAAAGGTTTCAGAGATGGAGAATCCTAGCTAAGTCTTCCCTGTATACCAGGTAATGAAATACAGGCAGAGTTGTTCTATGACACAAAGTTTACCTCTTGCAGAGGAACAATTTTTTGTGTTTGCTCTCAGTAACTGAGGATTGAATAATAAATCTTGTGAGGGAGCACAGAGAGAGCATAAAGCAAAGATTCATGCAGGGTAATGCAGATGCATAGAGCTTCCACAGTACCGTATTTTGGAGTGCTGAAAGGTTGTGAAAGAGTCAGAGGTCCTTCCCCAGCATTAGTGAATCCTGAAATCTGCACACGATAGGTAGTCTTTTCCTTCAGTCCAGTAAGATGGTAACTTGTGATAGAAGAGTTGAGAGTAACAGCTGAAACACAAGAGGTTTTGGGAGGAGATGATTAGATTAACTCTCATGGCTGAGCATGTATCAGTGTAGCTGACTGGGGAAAAGGCAAAATTTCAGTGTCCTCATCTGAAGGAACCAGACTGTTCAGATGTTCTTTGGATGGGTACAAGATTTCTCCAAAATATTTATGTACATTTTAAATTCAGAGGTTAAAAACATAAGCTTTTAACACGACAAGGCTATATTGGGTTTGAATGTCCAAGTTTTGGTAGCAGGGGTGTTACAGGAGTGACTTCTGTGAGAAGCTGCCAGAAGCTTCCAAAGTCCAACAGATCTAATCCCATCTGGCCCCAGGACGGATGTGCTGCTGGCCAAGGCTGAGCCAGTTAGAAATGGTGCTAATGTCTCTGTGATAACAGATTTAAGAAGGAAAGAAAAACTTACTGTGCAAATGTAATTACAGCCAGAGAAGAGCAGGTTGAAAATATGTGAGAGGAACAGCCCTGCAGACACCAAGATTGGTGAAGGAGGGACAGGAGTTGCTCCAGGGGCCAGAGCTGAGGTTCCCCTGCAGCCCCTGGTGCAGCCCATGGGGAGGCAGCTGTGCCCCTGCAGCCCCTGGAGGGCCATGGGGATGCAGAGATCCACCTGGAGGATTCCCAGGCCACAGCAGGTGGATGCCAGAGCGGGTGGATGCCTGAGAGGAAGCTGTGAATTCACAGGAGGCCCATGCTTGAGCAGGGTCCTGGTAGGACTTGTGACACCATCGGTATCTATGCTGGAGCAAGCTGTGCCTGAAGGACTTAATCCTGACTGAAATGAACATTGTGGATGCTGGAGCAGTTAGTGAGGAGCTGTAGCCCATGGGATGGATTTATGCTGGAGAAGCTCATGGATTACTGTCTCCCATGGGAGGCAACCCACACTGGAGCAGGAGAAGGACTCTTCTCCCTGAGCAGTGGCAGAAACAATCTGTGATGAACTGACTGTAACTCCTAGTCTGTCTCCCTGTGCTGCTGGTGGGGAACAGCTGGAGCCTGGGAAGGAGGGAGTGGTGGAGACAGGTGTTTCAAAGGTTTTACTTGTCATAATCCTACTCTGAATTTTATCAGCAGTGAATTCCATTAATTTCCCAAGTCAAGTCTGTTTTGCCCATACAGTAATCTGTGATCTCTCCTAGTCCTTATCTCAACCTGTGAGTGTTTTGTTACATTTTCTCTCCCCTGAAGGGAGAAGGGATAGAGAGGCTTTGGCATTCAGTGGCTCAGGTATCCAGCCAGGGACAAGCCATCACACGTGGTGAATACAGAAGGCTGTGTATACTTCATGAAAGAAAATATATCTAACATGCTGAACAGTAGTTTTTTTGTTGACTCTAACAGTTACCATTAGGACTAGCCCTTATCATACACCTTACTCTCATTTCCGTTGTCAGTACTTGCTCAGCTTGATTTATTCCAGCACTATTACTCATAATTCAGTACAGAAACAGGGCTATGCTTTCTGCTTTACCTGCTTTCTGGGGTTTTCAGCTCAGCCTTTCTTTTCAGATGGTGCAGTGACTTCTCCCTTGGCCAGAATAATGTACAAACAGCCATGTTTTAAGGATGCCTTTAATGGGGAAAAAACTACTTTTTAAGCTTGCCACTGTGGATTTAAGATCTTCACAGAAGTGGATGTAATGCTGTAGTTTATGGACTTCCTTTCCTCAGATTCTCCAGTAAAATTATACTTCCTGCCTGGAAAAAAATGGCAATTGGGTGCCATACCACTGCTGTATTGACTGGTTAAGGTAGAGCAAAATATAAAGAAATTAGGTTCAGTCCTAGATGTTCCCATTCTGCCTCCTCTTGTGATGTCAGATAGGTATTTGAAGTGGAATAGTATCTCCAGAAGAATTTTTATGGCTCTCTAAAGGCATGAATCAACATGAATTACAGAACTCTTATCCCTTTGTCAACTCTTAGGTGGTATTTGTCTTCCTAAGCATGTCTTCAGATTTATTTGAAAGTCAGTATGTACAAAGTTAATGCATTATAACTTATGGCCAAGAGAATTTCCACTCTAGACCAGAAAGAAAATGTTTATCAAAAGAATATGGGGATTTTTTAAAATAGAAAATTCAAGTGAATTCACAACTATTAATTTATTCCAGTGTGTAGAAATTTCATCATTTGTAGTTTGTTAAGGTCAGAAAAGACCTTTATGGTTGTCTAAACTTAGACATAAAAACTACCAATTTAAGAAAATGTTTCCAAAATTTAATCTTTAATGGTGTCTTTGGAAACAGGTAAGAAATACCAGCTGCTAATTGAGTTGAAAAATTAACTATAGAATGCCTTATATCTTATAGAAAGGCTCAGACTCAAGCTTGGCTGAGGTGCAATGAAACATGAAAGTGTTGTGACTGAAATCATAATATTGAAAATGTATGTCTTCCTTGAAGTCTTCCTAGAGAATTCTGCCATAGTCTTAGAAATGTATTTTTAAGGAAATAGCAATATTTAATTTGAGATAATATCTAGAAAATTCTAAGTGCTTGTGAGAGCATCTAGAGCATAAAAAATCTAACCAGGAGCTGACCTTTAAGAGCAGAGCACTCAATTTGCACAGAAATCATAAATAACTCAGTAGACTTGATGGTCTGAATAGAGCTTTTCTTTCATGACTGAGCTGCTGCTTTGTTCTGGCAATGGTTGCTTACCTGGAGACTTTTTTGTTGATGAATCTGTGTAACTGATCCTGTATCCCTGGAGAAAGCCCAAACGGTCTTCTGCAGCTATTTCAGTCCACTTCACAAGTGCAGAATGCTTTGTGATGTTCAGAACTGTCACATTAGCAGGACCAGTCCTAGGAACTTAAAGAAAACAGATATATGAGTTCTTCATCTGTATCTCTACAATATACATACAAGAGTGAAACCCAGCTGTTTTCAAGAGAATTCCTGTCAGATTCTAGATGCTATAAATACAATCTAAAGGGTGCAAGAGAAAAGCAAAATCCCATGGAGTAAAAACTCTTCACCTTAAACAATAAAACAATACTAAATTCGGTAGGAATTGTCACTGTCTCTATGAATATTTTATTCCAATAACAATAGCAATACTCCTTTCAACTTGCAATATAAAATGCTATGAAATGGGGATTGGAAAATCTGATTTAATTTAAATTTGAGCTACATGGGTCTAAGACCATCTTTCTGTTATTTTTGGTAATGTCACACATAATAAAAATATTTCTGTGGACTTGTCAGTAAGGAACAGCACTCAGGTCATTCACTGCTGGGACATAACTGCTAAGAATAAAGGCAATGCTAACTGGAGAAAGCTGTTCAGTCACCTGGAAAATGAATTTTAGGTAGTCTCTTTGTATTGCTGCAAATAGGAAACAAGAAGAAATGTAGAAGGTGGGCTTATACAAAGGGAAGGAATACCTCCTTCAACGGAGTAAAAGTGGGTCACTCCAAATGTCTTTTCATGTCTTGTGAAACTTTCACACTGACACACATCAGATGCATGTACCATTATTTTGTACAACTTATATGGCTGAAAATTGTCTGGAAAACAGAAAAGATATGTCAAGGTTTATTGAAAAGTTATAAATGATAATGAAGAGGCTATCAACAGCTTCATAGATTATCTGTATAGTTCCTGCTTTCAGAGACTCATAGCATAACATCAGTGTATAAAGATTTACATTGAGTACAAAATATGTACATCCTTCTTCAATGTCTCTAGATGCTTGATGCAAACTATTTCAAAGCCAGAATGAGACATAACATGGGTTTTCTTTTAAAAGATAATAGATGTGTTTATTGTCTCCCTATGGGAGGCTTTAGCTGCTGAAGAAGAAATAGGGAGCTAAAATGGCTGTAGTTATCTTATTTCAGGGATAGGTATTTCCCACTCAGCTAGAATAGATAACCCCAAACAAAAATGATGATGTAATGTGGCACTAGAGATGTTGAAGAAGGGCTAAGGTAAACAGTGCACCCTCTAGAAGACTTTGCAGAACTCTGAAGCTAAATGGTCTCTATTGTACATAAAAACCAGAGTTGAATGGCCTTTGCAAGAGTCACCTACAGGATTTTAATTAAGATTTTCAATGTCTGTTCCATAAAGAAATCCCTGGCTGAAGCCTATCATGTCTAGCATGGTAAGTAGAACACTGGAGTTGAGAACTTAGGCTTTGACAAGTATACATGCTAGTATAAAAATATAAATTAATCTTAGAGAGTATGTAACAAAGCAGTTTATATTGAAAGACAAGCTTACCTAGGTACAAGATGAAAGGGTTATAAAGCCAGTGATTTTTAGGTCTGCCTGGAATGTGGGCAAGGGTGCTGTACCAATATCTTAGCTGCATTACTTGCCCAACAGTATCCAGATGAACCCTAATGAAAACTCTGCTTTTTATCTGCCTTAGTGTTGCTAAGCATTAGATGATGACTCAATACTGGACAGATATTAAGGATGGATCTTCAGTTTGCCCTTAAAAACAGAACAAAATTCCTACTCTGCCAAACCAAAAGTAACCAAGAAACGGAAGGCTGCCTCCATAGAAGGTGTGGTGGTTGCTGTTACCTAATGTGAAATTTCTGGTAGTCGTAGTTATTATTTTCATGTGCATATCCTCTTTACCAGTGCCCCAGTCAACCACAAAACATTTCGGATTGTATTCTGGAGTCCATGTGACAACCGCATTAGTTCCCTGGCTTTTGACATGGATTTGACCAGGCAAGTCTGTGAACAGACATACAATTAAAGGTCAATAAACAGGAAAGCAGTTTTTTCCCCTATTCTTTTTTTCTTTCTCCCTTTTGCTCTGTTTTTAAAAGATTATTCATTAAGCAGTTATCATAGCAAGTGACTTACTTATCAGAGTAAGGTTTACACTGGTATTTCAATAGAGGAAACCTAGCATTTACTACTTTACAGTAGTGTCTGGAGGCTATAATGTTGATTGCTGTTCAAGACTTTTCCTGTTTACTGGTTGTTTGAAATTAAGTGGCTGTTCCAAGCCTAGGAAGAAGTCTGGTGCTGCTAAATAACCTCCTGTAAGCCACTAGTAGCTGCTATACAGAGTAACTCTGAGACAGTGCTTGCCTAAACAGCGGTGGAGGAGAAGGGGCTAATGATGAATCATAGCTAGATGATTTTGTATTTAATATATTTTGAATTTTCTGAAAGGATCTTGTAGATTTTGACATTTTGAAAGACAATCAAACTAGTAAAGACCTTCTGACTGACACTAAGGAGGGAAAAGAGCAACCTGCCATTCTGAGGTAATATGTGGACCTTGTGAGAGATGTAAACATTCTTCGTTTTATCTCCTGTCTGGAATACAACAAGAAAGGCAAATTAATTCTGAGGGAGATCTGGTTGTCTGAGGGAGCTGGGGCTGTCTGAGATAGCTGGGGTTGTTTAGTCTGGAGAAGAGGAGGCTCAGGGGAGACCTCATCACTTTCTACAACTGCCCAAAAGGAGGATATAACCAAATGGGGGTCAATCTCTTCTCCCAAACAATGAGCCATACAACAAGAGACATAGTCCTAAGCTATGTCAGGGGAGGTTTAGGCTCAACATTAGAAGGAATTTCTTCACAGACAGAGAGATTGTGCATTGGAATGGATGTGCAGGGAGGTAGTGGAGTCATTGTCTCTGGAGATGTTCAGTAAATAGTGGATGTATCACTTTAGTGCCATGGTCTCATTGACAGGGTAGTGTCAGGTCCTAAGCTGGACATGATTTCAGAGGTCTTTTCCAAACGAGTTGATTCTGTGATTCTGTTAAGAAAATTACTGTACTAGGTGAGAAAAAGCTGTGTATGCTGAGAAGGAATTTAATTTAAGAATGCACTTAATGCAAGTATTCTCTCAGTAATTCATGATAGATACAGAGAAGTTGAAGTACAATCAAATGGTAACAGGAGTCTGGAGAGAGCCATGAAATACAGGTTCAGAGGTTCAAGAGACAACTAATTGTTAGTCAAAAGGTGTCTTGAAGTGGTAGGGTATATTTTATCAGACGAGAGATAAGGGTCTGAAATGTAAGGGCAAAATCAAGTTGTTACCTCTTTGCAAGGAAAAGGAGAACAGCATGAGAGGAGTGTTAGAAAATTCTGGATAAGTAATCATTTGCAGCTATCTGAAGATCAACCAGGGTACTTGCACACTTCTTCACTGTGAATGCTATAGCTTAATTAAAGAGATCTTACATTGTAAGAGATGTTCTTCTTATATGGCAATAAATACACCTTGAGAATATAACACATGGAACTAGCTTATATTATAAGGAAGACATTATACAATAAGTTTAATTCTTTAAATGAAAAGACTGTCTGTTTGAGCCTCAGAAAAGCTTACATCTTTATTAGTATGTGACATGTACATCCTATCCATTCCTTTTCCAGTGCCAGTTAGAGTAATATGAAATCAAGGACAGCCACAGGTCTCTTAATAGTTATTTAGCTCAAGAACTTAAACTTGCACATAGTTCTGTGAACTTTTTTAAACCACTGGCATCCATTGGTATTGATGACAGTCCATAAACCATTTTCCTAAGTAGATCCAGCACATGGTACTTTCTCTAGTTTGGCAAAGGAAGAAATGATAAAATGAGTATTAAATTGCTAGTCTTTTAGCTTCTACTGAAGTACCTTCTTACGAAACAATTCTGACTCTTAGTATGTAAAAATATTAGCCTAATAAATATTTAAGAGAATGCTTTCACCTATCACAAAGTCTGTCAAAAAGTAGCCTTAGAGATTGGTCATAAAGATTCCCCACATTATAGTGAATAGTTGATAAGGTAAGTACCTGTTGCAGGGAATTCTGGGACAACGTAGATGGCCCGTGGAGATTCTCCTGCTTCATTATAGGCAGAAATATTGACTCTGTAGTAAGCCATGGAGAGATTAACAAGAATTTTTCTGTCTTTGAGAGAGATGTGATTTGGTGGGTGGCTGCAACTGTTTGGTATTCTTTCCACATTAACTAAATATCCAAGGATGTTCTCACTTTGTGCTACCTAGCAAGAGAAAAATAATTATTATTCTATAAATGCTGCTATGTCCTGTGCAGAAAATCAAGAGGAATTTAATTATATAAACAAAATGTAGCCCCTAATGATGGGTTAAAACTGTACTGTTTTAATTAGGTCATTAGGAACCAATGAAGCAAAGCACTTCCTTAAAATTAAGAGCATGCTTAAATTAAAAGGATTTAAGTATAAGATTAAGAATTTTCCTTAACTGAGATCTTAGTTACGTGTTTGCAATTAGTAATAACAGCAGTGAAGCAACTGTAACGTTCTCTGCATTTCCGTGGAACATATCCCTCATTATCAGGAACTTGAAAGTTAATGAGAGGTTTTTAATTGAAATTTATTCCTCTAGATATACTCATCTACTAGGGCTTGGTTAGGTATTTAGTTACCTTTAAAGAGCAATGCTAGTAATTATGCTACAAATTTGGAACGTGTTAAATATCCATTGATAGAAATTTCTGGTGGTGGTTCAGTCATTATTTTACTGTACTAGTCTTAAGAGATTGGAAAATGAGTGCACAGAAACAGAAATTGCTGCAGTATAGACAGAAACTTAATGCATGAAGGCCCATGAATTCTTCAAGGATTATATCTGATATCAAGATTGTCTGTTATTTCTGGCACAAAATTAATACTCTGCAGATACCATGGATGCTGGGTTATCTTAATGAAATAATTGGATAGCTTTGGAGTAAAGGAAGGCATTTAATATAGACAGGAAGACATTTAATAATTTAAAAGGCAGAGACATATGTCTTGAGAGGAACTTCACATGAAGCTAGAAGGTCTTAAAATGAAAACATGTTTTTCCCTGGAAAAGAAGGGAAGTTTTAGTAATTTTTCAAGATTATAAATTGATGTAATTTTTCCTTGTTAGTTTCTAGCATGTAAATCATCAGCATATAGTTACAAGGAATTCTGCAGCAAGTATACAATATCCAGTGCCTTTCACATACCAAGTGTAGACTTAATACAATGAGAGAGTCTGTTTTCCCCTCCAATGCAATAAATAAATAGCATATACACAGCAGAAGGTATCCAGACTCAAGATGAACCTTACCTCCCACTTCAGAAGAACACTTCTTCTTCCTGGAGAGACTTGTGTAGTTACATTATATGATATCCTTGGCTTGTTCATGAGTTCTGGTAAACGTGGGAAAAGGTAGAGATATGCACTCAAATGTATAATTCTGATATTCATTTTTTCAAGAGTATCTGAAAATGCTATTCCATATGACATAGAATTTGGAAAAGCCTTTACATTCATACTTACCACCAGTAGGATGAAACTACATTTCACTTACTGTGAGGGACCAAAATCTCTTTGCTCCAAATGCAAACACAGTTGAGGCCATCCTTGGTTATGCATCTGAGCTGAACAACGTATGAAGATGTAGCATTTAAATTTGAAATGGTGACATCGACAGCATTGTTTACTACAGACACCTAAAAAAAGATTTCATCAATATAACGGCAATAAAGCATTATCTTATATTAATTTTTTTCTCAGCCTATGACCAGTCTTCTGACTCAGCTGGAAGTAGAGGTTCCTCAAATAGGAATTCCTATTCATCAAATAGGAATTGTTGCACATATTAGTCAAGGTATTTTCATTCTTTCAGGGCAACATCCTCTTTTTCATGACCTTGTTCTGCTCACTCAGGACAGTAAGTAACCTGGTCTAAATATTACTTTTAAAATCAATTAGACATTACATGTACTGAAAAATAAAAGTTTACTTAATTCTGAGCCTTGTTAACATTCTCATGAAGAAGAAGTCAAGAGAAAATGAAATATTTAAAGAGTCCTTATTTTTGAAAGTGTTATCATGTCTAAATAGATCCACATGGCTGATATCTTAAGTAGCATGACCAGATTGAATGTATGGCTGCCTATATGCCTTGGCACTACAGAAGAAATTTGCATCTGCAGCTGATGACAGCACTGGAGCCCCAGTAACTGTATAGGGAATTGAGTTTTTCTTGAAACAAAGACACCACTCATGTCTAAGAAAAACCCTCAGCAGACAAATACAGAGAAAATAAGTGAAAATATTTTAGAAACTGTTGTTATCACTTAAACTTTTCCCTAAACCCCCCCCAAAATAACAAAGCCCCACTGTAAGGTACCCAGCTCTTCTCTTTTAATTTCTGCAGTACTTTATTTTTTAATTAAAGTTAATTAATTAACTTCTGTGGCAGTGTACTCACCTACCTCCCCTCCACTTTCCCTCCAGCCTGACCTTTATTTCCTGTAATCCTGACCAAGTGATAACCATTACCAGCAGTCATAACAGATGTGTCTGGACCAACACCCAGCTCAAAGTCGACTTGGGGCAGACAGATAACAACATGAAAGACAAGGGCTAATTTTGACAGCTCATCCACCTAATCATAGTGCTAGCTAAGATACGACTCAAGTCATCTTTAGAAGAAACTAATATTTTAATTGAGCACACATAAATGTCTTTCAGTGTCTCATCCTACCCCCTTTAAATAGTGGGCAGCCCACAGGCTCTTGAGCTCTCCTGGACAGCGGTGGGCTACACAGCAGGATCTCTTGAGTAAGGACACTTCTTAACTTCCTAAGGTTACTTCTCAAGGATGAGAGAGTATTCACCCCATCAGATACTTGATAAGTAAATTGGAAATTAATACACTGAAAAATTGAAATCTCAGTTCAGTGATACAAAGGATTGATTGTGCACATATGGTCCTTTAGATATAAACTGTTGACCAGGGACTAAGTCTGGATCCAGAAGCAGCTAGATTTGCAAGGGCTCTGAGAAGAATTTTAGAATGCGAGGGGAGCCTTTTTAAAGTAATATGACCCATTTAAAAGGTCTCTCTCACAGTTTTATCTGACTCCGTTGTCTATGAAGTAATCATGTGCTCCCTGCCATCTACTCTTGTTAAACCCCTGTCACATTTACTATCAAACTTCGCTAGATTTCTGTTCTATATCAACAAATATATGGCTACTTCTTTCTTATGAGTGAAAGGTATTACTCTGTCCATTACAACTTCATATAATTTTGCTAATAGAAAATGCTTGGTTGCAAAAAAACTCACTACCCACAATATTACAAAAAGACTCCAAATCTCTACAGAACAAGAGGGAAGTGGAATGGACTTAAAACCCAAATGTTACATTGCATTACAGATACATTTATCCTACTCTTGACAAACACTGGCTTTATACATTCTCTGTGCATTTATGGCCATACTCACTTACTTATCTGCAAATGTAGCCTATGTTACATTATTAGGAAGAGATTACAGCCTAAATCCATAGCATCAGTTGGGACCTGGGAGATAATGAATATTTAAAGTAGTCTTCACTCATTTGCATCACCCAGTGTGA
The DNA here is from genome assembly GCA_037013685.1 of Acridotheres tristis. Taxonomy (NCBI): domain Eukaryota; kingdom Metazoa; phylum Chordata; class Aves; order Passeriformes; family Sturnidae; genus Acridotheres; species Acridotheres tristis. The sequence continues at coordinate 58,683,259 of CM072919.1, read as the reverse complement.
GTGTCTCTACTAGTCCTTCACAGTACTCATGTGAATCTTCCATCTCCCCTGTCTCCAAAACCTGTAGGGCATGCATTTGTACTGCTCTTGACCCTCTGTTCTTCCACATGCTGCATACCAGGCTGTGTGCACATAACCATCTATTGCCATAGTCCAGCCTATTGCCAACCATCCAGTCTGTCCATTGCAATACTGGGTGAGCTATGCATGGGTAACTGGCTGCTTTAGGATGGTCTAGGACTTGTAGCAAGTGAATGAGGGGACCTTTCCAAGACCTGAATGTGCTTTGTACTGAGATGAAACATTTTTCACATGGGCCTCTCAAAGTACCTCTTCTGAAGTGAACTTCTTGTAGCAGTCAGCTACAAGAGAAATGGAAACAGTCTTCTGAGACAAAAGGAAGAGCAAGGGAGATTTTTGTGGCAGAAAGGAAGCAAAAAGGCTCCTGGACGAGCAGAGTTTCCCAAGAAGTGGGAACTGTTCCTATTTAGGCAGTTTTCTTCTTGGGGTTATGTTCTACTTAATAAATGCATATTCAAAACCTAATTAGCACATATAAAAGTAATAGAGCTTAAAAAACAGACAATCTTTCAATTGGGGACTTAGTGATACAAATCATGCATATGTGCCTGCCTGCTGGAGAAGCCTTTGCTTGATATGCTGGACGGGAAGGGGCAGGATAAGTAGTTATTGCTGCTACATGCAGACATTATTGAAATTAGGACTCATTTTCCATTTCTTACGTGTTCTCTTTAGTTTTGTAATGTTGCTGTGTCATATTGCATGTCCTAAAATGCATCTGGAACTGATCTTGTATCCCACAACATCCTTCTCTCCAAATTGGATTGTGATGGATTTGATGGGTAAACTGTTATATGGATTAGGAAGTGGTTGGATGGTCACATCCACAATCAGTGACTCAGAATCCCAGTGGACATCAGTGACAAGATGTGTCTGTCAGGGGTCCTTAGTGGGTGTGACCAATGTTATTTAATATCTTCAGTGATGATAGAGGGGTCAAGTGCACCCTCAGTGAATTGGCAGATGATCCCAAGCTGAGTGGTGCTGTTGGCACTCCTGAAGGTTGGGATGCCATCCAGAGGATCCTGGGCAAGCTCCAGAGGTGGCCCATGTGAATCTCATGTGGTTTAACAAGGCCAAGTGCAAGGTGCTGCACCTGGGTCAGAGCAACCCTGGTACCAGCACAGGATGGGGATGGACAGATCAGAGCAGCTCTGCCCAGAAGGGCTTGGGGGTGCTGTGGCTGAGAGGCTGGACATGACCCAGCCATGGGCACTCCCAGCCCAGAGAGCCAAACGTGTGCTGGGCTGCATCCAGAGCAGTGTGGGCAGCAGGGCAGGGAGGGGATTCTGCCCCTCTGCTCTGCTGAGACCCCACCTGCAGGGCTGCATCCAGCTCTGGAGCTGTTTCTGAGCAATCCTGTGAGAAGATGTCTATGCAGCAGTGGAGGAAGGGGTTGGAAATTCTTTTAACTTTAGAACAATAGAGCATGACCCCTATATTTGTTGTTAGTGCTTAATATTGTACATAAAGTGCTTAGTACAAATACCAGAGATTAATGTGGCCTTGTGCTAAGTCCCTACATCTGTGACTAATAAACTTGTTCCAGTTAATGCTTTCTTGTTTACTTCAATCAGTGATTTAATATCTACAAACTAATATCTCAGTTTTAAGGGCAAGGATTTTGAGTCAGAGCAAAGAATGATAAGAAAAGTACATTACGACCTGATGACATATTTGAGATACTCCCAAGGAGAAAAGATTCGTCAGAAGATCTGGAACCATATCCAAACAAGTGGAAATAATTAGCATATATGCATGTGTTCAGGAAACATGAAAATACAATAGTTTCAGGAATATAACCTGGTCTCTTAAGTTACAGGGCATGCATGCTTTGAAGAGAATCACCTATGCATTCAGCACTGCTAATGAAATAATGTTGGCTTCCTAATCTAACAAATTTGATGGAGAGTTTATTTCCCAGTTTTCAGGGTCTCCGGCACAGGCAGGACATGGACCTGTTGGAATGAAACCAAAGAAGGGCCACCAAATAGATCAGTGGTATGGAGTACCTGTCCTGTGAGGAAGCCTGAGAGAACTGGGATTGTTCAGTCTGGAAAGGAGAAAGCCTTGGGGAGATCTTATTGTTGCCTTCCAGTACCTCAAGTGAACATACAGGAAAGATGGGGCAAGACTATTCACAAGAGCATGTCATGACAAAGCAAGGGGCAATGGCTGTAGACTGAAAGAGAGTAGGTTTAGATTAGATATTAGGAAGAAATTCTTTGCTGTGAAGGTGGTGAGGCACTGAAGCAAGGAAGTTGTGGATGCTCCATCTCTGGAGGTGTTCAAGGCCGGTTTGGAAAAGGCATCCTGGTCTACTAGAGTGTGGTCCTGCACATGGCAGAGCTGGTTGGAACTAGATGATCTTCAAGGTCCCTTCAAACTCAAATAATTCTATGATTCTATCACCTTGTATTACAGGGAAATTAATTCTCTTCTTTCCAAATAAGGAAATCTGGAATACTTACACAAACCAAAAGTCTGTAAAGTATGAATTACTAGCTTCAAAAACAAAGCAATCTGATCTCTAATCTGTCTGAAAATGTAATGATTCCAGCTAAAAGAGCAATATTGTAAATCACTGAAAGTATGATTTGAATCTGAGTTTACATGGCATTTCTGACATTCAGCTTTTGCACCACTTGTAGTTGTACTGTCTCACTGATAGGTTAATGAACCTGATAACATGTTATTCTATTTTACTTAGCTACTATTCTCTTTTTCCCAAACGTTTCATGATTTGTTAGAACCAAACTAAGGCGCCTTACTGGGATCTACCTACACAGTGACTCTTTGCTGTGCCACCTTGCAATCCTGAGCTGATAATTAGGCACCTTATATTCTCATGAGTTTGTAATCTGGAAGTACTTACCAGTGTCCATGGAGCAGATTCTGTGAGTACCTCTCTGTATCTCAGCTCGTAGGAGGTATTAGCTATGGGCAGGTCCCACTTTATTATCAGTTGGTTTGTGATCTGATAAGCATTTATGTTAGATGGTGACAAGCACTTTCCTAAAATGAGGGAGATATAGCTGTTAAAAATGCAAGAGAAGCAGGAAAGCTTTGGTAATTATGTTTGTTGAGTGTGTTCTATAAAAATTAAAAGGCTTAGCACAGAATACTGGACACTGTGAGACTTCAAAAAACCCTGGAAATCAGTAATTACTACATCCTTATGGTATCAACAAAACACCATTGCTCCTTTTGCCTATTTTTTGTGAATGCTTCTACTGATTTCTTGAACAATCTTTTTCTAAGTGATTACTATTCTGAGTGAGACTGAAGGGCAAAATCAAAATGTCAAGAGTACCTGTAATCACGAATTGTATAAAAAAGTATCCAGAATATAATTAAATTTCAGTATGTGCAAAAATACCTTCATATTCCTCTTCAATAAACACAATGTGGCCAAAAGCCTTCAGTAAAGGTTGTATTGATAATTTCGGTTGTACTGGTAGCAGCCCCCAGCTACATGAGAAACGTTTTTTTCTTGGACCATGATTAGTCTGAGCAGGTGAAGTTTTGCAAAGCCCTTAAACGTTAGTTCAGTGAGCAGATAGGAAGGGAACCTTTAAATAAAAGGGCATAATAAATAGGGCTGCTTTTCTCATACCTTTCTTGTAGCACTGTGTAATGGGTAAATGGCTTTAGAAAAGAGTTGAATTTTGAAGAGGTGTCTCAAAATTTTAATGCCCTCTGTCAAGGATTCCTTAGGTGCACAGTGTTAAGTGAATCTGCTCTTTGTAAACCAATATAAAGAAATTCAGACAGCCATCAAAGAGAGAATAGAAAGCCGGTTAAGTATTTAAAGTAAAACTCTCTCCCATAAAAGATGATAGACTTCTGTTATTAACTTAATTCAAGAAAGTCAAACTGCATTTTAGCTCTCTGAATCAGTAAAAACAATAGCAGTATTTTGGGAACTGAAATTTGGAAATAATCTTTACAGACTACAGCTTTAGCTGGGCACTGCACTAACACAACTTGTGAAGGCAACTTGTGAACACAACTGTACCTGCTTTGCTTGGTAAAACTGAGATGTTCTTTCCTTTTGCACAGGTGTCATGGGCATAATTCACTGCTATCCAAACGGATGCAAATCTCTCAATGTAGAGATTCTTTCGTTCTATTGTGATGGAAGGTGATGATGTGTTTCGTTTAAAAAGTTTTTGTATTTTGTTCCTTCAGAGAAAAGGAAGCAGAATGAAAAGCATTTTATTGGATTATAGTTATTCTTTCCTCCCCTGCCCAAGAAACCAAAATTATAGCAACTAATAGCTTTCCAGATATTTCTACACATAATTCCACTTCTGGAAATCTTGAAGGTTCACCTTGAACAGCTTGAAACAGCAAGATTAGTTCCAGCACCCCAGTAAGCCTAGCAAATCCTTGTGCTGTGTGGTGGAGCACTGTTGGATTCCTTAAACTTCTAAGGCATAGCATGATACAACAAGATCTGTATGACCTCCTTTTGTACTTACAGTGGGATATATAGAGCATTTTAAATTAGGTCAGACATTTCTTCATAAAGCCTTTCCTCATATTGCAGAGGCACACAAATTCCTTCTGAACAGCAAAATTTCCCAGTTATATGAATCTAAATTACCATAAAGTTATGAAAAACCTCTTATGAGTTTTATCCCTATCTTCTGAGTTCTGTCCCTGCAAATCATCAGAGTTTGACAGAGATATTTAAATGTCACCTGAGTCCTCAGCCCTGTAGATTTCTCCTAATATGCACAGCTAATATACACAGCACACGAAGTCCAAGTGTTTTAATGCCTTACATACAACTTTGCTGCCTACTTTTGTCCTATCTCTCTCATTTAGTCTCTAACACACACAGGATAGGTTTTTCCAAGGTTAAAATTGTGCAAGTTCAGTGTTCTTAAAGACTTGCATACTAATTGCCTGGCTATGCATTTCAAGTATTAAATTACCCACATCACGATTCAATATTTAATACCTGAGAAAAACCACTTGAAGGTTTTCCTGTCTTCTGCTTCAGGCTAGTTGTGAACCAGCCATTAAAATTTCAAAGCATGATTTTGAATTCTTGGTTGGAACTTTTCTGTGGAAGTATTTATCTTTAAGCTTCTTCTTTCTGACAACTAAATCATAAGGAGCAAGGACAAGGGACTATTAAAACGTCAAACTGATGTTATATGCAGGAAGGGGTGATATCTTCTAGGCAAGTTAAAAGCCCTTTCACATGTGGGGATTTTTTCTTTCATTTTAACCCAATAGATGAGGAGATAAGAAGTTTGGCTTCAACACTGCTGGATGGAAGCTTAGGAGATTGAGGTTAAAGTCTTGACTCTGACTTGGAAACATCAACACCTCTTCCAGGGAATTGTCTTCCTCTGCCCCCACTGACATCCTCTTTCATTCTTTTTTCTGCCTTGTTTGTTCATGACATCGTCCCTGCAGCCTGGGAACAGCACAGTCTGGTTTTGGCTTAGGACTTCAAGAGCAACTAGCTTACAAATATTTCAACTGATAACATCTCTTCAGAAACAGAGCTGTTTCATAGATATTTCTGCCAAAAAAAATGGGATTCCTTGAAGTCCCAAGAGGCTAGACAGCAAATGCAGTGGAATTTGGTGCTTATTGCCTGCTGCTACATCTAGTGAGAGAATATTGATGGTGATGGGGAGAGTAAACTTAGCCTTGAGGTGGTTGCTTTGCTCCTCTGCAATATAAAGATGATCATCCTGGGGAATTTCCCAGTGTTGTGACATTTTCTTAGCTTTAGGAGATACTCCTAACCACAGCTCATTTTTAACGACAAGGGATGGCTATGTGGCAAAATAATCAGCAATGAATATCAGAATTTACCAACGGCATACAGTGTTGTATTCTATGCACTACATGATATGGTCTCATGGCAAAGATTATGTCTTCAGATCTCACATCTCTATTTCTGAACATGCCCCTAATCTCATGGGAGATTTCAAATATCTAGATATAAAATGAGGAAATTCAATTTTGTAATGCAGCTGCAGTTGAAGATACCATTTGAGGTAACCAGTTCTAAATCAATCCTACAAGTGCATTCCATCTGCTTGATAATTCAGAACTACCAGAAAGTACGCCACATCTGACATCTCCCTGGGTACATGCTATAGCAAAATATGTAATACATAAAATAAAAGCTTAGTGTGTGTTTATGTTTGTATGTTTGGTTTTAATTTTTTTTTTACTCTGAATGCATCTGTGTTGAATAAAATAAATAAAAGTCAATAGCTGAAAATTAAAGTAATTGAGTAAGCTGATCTTTGGCAATAATGCTTTAAACAGTGTGCTGGAGGCATGGTAAGATGTACAATGACTTTGTATTGGGTTTCCATGGCAAGGTTTTGGGAGCAGGGGACAGATTGCTACAGAGGTGGCTTTTGTGGGAAGCTGCAATAAGCTTTCCCCACATACAACCAAGCCAGTTCCAGCTGACTTCAGGATAGACCTGCTGCTGGCCAAGGCTGAGTCCATCAGCCATGGTGGTAGTGCCTCTGGGATAATGCATTTAAAAGAGGGGAAAAACTGCTACACAACAGCAGCTGGCAGAGAGGAATGAGAACGTGGAGCAGCAGAGAGCAGGGCACTGCAGCAGGTTTGCAGGGCTCGTGAACCCCTGAGGAACCTGCTCTGGAGCAGCTGCTCTGGAAGGGCTGGCACCCCATGGAACGGACCTGCCCTGGAGAAGATCATGAAATGCAGCCCCATATTGGAGGAGTCAATGATGGACTGTCTTCTGTGGGAGGATTCCCATGCTGGATCAGAGGAAGAGTCAGAAGAGAAAATAAGTGGCAGAGAACATGTGATAGACTGACCACACAATCCCTTTTCCTGTCCCCCGACAATGCTGGGGTGGAGGAGGGAAAGAATTCAGGAGAAAAGTTAAGCCCAATAAGAAGAAAAGCATGGGTGTGGTAAGGGAGTGGGCAGAGAAGGGGAGGATGTTTCAAGTTTTTAGCTGTATTTCTCATTAATCTACTCTGATTTGAATGTTAATAAATTAAATTATTTTTTCCAGGTCTGGCCTGTTTTGCCCATGACAGTAATTGCTGAGAGATCTCTTCCTATCCTTGTCTCTACCTATGACCCTTTGTCATATTTTCTCTGCCCTGTTGAGGGCAGGAGGAGGGAGAGATAGGACAGTTTTTGTGATGCCTAGCCAAAATCAACCTACCACTTTCTTACCAAGCTCTTACAAATCAATAGGTATTGATGAGAAGTGACAAAAGGTATTGACCAGCATTGTGTAACAACCTATAACTATAATGATGAAATATACTGGAGCAAAACTCTGGCAGATGGAAATCATGTCTAACAGCAATAAGAGCTTTTTGTCTTCTGAGATTTTTTCAGACTTACCATTTTAAGTATACAGTATAATTAACTGTATTTGCAGCACTAGGTACTGGCAGCCAGGTACAGGTTAGATCCTCACTTAATTCTTTGTAACACACCAATTCATTGTCCCAATCTGGAAGATGAAAACACGTGCACTGGAAAAGACCTATCACAGGCAACCATTAACTGACTCAAAGGGACTATGGATAATGAAACCGAATATAAGCCAGGCTAGAACTGGTCGTCTAGACCCCAGAATCCAAAACTTCAAAACCATCAATCTCTTGCTGAAGTTCAGAACTACACACTATTGCTGGATAAAAATAATATTACTTTTATACTGCCAGCTTTACAAAGAACACGTTATAACACAGGAGGAGCATAAGTTTATATATCCAATGAGTTGTTATTAATTTTTTAAAGAGAAAAATGGGGCTTTTTTTGCAACTGAACATACCCTTTTTCAGTTGATGTGAAAGTAAACACTGTTGACATTGTCAAAGGAACTGGTTTTTTATCTTTAGTGGTTAAGTTTATGTCAGTATTTCAAAAATCTCTTATCAGAAATGCTAATGATAAAATACAGCTGTTGTTCTTTTGCTTTGGTTTTTTACTGTCTGAACCGTTAGTTCAGAAGAATCAGTCATGTTGTCTCAAAATACCACCTAAAGGACTTTCAAAAAGGACTCAGATTTTTTTGTTGTTGTTGTTCAGAAATGTGGACAAGGATCTCAATAGGCATAGGGACGCTTAAAGTGAATTTTTCCTGATGAGTAGAGTCACACATCTTTCATGTTTGTTAGGTTTAAAGACTTGACAATAGGTCTATCAATCTCGAATAAGAAATGTTTTGCTATGTCATAAGTAAATACGAGTATGTTTGGAGCTGGTGTTGTAGCATAGTTATGGTATCTCATAACCTAGGTTATGAGTTAAAAGATCAGTTCTCTTTTCCTCATTTCTCCCTACAACCTGAGTTACAAAGAATCCTTGGCATTCTTTTCATCATTGAGATGACAAATGCATATATGAGTTAAAAGGTCTTTTGGGGAAAAAAGGCGTGTCAAATGAGTATAGCACTGACTTTAATACCCTCGCCTTATGACACTTCTTTTCTCATACTAAATGAATAGTGCTTTTCTAATAAAGTTATGCTGCATCAGTTCAGGTGTGTACAGGTTCCTTTCAGGAAGGTGAAGATCATGTTTTCCTTATTTCCATAGCAATGTGAAACACTACAGAATTCTTTGCTTTTCTAATCTAGCCACCAAACCACATCTTGGTCTCCTCACCCATGAACATGATGTCTGTCAACAGCAGGGAAAACAGCACCAGCTTTTACATTCTTCTGTTTTACTCTGAATTAAACCTTATATTTACTTAGTGTTTCTTTATTGTTATTTTGAAGAAACACCTGAAAAAAAAACCTTTTTGGAACTGCTGTAATACTTCATGTCAATACATTGGTAATATACTGCTCCTGAAACTATTTGAATTAGGAGTTCTATTAACACAGATCCACATGGTGTCTACCATGTCACATACCTGTCTCTGCTTACAGAGGAACAGAGGTTGTGCTGTTCCTCTTGCTTAAAGTTTTACAAAATGCCCCTGATTTTCTCTATGAGATTATGGTATTAGAGAAGACAAAGAAAAAATAGTAGATTTCATGTGTGGAATTTGTGTATTAGCTCAACTAACACCCCAATGCATCCTCCGACTCCCAATACACTTAAGTTCTACATTACATTCTCCCAATGAATATAATTAATCTTGCACACTTTTATTTTCACTTGTCCTGTTTGTGGATATTAGTGTCCATATGCACATTCATTTTTATTCTAGTGCTTTCTTTGTTTTGCTGTACTGCTCCACCTTAATTCTTCCCAGACCTAGCTTAGTATTAAAGCTGTATCACACCTGTGCTTCAAGAGCTATGCAAATAAAGAAAAAAATTCTTTGTTCTAAAGAAAACACAGTTCAGTTTCTCCACTAAAAAAAAAAAAAACAACCAAACCAAAACCCAAACCAAGCAACAAACCAAACCCCAAACCACCCACCTTTAATTGTTTTTCTTTCTAGAACTTTCTGTTTTTCTTCCTGAGCATCTGGTTGTCTCACGAATGATTTAGTGGAGCTTAGTCTGGCAGGTTAATTGCAAGGACTAGAAAATTATCCGTGTCTGATTTCAAAAGAACACAGTCCTCCTACAGACATCTTGCCCAGTGTCACCGTGTACTCAAGAACCTGTCACCTCTGCTGTGTCTGTTAGCAATCAGGATGTTCCTGCCTACAATAAATCCAGCACGAAGTACATCAGATGGCCACCCACTGCTCTGTAATACTCTCTGTCAAAATGTGTTGTGCGGCTCCTTCTCGCCACCATCAGTAATTTCCCCGTTAAAGGGGAAGCAGAGATTCCCGTCGCACATCAACACCAGCGGATCCGCCGTCTTTAGGACGGGCGGCTGCTTGCGATGCGCCGGGCGGGCTTTCACCCACAGCCTGCGGCTTATCCCGGCTCCCTACCGTCACCAGACACCCCTGCCCGGGATGTGCCTTTGGGAAGCATGCTTGTAGGGGCGATGGTTCCGAGCGCCGGCGGTGCCGGGCTCAGCAGCGCCGGGACCCGAGCGTTCCACCCACCTGGCAGCTGCCGGCAGAAGGGAGAGTTCCAGTCTGTGCAGCCGCAGGGCTCTGGGGAACACAAAAAGGAAGGGGAAAATTAAATAAATAAAGGAAAGAGAGAAAGAAAAGGATTGCTGGTCAAGATAACCACGAAAAAAAATAAAAATAGGAAAAATGTTAAAATGTTGCTGGTAGCTGCTTCTCCTGCTCACAGAATTTAATTCGGTCATGATTTTGTTCCTATGGCTTCATCCTTAAGTTGCATTAAGGATTTTTACTGTTCATAAGCAGCAGTAAGCTGTGCAGTATATGAAAACTCACCTCTAACAAGTAAAAAGATAGCTGCCAGCAGAGAGTTCTTCATCTTCTCTGTAAAGAAACATAATGATTACCATCAACATTACGCTGTCTTCAGTCTATTTTTCACACTTCCTTTTCAAACTTCCTATTCATTCTAACACCTATACTGCTACTGGCTGAACACGAGTAATAAGTTTATTAATGACAATGGGAAGGACACTTGAGTTCTATGTTATTAATTATACTGACAAAATCCTAAAAATCCTTCTGGAAAACAGGAACTCTCCACCCTAGTTTTTGTAAGCACTCACGGTGAGATTCTTAGTGGTGTCTGCAGTATCAGCAGTGCAAACTGAATTAAGCTTATAGGTACTTCAAACTCCTTTGAAAACCTGTAACTGTCACTGCAAATTAGAGATATTCATATCAGTAAAAAGGAAGTCAAGGTGTTTAACTGAGCCTAATATGAATTCTTGGATACTGTAGAAATAATAGCAGCAGAAGACCCTAACTTCTTATATCTTTCAGTATAATTTCCCTACTGCAAAGATGTTGTGTCTACACTGTTGGTACTTACACTAGGGCCCTAATACAGACAGAAGTCACCATAGCTGTAAATCAGAAGTTTGCTCCATACTATCGATTCAGAGAACATTCTGAATATAGAAGCCAGCAGAGACAATACTACTGCTGTTACTATTACAGCTGTAAAGGGAAATTTTCAGAAAATTTTGCTACTGTGGGAAATTTCCCTTCTGGGCCTAGACAGCTCCTATCAGAGGTTGAATGCAGACCTACCTGGAGATAGGCAAATTATTAACTTATCTTGGCAACCATGGTATATTTCAGGTTGAGTATTGAATAGAAAAAAATATCTGTTTAAAATTAATCACTTTCCTAAAGAATGAGACATGCTTCTCAGTATGGTCTACAGTAGGAGTGGGTGACTATTGCAGCAACCATGTCTTATCAGATTTTCTGAAGGGTACAGTCATGAAAGACAAGTTATCAAGGAATTCTCAGTGCTACAGGGGGTTTCCTAGTGACGAATTCATTGACCTTGGGAGTAAGCTCCAGAATGCTGAGAGGTAGCAGATACAATGTATGCATGCAGGATCACAACCCTTGTTATCTGAGAGATCCAAAAATTTGCTTTGACAATGTTTCCAACAAGGAATTGCCAAGAGGGTATGGTCAATTGATGATCATAAGAAGAAACTGATAAAGTAAAAATGCAAGCCATATGTGACAGATTTTGACAGTAGGGTTGAAGAGCTAGAGACTCAGAATAGTGCAGAAGTCAGGAGAAGGAGAAAACTTTAACAGCAAATGTATTGGTTTGATGTGCTTAGCATAATCACATTCAAAACAATCTATCTAAATTAAAACCATATAAATAACTCAATGCAAGAGCAGGACTGGATTTAGTGTGCACAGAATTAGGACAGAGCACACTGGAGAGAAATAAACCCAGTGAAGTAAGTCCATATCACCTTTGCTAGATCTCAGTATAAATGACACTGTCATTTGAAGAAAAAGCGTTGATTTTGACAAGCACAGAAAATACATTACCAGTCCAAATAGGAGAGGAGATGAAATCTTGAAAACTGGAATTTCGCATTTGAGTGAGGCTAAATGTTTTACTAGGGCCTAGCTATCAAGTTACTGTAGTAATCTTTTAATGTATAACAAAAGATAAACTATTACATTTAAGGCAAATTTTGCATAGAACCACTTTTTAAAATGTTTAATATTTCAGCTTTTTCACCACTATGAACTTCTGTCAGAATGGTAAATGCCTGAGGTTCTCCTGTAAATTCAGATGAGGATAAATTATGCCATCTTCTGTAATATGTTTTAAAGTGCAAGAATGACTTAGGATTCTTCCAGCTTTACTTCATTTTGGCTTAGATGTTTTTTCCAGCTTAGGCTTATGCATCACTCTAGATGAGGTTTCCCATGAACGCTTTCCCCTGTCATTCCCTCCTATAAGTTCTGCAGTAAAAGCCACAGCAGGCTCCTGTTCCCCCCCAGAATGTAGCCTTGAAATCAATGAACTTTTCCATTTAGACTGGATTAGACAATGTGAATTAATATTAACCCCAAATCCTTCCTCTGTTCCCTTCCCCAACGTAATCTGTTAACTCTTGCTCTTCAGAGGGAAAACAATTTCTGAAGACAGGTTGGCTCCGCTAGGAAAATGCCACTGGCCCTTGTCGTGCTCTGCTCCTGCAGAGCTACAGCTCTTGTAGCACATCACAGGAGGACTGGTTGAGCCATGAACTTTTGAGGTCTACATTTTTTGCAGGTCAGCCATACGCCCATGAACGCTAATGAACCAGAAACAGTCTGAAATCTTGTTTTTGGGGAGTTTTAAACCTGTCCCAAGACAGTTCGGGTCATGTGCAATCAGCAACCTTGTTAAAGTGCACTCAGGTCCTGGTGGGCAGCCGAAGCAGAATGCAGACTGCAGATATACTGCATCAGGAAAGGCATATGGCATTTCTATTTGAAGTCTTACCTTGTATGAAGTACAAACTGGTGAGGTCTTCACTGTCTCCTGGTTAAATCAGCATGTGGTTTTGCTAGCTTGCTGTTTCTTTGATAAACAGTTCCCATTGACTAGAGGTGATCTCTTTCAGGCATGTTGTAGCAAATTTAATATTGTAGCAATTTCAAATTCAGTTTTTGCTGCTCAGTAGTACATGCTGAAATAATGTTTTCCTTTATGGATCTAAAATAGAGTCACATAATTTTTACAGGTTACATCTTATATAACTCTGCTTCCAATATTCACACCTCCAGGTCTGTAAATATCTGACAGATTTTTACAGATTGGCTTTGTTTTCCAGAGAATTACATGAATATCCGAATTAAATGAGCAAATCTCATATGATCTTTGGGGAAAGAAAAATTTCCACTCAGCCTGCAGCTACAGGCCCTGGGGAAATTTGATGTGTTTGGGAGAATCTCCACCACGGACACTTTCATCCTTTCTGAGTTCAAGTTACATTATGAAACAGCTTACCCTTCAAACAACTATATTATCTTAATGAAAATCACACTTTTCTACCCTAACGCATCAGCTAGGCCATCAAAAAGTGTCAATGAGAGATCTGCCCTGGAGATTTAAAAAATTCCAATTACAGATGAAGTGTAACTGTGCCTGAATAGACTAGACACCCAACACAGAATGCAAAAAGATCACAGAGATGTATATATTGGGATGAAGATTCCTTTGAAGAAACAAAAAAAAAATTGAGACAAATGTAGACTAAATTCTGCTTATACTAGCCTAGATCTGTGGTCTCACCAGTACCGTGTCATTGACAGTGATCTGGTGCAGTGTTTTGCCTAGTGCACCAGCTGGAATATTTACGAGAGTCAAGGTGATATAATCAGATGAGACTGGCAACTTCTCTTTATTACACATCACACTTAGGGCAATAGGCTTAGTTTCGGGATAATGGGAGAAAATTATCACTGTGGTAGCTCAGACTAGTGGTTTGAAAACAGAATTGATTTACATGGTGGTGAGCTGTGTGCAGAACCAGTGTCTTAAGTATTGTGATTTAGAACCAGAGTCTTAAATATTGGAATTTGACTTGCAAAGAAGATCTTTACTTCTGCTAGACCACCCTGGAACACATCTTATTTATCAGGTTTAATAGTCTCTGACTGTTCTGAAAATACAATGTAAAAATCTGCTTCCATTGATGTTCATGATCTCTTCCTGTGCAGCCAAGAGGAGAAACAAGGATCATCCTTAACTTTCTCCATCACATTTAAGACTTTATTAAATGCTTATAAGTGCTTTTAATGCACAAGTGGATGACAAAGAATATATAGGTCTTCTTCCCTACCATCCTGTTTGGTTTACCTAGGGCTTGCAACTGCTACAGGGAGTTATTTTGGGATATGTCATGTGGAACTAAAGAGAATTTGACAAAAGCTTGTCTGTGGTCTTCCTATACACAGTTTTGAGAGTAATCTTTATCTTTTTGAAGTCTACGGGAAGGCTGGGTTATTTGTTTTTATGTGTTTTTGTTTGGCCTTTTTTTTTTTTTTTAATGCCTGTGTTTTAATCTCTGAGGCAAGTAGATATAAATACCTTAGTTGCTTTTCTTTCTCCCTCTGGGATTACTCCTGGACAAAGAAATGCTTGCCATGGAAACACAACTATTGTAGAAAGCACATTTGAAGAAAATCCAGGAAAGCAGTATGAGGAAGCTCACCTAGAACAAGGAAAAAGGTGAACTTTTCAGGGTAGTATTCTGTGTTCATGGTATTTTATCCTACCATTTCCACCTTAGTAACAATGAATGTGATTTCACCTCTAGTTTCAGATTTTCTCCATGATAATTTTTGTCTCAGAATTTTATCCAGTGTAACTGGCCTGCCAAGTCATTAGCTTTTCTTAATTCAAATGTTTTCAAACATATTTCCTGGCTTAGAACAAAGTGATTTAAAAATAGTAATTATGGTTAACTGAGTTCTGAGAGTCTGCATGTATACCCAGTTGTGACTCTATTACTCTTGGCCATTTTATTTTTCCTTCAGCTATCATTATGGAATAGATAACGTGGAGGAAATTTTTTTTGCGGGATCATTTAATTATCTATCAAATATTGTTTCAGTCATCTTAAAATAATTCATAAATAGTTATTTGATGTTCATGTGCAGAATAGAAAGGCAAAGAGGGGCTAGATTTGCCAAACTGAAATAACAGTGTTGTGATTCTCATTAGCCCCTATATCGTCCAGAGTTCAATGATTCCAATGATTGCTCAGAAGATGGGATCCCTTAAACTTAGTTTGGCCATAGGAGGGCCTTGCTCATGAGACTAACCACTGTTACTTATGACATCCTAGCATGGCCTGTTTTGAACTCTCCATTAAGATTATTCTTGCTTTATAGCAAAAACAATTGATATACAAAAATCTCGTGAATGAGGATTTATATTTAGTGAGCCATATCTCATTTAAACTTTTTAACTAGTAACCTGAAGCCTCACATAACAGCAAGAGTCTCCAAAGAGTGCTCCTATGCAAAACATGTAACTATCCTAGTAGTTAAGGTATACTTTTGACAGCTGAGAAATTCTGATTTATGGTTTGCCTGAATAAGATCTGAGCTAAACATCTTTGCAGCTTCTAATTTTCATTCGCCTGCCTATTGATTACTTGCACAACTGCAATGATGGCTTTTTAAAATTATGGCTGGTCTGTCCATAAACTCTGTCAGCTTGTAGATTTCCTGGCTTTTTTGTAGTACAATGTGAATGCTCCCATTCACTCTTAGGCTCCAACCAAGGTTTGCTGCTAGGAGCACAGAACTACCAGGAGTGTCATGGCTGCCTGAAGTTTCTTCTTGGCTAGCATTCTTGTCACAATTTCTTTTGTGAACTGAACTTGTTCCACCTTAAGTGCAGTTTTTTTTAACCTCCTATCTCATACAAGAGACTGCTCCTAAATTTAGCAATCCCTGTTGAGAGTTCCTTCTTTACTCGAAAATCTTTTCTTTCATCCCCCATAGTAATTATCAGCCTGTGTTTTGCTAGATTTAAACAAATTATCTTTTCCAGACTGTTATTACACAAAAAAGGTTCAATTTTCCCTGTTGTCTCATTAGTCTTTCTCTGTACAGCTTGATTCTGAGACTTTGCTGCTAATGGAAAGAGAAACACCTGTTGCTTCTGTTGCCCCTCTTTTAAGCCTCTCTGGCCAAGAGTGCTGTCAAGGTGAAGCCCTCCCACTCACCACAAATAGTCATGCTTTTATTTCTGAGTTGTTGAAGTGTGTTTCAGTGGTTAGCCACGGAGTGTGGCAGCCTGGGTCCAAACTGGCAGGTGTTTTCAATTTTGACAGTTTTAGGACTTCCTGTCACAGAGGGTGAATTGGATGTTGAGGACTGGAATGGCACCGAGATGTCTGAGTTTGCAAGCGTGCCACAAAGACTCAGAGAGGAAGAAGGGCTGGCATGGGGCATTCCGCAGCATGAGCATCTGCAGGCTGACAGCAAGCAGCAGCACAATGCATCTCTGTGGTGCAGATGCAGAACCCTAGAAAAAATGTACAGGCGTGGCCCTGCTGTTTAACCAATAGGAATATAATGAGTTGTGATTTAAAAAATATGAAACATAAAGATCCTAAGGGATGTTTTTGACAAAAAAAAAAAGAGAAACATTTCAAGCTAAGCTACTGATGATGCAAATTTCCCTCTCCTATTTTGAACAATGCAGAATTTTCTTAGGTCTCTCCAGTTAAGAATGTTTAATTAAAATACTTTCTTCTGTTTTCTGAGGGAAAAGGTGAACTTAGACCTGTCAAATGGTGACAGATTTACTTAATGAGTTCTCATCATAAGCCTTAAAACAGTGTGATAGGGGGCATGGTGAAAGCAGCTGCATGAAAGTGAAAGTCTTCATAATTACCAGGATGTAAGTTCCCTTCTTTCATGAAGACAGGGAAAGGTTGTGGAGGGAGCATGACAGGAAAATAGGAATCATATTTAGAGTGAAATGACATGCCAGAGGGAACAACTGAAATGATGAGGGTATAAGCAACCCTGAAATTTGAGAAGTTTGTATCCAATCTTTGTGGCCTTTTTCTCATTTACATAATGAACAGAGATCGATGATTTAGAGATTCCTCCTCAGGCACTGGCCCTTGGCAATGAAAAAGTAGGTGATCAATATGTAGACTTCAGCACTCAGCTGAGGAGGATCTGAGAAATACATAAAGGACAGACCTTCCAGGTCACAGAAAAGATTGCTGCAGGATGCTGTGGAACTGCAGTCAAGAGAAAATATTTAAATGTAGTTTTGAGCTCCCAGACCCAGGCTATTGGTAAAGCAAGAGCAAGCAGTGAGCTGGGCTGCCTGTCGGTGTCTTGCTTGATCTTTCCATTCTCTCTGAATGCTTAGAGGCAGATTGATATAAAACATAAAATGTAAGCACAGAAAAGAGACACTTTTTCCCAGTAAAACAATGCAAGTACTAAAGGATCCTATTCTCTGTCACGTATGGCTGTATACACAGGCGTGTGTATATACAGACAAAGCAAATGCTGTCTCTCAGGGTCATATCCTTTACAGTGATTCAGGACAAGAGCCATTCATACTTGAGATACATTTATTTGAGAGGTTTGCTTTGGCTTTGGAATTACAAGAGGAATGTGAATGCAATTTGGTCTCTCTACATACCACCTTGTCTTTCACCAAAGCAGGGCCTAGATGAACAGAGGAGGGTTCCTGACATTCGGGAAATGCAGCTGCTAGCAGCCTGTAAGTGTTGTGTCTTGTAAACAGCCTTGTGGTGTCATGCCCCACCTACCACAGGAGCTTGCTCTGCCGTGGGAAGGAGACACGTAGACTCTGAATGGAAGAAAGACAGAGATGGCTTGTTTTGACAAGACCTTGTTTTGCAGAAGCTATGCAGAAGAGAAAATCTGCTTGATCCAATTTACTGTGAGCATCACTTTCGTAGTAAAAGAAATAGGAGAACTAATTCCATTCTTAGCTGTAAATTCAGTTTTCTAAAAGTGAAACAAAGTGAAACTCTTTCACATATAGGAAGAAACAATATTCCAATAAACAGAGAAAAATTTTATTTCATTTATCCCTTCTGCCTCAATCTCTTAAATGAGGGAAGGGAGCTTCTGAGTTCCCAGTTCCAGTACTGTTGAAGGCATTTGCAATCAGCATGTTTGTAAACTGGTCAGGCTCCAACTTAAAATTTATTGGTTTTGATTGGTGCTGCTCCTTAGTGAAAGCTTTTTTTTCATGTATGTCCACCTCTGATAGCTATTTGTGAGAATGTATTTGAGCTTCCAGTTAGTTTTATATTTTGGAATAATTTGGAGGCAGACTTTTAAAGGGATACCTACAAATGACTTTTTGCTCTTCTTTTCTAGAAGAAAAGGAAGTTCCTTTCATTGTAGTGGAACACAATTTTGCAAGACACCTTAGTCTCTTGTTTTTGGAGTTATTGTAGCAATGACCCTTGTTTCATGCTTAATGACAGTTCAGAAGTCAGCAATATTATCTTTAAACACAACAGACTCTCTAGATAATAAAAAGGATTTGAAGCATCCTTTCATGCAATCATTTGATCACACAGGTCAATAAAGAAAGTTTGAATTTCCTTAATTTTATTATACTGCATTACAAGTGACGTCACAAGTGCATAGCATAACACAACTCAATAATTTCGACTGGGTGTAATGGCCTTTAATGCTGTCTCTTACAAAGCATGGATAGATAGTGAAACGCAAAATCCAACATACATCCAATATTTTGTAACAGCTCTTGATGGTCCTCTGCCACTGTTTTCCTCAGTCCCTTCAATTCCATCGTTATTGAAGTATCTAGAATTTTTCGTTGACTAGGAAATCATCAGCATTAACACTAAATATGACTTAAGCAATGCCTATGTCCACAGAATCATAGAATGGTTTGGGTTGGAATAGACCTTAAAGATCATCTGGTTCCAACCCCTCTACCATGGGCAGCGCCACCTTCCACTAGTCCAAGCTGCCCAAAGCCCCATTCAACCTGGTCTTGAACACTCCCAAGGATGGGGCATCCACATCTTCTCTGGGCAACCTGTTCCAGTGCCTCACCACCCTCACAGTGAGGAGTTTCTTGGTAGTATCCAATGTAAACCTACTCTGTTTCTGTTCAAGGCCCCAAGTAAGACACAGTGAATGGAAGAAAGTATTGTCAGCTTGGTCTAAAAAGCCATGGTCCAGGTACTGCATACCAGTTTGTAGTGGAGCTGGGGTTGTTGTTGCCAAAGTTCATATAATTCTACAGTTATCCACTTCTCTAGTGGTGCTGCTTTGGGTGGAAAGTAGATCTTGTCCCTCTAACTTCCCCTTAACTATTTTATTTCATTCAAAACCTGAATTCTGTGAAGGCTGCTTGAACTTGGCTGTGCCTCATGGTGACACAAATCCAGTAATGCCTTTTTGCTCTACTGAGTTTCTGAATCATGAAGAGTAAGAAAAAATAACACACACATCACAGATCTGAAACTCTGATAAGCTTCTAAGTAGTGTTGAGTAGGCTTTGTACATCTTTGTACATCAAGTTCTTACTTATGGTACTGGATAAGCTTATCACAAAAAAGGAAACAGTTAATAGAGGGGAAAAATCCAAGAAAGGTCACATTTCTTTACATTACTTTCTTACAACGTATTTAAATGAGAGGGTTTTTTCAATTTAAGTAATTTTTAAAAATTAAAATTATAGTGCAGACCAGAAGCAATTAATGTGCATCCTGTAATAGTTAGTCTGTTCACCTCAAGGAAGTTTATCTTCAGAGAGCAAAAGATGCAGAAATATTTTCTTTCACATCACCTTCAATGCTTTAAAGAGCAAATCTCAAAGTTGAAGGAGATTCTGATCCTCTTGTTGAAATACCTCTTTAGAGACCCTAAGGAGTTTTGATGGGGCCATTGTTTACTTTGTGAAAGTAGAGGTATAAGGTGGAAGATTTGGTATTTGTTGTAGATTCAAATGTGCAAATCAAACCAACAACATTTTCCTGATTGTTATTAACTCATTTTAAAAGGGAAAAATATAGTGAGACATTTCTAAGTTACTTACAAGTGCCAGTTTTTTTTGTTTGAGAATGATTTTTCAGAGACTCCTGCACAATGAAGCTGTGGGATTCCAATTGCTGCTGGTAAATAAAGGCACATGACTACCTTTGCATGTAGCAGGCTATAATTCACTGTGCCAATTATAGGAAACAGCAGTGTTTTGAATAGTCATATAATAGTTTAAACGCTTCATGCTGATCTGAATTTTTTTATCTGCAGCAGCCTATTTTATGTAACTGCATCCACATACTACGGGTTGAAGAGCTTCTTGATGGTAGTTCTTTTTTTGATGGAAAAATATTTCATTTAGCTTCTCCCATAACATCTGCTAGAAAATAATTTTTTGAAATAGAATAAAACAAACTCCTACACTTTCCTACTACATATTTCCTTAAATAAAACCATATTTATTTTCTAAGTAGACATGAATAGGATACTATTTATACTTACAGGAACAGTCTCTGTTTTTTAATAACCAATACAAAAAAATCCCCTATATTTGAAAGTTCTCATGAAAAACTTAAAATGAGAGAACACTCCTGCTCAGAGGAGCTTGACAGTCCTGGCACTCTGAAAAGTGACAGCCAAGAGTTGAAGTACAGGGCAGGTCATAGAGAGCCAGCAGGGTGCCTTTCTCTTCAGCTTTTGAATACTGTTAGGTTTTGTGCTCTTGTCCTCCTTCACTTCCCTTTCAAGGAATGTTAGGCAAAGGTAGTACACTTCCACAAAATGTTCTTATGTGTTAACGTTTTTCAGAGAAAGAATGCTGTCAAAAATTCCTCATCTATGTCTATATCTAAGTCTACTTGCGGTTTATATTGTATAACAATAATGTAATAATTTACATAATTGAATTGCTCCTAAAATCTATTATGACTGAATTTCTCAGACACATAGATACTGAACTGTTTCAACAATAAAAACATGAAACCACTACGGAGATTAATAAAGCTATCAAGCCTAGCTGGAGTTCTGCAGCCAATGGCATTTTTCAATTTGGCTGCAACAAAACATGAAATTATGCTGACATTTTCAAATCTGGCTTCCTGACTCCAGGCACACAGTCCTTAGGCAGACAGCTATACAGTTACAGCCCTGAGTGTCTTATTGCTCTGGAAAATCAGTCCCACAGCTGTCAAACTAAGGGCTTCATGACACAGCAGGAATCCAAGATTGAAAGAGTAGGCTTTGCTACTGAGGCCTGCAAGGATTCATCCTGTGCACGTCTCCAGGTATCTCACAGCCAAAAGCAATGATGTATTTTGAGCATCCCCCTCCACCCATGATGCTCATGGAGCTGCTGGGGGCCAAGGGCAGGGCCCAGACGTGGCAAACCCAACAAGCCTCCAGCAGCCAGCCACTGGAAAAGCCCTATGGCAGCATCTTCAGAAACAGTTTTTTGGCAGGCTGGGGAGTGTGTGCCAATATTCCTTTCTCTGAGGGCACTGAGCCATGGATTCTTCACCTAACCAGGGCAGGGGTGTCCCGTGTCCCATCCAGCTTCCCGCGTCTCAGCGAGGGGC
Source organism: Acridotheres tristis (assembly GCA_037013685.1). NCBI lineage: Eukaryota > Metazoa > Chordata > Aves > Passeriformes > Sturnidae > Acridotheres > Acridotheres tristis. Next base: position 58,661,765 of record CM072919.1, on the reverse strand, counting down.
TGGATTTTGTGTTTATTACCTCACAGTGACACCTGCTGGAAAAGGAGCTTCACTCAGGCAAGGAAGGTTTACTTTTACTATGAATTAAACATTCACTAGATGACAGGAACAGCGCATTATGTGAGGCAAAAATCATAGAAAAGACTAGCACAAGTGAAAAATACCAGAAGAGTATTAAAAAACTTCCTGAGAACAGCACTGCAACCTGGTAAAGAAGCCTGTTGCAATTTCCTGAAGACAGGTACAGACCAACCACAGCTCTACACCTGAAGCCCAGCACCAGGTGAGTCTCAGTGCAGACTTTGGAGGAATGTGCTGTTTCTCCGCACAGTGATTTCCCAGCATGCTGAAGCCCTCTTCCAGACATCTAGTGGGGTTTAATCAATGTATGGAACAAGTTTTTCTGCCATTCCCGTACTTTAGGAAACTGTTCTTTCATTTATAAAAGGCTTAGTTCTTACTTGGAAGTCCTTGTGTACTCTCCCAGCTTCCCGAGAGATTCAGAAAGCAAAAGGAAGGTAGGGAGGTAATCTGCCATTGGGCATTCAGAGAAACTATTCTAACATAGCTGTGTAACAGCCAAAAACCCAAGACTGAATGGGTTTTTCCCACCCAAGAAAATACCACTAGGTGTCACTAAATGCCAGGGATTGTCAGTACTGGTCCTAGGAATTGCATCTAAGAGAAAAAAACGACTGTGTATATTTCATACATACACTGCTTTATTAGTATGCCTTTTTACAATGACCAAAGTATGAGGTCATTTTAGCTTTTAGCAAGATTTGCATTTGTTTTGGGAAATACCCCTGGCTTCCAAATGGAACACACAAACCTTCAGCTTTCCAATTTTAATTGGATATAATTTATTTTATGCACAGAATGGGTGAAATAATCTTGGTCTGTATAAGCTGTTAAATTCTACACGTTTACATTTGAGAAGAGATATTTTAGCCTCAGAATTAAAATAATGACAGTGTTTTATCTGGTTTTCCTGCCATCTGTACTCAGAGAGATTGTACTCAGTGGAATTCTCATCAATATCTCATGTAAAAAAACCAAACTGACCCAACTGTATTTGCTTTTAGAATACTATCGTATGTGCACAAACAAAACACACAGAGGTGTTAAAACTAAGGCTGCCAATGTTTGCAAAGCTGCAAACACAGCTTTGTCCTACCATCCTGTGAATTTCAGAGCAAACATGAGGGGGACCAACATTTTTGAAAGTGTGGTTTCTTGCTCAGATTGACTTGTGATTTCCTCAAGCAGTGTGGAAGGACACAGAGAGAAAGCAGAAATTGAGTACAGTAGCCTAAATTATTTTGAGAGGTGTATCAGAGGTCCCCCAGCAATGTCCTAACACCAACTCTGCTCGGTTCTCTACCTCTGGTCTTCCTTCAGAAAGGAAGGATGTGGAGTCAGGATGTAATTGTGAGCAACCAGGACGATTGATCAGCACACAGTATGTAACTACCTCTGCCTTTAGCATCTGCAAGGTCTCTCAGGAAGAGGGATCTCTGCTGGAGCTGCTGATGCTGGGCTCTGAGACACGGCCCTGAGGAGCTTCCTTAAACTGGCAGTGCTGGGGATCTCCTGGGAAAAGCTCTGAAGATATTTGTATTTCTTCAATCAAATATTTGGTGCCAAAGGCAGGATGGAAGTGTGTGCTGGAAAAGGAAATAACAAAGTGAAAAGTGAATAGCCATTCCTCCTGCTGAAGGAACAAAAGCTCAGCAGAAGAAAAAGTAGAATTTGTATCTATTGGTACAATTGGTACAATTCTTCTTAATGCATGCAAGGAAATTGTGCTGAGATTCACTGCTCATCTTTTGTTCCTTGTCCCAATAGGAATATTTGCTGAGTTTTTCTTTTGCCAAAAGTAATTTATACATATATATATATATATATATATATATATATATATATATTCCAATATATATTTAGTTCAACCTCTCCTCCTCTTAGGAAGAAAATCTCCTTCTTGAATCCCATATTTTATAATTACAGTTTTCTCTGACAGGGAGCAATAAGAGTAAGCCTCTCATTGCTCTGATCGTTTAGTTTGGCTGTGCTTCTTATCCCCACTCACACATATTAATTTTAAACTTCAATGTAGTTCTTCTCATACACCAAGCAGTAAAATTCTTTCTGGCACAGTTTTTTCCACATAGAAAAGAAAGATTACTCTATCTCATGTACCTCATGTTTTAGGGTTTAATACACACATATTTGCAGAGTGTACTGAAGATGAAAAGCAGTATATTATAAGAAGTACCTTCTATTTTGATCATAAAAGGTGCATTAGTGATTTTCCTCACCCCTCAAATAAACAGCAGTGTTATTCCTTCCTAGACATCCATAAAAATATACCTATAAAACAGGAAGAAAAATAATTATAAGATAAGGCTTCATAAATAAACAAACACAGAAAGAAATTATTTTAGGATGACAATTGAAATCTCTCTCACTGGCTTCTTTTGATCTCCTTGAGGCTCATTAAATTGTGGGTGGCAGACCCCGCTTCTATATTTGAGAAAGAAGCTAAAGTGCTGCTTATGTGCAAGCAGAAGTTTCAAAGGTAATTAGGCTTGGGACCTATAGACCAGAAAGTGTAGTTTGATTTGCATGCATTTTCCACCTCTCCTGCTGCTTATTTGCATTGTTCGTCATTTTCCAGCCAGCTCAGAAATCCTCAGCTGATTTGTTAATATTTGCACAGTGCTCATAAGAATTACTGACTGTCTTCAGGTAGACAGGGGAAAAAAAGCACTGGCCCAGTGAACTTCCAATCAAATCACTTGCGTTGTGACACTCTCATTTTCATCTGCTCCTTACCCTGGATGAGCATCAAAGATTTTCCATAGCAACTCTGAATGAAAAATCCACATAAATGTGTTTTAAATTTAAAGTCTATAATAGAAAGGAAGTGCTGAAATTCTGCTTCCTTGGGTTCTATATGTAAGGGATATATATAGACATCCTCTATTTTTCTGTGGATAACATTGTTTATTCTCCTTTCCCTTGTTTCTGTTGGCTTTTTCCCCCCCGCCCCCTTCATATTCCTTTGCTGATTAGGGTCTTTACAAATATCTGTATAGATTGATGTGAAAATGCCTCAGCAGATATGCTAAAAGCAAAATAGCTCTTTGGATGCTGATTGACTGTCTTTGCCTAACTTCTGTTACATACTGTGTTAGTTAGCTTTGTGGGCCAGTGCTGCACATAAGCACTGGTAGAAGTGAGATCCCCTGCACCTGGAATGGACTTCTACAGCAAGGAACACTTGCAGATTTGAGCCCTATATTATGGACTAGAAGTAGTATCTTAATGCATCTTCAAAAGGGGAAGAAAATTATCTTAACATCTTACATAAAGTAAAAGAGATGAAAAAGCAAAGTCTAACCTTATAAACAGCTTACATTACAACCAAGTTAATTACCAAGTGCTCTGTAATAGGTTCTTCTCTTTGTTCTGATGCCTAACAATCCTTCTTTTTCAGGAAGGTTCACTTAAACAAGGATACCCCAAATAACATGCTGCTACATACATAACTAAATAAATAAAATAAATAAATTACTATATATTACATAAATAAATAAATAAATAAATAAATAAATAAATAAATAAATAAAATGACTACTATATTACAAAAAATATTGCTACAGACTGATTTCTTCTACATGTCCATGGTGTCTTCCAGCCCAGGATGTGAGGACTGTTGTGGTGAGCAGCTGTGCCCATGCAGCCCATCCTGCTGTGGGGCGTCACTGCTCACAGGTACATAGCAAGCATCTGTGCATAATGCAACCTAAAATGAGTTCTCACCATGATACTCTTTTGGCAAAGGACAGTAATTAAGAAAAGTGCAAAGCAGATTAATTTAGTCCTTGTTTTTATTGTGAGTGACTTTTCACGTGCTGTTGAAAGTCTGCGAAGGAGATGCTAATGGTAGAGGGAGATACAATGAGACAGGAGAGGGTGAAGAGAGCTGTTCACGCCTGCACAGAAATACTAGTATGGAAGATTTTTGTGTGAAGTGCATCATCTCTTTGTATATAAGCTCCTGCTGAGACTGAATCCTAACTGGGACAAAAGCACAGCACAAGGAAGCTGATAGTGCTTAAATCTGTGCTGGATTCCTTTCTATGGTTTAAGGAGTCAACAGCAAGCATATCATCTTCCCAGTATGCAGCACTTCTATAAACAGAACAAAATTTCCTTAAAAACTACAAAGGAGATCCTGAGCATATGTTGTTATCAACAAAGATTTTTGACAATAGGAAAGAAACAAAATAGAAAATACATTTTTGAGCAGCATTCTGACAGGTTTATTGAAAGTTCATTGTGAAACTACAGTACCTCCTATTAAGCCAAATCACAAAGAATCCATGAAATCAAAGACACAGCTATGAAACATATAATCAGCTGTTTAAAAGAGAAAGAAATAATCATGCTTGGAGAAAAACATTTTGCATTATAAAGGCAGCAACCAGCAACTACAGATAGGGAAGCAAAAAGGCATTACCTTCTGTTTCCAAACAATATTTGTTCACAGGGGGCTGAGATCTGAACAGATTCACAGCTTTCCTTTCTAAAAAACTATGTTTTGACACAAAGTACAGGTTAAAAATAGTATGCAGATAAAGGCTAGAAGATTTTAACAATGAGGTGTTATGACCACTTCCTAACCTTCCTCAGTCGTAGCTGCTGCATGTGTTTTGCTGCATGACATTGTCGGGGATCATCTGATTTTCTCTTCGGCATTAGTCCCCTCAGTACTGAGCTGGGGCAATCAAAAGCTTGTTTGAATAGTGGAAAAGAAGAATATCAAAAGGCGGATTGGAATTAGTATTCGAATGAATAGTGTGAAATCTCAAATTGAGATTACCAGGGAAATGATACACAGTCATCTCAAAAGGAAGGCTGTTATTTTAAGAAATAAAATTTCACCAAAAAACGAGAATAAGGAGATCAACCCCATAAAAACGATGACTTCCAGATGGAAGGTAAATCTTTAATATGAAGTACTTCTTTACCTACCGTTGTGAAATTGGCAAATATGTTCGAGAAGATTTTTATCCTTATCCAAATATATATCCTAATTTTTATCTATATAAAAAATATCTAAAATAAACAGATTCACAATTTTATATTTTTCCTAGAACCTAAGATAAAGACACCAAAGAGAATTCTTTGTAAATTAAAGTTATTTAAAATAATTTTAGATTTATACTTGTGAATGAAAAAATACAAGAAACATGTAATGTAAAGCAAGGCGATTGATTTGTTCACTTTGTTACTTGGTCACAAAAAGATTTGCATATTTGTTGTGTTTATTTTGAGTAAAATGCTACCTGTTCTTCTGTGTTTGCAACAAAGGCTAGGTGGTCTGGAGGGAGAGTGAGAGAACAAATGTGAGTGTAATGTAACGTGTCTGCAGCTTTTCAGATGCTGTGAAACTCACCAGACAGAAGGACCTGTATGGGATTATTCTGCAATGTTCCTTTCCTATAATGTTGGTTCCAAGCTGTACTACAGTCAAAAGTGCAAGCCAATAGGATTGTTACATTACTGTATAGGTCTCTTCCCCTTTCTTTCAGGCAAGGCAAGCGAGCTTTTACTTGTCTTAAATATTTTTTCTTGGTAGATTATCAACTTTGAAAATACTTTTGTCCACCAATTCTAGTTTTTGGTGGAAAATTGGAGACTGCTTTTGAATATTTAGTGGTGAGTGAACCCCTGAATTCCTCAGATTCTGGGAGAGAGCTGAACATTAACTATACTTGCAGTAGGCATAGCCACATTCCTTGCTTGGGAATATGTGTATGCCATATTTGTTTTTTGCTTTCCTTTAAAAAAAAAGGGAAAATTTTGTGAAGCTTTGTGAGCTATGTCAGTCCATGGATTACTGCTTGATTAATCCTTAGAGATTGCTAGGGGTCAGAATAGTGTGATACTGAAAAAATAATTGTCTCTTTGTTTTACTTAAATGATGCATACATCTGTTGGATGATATAAAAAAAGTTTCTACACTTTGAAGCTAAATCTAAAAATCAATCACAGAAAGCTTGTGCTGAGTTGCTAGCTGTGGAGTTTATTTCAGAAAGAATAACTCTCCTCTGCCTACCACTACCTGCCCCTCTTAGTTTGAATAGACCAGCCTTTGCTCCTGCTTTCAGAGCCACATATAGAGTTTTATTTTGTAAACCCAGAGAAAGACAGGTGTCCAAGAGAATTCTTTGCCTTTCTAAGCTTCACTTGATTGTCACTGTTATTTCTCCGGTGGAAAACTCGTCTTTTTTTTCTGTTTAAACCCATTTCTTTTACTGAAAGAACAAAAAATAGACCAACATTTTTGTTCCTTTTGAAGTTGTCCTCAGAGCAAAATATGACCTTCTGCTTCACATTTAGAACATCTGAGAAACTTCTCCCATTGATGTTAGCACATCCCAGTGACCAGACGAGTTGTCTCAGACTGACATATGTTTTTGCTTCTGTGTGTGATTTATCCTTTCTTTATCCGGAGGAATAGTCCACATCAGCATCAGTGCCTTTTGGGAGTCACACAGTCCCTTCTTGCTCTACCACAAAGATGTCTCTGCTATGGCACTCCATTCCTGACAGGTGACACACCTGCACAAAGAACCTGAACCATCAAAGTGCTGTATGCCTGAAATGTGAAAATTCCAAGGCTAGATAAGATATGTGTAAGATCTTAATTTATTCTAAAAAATGCAAATTCTTGTGTTCCTTCTGCTTCAAGTCCCTCTACCTCTTTATGCTTCAGATGCTTTTTGTCCTCTTTCTCCTGCATATGTGCTACCCACATCCTACCTTCCTGAGCAACACAACATATTGCAGGACTGACAGGGTGATTTCCGTTTACTAGTGGAAGAGTGGAATGTCTGCCCTTGATTTATTCTGTTTAAAGGAAACATTTTCTGGGTAGGTCCCCCAGCCCTCACAGACTATCTTGTGCTGCATTTGGTAGAAGAAAAAGAATCAAGAGTTAAGTAACTCCAAAAGAAGGAAAATGAAAAGATGCTATTTGCAAGAACATAATGATTTTGATATTTTAATTGCAAATATAATGATTTCATTATTTTAATTGCAAGCACCTTGGTGAGGTACTGACAGAATTTGAGAATCAGTTTTTCAAAATGTTTACCAGTAGACAGTAAACAACTAACTGTATAGGAATATGTATGTTTTGGGCTTTTTTTCTAAACAAAATTTGCAGCTGTACATCCTGACCTGCTTCAGGAGGATAACAGTTCACAGGCCATCAGCAGAGCAGAGTGCAGAGAACAACACAGCTCACAGTGATGTGATCTCAAGAAAGTGCTAAGCCTGTGCACGTTTCTGTGCTCAATGACTCTTTCACCCATACAAAATAGATAGAATATTTTACATGTATAGTCATATTGCTGCCTGTGGATTATTGTTGTGGATGTGACCAGTGTCTTCTGTAATTTTCCATATTTGCATGCCAGCAGGCACCTGAACCATGACAAACACAGCTGAAACAAGGTGCTGCAACCAAGTAAAAGAGCCTTCATGTATTATTGCTATTGACAGTTTTATTCAGTATACTAAGTTACTGCGCAAAATCCACATTCAGAAAAACACTGTCAAGGAAGCACCCTGACACAATTATTCAGATGGATCAGTTCTGCTTGTTTCTGCAACCTTGGCCAGCTGACACACACAAATGGACTGAAAACCTAGCTTTATTATGCAGCCAGGTTATTGACAATTGCTTGAATAAAACAAAAGAGATTCTGAAATCATTAGACTTTCAGAAAGATTCAGCTAATTTACATCACAGTTACTGAATATTAGTCTTGCCTTCTTCATGTAGTATTAAATCAACAGCTTGCTCAGAAATAATAGCTGAGACAGGGAATGAGTAAGTCCCTTGTGTGCACGCAGTGATGGTTACCTGAGTGATGCTTAGGCTAATGCACATCTCATGGTAAAGAATAATTTGACTTCTTTTCTGGAAGATGAACAAGTGCCATCTTAATTCTCTGAGGTCATAGTTTTTTGCCTGACTTCCATCCCGTCAGAGAAGCATGTTTAATAGTCAGATCTATTAATTTGAATCAGATTAATCAGATGAATCCAATTAATACCTTGCTCTGCACTCTGTGAAGATCATGACTATTTTTGTAGGGCAAACATCCATGGAGGGCCACTGTTCCCTCTGTGACTTTTGATGTAACTTGAACAAAACATGCAGTGGCATCTAAATAGATAAAAAATATTGCCTTAAAAAACCCCATGTCTACTATACAATACATTAGTCTGTTAAACTTCTACACTTGCTCTGGAAATTTAAAAAAACATTTTTAATCTGCTGTAGCTGATTAATGTACTTTTCATAGGATACTTGGCAACAGAGCAAATCAATTTATAATAAGAAACCACTGCAATATTAGTTCAGAGACACACACTAGAAAAATATCATAAAGCATGTAACAGGTAGGCTCCAATCAGTAATATGTAATTGCTACCTAGAGGAAAAAAAAAATCAATTTTCTGGAAAATTTTAGTAAACCTGCAGTCTAGTTTAAAATATTAATTTTAATTAAATGTATTGCATGACCAAATGAGTGCAACAGAAACACTGATGATTTTAAATCCTTCTTCTGTACTGCCTATACACTGAGTAAAGCATACCACACTCAACATCTTAGAAAATATTTATCTCTGCTGAGCCACTCCTCCACAGCCTGATGGCTCATTGCAGTATCTCACAACTGAGACTTCCTCAGACAAACTAATGACACCAGCTGGACTTGCTATCATTGTTGTGCTATACTCTGCCTTTGGAGGTTTCACACTGCTAACAACCCTGAGGTACATTCTCTGGACTTCATGTGATCAAAGCAGGAGGGCTGGACACAGCTCAGGAGACATAAAAACATATGCAGGTCCTTCCAAAGTTAGTAGGGTATCAATGTGTGCTAAAGTGCTTTGTAGAAAAGGTATGGAATTAGTTCTGAACTTCAAAGTTCATAACTGAGCTATTGAAAGGAGTTTCTGTAAGCAGACTATTTACATAAGTGGAAACTGAGGTACCCTTGACAGCATAATTTGGATGGGGATGTCTCTGCTAATGTTCCATATACCTCCACAGCTGAGCTCCAGGGAACCATAGGTCAGTTGATTTTGGTACCTGAAGCAGCTGTCATCTCATCTTTGACTGCAAAGAAACGGATTCACAACCACAGAATCATAGAATGGGTTGGGCTGGAAGGGTCCCAGTGAGCAGGAACATCTCCAGCTAGGTCAGATTGCTCACAGCCCTGTCCAACCTGACCTTGAAAGTTTCCAGGAGTGGGGAATCCACCATCTTACTGGACAACCTGGTCCGCTGTTTCATTACCCTCATCATAAAAATGTTTTTTTCTTATATCTAGTCCGAATCTACACTCTTCTAATTTAAAACCATTATCCCTTGCCCTATTACAACAGGATCTACTAAAAAAACCCAGTCTCCATCTTTCTTATAAGCACCTTGCTAACTACAAAAGGCCAGAGGAGGTGTTCCCAGACTCTTTTCTTCTTCAGGCTGAACAACCCCAGGTCTCTCAGCCTGTCCTCAAAGGAAAGGTGCTTCAATCCTATGGAGATTTTTGTTGGCCTTTCACCAGACCTGCTCCAACAGGTCCACAAGTTTCCTGTTCTGGAGTCCCAGAGCTGGATTTGGAACTCCAGGAGGAGTCTCACCAGAGTAAAGAGGCAGGATCACCTCCTGCTGGCCACGTTTCTTTTGATGCATTGTATCACCGATGAAGGTATTAAACTGTATGGGTCCCAAGATGAATAACGAGGTATATAAAATTGTATTGTATAATTCTTGGCTACTTTTACTTAATGAACCAAGAAAATTCTTACAATGGCATTAACCTAGCTTACCTCACAAAAAAAGAAAGGCAGTGGGCTCCATATTCGGTTTAGCAAATCCTCCAGTGTAAGTAGTATTTGTCTTGTCTCTAATTTATGTGCATATGGCGTAATCCCTTTTTCTTTCACTTTCTTTCTTTCACTTTCTTTCTTTCTCTCTTTCTTTCTTTCTTTCTTTCTTCCTTCCTTCCTTCCTTCCTTCCTTCCTTCCTTCCTTCCTTCCTTCCTTCCTTCCTTCCTTCCTTCCTTCCTTCCTTCCTTTCTTTCTTTCTTTCTTTCTTTCCTTCCTTCCTTCCTTCCTTCTTCTTCTTTCTTTCTTTCTTTCTTTCTTTCTTTCTTTCTTTCTTTCTTTCTTTCTTTCTTTCTCTCTTTCTTTCTCTCTTTCTCTTCTCTTCTTTCTTTCTTTCTTTCTTTCTTTCTTTCTTTCTTTCTTTCTTTCTTTCTTTCTTTCTTTCTTTCTTTCTTTCTTTCTTTCTTTCTTTCTTTCTTTCTTTCTTTCTTTCTTTCTTTCTTTCTTTCTTTCTTTCTTTCTTTCTTTCTTTCTTTCTTTCTTTCTTTCTTTCTTTCTTTCTTTCTTTCTTTCTTTCTTTCTTTCTTTCTTTCTTTCTTTCTTTCTTTTTCTTTCTTTCTCTTTCCCTAGAATGAGTTTCCCTAGCTGATCCTGTGGAGCAGAGATTACTCCATAGTAGAACTTTCCTCCTCTACCATTGCGCTAAATGAATTGAAGGGAATGGCTGTGATACTCCCTGATTACCATTGAAAGAAAGAAGTTATATAGGCAAATCTAATTTTGAAACCCATGTCGTCTAAGAGCAGAATAAATTCTCATGTAAATAATGTGTTGTATTTATTGTATATATTATTTCAGAAATCTATGGGGAATTTCCCACTTAAAATCACAATGAAATTTACCAGCTATCGAGAGCTGCACTGTGCTAACATTTCTGGAAGAAGCTAATTTCCAGGACCTTGCAGTGTGAACTGGTGCAGATTCTATATGTATTATTATAAATTAGTCTTCAGCTGCAAAAAATCCCCCTTGTCTTCAAGGGGTTCAAGTCCCTTGTATCCTACAGCTTATTATGTGAGGTAATTTTAAAAGTAGGTTGCAGTAGGAAATCACAACGAGGAGATAAAATATTTTGCATATGACTCACAGTGTGGAAAAAACCCAACCCATTGTAACAAGCAGGTATTCATATATTTTCAGTGAAACATTTTTAAAAAAAGATCATTTGGGTTTGGCTCTTTTTAATAAAGGAATCCACATACCTCTCTTGAATCTGTTTTAAAAACACCCTATCAACACAAATGTTATTTCTGCACACATAAATTCAGTGTTTTTCCTGTGATCTTTACTTTTCATGAAGGTGGAAATAAAGTAGTAGCTACTTCTCTTCACTACTTCCATGACCCTTCTGATGGTAGGGTCCAGTCCTCTTCTTAGGCTCCTCAGTGCAGCTGCCATATTAGTAATTTCCAATGTGACACCAAAGCAGAGGTTGTAGGAGTTTTGTAGGTCTATGCCGCTTCTTCAAATCCACTGACTCCAGTTTTATGTTTCCTTTCCAAGCAGTGGAGTTTTGTGTTCTTGCCAAGACTTGCTACAGCTGCATTTCCAAGACTAAGCAAGGATAACAAGACACTTGCAATAGCATTCTCCATGTCTGATACAGATGCTTTAAAAGAAATCACTCACCTGGAAGTTGGCTGATACTCTTCCAAGAAAAAAAAAGATCCTGTTTCAGGATATTCTTGTATATTCTTGTATACCTGTTTTCTCTCTGAATCAGGGTACAGTGTAAATAACTGCATAATGAACTGTGTGTTCATCAGAACTTTTGTGAATACTGCTTTGTTCAGAGCAGCATTCAATGTCCAAATCTTCATAATCCCAGGAGTATGGAATATAAACTCCACTAAACAACATAAATGTTGGCTAAGTAATGCGAGCTATCTCCAGGGTAGAAGCACAAGAGACATTATCTCTTGTAAAATAGATCTTTCCTTTATGAACAATGCCACGCTGCATCTCCCTTTAGGCTGTGTACCATAGTCTCACAACTACATTTTTTACCCTGGTAATTTGTCAGTATCCTTTATCCACAAGCAGTCAGTGGCACAAGGTGTTCAAGTGATTTACAAGGCTTTTGAAGCCTTGCACTTTGCAATAAAGAAAGATGAAAGTATAGTCTGGAGAACATTAGGGAAACAACATCTGAAGGAGAGGGAACTGCTGCACAGAGGCACCAGGTGAACAAAGGAATTTAAGCATATGCATAACTGAGACAATAAGAACTGCTATTGCTGAAACAAGTCGTGTGGGGAGGGTTTAGTACACTTTCTACTAAATCTGTCTTCTGTAGTATTCATATCATGGAGTGTCTGTGCCAAGAACTGAAGGTAACTAAGAGATTTCCAAGATTGATAAGTGAGTTGAGTGAACAGTGAATACTTTTCATCTTGTTCACTGAATAAAATATAGAGACAGTCTTGAAAATATTGCAATCCCCAGAGAGTCCATGATATCTGGAAATACATATTATGGTAGTACCACAATCTTAGAAAAAACCTTAGGAAGAACTAAGGACTCTTTTCCACAGCTGCATTTTGCAACTCACCCAAAGAGGCATACAGAGAGAAGAAGGTGAATTTCAGAAAGCAAAGGAAGAAGAGTAAGTTTTCATAGATACATTTGGTAGATGACCTTTGTATTCTTAAGGCAGAGGGCCATGGACAGAGGAGCAAGTTGCTACATTCCCATTTTAGCATCAAAAACTATTAAGTCTTTGGGATTGCATATCCCACAGAACTAGAAACTTTTTGAGGGCTCATATTGTCAAATGCTAGGATAATGGAGAAAATTTATTAAATTGGTGCCCAGTTGCCAAGTGTTGAGCAGGACAGAAGCAGCTCATGAATTTTGGAAACTTTGTTTTTTCCCAGTAGGTTAAAATGGGGCATTTAGCAATACTGTGTAGAATTCTGTAGTCTTAAGCAGAGGCATAAACACGTGTAAAATTGCACAGCTGTTTAAGGGAATATAATCCCAGTGTTTTTAATCTAGCAAGGCAGAGATGTAGGATTTAACCACTATATATCTGCATATGACCATATTTAGTTGCATATGGCTGATGCAAGTTCTTGTATCTTTGACTGTATCTTGCTTCTTTGACTGTATTACAACACAGACATAACCAAAACAGCTTTAAATTAATGGCTTCGGGAAATGCTAGCAATATTGCTAATCATACAAGTACTCTGATTTCGTGGTTGGGTTTTAAATCTGTTGAGCTCTCTGCTTTAAGAACCCGAACTATCTGCTATAAAACTGATTCAGATATAACTAGCAATGTGGAAGTTACTACAGAGTTGCTCAAAGTGGTGCTGCTTAGAGAGGCTCTTTAAACAGACGCACCTGAGAAATTGTTCCTCTTCTCAGGATGTTTGTACAGTGAGGAGGCATTGATGCCTTTATCTGCTCTAAGAGCCACACTCCATCTGTCTTGAAATGATGTGTGGTTCATATCACTCTGCTATGCCAGTTTATGGTTAATAATGACATTTGTCTAGCTTTGACCTTGTTTGAAAGAACTATTTAGCAGTCTCACCATATATCCCAGCACACAGGCATCAGGAGCATGATAACCAGCAACGGACCTCAGCAGTGGGAAGACAAAGGAAATTCTTCTAAAAATATTCACTGAGCTACAGCAATCGTTACTGAGAGCTCCTCCTCTCTAGCTGCAGCTACTCCCTGAGAACATGTAGTGCTCCAGAGCAGTCAGGTGTTCCTCGAGAGTCTTTGGCTGTGAGACCAGCTACAAGGGTTATTTTCATATTAAAGTACATGTTCCCTTCCCACTTTTTAACTCTGCTGCTCTCTGTTCCTTTTCAAACTTGCTCCTTCCCTTCAGTCATCCCTAGGTGTCCTCTAGCAAAGGCAGTGTTTTAAAATTGCGTTTTCTTTTCAATGTTGGGTGGTGGGTGATTTTGGAAGATTCTAACGTGTTTGTATTTCACACTACCATTTCATACAACTCACTGATGAGATCCAGCCTGGACTAAGGTTAGATATAGCAACGGCTGTCAAGGCAACAGAATTAAGATTATGAAACACTAAAAATATATGTGAGTGTGATCAGAGACTGTTTTAAAAGTTAGGATATTAAAAAATGTCATTATAAAATGAATTTCAGGACAGAGCAAAGTGGTCTAGTGGGCGACATTCCTGACTATAGTAAAGGCTTTGGAACTAGATTATCTTTAATTTTCCAATCCAAGCCACCCCATGATTTTATGAAGAATCTGGAACAAAAGTGAGTGGTGAAATTAAAAGCATAAAGCAGCTTATAGCTGCTGTAGGCTACTTCAGACACCCAATAACATGGACAAGTGCCAGTCAGGTTCACTAGTCAACCCTTGGTTTTAACTAGCCTGATCAAATGAGGAACCACTGGCTGGGTGGGTGAAGGAGCCCCTGCTGGCACTGCTGCCCATGCTGGGAGGCCAGCAGAGAGCAGAGGATACCAGGGTAGTACCTGTACACCTGGACAGGTTATAAATGGCCACTGAGGCTGCAACAGTAACCTGTCCAAAAAGTCATGGTGTGAACCAGGGAAATAGGCAGCACTGCTTTCAAAGTTTTCCTAAGAGGCATAGGAATTGAAGGAAATAGCAGACAGTCCTGAGTACATTGTTTTGCTACGTAAGTGAAGGCTAGAATTAAAAGCCTCTTTTACTCCAATTTCTTTCATATAATACTTACAAATCAGTATAAAGATAGCTGCAAAATTAGTCACAATCTGTAGCAATTGTTACAGAGGTGAGTATGCAGTCATGCCTTAAAAGAGCTATGATTTTCTGACATGTCTCCATACCCTGATTTGAGTCATTTATTTCTTGAAATCTCACTTCAGAGAAGGCTGAGTGCACTCTCAAAGCTGTAGGTTAGCATATCTTTTCTGTTAGTCCTTTTTATTAATCTTTCTCTACCTGAAGACAAAATGCACAGTCTGTGTCTCTGCGAAGTTATAAGAATCTGATTGCATTTTATTTTTTAACTCATTTGGTGCCATTTCGTAGCTGTCTGTAGCCTGCTGAAGTGAGAAAGAACTGGAAGGAGGTGGTTGACAAAAACAGATTTTACAGTATACAGAAACACAGTGAAGAAATTCCTGTACCAGCTGTGATGTATGAAGGGAGGTCAGTGACATACAGGTGGAGAGAAACTCTTAGCTCTGCCATATTTAGATTAGTCTAACCCAGGCTATGCCCTTCCTTCCTTCCTTGTTTTATAAAGGAATGAGTGACACTGTCCTCCGCAGCAGAGCTGGTGTGGATGTTTTCCTAGGGTTTTAGACCTTTGCAATGTAAATTTGTTGGTTCTTCCAGAAACTCCCCTCATGGTGAAATCCCACGAAACATTTGAACTGGAAAATGGGATTTGTGATGAAAAAGTGTTGAGTGTGATTTATCTTACCATCAGTATGAAGAACACAATAAAGGCCTGTTCCTCTGTCAGGGAATATGGGGAGCCAAAAGAGTCATTACTGAAAAGGGTCCCATTATCAGATGCATGACATCCAGTCAGGAGAACTCCAAAATGTAGCATCAATCAAATTAAAATAACATGAATGCTGTCAAAGGAAACTTTTCAAGTAAATTAACAACTACTGTAGCCTGCACCATTCCATGCAGACCATGAATTTGGTGATCCCACTGGCCTTTAAACAGAATTGCTTTCCAGTGTATTAAAGTATCTTCCTAAAATTGCTGGTCCTAAGGGTTCTGTTGCAAGACTCCTCTGTTGTTTGAAGAACAGTGATTCTCCAGTCCCACATCCAGTGGGAGATTATTTTGGATATTTATTTCCAAGTATGGAAGCCATCAGACAATCTTTCCAAGATATTTCATCAGCTGACCTCCACATATCTCATATTAGAATGACAGCATAGTTTTATCCTAGGGACACAGTTTGCCTCAGGTAATCCAGTTCCATTTAATAGGACTGCTTTTATTCCAGCAGCTGCTGCACAGAAAGGAAGCTTGTCTCGGATGAAAATGTACCTGTAAAATGCTAGGCAGAGCAAGGCTCTAACTCATGCAGGTTTAATGAAAAAATGTCCTGTAAGGTGCTGCTGGTTCCCTTCAGTTCATGCTCTCATGATTTGAGAAAAAGCAAGGAAATTTACACTGGGTAGGAACATTGATTGGTCTGACTTCTTTCTTTTATGTTATGCATAAGAGCTGCTGACATGTGCAAAAACATTTTGCTAGGTGTGATCAGGAAGTAAATTGTGCCTGCCCTCTAGCATGGTCCAGCAAATTCTTCCAATAGCAAAACCAGTAAGTTAATCACAGTATTTGCTAACTCAATCTCATTGTTCATATGCTGCTTTTCCAGCAGTGTTGCCCATTGAAACTGAGAGTTTACATGTTGTTCGTTTGAGGCAGGTGTTTCTAACTGTCAAGAATACCCTAATTAATATTTTTCTAATTAAATTAGGCTTTTTAAAAAGGTTAACTATGACATTTTAATAGCTTCAGCTCATATTGATATTCTGAGGACACACTTCAGCTCAGCCACTTGTGACTGAAAAGGATGTTTTTCCAATTAAGAAATCTCTTTTTAAGGGCTTCTCCTAAATGACATCTATTTTACAGGAGGATGTGGCCTAGAATATAATTTATTCCCTGGTTGCACAATCTCATAGTTCAGCAGGTAACCCTTTCAAACTGTTTTGTTACAAAATTTTAATCTTCATGATACAAATTGTTTACAGTGTCCAACAGATTAAAAAAAAAATATTATGAACAGCTAGTTGTAGTTAATCCATGCACATTTCTTTCTAATGCGTCAGTGAAAATCCTAAAGAAATTCAGAGAAAATTGATAGACATACCAAATTCATTAAGCAGTGTAGCTGAGACTTCAAAATACTCCATGAAATAAGTACAAGCTGCTGGAATACAGTTATAGTTCCTGTAACTTTGCCTTTACAAATTGTACGCTGGGTCCCCTACTGGGATTTGCACTTTATTATTTTCTGTATTGCCCAAGCAAAGAAAAAAAGACAGGAACTATCCTAGGTGGTCTACAGATAAACACATGTCAAGACTGTATGGATACAGCCAGGTGAGGGGGTTAAAGTTGGAAGAAGGAATCTGTATGGCAGTGACTTGGTATTTCTGCAGCATGTTCAGTGACTTCCTACCAAATACAAGGAGACAAAAAGGAAGGAATAAAGCATTTAAAGACTGGGAAGACAATATGGCCCTTTGGTGACAGAAGTCAGCTTCTTAGCACAGAATGGAAATAGGATTGTGATTGTCCAAGAAGGTCCTTGAAGATGAGGACAAGTAATTTATCCTTGCTGAGACACAGAGGAAGTATTGTAGAAATGTAGAGCAGAGAATGATGTCCACTAATATCAGACCAAAGACAAAAAAGATCTTCTGGCTTTATTTCATTCTTTGCTTGACAATTGGTAGTGATTATCTGGCCAAAATTATATTGTTGGTTTCATACAAATTTTGAATGGTCAAAATTAGAAAAAAGCATTTTGTTTGCACTTAAGGTTTGAAACTATGTTTTGCTATTTTAATTTTGATGTACACCTTGAAGGTAGTTACCATTACTGAGAGTTGGTAAGATGAATCCCATGACTGGAGTGTGGCTGTCAATATCTCCAGGCTGGTCAGAAGGGACAGGCAAGGCAGGAGGGACAGAGGGGTTGCCCTCTTCATCAAGAAATGGTTGTCACCTGTCAGTTGGGAAATTTTCATGAACACTGTCTTCAGCAGAAAAAAATGAATTATTCAAATCACATTAAATACCATAAATTAATTGTAAACAACGATATTTAACAATATTTTCCCATTTAACTAACTTTAAGGATAATGGATATTGTATTTACATGAGTTCATCTTACATTTTAAAAGGTTTTAAATAAGAAATTTTCCATATTGAAATATTACGTGACGCTGCTGTACCATAGAAGGACATGTTTTGAGAAACATTAACTAGTACTGGGAATAACAACCCAAAACTTAATTTTGTTATATCTCTATGTGATTTGGTTTTGTACCACTACACAAATTGTGGTTCAGTAGAAAGAAAATAGAATGGATTAACTCTTTGACAGGACAAAGGAGAAAGAAATGCTGTCCAAAAGTCTCCATTAACCTAAAAAGCATAAAATGATCAGAATCATGAGTTAGTTGTTAGCTGACTTTGGAATCAGCAGTGCCTGGAACTGATTATTTCTGGCTCTGTCAAAAGGTCTAGCTGCAGTGAACTGAATTACTATAGATGGTTTCAAGGGATAAGGAAAGATAAATGAGCCAAAAGAAAAAGCCTGCAGGAAATTAAATGAAAATACAGACTTTGTGCTCTAACACAATATCACTGCTAAAACTGAAGGCAAAGGAAATAATGAATTCGTTAGAACGAGCACACGGGCATTAAATTTTATTGCATCCAAATAATTTCTGACATAATTTTCCTCCACAGAGTAAGATGAAGTGGTGACACCATACATACAAACTTCCATCCTGTTTCAACTTTGAAGCATATTTAATACTTTTTTTCACTAATCAGGCAAGATTCAAGCAATTGCACATCAGAATGTAAAGATACTCATCAGCAGTGACCTCTGAATTATGTTGTTCTTCATTACTTTTTGAAATAAAGTATGTCCATTTGCTTTTCCTAGCCTTTGCTATGTAGCAGAAAATCTCTGAGTACATATTTCTGTAAATGAAGGAAACAATTGTGTTGAAAATAAAAATACTGGCAATAAATGGCATAAATTGATAATCCAAGACAATATATGCATAAAAAGAATACTAGGAATAAAAGAACTACAGACTCATAATAAGCTACTTAAATAGAGAGGAATACATGAGGCAGTGCATGTAAGGCATATTATTTAACCATCTGGTATAAAATCCTTAGTAGAAGAGTTGGGAGGTCAAAGTACCTGTTGTAACTAAGCCTTCTGCAAACTGACAGTATGACATGAAGGGTGAGAAGAGAGCTTGCTGACACTCATGTCTCTTAGTTTGAAAAGGGTTTTACTCACTGATTTCCAAAATTGACACATTTAGTACATTATAAACTCCTCTTAGAACTCACTGTTTAATCTAGTAGGCAGTTAGGCATCCCAATCTTTAATATTTTGTAACTTGCTCATTAGTGGGGAAGCTCTTATTGGCCATAAAAACAAATATAAACATATCTGTGAACTTTGCACCCTTCATTTTATTGCATTCTGTGTGCCCCTGTGACTGAAGGGATAAGTGAGGATTTAATAGGTAATAGGAATAATCTATGGAGCTGACCCTGTTTCCTTCACCCAGCTGACTTCCACACACAGCTGTCTGCACTGTACAGGATAAAGAATAAAGGAAGTTACATGAAATAGGAGGGATGAAGAAATATCTCCTCTTTAATAATTTTAAATAATGTGTAGCAAGCAGATCTACCGCCCCAATAAGGCACTGTTGTTATTTTTTTCCCTTTCTCTCTCCTGGTTGTTGGATTAAAGCACTGAGAAGTTGGGATCCAATCCAGGACTTTGGACAAAATGACCCAGAGGTCCCCTTCAACTCCAGCAGTTCAGGGAGTCTGACTTTCATTTAGAAGCAAGGAATGTCATCTTTGTGTAATAGTCTCAGAAAGCGAGATAACAGAAAGAGAAAATGGCATTAGTGAGTGTCATGTCTGGTGTGCCAACTCTGATTTACCTCAGGTGATGCTGGTACAGAAGGGTCGCAGGCCTGAGAGCTGTGTAGCCCTCATTTGTACCTCTTCTACATCTCTCATCATCTGGATATAGCTGAAATAGACTGAGGAGAGAGCAGATAATCTCACGTAATAAATATATGATGAGAAATATATCCAGTGTCAGAAAAGATTTTGGAAGATTTTGGGAGATGTGGAGGAAGAGAATAGAAATACAAATAAAGGGGATATATAAGCTATTTTCCCCCAGAGTTTCTGCACCCTTAAGAGCAGCTCTTCAATTTCTTCCAAAAACCATGCATTTACACTGCTGTGATTCAAAAAGCAAAACAGGCATAATTTTCTTTTTTCTTATTATAAGTATAAGGAAAAGTAAAATTTTCTAAAAATGCCACAGGCACTTTATATCTTCTGCCACGCATAAACTGGTCTCCCACATTCAACACTTCAACATACAACTGTTTTTCTGTGAGTAATTGAAGAAAGGCGTGATTAAGATCTGTTGGTGAAATTCTGATGATGATAAATTATGACCACTAATTATGATGGGTCTTTCCATGAGAAAGTCTATTTATTGATGCTAATATGAGTTTCATTTCTATTTCCAGTAAAGGAAATCCAGCTTCTCTATCAAAAAGCCATTTGCTAATTTCCTATATCAGAAGCCTAACAAGAGCTGCCTGTTCCCTCCCTTAGTGTATGTATGAGTGAGCTTTTCTGACCCTTGACTTTGCTCAGTTGATTAACTGGAAAATAAAAGCAGGGGATGGACAACTAAATGTCTAATTAGCTTAACCTCAGCAATTTAGAGCAAGTCTATTTGCAGGACATTTAGCTTATACCAGATGTTGTTCAAAGATGTTTATTTGAATGTGATGAGCAACTTATTATGCCATTCACTTGTTCTGTGAAGTGTTTTTCCTTATGCTACCAGTATATTTCAGCATTTGCATGGTTCTCATTGTGGCAATAAGGGTTACAGAAATCTCACAAATAAAGACTTCTTAATTTTTTTGTGGGCTGATTCCTCTCCATTATTTTCCTTTTTCTCAGACCTTTTGTTAAATTGAAGTAGATTAAGTAACTGGAGGTGTTGGGAACACTTTTAAGTTTGTAATTCATAAATAAACTTGTGTGTTCCCTTACTTCAAATAAAGAGCAACTAAAGACACAAAAGCCTAAACACAACAGATATCTTTCAATGAATTAAATGTCATCTGAGATGACATTTATCTAAATCTAGGAATTATAGCAGTGGAATAAAAAATACTGGGGATTAGATTTTTAGAAAAGTGAAACATTTTCATGTCCAGAAGTAGAAGGAACAGTATGTTAGCAAAACCTAGCCTGCCTGTAGCACCGAGTAGTTATGTTAACCCTCCTTTAACTACCTAAATAGCTGACATTGCTGCGTAGACAGGCTATCTTAAGACATTTCTTTGTTGAAACTCCCTGATTCTCCATTGCTTTTATGAGGAGTGGAGAAGTTGCCATTGGCAGGGTGTGCTCCAGTCATTTTCTGTCAGAGCTGGTGGCAGACCATGCCCACAGATTGCTCCTAGAGTCAGAGTTGGACTAAATCATAGAATCATGGAGTCATTTAGGTTGGAAAATACCTTGAAGATGATCAAGTCCAACTACTAACACAGTGCTGCCAAGCCCATCACTAGACCATGTCCCCAGGTGCCGAGTCTGCACATCTTTTAAAAATCTCCAGGATTTTTAAAGTCCAGGGACTCAACACCTTCCCTGGGCAGCCTATTCCATTGCTTGACAACCTTTTCTGTGGAGGAATTTTTCTTAAAATGTAATGTAACCCTGTCCCCACACAACCTGACCCATTTCCTCTCATCTTATTACTTATTATTTGGGAGAAGAGAATTGATCCCCATTGGGCTACAACCACCTTTGAGGTAGTTGTGAAGACCCATAAAGTCCACCCATGATCTGCCTCCTTTTCTCCAGGCTAACCAGCCCCACCTCCCCAGCTTCTCCCCATATGAGTCACTCTCTAGACTTTACACCAACTCCATTGCCCTTCTCTGGACATACTATAGCATCTCAGTATCTTTCTTGCGGTGAGATGTCCAAAACCAAACACAGGATTTGAGGCGCAACCTCAGCAGTGCTGGAGTCAAGGCAGAAGTGCTTCCCTGAACTTCAGGCTCTGTGTTTTCCTGGCTGGTAGACAAGTTCTTTCCCAGCACTAGTGCAAATGGGGACTGAACAGTGGGTCACATCTGGCATTTATGGTCACTTCTACAGTCAGCACACCATCACACACAACCCTTTCTGTGGTGTGGGGCAAATTCTTTTACTCTGTTAGAGACTTAGCTCGCTGACATGTCTCAACTGTTGCACCTTCCCCATTACTGAGGAAGCCTGTGCAAAAGGCTTCAAAGGCAGCTGATGTGTATTCTGAAGTGGATGAGCCCTGAGCACGCCTTCATGATGGTACTTCACTGGTGTGAGAATAGAGTACTGTGTCTGGGCATGTTCAGGGCTGTAAGAGAGGCTCAATAATGGAGCTGAACAAAACACTTTGACTTTGGCCTTGGGATTTCCTTCAAAGGCAGTGTAGACTCACCCTGTCTTCCTGGGGACCTGTACAGGATTCTTGAGAACAAATATCCTCAAAGTCTATTTGATGGATGGTTGCTGTTTTAAAATGCTGCAGAAAAGTATGTATCTTATCCCTACAATTTAACAAGGTCATAACTGTGCTGTAATCTCAGGGGATTGCCAAAAACGAAAGGAATGAGAGTATGCTTATTAGATTTGCTAATGACACTAATCTGCAAGGGACTGTGAGTACGTTGGAAGACAGGATTGGAATTTAAAGTGATCTTGACAAATTGAAGGTATGGTCTGAAATAAATAGGATGCAATTCACTGGGGATAGATATAAGGAACTGCATTTAGGCAGGAATAATCAGCTGCACAAGTAAGAAAGGAACAACTATTTAAGTAACATATCTTTATATGTAGGTTTTATGGATCACAAACCGAGTACAAGTCAACAACATCATGTCCTACCTTTCCCTGACTGCCAAAGAAACCCAAACCCAGTTATTCTGCAGTGAATAATGTAAACTTCAGACTATGGGGATGTGCAAAATTATACTCCTTCTTTCCTTGGGACCAGCTATGCCACAGCTGGACTGTTCTATCTCACTGGAGGATTGTCTCAGTCCAGTAAAATGTTTGAAGTGAGGCTACAGATGATTCAAAGGGATTCAAATGCTGGATGGTCTAAAATACATTACTTAAGAATAAATTGGTTAAATTAGTTGGGCTTGGTCTTTGCATATTGCAAAAATTGCTACATGGATGTCTCAAAATAATTTGTGATAGGTAATTAAGAAAAGTAATGTGTGGTGTGTGGTTTCATTTAATAAGCCTTACGCTGCAACCAGAAATGTCTAAGGGTATTTTTGCAAGAAAAAGATCTTAAACCACTGAGTTAGACACTGAAATGGTTTGTTAAGATTTAAGGCAGGGCACTGATGTTCAGTCTCTATTTGGGGACACCATTAAGGACAGGTTAGATAAATATCTGTCAGGAATTACACAGACACAGAAATATTTGTTTGATATTTGTTCAGGTAGAGAGGTGATTTGGTTTCGTGAGGCCTTTTCAAACGGCATCATGAGCCATGCCTTTTAGAGATGAAGGCAGGAAAAGTGTTCTGAGAGAAGGGCAACTAGGCTGCTTATACTTGATATTGCTGAACATAATTTCCAATATTGCTTTTGGAGGGATTTCTTTCCTGCTTTATTTACAGTTGCAGTTTCTTCTGCATCATCCCTCTTTCCCTAAGTCTATTTTCCTTGACATTTTCATCATTTCCGCCTATTCGTTCTTTCTTCCCTTCTTCTCTCCTCCCTCAATATACAAGAGCAAATGAGGTTGTCCCTCAGATGAGAATAAATTCAAACTGATGACTTCTCTGCTGCTGTAGTGGGTATTGTATTGACCCTCACCTTGACCCCCCTCTAACTACAGGCTCTTGAGGGATGCTTCGCTATGCTGCTCAGTGTGTTCTCAGCTCAGTGTTTGAGGAGGTATGCAAATACATTGGCTGTACAGACAAATCAATTGGAGATTGATCGAAGATAAACCATTTTGACCTCATGCAGAATTTATCTGAATATTCAATTACAAAATACTGTCATTGTTAATAAAGCACTACATATGCTGCAGGAAGACACAGGCTGAAGAACAAGAGTATGCAGCTGAACACATGCAGCCCATTTTGGCCAAGACTGAATTTTGCACAGAAAAAAATCAGGGTTGATTTGCACACAAAATTGGGACCAAACTCCTATTAGACAAATTCAGAGGTTAGCACATGGTGCTAAATCATAGTGTTTCTTCAAAAGACATACCTTCCCCTACCCTGTCAAATGTTCAAACGCACATCATTCAGTTAGCCCAGGCATCCTGAATCAATTTGGAGCTTGAACACTTAATTATGTGTGGCCCTGGGCAAATTCCTTCTTCACTTTGACCTTTCAAAACTTCTGTTTCTCTTATTTATGCTGGGTACCCTTTGATTTCAACAAAGCCCCGTATTATATGCTTAGACTGCATCCATTTTAAAGGAATCTCAACAGTATCAGCCCTACTATGCATAACTCTGATTCTAATGATGGAAGAGAATTTGAAGTTTGACACCTTTTGCCAGCTTACTAATTATGTGGAAATACAGCATTTTTCAAAGGCAATAAATGTTTGCACAGAACATTTTTCAAAGGGCATTTCTCTACAATTTCTGCTTTGGTCTGATATTTAGGATGCAGAAATTCCAGTGAACTCACTGAACAACCATTCTTTTAGGGGTGTAACTGATATACAGATTAAATATGTACTGTTAGCTTATGCACTAAGTATTATTTATGCATGTATTCTTTTTCAAAGAAAAATCACATTTGACACAGCCTTAATTATGATGATTCAAATCTCTGGTTTTGCCAGCAGTTCTACTTCAAGCTGTATTAGCAGAAAATGCCACCTACAGCACTGGGGATTGTAGCCAGAAACAATATACTCCATCTTCATTTTGTCTTTCAGCACTGAGTCCTTTTTTAAATTATTCAGCTGTGCAAACTCTAGGCAAGGAAAGCAAAACCAATACCTGCCCTCTTGAGAAATAAACGCCAAACCCTCTAGGTAGGGATATAGCTGACATTTATCCAGATGGTGCATGGTAGCTCAAGATATTCCTTTTATTTATCTGCTTATGAATAAAATAGAGCAAGGGGATTCCAATGGGGAAGATTCAATTAATACTCAAAAATAATTTAATAGACATTAATTTATATTAAAGTATGTAACGTCAGCATGGATAAACATGTAGGTGCCCTAAATGAATCCTCCCTTGAATAAGAACAATAGATAGGAATATACCAAGGCAGCAGTCAAGGCAGACAATCAGAAGTGGGATGCATTATTTAAATATACTAGTTGTGAGTATGTGTTGCACAGTGAGCTAATTAGATTTCAGTGTTAAGCAATACTTCTTTTTTTCATAAATTTCCTACTCCACTAACTACTGTGAGGGGAAAAAAACCCGAAATAATTGCAGATTAGCCTTAAAATTAATATAATAATAAAAAACCTGAATATTTTAGATTAATTTATTCATGTGCAGACTGAGATAAACCTTGGTTTGAAGGGTTGGTGAACCTAGCTGGTGACTCAGAGGACTCTTCCCTCCACCTCTGTGTGCAGGACAGACGTTAAATGAGAATTAATAGAAGAGCTTTTTACTGAGCTAATATGCAGGAACTTCTTTTTAGTACACCTATGTTTGGAATTCAGTTCCAGGTCTTGTTTTGCAGTGTCTTTCACTGCCCGCATAGACATCAACATGCTTATACTGTTTTAATAAGTAGAGTGAAAATGTGGCTTGGAAACCATCAGAAAAAATCAATGCAAAAATACTCCAAAATTGCGAGAGGTCAGGGTTTACACAGTTACTCAGAAAGCTATCAAGAGCTTCTTGTGTGCATGGATAGGGCATGAGGATATAAATATATTCCTATCTCTCCTCTGCACTTTGCTTTTGTTTTTGCCGACGTGAATTTTTTTCTGGCGAAGTGCAATTTGCAGGTGTTTGCCGAAATGAACCCTGCTAGTGACTTACATATTACAGAGCCCTTTTCCCTGATAGCTGACTCAGGTTATCATCAGCACTGTGTCTCAACTGATACATAGCCTTTGATGAAGACAGAGCAGTCTAGTCTTCAGTGTTATTAGTGTTACTGGTAACATAGATGATAACCCTATACTGCTTGACATTTACAAGTGAAACAAAGTATTATGTCCTTCATTTATGACTATGAGGACAGTGAGACTTAAAAGGGAATATGGAATGGAGCCAAATATGCTTTAGATGCCAATGTAGAGAAATTATATAATGCTGATCCACTTTGACTTGAAACTGCAATCTTTGCAATTAATAGACCTTTTTATCCAGGCGTCTAGAGGTTCTTGTTGTGGTGTAGTAAAACAACTACTTAAAGCTTTGGCATTTGGGGAAGGTATACAGACACTAGTAAACTGAACCGAACTTCTGACTTTTAAAATAAGTGACTGTGAGGAAAGTTCTGGGAAACAGATCTAGAAAACAAATGCATTGCTCATACATGTTAAGATTGCTAGAGAGAAGGAAATGGTGATAAAACAAAACCACATGGCCTATTTCTACTTTGTGAAAGCATAGGTTTTAGAATTTTCTCTTCTGCCTTTGGATATCCAAAATGAAGACACTGACATCTGGTGGGCTGCCCATTTTTTTATGGAAAAGGGAAGGAAATTGGGGATTTAAGACTTGATTCATCAGACTCAGTTTAGATGCTTACTTTGGGACTAGAGGAATCATGCTGTAGAAATGCCTCTGGGGTGAAATGAAGTCTCAATATCCTTGCCCAGTCCTCCAAGGATGCATTTTTGTCAAGACGCAGGGAGCTAGATGCTTGTGACATAGGTTTTGAGGGATGAAACAGATCGTTAAAAGAAACATAATGTATGGATTAAAAAAGAAATTAAAAATTGATGGCAAGTAAAGCTATCTGCCACACACTAAATGCACAAAATCTCTCATCTAAGACCTTTAAGCTGAATGCTCAATAGCTGAATTTGAGTTTCTGAGTTGTTTGTGTTTGATTTTGAAAGTAATTTGGGTTGGACTTTGCTTTAACTCCTGATGTCTAGTCCTGTCTTATTTACAGTTGAACTCAAAGGTTAGCAAGCTGAACATCTTAAGACTGTCTATCAAAGCTGATTACCAAAGTTTCAGGGATGGTCACTTTTGAAGCCTCTAGTCTTGGTTTGAGGTATTTCAATGGACTTCTTGAGAACAAGGGCTTGGTCCATCAGCTTTTGTCATGCAAACCCTGATATAATTAGGCTTTTCTGACAATAATAGAGACATTTAAAATTTGCATATCTCTGTACAGGTAGGAGCACAAAACCTGACCATAATACCAAATGATTGCTTATATGGAGCACATTATCTTGAAGGCAACTGGTGAATGATAATTTTCACAAAAGCATAAACATGAGAATGCAATACATAACCAAATACAGATCAGCAGGAGGATATGCATTTTCTCTTAACTTGCTGAAGTATTGTAACTGCTGCCAATTACGTACCAATTAATCCTGGTCTACACCTCTTACAACTCATGGTGCTGTGACAAGTTGCTTGGTATGAATAATTGTTTACAGAGAGTATGTCAGACAGCTCAATTACTTTTTTTGTTTTAACTCATTTTGAGCCTCCTTCAAAACTTGAAGCTGGAGTCTGGAAACACTGCAGTGCCTGCCATCTGTTTTAACTGGGCATAAATTCAGATCCCTCTATATTTTTAAAGTACTTTTGATATATGGAAATGTTGGAAATGAGTTACACTACACCCCAAAACTTTATCTATTAAAACCATATGTTACTTCTTTAGTAGATCTTCCCCTCCTGCATTTGTCCTGCCCTCTTGCACTATTAGCAAGACATTGTCATTTTTTCAACCTTCTGGACTTTCATAGAAAGTCCAGAATTCAGTAAGTGGTAAGATAAGTGAGCCAGAGAGTTCCTCAAACAGTGCTTTAAGGAATTAGATGCTAGTTTTCCCAGCCTGATATTTTAAAAATTATTAAATGCAGTAGCTTTTAATGTCCTTTGTCACAAGCAGGCTAGAAAGTACTTCATCATACAAGAATCATCCCTTTGTGATCTCTCTTCGTTTTAAATACAGCATGGAAATATTTCATAAACACTTCTGCTCCTGCACTATTGTGAATAAATCTACCATCTCTGTTGAGCAATGAGCCTGTACCATTTTTACAATTTTCATTTCTTTCATTTTTTTCAAAATAGACTTCAGACACAATTTTTATTGGTCTCAGTCCTGCCATCCACAGAGCCTTCTGTCACCTTTAGCTTTCCTTATCATTTTTTACACTTTAAACCATCTGCTATGTATTGTTTGCTATCTAATTTCTTTGCCAATTAGTGATATTTTTATTCTCACTTTAGAGAAGTTAAAACCTGTGCAGCGAAAACATCTCTACTATTCATCAAGGCATGCGAAGTGCTTCAGATTCCCAAGACAATTTCCAGTACACTACAGAAAATAAAAGAAATTCTGAGGGTAGGCAACTCCTCTGTGGGAAGAAAAACACAGTATAAGACCGCAATCCATTGCAAGGATTTCACTCAGTCAAGGCTTTGCATTCTGTTTTGCACCAAATATGTGTGACATTTACAATAATCCATTTCCTGAATTTCCTTCAGTGGCAGGAAAAGAGTATGTGGATCAAGGGCAGATACACTGACTTTGGAAAGACTTTTGGTATTGTCCATATCAATATGTCCTATGCTAGCTAAAGAAACATGGTGACTTCTGAGAATCAGATCTAGAACTAGAAACTGAATTTGAAGAGAGTACTGAAAGAGTGTTTATCAATTGGTCACTGTCAAAATAGAAGGATTCATAAACTAGTACTTATTTCTAACCCGTTTGCTGTTCAATGGTTTTGTTCAAAAATAGGATGATGGAGTGTAGAGTATGATTATCTAATTTGCAGATGGAGCCAAGCTAGGAATGAATATACTGAGAATGGTATAACAATTTATATGGATCTTGACAAATTGGAGACATAATCTGAAAATAATCAGATGCTATTCAATGGGTACACATACATTAAACAGCCATTGTCTGTTTTGTAGATGGGATGGATAAAAGTAATTTAAAGAGCAGGAAAGGACATAGGGGTCAAAACTGGCTGTAACTGTAGATACGCTCAACATGATTCAACAATGTCATATTGATGAAAAAAAGTCCAGAGCTCTTTGGGATCAAATGGAATTTATTACCTCAAGTATAGCCTGCAAGACATGAAGAAATTTTTCCTATTGATTGAGCATTTAAAGGCTTCACTCACAGCAATTTTCCAATTATATGTGGACTAGTTGGAGAGAATTCAGTAGAGAAAAATGAGAATGTTCGGCAGCCTAAAAATGTGACCTATGAAAAATGATTGTACAAATTGGGTTATTTAACCTGGAAAGGAAAGGACGGCTGGAACCAAACAACCTTCAAATACATAAAAGAGAGGTAATATTTGGATATTCTTTCACATTCTGTGCCTGGAAGTAATGGGAATAACTACAGCTTAATTGGTAGGAAAGTGGAGCGCTGCAATAAATTGCCAAGAAAATTGGTGGAATCTCCATCTTTTAAAGTCCTTAAGAACCAGCTAGTGGAACACCTGTCAGAAAAGACACTGGTAATAATTGTTCTTTCTGGAGAAACGCAATAATAACTTAATGACATCTCAAGGTTACCTTCAGTCCTGTGTCTCCAGAGAATTATTGGATGTAAAATACATCATAATAGGCGGATGTGAAAAATGCTACAGTTCTGATACAGTAATGGAAATTAACAAAGAAATTAGAAAATCAAGTGTATACTAGCTTTAATTGTGAAAGATAACTTTACACTACAATTCCTGGTCCTCATTCTTAAAAGTTGATTAATTCTTAGGGAGCATAGCTGATCCCCTCATAAGATCAAATATAAAATGTGGAGGTAGAATTTAATACCATAAAATCTTCCCCAGTTATAAAATTACTAGAAATCAAAGTCCTGCCATTTGTTGCAAAGTATTTAAATACACTATATATATGTAATATTTTAACAGATTTGTAAACAATCCACATCACATATTGTGAATTTGATTGAATTAAGCAAAAATGAGTAGTACACTTTATGTCATAGAGTGATTACAGACTATTTTTCCCCAATAATAATATGCAGTGAAAAAAAACAAAGTAGAGTTTATCCCTCAATATCAACTTAGCTCAAAGAGATCCTGCTCTGCATAAGCAGTTGAAGCAGTAAAATGCAATAGCGAGGTCTTTACTTTGAGGGAATAATCACAAATTTCAGCAGAGTTTTTTAAGTAAAATAAAATAAATGAAGTAAAATGTTAAAATTTGAATACTTCAGTCTCTTGTGCTTTAGTGTTTACAAGAATAAATGGAAATAAACCAGAAAACAACTTGTAAGTGGTATATAGATGGCTGTGAAAGAAGCTTGTTCCATACTTGGGCAGTCATGAGATAAAAAAGTCAATCAATCTGACTGGGTGAAGAATAGCTAATTCAAAGCAAGCAGAAGCACAAGGACAGGTTTCATTAAAATCAAGGTAGTGAAGCAGAGAAACAAAGCCTGATGGAACTGATACAGAGCAGGGTTGTCCACATGGACTTGTGTTTTCTGATAAGAAGAAATGACAGTTTTCTTAGAGAAGTCTGAGTTACTTTGCAGAAACAGAAACATTTTCACTCAGGAAAAGCAAACAAACAAACTCCTCTGTAAATTCAAAGTATTTGAGGATCAAACTCTTCAACAATTGTCAAGATTCAGCAGCAGAAATATGATCGTTTTTCAGTGATGTGTTAAGAAATATTTGGAACTTGCATTTCCCACACAGAAAAAAAAAAAAAGTGAAGAAATAGAACATTAGTTATCCAGCTTAGAATGGAACAATTTTTGGGTATGTAGCATAGGCTGAATTACTAAATAAACAAATTCTTGATTAACTACAGTGCCTCCCCCATAAAAACACTGAAGTTTTAACTAAAAGTTGTCAGTGATAGGTCATATCAGAACCCAATCCTTGCAATCATTCCTAAATTAATAATTCCTCATTTAAAACAAAGATAACATTTTATTATTGAT
This sequence comes from Acridotheres tristis, assembly GCA_037013685.1. Lineage (NCBI taxonomy): Eukaryota > Metazoa > Chordata > Aves > Passeriformes > Sturnidae > Acridotheres > Acridotheres tristis. The sequence goes on along the minus strand of CM072919.1, from coordinate 58,630,856 downwards.
TGTAACTGCCTCCCTTCAGCTTCCAGGTATTTTATCTTTTCATATATTTATCTGATGGGCTGACAGGCTCCCTATGATCCTGTTGCTGTGGTGCATGTGAGTACTTACACCATACAATCAAGCTGCCTGTGAGCCTTCTCTGTGTTTAGTTAAAATGGATTGACACACACCACTCCATAAAAATAGGCCAAGTTTTTCAATATTTAATGCTTCTCTGTGGCTCTTTGAACTCTCACTCAATTATTGCTATCCAAACTGCATTTCTCTAGATATTGCACACCTATACTCTTTGGGTTTAGATGTACTACTACATGTTTCCCTGAAAAATCATTAATGTTTGTTACTACTATACTGCTAGTAAAGGCTCAATTAACTGGTGAATGCCACCAGATGATTTTTATTCTCATACAGATCCCTTCTAAAATGTGAAAATGCACCTCCTTGTATTGCTGACTATTGCATAATCCCAGATGGAAATGCAACAGCCATGTTTTGTGGTGTTAGGTACTGCAAAGTGTGTATTGTCACAGTCCAAAAAGACTGCATGTCTGGGTGTCCAGTGGGTATTCAGCAGATATCATGGAAATGTCCTTATCTTCACCCATGCTAAGCTGATAGAAAATTCAAGCATTTATTTGTGAAATCAATCACCAGTAGATGATTCAATTAGAGATATTAGAAATAGAACAGCTATACGTCCCTGCTTATTCTAAGGCCAATTTTTTTCCCTTCTCTTTTGTTTCTGGCAATCAGTGTGACCTGGCCACATGACAAGGGTCACTTATTTTGTACACTCCCAACAATTTAAGGAAACTATTATGGGGTAATTATACATAATCAGCCTTGCTTTGAGTAACTGATCATTTCACATCTTAATTGATCATCCAGGCACTGATGGCTTCAGCATGACCTTAATGTGACTTGCTAATGACTGGCTCCAAATAAATCTCTCCTTGAACTCTTTCTAGCTGAGTAGCCTTGTATTTCAGTTCTGCATAAAGCCTTTTCACTCGATGAATCTACAGTACTTAGCAAACCTATCTTCTGTCAGTCACACCTTCCATAACGGTATGAGTGCATATGGCTCAAGACTGGCTGCTGTTTGCAAGCCAAAAATTACAGTGAGTACTCACATAGGGGTGTTAATGGGCACAGAGGAGATCAGTCATCAATCATCACCTGGGCATTGCATGATTTTACATCTAGCTTTATTAAATGTGCTGTCTGTGCCTAGCTTCCAGGCATTAAAGTTACATGGGGTTAAGGACTTGCTCCCTTATTTGGCCTTCCATCAGTCTTTGTGACTATTGGAAATGCTGTCTGTAATGACTTTGGTTTTGTCCAAGTCATTGATTAAAAAATGTGACCTGTCCTAGGGCCATGGGTTCCTTGGGGAACTGCATTAGTAACTTGTCTATTCTCTGATGGTTCTCCAGTTGCATGCTGAGAGACAGCCCATCAGCGAATGTGGCCTGGACCTGGACACAGATATGGATAGCCCACTCCAAATGTTAGACCTTGCTGAAGTAAAACTGTTGTTATAGTCTTCTGAGACCAATAGGCTTTGAAAGATGTGCCTAATGGCTCCAAACTTCTGGGGAATTGATGCTCAGTCAACAATCCCCTCTGCTAATAATTTACCAGGCAACAACAATGCTTCAGTTACAGCTATTGACACACTGCCATGTCAATCCTCCAGTGCCTCACCAGCCATCATGATTTATTTGTGATTGATGAAGCAGTGAAAGAAGATGCAAGAGCACTACTGTCAAAAGATTGCTGAATTTGATTAATTTCAGCATGGAATGTGTTTGTTTTCCCTTGTGATGGCAATGAAACAAAGGTGAACATGTCAAGCCTACAACAATATTTCTTCTGATTGAAATCCCTTGAGATATTTTTGAACCCCAGGACATGGAGATGGGGTAAATACTTGTGAAAATGGTGGGAAAATGAGATATGACTCCATGGTTTAAAACACAGCTATGGTAAAACCATGGATGAAATGTAAAATATTGGGACTGGTCCTGAAAAAAGTGCAAATGAAGTAAGATGAATATTGTGATTCATCTGAGGAAGATCCCTGATAAAGTGGGGAGACTACTTCCCTTAACCAAATTAAATATTGTTGTGATCAAGCATCTGATTTATGCGTAAGTGTGAAAGAGATTGATAGTTTTGGTTTTGTAAGAATTTCTTATGAAATAATCTTGATATGGAAGTTGGCATTTTTAGATGGTAGATTTCAAACGAAAATAGCTAAGTATTCCAGCATCCTTTGAAGCTAAAGACATGTTGACATTTTAGGGCTGCCAGACTGCTTTTCATGTATTTAGGTATCTTTTCTGGCAGCAAAGCTTAAAAAAGGTTTAAAACCTCATTTTGGGTGAACAGATGAAATGATTAATTGCACAAAATGATTTTTTAAATGGAAAGAATGAAGGATCAAGGAAGACTTTTTCTGTTTATATAGTTATTGACATTCATGCGAGTACACATAACCTCAGCAATACTGCAGCTGGAGTTATTTGACTAAGGACAGTGGTGAACAGGCATAAGCCAGCTCTATAAACCCTGTCAAGCTCCCCACCCATGGGACTTTAAACACAAACAGTCAATACCTGCATTATTTCATGTTGTGTAACTTATTTCTGTGTTTTATATATTTACATCACAAACTTCTTAGTAGGTTCTTAGAGCTGTTGACAACCCATACTCAAAAGGTAAAAAACCCAGAATTAAGATTGCTACTGGAAACATGGTGTGTGATTGGAAAATTAAAGAGCACATATGCCTCAGGACAAAATAATTTTGAACAAACAGTCATATTGATGGAATTTCCTTGGTTTTCTGCTAGGTAACTTCTATGTTAAATGATACTGACTTGTTTTTTTGTTGTTTTGTTACCAATTCCTCAAAATGCACAGTTCTATCTTGAAGATGATTGACTGGGCCTTGAATGCTTATTCTAGTGGTAAATGTGCTGTGCAGAACATGTGATTTAGTCCATATAGATAACAGATACATCCGATGCCTTTTGAAATAATGATGAAAAGATCTAATAAAAATATTTTTATCAGTCAGATTGTGCTTCTGAACAAAATTTAGTGTCAGATTTGATTGAAGACAGTGGTAGAGAATTAAGAAGGCCATGTCCTAATACCTGTTGTAGGGTTCCTGTCCCCTTTAGTTCACTCAGGCTATGCCCTATGCTTCTGTCTTTGAACTCAGTTGTTGTCACCAACCAGGGCTTCATTTCTTTTTTTCTGCAAGAGTGGTGAAGTTTTCTGACACAAAATATTTACTCCTCAAAAGTCACACTTCAACCTACAATTCTGCTCTCTTCACACCATATTTTAAATAATAGCTTTGCTTTCCATATCCAGTAATACGAGCTAAAGTAAACACACAGTTCTTATCAGCACATACTAGTTATACACTATGACTTTATGGTATCAGTTACTGTGCTTGAAGTAAAACTGTATTTCCTAGAAGGAACCCCTCCCTGCTCCACAGTAACATTAGCTTGGCTACAGGAACAGAGAAAAAATTTTCAAATAACAAAGTGTAAAGTCTTAAAAGCATGTTTCCAAACAGTCTAAAATTTGATTTCTGCATATATATATATCTTACAAAAATACTTTTATTTGTCACATTAGGTATGGCACTTTTGATTTATGGTACTTTGGGATTTATTTGAATTTTAATGTTGCACTTATTCAAACCAGTGAACAGTGTACTCCAGATGGGTTTTTGTACACTCAATTTACAGCTGCACACTTTAAATCCCATCCTGGTAATTAGGCATGGATAGTCAGGTCTAAGGTACTCAAATTGCTCTGAGTGCTACTCTACTCTAAATGGATTTCTGCATATTTAAGCGTTTTATTAGTCAAGATCTGAGGGAGACAGCACCCAACTTCGATCTTAGTGCCAGCAAAAATATATTGTTGTCTGCGGTATTTGTCGCAGCAAATGATAAAACGTGGTTTCTGTAAAAATACAACCCGTGTCCCTCTGAGTCTGGAGTCCAAAATGAGAGAATAAGGAGAGGTATAAGAATACCGAAGGGTAGGATGGATTATTGAGGTGGCTTTAAGTGGCAGAATTAGTTAAATTATCAGAGAACAGTAAAAAAACAAGAGCAAGGCATGACTTTGGACAAAAAGGAATTAAGGTAATGACTTCTTTGGTAAATTGTAAGAAGGTGAGATGGAGAGGATGTCTAGCACCACTACTTTATGGAAGCAGCATATGAAAAGAAAACTTGAAATTTATCACCTCTGAGAGTTTTAACCAAGTTTTTGCAGCAGTCTTGTAAGTGTGAATCAAAAATTTAAGTTTCTGATTTCTGAGTTGCTAAGTTAAAAAATGGGCTAATATGCAAACCAAGTAAACCAAATTTTTAGCCTATTTTTTCTTTGAATGGGAATCTCTGAATACCCCAGAACTCAGCCTACAATGAGGCTATGCATATTTATGTATTGGGACGCAAGTAGAGATACTTTAGCAACTGAAGTTGTATGTATGCATGCATCACTTTAGTTTAAAAAAACAATTTGTATCAGTAGCTTCTGCAGACTATACAATTTTCTGCTTGTGTATTCACTCTCAATTCAATTAAACTAAAATGGTATTTGTGCAGATAGGTGACTTTCATTATAATTATTTTTGCAGTACAGCCTGCAGTCCCATCTTTTGCAAGAATCTCAGCAAATGTACAGGTTCAACAAGAGATTGTTTTGCACTTTTGTTGCTTCCAAAATGATATCACAGGAATTTGAATTACTTCTTCCAAATTTTTATCAGTTACGAAAGTAACTCAATTGAAAGAATAAATTAAATTTATAAGCAGAGCTCTGCTATAGCCTCCTGAAAGTGAAAATCATAGAATCATAGAGTGGGTTGGGTTGGAAGGGACCTTGAAGACCACCTAGCTCCAACACCCCAGTATGGCAGGGATGCCACACATTAGATCAGGTTGTTAAGAGCCCCAAAATACTTACTTCTCTATAAAAAAGAATGCTAAAATGGTCTTATCTTAGATATTATGCAGAAGCAGAAACATTTGGCCCCTAATGAAATAACAAAAACTTATCAGCTTACAGTGCTGATTCTTGTTCTTGCCTCTGTAATATCACCTGATTTGAATTACTGAGAATTGTATTAATCAACTTGTCCTTTCTGCAATTAATTACACCTAGGCAAAGTGTATGTGAAATGCTATTATTCAGATTTGATAATCTGAATAATTATCCCCATATTTTCCACTGTTTAGAAGATTATGCAAAGCATAGGGCCATATTTGGTCCCTGGATGTTTAGAAGAGGTCTCAGAGGGTCATGTTAGGGTAACCAACACTGCAAGGAAAAGAGAGATTTTGTGCTTTCTCTGGTCCCTCCAAGGGAGAATTCACGCCAATTTATTTTTGGAGAAGTAGCAGATGTGCACCCATTTTTTATCTTCATCCACTATAAAACAATTAATACACTTTACAATCAGGGGAAGCACGTACCTTCATCATGGTTTTTATTGAAAATTTAAAGATGGCACTGAAGGAGTTGCTGCATGAAAGCACAGTATATGTCTCCTATGTAAGCTGCATTGATATTGTATACAAATACTGCATACTACGCTTTTCAGCCAGCTCTCTCTGGTTCTTAGGAAATGGAAGGCCTTGGTGGAGAAGGCTGTCCAGTTTCTGTGAAGTGAGATTCTTGATTTATATACTTAGCACAAACCCCTGAGTTGCTTGTCACAGTTTGGGGGGTAGAGCAGTGCTGGCAGTGTGCCATAGCCTGCTGGGCTATGCAGTATTTACCTAACAAGCCTCACAAGCTTTCATTAATGTTACATGGAGCAGTGGATATAAAGCTGCTGTGGAGGGTCTGTCAGCGACAGTACACGCCTTGGGGCAAGTGGTGTCAAAACAAACTCTTTGTAAAGGAGCCAGTCTCATTTGGAGTACTGTTCCAAACTCTTCAAATGCACTGTGAAAAGTGTGTGTGTATACAGCAATAGTTACTTCAGTGCTAGATCCTTCCTGTGTCAGAGGGCAGGGACTGCAAAGGAAGAGGTCACGGTTTGCCTGTATGGGTGATTTTTTGTTTAAGCTCTTGTGTCTGTACAGGACTTTTAATGTACAGTACAGCAGGCAGGGTTTTATAAAAATGCTTGACTGAAGGGGAAATGAAACGTCTCCAAATTGCTTGTTCAACACCAACAAAAATCCCTCTTCCTTAATAGTACAAATGTTCTATTAGGATGTACAAATTTGCAAATACTAAGCAAACATAAAATGGAGGTCCTCTACCACATTGAATACATGGCTAGGGACATATTTTGCTATTGGTCAGCAGAAAGTACATAGTTGCTGCTTGCTTCGGTCTTGTTCTTGTGGCTACACAGAAATGTTTGGCTTTTGAATGGCACCAGCCCGTTCTTGCACGTGAAACATCAAAAGCCTCCACAACCCACTGGATCTGCTGCTGTACAGGAAGAAGCTATGGCTGGACATTCTTGCATGTGTCCTACAACTCTCAGCACAGGGAATCCCTCTAGATTCATTTGAGGCAGATGAGACCTCAGAAGAATGTGGTGGTGAGGAAACTGAGTCTAAGTTTAAGAGAATATCTGTCTACAAAGCAACATCTGTCTGTTTTCTCCATTTGCTAATCCTGAGCATTCCTGACTACAGCAAGGCTGAGCTCTGCTATAGCTTTGTCTTCAGGCCTCTGACTTAATTTACATACTGTCCACTTTCAGTCTTGGACAGTCATGTTTATACTGTATTTTGGCAGGAGCACAGCAGTACTATAAGTTACCTCATCCACCTCTGTGCCCCTCTATACCAAGCACTTGTAGGTATGTCTGCTCCAAGTCATTATGCATCACACACAACCTTTGACCTAAGTGAGTTATGAATAGAAAAGGCCTGCTTTTCTCAAACCAATTGGCAGGCAGCCCGCTGAACTTGCTGGATGGCTATGTTGTTTCCTTCTTGCTGCTTGTGAGATGCACAGACTGTGAACAGGACTGAGAAAACAGATTTAGACCTTCCTGCACAACCTGTACCACGTTGGGTACCGTGGAGGATGGAGAGACAAGTGTCTCCTCTGTCTCCCCATTCAATCCTCGAACCAGAAGCACTGCTGAGAGAAGCGACTCCAAGCATACAATGTACTACATTATACCATAGTGGTTACACCCAGCTGGGGTCATGGGTGTATTACCTCTGTTTTCCAAAGACTTTCAGGACTGCAGAAATCTGCACCTTGTCATATGACTTCACCATCCTCAGCATGTGGGGAAACCAGCAGTGAGCTCCTCTGGGAAGCTGGGTTTTGCTGTTTTGGAAGGTTAGGAGAAATCTCAGGTCCCAGCATTTTCAGTCTCTATGTCCCAGTTCCATAGCAGGGTACCTCAGAGCGATGAATCTGGGGAATCTAAAGTACAAGCATCTTATTATTATTGTAGGTACCAGCACCCTCATGGTCATGTTTAGACTCTAAGGGACACTGGCAATGTGACTTAACCAATACAGTCCATTACAGTGCCAGAGAGCCCTTAATCTTCCTTGGGATTACAGTCTGATGCACTGACACCCATATTATATTGTCTCTTGTCTGGATTTGCAAACACAGGTGCAAAAGAAAAGCACTTAAAGACAGGTACAGATAACAAAATCCTTCCTAGATGCACAAATGACTTAGTTTAGGAAATTGTTAACTTAGTCCCCAGCTTTTACGGCTGACCTCTAGTAAATCAGCTTCAGAATACCTCTCCTCTGTCCTTTTGCTGGTCATGGCTCCCTCTATGGCTGATGAGGTTTGCCTGCTTGCTGTTATCTCTCCTTGCTAATCCTTCCTTCCTCTTCTTACTTGGATTTGTATCTCTCTGGCCTCCTTTGTCTTCCTGCTTTCTAGAGCTGGATTTAAAAAGTGCAAATGTCTGTAAGCAGCTCGAATTTCTCTTCCTTTTCTTCCATCTTCCATTTTTGTGTCTCCTTAAACTGCATTTTTCAGGCAATTCTTCTCTTGTACTTTTCATGTTTTGTAACAGTGAAATATGAAGAAACACTGAACTGTATAAATTCATTGGCCTGAGCTATCCTAAAGTGTCATTTTTTGTGTATAGATTAAAGAATCCCTATTACCGACAACAATGTGAACTAAGGCTCTGATGTGATTTTACCCTGGCCAGCAACTAAGTCCCACACAGCTGCTCACTCATTCCCCCTGGGCAGGATGAGGGAGAGAATCGAGAGTGTAAAAGGAAGAAGCCTTGTGGGTTGAGATAAAAACAGTTTAATCAGTATAAAGCAAAAGCTGCTCACACAAGTAAAGCAAGACGGAAAATACATTCACTGCTTCCCATGGGCAGACAGATGTCTGACAATCTCCAGGAAAGCAGGGTCTCATCACATATAATGGTGACTTGTGAAGACAAATGCCATTCCTCTAAATGTCCCCTCTTTTCCTTCATCTCACATACCTTCATATGCTAAGCATAATGCCATACAGTCTGGGATATCTCCACGGTAAATTTGGGTCCCAGCTGTGCCTTCTTCCAACTTCTTGTGCACACCCAGCCTCTTTACTGGTGGAGTGGCGTAGGAGCTGAAAAGGCCTTGATGCTGCTCAGCAACAGCTAAAACACCCCTGTATTATCAACACACCTTCCAGTAAAAATCCAAAACACAATTCATGCTATCTACTATGAAAAAAACTAACCCTACCTCAGTGAACCACCAGAGGCTGCAAAGTGACTAATCCAGGTCACTGGTCCCCCCATTACATTCTTCAACTAAGAAGCAGGATGGCATAAGAGCTTCCCTGTAGCAGTCCACTTCAGAAAGTACTAACTGTTAACTGGCCACACACCAAGTACCACCACTGGACCCTGGACACTGAGAAGCCAAAAGAGATAACATCCAGTTAAGCTATGGCGAGAAATAAAGGAGAAGGAAAGGATTATGGGAATGGCTGGGAGTGACCATGCAAATTGATACTAAACAACAGTCTGTGGTTGGCTGGAAGCTTTCTTGAATATTCCCTCATTCTATATAAGTGTGTGCTCAATTCCATTTCAGGGTCTTCTAAGGGAGCTATGTAGACCTGCAAATATCGGACTTCTAGGAAGCAAAGACTTTATTTCTTAGAGGTAGCTATGAGCAGGCATTTTGGTTTGTTTTATGTTGCACCCTTGTGTGCCCCTTTTATTTCTCCTTATATGAAAGCTTTCAGTTTCTAGCCCTTTAGTCATTCCCATCCCTTTATTTCTTATTTAGCCCCTTCGTCGACACCATCCTGGGGTCGGGGCAGGCTGGGCCCTGACACTTCCCAACTCTCTTTGAAGGACAGAGCTTTCCTTCCTTATCATTGGTCATGGATTTTGCAGCAAGAGAGTGAGAAGCAGGGGGCATTGCATTGTGAACGTGTGAAATGTTCCTGGGAGACAAAAAAAAATCCTGTTGTGCTTCTCCTTCTCAACTTGCAGGAATTTGACAAGTTTACACTGTTGATGAGTAGAAAGAGTAGATTCCTTTAAGGGGATAAAGGCAGCGTATACCTCGGTTGCCTCCAGAACACAGAAATTATGACACTTGTCACAAGGGCTATTATTTTTTAAAACCAGGTGTGCAACAGTGCTTAGAAAAATCAGTTCTGACTTTATCTAAAAAGCCTCTTGCTAGGAGAATTGATCAGCTATCTTGAGCAGTGATGAGTTTACAACTACTATCTAAGGTAGCAGGGTCCCACAGGACTGGTAAGGCTTTCTGAGTACTCAGTCTTTTTGCTTGGAATAGCTAGTCTCCTAGCATATACATTCAAACTTCCCTCTGGCTATTTAAGAAGAAGATCAATAGTTCTAACAAATGCTTCATATTTTTTTACTTCAAAATATAGTTTAAAAAAAGTTACACTTAGCTGGACTGTATGTCCTTGCATGTGGGTAATGGCATTTCAATATTTATATCATTCCTGCTTTGGAGTACTACCAATACATTGCTAACAGAAAAGCAGAATACAAAAAATGCAAACCAAAGGAACCCAATTTATTCTGTTTCTAACCAAATTGATGGTCAAATTCTTAACCATCAGACCACTTAATATTATCGCAAAAACTGAAATGAATGCCTGTCATTTCAACACAGAGGTAAAATGTTCTCCCTAATAATATCAGTTACTGAAACCTTGCAATATTGCCTATAAAAGTTTTCATGATGCAAAAAGAAAAGCAGAACATATTCTTAGTGATGACTTTGGTGAATTAAAATAAAATCAATTTCAGTGCAACAATGTATACAATCCATTTCCTTCTAAAGGCTTATCCAAAGACTTTTAGGCCTGAATAAGCCTAGGAAAGCCAGGCTGTGACATACTAAAGTAACTGAATTGCAGCAGGGGCTCGAGATCCTATTTTCAGGAGAAAAATGGCCTGGCTAAAAGGATAATTACTATGCTAAATTCTTACTGCTCTCTGCAAACAGAGCTTTGTTCAAAATGATTAGTGTGTAAAAGGTGTCTGCATACAAGAAGATAGAGATGAAAAACTGGTGATAGGTAGATTTCATGTTTAGTATGTAGTGTGAAAAGACATTAAAATATTGCAAATTGAAATGCTTACCTAACACTCTGTCTTTCACATTACAAAGAGCCGTAGTACATTAGTCAGCTTTGCAGGAAATTACAAACTTGATTTAGAAGTTGCACAATTCATAAGTACATAATAAGGTTTAAAAGTCAAAATAGGAATCCTTTTTTCTTCCCATTTTACTCTGAGCTCCCTACATGGACAGTTTTCCTTCCCAAAACTTCCAGCTGATTTTCTTTAAGGTGAAATATTTTCCCCACATTTACATGTGTTCTAGAAGGAACCTTCTCTGTAGACTTCAAAGAATTTTTAGCCTTGCTATTGCTTTGTTATGTCTCAGCTGAGATGGATGAAAACTACGTCAGAATTACTTGTGATGATAGTTAAAGCTCGGCCTGAGGAGAAGTCAGTGGTCACTGGTAAGTCAGGCATACACAGCTGTAGATGGCTAGTTCATTTGCCCAAATCATTAAGTCTCACGATGTTTGTGCACAGCAAACAGGTTGTAGTGTGATACGTGGAGAACCTGTCCTCGCGCACAAGAGTTTATTCAGCTAAACTGCCTGGCTCTGACATACAGCTAAGGTGGGCATCACTGCAGGGGCAACTGAACCTATATCCATGGGACAGAGAACAAGTTGGATCCTTACAAGTGCCGTTCAAGATTGTCTGGAGCCACACAGCCATTTTAGTTCCCAAACCCCATATGACACATATTTTATTTATTGTAACAATATGTTACTATTTCTATTATTTAGTGAAGCTCATCTGTAACTAGGCATGTCTCCATAACAAAACCCCTCCTGCAATATGTTGTTAACAATGAGAAACAAGCCTTCCAATATGTTGTAGGCAACCTTTATCTACAGCGCTTCATGCTGTTGAAAATAACAGCTGAAGTGTGGATTAAATCATGCAAAAAATGACCCATGCAATTATTTGTGAACTATTTATGATACTGGTGAGAAAATGGTCACGAAATACTACAGATCTAGTTTTGGGTAAGTTTGTTCTAGCAGAAAAAAGAGCCCAGTCTTTTCATGTCTTTCTGTTACACTGCCAGAATCATTACTGACCAGATTCTGGCTTGTTAGCTTCATCATGAGGCAGGAGTGTAAGGCAGAGTTAGATTTCTGATGTTTGTGTTGTGCCAAAACAGTTCCAAGAAACAAACATTTGGGTAAGAAGTAGGAGAGTCACATTGTGGCCTGTTGATTTCAGGGTCAAAAGAGCCTTCTGCTGCTCTTTGCTTTCTTTTTCATATTCTCCAAAGACATATAGTGTAAGAACTACCCCTTCCTGCAGTTGACCAGTAATCTGATTTCCATAGTTTTGTTGGGGTTGATGACTACTGATCTGTGAACTTGGTAAATAAAAAAGTCAGGTTACAATTATTTTAAAAAAAGTAAAATTTACAAAACTTTCAACACAGTTAAATCTGATAAGCAGCAATGACTCTGCCTTAAATTGCTGTGGGACGAGTAATCTGTCTTTGATAATTTAGAGTTTCTGTGACACTTTCCTTCCTTCTTTGTGTAATGTTTCATTTGGGCAACATGCTTAATCAATGTTTGCTGTTGTTTATGGTCTAATGCATACTGACAGCAGGTGCAGAAAAAGTAAATCCCCATCTGCATAAAAATCTTGCTGACATTACGAAGCATGCTGTTTCACTGTAATTTTCATAGACAGGTGATTTTTCATGGTACCTCCAGAAGGTTCCTCCCACCTCCCTGCTGCTACCTCTATTTTCCTACCTGCTGCTATCACAAGTTATGGCTTTGTTTGTAGCCCTGCATGAGGCGCCATTTTAAAGCTTATCTATTTGTTTTGTTTGATGGACTCTTCTTTGGATTCAGTCCAGGTATGTGTTTATGTTTCATGGCCTGCCTCATGACTTTGGATGTTCTGGCAAACAAGAAGCCTCCTCTGAGATACTATTGCCCTTCACCAGGACAAGGGGATGTCATAAGGCTTTAAAACAGGGGTGGAGATCCTGCATCCTGGACATGAGACAGTGTGACTGGTTCATCTTGTTTCTGGCATGATATGGTGACTGGTGTTAGGTTTTGACGAGACTTTTTATTTTTTTTTTTTTTTACTACTACTGTATAGCAATACATTAATGTGATATGCTTAGGCAAACTTCTCCATGCTAAAATCTTTTGTTCTAAGATTTGCATTGGTAGTTTGAAGTTAAAGAACTAGCAAAAATCATAACAACTTGTTTCTAAAAATGGGGACATTTCTGTGGTTGATTATTTCACTGGTTTTAAGGATCAACATTAGTCTCCTGTCCCTTTTAATATACCTTGAGGAGGTAAGGTGGCTTCCTTTCTTTCCTTTGCCCTCCTTATTCTCTGAGGAAAGAGAAAATTAAATTGTTTTATGTGAAAATGTATGATCAGCAACTGGAATGTCTCTTATTCCTCCTGCTAAATTATTTTGAATAATATGTGTAAGTGTTCTTAGAGGGTATCCAGGACCTAAATGACATTATACAAATAAATAATTTTCCCTCAAAAATTTTTAACTTAAAGGGTACAGAAAAAAGAAAATGAAAGACACAGTCTTACTGACTGCAATAAACCACTTCAAGAATCAGGAAAAGAAAACCCGATTCCTAGCCAGGTAAAATATGCTGGACCATGTTATCACTTAGTAGACTATTTCTTAAAATGAAATAATCTGATATCCTTCAAAAAGTACTAGGGATGAAATATTAAAAAATGGCTTAACAGGAAAGTTACACAGAGTCATACTTACAGATTTAGTAAACAAAGTAATGTGATACTGAACCAGATGACATACGAAGATTTCTATACAGAGCAGGAAAGCTTCAAAATCCATTAAAAAAAAAAAGAAATTAAGAACCCCCCCACCAAAATACAAAACAAACCAAACTATGAAATGGTACATTTCAAACACTAGAAAGAATATGAGAAAGAACAATTATGTTCAAGGTACTTTTTTACCTTTTTGATTTGCTGGTTTGTCTGTTCTGTTTCAATGTTTGAAGGACTTGGGAATTTTTTATTATATAAATGTATATTTCCATGCACAGTTTCTAAAACTTTAAGCTATTTTATCTGATTTTCAGGATAAGAAAACCCAGGAAAAATTATAAAAGTTCAGTTTCTGGCTCAAATACATAACACGAAAATCAGAAAATAATTAAACCAAACCACATGAGAATAATCTAAAAGCAAGCTGAAGCTAAACCAATAGTAACTCAGGCTCAGCTGCGCCTAAACAACAAAGGCGAAATACAATACAGCAGGGAAAAGCTGTGGGAAGAAATGCATTAGAACATTATCCATTATAGTATGCTAGAGAAAAATGAGACCCTGTGCTACTACGTTTCTCAGAGAGGCTTTTGGGTAGAAATCGGCAACTAGCAAAACCAAATGCTTTGCTATCATCATTCTACAACTATTTAAAACACACTGGTAACTAGAAGATGGCCCTGAAAAATGTGGGATTGAATGGCAGCTGTAGCTGAGGATTTAAAGTTGAGTCTTTGTCAAGACTGCAGCTAAAGGAAAGGAAAGGTTATATTGCTAAGCAAGTGGAAAGAAGATATTGAATAGCTGGGATTCTTTACATGTTGAAGAGATTTGTCTCAGAGCACTCATGAAGTACGGGAGGTGATACATGAAAATTAAAGTAAATGTGAATATAAAGAATTTTCAATGTTTTTGCACTAGTAGCCAGAAAAACATCCCATTCTAGCAAGAAGAAAAGAGCCTAGAGAGGCTGAAGACAATCACTGTGTCAAAATTAAACACAGATGTATGATTAAAAAATAAATATTAGGTAAGATAAAAGGTGAAAGAGATTGACGAGACAAAATTATAGTTAATAATTGATCAGTCTGTTGATTATACCTCAAAATGTGGAGGATCTTCTGACAGCAAAATAAAAAAGGCTTTTTGTTTCACTATAGATTTTGGAGTCTTAGCCAAGGAGTTGAACTCCAGAATTTGTCTCAAAGAATATTAGTCTAAGAGTTCTACGCAAGGTTACATTTTTCTCATTTAACTTGCAAGAGAATGAAGTATTTTTTTTATTATGAAAGGTTATTCTATTCTAAACATCAGGCTTATAAAATCTCACTAGTTCTAAGACACAGATTAGAATTTCCTGACTTCATTTACCACTATCAAGTTAATGATATACATAAAAATCTGAAAAGAAAATAGAAAATTGAGCCATTCAATATAATTCCCCCCTTCAGTTGTTTTTAACTCAAGTAAGTGTTAAGGCAGACATTCTTGCACAACTGAAGACATTACCTACAACTGATATATCTAAATATCTAGCCTAAATATTTCATAAGTGGAATTTCTCTCAATGTATATTATTACCCTTGCTAGTTTCTGCTTTTATCTCTACTATCAATATTGTTGATGTTAAACTTCTTTTGGTCCCATTCTCATTACTCTGGGATCATAAAATATTATGCTTGTGACATAATGGATTTTTCTTCAGCAATCAACTGTGGTGTCATAAAGCAAAGATATTATAATATAGAATAAAGATTAAATTATCAAAAAATGAAAATTCAGGTTCCCCAAATAATGTAAGCTAAGAATATTACTGAAAACATTAATTTTTAAAAAAACTGTGATATTTTTGTTTTTCCAAGTAATTTCCTTTAAATTAAATTTCAATACTGGTGGCATATTATTCACAAAGTCATTTGAGGAAAAATCTGGCACAGCAGTGGGGCAGCAAATATGAGAAAGAATTTCTGTTAAGCTGTTTGTAACTACAAGTACAAATACGTTAATACAGATGAAGAAGTGCTGTTTTGTTGTTTGATTCTTATTAAGCAAAAAGTCTGATGGAGTCAATGTGTTGCCAGAAGATAAAATTCGCACAAGACAGTGGCATGTAAGAAACTCTGGTGTAGCTCTTGTTGAAATTTCATGCTTACAGGGGCATACCCCTAAATGTGAACTGAAAGTGGGTATCTTCCATTGTAGTATAAGGCAGCCTGCATCTTCACTTTCTTTTCCAATCTCTTCTAATCTTCTGGATTGCTCCATGTTTCAGAACACTGGGGATCAAGCACACATACTCCAGCAGATCTAGCTCATCCTGATACTTGCATTTCTTTCAGAGTCTTGTTACACTCACAACTTTCTATGTTCAAAATATGACTTAATAGGAAAAGAGGCCTCAGAAAATGGGTTTGATGAATGTGCTGATTTTGGCTGGGGTAGGGTTAGCTTTCTTTACAGTGCCTGGTATGGGGATGTGTTTTAGATTTGTGCTGAACACGGGGTTGGTTACATAGAGATGTTACATAGAGGGCTCACACAAAGCCAAAGCCTTTTCTGCTTCTCATACTGCCACACTGGTGAGGAGACTGGGGGTGCTTGGGAGGCTGGGAGGAGACACAGCCAGGACAGGTGACCCCAGATGACCACAGGGATACTCCAGACCATGGGACATCATGCTCCGTATACAAAGTGGGGGAAAGAAGAAGGAAGGGGAGATGTTCGGAGTTATGACATTCATCTTCCCCATGTTTCTCTGAGGGATGAGGCCCCTCTTTCCTGGATATGCTGAACACCTGCCTGTGCATGGGAAGCAGCAAATACATTATTTGTTTTGCTTTGCTTGTGCAGCTTTTGCTTTCCTATCCTTCCAGTTATCTCCCTGCTCCTACTGATGACGGAAATGGCCGGTGTTACATCATGACATTAAGTTAATTTAATAATTTTTCATCTTATTTTCAATCAGTATTGATTTTTAACTCAAGCTATAAACTCTGTGTGTCTTGCATTTTATTTGTTTTACCTGTCTGCTCAACCAAAAATTGACCTTTTGGCACCATCTATTAAAGGTGCTGAAATCTTTCTCTGTTGCGGTTTCTGAATCTGGGTTAAACCAGTTTGGGTAGTTTGGCAGAATCAACATATATTAGACCAAAGTCAGTGGTCCTGAATGTTTGCTGATAGTCTGGCACTTCAGTAAACAAATTTGTAAAATCTATTATTTGATTGTTATAAATTATTACAAGTCAGGTAACCCTCTCTCCTTTGGTGACATGATGTCCCCTACCAAGACGCATTGTCAGAGTGAATGCACAAGACATGGTTAATTTTGCTGCATGGATTTAATTACTTCCCACAAAAAAGGTCATCACAATGAGAGGCTGGAACCAACTTTACAAAGTTGTTGCGTCATTAGTGGGTATCACTGGTTTGTTTGTGTACATGGAGCAGTGAAGGGGAAGAGGGAGTAGAGTCAGCTGTGCTGAATTTGGGAATTCATCCTTTTTTTAATCCCAGCCCAATACTGAAGATGACAGAAGCTGGAAAGTTAGAGGAAGTACAACTTTTTGGAGGCATTGCCTTTTACTTTGGCTGTTCCTTTTTGACCTGCAGATATGTTTAACAAGTATCTGTAGTAACACTATTCTCTAACTGGTAACTTATGCAAGGTTTTTTAAGTGTTCCTTACCTGTGTAGAGATAATGACTGCAGTCAGTCCAACCTGTTTGAGTTGTATGGATAACAACTATATATGAAAGATGTATATTACTGGTATTCTGGTTGTGACTGTTTATGTGGCTAAATTCAGTTTGCCTTATATCTGAGAAATAAGTGTAAAAAATTCTACAGAATTCAAGATTTTGGCAACAATACTTTCCTAAACCATTACTTACCTATTACCAGAATAGAACTGATATCAGGTAACAGTGATCTATTACCAATTACACATTAGGTTCAAGTATCAACAAAAGCAAAACCTCTTTTGCGTTAAACATGACATACAACTTCAGCATATCAAGTGCTTTTTAAGTTCAAAGCTGTCACCTTACATTAATCTCATTCTGCTTCCAAAGGACTGTAAATCCTCTTGAGGTGACTTTCAGAGAAGGCCATGGATAAAATCTAGATCCCTACTATACCTTATCATGTACCAGAGCAGAAATATGCATGCAAGCGGCATCACAGATTTCTACCAGTTCTTGCCACATGGCTCCTGAACTTTCCT
Organism: Acridotheres tristis; assembly: GCA_037013685.1. Lineage (NCBI taxonomy): Eukaryota > Metazoa > Chordata > Aves > Passeriformes > Sturnidae > Acridotheres > Acridotheres tristis. The sequence continues at coordinate 58,613,249 of CM072919.1, read as the reverse complement.
GCCAAAAGGGTAGACTGGATTTGCTGGTGATCTCAAGGTGCCTTTAGAGTGGATTGAAGCTGGTAGTTAAGCTAGAGGCACCTTACAGCAACGACAGTCAATCTGTTGATTTCCACCTGTTTTGTCAAAGTAAATATATGTAAATATAACATGATGTAGGAAGCTTTCAGTCCAACGTTTTGATGGAAGACGTCAAACAGACTAGGCAGGAGGGCTGAGATATCTTCTGGGTACAAGAGGGGGCCATGTGTTCTTTATTTTAGCATATTGAAATCATAACAGAGACAGATTGTAATGCCTATGTTAAACAAAATTGTGATCTCCATTTAGCTCCTTGTGGCCAAAGCTATCAGTCAGAACCAGCATTTTTCTTTGTTATTCCAGAAGTGAAATAAAGACCTAAAAGGAAATGACACTTTGAGAAATTAGAATTAAATAACATTCTTTCATCAGCTTGCACTATGCTATCTGGATAATGGTTATGTACTTTTTTAGATAGAGTCAATCTAAGGCAGTTAGAAAACATTAAATCAATATTTGAAAATGTTGCCAAATAATAAGAATCACATATATACCCTTGGTTAGCACCAAAGATGTCAACATTTGAGAGCTAAGTGTTACAGTGCCCTGAATCTTTATCTTACTAAGCTCTCCACTGTATCACAGTAGTTTGAAAATGAGAGGATGAAAAGCCACTGGCTAGTCTGGGGATGAAAGGCAAATACACACTGAAATACTGTGCACTGAAGTGCAACCTGCACTTCACCAATTGCACTAACCTGTGCTCTGCTGATTTAGGTGTATAGTTCTCCCATAGGGTGCATAGTGAAATACAGTACCTTCCATAAACACCTCCAAGGTGCAAAGGAAACTCAGTAAAAGTAGACAGTACCTGCCAGACAATCAGACATATTTTCAGCCTGCCTCTTCTCTGGCTGTTGAGGAAATAAACAGGAAACTATTGCCATTTGAGACCTACAGTCTAAAGCTGCCCTTAAGAATGCAAGGCTGACTTTCCTCTTTCTGAAGTGTTTTTCCTGAAGCATATCTGCTTTTGTCATTCTGGAGAAGCCTTTTGAAAGTCTGTTTCTATAAAATAAAACTAATGTTTAGGTCACAACTCATGGAAGAAAAAAATCTTGTATGCTAACTCTTGATCTGTGCCTAAAGAACGTTTAAAGCAAAATGGCCACTGGAGTGTCCAAAGGCTGTGCTTTGTTTGTGCTGGTAGGGTGCTCTAAATACCTGCTTCCACCTGGCTGTGGAAGTAAGCTGTTTCTTACTCTGCCTCTTACTGTATTCCTGGGTCTTGGCTTGGTTAACAGAACAGCTTCAGCCATGGAGGGGAAGAGTGCCCTATTGACAGCAGGCAGGGGTATACATTGGCAGGACGTGCATTTTTCTCCCATCTGATTGAAGTGGTAATCTTCCTTTCTTGATTCTTGAATGAATGTTTTAGCCTTCCAGCTGTTTTATCAAAGAATCAGGGGAGAGGAAAGGTACTGATGCTGCATTTGGAAAGCAATCTGAAATGATTGTCTTCTATGGGAGCATAAGGCTACCTACACATTAAATAAACTGAGAAAACATCTATGAAATCCAGCTTTGCAGGACATATAAGCTGAGTTGCAAATTCCAGTAGGGTTCATTTGAGAAGGAACCAACCTGGGTAGAAAGAGTACATCCAAAAAGAAAGATGCTTTGTTAACCTGAGTTCTTTATCTACTGTCCTACATAGCTTGGTGTCAAGACCCTCCCTATCCCACCTCAGCTGGCAATATGTGCTTAAAAGTTGCTATTCAAAAGCTGCCCACTAACTCACTCAAGCAGCAAATTCTAAAAAACTGTAATTCAGTGTCAATAATTGCTGTGTGCCATTATGTCTTGCCAAAAACTAAGATTGTTCTTGCATGCTATGGAACATGGATAATTTATAAGTTTGAACAATAGGTACTACCAACTGCCATGCATAAAGCAAGCAAGTTGAGTAATTAATGATCACGATTTAAGAATTCAAGTAGACAATGTAACAACTATACATCAATGTTTCATTTCTAGTAAAAGATGTATACCAGCATTTCCAAAGCTCTGTGATTCAACAAGAAAACATTAAGTGCATATTTCAAGATAAACACCATGTATCAATGATTCTGGCCCAAATTCTGATTAAAGAAGTATGCACGTATTATAGGTGTGCATCTATTGCATAATACTTCATTTTCCACACTGAATATATTATTTTGTCTAGCTGGGCTTTGACCTCAGAAGAAATGAAGCACTGCGTAAGGTAATGTACCTGGAAAAAACAAGGCTACACACATCTCTCTGTAGCAATGGGGAACAAAGTGGCACGCACTCCCTTATGCATCCGAGGGAGGTCGCTTTGTTGTTTTTGTAGAAAACACACTCTTTTTATACCTTTAGAGTCCACCGGACATAACTGAAACCAAACCAAGGCCTAACAGAACTTAACAGACGGAGGGCACCCATTGGATGGCTCAGCTGCTGTGCCCCTTCCACCCAATCAGCTTCCTGCTTATTGGCTGTCCATGTGTCCTTCCACCCAATCAGCTTCCTGCTTCTTGACTGTCCAAGTGTCCTTCCACCCAATCAGCTTTCTGCTCATTGGCTATCCACAGCTCCTCCAGCCAATGGCAATCTCACTCCCAGCTGTCACTCACTGACTCTCTCCTCATTCATAACTACTGCTCACCCCCCAGCCGAATTCCAACCCTCTAGCTGTGCCTTCCCACAGGGCCTTCTGGTGAGCGTAAGCCTTATTCACTGTAACAGTTACAACCCCATATCCTACATCTCTCCATCTCAGGCAGCTACAGTAGGAAAGTGCTTACCCACCTCTGCAGTTTACCAGTCTCAAATGGAGTAAAATACAGCACCTTTTATTGAAAGCATTGAACCAGTTTGCTCTAGTTATGGTTTGGCATTAAGTGTCAAATTATGACAGAAACCAAAAAAATCTGTATTTATAATAGTTCTCTAGAATTAACCACAAACAATTAGAAATGTCCCAAAAGTCAGTAGCTATTCCAGTGATTGTGGTTTCTATAATTTTTTTTGTTTTTGAAGAGACTTAATAACTCAGGATTTTGACTGTTTCTTATCTTTTACAGCTTAAATGGTCCTTAGGGAAGAAGAGTTTTCTTTCCTGTGGTATCACAAAATCACAGAATTACTAGGAGACGAATTTTGAGACCACAGAGTCCGACCTATGACCTAACACCACCTTGTCAACTCAACTATGGAAGTGCCACATCCAGTCTTTCCTTAACCACCTCCAGGGATGGTGACACCACCACTTCCCTGGGCAGCACATTCCAATGCCCAATCTCTCTTTCTATGAAGAACTACTCCCAACCTAAACCTCCCCTGGCGCAGCTTTAGACTGGGTCCTCTTGTCCTGTGCTGGTGGCCTGGGAGAAGAGACCAACCCCCACCCGGGTGGAGCCTCCTTCCAGGCAGGTGTAGGGAGTGATAATGTCTCCCTGAGCCTCCTTTCTCTGGGATAAACACCCCCAGCTCCCTCAGCTGCTCCTCACAGCACTGGTGCTACAGACCCTTCAGCAGCCTTGCTGCCCTCCTCTGGATGCATTCAAGCACCTCAGCATTCTCCCTAAATTGAGGAGCCCAGAACTCGACACAGCACTCAAGATGTGGCCTCACCACAATCCCTGCCCTGCTCCTGCTGGCCACACTATTGCTGATCCAGCCCAGGATGCCATTGGCCTTCTTGGCCACCTGGGCACACCCTGGCTCATGCTCAGTCACTGTCACCAGCACCCCCAGGTCTCTTTCAGCCTGGCTGCTGCCCAGCCACTCTGTCCCCAGCCTGTGGCACTGCAGGGGATTTCTGGGGCCAAGGTGCAGGACCTGGCACTTGGTCTTGTTAAACCTCATGCTGTTGGACTCAGCCCATCTATCCAGCCTGTCCTGGTACCTCTGTAGAGCCCTCCTACCCTCCAGCAGATCAACACTCACACCCAGCTTGGTGTCAGCTGCTAAATTGCTGTGGTAGACTTGATCCCCCTCATCCAGATCATCAGTGCAGATCCTAAACAGGACTGGCCCCAGCACAGACCCCTGAGGAACAACACTGGTGATGATCCCCAGCTGGATGCAGCACCTTTCACCATTACCCTCTGGGCCTGGCCATCCAGCCAGGTCTTACCCCAGTGAAAAATTTAAGTTATATATACTTAAAATACCATGTTTCTGCTGAGCCTGCTGTGAATCAAATTAAACTGTGTGCATTGCATGGTCTGAACTAGTAACCTTCACTACTTAATCTTCATGTGGGTCTTCAATTTTTTTGGCACAGAAATGCAGGACTACAAGTATTTTGACCCTGATAATGACAAATGTAAACTGTTAGTCGTAAAATAGATGGATATTCATCTTGTGTCTAGAGAAACATGGTCCTATTGTAAGAAATTTTGAAATACATGATAGAAGAGAGCCACTCTCTCCCCTTCCAGTTACTGTGATTTCTCACTAGAACTGTCACAAAATACAGACGACTTATTAGAAGTAAAAATTGTTTTCATAAATATAAAATGAGTTAGAAATACATGTGCACTGCAATGACCTTATCAATTAGCTCAAAATATTCTAGCATTTCACTTGTTCTACCTCTCTTGTGTGTCTCTTAAGCTCCTATTAGAAGCACTGCATTGCACAGGATGCCATGTAGCAGTAAAATAAAAGCCCCGTTTATGCCAATAAAGCTGGTGAAATGTAATAGAAATGTAATAATCTTCCCAAGCACAGATGTGAGGCTGACAGGTCATTAGTTTCCAGGGTCCTCGTTTCTTGCCTTTTTAAAGATGGGCACCATGTTTCCTCTTTTCCAGTCACCTGGGACTTGCCCATGACTTTTCATATGTCATGGAGAGTGGCTTGGGAGCTACACCAGCCAGTTCTCTCAGCACCCTGGGATGCATCTTGTCAGGCCCCATAAGCTTATATATGTTCAGGTTCCTCAGGTTGTCACACACGAGATCTTCTCTTATAGTGAGTGGGACTTTGCTCTCCCAGTCCCCATCCTGCTGCCTGTCCACTTGAAGGTGTGAGAAGAGAGTTTACCATTGAAGCCTGAGGCAAAAATATTAATAAGTACCTCAGCCCTCTCCTCCATTGCTACCAATATAACAGCTTTGTTTATCAGAGGCCTTCTTTGGCCTTTGTTTTCTGGTTAATGTACCTGTAGAAGCCCTTCCATCCTTTGTGCCCCTTGCCAAGTTCAGTTCCAGCCTTGCCATGACCTTCCTTACCCTAACCTTACACAACCAAACTTCTCTATACCCTTGCCAGGTTATCTGTCCTAGTTTCCACCATGCGTTTGTTTTTTGTTCCCCTAGTTTGACCAGCGATTTCCTACAGCCATGCCAGTCTCTTGCCTTCTATGCCCAATTTCTTGCTCTGGGAATTGCCAGCTCTTGTGCTCTGTGGAGGACTTCCTTAAAGACCTACCAGCTGTGTTCCACTCCCTTGCCCCTGAAGGCAATCTCACAGGGATCCTGTTGACTATCTCCTTGAGGATGTAGAAGGTTGTAGAAGCTTGCTATCCTAAAGCTCAGGAGCACTTAAACTTTTCATTTTTAATTTTCTTGCTTTATAAAAAACTCCCTACTCAACTTGGGGCTTTGCCTCAGGTGACACCAAAACTGTGTATTCTTTACTTTCTCTATGTTAATCTGTGCAGTCTGTTCTTAAAGTCATTTTAAGACTCAACTACCTGGGAAACAGCACTTACGTGTTTTACACCAGAAGGGGGCTGGTGATGTCCCTTTAAAATGGGAAACTCATTCTCTCTGGGCTACTGAGGGGACTGCCTCTGGCAGGTCTCTGAGCTACAGCCTCAGAAGCTGCATTTTTCAGTCCGAAACTGTTCCAGACCTTTTTTGCCACTCTGGATGGCCAGGCTGGACCTGCTTCTTTTTGGCACTTGGCAGGAGCATTCTCCTCCCGTGCTCAGCAGCAGTGACTCGGAGTTGCACTGACATTAAGTGTGTCCATTCAGGCGAAAAGGAAGCAGGGAGGCTGACAGCGCAGGCCTGGAGCTTCCCAGACATGCCAGCACCTCCATGTGCCACCAGAACTGCTTCATAAGCCCCTTTTCTCTGTTCCAGAGAGAAGGTTGTGCTGAGGAGGGATCGGACCTGCGACTTGCTGAGAAGTTTCTTCCTGTGTTTTTGGCAGCATCGGAGCCTTATGGACAAAAGTAGTTTTTCCAGGGTTTTTTTTTGTCCCTATCCCCCATTGTTGAAGTGAGGGAGTCTTGGAACCATGAGGTTCGGTTGCTATGTTGTTTTTTTCCCTTTGTTCTTTCTCTCTGCTGCATGCTCTGGAGAAGGGAGCTTTGCTACAGTCTTGTCTTTTTCTTCTGGCCCAGGCAGGCTGCTACACTGGCCACCATCTTGGAGGGACGGGCCTCTCCACCATCTTGTTTTTTTGTTCCTGAGGAGTCCATTAAAAAACATCAGCAATAACCACTAGATACTCAGTACCTTTGTATCTAGTGGTTATTGCTGATATTTTGGTTGCTGCTGTTTTTCTTTTTAGCAAACTGTTATCTTTTCACTCGTATCTTCTCACAAGTCTCTCCTTATTGGTGAAAGGGGAGTGATTAAACCTAAGGGGGATGTAAGTAATTTTTAAGTTTTCACCCACATAATTGTCCTAAATTTCTTTTGTGGAAGAATAACTAATAATTTGTTTGAGATTTCTGTTTTCAAATCATACTATATATTAATATAATATGACATTACATACTTAAAAATCTCTAGTCTAATATATAAATTTTGCAGTATTCAGAACTAAATTCTATCCCAAAATGCATATTACTGTTTAAATGTACATATTCTCCATAGAACAGAAAAAAAGGACAAACTATAAGCTTAGAACTTTTGATTCTATTTACACGTTTTAAATAATACAGTGGCTCATTCACATAGCCAAAACAGTTTGGCAAATCAAAATGAAACAATTATTTTAAGTTAGACAAGTAGTGATTGTGCCTATTTAGTATATCTATCCAACTACAGATCTGGGTAAATACTGTGACTGTGAAAAGAACATTTGTAAGCTAAAAAATTTTTGTTCAAGAGAACTGTTGTATTAAGAAATTCATTCATTTACAAAACACCCTCAGCATTATTTAACATGTAACATCTTAACATCTTAGAAGATAATTAACACTCAAAGCAATTATTTTATATGAAAAAAGACTGATTATGAATCAAGTTGCATCAAGAGTGGTTTTCTTTTTTCTTTTTTATAGACATGCACAAATATTTTTGTGAGCCATCGGTAGCTGATGTTACATGAATGACAAAGTCTGTCACAGCAGGCACACCTACATATGTAACTCACTTCCTTATGCTTGCACAGAGACTTCTCAGAGGGGCAGAGGTGCACAATCACAGTTGGCCAGCCTGAGATCCTGATGAAATTGCACAGCCGCCAAAGGAGCAAACACTCTCCACTTCTACTGGCCCTCTAGTCTCCAATAAACTTTCCAACCTCTGTTTTCTACATGTAAAAAAGTTCAAGTATTAATTTATACCGCCTGTGTTACATAAGATTTAATGAATTAAGCTTTAGTCATCCACAATTATAGTGTGTTTGCATTAAGTCTGCTATGTAAAATATAATGGTGGGTTAATAGCAAGATAATTTCCCCATGGAAAAGAATTATGACTTTGACCCTCCTGGAGTCAGAATAAAATGCTGCAGGGATAAGAGACCTTATTATCGTTAACTCCCTAAATCCTACCATAACAGATGAACTGAAAAATAGCTTATGTGATTTGGATAAATTTTTCATTCAACAAATTAACATGATCTAGGGTGGAAAGATATGTACATATTATCCTTTCTAAGACTTCTTTAGCTTTTATGTCACTGAATTTTTTTTTTTTAACTGGATGAAGTATTTAATCATTTGATTTGTCTGGAATTTCATTTTAAAAGTCATTACTAAATCCATCAGGACCTAGAGCTGTGTTAGAGTGATTGAATATCCTTATAAAGTTCCCCTATATTTGCCATCAGTTCTAATTATCACGGTAAATGCATTTCAATGACAGTAAAAAATGTAACACATCAAAATGGCTATAAATGGTTTTGAAAACTTGAAAACATTATTTTGGATGAGCAAAGTGTGTGCTGAAAGAGTATTTAAAACTGCTATTTAAGAAGTTACTGAACTTTTTGCTCAATTGTTGATTGCATTATTGGAAGTAATTGTTTTTTTCTTTTCATTTTAAGGGATGGCTAAGACAGTTTACTCACCTTAGCATCTCATGAGTTTACTTCAGACTTTTTTGTGTTGTATACATGCACTATTGAAAGAACTTTAAAATCATTTAGTAAACTAATTAGTTTGAATGGGCCAGAGTCAATTCTTAAGCAACACATCTGATTGTACACAATCAGATGCCTTATTCACTGAAAAACAGTCTTATAAGTTACATGTCCAGTGCTTCTTGAGGCAATATTTCTTTAATTCCCTTGCTCCATGGGTAAGTTCAGGGCTGACATAACTCATAACCTTAGTCCTTATGATGAATATAGAATTACTAATTTTTGCCTGTTTGTTTCTGTGACTTTTTTACTGTAATACAGGAGTCTTTTGTATATTAATTAATTTCTTATGGCAACAGTTCTATGACTGCAGTAGGTTTTATCTTTATTCAGGGTAAACAGAAGTTTCAAATGCTAGAGACATACTGAGTGGGTGAGCTTGGCTGAAGATGCAACAGGCTAATTTTCCAAAGGGTGAAGGGCTATTTAAAACTTTCCAGTGTATTTTCATGATTTAATTTATTTTCAACAGTTTTGATTGAAGTTTACTTTGGTCTCTGAGAAAGAAATACAAAGGAAAATAAAGAATATCTTTACATTTCTCGAGGCCTTTGAATTAGAAATTATTTTGTTTTCAAAGATCATAATAAAGTTGTATTTGAATGGTTTTGAAATACCTGAATGCAAAGTGAAAGAGGAAATTTAGGCTAGATATTATGAAAAAATCTTTTATTGTGAGGGTGGCAACACACTGGAACAGGTTGCCCACTGACCTTGTTAATATCCTATCACTGGCAGTGTTCAAGGCCAAGTTGGAGGGAACTTTGAGCTACCTGGTTACACAGCAGGTGTCCTTGCCTATGGCAGAGGTGGTTGGGACTAGATAATAGTTTACACATTCTATGATTCAATGATTCTATGATACCTTCGTGTAGTAGAGCAGAGTAATAAAGCAAAGTGCAGGTTTTTATTAAGCAACACAAAGCAGTAAAGGAACACAAAACAGAATGTGTTTGTATTCTGGCTGCTGCAGGGGGATACTGTCCTGTTCCCCTCATAGAACCACAGCTGTGGCCCAGCTCAGCTCCCACTGTTGCCTGCCCTCCAGCATGGTGTTTCACAGAACCTCCTCCAACTTCTTCCACAATTTAAAGAGGCCACCTGCACCATCCCCTCTTTCCTCCTCAGGCCAGTCAGGGCAGGATATTCACGACATCCTTGAGCATCGCCTGAAACCAGGGGCACACTGAGGCTGCCAGGGAGACCTCAGCCTGGTTATTGCTGAAGTTTGGGATGTTTTCCTATGCAGCTGCATTGCTCTACTCTGCTGGATCCAGTCTACCATCCCCAGCCTCTGTTCTCTCCTTCCTCAATGGTCTGCACCAAAATCTGTAGACCCCAGCCTGCCTTTCCTGGATGCATGTAGGGTGTGGGCTGCCACACGCATTGGCCCATGTGGCATTTCCAGCTGTTTACAGCCCAGTGTGCTTGTTCCAGACAGTTCACACTTTGCAGCTGGCTTCTAAAGGGATGGATGCCAAGATGCTGCTGTCCAAGTTGGCCACGCTGCAGCACCTCAAGGAGCAGGTATGGACAAAAGGACAGAGAACACCCTCTGGGCAGGAGTGCAGCTAGAGAAAAAGAGTGAGAAGGGGCAGATGGACACCAAGACCAGTGGAGGGGGCAAGGTGTTCTAGCACTTGCTTCTTCCCTCTCTGCTTCCCCGTTCCCGAATCAGGAATTTAAAACATTAATTGGCAAGAAATGGTTAACCCAAAGTTGGATCTATTTTGCCCGTGACAGCAACTGGCAAACCATCTCCCTGCCTTCATCTACACCCACAGGCTTCCTCACCCATGTTCATGCAATTTTCGCCCAAGTCCTGCTGTAGGGAGGGAGTGGCCAGGGGCTGGTGGTGAAGCTGGCAGCCACCTGGGGCCAACACACCACAAACAGGAACCTCCTAATAAAAGTGACCAAGCACCAGGAAAGAGACGCACCACCCCGTACATAAGGGATTTGACCCTCACAACTGTGGAGTCTCAACCCAGTTTTAAGGTTTCACCCCAGTTGTTTGATAGAAGCATGAACAGAAACTTGAGATTTTGCAGTCACCTGCAGGTACCTGGGCAGATTATAGCCAAGGAGTCACAACATCCCTATTTCCTATGGTCTGTAGCATTTTTGTCTCTCTCCCCGCTGAGATCCTACTCTTCTCTGTCCAGCACTTTCTGCACATACTCATTGCACTTGTTACATTTCCACATTCTTGCTCCAAACCATTCTCAACTCTTCTTCCAGTCTCTGGTGCTTATAATTTTCATTCTTTCTGTAATCCTGCTTCTTTGACTTCCCTCCGGTTTGAATCTTCATGCTTTATGCTACATGTTTTCAGTAGCAAAGGCAATAAAACTACAGGAAAGACAACCCACAACAATTTTCAGCATTTAAAATTTTCACCAGTGTGTTTAGAAGCCTCTCTCAGGCTTTTTGATTCTTTTATACACGGTTGAATATCAGGCTTGTTTCAGACAAACTCTAAATGATTTTTTTTTTGTTGTACACAAAAATGTTTTTACTCTATAAACTAAGGTAGATCTGTGATTAAATTAGGCTGCATTTTCATAAAGATGGTAAAATCACATTCCTGACAGGAAGGTGTTCCTCCCACCAAACATTGTCTCTTATTCTGAAGTATAAAAACACAGGAGCTTTGTATTGAGTTGCTATGAGAGTTTTAAGTGTGATTAGACAGTGCATTTCCTTTGATGAATTTTTTGAAATGGCCGACTTATTTTGGTTGAAAATTCAATAAATGCAAATCCACCCACCCCCAAAATAAAATAGCCAAACAATGACAACAAAAAACCCACACACGATTGATCACAACCTCAGCTACATTCTCATCATAGAAAATTTCAGTCTGAATCAGTGTAATTTTGCGAAGTTATAAGCAGCCCAGACTCTTGTGATAATGAAAGTATTGCATAACACCACTATGAAAAGTGGATCACAGTACTTATCCCTAATTTTGATACATTTCTTAAATGTCTGTGTTGGCAAATCACTGTTGGGACAGTGATTTGGACAGGAAGCTTTTCTGTTAATGTATATGACTAGATTTTTTTGTCTGAATACTTTTGTCATGTCTCTGAAGTCTGTAAATCAGTATTTCTACTATTACACTTACTAGTTACAAAGGAGAAAAGTGTCACTGGAGAAGCATAATCTTTCTACACTTAGTAAATAAAAACAAGTTCACATAAGCACTTCAAATTTATTACATTATTATCATATGCAGGTTAGAAAGATGAAATGTCACATATGCAAAGATTATTTTAAGCACAAACCCAAATATTTAGAGAGAGTTGCTTTGAACACAGAATAGCATTGAGAAGGTGCAAATTTGATCTGTATTGTTGACACCAAAGCTGCTAAATTATTTAAACAACTGTGGAAATTGCATTAATACATAAAAATCTGGGTTACTTTAACAGATCGTATGATTTTCAAAACGTATTTATTATTATTACTATCATCATCATCATAGTCATCGTTTTTTTCCCTGTTTTGAAGGACTTATTCATTTTTGCCTGAGAGAAAACTTTCCTTAATACATATGGCAGTCTGTAGGTTTGTAGAATCTAGAAGAATCCCCTTGGAGAGGAAGACAAGGCCAGCTGAACAACATCTATTATTTTCACAGCTAGCGCCTTCAAATTAGCTTCCTACATAAAATTAACCTCATTTCAGATTTTTAAGTGGCTTTGAAGGAACTTTTGTACATATTTAGGAACCTGACTTCAGGCATTTACTTTTTTAAGTGTTGATCACTACTTCTAATCTGGAACATAAGAAATGTTTGGATGTTAAACATGCAAGCTTTGGTTAAGTTGAGAGTTTCCTACATCTTAGTCAGTGGAGTTTTTAATTTATGCTGGCAGTTACTGGCATAAATAGCACTTAAATTTTGGCAGTAAAGGAATCTAAGAATATGGATTTGTCAACTTCAGCTCCCAAAACACTACTGTAAAATGTTTATTTTTAGACCTATCTGTCCTAGGATGAAACTGCCAATCAAACAAATACAACATAGAATAAAAAATTACAAATCTATGGTTGAGGTAATATTTTAGCAAAGTATACCAATGGGCATAGAATGGTACTGTTCATATAATGAGTTTATCTAATTACAGATGAAATAAAGGCCAACTTTTGATGTAGAGTCTACTGAGTTTGTACCACGCCTTATCTCATGCCATACGTGAAGCCTAGGCAAAAGTATTTACGATCTGAAGGCTACACATTTCTCTTGACAGGAACAAGCTTCTAGTAGAGACAAAGTAAACACAAAACAGGCCTTCCAGTCATGTAAATCTTACATCACAGTGAGGGTGATTGTTAAAACAGTGAATTTCCTCCCTCTTCAGACTCCACATAGAAAACACAGAATTCAATTTTGATATATGGTGGGACACAGATATCGTTAATGAAAAAGTACAAATAAGAGAATAAAGGATAAATCCCTGTGTCATAATATTTTACTTCAAAAATTAGTGTTTCAAAAGTAGGAGGTAGGCTGCAAAAGAGGTAATTTTTACTATTAAAATCTTGTAAGTTAAAAAAAAAAAGGTAAAATACTTTGAGAAGAAACCTCACAGCTCTATCTGGTAGACAGAGCAAGTAAAAATTTGTTTTGAGTATTTTACTTTAAACGAGGTATTTATGCTAAAAATTCTATCCATCTTGTTAAGCATGTGATGTCTACCTAGCTCATGACATTTTGAGTTTGGGAGATGATTCTAGTTTAATGGGAGAGAGATCAGAGCAGTGTAAAGCTCTGAATATTAATCCTATTTACATGTACAATGAGGACTGAGTTTTTGCTCATTCTGTGAATAAGAATGTCTGCACAAACAATACTATTAAAGTGCAGTCACACCATATTCAATGCTCCCACACAATAGCTGATTTCTCAGAGAAAATCACAGCTTTTCCTCAAACACTGTGCCTGCTCTATTTAGGAACTGTGAGGCCTGGGATGAGGGCAGGCAGAGCTTAGAGAAACCTCGTGGGCTGCCTCAAACCTGCTTTTACCTCAGCTGTTGCCATGGAGCTTTGGAGAGTTTGACAATTCAGGACAATCACTGGATCTCATATTCACTTTCCATTTTCATGTTTTTCAAAGAGGTTCTTGATAACACTTGCTGAAAAGGATTTCTTTCCACAAACTTTGCAGTCCATAATAACAGTCAACCACAGACTTAACATTTATGGAAGGGATGCTGTGTAGACTTGAGGGCATCTAGACTTATCCAGAGAAGTCCAATACTCTGTGGAGTCTGTAAAATGCATGGTTTCTGAAGATGCAGGTGTGAATTAGGTTTACACCCGCTCAGCTAATGATTAAAACATTGTTTGGGAGTGAAAAATATCATCATTAAAAATAATGATCAGAATACACCACAGGATGCAGTCATGGTTTAGTTTATATTTAGCAGTCCACACCTGTCTATGTTTCTCAGACAATGAGGCTGGCAACATAGCTACAGTGCAAGTCTCAGAGCTCCTCCCTTCTCCCTACTGTATGTACAGCTGGAGTTTTGTTTATCTCCAATTCCCATCCCGAATCTAGACCATCTCTTCCTGCCTATCTGATCTTCATAAGACTGGTCTTCATACCACTCATGACTGGGCACTAGAATACTGCCACAATCAAGTGGAAAATCAGCATCTTTCTACTTCTCTAGTTACAGCTCTCTGAAGCAAGAGTGATAATCTTTGTTAAAATATGAGAAGCTAAAGTTTTCCTATAATTTTATGAGTCACAGCATTGACCTTGAATCAAGCAGAATTTGGGGAAAGAGGTCTTAGAATGAGTAATCTTCCTGTTGTATGCCAGCTGGTAACAGGGCTGTGTCATGTTCTTACTGCTCTTCCCTGCTGCTGGCATGTCACTATATATCCCTGATATACAAATGTTGTAAAGGTGAGGGAGAAATTATGGAAGGCTTCTTGCTCATGGATTATCCATGAAAAAACTGAGTGCCTCTGCCAGCAGACTGGTGCAGAAACTCCACACAACTTGCTGGCAGTACACTTCTGTATCTCAAGATTAAAACAGTTTAACTTCTACTTGTCCCTTCCAGCACAGAGACTCACAACTGCCCTGAATCTGTGTGAAACTGAAGGTGGGCTTCTGATGTTCCGTCATAGTGGTATAACCCCAAAGCAATGCCTTGAAGGAGACCTGACAAAGGGATCACGTTGTGTTTCCCTGTGTTCCTGGACAGCCTTCCAATGCTCTGTGATATGTACTGTGTTAAAAAAAGTACATGCCATTAAAAAAAAAAATATTATTCTGAAAGCATCAGGAATGTGAATGTCAGAGTGTAAAAACATTTGCCAGTGGTTTCGTCCAAGTGTGATTTTCTGCAGGTCTTGTGACAGTGATTCATGCAGTGCTCATGCAGGTCCTCAAGTGCCAGCAATGTGGGAACAGTGTCTTTAGCAATTACACTGTTTAGTCCAGATCACATCATCTCTAGCTGTCAAGAGGGTGAAACTACTTGGTCTTGATAAAGGCACCTGCAGCAGGTGGACCCCTAACTAGTTGTGTTTGCTTCCCTAGCAAAGACATGTCTAGTAACATATTCAATTAAAAGGTGAAATGTTTTATTTTTCTCAGTTTTATTACATGTTCCACAGATTTGAAGGCAATATTTCTGTTCATGCATATGACTAATGTTGCTAGGATTTACAGTGTAACATGACTAGCTTGTAAATGCCTTTTGAGATGATCTGAATCTAATCAGTATGTTCAAATGCCCTTGTTTCATGCTCTGCAAGTACTAGGGAAAGAAAATTGTGCCTCACATTCATTGTCAAAAAGGCTTTTTAATGGTAAGAAAGAAAGTCTCAGAACTGATTCTCTTAGGGAGGTACAAAGTGGATTCTGTTTACTCTGAAGTATCCTAAGCCCTAAGGAGATTTTCAGAGATAAAAAGAAAGAACCTCCAAACTATGCTGTATGTTTAGTGGTACCTGCCCCAGTCCAGAGATGAGCGTTATCCTTGTGCATGTTTTCATTCTCTTCCAGCCCACCACTGCTGTTTGCATTGCTGAGTATTTCTTCCACTAATGCCAGTGAGTTGAACCCCACCAAATTAAAGCTTTTGAATTCCTGATCTTGGATATTGCTTGAGAGTGAATATATAGCGATAAAACACATCACAAAAACTGAGTGTCATCTTTATGACCCTGTAACATGCATTCTCAATGAATCAGGATTCCCAAGAAAAAGAACTCCAATTCTAGAGTTTACTGCTAGAGCTGGGAGGAGCACTTATAAGTACAAGTTCCTGTTTGCCCATTTTCTACTAGTATTTCAGGTAGAGCGCTTTGCTTCTTTCTCAGAGAAAAAATGGCAGAAAGGAAGGAAGGCACTAATTAAACATTTATATACCACCAGCGCAAAAGTCTAGAATTAAATATTGAAAGGCCTATTCGTATTACAATCTGCATTCAGGATTGGCACTAATTGGCAATGCTGTTGGCAGTCTCAATGGGGAGGGGAAGAACTGAGTAAGGATGGAGACTTATTCATCCAAAGAAGTGGTTCTTTCAGGTCAGGTTTAATGCACATTTACTATGCAGAAAGGGAAGCACAGCACTGTTGTTGCTGATAGTGTAACTGTCTTATTTGGAGAGCCTTGCATTTGCCAGATCAGTCAGTTTTGCCTAGGGATTTTCTCAGGTGCTAACCCCACTGTCAGTGTATTTTGAAAACTGTTTCTGACCAGAGGTAGACTTTGCCTAAATATTCAGAATCTAAGAGAAAGAAGAATATTCTAAGCAGCATAAAAAAGAATTTGATGGAACACTGCCTAGTTCAAAAAGGCAATGATTTAAAGACAACTGATGTCATGGAACTGATGTAGTAGCTAATATAAAGCTCTACTTTTTGCATTTGACTCATTAAAGCTGTAATATGGGACAGATGTTTGCCCCGCTGAAACCATTCTCCTACCTTTTAAATTTTTTTAATGAGCTTCACAGTCTTTCTCTCTGACTTCTCTGTTTTATTCAATATACTGCTGCAATGTTTACTTTTTTGCCTGTCATTTTTACAACATACCTGCTCTTTTGATTCCCCACTATCATTTCTTGGTAAAGATCCCGATCTTTATCTTGAAGGGCCAATTACAAAGCCAATCATTATCTTCATATTTTTCTTTTCATGCTGTCTCATGTACAGCTATTATTTGCTGACAATTTTTTTTCTATACCTCTTCATGCATTTTTCCAGTGTTTCCCGTATACCTTGATATTTGTGCCAAACCTGTCAATAAATCTGTTAGCCTGTCATTCTTTCAGTGGTTCAGGACCACACTGAGCATAAGAAATTTCCCAAGCACTAACAAATGAGGGAGTTTTGAGATACATTTTATTTATTTTCCTGTATTTTGTTTTCAGTTAGCTAACATGAGAGCAGTGAACAGTGCACATCTTGAACAGCTGTAACTGCACAGAGTGGGTGACTGCTATGTGTACTGGGGGGAGGACAGAAAGGGAATATTGAGCAGACGAGGGAATGGCTGCTTAAAAATGTACTGGCGGGAAGAAATGTGTAAATGGGTGAATGTATCCTGAGCCAGCCACCTGCAATAGCTGACATCAGACCACTCTACACCCTTCTCTCCATACTCTCCACCAAATGAGTCCAGTGCACGACAGGATAAGCTCAAAACTTATTATTAAAACTTATTCTCAACAAATGGTTTCAAAATGAGCTTCTCGAGTCATGCCAGATATTCAGTGTTTTGCTACAAAGTACCTCACTGATTTGTGATGGGGAAGTGCAAGCAACAGTGCATTTCCCAGGATGGAAAATGATGTAAGCTTTATCTTTGCTTTTACCTCCCTTTTAGCTGCTATAGGCAGCATAGCATCCCTCTTCTGTTCATGTAAGATAATGTTAGCAGAGCACGTGATCTGACATAGTCTAGAGGCCAGAGCAGAACAATACTGTCACTTGTCTTCTGTAACTCTGGGGTGATACAATAAATTTTGAGTGCCTTCTTAGATTTCAATTTATGGCATAAATTAGAGCAGTTCAGTGACTGTTCTAATGTATTCCTTGCTGCCCCCAGATTACAGCGGCTGTTCTGGCAGCTGATAATAACTGAAGTGTAGAAGTGCTTTGGCTAAGCTCTATTTTTTCCAGTCTCATCTCTGGCAGCAAGAGAAAGAAATGAGAGAGACCTGCAGCATTGCTTTTTACCCCCTGGCAATTTTCTTATACATTGTGAAGAATAGGTAGGAAATTAAGCAAGTTGTTCTGCTATGAGAATGACACTAAACCAGAGGCAGATTCTGACAGAAAAAGGTTTAGCTTTAAAATCAAGGACTCAAGAATTATGACTAAGTCCAGGTTTTGGAGATATAACAACTTATGTGCAAAACATGGAGTACCAAGGAGGAACTCTTTTCACTGATTAGTTAAAATTATTAGAGTTAGGTTTGGAGTAGTGTGTAATTCATTTGGCCAAAATCAGTTTTTGCCTGTGTGTCTATATCTCATATTTCCTTGTCATTAAATGTTGGTATAGGCAAATTTCTGGGTCAAATTCTGTCCCTAGTGACTCTTATAATCCTCTTCCACAATGAATGAACTTTTAAAGGTCTGACCTAAGTACTGATAAGAAACCACAAAGAGCTATCAGCATCGTTACAACCTAATATCCAGCATCAAAAGCTTGCTTTAAACAGAGAAGGACTGAGATTTGGAGAATTCTGTATCATTGTTTTTCCTTCCACTAGTAATCTGATGACCCATATAGTAGTAGTAATAGTAATAACGATGCCTTTTTTTTTTTTTTTCATTTACCATCTGGGTGTACTGGACAAACAGATTAAATTAGAAATCTGAAAAAGTAGAGACTTGCATTCTGGTTCCGATTTTCATCAGCTATGTACTGTGTTAATTAGAGCACATCAATAACTGGTCTGTGCTCACATTTCTCTTTCTGTGAAATGGAGAAGATAGCTATTCTGTAGTGATATTGTGGGACTTCATTACAAAAGCGCTTAGTCTGTTTTGATCTCATAATTGGATTAATCTGGGGCTCAGGCATAAGCAAATAAGGCCCTAGTATATATTATTACATATTTATATATAGTATTAGCACATTAGATGAGGTCCTATGTTCTCAGGAAAGAAAAAAAAAGGAGATTTTCTTCGAAATAATATCTAAACTGTATTTTAAAAATTGACAGGATAACTGGGTTTAAAAGCCATTTAGGTCCTAAAGATGAAGGAGTTGTCCAGGAAGATTTGCGAAAACTTTCAGGTGCCCAACTTTTGTCATTTGCTTTGGTTTCAATGATTGAAAGCTTGGTCACAAATCCCAATGTCGCTGCCCGTTTCAAAGTCAAACACTCAAAGGGACTTTTGTTTGCCGCAAGATCACAACTAGGCGTCTGTAGCCTTCTGCAAAATGGTACGAAGATGGCAAAATTGCTGCCATAAACTGCTCCGTTTTAGGGGAAGTGAGAAGTGCAGAAAACCCTTGTATAATGTAAAATAGCTGCTCGTTCTTAAACATCGCCCGGGAGCGCAGCGGAGCGGGGCTCGCTGTGCCCACGCCGAGTCGATCCCGGCGGATCTCGGGCTCGGGCAGACCCCGCTGCCGTGTCCGGGACCGGGCTGTCAGAGCTCCGCCGGCCGCGGAACGCCGCGCTTTTCCCCTGTCTCCCACCTCCTTCCGCGGCGGGGGTAGCTCCCCTCGCCGGGCAGACCCAGCCCCGCTCCCCGCTACCTGCCGTCCTCCCGCCGCGCTCCGCCGCTCCGGGCCCGCCCCCCGCGCCACTGGCTCCGCCCGGCCCGGCCCGGCCCGCCCCGCCCGCCCGCAGGCGCCGCCCGCCGCCCGGAGCGCGGTGCCTGGCCCGGCCCGGCCCGGGAGCGCCCTGCCGCTCCCGCGCTGAGCTCTGCGGGGCGGGCGAGCCTGGCTGCCGGCGGCAGGACATGCGACCGGCGCGGCTCTGAGCCTCCGGCCATGGCGGAGAAAGTTTCGGAGGCTTCGGAGCGGGCGCGGGGCGCCGGCCACGTCGGCTCCTCTTGCTCCGGCTCCTCCTCCGGCTCGGAAACTCTCTCCGAGGAAGGAGAGCCCGGCTGCGGCGGGGCGGCGACGGCCCCCGGCGGGGCGATGGCTTCGCCGGAGCGGGCGATCCCCGGCGGGCGGGCGGAGGACGACGCCTCGCTGGAGGAGCGGGATGAAGAGGTGCGCGGGGCCGGGGCGGCGGCGGCGGCGGCTGCTGCTTCTCCGCCCCTCAGCTCCGGGGCCGCGCCGGGAGCCCCGCGCAGCGCGGCCGACCCGGGTGCGGGGCGGGGGTGACCCCGCGGCGGGGAGCGGCTTCGTGCCCACCTGGGGACACCTGGGGACAGCCCCTGCGCCTTAGCCCCCCCAGCTAAACCCGAGACCTTCTTGTTCCTAGAGCTCTGCCGACTCTAGCCCTCTGGCTGCCCGTAATTGAGAGTTGGGGGTTTTTGTATGGAAAGGGGATTTTTGTTTTCTTTTAGGACAGGTTGTGTGTGTGTGTATTGTTTTTGTTTTCTTTTTTTTTTCCTTTTTTTTCCTTTTTTTTTTTTTCCTTCCTCTCTCCGAACGTGTCACATTTGGAAAGCGTTGCTCCAAAGCAAACTCTTTAATGCCAGAAGGAAGTGATGGGCAAGCTCCCACACTACACTAATCCTCTGGCGAGAGCTTATGACAGGCTGTGGATCATGGAGGAGCTCTGTGGGTGATAGATCCATAACATGATATATGGATACGCGTTTTGTTCCCTTTCCTCTCCTGATCTAGCTACAGTACCTTCTAAAGCATTCTTAAGACAGAACAACCACCCCACAGTGTTAAAGTAACGTAAAATGTAACTGTTTATTATAAGTAAAACGACCTTTTTGGGTCTTGAGACGGATATTTAAAAATTATTTTATTTATTTATTGTTGCATGATTCACTCCTTAAATCTATTTCAAGCCATGACCCCAACGAAGTGTATTGTTCTGTCTGACTGCTGCTTTACTTTGCTTTGGTGCATCATCTCTTGTGTGCCTTACTTATGGTCTTTTGTTGTGGTCAACTTTTTAATTTGCTCTTAGGTGATGTTTCTTTATTCTGTGCCTTTAGGCGGCTGGATGTGCAAAGGTTTTTTGAGAAACCTTGCATTTCTAGAGGAATATCTATTAAACTGGTTGAAGTTATTTTCGACTATTTAAGCTGTGGTTGTCAGGAATGTTTCTCTCTGTAGTAATGGCTGTTTATGTAGCTCCTGTTTTCCTCTTTTCCCCATGTGTCCTGTTAAATTGATACAACTGTAGAACAGCATGATGAATTGGAGCTAAATATACCTTTCTGTATCCCTCTTCTTTTTTCTTAAATACTCCAGCTCAGACCAGGTTCCTTGCTTCTTTCAACTGCATGAGCCCCCAAAAAGTGGAATGTATTTGCAGTGAAATGCACTTATGATAGGAGTAGAATGAATGTGGATATATCCACATTTCAACAAAAATAAGATGAGAACTTGTTTTTTTCCACTGGACTGTGTAGGAGCTCTGTAGCTTCTGTTAGTATGGAGCACACTGCTAGGTGATCAAGATATCCTGCTTCTCGGCAGGAGTGGTACGTGTGGGCTTGAGGCTATGCTTACCACAATTATGTGGTGTCTAGATGGTTTAGTGCTCAGTTTGTAAGTCTGCATAATAATGTAGAAATGTACAAAGTCTGTCTGTTCAGCTAGCTGAACTCAGAGCTGCTGGCAGACAAGTGAATTTCTGGTAAAGGCTTGTTATTTCTGTGTGGGCTTTGGAGATAGGTTACAGGCATCTTTTGAATTGATAGTATAGTGAAGGTAAGCCCAAAAATAACTCAACGTTGCAATCATGGAATTTTGAAATTCTGTAAGGGCAATCTGATATCTTACCTTCAGTTAGTAGTGCTAGAAGATAGCAGCATAAACTCAGGTTAGTGTTGTGGCAGAGTTTGCTTAGAATATGTAGCCTTATTCTGTCCCCTTTATTCCCCTCTGCTAGATTCCTTTATTACCTGAAACCATATTTTTTTTTTTTTTTGCCTGTTCTTTGTCGTTTGATTTTGCTCATCCTTCCATTTTTGTACAGTCAGTATTTGCAGCAGAATTTCTGCCTACTTGCAGAACCTGGCAAATCCATCTGTATAATAACTTTTTTTTTTTGTCCAAGGACACTACAGTGCATTAGAGTGCAGAGGTTAATTTCAGACTAAGAGAGCATCTATGCATATGGAAATCCCTAAGGACAGTGGAAAAAAGCAATGCTGAGGTCCAAGATGTACATACAGATGATTTCAGGGTTGCTTTATGTGCCACCTGCTGAAAGTATCCTATTGAGAGTAGTGCTTGAAGTTACTGTTTTCACATTGACAGCCTATTTAATTTCTGTCAAATAATGAAAATGTTGATGTTCTCTGTGATTTTCTGTTACTGAGTTCTTTTAGTGATATGGATTCCCACTGTTTGATCCTGTGCTTGCAGGTTTCATTTCTGTTCTTGTCCTGTCCTTGTTCCTGTTGCCAACATAGCAGAATTGAATCTGTTGTCACAGCTGTTCAGTATCCTTCAGACAGCAGTGGAACAGATTGTCCTGCTACCTCTATTTCTACTCTAGCTGTTGGTAAATTCTTCTAAGTTATGACATGTAAAATGTTTCCAAACTAAATAAATGGATAGTTAGAAAACATGTAGATTTTCTCATACACATTACCATTTCATGTGGTATTACAGTAGAACTGTTTCTTCTTCTGTGACCTTGTATAAGACATCTTTGACAACTTGAACTTTGTCTCCTCCTGGATTTCTTTAGACTAAACAGCCCCAGTGTCTTTCATCTTCCCCTGCAGAATGTGTTTCCAGACATCTGATCATTCTCATTGCTGTCCTGGGTACTCATTCCAGCTGGTCACATCTGTCTTGAAGCATGATGTCAAAAAACATGGTGTCATTCTCAGATTTATACCTTGCCAGATCTGCAAGAACAGAGAGATTATTTCAGAGGTCTGTAAATTGTTTTTTATGTAGCCCAGACAGCTAATTTGCAGTTTGTGATCCATTGTGAGTTTTGTGTCTTTTCCTGAAGAATGATACAAATGTTTCTACTCTACCAGAAAGTGGTTCATCTCCCTACCTCAGTGAAGGAAGCTTAATGCTGCTATCTAGAGTAGGTCAGTTTCTTTTGTATTCAGAAATTACACTGTAGAACTGAAAGCATGATAACTCCTCTTCTGAGTATCATGTCTGAAAGAGTTAAGTCCTGGAGGAAAACAGGGAAGGAAGGGGTGGGAAGAGACGGTACATCACTTTTTTTTTTTCTTCCCTGTTGTCATTACTTCATGCTACAGTTGCATAAACTTCATCTTAAAAAAAAGACACAAAATACCTGAAGAAAAGCAATCTCTCATTTCATGTAAGCAAGAACAAATAATAGTTTACAAGATTACAGTCACCAGTTTCTGGAGTGTTTTTGATGTCTTACATTGAGATCTTACACACATGAGAATTAAATAAGGGTTTAACACCAACATCTGAGAAGTGCTTTGCTTTTGGAGCATATATGCATTGAAGTGCTGTGGATAGCAAGCACATAAACCACGAATGAATTCAAGCAGATTATTTGCCTGTGCTCTTCTGGGATGAGTGGCTAACTGCTGACGGCAGGTAGGATGGGATTGCATGGTGAAGGGCACTCGAGATGATGGGTCACTGCATTTCTAATGCTGTGTGGTTGTTTAGGTTTTTTTATTTTTTCCATATTCTCTTTAGAGCTCTCTTTGCTGGAAAGAGTGTTTTCCAGACTGTCAAGAGAGGACTTGAGGCTGGGCAGTATGTTTTCTGTTGTAATCTGTCTGCTTCTGCTCTCTGTGAGTAGTCAGTACTGGACTGGCATTGTAGATACAGGGATAAATGAAAAAAACCCCAGTATTTCCCCATTTTCCTTTCTGCTGTGTTTTTGTCTTCTGTACACTGGTTTTCCTTTTGGCAAAAATGTGACTGTGAACAAGAAACATGGTTTATGAAATTTATTGAGGCAAATGGTGCCAAATGTCATTGGCAGCAGTTTCTGCCATTCAAAATGTTTTACAGTCTTCCAGTTCAGCACAGGATATCCTTTTTTTGATGGCGGCTTTCAAATCTTAGTTTTATAGGGGAGATGAAAGTTCACTTGGTTTAACCTAGTTTCTTAGGAGGAAAATGAAGGCAAGCTATGGATTCCATGCTTACCCCAGTATTCTCAAGGGTCTGAAGTTAAATTGTGTTTCTTGGAGTTATCTGTCTTTTCCATCACTTTTCTATAAACCTTGTCACAGTAACTTCCCAAAACTTACCAACTGCTTGCCAAAACAGAGTAACAAACCAGGAAGGATCAGAATTCTTTCAGAATCATACTATCATACTTTGCCACGTAACACAGCTGTCTGAAATGGATCCAGAAGCTTCTGAATGTGCCAGTGTCTTCTCAATTACCATAGTGAGTTGTATTCATTATTCCAGATGCTTAAAAAATCTCCCTTAAAACCTAAAACCACCCACAAAAAATAGGGAGGGGAGGGAAGTATGGTATTTTATTCTCAAATCATTGCAGTTCTTGCTCTGAAAATTCAGTGTTTGGCACTGAAGTGACTATTCGAGTTTATAAGAATTGAGATGATGAGCAACATGACAAGATCAGACTTCTCATGAAAAGTGTCCACTTTGAAGTGGACTGTGACTTTGAAGCTGATTATTGTATGTTTTCTCCCACTATCTAGTTAGTGTGTATTGTATATTAAAAAAGATACCTCTCATTGCACAGAGTGCAAAACCTTTTTCTGTTGTGGCTAACTCTTCTCCTGAATCTGCCTTCTTTCTCTTCATGTTGCAATCTGTTGCAGCTTCATGAGGACTGTATGGTGAGAATTAATTACTAGGAAGCTAAGATTTTGTCATTAAAGTATTCATAGCAAGGTGAGGAGTGTGGTAAGGATTGTATTGCTCTAGAAACTACTCCTTTCCATCTTCATCCTTTAACATATGCCCAGTGGGAAGGTACAGTCCCTTCAGCATTACAGATTGTGTGCCAGATCTTCACCCCAACAAAATTGTGGTGCCGTTTGGGAGAGGGGTGGAGGTCAAAATACTTGGGGGTAAAATAAGCAGTATGTGAAGTGGTGGCAATATTTACATGTGCATCTATGTGTAATGGAGGTGCTGGTAGTTCTGGTAAAATGTCACTGTGACCTAGCTAGAAGTAGTGTTTTTCTTACCTCTTTCCCTTCCTGCTTATCCTGCTGCAGAAGTAACCAAGGGACATTCACAGGCTGTGTAGGACATGGCATAGATTTTTCCTCTAATTGTTTCAGGCTTTCTTGTCTCTAACAGTGATAGATTCTTCCCTGTTATAGCACACCTGAATGATAAAGCTGGCTAAAGATGAATAGCCTAATTGCTAGAGTGTGATCTTTAGTTCATACTAAAGAATAGTAATACCATAAAAAATGTATTCTTCTCTGGGTTAAAATGATTCTGGTGAGATTAAATAAAACACTCATCTAGTCTGGAGCAGCTGCAAAACTGTTACTGTGTCATGTCTGACAGACTAACAGCATTGCTTTTGGTTTTTTAGATATGTTTGTGGTAAGTTACCTGTGAAGTGAAATAGTTGACAATTTAAGTGAGTAGGGCTGTCTCAAGAGTCATGTAAAAGACTTCACTGGTTTGCTTTTAATATGAAAAAAATGTATGTTTGTCTACTACTTTAGACCTTGCCTGTGCAGGATAGGCCTTTAAAGGTGCATGTTGCTATGTACCCTTACTGTCTCAGAAATCTTCTGGGACATTGAGAGACACATGGTTGAGGGCTCAATCTAAAAGAGCCATGTGCTGCTGCTTGATATTTGAGAATATCTGTGCAGTAGTAATGTTTGCAGCTCTCTGGAACTTCTTTTCAAGGATTTGGTAGATATAAATAAGCCTATAACCAGAACATCTATCTTTCTTCTCACTTGGAAATAAGTGAGAAGTGAAGAAGCAGAATCATACATTGAGTTGCATATCTGCTTTTTTTTCACCAGAACTATTTAGATACTTAAAATTCTTCTGGAAAGAGGTGGGTGAGGAACTGATAATTAGCAGTCTTCAAGATCTGTATGATTTGCAAAAATGGCTGAGAGGCCCTTTTGCACCCTTCAGATTTTTCAGACTGGTGGACATAGTCCTGGGGCTAATCTTTAGTATCCCTTAGTGTCTGTATATCCAACTGTGAAACCAAATGTAAAGAAACATCTTTTTTGAAAAGCTGCAGCTCTGTAGATGGAATCCAGCATGAGTCCAGCATAGTCTGCCGCCTTTGGCAATGTGTTGGCTAGATATAACTTGCTTTGAACTGAGTGTTGGTAAACATAACAAGGTGTGTTACTCTTGTACTATGGGGAAGCTCTTTATGATAGGGCTGCTTTGCTAGCAGTAACAGCTTGTGTAAGGTTGAGCTTGTAGAAGGGAATAAAAGAGTCTAAAGTCTTGCGGCATAAAATAAAAGCATGGCCAAACACAGTGTAAATGAGGAGATCCTTGAGCTAGGAAGCTGAGCAACTAGGTAGCCTTTTTCTGCAACAATTCGTGCAATGGTGTAGCTTGCCACTTGGTTTTGTCACAAATGATGCACTCTGTCCCCCACTCCCAAAGCAGAGCTGTGCTCAAAGATTCCAGTACTGAAGCATTACTACATATTGAATACTTGGTTTCTCATCCTACTATTTTTGTTACTACCTAGAGCTGGCAAACATTAACTAGCAGTGCTTTTCTGTACAAGGCATGACAAAAAGATTTAACCTTCCTTTAGAGCAAAAATCTGAAATGCAGAATTGGGGAACTTAGGAATAAGGGGCATAAAAACTCTGCAAAGATTAGTAATGAGAACTGAGTCCCTGAAGTTTCCTGTTGAATCTTCCTGCAGTAAAATTGCTCTGACACCAGGCTGGAGGTTTTTTCTTACGTCCATATGACAAAGCAAATGCCTAATATTAACAACTTCAGTAACTCAGGGTCTGTCTGTTCTCCTTTGGGGCCAGGAACTGACCTGCTCAGTCTTTGTCTGAAGAGAAATACCAGTCTTCTTAACAGCTTCTTTAACAGGGAAAGAGGAAGGAAGGAAGAAAATTTTTGTTTTGTTTCTAGTTTGTGTTTTTGGTTGTTGTTTTTTGGTGTGCACAGTAGTGTTCTAGCTTATGTTGGGAGCTTCTCAGTGTTACAGTATCACCAGCGGTACTGTGCCATTGCTAAGCTCCTTTAAAAAAAGCAATGTGGGACTGAAATACTCTGCAGTCTAAAACATACAAGGTCCTACTGCCAAGTTTTATGATTTGTTGCTTCAGCCTTCAGATTTGGCAGGTTTTCTTCAGTTCTTCTCTTGCAGCTGTGGCGTTTAAAATTATTTTTGAAATTTTATAATAGTTGGGTGGTATTGGGTTTTAAGCTATATGACTTGTGGGAGACTGGTGCTTAAAGTCATAAGATACTAGCAGCTCTTTTTTTGTGATAGAGTGGAAGCAAGAAAATGAGGACAAGGTAGCTGAAAACGTGAGAAACATAGGGGTGTGGTGGCAAATGATCTGTGATTTGTAATCAAGCCAGGAACCTATGTTAGCTTTTGGTTTACTAAGCTAAATAAGGTCTCTTACTTACACTTTCCTACCAGAAAGGGATGCCTTCATCAAACTTTCTATCTGAAAGACTATCTGGCTCCAGCCAAGGAGCAGTTGGATGAATGCCTTGCCCTCCTGTACAAATATATCTAAGCTGATGAAGCTGCCCTGTTCAAAAGTGAGCTACAAGTACCTCAAGGGTTAAAGCTTAAGTGTTCAGCAGTACAAAACATCCTGGCTGCCCTTGCCACAGGTTTCTTTACTGGGTAACTGAAATTTCAAGTGGGAACCAGGGATGAATGCAAGACTTTTTTCTTAATGGGTAACATGTAAAGTCTTGAACTAGAAAATGAGAAATGGGGTTTTTTTTGCCTTTCTGATCAAACAGTTCTGGAAGTGACCTTCAGGAGAAGCAAAAAAACCCAACCACAAAAGAAGCTATGAAAACCTGTTCCAAAATTACTAAGTGTGTGTGTGAAAATAATTGATAATAGGATGGGAACTTCTGTAGCCAAGAGAGATTCACTATTGCCTGACAGAGAAGCTTCTGCATTAGATACGTTTTGCAGTTTTATTTAAACATCTGTGTATGTCTCAGTATGTCCTTTTAATAATGATATAATAATTTAATAGGGTAATTTAATATTAATGTATTTTTAATTATTAGAGGATGGTGCTTCTATACCAAGTAACAAACTTCTGTGGTGAGGCCATGCTGCCATGCTAGTGGGACCACATAATTAATTGCGCTTGGACTATTAATGATTCCATTGTTTTTAATAGCCTTGCAATCCTGAGGAAGAGAGCTGTGGGTGAATGAAGAAGATGAACTACTGCACTAAACTGTTAATTTGATTTTCATTGTTACCTCAGGAAACTTTTACTAGAACGTAATAATGCTGTAGCTATGGCTCAGTGGGTGCTTTCATTGTAAAACTGTTATTCAGGCCATATAACAAAAATGCCTCGGATGACTTTCATACTGTGTTTCTGGTTCTGTGCCTAGTACATGGCAGGGAAGGGCAGGGTGAATTTTACCTAATGTATTTTGTTCTGGGCTAGCTAGCAGAATAGATGGTTACAAAAGGTCACAGGGAAATCCTTAAGCTCAACTGAGTCTTCGTAGCTCTCATGAGTAGCTGGGCTAACATGAAGTTTCTGGGTGAGTTTTAACTTGCTATCAATGCTTTCTTCCCCCTTCTCATTAGTTCGAATACTGCTGGTGTTAACACATTACCCCACTGGAGGACACACTCCAAAGTTAAAGATGACATTGATTTCCTTGTAATATCTCTGCAACAAGCAGAGTAATGCATATTGAACTGGCTGTACATACATTTAGAAAATGTGGTTGTAAGTTACAGCTGAAGCAGCAAGGAAATGGCCTTGGGCATATCACTTATTTGCCATTGCAGAGCAGTGACTGTCATTGACTTACTTGAGTTTCATTGAGTTCCTGAGTTTACTTAACCACAAACCATGTATTGGAGTTATGGTGTGGGTTCAGGGTTGCTGAGTTCTGCTGAGAGGATGTAAGTATACTCACACTGAGTATGTGTTAATGTAGTTGTGTGGAGCAACAAAAGATGTATTGACGTAGGACTTAGGAACACAGTTTAGTGGTGCACTTGACAGGCTGGTTTAGTGGCTGGGCTTGATGACCTTTTCCAGCTTCAGAGATTCTAAGGTTCTAGGAAGGAAAACGTGAATTAAATAATATTCCTACTGGTTTACAGTAGTATCACTGTGCTGAATATTACCTTCCCTTCTGGCAACTGTTTTTGTGGTCTCCCCTGATTTACTTCCACCCAAACTCAGCATGCATATTTTTAAGCTCTTGTCAGAGGTGACTGGCTGAAAACTGAGGTAATTGAAACTTCAAGGGTTACATTCAGACAGCATGGTCCTACAGTTAAAGTAGGGTAAAGATTTTAGAGGAATAGGAGAGATTGAGATAAGGTATAATGAGGTACACTAGGGTAAAACATTCTCCATGGTATTCAATAATCTTTATGCTTCTGATAGTATTAACATTGTGTTAAAAGGACCACTGGACACAAATTGAAGGAAAAAAGTGTTAAAATGTGCAAAAACCTAAAGCCATGCTATCAGGCTCTTTAGTTGTAAGCTTATTTGAGGGTAAAGAAAAGCACATCTGAACCTTGGTATGTCGAACCACTGAAATAGGAGAGAGCTAGCCCTACTGTTACAGTCTGCATTACCTCACCTGCATGCTGCCCAAGAGAGCAGCTGTACCAGAAACTGGCTTTACACCTTGTGCACAACAATGGAATAGCTTCTCACTTACACATGCCCTCATAACTTACAAGCAGGTAGAGACAGGTTTTATAGCAATGGAAGCTAAAGCACTTTTATTCCAGGTGTACTTTCCCAATAAGACACTCATAAGTAGTATGTTGTTTTGACATTAAATTAGGAAAAAGTAGATTGCAGAAACGACAGATGACAAATGTAGATACATTGTCATCGATCTGTCAGCAAAAAACAAAGACAGAATTGGAATTAGCAAACTAAACATCTCTGAGGACCTAGGCTTTACTCCAGGGCAGGTTGGGAATGTTTTTCGAAGTTCAGGTGTGCTAGTATCTCAACTACATCTAGTTGCAGTTATTGAAATAGTCCTGCTGCTATTATTAAAAACCCCCCTGTTTTAATGCTAGTGATCTTCTGATTAAATGAATGCCTTTCCTTTTATTCTTTCCTTTTGGACACTTTAATAGATTGTGTTACAGAATAGTTATTTTGACGTTAAAACTTCATGTGTACAGCTTCTGGGAAAAGGATCCTACAGTTGTCTGATACGAAGATAGACTTTGTGAGGAAATCTTGTTCCTGTGAAACAAATGAGGAAGCAGAGCCATACCTACATAAGCAAATACCACAAAGCAAGGGTAATGGATTTGTCCTGTGAAGTGCTGAGAGCGGTACACATTGTATGTATTTTGAGGGAAATCACTTCAGATCAACACTAGTCTGATCCCAAGATTTGATGGCCTCATATGCTGCCAGTTGCACAGGAGCCTAGATATGGTTCAGGGTCTGTTAAAGGGCAGTATGATTCTTGCTGACTTGGATATTGGTGGTGCTGTCCCCAGATCAGCTAAAGTTTGTGGTTGGTGCCTGGCCAGATTTTTCTAATAAGTGTTGAGCTTTAGACAGCAGTTGATGCGTGAGCTGTTTTTACTGGATAAGTTTCAGCTGAGTACGTGTGCAAGAGCTGCAGTTGCAGCTTCAGTGATACTGTAAACACAATCATTTCAGTTGAAATTTCTGACTGGGTGTGGTGGTTTTCATTAGTCATGAGTCTCTCTATCTTCATTGGCTATTGTTGAGGTAATGTGCTTTCATGAGAGAATTGACAGGTGGTTAGTGTGTTAATCCTCACTGTTTAGTTTTGAATTTGGTAATCCACCTCCAAGACGTCTTGACTGTCTGAGGCTCTGTTTTCTGTGTTTTCTATGTCCCTTGTTTTTTTTGAATAGGAACTTTCTTCCTATGCGTGGTTAGTCTCTGGCAGTATCTTCCCTGTGTTTAGGTATAGCTGCTTTTAAATAGATTTGCCTGTTTCCTAGGAGACAAAGCAATACCACTCTGCATGATTTTAATCCTTAAAAAGGTTATACATACATAAACAAACGCGGAAAAATACGTAGCCTTCCCTATACTTTACGCAGTGTGGACAAGTAGAATGGCTTGATCTGTTTTCATTTCTGATGGTACTGCTAATGGATGCCTCCTGCAGTTTGGTTTTGGTAAATGGGCAATGTCTCCATTTGTTTGGATAGACCAAATAAAGCCAGTTAAGGTGCTTCAATGAATCTGTGGGCAGAAGACATTTTCATAACGAAAGATTATGTTTACTCTAGATGTAAAACTAGATTCTAAGATTTAAGGACTCCCCTAAAACCACATGGTTCTAATATGTATGTGTAGGAGACAGTTGGTCTTCAGTGGATTAATGATACTTATGTACTTGATGTAGAAATCTTTATAAGATTATTTTTTTAACAGTTGACAGTGTATATTGACAAACACTGTATATAAAAATGTGTGGTATGGCTGCACTGATTTCCTTTAGTGTTTGGACAATTATGACTGTTTTCTTGCTGCAAAATTTCTATAAGCATAAGCATATACTTTAAAGATCCAAATAATACGAGTAAAAATATGTGCGGGGAAATTGACTTTGAAGGGTTTTTTTCCTACAGACATAGCAGTTAAAACAATTCTGGTGTCTGCATTTGCAGGAGACATAGAAGGCAGCCTTCTGAAGTGCTTTGAGTGGTGTAGTATACATTGGTGTTCGCTTCAGAACAGCTCCTAAGTACTTGGAGTTGAAGCACATCACTATATGTGACTAACCACTGAAGCACTTGGAGAGCTTTTATAATAAGACTTCATCAAAACTGTCATTGTCTTGTTTACTTTATTGTACTCATCATGCATACTCAGGTATTCTTCCATGTTGGCTCTTAAGTCGAGTGTTTTTTTATGGTTGTTTGGGCACAAAATAAAAGGTCATGTAAAATATGAGGCAGACTCAATATTGGATGGAGATAACATTTCATTGCTTGGCTCTCAGTTACACATAGATGTAATGGTGCTAATTTTGAGGCTTTTTAATATCTGGCTGAAATTACCAAAAGGAATCAAGGACTGTTTTCCTCTCCCCTTTCCTGTCCTGTGCTGTTAGTGGCTGAAGGGCATCTTTGCAGAGTTTGGTCTTGATGGCTGCACACCCAGTTTGCTGGGAGTGTCTATAAAGAAAAACAAAAATCTCTTTTGCCTGGCAAAATGTTGAGCTGTCTGCCTTCCTTGGCTCTCTTAATCTGAAATACAGATTTGGGGATCATGAGTTCCTGTGTAAATCCATTGCATTCAGTGAGTTTCAGTAAGTGTCTTTTCTCATGAAGTCCTCTTCAGGTACTTTCCAGAAGTGCAGTTGTACTGGGCACACAGGTGGCCAGGTGCTGGCAGGGATATCCTGTGTGAGGAGGGAGTGATTGAGAGGAGTTCTGAGGTGACTCCAGTGCCTGTTCCCAATCCCCTTCACTGCTTGTGAGGAAAGAGGTAAAGGAGCTGGAAATGAAGAAGTGAAGCTGAACTTTGAAAAACCTTTTAATTAGTTTTTGTTTCTCTTTAGCCAGTTAATTTTCCCTAGGCTGAACCTGTTTTGCCTATCATGGTAGTTGGTAAGAGATGTCTGTTTATGTCTTGAGTTATGAGCTCCATCTTATTTTCTCCTGTATGGTGTTGAGAAGGGGAGTGAGAGAGTGGCTGCATCCATTGGCTAGCAGCTGGCCAAGGCCTCCACAGTCTGTAGTTTATGGGTATATTGCATTTTAAAAACTTTCTAAAAAAGAAATTGTTTGAAAAGTGCTGTTACATACATTTAGGTAGGTGTAGCTCCATGCACTTTTAGCTGACACAAGTTAGCAGCTGAAATCTCCTCTATTTGCAAATACATTTTTTCCCTTTTCTGATTACAGCTCTATAAGCTCATGCTGGCTTTACAGTTAAATGCATTTAATACTTCAAACATCACCTTTGGAAACTGATGTTGGGCTTTTGGTTTCTCAGTTGGAAACTTACTTTTTCTCTAAATGTACCTGGTGATCTGGCCATGTAATAATGGCAAGAAATGAATTCAAACTTGTAGTAATATCTGCATGCCTATGAATAGTGAAGTTGAAACAAGGTGATGTTTTGTCTGAAGAGCTGCTGGAAGTGGCCATTGATGTTAGTTTCCAAATGAATCCAGCGCTGCCATCAAAATAAGGTGTGTGTCCATGAATGTGTTGTTATTTGTAATAGATATGCAGTCATGTCACTGCTTCTTTAAGGAAGAGTTGTGCCTTACTTCTTTATGCATTATGTATTTTTAGAACATCAGTTAGGCTAGTGTAAAATGTTTTTATAGCTTCCCTCCTCCACCCCCGAAGTCCCTGACTGTGGATATGGAAGTGGGTACTGCTGTTGGCTGAGTTCTGTAGAGCTGAACATAGATGGGTTCAGGTATGGAACTTGCACAGCTATACCTGTTGCACTACAAGGTATGTCTGTCAGTTGTTATCATGTAAGAAGAAAATTCTGTCCTTTGAAAACTGGTAAGTGTAAACATTAATACTGATACTGATTTCATAATACAGTGTTAAATTTGTAATGTCTGATTACTGTGTGAAAGGGTAAGACTGTTGGATTATTATTTTTTTTAGGGAGAAGATAAAGTAATACTATCGAAAAGGTAGAATACTTAACCACATTTTTTCAAGATCTCATTTATCCTTCACAATGTCCCAGTTATTAC
This sequence comes from Acridotheres tristis, assembly GCA_037013685.1. Lineage (NCBI taxonomy): Eukaryota > Metazoa > Chordata > Aves > Passeriformes > Sturnidae > Acridotheres > Acridotheres tristis. The sequence continues at coordinate 58,579,887 of CM072919.1, read as the reverse complement.
TGCAGCCTCACTACTGCCTGTTGGTTCATTAGGTAAAGGCGTAACTTCCTTTTCTTCTACAAGGCGACAAGAGTATGTAATAAATGAGGTCAGTTGACAGATCTTTAAAAAAATCACTATTTGCAGTGTACCTTTTTATTTCGACAAATCTTTGTAAAAACTTTTGAATTTGTCAGAGGTGGTTATTGTAAGTATCTTAAAAGAGTAGGAGTATGTGGCAGGGGAACATGGTATTAATAAAACTATTTTTTACAGTAATTTTAGTGTTATGAAGAAAAAGCTTTTCATGTGGCAAAAGGAAGGCTTACCTGTTCTGAATCTGAGTTCATTGGTCATCTTATTGTCAAGGCTTTAAAACCTTTTTGTCATCTTACATCAATCAGCCTCTTTAATAAATATTTGTTTGTGAGTTTAACTTTTGAGTTGCGTGGGGGCTAGAATTGTGCTGCAATTTTATATGGAAGGTTGCGAATGCCATAACTAATTGTGTTAAGGTATTCTGTTCTCTCAACAGTGTGCTCTAAGGAAAAGTACAAGAAAGGCATCTCCTTTTCCATTGTTCTCTTGATTATAAATTGCCTTTCTGCAGGAGGGCAAGGGCAGGTTTGAAAGAATGTTGCAGTGGTAAGTTAAGGAACCTACAGTGCAGGACCGGTGTTGAGGTTACCTGTGGTGGTGTGCAGTGCACTGGCCTGAGGTTGTCCAATTTGATGGCTCGATTACACATTTATGTGGCATGGTGAATATATGCGGCCATGCACCTGAAGCTGTGATTTGCTACCTTCATTTTGTTACTCTGTGCCTGGCTTCAGCCTCCAGCACTTACTGGCATGGCTGATTTATCATCTGTATTATAGTCCTTGTATAGGTTTAAAACTATACAGAATTGGATTTGTAGACATGGCTTTTTTTCTTCCCTTTATTTTTAGTTTGTTTTCTCTACACTAGCTGCTGCTACTTTTATTTTCATTGGACCACCAATGCTTGTTTCTTTAGAAGAATTATGTAAGCTATTTTCTAAGCAGTAAAATTATTTCAATGAGTCTTCAATTGCAGAGGTGTGTGTGTGTTCAGTTGCATGCTGAAGTTGGTTGCTTTTCTTCCAAAGATAATTGTGCAGGTGAACAGTTTTCAGAAATAAAGCAAAAGTGTAGCTTAACTACTTGAAAGCAAAGAGGAAGAAGAATAGTTGGCTTATTTGCACTGACCTAATTTAATGATTTCCATGAACACAGCTAGTTTCTGTGATGTCAGTAGCAAGTTCTTACATACATACCCAGAAAGTAGAGGAGAAGAAACGCTGATGCTAGCAGACAATTTGCTTTGAAACTCTTTAGAGCTGTGAGTCTGTGTATTTGTGTGAGCAACCTGAAAAAAAGGTGAAGCATGGGAATCTGATAAGGGTTGTGGGTTTAACTTTTTTGGGGGCTGTTTTCGAGCGTTTCTTGATTAATTTTTGGCGCTATCTTTTGTACTGTGTAATTACTTTCCAGGATGTGGATTAGCATATCATTTCTGTATTAGTCATTTCATCTGCTAAAGTGCTGCCGTGCATAGAAGTCTTTTCATAGAGGCATTATGCTTCTAGTGAGACCTTGTTCTTTCTCCTTTAGTTTCACAGTCTGAAACAAAACACTTTCTCCATTCTGCCTAGCAGTGGTTTTGTGGTGTGTAGAACAAGGAGGAATATATTTATTTTCTATATTCGCTGTTGTAGAAGAGGATGATGGATTTTGAATGCAAGTCAGTCAAGATTTAGTTCCTGTTAACAGTACAGATATTGAAATCCTGCTGCTGTTTTTTCCTCTGACTGCTAATGTCTAATGTTTTCCTGTTTAATGTCTAAATGGAATATCCAAATTTTTTATCATACCAGTAACGGTCTTGATTTGTAAGAACAAAGTGTTATCTGAGAGTAAGGATGAGGTACAGTAAAAAAGTTTGTTCACTAAAAGCCCTGCTGCATGAATGATATTATGCTGACTCTAAATAGTGACATTATTGGGCTACTCCTTCAAGAACCTGCTAAAGAAACCTTTGTTTTTCTGAATATTAGTACTCTGGTACAGCTGCTACATTGGGTTTCAGTTACCGGAAAATTACTTACTATTGTCACTTTTTTTTGACAGTAAGTAAGTAAAGAGAAGAGGGGGAAAGATTTGTCTGTTTTTTGTGACCTGTGGGAATTCCCAAAATTCTCTCACAAGGATTGTTGACTGGACATTTGTGTGATGGCCCAAAGACTTTAAGAAGAAAGGGAAAGCTGCTTGCCCAGTTTCATCTGTTCAAGCTGGTTTTAATTGAGGAGACACTTTGGTTATTTGAGACATCGGGCATCTGTCAAGCCAACAGCTGAACTGAAGATTTTTCCAGGAACTTCTCTTTTGCATTGCAAAGAGTATACCTATAAAATAAGAATCAGAAAGAAAGAGACTGCTTATAAAATTTCTGACCTCTCAGGTTTATTATGTTGCCAAATTTATCTCACTATTTGAGAAAGTACATTGATGTCCATTGACTGAGCTTTTGCTTTTCTTCCTTGTATTTCTGTTCTCTGCCTGAACACATTAGTTTTCTTTTACTAATAAATCTGTCTTTATTAAGTATCTTTACATTAAAACTTCACCAGTATGTATGTCATCTAGGTTTTTGGATGGTGGCACTTGTTTCCTTATATTATATTCTTTCTTTCCTTTCTTAAAGGAAGTTAATGGCTGTGGTAATAACCTGCCATGAGAAGACAGCGACCACCTCACTCACCCTCAGCAATAATACCCTTCAGCAACCCACTGAGGGTCAATGTCCTTTTCCCCACCAGCCCTGGGAAGTCAGTTAGATTTATTACCAGAAGAAAACCCTGCAATGGCTTTGGACCATACCGATCGCTATACCATATCCAAGGGATGCTGTCCATGATGCCAATAAAATGTTGCAGCTCACTGCAGAAGATGAAGGTAACCCAGGTTCTTGTTAATTGATCCCTTGGGCTGGATTAGAGTGAAATTACACTAAATGATCAGTATTTGTAAACATGCATTTGTAGGGTTTATTATAGAGCAGTTTGCAGAGGAAAAGCAATCTGTAGCCATTTTATTATTTATAGTAATATAACAACATGAAAGCATTACACTATGGAAGAACTACAGTATGAAAGCACAACATCACCGAAGGATATGCGCAAGGGAAAAGAAGGGAAGAGATAAAGGGCAGGAGTGTGAAGATCTCACCACCCTAGGCTCTGCAGAGTACTCTTGGTTACTTCGAGTCCGGTTGGTTGAAGTGGTGATCTCAGACCACATCAGTCAATTGGTGGGCGAAATCCTGAAGAAGTGTTGGGGAAAAATAATCCCCATGAAAATACCCGGAACTCAAAATATATTTGGTTTATGTTCACTCAGTTTCAGGTGGGAATGCTTAGGTACCTCCCATAGGGCAGGAGCTTTGCACTGGATGATGTAGATTTGTGGATTGTGGGACACTTCAGAGTCCTTGGCACCTTCTAAGACAACGGAGCTCCCATGACACAAGTGTGGTTGAGTCCCATTATGGCCATTAACAGAGATGAACACCCTCAGGCCACAGGGAAATGTCCTGTTATTTTCCTGGGGGAAGTAGGGAGATCTCCACAGCCCAGTTGTTTGTGCCAAAGGAGGGCAGGTTAGGATGAAAAGAGGCACTCCTATCCCACTCAGCCTGTCATTCGCTCACTGTCTTATCAGCTCACACCCAAAAGCTCACCACCTCCATTTCAGAAAACCACCCTGGCATGTTCACAAATGGGCAATATAAGTTGATATGGGTCATTACCTGTTAGCAGTTCAGTCTGGAACTGTATCTGGAATGCATGTTTCAGCTGTTTATCTAATGAATGGAAGTGGACCAATTTCATATACACAAGTGGCTAATAGAACAGTGATATTCCAGGAACAAAACTCTCTTATTTTTTTGCCTCTGGTTAAATATTCATGTTGTCTCTTGCTTGACCGTACATAGGAATTCTTGGAACGGGTGAAAATTTGAAGCCAAAAAGCTTTGGGACCGATTCCTAACCTACCATTATCTAAGTGAGAACTGAGCCTAATTGCAGTGTTATGGATTTCTCTCAATAATCATGCCACTTTATCTGAGACACTGTGTTTTGGATTGTCTATCCCTCGATCAAATGCTGATTGACAAGAAAATTGAAGGTGTTTCCAGGATGGACAGGATAGCTAGATTCAGTAAAGTGAAAGAATAAGGAACGTCTTTAATCTCTCTTCACAAGTCTGTTGTAAATGCTGCTTAGAAATTCAGGTTCAGGTTTTGGAGGGCTCAGGAATGCATGCAAAAATCCTGGAGCTTGGAAACATGATTAATCTCTGCATAACATCCTATTCTCTCATTTTAAGATATGTCAGTGTATATCGTGGTATAGAGTTCCACTAGTGGAGCTTCTCCTGTGCAGAGGAGGATGAGCTACGGACAGCGTGTCGTTAACATGTCATTAGCCTACCCTCTGACAGTAATGGTTATGACCCAGCATGTCCAGACTGTCACCACTAGTTAATATCTTTGGAGATCATAAAATCTCTACTGGATATTCAGTTTCTCTGTATGTCTGTGTTGGAGGGGTGTTTGATAAAAGTGTGGGAATCCAGGCCTGCTTTCCCTGGCTTCCAGGATTGCTTTCCAAATGAAGGCAGAAAATGTATTATATATAACCTCTTACTGATCTTGTTCATCACAGCCTCCTGCAGACTCAAGCAGAGATTTCTGTTCACCTTTCAGGCTTCTCTCTTATTAGAGGACCCATGATCAGAAGCTTTCTTAAATTGAGATGCACGGGTATCAAGTCTGGATAGGAGAATCTTGACCATTTGCTTTAGATCAGGTACTGACAGATTATTCGGGTACAGGCATTAGGTTGATACTGGGTCAGTGAAGGAGAAGCTGATTTTTAAATGCTGTAAGGGCTTTAAACTGGACGACTGTGAACATATGTAGACATGGCTGCTGAAAAGGCTTGTACCATATGACACCATGAAGCAATTTATGCTGACAAGATTTCAAAGCCATAATTACTTTCTTTTTATGTTGAGGTAGAAGAAGGTCAAGAAACCATGCTTAGAATCCCATTATCTGTTTTTTTTACAGACAAATGTCAGCAAAATATTTGTCCAGATTAATTGGAAGGCCAGAGGAAATTAAGATTTGCTGTTCTTACTTTTCCTTCTCTGTTTTGATGATGCACTACATTAGATTGCTATGAAATATTCCAAGCCATTTTACTTGTTGCCATTTTGAATCTGCCTGTAAGTAATTTGTTTGATCATTTAAGTCACTTGGGGGCAGGGGTGGAAATATACATCTGTGCTGTTTTCAATTTCTGAAGTAAATAATTGCAAAGCTGAAGTGTTTTAAGGTATGCTGCTAGTGGCAGGTTTCTCAAACATAACAGTGACAATATTAAAATTTCGTCTTTTAAAGCCCTAAGAGCAGGCATCAGTAAGACTTCAGTCTTGCACCATTAGTTACCTGTTTAGACCTCGAATTACCACAAGGAAAGGAAATAAGCACTTTTTTTTTGCTTTTCCTCCCTTCCATTGTTATGCTATTTCATATTATGTTGTTAGGAAGTTAAAATTTGAGAAAAAGGTTTCTGAGTATTCACCAGAGGATGAGTCACTTGGAGAAGACGATACGTGGGTTTTGGGCACCAATATAGTTTAGTCCAGAGTCTACCATATTTGTGGAAAAATCCTACAGGCAGTTTAACCAAATGGAAGTGAACTGGATTGCTTGCATGATGGATTACCCTAGATGAACAAAGGCAGGAGGTCTGGGAGTTCATGTTAACAGCAAGTATTTAAACTCTGTTTTTAAGATGTGCAGATTTTGAGCTGTAACACTTGAAAATTGGCTTCTCTTGATCTGACAAGTTGAAGTTCATGCTTTGTTGATCTCTCTGCAGCAGCATGTGACACCAGAAATGTCACGACCACTTTGTTAACACATTTATCATCTTCAGTTAGAAAAAAATACGGATATTTCAAGTGGTGCTACCACACAAATGTGCTCCCCTTCTTGCTTGTTAATATCAAAAGGTAAATTGGGTATCCTGTTTCTCTTTGCATATGTGAACTCTTAATGATTTTTTAGCTGTTATAATGTTAGGATTAATGATTTAATGTGTTACATGTACACATGTGCCTGATATTTAATGTTAGGTATGTTTGATATAAAAGAAAGTTAGAGCTACATATAGAAAGCAGTCTGTGTTCAAAGTTATATTAGGAGACTGCTTCACTGTTGTTGAAGTATCATGTGAATAGATGTGATTTATATTTTTTTTCTTCTTTTGATGATGATTTGTTAATAATCGTTGTGTGTTTGTCATTTTAATGATGGGACGCTTAATTATGGGAGGGGAGAGAAGACAATTAGAGAAAACACTATTAAAATAGAAGCTTATGAGATTTCTGTGTGGTGAGCCTTAATATTCAGGAGCGGGTAGAATAAACATCAAAGCACGCAATTTTTATAAAGTAAAGCAGCTTAGTTGTCTCAGTGACTTCTAATTTCTTTAACCCATGCTATTCCACTGACATATTGCTTCACTGTCTGGCTGCTGCTCCAAAATAGTTAAATGTTATGTTTGTATTTGTATAACCTGTTTATGAATATATTTATTGGTTAACCATTTGATCTTTGAGGAAACTGCAACTCTACTTTAACAAGCATACAGCTGTTTTAATTTGAGATATTCTAATACCCTAAAAAAGTAATGCTTCTACGAATACTGGACAGCTCTCTAATCTAGCAGAAGCTAGGAGCAGTAATTTTTATGTAAAATTATGTCTACTTAACCACTGGCTAGGAGAAAATCTGGTCACAGAAATAGAGAAAATCACTGTGAAATCTTAGGTATTATGCTTCAAGGCAACACTATCAGAAACCTTAGAGAAAGATATCAAGCATGCCATGCCTAGGCAATGCATGATATAGCTTTTCATTTAATGTTACATATATGGTAAAGGTGAATGCTGGTCAAATAATTTCCTCAGAACCCTCTTTGTGGGCCATGTAAGAGTTTAATTTGTGGCTTGGTTCTTTTTTTTCTTTAGTTTTTGAAGACACACATAAAAGGTAGTAGTGGAAAGCAGAATTTTTGCAGGCTTGTATCTGCAATGTCTTTGCTGCTGATCTGGCAGTGTGAGTGAAAAATAAGCTCTCTGATACCTCTCTGCTTTAAATTTATGTAGTCCAACTTGATTCAATTCTCCACCGGTCCCCAAGTGAATTTATAACAGCAGATGTTTAGCCTGGGTCTTCATGATTGAGATGTATTGTTGCACATGCCTTGTGGGTCGTTATTGTAGTAAAAATGTATTGGCACTTGATTACAGCACTAATGAAAGTCTTTGTCAGATAGCTTGCTTCAGTTCAACTTTTTAAAAAAATGAGTTCCCACATAGTGAAATACTTCAATATAAATCAAGATTTTTACTATAATTTTTAGAGGGCTTCCAGTCTGATCTATATTGAGTTCTGCATTTGAGACACAGCTTTTGAAATTGTGTTGCTTTTTAGGTACTTTTAGAATATTCTATTAACACAACTGCACGAGTTGTTAAATTTGGAGTAGCTGAATCTTTTAGCATAATATGCATGTGGTTCACACTGCTGCTCACATCAGTTATAATTTGTTGTACATGTTCTGTACAGGCTGTCTCAAGCTGAAGGTGTTCCCTTAGTGTGTACCCCACTCCTGAGTTGGTTTTGTTCTGCGTTGTTCCTTGGAGTGGCCTGTGCTTGGTGATCCGTGGTGCTGTGGCACTGAGCTCTCAGCCCTTCGGGTGTGTAAGCATCCCTTCTTTTGTTAAGGAGTTGGGAAAAGGTGACCGAGACCTGGGGGTGGTTGCAGCTTTTGTCTTCTTGTGCTTGGGGTTACCATGCTTGAATGGAGTGTTCCCCTTCTCTCATGGAAAGGTGTTGCTCTTTGGAAGCAAGCCTGGTGCTTATTGTTGTATGTTATTTTTTGTCAAAATGCTAAATTGTAAATGACTTTTTAAATGACTTTGTGAATGTGTCTTTCTGTCTGTCATCTTTTTCCAAAGGAATGCATACTAGTCCACCACAAGTTACTTCATCTTGTTTACAGAATTTCAGATCATAAAAAAACCCTATTCCTGTGCCTGAGGATAGTGTTGTGTTTTGGGGAAATAATTACTGCAGTGACAGGTCCAACATAAAAATTAATCTGCTGCATCGTGCTAAGAGCTTGAATGAAGTTCTGACTCACTCTCTGAGGTGATATCGCACATTTATTGATTAAGTAAGCATATGGGCTTGTGCTTTTTGAGATGAAAGTGATTCCTCTGTTTCTTTTGTCACCTTTAGAAATAATAAGAACACACTGCTTAAACCAGAAAACTATCTATGTAAAGTATAACACCTGGTTACTGAATTTTCATAAATCAACAGTCCTGCTGTCTCACGTTCAGAAATAAAGTGTATAGCCATTGGGATTAATGAAAGAATAAATGCAAAAAGATCCATTTTTATGTCAGGGGTAATCAGAGAATCTACTGGCATTTTAATCTCATTTGCCTCCAACATTTAACAGTGCTGTCATGTGATGTAAAGATCTCTGAAATACAAAATCTGTGCACACACAAAAAAGCCCACTCAACCTTAGAAATGTTGAACTATGAAGTTTTTGGTTGGCTGATGTTGCTAGAAGGTTCCCTATGTAAGGAGTGTGTACTGCACCTTGTAGAGTTTTAGTTAGTAATATTGGCATTGAATCTTGAATATCCTTAATGAAAGGAAAGCTGCATCAATTGCTTCATGGACTGGAAAAGACTAAATGCAAAAGAAATGATGCTAACTCCTGGATGTTATTTCTGTAGGTCCTGTTGCACCAATAAAGCCTCCATGTTTTGTTCTGAAGTAGTTTCCAAAATTGGTCTTCTGTTGATAAATAAAGCCTGGATGTTTGCAGCAGCAGGCTCTCAGTAGTAATATTGCTAATGAGTTGAGTTTTTTTCTACATCTGGAAGAATCTCTTCTTACAGAAAACATCCAATGCACCTCTGTCCATGCACTAGCCGGGCACTGTCATTGTGTGTGGTAGGGTGGCAACAGGCCTGGTGTGTTAATTGGCTTTGCTTAATTCAGATGATACTGAAATCCTGGATGGTCCTTGAGGCCACATTGCATATGCCTAGACTGTGACTGTATTTGTAGCTGTTCTATGTGCAACATTCAGTTGAGTGTTTACTAGCTCAAACAAAGGGAGACTTTATGTATTCTGGTATTCTGAAGCATTTTGTGCAAGCCTTGAAGGCCTTTAAATGTGAAGTTCAGTCTTAGTATAGCTTGTAACGTGTATACTATCTGCTTAAATTATTCAGTGTCTGGAAGTTTTCAAAAAGATTGGACAGCGTGGCAGGGCTGAGGTCATAGTTTCCAACATGGGTTTCTCTGCCACTAGAAGGGGAGTAGTCTTTGATCAAGCTGGTAGGGGGAAGAGCATTTTCTGATAACACAAAGGGTGAAGATGTCTTTGTGTGAAGAGTCACTGTAATTTGTGGCTGGGAGGGTGTGGCATCAAGTCAGAGCACAGGGCAGCGAGGACTCTGCAGCAGGATTGAGGGCTGTGAATGCCCACTTTTTAACCCTGCTGCTGTGGCTTCATCATGTTACTTCCAGGCAGTAAACATTGCAACGCTAACAGCCACATCTGCAGGGACTCAAAGCTGGGGTTTATAAACTGGTAATTCTGTAGTTTACGTCAGCCAGTACATGTATGTGCATGGGAAGCACGCACTCCTCTTGTGCCTTTTGCCACAGGCGAAGGCTTTGGAATCCTTCTGCTACTCCCTTTTTCCATTTTGGAGTATGGTTGCTCGGTATGAAATAATTGGGATTGCTCAAAAGGTTTCATCTGTACAACCTATATAACCTATATAGCCTCTGTAACATGGCTTATGCCGTGTTTTGCAGGTGAGTTGTATTTTTAAAGAAAACCTCACAATCCTGAGTAACATTTGCAAATATATTCCTTCCAGCAGCTGAATTGATCTGTGAGCCTCTCACATACCTCTTGCACAGCTGAAGTGTGCATGCAGCTTAGATGCTTATATATAAAATTAACAGGCAGAATTGTTTCACCTTAGGGGTAGTTATTTTTTCAGATAATAATTATGGTGCAAGGCTAAGCATATTATCATGGCGTGCTTTAATCATGTACTACAGCTCCTACCTGGGCACCTGTAATTTCTACTAACATTGGAAACAGAGAGTAAGCTATGAAAGGCCAGGGAGACTAGTTTCCAAATTTTTAGTGAAAAACTTGAATGAAATATATGATCTTGTTGATGTAAACTAGTAAAAAATAATTTGAAAAATTCTAGCTAGGTTATCTTTTAGGCATCTTTAATTCTGTCTTATATGATTCGATTCTGTTATCTTCGTTTTTAATCAAATGTTCTGCTTTCAGGCTAAGAGGATGAGATCAAGGGATTGTACCAGAATAAAACTGTAATCTGGTGATAGAACCTCACTGGAATTGTGAATGAAATTGTACATGAAATTGTAGTTCTGAACCCACTTCATGAAGTACTTGTTGTACTTTAACTCCTAATTATTAAATTATTGCTAAATTATTTAATTATTACTAAATTATTAGGAGTCTTTAACTCCTAATAATTTAGATTAATCAACAACTTGTTTATTGTAGAACAAGTTGTTGATTTAATATAATTATTGGGAATTTTTTTTTTTTTACATATTTCTAAGAATGAGGCTGAGACTGCAGAGGGGAGTAATTGGCAATTACTGTTACTGCCATTTTGGCATTTCTGATGCTATCACTTCTTTGATTTAGACAAATTAATATTATGTTAGGAAACTGTTCAGTTTTGTCGGTCTCTTCCTTCTGTGGAAAATCCATGTAGAAACAAGTCTTATAGAACTGATCAGAAAATTGATCTCTAGACATTCATTTGCACATGCATCTTTTGCCACAGACTACCTGTATATACTCTAACTGGCTGTCCTTGCCCATCATCAAGACTGGGGCAAACAAAATTTTGTGAACTAGCAGGTTTTTAATGAAGTAGCTTGTATATAAAATCGAAATCTTCCTTGCAGAAATATTGTGTATATAAATTTTTTCAAGGAAGTAGTAAAAGCTGCCTTAGTAAACTTCATGCTAGTATTGAGAGCATTTTCAGGTGTGTTGGTGTCTCATTTACAGGATTTAATTGTGAAAACAAAACCTACTGTGATTCACTGTTATTCTTTATCATACTGTACTGAAATTAAGTTGCCTTATAAAATGAGTTTTAATTTCAGTTCTCTCTTGGTAGATGGTATTTGCCTAATGCAAATAAAGAGACGGGGAATGGATGAAAGAAAAGATACCTTGCTACAATGTGATGCTGTCCTGTCATGCTAAACATGAAATAACACCAGTGACAGGGATTTGCATTATCAACGCAAATTATTTTCTAGCAGTAAAGAGAAAATAAGCCCTGAAAAGATCTGGTTTTCTTTTTAAATTTATTTTTAAGTGAATTCTGTCTTACTGCTAATGAAATGAAAAAGATTTTGATTCCATCTCTTGGAAAGACTTGTTAAAGAAGGCGTGAAGAATTAAGTTCATAGTAAATTCTTTAATCTATTTATTGCTTAATGATTGTGTAAAGAGATAATTAGGATTAAGCATTTCCCTGGAGAAGATCCTGCTTTGATTTTGAAGTTTCTGATGTGGATTTTACTAAAGCTGTCATTCAGATTTGCTCTTGGGAATTCAACTACACCCAGAAATTCTGATCAGGTTGTTTTGTCATCTTATTTGTAGAGACAAAATGGTGGTTACTACAGTAAGGTATTTTCTTAATATTGTGAGCATGTCAAAAGGCAAACAGCAAAGTGTTTTGTGACACTGGAAGGAAAGGCTATTTTAAATGTCACTGGTGGACATGTAGATAGAAAGGACCATGTTTTCAAAGGATATGGATACATGAAGGAACCATTTAAGTGTTACTGCTTGTTAGGAGGTAGGCCTGGGCTGAGCTTTTGTGTCTGTAGCTTAAAGGAAGCAAAATTTAAGAGTCAGTGACTTAGGTTTCGCTTAAATACTGTAGGGGACATGAAAGCATAGAATCCTGAAATTATTTATGTTGGAAGGGATCATGAAGATAATCTGGTTCCAACTATATGTTGAAGTTGCCTTGACTTTATCTTGTCAGCAGAATCTCTTTCTATTTTAATTCATGTGTTTGGAAAGTGTACACCCTTCAAGAGTTAATGTCCAATATTTAATTCAGGAAACCGAAAGTGCTTCTATCGGATGACTTCTGTCTGTTGTAGTGTGTTCTGTGTGGAGTTTTTATGCTCAGTACGTCTGTGGGTTTGACTTAGACTATGTGCAATTATTGTGTTTTTAAATAGCAGTCTTTTTTGAGCTAAACATGGGATGTTGAACTTAACGAGTTACCTCCTCATTCAGTTTTGTGAGCCGTCCTAGCACTGTGTTGGTACAAAACTTCATGTTAACTGTAGGTGCTGTTTGGTTGTGTAACAGTTGAGTTACTGGTATGATTTGTTTCAGATACAGCAGATACAGGATTTGACAAGTTCTTCTGTTCAGACAAGTAAAACCAAGGTCTGCTCATTTGCAAGGAATATTAGTAAATTACTTAACATGAGTGTCCTGTATATCTAGATTACATAGGATAGATGAAGACCTGGCTGTGTCTTCACCCCTTGCCGTTTTTCTAATTTAAAAGACTTCTAAGCTAAGCAAGTATTACTAATAATTGGAATCAATCTTGTACACAGAAGGGGGAGCTGAATATAGTTTTTCTGAAACAATGGACATGGAGGCACAAACACAGGTGTGGAGTGGTTTGGAGAGCTAATGATGTGTAAAACTCCTGCCAGGTGTGGGGAGTCTGGTGTAAATGCATGCACTACTTTGAATTGTAGTCTCACCTGTTAGCTTTCTCTCTGTGCTCTGAGATTGAAGTCTCTGTCACTGGGGCACTGATGGGTCACTGATGGGTCACTGAACAAGCAGAATGAGAAAGTGTCCTGCCTATTCCCAGCTCCTGATGTAGTGAAGGGGGGCAACTGTGCAGGTGTTTCTTGGGTTGCTTCTCTTGAGTGGAGCTCAAAGAAAATGACGGAGAAGAGAAGTGGTCTTCTACTGTGCAGCTAGATGAGGAAGGGAAGAAACCAAAGCCGAAAAGTGTAAACATCAAACTTGTGCTCTAAATATAAAAGGAGAGAAAATGAGAGAAGCCTCAAGGCTCTCAAAGTCTATATGCTGAAGAAAATTGGGAGAAAGTAGAGACATGCAAATAGGGATTTTCTATCCTCTGTGCTGTCTAAGCTAGAGAGAAGTGAGAACTTGTAAAAGAATTTTAAACATATGCTTCAGTGACTGGTTAGTTGAAGGAATAGATGTAAATGAGATTGCTTCACCCTTCAAATTTGTGACTATACCAGCCCAATAGCCTGGTACATTCCCCGGATGTTGTGCCATAGTAATGTGTTATATATTTGGTTTAGTTACTGTAGGAATTTCAGAAAGTTTGGAAATCCTTTACAAAAGGCTTGATGGTAAGACTTTATTTTGTGTAATTAAGACACTGCTATAGGCAATGGGCATATTTTAAAGTTAAGAGCCCTTGAAGTGGTGGAGTAAAAAAGCAATTTTTTCCTTCCCTTTTCTTCACCACTTTTGTATCTTAGGCCTCTTATCTAACAGTAATTTTGGAATATCTGTCCTTAATCTGAGCATGTTCAGGTGTCTTTAAGCAACTTGAATTTTATGAGCTCATACAGCTGATTTAATTAATTTTGTTACAGCCTTTTATTCTAACACTGGGCATGCTTTTTCTTCAGCGATTGACCAAATAAGTTTCTAAATCCATCATGTTCCAATACAGCTGGCAAAAATTCAGTCCAGGTTACAACTTTATATTGAATCAAGCAAGACAATTTCTGTGATGCTTAATTGGGCACAATAAGTGGTCACAAGCCAAAATATTGTTCCGTGATTACTGTGCAGCAGTTAAATGTAACCTTTTGAATTTTCAGCAGTGCTAAGTAATTTACAAGGAGTGCTTGGGGTAAATAATGCAGCATACACATTTTCTCTACGAAGATGAAATTTCGGGGTGGTTATTGTGCTCAGTGAGAATATTCATCTGTTTTTTACCTCGGAGGCACAATGCTCATTAAATAACTGAAATTGAAAAAAACGTGCAGGATGTTGTTACGATTTTCTCCATGTATCCCTTAAGGATTATAAAATTAAGATGAAAGATACTTCAGTGACCAGTGTGTAATCCGTACATGATGATAGAGTTTCAGGAAAACATTTGGTTGCAATTTTGTAACACAGTGATTCAGGCTAGAAAATGACGCGCTGATTCACACATGTAGATTTTTTTTTTCCCTTTAAAGTATATTTATGTACATTCTGTAAAGGATGGTTATAGGGCTTCATGGGTTTGTCAGTTAAAGTGAAAATTGCCCCTTTAGAAATATTATCCTACATAAGCATTTTGCAAAGGAAAAACTGTAACTCCCTTCTCATCCCTAAAAAAGACTAGAAATTATTCTGTATAAATTTAATTCTCTATAAAATATTAGTGCTGATTATAGCTGAATATGGACTCATATCAAAAGCTTAGATATGCGAGTTTGAAGAATTTATCCTCAGAAGATGTCCTTTTTCCCCTGTTACTCAGAACTTCAGAAGTCACATTATAATTTTCTGAATGGAAAAAGTAGGAGCAGTCTCCTGTGGAGTGGGCCATGCTTTCATTATATTTCCCTTCTCTTCCAAATTCAAAACTCTCCAGCGGAGCAGCTTTTTACTGTCAAACATAAAGTGATTTTCTCCTATACTGCGGGGATGCCTCTAGATTAAAAGTCAAATGATACTTCAGTAATTGAATTGCCAAAGTTCTGTTCAAAGTAGAGCAGTTTTAGAGCATGTCACTCTTCTTGAAGGCACTGCATTGACTGTCCTGTCCTTCCCCTCCCAGGTTCATATGCCATTGTGTTCTGTGTCTGCGCAGAAAACCTGTAACAGGGATCATAGTGACATTCAAACTTGTCATCATTTTTTGGCGAGGTAAAGTGGGAACAGGCTGGTGGGTAAATCCTTTAGACTACTGTGCTTGTGGGACCATGTATTACATGTGTCACATAGTTATTTTATTAACTAATGACTAGTCGAATTATTTGCTCTATTCTGTTGTTGACTGAAAAGTGCTGCTCCTGCACAGCTTCTCTAGGTTAGTGCTCTCTGGTGGTATGTCAGTAACTGCTGCATTCCTCCATGTATCCAAATGAACTAGCAAAAAATGTTAGATAAGATGTATCTAAATACTCAACAATTTCCTGTTGCTTTAAGTAGAAGCTGAGGAACATTTCTCAGAGGAAATAAGAAAGGAAGAGGAATCTCCTCACAGGATACTTGCTGCTTAAGATAGGAAGCCAATTTCATGTCTTGAACTTAGACATTTCAACATTTTATCTAATTAAAAATGTTCCCCCTTGTTATGCAGGATGACTGTGCTTCTTTCTCCCCCTTACTAGGAGAAGTATTTTTAAAAAATAGATGTGAGCATGGTGGGTGTTAGTCAAGCATGATTTCACGCTGTGCCTCTTGCCCAGACACTGCCTTGTTTGCTTCTGCTGCTCTGCAGCTGGTGCTTGTTGTGAATGCTGGCAACTGTTTTGGGTGCCTTTGGTGCCTGGCTGGACCAGTGCTGAATTTTGGCTTCCTCCTTGTAGGCAGCTCCTTTAGCATGGCGCATTCATAATGTTTCAGCTTAACACGACAGCTCCCAAGTGTCTCTGGGAAACAGTTATGAGCTCTTCCCTGCAAGTGATTAACCTCTACTGAGTAATCTCTGCCTACTTTGCTTCTGCTGCTTGTCTTTTTACTCCAGTTTTCCTGTATTATTTTTAAATTAAGAGCTAGGCAAAAGCATCTTTTTGTTCACATTGTTGTGTAGTACCAAGTGGCATACCTTCTTCCTTGGTGTGGTATGGAGTGTTAACCAGGTGAACTGCTGAGGGAACTATAGCAGCAGCAGCAGAAGGTACTGGTGGTACTGCTGCTTAGAGGGTGTATTGATGTTCTGAGGATGTGTGTTTGGAGAGGAGATGAACAATAAATTATGCATATATCCAGGGTTCAGCTTTTATTTAATTTTACTTCTGCATTTCTTTGCCTGGTGAGCTCTTCCAAAGAGCAGAAGAGCCACCTTTCTGGCAATGGGATAGAGTGTGTTGTGTTGTTTGTGTGTTGAGTTGTGTTGTGTTGCATTAGGATAGTTAAGGTATTGTTGGACCTATGGAGCAGTACTTTTGCCACTAACGTCCTTTCTGCATGTTCTTCATAAACTTTGCAATCTCAGCTGAGGTGATCTACAGCCAGCAGAGTTGAAATGCCAGCTCCTCTTATCCAGTGGACTTCAGTTTGAAAAAAAAGAGAAATAAAAACGTATTTATTTATTTATTTATTTATTTATTTATTTATTTATTTATTTATTTATATTTATGCATTATTTATTATTATTTTCTGATACCCCACTGGTATCAGAAGTTCCTGGGTCGCTTGGTGTTCATGCTCTACAAAGAACACTGGCGTATTTCTGAAGCAAGAGCTTGCAACTACCAAAGTAGGATTTCTCTTCATCAGCATTTTTGGGTAAATAATGAGCAGCTCCAAATTTGGAATAACACTGAATGCCTATAGTGCTGACAGCAGTTAACATAATTTTCCTGGTGACTGGAGTATTAGCCTTGTTTAAATGCAGGAAAGCTGAAATAACTGTAGGCATCTTAAGAACATAATATAAAAATGTAGTAGAGTAGTTGTCGCTTGCTGTTGTAGAGCATTGCATAGGCAGACATACTATGTGCTTTGCACAGCTGGCATTAAAACAGTTTTCCGTGCGGCTTCTTGGAATTATCTCTGACTCGTCTTGTCTTAACGGGTTAATGGGGAAACAGCTCTTGGCTACACAATAACACGTTAGAAGAGGTGCCTCTAAAAAGTTCTTGCTTACTCTTCAGCTTCTTTAGAAGTCATAGTGCAGATTCTTGTGCCTATAGCCTTTCTAAAAATCTTTAACATTTCAGAGGAGGCAAGTCCCGGAATACTGCCATCTTCAAGCTGATTTCTTGGGCTCCTTAGAGGAAACCTTCCAGCACAATTTCAGGTAGATGGTAATAAAAAAAGAAGCACAGCAGGAGAATTCTACAGAGTGTGTTGAAAAAAGCGAGTGTATCTTCCAGCTACATTGGAAGCCTTTTCTCTTTTTATTTTATATCCTGTTCTTGGGGATTGCTGGTTAATAATTCACATGTACTACATTTACCAATTAAAGAAAAATTGAATTTGAAATAGCAGTAGGTTCAATTAAACATATTTGAGAATCAGTTATTTCTTCTATTGCTCAGGAAGAGAGTTTAATTATTTAAAAAGTCCCTTCTTTATACATTTTTATTTTACATGAGCAAAAATTACCAATGGCTAATTACCATTCCTGAGAAATTTAACATTTTGAGGCTTTAAAACTTGGGACTTAAAACCAGAAAAAATGAAGCCAACTCAAGATGAAAAAAATGTTATTTAGTTGGTTTGAGTGCATTCATAAAACTCATGATACTCCTAGCAAAACATTGTCAAACCTTGTCAGAAATCAAATATTTAGCTTCAATGTGTGGTGTAAAATAGCATAGTAGATTGTGTGCACAGCAAAAATTGAGTAATTAAATATAGATGGAGAGAATTGGAATTCTTACTAAGTAACAAAGAATGGAAAGTGAATCTGTTCCTTCTACACTGCCTTGATTTGCCACCCCCTTCCACATCCCTTGCAAGAAGATATGCAAGAAGTCCTTCATTGCATGGTACACGTACTGCTGAAGTTGATTTGGTTTACTTTTTCCTACTAGTTTGTGTTCCATAACTGGCTGCATCAGTATCACATATGAGTCACATTATGGCTATTTGCCACACTCTATAGGGGAAAAATAATACTTGTTTCTAAATGTCAGCTTGCAGAATTTCCTGTTTTGGTGAGAAGATACATCTTGTTGCCATGCGTTGCTCTTTCTGACAGAATTCTCATAAGATAATTGCTTCTTTTTCCAGCAAAGCTATACTTATCAGGGAGTAAACAATATTCAGTATTAAGAAATACTTTATCTGTTTGTTTTTAGAAGGAAAATAACTTCTCACCTGTGGTAGTGTAATGCAACAAAACCAAAGTTGGCTATGTTAAAAACAACAAAAAGAGATCTGAGTTAAACCATGTTGATTCTTAGTAGGCTGTAACAAAGTTGAGGTTATTATTGTTAGCTTTTTCTCCAAAGTCCAAGGTCTCCAAAGTAGGGACTTTTGACTTCTTTCATTTACACATCTTGATCCCAGCCTCATTGTAGGGTCTCTTTCCTTGCAGGAGTGATACTCTAAAAGTGTTGCTGATTGTACAGAGCAGAGGTGTCCAGCAGCAGAGGTTTGCTTGTTAATCATGACCTGCTTTATATTTTAAATAATCTTGGGTGCTTCTGGTGAATGTTTCCTAAGGGATTCCATAGACTGGTGCAGGTAGCTTGATGACTTCAATAAATCTCTGCCTCTAGCATGTGCCACCTTTGTTGTTGGACTTGTTCAGGTTTGTGGTAGCCTTTAAAATGCCAATCTATACATACGGGTATCTAAATGACCTGTTAAGTCTCACCTGGGATCCATCTAAGGATACTGAGGGAGGTAGCACAAGAGTTCGTCAAGCCACTCTTCATCATCTAGTATCAGTCCTGGCTAACTGGGGAGGTTCCAGGTGACTGGAAGATGGACACTATGACACCCATTAATAAGAGGGGCTGGAAGGAGGATCTGAGGAACTAAAGGCCAGTCAGCCTGACCTCAGTGTCTGGCAGAGTTACAGGACGGATCATCTGGAGTGTGATCATACAGCACTTACAGGACAGCTGTGGGGTATCGGACCCAGCCAGCAAGGATTTAGGAGGGGCAAGTCCTGCCTGACTCCTTCTGCTCTCCTTTTATGACCAGGTGACCCGCCTGGTGGGTGTGGGAAGGGCTTGGGGTGTTGTCTGTTTGGACTCCAGCAAGGCCTTTGTCACTGTCTCCCACAGCACACTCCTGGAAAAGCTGCAGCTCAGAGCTTGGACAGGAGCACTCTGTGCTGGGGTAAGACCTGGCTGGATGGCCAGGCCCAGAGGGTAATGGTGAAAGGTGCTGCATCCAGCTGGGGATCATCACCAGTGGTGTTCCTCAGGGGTCTGTGCTGGGGCCAGTCCTGTTTAGGATGTGCACTGATGATCTGGATGAGGGGATCAAGTCTACCACAGCAATTTAGCAGCTGACACCAAGCTGGGTGTGAGTGTTGATCTGCTGGAGGGTAGGAGGGCTCTGCAGAGGTACCAGGACAGGCTGGATAGATGGGCTGAGTCCAACAGCATGAGGTTTAACAAGACCAAGTGCCAGGTCCTGCACCTTGGCCCCAGAAATCCCCTGCAGTGCCACAGGCTGGGGACAGAGTGGCTGGGCAGCAGCCAGGCTGAAAGAGACCTGGGGGTGCTGGTGACAGTGACTGACCATGAGCCAGGGTGTGCCCAGGTGGCCAAGAAGGCCAATGGCATCCTGGGCTGGATCAGCAATAGTGTGGCCAGCAGGAGCAGGGCAGGGATTGTGGTGAGGCCACACCTTGAGTGCTGTGTCGAGTTCTGGGCTCCTCAATTTAGGGAGAATGCTGAGGTGCTTGAATGCATCCAGAGGAGGGCAGCAAGGCTGCTGGAGGGTCTGGAGCACCAGTGCTGTGAGGAGCAGCTGAGGGAGCTGTGGGTGTTTATCCCAGAGAAAGGAGGCTCAGGGAGACCTTATCACTCCCTACACCTGCCTGGAAGGAGGCTCCACCCGGGTGGGGGTTGGTCTCTTCTCCCAGGCCACCAGCACAGGACAAGAGGACCCAGTCTAAAGCTGCGCCAGGGGAGGTTTAGGTTGGGAGTAGTTCTTCATAGAAAGAGAGATTGGGCATTGGAATGTGCTGCCCAGGGAAGTGGTGGTGTCACCATCCCTGGAGGTGGTTAAGGAAAGACTGGATGTGGCACTTCCATAGTTGAGTTGACAAGGTGGTGTTAGGTCATAGGTCGGACTTGATGAATATCAAAGGTCTCTTCCAACCTACTTGATTCTATGATTTTGTAAGATTTGCTCTCAAGATTTAATCATATGTAATAAACTTGCTTTTAAGGACTTACAGTTAATGGACATAAAAACCTACCCAGAGATTACTTCCTTTTGGCATTAATTAGAGTCTTGAATAATTTGCTTATGTTGTATTTTTATTTTTCACAGTCAAATTTTAGAAATATTTTGGTCGTTATACTCTTGGTAAAAAATAATAATTCTATGAAATTAAGAAAATTAATATGTGCAATTTTAAATATTTGAGTTCTTCATTGGTGGAAGGAATACCAAGACATTATTAAATTATTATTTACACTTACATTGCTGACAATTTTTTAAAAAAAAAGAAAGAAGTGTGCCTCTTTGTCGCAGAGTTGATAAATTGCAAGAGAGATCAGATTATAACATCAGAGATTTTGGTACAAAACACTAATACTTTGCCCTGGAATACTGACAGAAAAGTTTTGCTTGAAGTCAGTTTGATTAGCCAAATGATAGGAGGGGGGAAATTAATTTTAATGAATTTTCATGTTGTAATATCTGCATTTTCATACTATTCCCCATGCTGACTTTCAAATTGTGTATGTGATTAAAAGCAAATATCAGTCGAATCAACATGTTGATTTGGTATTTCTAATAATAATTTTAAATTTTGATTTTGCCATAGTTTGTTAACACATTAGAGAACAGAAACTAACTTTGTTGTGATTGGAGCTCAAGAGAGCTGGGAAGATGCATATGATAAGTTCACATCATTCATGTGACATTTTCGTAGTAAATTCAGGGAAAATAGCTGGTTCTGGTATGCAGAGATGCAGACAAGCTACTTATCTTTCCAGTATACTAATGAAATTATTTAGATGTTTTATAGCGTTCATAAACTGCACTGACAGTGGATTTTTTTTTAACATGATACACTCTGGGTCTGTTAAGGAATAAATTCACCTGTAAAAGTACAGCTACCTTCAAATTGTTTTTCTTGCAGGGAGTATTCTTTTGTCTTGGCTGCAAGCATGTCATGCTTTCAACTTGTGTTGATAGGCCTTGCTTTCCATCTTGAATAACATTGCTAAGTAATGTAGTTTTTCTGGAGAAGGTTATGCGTCTTTAAGCAACTCAAATTATCTGTCATTAAACATGATCATTGTCTTTATGGGAAATTTTGAATGCTGCATGAAAGGGGGAAAACAATTACTGAACATAGTTTTTATTATCCTTGTACCAGATTTTCTTGATTTTTAGTGCATTATGGAGTTAAGAGAGGTCTTACAAATTTCTTTCCTAATGATTCAGGCAATGTAGACAAAATCCATGACTTGAGGAAAAAGTATTTTTCTCATCTCTTTTATTCTGCATCTCTGTTCTGTAAATAAACAGACAAGCAAAGGGTAATGCAGTGGGTCACTAGCAAGCATCAAGGAAAATTCCTGATTAGCCTGAAGCAGTCTGTTTACAAGTAGTTGATGTCTGAATAAATAGTATGTAAAGAAAGAGTTTAAAAAGCCTTAGTTGGAAGGTCATGGTAGCTTTTAGTGCTTTCTTTGATCAAACCAGGGATTTTTTCCCTACTGACATGCTGACCTTTACTTCGTGAGCTTCTTTATTTCCCTTCCTCCTGTTTTGCTCCCTTACAGAAGAAAAAACAAACAAAAGCTCCCCAAACGCAAAACCATTCCTGCCACCCCAAAACTGAACAACCCTCATCCCCCCTCCCAAACCCCCAAAGCACCAAACCACCCCAAAACAAAAAGTCAAACGAAAGAAAACCCCGGAAAATCAAATCCAAAGTTATTGCTGCTGTTATTTGGTTTACAGGAGTCTGCCGTGGGAAGTAAGTAATTTAAGATGTTGCCATAGCTGTTTTAGAAGACAGCTTGGTAAAGAGTTAATCATCATCACTTCAGAAGAATATGTGCTTTCAGTTGCTGACATTAGGCAAATTTTCACATTTTCAATGGTTATTTCAGTTTTGTCCTAAATGTGTGTTTGGAAGTTTTATAACTTTTAAGTTACGAAACTGTCGTCATCAAACAGTGGGCAGTGGGTGGGAGCCTGCCTGGGAAGATGCTTCTCCATGATGTCCCCTCTCAGCTAAGCTTCGAAATATTTGTCATGCTGTAGTTTCCTGATAACCTGCAGGACTCCCAGGGTGTATTTAAAGTTAGCCCACGTCTCTGTCCCAAGCCTTGTTTCAGTAGGAGGTGGCGACTGTTGTGATGGTTCTGTGGACAGAGGAGTGCTCCCCCAACACTGCCACGAGCCCTGGTACAGGGAACACTGGGACAGGGGCTGGTGTAGCACTTCACTGTGGGTGAACTGCACTGTGCACTGGGGAAATTACCGTAGGGAACATGGTTCACAGAAGCTTCAAAAGTTTCTCTGCTTAAGGGATCATTTAGATGTTTGAAAGGCAATGGGCAATTTTTATTGAGTCAGTCTTGAGCTGTTTTTTTTTTTTTTTTATTTTTGTAATTGCTTTTACTGAGCTGTGGTTGAGTGATAGTGAAGATGTGGGAGCAGAAGGCCGTGCTGGGTGACTGAGACTTACTTCCTGACTTTTTTTTGTTGTTGTTGTTGTTTTTTTTTTTTTTTTGAACTTTTTGATTTTGTTCTTTCCTGCTTCTGTCCCTGCTCTGCCTTTCTTATGCCACATCAACTATGCTGCCTGCATGTTTCCTTTCCTTGAAACAGGCTGGAAATGCAGGTTTCCTTATGAGTAATAGAAAGAGGACAGAGTTGGGGTGAAGAAATAATCCATGCAGAAAGGTTTTGATCATCCTTACCACCTCATCCTCTGCTTCTAAAGTTGGGGCAGGAAAAGATGGCAATTTATCTTAGACTTAATAGTAACTAGGGAAGGACAGTCTTTGTAATACACAAGAACAACTGATATTTCAATCTCTACTACCTGATCAACATTCAGAAAATGAAATAAATTCCTTTAAATAAATTCCTTTAAGTAATACAGCCATGATATATAATGAATTACACTAATGTGAACATTAATGTGCAGTAAGCCAGTTAATTTTGAAACATAATGATAAATGCTATTCTCTTGAGACTCTGGGAACAAAATGTACTTTCCCCAAGACTTGTTTGTAATTGTGGTATATACAGACTTTCAAAAACCAAAACACCTTAAGTGCATGGAAGGAATTTTGGATTCATTGTGGCCATCACTTAAAAGCTTAGATGTAATTATAGTCCTGTTTGTTCTTTAATGATATAGGTATTTGAAAATCAATCAATGGTCAAATGGTCAAAATCTGGAAAAAAAGCAGTGCCCTTGGCTCATGGAGATGTGAGTGCACAGGGGCTTGACATGTATTGGGAGCCATCTGTAAAGCAGGGTTGTGGTTTTGGAATTAAACTACACAAACTCGGTTAACTCATTTTCATATGCTTTGGTACCACCTGTATGTTTTTATGTCAGCAGAGCCTCTTGTCACTTCTCACTTCAGCTAGATTGGCCATGCTCCCTCTAGTTAGAGGCACCCCAGGTAAATATTCCTGCTCCTGTCATTACTTTTGTCATTAGCTGTTGCTGGTATCCCTTTGGCTTTGCTGTTTTTCTGGGAATTTCAGGGTTTTCCATGGTTCAGTCACTGCTTCTTTGCAGTTTGATACTCTAGTTAATAAGCCCTTCAGTGGCATTGCTTTCGTCTGTCTTTTAGTCAAGAAGGTTCCTTCTTCCATGAGCTGGCACTTTGTTTTCAAGCTCATCCTGTGTGAGTCAGCATGCTTTCTCTCTGCAAACCTGTTTTAGTGCTGCATTTCCTTGTTCTCTCTTAGGAGGCTCCATTACTTCTGATCCAGCTTCTTCACAGAGAAAGTAAATTTAATGAACAGTAAAATTTTATCTGGTGAAAGATTTTGGTTTTGATAGTAAAGAAATGACCAATTTATAGTGAAGTAATTTCCTTTCCTTAGCATGTATGTGAGTGTCCAGATGATAAAACTGAAATCTTGGATCATATTTGATAAACTTATTACATGGACATTTTCATAGTAGTTTGTCTGTTGTTGTACAGCTATTTCTTGGTAGATGTTCTTAGTGGTGTCATACTCCCCTAGTTAATCTTTGTGTCACCAGTGCTGTCAGTGTTGCAGTTTTATCTTGCAAGCTTGCAGTGTGTGAATTGTTTTCATAAGCAAATCAGAAAAGAGAACTACTGTGGTACTATGGTTTCTGTGTTTGGTGGGGTTTTTTGGGTTTGCTTGTTTGTTTGGCAACCAGAGAAATTTAAAAAACAGTCTAAGTACATGCATTTCATTGGTGATTTTTTTCTTCCCTCTCAGTTTGTGCACACAATATGAAGCAGTCTGAGACCGGAGCTATAGGACTAGTTACTTAAAAACAACATGGCAAGTCATTATTAAAGTTATTAAAATTACTAAAGTTATTCAAAAAACAACATGGCAAGTAGTTTTCTCATTCTTTGTATTTCCAATATTTTTTCCCCAAAAAGGAAGGAAACAGAAACCTTCTTGTCTTCTTGTCCAGTCTAGTGGTTATCCAGTGAAGTTCTTGCTTTCCCTTCTTCAAGAAACTTTTTTAGCCAGAGTATAGTTGTTAATTTTCAATATTTAGCTTTCTCTGCCATCATGCCAATTCTGAATACTGTCATCAAATTCTACATAGAAATAATAAATCATACATAGAATGGCTCCAAAGTGGTAAACAACAACAAAAAAGGCAACTTTATAGCATTTTGACTCAGAGTCACACTTTAGATATTTCAGAATAAATATTCAAAAATTATACATGATATAGATGTATATTTTTCATTCAGGAAACTGAGTTCATAGCATATCATCTACAAAGTAATAGATCTATTTTGAGATTAATTGTTTTAAAAAAGCTGCACATTTGTTAAGCACTTCCACTGTATTTATCCTTAGTTGTTATTTTAAGGACCTTAAAGAATGCCAATATCAAAGCCCACCAGTTTTAATCAGACTAAACAGTTCAGTCTTCCTTTCCTGTAATCATTGGAAAATCTTAATTTGTTTGAGAAAGGGCAATGTGGCCTTTATTAATTTGGTCAGTGCTCAGGGTCATGCTTGTCAGCTGAATAAACATGAAAAGAAAAATATATTTATCTCCTCATGGCTTTTCTTGGAATTTGAGTGGGGATGTTGCACTATTTATTCCAGAGCAAAATAGGTCAACTCTCTTAAATATCCCTTTCTTTCCCACAACTCCAATAGTACTAAGAAATCACGTTCCTGAAAATTAAAATAAGTGCTGGATTTCCTATTAGTTGTGCAACAAGCTTAAGTCTGCAAAAATAAAATAAGCTCTGCCTTCTGAATTTGTCTTGTAATCGGGTACTACTGTTCCGGTTAATGAAAAGTTAAAATACTTCAAAGTGATAAATTCCTGTGGTTTTTAACATCTGATCTCACTTGCAGAAGTAAGTAAACCCAAAGATCAAAGAGAACTGTCATACATTGATCTTTCTTTCTGAGACTCTGCTTTTATAAATCCATGATGTTATAGAATGGGAAATGCAAAGCAAAACGTATCCCTTAGATGCACATTAGCTTCAGTTGTGCTAGTAACAGTGATTGGAAACCTGCTCTCTGTGTGTGAGTTATTGTCTTAGGTGATCTGCAAAGGTGTTTTTTTTTTTTTTTTTTTTTTTAAATTTAATTTTATTTCTTAACGCATTGTGTTGGTATGTATTTAAGGTGTATACATTTATAAGTAAAATTTTATGTGGCCAGCCCCTCCCCCTCCCCATTCCTTGTTAACAGAAGAATATCCACTTTTACCCAGGAGATATATATATAAACATACATACATACATACATACATATATATATATATATCTCTATATCTATATCTATATCTATATGGACACACACACACACACATATATGAAGGAATAGGTAAGGGATGAATACCTAGCTGCATTCATCTGCAGGTGTGGTCATGTTTTCAAATAATGAATAATTTTTCCATTTCCATGATTAAAATTCAGAGCAGATGATGTAATAGTGAAGATGTGCTAAAGGTACTTGAACAACATGCACAAATCTAGGCCATTTTTAGGGGAGTTTATGATGTAAATTATTATCTTTTTCATGTGTATGCAAATCAGCTGCTTCCAGGGGCTGTTTCTTTGACTTTGATCTGAAACAAGGAAATACTGATTGAACTAGAAGAAAAATATTGTATGAAACTTCTGTGCTTAATTCTGCTTTATGCTTTGCATCAACAAGGGTACAGGGTTTGTCTTTTTTTTAAAGAATTTTATTGACTGAGACAGTCTTAAGACTCTTAAGCTCTGTGTTTAAAAACGGTTATAGTGCTGAATTTAATGCAGACATTCTGCTGATCAGGCACTTCGAAATTCTTCTGTTAACATCAACACATTTCATCTAGATATTTTTGTGACTAGACTGTTGGCTATCTTTGAGGACCATTCTCTGAGTATTGATGTTAACTACACGTACTGCTGTTGTGAGGACACACATCCATCTGTTGGCTAGCAAGAGCTGAAGCCTCACATGTTGAATATCTCAGGGTATCTTTCACCAGTCTGTTCCGGAATATTTGCGAACCTTAACTAAATGAGGAGAATGGGACAGAAATCTGAGATCAGATTTCTATTTTATGCTTCATTATAAAAATAAGTGGTTTACAGGCAGTGCATAATGAGCTGCATACCCTGAGGTCATTGTTCTGGAGATAAAACACCCGGCAGTGCCAGTCATCTTATGAGAGCAGTAAAAAGAAGCATATCTGCAATACAAACTAGAGAATAATGAAGACTCAAATGGTAATATGACAGTATAAAAAAGTATTAAACATTCCGAGGTTTGCATTGCTTCATTCCTGATTCTTCTTTGCCTAAAGAAAAAATATGACCTCGAGCTGCTTCCTTTCTTGTTCTTAGACCCGTAAATTAATTTAATTTCTATAGTTACGGGAAGTAGTATCCACTGTGGAAGCATAGTGGCTACTTGTGAAGACATATGCCAAAGAACATGGATGCAATAGTGAATCCTGACTGAAGCTAAGATGCCTATAAAGAGAGACAGATGAGCTTGAATCAGGCAGGCAGATAAAGGATGGAATTGCCTTTTTCCCCTTCTTGCTGATTACTCTTTGCTTCCTCTAGGCACCTGAGACGTTTCTCCTCTGCCTGCCACTTTGGGGAGGGTATGAATATGGAAACTCTGAACTAGGAGCCTGAGCTAAGGTTTTAGGAACTTCTAAAGATTACTGTTTTTTGAAATGCTGTTACAGAGAAAATATATGTGTTAGTTTCAGTATGCTGCTTGAGTCAGGATTTCTACCAGTACTGTATTTTTAAATAACTCTATATAATGTGTGTTTGAAACTACAGCATGGTAGTAGCCTGGAAGAGATTTATAGTCCTTCACGTTTTTTTAGTAGTTATTAATGGAGAGTCCATTGTTTCATGTTTATGCTAGTGTGACCTCCTGGTGTACTGGCAGTGTAAGTGGTGAGACTGTAGGAAAGACAGTTTAATTGATAGTCTTGGTATGGGGCATGAAAAAATGTGGTGCAGCACCTTGAATCTTACTGCATGCGTATAGTTCTGCACCTTTGTATCTGCAAAAATAGGTGAAGCAGTAATATTACCAGGGAGAGAATGGCTTTGGAATCTAAGTTAACAGCCTAAATATGCGGGATAATTTAGAATGATTACATTTCTTATTAAACAGATATGCTATTTGTGCTAGTTCCTGATGATTTTATAAAATAAGAGCAGATATATTTTGTATCCATTTTCTTTGTTGGAAAGTTAGTGGTTTCATTGTCTTTGGACAGCACAGTGTGTACTTGTTAGAGGAAAGGATTCTGGATCCTGTGTTCCCTGGATGGGAAAGGACTGTGGAGGCTGTAGTCCTATAGAGTAGATCCCTAACTGAGGTCTGAATACCTTGGTTTATGGTACATTTGGGATTCATAAAAAGAGCCTTGAAGTGTTTGATATTGACCTTCCTGGGGAGGAATGTGCTGCAGAAATGTTGCATAGAGTTACTCCCTCCTGAGTGACTTTGATAAGGTATGCTGCTAATTGATTAGATGCTTGTAGTCTTCAGGAAACCAAATATTAGAGCTATGTTCTGCCAAATCAGTTGGATACTTAAACAGTATTATTATTTTTATCATCATGATGCAAAATATGATCTGTCTTTTCCAAATAAGTAAGATAACATCCAGGTGCTAGCCAGGGGAAGCTTAGTGATGGCTGAAGTACAAATCAGTGGCATAGCTTTGAGATTCAAAGTTGTTTAACTTTAATAAGCTACTTATTGTTATCAATCATTTTTTGAAATTGCTATAAAAATAAAGATGAATTCACTAAGAAAACAATTTATGTATCCCAGCTGCTGTGCTTTACCTGTATATTTATTCTAAATTCCAAGTGAGGGATGCATCAGTCATGGTTTAACCCCAACTCATCACTAAGTACCACATAGCTACTCACTCACTCCAGACTTTCCCACTGGGATGAGGGGCAGAATGGGAGAAACGTAAAACACGTATGTTCAAGTAAGAACAGTTTAGTACTTGAAATAAAGTAGAATATAATAATACTAATCTTCATCTTAACTTAAGATGATTCAATGTTTTTCTTTTTTGTGAAAGAAGTTATTTATTAAATAACTTTTAAATTTAGTATTAAAGATGTCCAGTTAACACAGCAGTTGAACATCACTAAAAAACTGGGTTAACTCCCACAGTGATATGTAGTCACACAAGTCATAAATTTCAAAGCTTTTAGCACGGCATGTTTTTCCTAGTGGAATCTTGTAAGTATGGCTTAGCAAAATTGTTCTTTTTGAATTTCAGGCTATGGTTTAGTGAATTACTGCTATCTATCAGAATCAAAGAAACCTACTAAAATGAAGTGAAACTGCACTGTAGGTGATAAAGATATATTTAAAAGAGATTCTGTTTATAACATAGATGAAACTAAAAAAATGTTCCTGATGTCGTGTTAGATTATTCCAAATTGCTTCTCCTAATACTTGAACGAGTCTGAAAAAACAGATCGTGTGGTTTAAGAAAGAAGTTGTCTTGGGCCTTCTTTGTATGAATGACATGTTTAGTGCCAACATGTCAACTGTTTGAATGAAAAAATGATTGGTTTCCAGACAACTTTCATTCAGTACCTCATAATTTTATTAGCCTTTTCATCCCTTATGCTGGCTTTCAGTACTTTAAAATAAAATGATCATTTTTCAAATCAGTGCTGTTACATATTTTAGAAACTTTAGGTTTCTATAAACTGGCAAATTTCTAAACCATAGAAAAGGCAGTATCTTTGCCCTCTGATAGCTTTGTTTTCAGATATTGAAATGGTTAAAATGCTTCTGTGTTTTGAAGCTGCTGGTGTGGAATTCTTTAGTTGATAATCTCTGTAACTAGACACAGATTAAAGAATTATGTGTGATTTAAAATTTTTGACATTGACTTAGACAACTTCTTTTGTTTTATGAAAGATGTGGGGGTTCACTATTTTGATTAAGATGTAACCCTGAGAATACAGGGTGAGGTATGGTTCTTACTTGAAATGGGTGCACAAAGCTGATTTACAAGTCAATTAAAAGTGCAGCTACCTTACAGGCATGAGATATCGAGTAGTCCTTGATAACAGAGGGTGGTCGTTGTCCCCCTTGACAGCGCTCCTCTATTATTAGTGGAAAGTGCAAAGAAAGTTGAAGTAAGACCCCAACACAGTGTGAAACATCGTGGGTAGAGTTGTACTTTATTTTTTATTAAATCAGGTTACTTTAGGAAAATATTGTTATACAAACCTTCTCATTGAGAGGTTACTACTGTCTTGCAGATACTGTAGTGCTTCTGTGCTAAGTCCTACAATGTAGACATTTAGACAAAACTTGCAGTAAATTTCTTATGAGATTCATGGTGATACCAATCAACTGCTGTAATTTAGTGTACGACTAATCCTTGGAATTTAGAGAGTTTTAAGTCATACTGAACGTCTGAGGAACTGTGTGTAAATCTCTGAGGTGATATGATCTATAAATAAATCTCTAAAAGCCATACATCTTATTTTGCTGTTAATTTTAGATTTTCTGTATGAGGGTGAAGAAACCATAGCAGCTCTCTAAAGAGTTTGTAAAAATTGCAGTTGTTGTTTAGATTTGGACGCTTTTTACATGTCTATTTTGTGGTTCCCTGCACATATATACTAATGTCTGTTCTTTCAGATAAAATGTGTGGTACATTATGCTATCATTTCTTTGCCTAATGGGACTTAATATAGGAATTTTTAAAATCTAGGTAGAGATCTTTCCTTTTCTCAGCCATAAATATAATTGTTTTAAATAGCTGCTTGTTTAATTGGAAAAGCCTGGATAAAAAAGGCAGGACAAGTAAGAGTAAGTCTTCTTAATAAGTGTAGGTTTTACAGTGGGGCTGTTTAAAATGCATGGACAGTTACTTGCTTGGATTACACAAAGAATTAAATAGAGGGGTGGAGTATTTAAAATGATCCAGCGTCACCTGTCTGGTTACATTCTCACATGGTCTTCATGGTTTTTTCTAATTGTACTTAAAGTCATCAGACTAAAACAGAATAAAAATCTTTCTTAGGCCAGATAGTGTTAATAATCCCTTCTGATAATGACCTGGGTAAATTGTCTGAGGCTGACAAATGGCAGCTTAGGGATGATTTGAAATGCAGTGGAGGCACTTAAAATTACAAACATGGTACTTGAGTGTTGTCCTTAACTACAAATCTCTGCCAAATGCAAATTGGATTGTGCAGTCTTGTGCCCAGATATTCTTACCCTTATGATATTTTTTTCTGCTGATTTTACTAGCGAGGCTAAAGAAGGAGCATCCGAGTGTCTGAATTCAGTGTTAGATGATGAGGGCTAAACTATAAAGCTATCAAATAAATGCCTTACTCTAGTTCACTTTCAAACGAGTTCAGGAAAGGGTTTTTCATGGTAGCTATTGTTCGGAAACTGCGTGTGCTGTCTTCCTCAGCGCCGAACGGGAAAGAAGGAGATCAAAAAGCCCTTGTCTGCAAGGTCTCTTGTGGCGAGGCTGCATTATTTAAAAACTTAGGAGTGTGTTAAAGGCAAACTCAGGAAAAACCTGCATTTTCTGGATGTGCCTCTGCTGCTTGTTAAGCTTAATTAAAAAATACAACAAGAAACACCTACTGGTAATTATTACTAATTTGTGCTCAAGTTCACACGTGCACATCACTGGTACATTGATCAAGTAAAGCGTTTCTTTTCTCAATCAGAATGTAAATTAACAATGCAATCCCTTCACATAAATAATCTTGCTTTCATCTTGCATTGATTTATGGATCAACTTCAGCTCCATTACATGCTGAGAACCTTTTACCCCAAGCTCATTTCATCATGGGTTTCTCTCTTTTGTTTTGTACCTGCTTGGCATAAATGTGTTGTGGTTCCCTTTGATATGTTAGTCCTAATGAAAGTGATGCTGAATTTGAAGCTTTATGTGGTAAAACGGATTATTTAATATTTTAATGGTCTAAATAAAGAATAATAAATTGAAAATAATTTTTTTACTTATTATGTGTGAAGATTATATAGCCCATTTTTATGAAGTACTTGTGAATTGCTGTGGCTGGAATGCCTGGTTATTCTTAACATTGCTTACTAGTTCTTAACACAATTCTTACTAGAAAGCTGCATTTCAAATGTGTTTTCTATTAGTCAGAGGAATAAGTTAATGAGTAGGAATTTTGTAAGTTGCTGAGAAGGTCCCTCAAATGTTGCATTATGGTCAAGAAGCTCTTGCTGTGCTTTAAACAGTGGTTTTTCAGAGTGGTTTGTTATGAGGAGCTGGTCAGTGGAACCGGGAATGTTTCAGCTTGCATTTTTATTTTTAATTTTGCTGTAACTGAAGGAGAAGTGAGACCTAATTGAGCATGGATGGAGCAGATAGACTTGAATAAACAATTAGTTTTCTGAGGCTTCCAATGTGATAGAATAAATGAAACCTTTGTAGGTAGTCTTGGAGCTCATTGGTGAATGTGAATGGAATAGATTTTATAAAGAGCTAAACTGCTTTTGCTTCATTAGTATTCATGGTATAACAAAAAACCCCGCAACACACCACCTCTTTCCAGAGTATATATATTCTCCTCCGGATTATTTTTTTTCCATGAGACAAATGATGATGGTGTCAACAGCTGATGAAGATGAATAGGCTTCTTTCTTACATATTTCATATTTTTTTTCAATTGAAAGTGACTTTGAAGGTTAGTTTTACTAAATTTTCATCCTGCTAGTTAAAGAGCAAGATAAAAGTCTTTCTTAAAAATCTGTGTTAGAGCCGAAACATTGGAGAGGTTTGAAAAAGGTATAGGTGTGGATGCCTTCACTTTCACGAAGTATAAATACTTATTTCCATGCATTTATCATGGATTTCTTGACCTGTAAAAAGGATTATTAAAATAATTAAGGATGAAAATGCTGCCTGTAGTGTCTAAAATATCAAAGTTCTTTTCAGTTTGCTGTGTAGCTAATTCCTGCTTTCACTGAGAAATTAAGGAAATACTCAGTATGGCTAGTTTAATATCTTTATCTAGAGCACAGCATAGTGCATAGCTAATGCTACTAATGGCTCTGCATAAGATAGTAAGAAAATGAATGCAGCCGTAGAAAACAGAAGAGCAAAAGCTGCCAGAGAGGTGGATTTATCCAAGGGAAGGTAAGAAAATAGTACTTTGTCACAGTATTAGTAACTTTTGTTTAAACTTGGGTGTCCCTACTGTTTAGCTGTAAACTCTCTTGTCTGTTCTCTCCCACTTCTTAAAGTAGATACACCAGTGAAAACAAAACAACCCTCTGAAGTGCGTGCTTAGTGTTAAGAAGATGTGATTTTTCAACTGGCTGTTCCCTGCCCTCCGTGCAGTTCCTTTGTGGGGAGGCAGACTGCTGCTCCTCAGTGTCCCTGCGCCTCTGGAAGCATCAGGACTGATGTCTTGGTGCCTGCTCCTTAAACCTGCAGTGCCTTGTTGTGTCTGAAGTGTGCGTGTGTGGTTCTGCTGCAGGTTTACAGCTCTTTTCCCTTTGCCCCAGCAAAGGTGTTTTCCCAGGCTCCAGGAGCTACCCACCAGGTTTGTGCTTGGGCTATGTCCTTGGTTTCCCCCCAGACTGAATCAGGAGTGCTTCTGGCAGCTTTCTCTTGCTGCCTCCTGGCTACTCTCTGGGTCTTCTGCAACAGGCAGATGTGGCAGTAGTGACAGCAGATTTCAGCACCACGAAATGCTTTTTCCTGACAAGATGGCCATCAGGACAGGGGCAGGAAGGGAGTATCCTTCCTGCTGCATAGCAGTGGCACGCTCTGCTGCACATCTGGGCAGCTAGGGCTAGATTTTCTTTTTGTTTTTTATCTTTGTCATATCCCTTTTAAAAACCGTGGAAGCAAAGGTAAAACATTAGCGTACTTCCTGATGCCTGGATAGTGCTTAGAGGAGCAGTACCACTGCAGAAAGTGGGATTTTCTTTTTCCAGATGGTACCCTTACAGCAGAGCTGAGTGGGTTTGGCAGACCCCTGGGACACTGCCCTCTGTTTTCATGCTTTTTTTTTGGTTAACTTCTCAAACAGACTTCCTCACAGAATCTGCTGTGTTGGATCTCTTCTCTCTGTGTCCTTCCTAGTAGGGCTGACCTGTTGAGCTGCTGCAGCCTTATCCTGGCTGGCAGCGTATTTGCGATGCTTTGACTTCACTTTTTTTAGAGTGCTGACACTGATTTCCTAGTTTGGAAATGATTTTTTTTGTAAGAAGCAAAAGGCCCTAGCACATCATGTACATTCCTGAGAAGATATCTGTATGACTGTCAGAGTAAAATAAAAAAGGGTTGATGTTACCTGTAAGTAAAGTGCCCTATGTGATCCCTTTTAAGCATGTGTTGACCTATATTTATTTAGGACTGTGTTCTGGTTTCTGCTTATGTTTTGAGGGCCTCAAATGAGGTCTGCCAAACCTGCTATTTCTGAATCTTTAGATATTTGTTAAAGCTGGGTGTGTAAATCTAAGGAGACTGGGGGCAGGCTGAGTTATTGGAGGCAGTGCCTTCAATACAAATACTGTTGCTTCCTTTGTTTCCTGGAAAGGGAGCAGTCTATCTCGTGAGTCTGTGTGTACAGATGCCGCACACAGGAGGCTTTCAAGAACTGAAGGACTCTGTCATATTGTAACAAAACTGTTCCATCTTAACAAGGGTAAAGTAATAATTGGCTCAGACAGCAGTGTGCATGCATATTTATAGGCCACTTTTTGGCCTTGTAGAATACTGTAAAAGTGCTTCATTTTCTGTGCAATCATGTGTAAATGTTTCTGAAAAAGGATTGGATGCAACGTGTTTATTTTTTAACATAGTCATAGCTGATATTTCAAATTTGTCTGAGTTGTATTTATTTACTTTTAATTGACCAGACATCTGATTTTTTTTCAAGAAAAATACGATTGTTTTAAATGCAGATTTGCAATTCTAGAATGAGTGGGAAGTGGGTAGCAAGATAATGGGGTTATGTCTCTATTGATCCTTAGCAGAATTCTTAAAATGTTTATTTACTACCTAGGATATAATAGGTAATATGCTATAGGAAAACATGACTTTGTATGGTGATGCTCTTTATGCAACACCATGTGTTCAGCATAATAAAGTGGACAATTTTGAACAGTGTTTCTACATATATGTGGGATGTAAAATCAATAAATACAATGGTTAGAAGTGATACTTTGTGAATCACAGGGCTTTATTGTGGGTTTCTTTTTTACCTTGGTAGGGACATGTTTGCAGTGCCAGTTGCAGGTTGTATTCATGTGTAAATCCAGTGTTTCTGTATGAATGATTAGAAAATTTCCCTGTAAACAAGATCTTTTCTGTCTCTAATCCTTTTCAATCCACAGTGAGCCTAGGATTTTACTAGCTGATGGACTGATGTCACTGTCCTAACAAGGAAACTGGAGGTCATGGGAGGAAGTGAGATAACCCAAGGCTTGAAGTGTAGACTAGAATGACAGATGCCACCTGGCTGGAGAACTAGTGAGGTCTTTCAGCCCAAGCTGAACAAGACCTTTCCCATGGAGAGGCAATGCTGAATTTAAGATATGTGGGATAAGTAGTGACCTTCCTTCTTGATCTATGGTGGTAGAAAAAATACCTGCTTGCTTTTGAGAAACTGTGGTAGGAAATGGGACAAGAAATGGGATCTTTCCTTGTTTATTGACGCCCTTGTGGCCTGTAGAGTTTTCTTTTGTATCCACTACACCTTCATTATCCATGGCTTCTTGGAAGTGGTGCTAGATTTTGGAGAAGTTTCCTTTTATCTCTGTGCCATTTGTGGTTCTTTCTTCTGCAGAGGCTGCTCTGAGAGCTGTGAATATTCAGAATAGTTGCATAGTTCTCCAAACCCTACTCAAAACTAAGGTGGATTAATATTGCTTGTGGGTAAAGGGAATGTAGAGTATTTCAACCATCAATTTAAATTTAAGTTAATTTAAATAGAACTGTTGGCAGTGTTGTTCAGCTGATGTGTTTGATACAAGTTTGTGTAGACTCAGGCAGCCCTAGATTGCTCAGATTGCACCCACAGGCAGAATTCTTCAAAAGCTGATGTTGTTGTGACCAAAAGCAGTGAATTCCTGTGTGCTGCAGGCATGAGTTACTGCAGGACATCGGTGGAAATTTGGTTGCACCTCTGCTTGTGATGGTACTGTAAGACAGACTTCTCTGGTGTCTATACTACACCACTGTGGCATTTCCTCTTCAAATCTGACTGGGTTCTACTGAGTTCTTGTCAAGCATCTGGAGTAACTGAGCTGCACTATGCTCTTAATCGATTAAAGTGTATTTTTAAATGAATTCTAAGTTGCTTTTGGAAGCTATGATCCTATCTGTTAATAAGATTATATTCAGTGTTGCTCTCTGTGTCAATGCAGCTAATCAAAACCCATGTATTTGTGCCAAATGTAATTAAACTTAGAGAATTTAAATGATAAGAGCATACCTTTTCCCTGTGCCCAGCTGAAGTAAGTTTGTATAGCTTGCATCAAAAAAAGTGCTTTACTAGGCTATTGTGTTCCAGTAACTGTGCTTAAAGTGCTTGCAAAGAAGCCAGACAGAGAGGCAGCATGCTGAGGAGGAACCCAGTGTAAATAACATGAAGAAACAGATGGATTTATATCAAAGCAGACTACTAGGACCATAAAGGGTTAATCACTATTGAACTAGTGGTGGGTCTTAGAACTCTTACTTCTGGCATAGCTTATATTTGAAGATGCAAGAGACAGAAGGGATTTGTAAGGTTTGTGAAGCCATGCTCCTGTTAAGCATTTAACTCTACAATGAGAGTTTTTAGTGAATGACTGAATCTCTTTTCAATGTCAGGGAAGCTTCTATACTTTTATCTGCATAGGACTGGAGCCTGATGTTTTCTCATTTCTTTAAGCATCTGTGATTTGGCATATTTCTTGACAGCATACTTACTAGAGTAATTTTCTGTGGGGACTTTAGGTTGATTACGAAGAAAGCTCTTAACAGTAAAACTATACTGGGTATTTTCTGCTTTTGATACACTACATGTGAGAGTTTTCAGGTAATGCATCTCTTTTATGGATTGATGCTTGACTGGGGGAGATGTAAAATGGGTGACAGTGGGCAGCCTTTCTGTGGAAACTTTAGGACTGAATATGCATATAGAGCATGACCTGAGGTAGGAAGAAGTTGTGCTGCATTCAGGAGGAAGATATTGAATTGCTTAATAGAACATCTTTGTTCATATTTTTAGGACTGAATATTTGACCAGTATTTTCCAGTTTCTGTAGGAAGTGGAAATACTGCCTGTGGAGCAATTGAGGGAGGTTGGGAGTGAAGTAGTTTGGACAGTGAAACCACATTGGGTATTGAAAAAAAAGTGGAGCTGATCAGATGAGTTCAGTTCTCATTTCAATTTAATTTTTATTGGAAAAAGACACTCCATATTGCAACACATCTCAGCAGCCCAGAACAGCTTATTTTCCTTATCCTGGTTTACCAGTGTGATTGTATTCTCTTAGCTTCATTCACCTTGTACCACAAATTTTCTCTCTGAAATGCATTTTCTTTCTGACTGCTTCATTCCTCATTATGTACTTGGCTCAAATTGTGCTCCTGAACACTGATTCAAGGTCTTATTTTGAATCAGTTGTCATGTCCTTAATTTTCATAAGGACATGTGGGCTGATGTACTTGATGTGACTATTTGATGATATAATTATAAAGCAGAGAATTCATTCTAGCTTTAGAATAAATACATGATGGTAGATAGGTGGATTTAATGCTACTGCGGTTTTAAAAAATATTAGTATAATCCTTTCTGAGTAGGTGAGCTGTTAAAAGCCCATAGTACAGTATGGGAATCATTTTCTTCAGCAGAATCTATCTGATTTTATTCACACAGAAAATTAATAGCTTGAAAATAGAGAAAAAAATTGTTTGAGAACAAATTGATTCCTGTATAACTGGAGGAGACCTTCACTCAAATTCTGTCTCTATTTCTACAGGATCTCTAAATCTACGTGTAGAAGTCTATGGTAAGGATATTTTGATATTCTGATCTATGTGAGTTTTAAACAATTCTCTAATAATACGCTCTGCTCCTTTTTGGAACAGGTTCATAGGTGTGAGGGGAGCAAGTAGGGTTTTGTGAAAGCTGTTCTCTCCTAAATTTTACAGCGCTTCTGTAGAAATTCATCATACCTATGACATAAGCAGGCAGATTTTTTAATCAAATGTATGGAAAAATGGATTGGAAGAGGTAGATGTTATAGAACAGTATGTTCATCATAGGTTGGTGTTTGCTGTGTGTTTTCTGTCTTTCAAAGTGCCTTTATTAAGAAGGTATTATTTAATTTTTGGAAAGGAAGGCTTTTAAATAAGTTAACTATCCACGCATTGTGAATATTAACAGCAGAGACTGGTGGCAAGATGTGAACTGATTAAAAATCCCTCTCTAAGCAGCTGTATACACTTTAAGGCTCGCTTAACCCTCCCTTGTACTTTAAATACAGGGCACTCAAATACACTTGTTTTCACTGTTTTCATTTTTCACTGTTTCCATTTTTTTAGCTCAAAAAACCCCTGCCCTCTGTTATCCCAGTGCTCCTGAGGTCGCTAACATTTCTTTTCAAAGGGTGTTGAGAGAAGGGTATGGCAGCAGCCTGAGTGCACTGCTAAGACAGTGGGAAGGGCATGGGATAGCCAGATACTCAAAATGTAACATGAATGTGTGTCTATTGGAAACTTCCTGCAGGAATACAGCTATTGTATTCCCTGCAACTTGCTGCAAAGCAAATTTGACTGATAGAAAAGGGGAACCAGCCAGACTCTGGTTATCCTGTTGTGTTTGCATGCCATGCAACAATAGCATGTATCCATATAGCTGGTAAGTATGAAGTTAAATACCAGTAGAGTGGTAATTGTGGATGGGCAAAAGTGAGTGCTGAGCGGAAGCAGCTTAATTAAAATGATTTAAAATATCTCTGTTAGAATTTCAACTATCTTCTAGATAGTTGCTTTAATGTTGTCCTGTGGACAGCAGTGTCTAATCTTATCATCTGATAGGATGCACAACCTGAACTTTCATGGCATTCATGTTTCCAAGATGTCTTTCAGGTAAGTATTTGAAAGTTTGAATAGGTCTTGCTATTAGTTATGTATATGAATTTGATGTAGTCTTCTTACTGAGTGATTGTAGCATCTTTTTGACTGAATTAACCACTTTGTAGGATTTGAATATGTCACATGTTATGCATCTTCACAACCAGCTTTATGTTCCAAGGAAGTAGGATCTAATGTTTTCTGTTGGTTTTCTTGGACTTGAAGGCCCGGCCTGTCAGGATGGGAAGGCAGTTCTGTTTGAGGGCAGAAAGTCTCCTCATCTGCTGCAAATGTTTTTGCTTGAAATGAGGTCTGATGGGGGCTATAAACCCCTCTAGTTGTGGGGTTTATAGTGTTGCTGTCTAGAGGGTAGCACGGGAAGGGAGCTTGCAAGCCTGGATACTTCCTGCAGTCCATTTCTCTCATATTTCCCAGGTATCAGAGCTGTTATGCTGTTGGAGGGTATATCCTTGTCTACTCTTCTGCAATATTAGTTAGAATGTAAAGACTCGTGTCAAATACGCATTTTACATGCCCTTAGGTTATTTTGGGCCTTTGGACACAAAAATGAGTCTAGATAGCTTCTGGAAATGATTTGTTGATATATACGTGTAATTGTTTCTGTGAAGCAACAGTTGGCCATCAATATGCAAATACTAAATCTTGTACTTCCACGTTGTTTCTTTGTAGCGTTAGACCTTAAAAATGTCTTTTGGTGTGATAGAGTCACTTAGCAACAAGAGGGTACTTTTGTGAGAGAATGCTGGCAGGGCATTGCTATTAAGACTGTGAGCTAATGGGGACTAATAGTTAAACTGTCTTAGCTCTCAAACATCATACTTTCCTGAAGCTGGGATAGCATCTTAATTACGAGTTGAAGACCTAGATGGTACTGTGCTGGTCTGTACTACAGCACTGTCTTAAAGTTTCTTCTGAAGCCCTGAAAGCTGCGGAAATGGAGCACAGCTTAATTGTAAATAATTACTCTAAATTAGACTGCACGTTGTAGAAGGCACAAGCCTATTCATTGTGGGAGTGACTTGAACAATTTTAAGTTTGAGTACCTGGTTAAAAGAGAAAAGAGATGAGAGAATGGAAGATACAAAATTCTGTTATGTTAGCTTAAGTGCTAATGTGTAGGAAGGAGCTTAGCGCATGTATTGATTTTTTTTTTTTCCTTCTGTGGTTTAAAAGTTTGATGAACCTTAGTTCAGGAAAAAAGAGATTTAAAATGTGAATGGTTACTTCGTAAGAGCATGAATTTTTGCCAGTAACTCACCTAAAAGCCTTGATGGGATCGTGTCATCTTCAGATGCTTGGATAATTTGGAGTCTAGAACTAAACAATCTCTGGGATCCATCAGTCAGTAAGCAGTTTAAGTATTTGCTTTTAGACTTAGATGAAAGATTCTTGAAATGGTGTTTTTTTAGAAGTTAGGTGTTGTCAGTTGCTTCCTTTTTAAAAAAATAATTTGCATTTAATTTTTAAATTCACCTTGTGTGAGTATCTTAGAAGTTGTAAATATAAATATTTGTGATATGCCTATGTTTGTGAAAGAAGAATAGTAACAAAGGTTAAGTAAATATTTCTGTGACCCCAAACCCACTCAGTTTAGAAAATAGCTAAAGGCATGGGCTGTGAGTTAATCAAATGCTTCAGTGTCTGTTGTGAACATGAATGAGTCTTAATATACTGAAGAAATCAGTTGCATTTCTTGATGCTCTAGGAGTGTATGTACACTTCCAATGATCTGCAGATTTGATTAAAAAAACCTTTAAAACCAACCCCAAAACAATAACAAACCTGAAATATTAATTACTAATATTAAATAGAGAACTAAACATGGGATTCAAAATCCTTTATAGGGAAGACAGTACATTGCTGTGGGATTAACTGTAAGCAAAAATGGACTTTGTTGTGCAATTTTATCAGTGTTTCTGGTGACCTTGACTCATTCCTTTTAGTGGACAAAAAAGATGAAAGAGGCATGTATGCAGGTGATGTGTAGATTTTCTGGCTGACTAGTCTAAGTACATGATCTGTAAAAATATAAGACTTAGATATACTTGGCTTCCTAAAAAACTGTAGTGAGAATTAGGGTTTAAATGTTGCAGAAAAAAATTTGAATGTTTTTTCATAGTGATGACACCATGCCACTGCAGCACCTAAAGAAGAAAGATGGATGTAAAACTTTTTCTACTTTGTATACTTGCATACCCTGCTTTTTTGTACTTTCTTGGTATTTGCTCACATGCATTTTGTCTTGTTTTTGTGGTTTAATCAAATGGTGAGACATTAGATGTATTGTAAGATGAGGCAACTAAAATGTTTTGTGGATATGATGACAGGAACCCAGTTTGAAGAATGAGGATCTGTATTTCCACATAACTTCAAAGTCAGTGTAAATAAATGCACCTTTTATAAACAGGATAATTTAATTTTTTTTTTCTCACTGGCGTTGATAAATCTATTTGTTATTATTTCCCTGGACTGGGCAGTGGTTTACAGTTTGTTGATAGTGCAGTGCCATCTAGTGACTGCTGACATGGGTTTGGGGAAAGCTTGTCCAAGAAAAGCATTTGAAGAGCCCATCCCTGTCTGGAGTAGGTTTCCAGACCAGGTGGTTTACAACTACAGAGATGCTGCCTTATGGAAGGTTGAGTAAGTGATGCTATGATCCTTTACGTCTTGAGAGGGGACCTCTGTGAAAAATGCTCTTTGTGTGAGAGTGATTGGAGGTGGTGTGAACTGTTCAAGAAGAGGTTGGCTTTCTTACACAGCCAGACACAAATCTGACACTTGCAAAATTTTTCTTTTCAGTTAGCAAATTAGTTACCGTAAGATCTTTGGGGCCTTTTTTTCCCCAAATGGTGTCATAATCTTTAGTTGAAGGTAACTTACATTTCTCTTTCAATGAGGATAAGCTTTTAAACGGTATGAGAATGTATTTTTTTCTGTTTCTTTGCAGCTTGATCACATATTATCACCTCCACCTATGCCTTTCCGAAAATCCAGCAGTCCTGAAGTGTCTTCTGGCCTTGGAAAGTCTCCTAAATTTAAGAGGCAGTTGAGTGAAGATGGGAGACAGCTCAGAAGAGGAAGCCTTGGAGGAGCTCTGACTGGTGAGTTTGGGGCATGTATAGTGTCACCTGGATTAGCACTTGTGAAGCTGCTGGCACCTTGACCCTCAGTGTTTGTCTTGTGGCTGAACTCTTTGGGAGAGGTGTGAGCTCCACCTGGAGTTTTCCACGTGGGTTCCCTATCTGTTAGTGAGATGAGTCATGTTTGAGGTTCTGCCTCTAGGGGCTGCTGATAGGTGGCCAAGCACAGCCTGAAAATTACCTCTGTCTTGAGATCTCCATAACTGTGGCATTTATGAGTATTACCTTTAGACTTGATTTCTTTAAAGAAAATGCAATTTGCCATAATTTATATGGTGGAATACTCACAGGGGAGGAACAGCATTACCAGTTAGCCACAAGCTGTGGACTGCAGCTTCTTCTCTGTGGAGCCATGCAGAGGTAGCAGGATGTTTGAGGAGGGCTCAGGCTCTCCCTACCCTGGTAGCATCTTCTAGATACTAGGGGCTGGTATTGTGATTGTACTGGTACCTCTGTGGCAGTGATGGTCACTGAAGAGTGATTGGTTTTGATTATGGAGTAAATTGAATATAAAAAATAGGAACTTCGTGTATTTCAAGAAAAGTATTTTTTAATTCACTAGAATTTTAATTAAATATGTTCCTAACGTACATAATGGCTAATAGTTAGAGGAATTTGTTGTACCTGAGAGGGACAATAGATTGCAGTAAATTTACTGGAAGATAGAAATTTCACAGAATAACAGAACTTGCTGAGTTTGCGACCCACAGGGTTCATAAAAGTCCAATTCCTGGCCCTGCACAGCACCATCCCCAGGAGTCACACCCTGTGCCTGAGAGCACTGTCCAAACACATCAACTCTGTCAGGCTGGTGCTGTGACCACTTCCCTGGGGAGCTGTTCCAGTGACCAACCACCCTCTGGGTGAAGAATCTTTTCCTAATGTCCAACCTAAACCTCCCCTGACAACTTCAGGCCATTTCCTTGGGTTCTGTCACTGCTCACCAGAGATAAGAGATCACTGCCTGCCCCTCCTCTTCCCTTCATGGGAAATTGTTTTATCTATCTAAGTGATGTCGATTGATATTAGAATCAAGTACATGAAATTTAGGTTAGAGGAAGTTGGAATGGTGTTTGCTTGAGATAGGACTGTCATCTGTCTCTAAATTCTGTGAATTGTTCAGAGTTGTTTTCACTTGGGGATGAAAAATGGTTCTGTGGTGGATCGAGCTGACTCTTCTCCAGTAAGAGAAAAGTCTGAAAAGTACTTTTAGAGTATTTGCTTTTCTCACTTCTCTCCTACTCCTTTCCCTAAACTTTCCCTGGAAGAAGCTCCAAGAAGTTATAGCAATACCTGTTTTTATATTCACCACCTTAAAATCACTTATATTGCTTCTGGTAAATGACAAATAATTTTGTCCTAAGGAACTTTAAGGAACCTGAAGAACATAAAGTGT
Organism: Acridotheres tristis; assembly: GCA_037013685.1. NCBI lineage: Eukaryota > Metazoa > Chordata > Aves > Passeriformes > Sturnidae > Acridotheres > Acridotheres tristis. Next base: position 58,536,442 of record CM072919.1, on the reverse strand, counting down.
GAGATAGTTTAATTTTTTATGTGAAGGAACAACACATGCTACTACAGGAATTTGTTATATCATCACATAATTGTTGTTCTGATTAGTGTCACTAGGGTAACATCTGTCATTTCCCTTGCAACTTCACTTTTATCATGAGTTGTTACAAAGCTTTCAGAAACAGTGTAAGAGTAAAGAGTATTTGTGATACATACGGGCTTTCATGAAAGGTAAGTGACCTGCAGCAGACAAGTGTCAATTTTGGTAGTCATTTCAGTAAACTCTCTGGGGACTCAGGAGCATTTTAGCTCTGAAAGCTTAGAGTGTAAACCAAACGACTGGTTTACTGAGACTAAAAACTGCCAGCAGTTATTTTTTCAGTGGGAACTGGTGTGGCTTTTGAATTTTGTTTTTGTCTAAGTTTAATGTGGAGTGGTGGTCTTTAAAAACTGATCTTTGCCATATAAGCCATGCAGATAAAGAGGAAGAAGACAGCCTAATCAAAAACAAACATACCTATTGTGCTCTGCTGCCATAGGTTCTAGTCTTTATCTCTATGCTTGAATTACTGCTTGAGGCCTTTATAAAGGGAAATAGATATGCTTTTTTTGTCTGCATGCAGTATGTTGTGCAGAGTTTCGTGCCAGGATTTGGGAATATACTGTGCAATGATGTTAAACTGCTTTATTACCAATGCACTTTAAATGAACTGGAATACCCTAGAGCTTGGTATATTAAAATAATTTAAATATCTTAACAGCTTTCATGATACTGATTAAATTAATCAAACTAATTCTGATGACAGAAAGTTCTTTATATTCTTTAGGGATTTAAAAAAACCCTATTTTTAATAAACCACTGCAGATAGAGAACTAATTCCTAGAGTTATTTCAAATGTTCAGTAATCTGAAGTTAATAATTTTAGTGTTGATTTGGTCATGCGCTTACATACCTTTTTTAACATACTGAAGTTTTGGCTTTTTTTAATATTTCTTTAATGCTTAAGAGTGGTTTGCCACTCTGGTTTGAAACTACAAGAATCATGATCTCATTAAAAAAAGGAAAAAGGGAGGCACTTGAAATCCTTCTTTTAAAATGGTGAGCTGACTTGTGCTTGGTAAGGGATAACTTTTATGCTCATACATTCCCTCCCAAATTTCTATTTAAGTCTTAATGTTTTTGAAAAAATATTCCTGTTTCATAGAGGGGGAAAAACGTGCTCTTTAGTAATACTGATCTTTAATATCACTGTCTTCCTTTATTCTTTCTTCTCACTTCTTACTTTTAATGAGCCTTTAAGTGCTAGCTTAACAATGGGTATCAGTTCAATGGAAAATAGTTCAGAAAAGTATCTTTGAAATTATGTAGAGCTCAGTCTCTGCCTCTGTTGATAAAAAATGTGCAACTCCTAAAATTCAGTAGGTGGCAATAAGTGAAGCAAGAGACAAGACTCCTAGCTTGCAAATCTGCAGAATATTCTTATTCTGATGCATGTTGCTCACTCCAAATGTTACGAAAGGTGAATTGCACTTTGTACTTTACTTTCCCTTTCTTTTGACTGTTAAAAACACAGTATTATTGAGCCACAGAGCATAAGCAGTATTAACAATGAAAACAAACAAAACAGAATAGTGCAATTCCTGTAGGGCTGAATATTAATAAAGGAAAATAGATACAGGTTTTGTCTCTGGGAATAGATCCCAAATAAATGACTTTATTGAGCTTTACAGGGGGGAATAATATTATGCAGGACATACGAGAAGAAATAAAATCTATATTGTTGCAGTTTGTTGAATGAAACTTGCAAAACCTGAAAGATGGCTGTTACTGAAGCTGCTATACTGAATTGGCTGAAGTAAATTACAAAACTCTTTATATATGAATACTAGAAAAATTGAGAATGATGTACTGGATCATCAGTTCATCATAATGTACTGATCATGATGATCAGGGAGAAGTGGGCTGGAAACCAGCAGAGATGGGATAAAAACTGAAATTCTTTTGGACATAGCTTCAGGGAAACTAGAGCCAAATTTTTTCCCCTGGGTTGCACAGTGTTATGCAATCCAGCAACCACATCTTTTCAGTGACAATCAAAGAATGCTTTTCAAATTAGAAGAAAAATGAAATCAATGTTTTTGAGAATAAATCTACTATTGCATTCTGTTGAAAATTGCTACGCAGCCATTGATTAAAGTTTGTCCAATAAAAGAAATGTTCCTGGAGACACCATGCTGCAGCATTTTGGAAAAATCCCTTCAATATAATTGTTGCAACAGTATTGCTTTCCTTAATCTTCATTGCCTAGGAAGAAGACTTCTGGAAAAACAAAGACTATGTTTGGAATGAAAATAGCATGTGGCCTGCTATTATTCTAGCAAATCTCCCTTAATAGTTCTTGTTGTGAAGTGCAAACAGTCCTGTTTAATAGGGCAAGATGAAAGATAGTATTTCATAACTATGGTTGCTAAACATAAGCATTCATGGGATAAAGCAATTTCAGAGTTAAAGAACTTGAATGTAATCGATGACCAATTCATCTTTTAATTTGAAAGGTCATGTTTCCAACAGGTTATAAAGTTTTGGGTAACCTAGTCACTTTACACTATAATCAGTATTTGCTTTTTTCTCTTCTGCTGTGTCCTAACTTCTCTCTTGCTCCAGATTCCCTCTTCCCTGCATGAACACATGCTGGTAACAGTGCTTGCCACACCCTTCGTCTGGGAAGTAAACTGGATCTTTCAGAGCTCTGCTTGTGCCACAGAAAGTGTAAAATACAATCCTTGCACAGCTTGTTGAACTGCAGGATCAGCCCTGTCACGAAGCTGAGCTGTGGCTGCTTGTTTCATAGCCCTAGGTCAGATAGAGAGGGAAAAGCGGGTTGCTTCAGAGGGATACTGGGTGCCCTCTGGGTGCAGGGGCATTGGAGGTGTGCTAGACAGAATTGAGAGGTAAGTATGGCTAGGTGAGATCAGCTCTATTATTCTTGGGACTATAGACATCTGTTTAATACACATGTATTTAAATTCCTCTTGCTGTAGCTTAGATTGCCTTCTTAAGGATTTCTAATGGTACACAGACTGTGAATTTAAAACTTGTTTCGAATCAGGAGAAAAGATGTTTAATTAAAAAGCTGCTTTTCTGTGGTGGCTGGTTTTCTTGATCTCCACAAACTTCAAAGGGCTGTCTATAGTCAAAGGGTTTTTGGCTTAAATTGTCTACAGATTTTAGTTTGCTGTGTTCAGAGATGCTTAAATAGAATCCATAGCAGAAGGTAATGTGAAAGGATGAGAAATTAAATGAGCTTTTACCGTGGAGAGGGTTAACCTAGCAAATCACTCGGACAAGCAAAACAAATTGCCCTTGCTTTCATGTCCCGCTGCTGCTCCTCACTTTGCCCTGAGATGGTCAGTGCAGCCCTGTTCTGTCTTCTCAGTTGCTGTGCAGCATTTGGAGATTGCTATCTCCCTTTCTACTTCTGAAATGTGTGAGAAAATATTTCTGGGAAGAGTTCATATTTTGGAGAGTGCTGCAGCTAACTCAGTTGTTTCTATACTGTACTGACAAGCTCTGCCATTATATATAAAGAAAAAATACACTTTAGCTACCTATAGTTTGAACTTCTTATCTTGCCTACTGTTATCTCATCAATAACTACTTGGAAAAGACTTCCTGGTGGGCTAATTGTGTCTTACTGTGGTAGGGCTGTTATCTGCTAGGCTTATATTGATTTTACAGAAGTACAGGTAACATAATACATACTAATTTCATTTTACAGAATCTTTAATCCAAGGATCCTAAAGCCCATTAGTAAAATTGCTTCATGTTCTTCTGATCACATATTTATTGTCTACAGATCATGAAGAGCTAAAAGCAAAAAACCTTGTAATTTATATATTTTTTCTTTAACATTCTTGCTTTGATCAGCTTTCCACCTCTGAGTCATCAGTTTTCCAAATATGCTCAGCAGTTATAGTTATTCCCGTATAATTAATCAGTGGTTGATTTGAAATGACTTTGGGAATTCTCAGTCTGTTTTTTGCTTCAGAGATTCATCACTCTGCTAACACTAATTAACAGAAAGATCAACAGCTTTATGGACCATGAAAAACAAGCTGTTCTCTTATCCATGGGTTTGCATGTGCTGGCAGGACTTGGAAGAGGAGGTTTTCCCTGTTCATACAGAGGAGCAATTGGCAGTAGCAGAATTTTCACAAACATTGGGCTGTATAAATTATCACTAAGATTGTTGAAAATGGAGATTAGCTCATTAAGTCTTACAATGTCAGCTATTTCGTACAACTTGGTAAATGGGGAAAATTGAACTTGTACAGTCATGTGACTTGTACCTTGAAACCTCTTTGAAAATAGGACCTTCCCATAATACATAACTGCTTGTCATAATGATGATGTGATTAATTTAATGGCAACATTCAAAAATATTAAATTTATTAATGATGGGCTCTTGGTGTAGATAAGAGGAAGTGTTCTGTATTTCCTATGTACTTAATCAAAATTTCTTCCTGTTACATATTTACACCAGGAATATATGAATACAATACATGATTACACCACTCCATAAAAAGCCCTATGATTTCACAGCTATCTCTGGGGATACAGCTTGCTGGACTCTGTTGGCCTGTCCTCAGCCCCAGAAGCTGGGGTGCTGTAGGATGCAGGTAAGAATGACTACCAATGCCAAAGCACTGTATCAGATGTGCCTTTTAGTAAGAAATTTTAGTTCCTGAATTTTCTTCCCTTCTCATATAAGAGCAGAATTATTTCAAAGTGGCTTTCATTGTGATGCATGTCAGGACTGGATGTACCCAGTTTAGAAAGCCTTTTCAGCTGCAGCTGTCTGAGGGCTCTCCCCAGCAGCAGCAGAGGGAGAGTGAGAGCCCAGCACGGGTGCTAACACCACTGGGCTCTGGGCTACCAAGGTGAGAAGGATCAGCAGCCACGTGTGCATGATCACAACCACAACATGCTTCATTCACTGCCTACCCAGAGCATATCTGGCAGTCTTTTCAATTGCCTTCCTCAAAGGTTTCCTTAAAGCACCATGTTATGTGTTAAAACTTATTTCAGAATTAGTAGAAAGAGATAGAAGCAATCTAGTCTATAATTACATGGCTGAGGAAATGCAGTGTGGAGAGGTTTTTGTTTGTTTTTTTAATGCATTCAGTACAAGGCTGTCTTCTCTAGATGAAGTAAATATATTCTGCTATGGAATACGCATTTTTAGATGGTTCTTGATGCGCTGCTGTTTGAGATGACATTAGGTTATATTTGTCATTGTCAGTTACCTTCATCATTTAAAGCTTCAATCAGCCCGCACAGTGGAGTTGATTTTTACTTCCCTGTACGCCTAGCAAAATAATTTCCATATTCTTTGACATGTCTGGAGTCTGCACCGTGTAATAGTCTGAGATGAGAACAGAAGATATTGTATTCCTGTCTCATTATTTTGCCGTTAACTCCTCGATTGCTGCTTAATCGTGCTTGTATCATCAGAACATGAGAAGTTGATTGTTGTTGAGATCAAAGCAAACTGTAGCAGTAGAGTGCCTAATTAGCAGGTATGTTTGCAAGCTGCCAGTTTTGAAGGAGGAGAAATTGAGTTTATCCCTCTTTGGGACACTTAAAAAACAGCTTGAAAATTGTTAAGAGTCATTTGTCATAGAGGAAAAACAAAAAGTTGAGAAAATGAATATTCATGTTAAATTTCTGAAGTTTGTGTTGTAGCTCCTTAAGAAGTACCCTAAGAGATATTGAATTAACTGGCTCAAGTATGCTTAGCAGTGTGACTGTAGAAGCACAGATGAAAGAACTTGCCTGGACTTAGCTATATGTTTGTATTTAATCAGCTGATTAACTAAATTGGAGGTCTTTGAGGCTGCAGTCCTGTTGTTGCTAGTACCTGAGTTCATTAGTACAAAACTGACTGCAGCATATTTATAATTAAACTATAATTGCACTTCAAGAGCAAAGAATTTGTACTCCTAGAGGCTTAAGTCATCCTGTTTTTTCCCCTGTGGTCTCTCTGCAGTGGATGTTGTAAAGCAAATGATTTGACCACATACTTGCTTTCTCCAAGTCGGATGCTTTAGCATAAATTGAATGTACAGATAGAGAAATATTTGAGAACAGGGAAAAAACACTTCCTGTACTTAATCCTTAGAATGAAGGTTGACAGCTTGAGTGGAAAAATTTATAGATGTTTTCCAGTGAAACAGCAGCAGGATTTTCTACTGGAAAACTTTATCTTCTGAAAAATTACTATAAGCATGTAATGATTTAATTATGGCACGTAACAATATATACATGAGACAAAAGAAGGGGTCACAGTGGGTACTGTAGAGAAGTCAGCATGTTAACATATAATTTCATGTTTGTCTTAATGTCAATTATGAGTTGCTGGGCATATTCTTCATAGTGCAGTGTGAGACGTTTATTTCTTACTGTAAATTCTGTCAGCAAAACTCCGAATGTTGAGCTGATGGAGAGCTGTGAGCCAAGAATATTGGCCATGATTGAAGCAGTTGTTCACATGTTTGAACTGAGCAATAATGAATTTTTGAGGTCCTTTGTGTTCTAGGCACAGTTTTGTTGTAAGTCTGCCAGTATCAGCTGTCTCTGACCTCTTGGTGTGCAGGATTCTTGTTTTGGTAAAACTGACTATTTGTTGAAAGGAACTCTGTCTCATTATCACTTGCATGTAGTCTAGTGGGCTTTTTGTAGCATCATGTGTGCAGTGTGAATCTTAAATATCTGTTTTTTCTAATGTTACCAGAGTTACAGAACTGGACCTTGAAATTTTTCTAGAGCAGGTGTAAGCTGCTGTAAGAAAGGATGAAAGGGATGCAGTAACAGCTCTATATTATGTTTGTGTTACAGAATGGACTGGCGGTTTATAAGTATTGGAACTGCATATTAGGATTATGGGAAAAGGACCTATTTGTTGTTAAGATAAAAAAAGGGAAGCAATAGAGTGTTCTATCTCTGAGCTCACTGATAAATACTGCCAACTAATTATTTTGCTGAGTTATATTTCAGTAGAGTTGTGAGGTAAGGAAGTAATGTCATGAATGATAACTTCAATTGGTAAGTTGTTTTTATCATGTAGTTATTGTTGTCAGTGGTTGGCTAACAGTGCTAATGAGGTAGGTATTTTTGTAATGGAATACTTAAAAAACCCAACCAAACCAAAAACCTCAAACCTATCCTTATCCTCCAGATCTAATTAAAGGTTAGGGAGATTCGCTGGTGATCTCAAATGCATTTCAAATATTACATTTCTGTCACAATTCTTCAAGAATAGATGGCAAATAGTCAATATAACTTCAGCAAGTATCAGTTAGCAATGGAACTCTGAGTAATTTCCTTATCAACAAAATTTTATACTGTCTTTTAAATGACTTTCAGTGAGAGAATTTTGTTCCAAGCATGAAACATTATTTCTGGGATGTGATGACTTATTCCTGGTAATTGATTTATAAACAGGCTTGATTCTGCATGCTTTTGTAGTTAATGGAGGCTTCTTTTTTTATATATGTATTTTTGGATACAGATCTTAACCTTCATCCTACTAGTTTGTGGTCCAAGATTGGATGTGTCCTTTTCCAGTTCCATTTCTGCCAATATTGGTGAAATTTTAAGGCAGGTTTACTGTGCTTTTTTGTGTTTTTTAAAGTTCATAATCTAACCCCAAATTTTTACCTTCGGTGGGCTACATTTATTTCATTGCCAGCCATAGCATTGCCAGCCAGAATCATAGAACTGTAGAATATCCGGAGTTGGAAGGGATCCAAGGATTGGTGAGTCCAATTCCTGGCCCTCCTCAGGATGATCCAAAGAATCAGACCATGTGCCTGAGAGTGCCACTGCTTCGTCTAATTTTAGAAAGTGAAACAAATACAGAGCATTTTAGGAGATTTATAGTACATCAAAGAGTGAAGGAACTATAGTGAGTGGAATAGGATTTTTTACGTAAGCTTCTTCTATGGTTACAAAAGAAATTGTAATTGAGTGAATTGTAATTATAGGCTCACCTGAATAATGTTATGTTTAGGAGATAAATTGGCTGAAAGGAAAATTTCACCTCCTGCGTCAGACTGGGAAAGTGGCATTGTTCATTAACTTCAACCATGTGTAGCTGAATAATATGCAAAACATGCTCCTTTAAGTTCTGGGCAATAAATAAGACATTATTAATTTATTTTTTTAATGTTGGTGGTGATTTACAATGTAAGTAAAGTAAATTTCAGTAAAACTTGTTGATGCAGCTACAATATAATAAGGCAAAATATTGAAAAGTTTCCTAGTGATGACTTCAAATCCATCCATTTGTTTACTTTCTGCTTAACAGCTAATGGGAATGATGGGCTTTAATTCCATCCCTCCTCCCTGCCCCCACATGTGAAAATTGACCCTAAAATTTGCAGTGTTCCTATCATTCCTACAGCTGGGATGTCTACAGGAGTTCAGTTAGAGACAGTAAAGCTAACTTGAACCTAGTGAATACTAAGGTGGGAGGCTCTGCCCTTCACCTGGCAGCTGTCTGAACCTGGACTGAGGCTTCACTTATTTGTGGTGGCAAAAGTGATGGACATTGCTTCCAGCTTTGGTCTTCACTTCCTGCTGCTCAGGCAGTTTGTGAGTGGCAGTGATGTTACCAAAAGTTCGGTAAAATAAAGAAGTTCTTAACACCAGCGTAAGCATTAAAAAGCAAGCATTCTTTATTTTGCCAGATGCACAGGGGAATAGCTTTTCCCAAAGCATTCTGAGTACAAGTTCCTGTTTACATACTATATTTTACATACATACATATTGATTGATTGTACCAGAATATGGTAATAATTTCCCTGAAATCACTAACATATTTCCCCTCCCCTTTATGCATGTGTTCTTCTGTCCTAGGGGTCTCTCTGGTGGTCCCTGGTGGTTGTAGATCCTGATGTTCAGTTGACATGTCTGAGTTGGCAGGGCACAGGGGATGGTGAGCTTGCAGTTCTCCTCCTTATACAGTGGACATTGTGCAGTTCCACAGCCCAATAGTTTTTGGAGAAGAAGCTTTGTGTTAGCTCACCAGGTGAAGACAATTTTTCATCTGGTAACAGTGGCTGCTTTGGGTATGCTGGGACTGCCATTGCTGCTCTGGTGACGTGGTGGCAGGTGGTGGCCTCAGTCTTCTGTTCACATCAAGGCCTGCCAACGAACCCAGCTCTTCTGGGTTGATTTGTGTGTTTGGAAATAAGCCAGGGGTAAGAAGAGGGAGCAGTACCCATCTGTGTTTCTTTTGAGAATGTTTTTATGACCCACAGCACTCCTCATTACAGTCCAGTGTTCTCTTCTACTGTGGCATGTTGCTGTTGCTCTGAGGTAGCTCATGCCCCTGAGGCTCCCCCAAAAGAGGTGTGGAGTGAGCAACCCACTTGAAACTGTGCTTGTCAAATCTAACTTGTCCAGAGCATAGGTTCCTGAGAAAAGATGAATTACATTTTTAAGTAAACCAGTGAGGGAGAAGCATCTAGCTTTCTGTATTTTTAAAAAATATTTTACACTTACATCATAAATACCTACAGTGGATTTAACAAGATAATCAATGGTAAAAAGTATTTCTTGGCCCTTGCCTAAAGATGTCCAGATGGCAATAGGGTATTTTGAAGGCTGCTATTTCACAGCAGCTAACACAAACACATGGATGCTAGCTTCTGGTAAGCCTGTGGTACATTGTAATCATATGCACAGCTTTGCTTTGGACTAATTGTGTCTGTAGTTGCTGTCAGCCCAAATTCAGATTTTTCCATTTTAGCAAAGTACGTGTGTGTCTTCTATTTGCAGTAGCGTAATAGAAAACTGCTCCTAATATTTTAACAAAAAATATTTCTATCAAAAACTTTCAAGATGCTTCCTCTGTATTTATTTTTACTTTTCGAGTGGTTACAAATCAGACTTTCTAGGTCTGCAATCTATACTGTCCTAAGTAATTTTGTAAAGGTAAAATCTTACTTGGATGCCATTTTCTTAATCATATGCAATTGCTTAATTATCATAGACGAAGTTATTCCTAAATTCTAACTGAAGATGGAAGATTTGTAGGCATTAGATTTGAGCTCATTTAGTAGTTCTCAACCATTGTATTATGATATGCATTTGAGAGGGATAGAGGAAGGAGAGTAGTACTTCAGCAGTAGGAAACGCTTTTCTCGTTAGAATAAAGCAAAGCCTGCCTTTTGTGACTGATTTTGGTGGAAGTGTACGTGGTTTTAGTCTCCTTGTGCTTATACAGTAAGTCATTTTGTCCTTATACAGTAAGTCATACAACAAATATGTACATGCTGAATGCAATAGAAGAATTAACAATTCTCTTTGGGCCTCCAACAAATACTTACTACAAGTGAACCTAGATGTACAAGAGGCATGTTCAAGGGGAAGATGCCTCTAAACTGCAGTGATGTATTACCTATGTTCACCAACGATGATGTAATACTATTATAAAATGCTGAATTATTGCCATTACACAGTCAACTTAAACCACCCTTCATCAAAATGTGTTTTGATAAATGTGCTCGAATAACAAGGATTGCATTCAGATATGGGATGTGATGCTGTTAGTTCCAGTGTAGCTACTTCAGGCTGTCCTGGTAATTTCAGGCACAGGAAGGGAAGATTACCAGCAAAGCTTCTGCAGAGGAAGTAGAGGAAGAAGACAACAATGACCATTTTGGAATTGAAGAGGATAAAATTAGGGGACTTCTATCACAGGATGACTCAGCTTATGAAAGTAATAGAAACATTACTACCAGTGTATCTGTTGTCTGGATGCTGGCAGTGTTATATGCTGTATATGGGCCAGAATAGTGAATTAAGATGGAAGGGTTAAGGTGGAGTTGAAGCCTTCCTCTCAGTCCCTCATGAAACCTTCATAAATCAATTCACTTAAAAAGGAAAGCGGCTGCTTGGAGCATTAAACTTGAAGGCAGATATGAATACAGTGTGAAAATAATTATGTATTTCAGCTCAAATTCTTTGTATAATACTGGCATAGAAATCACTTAACAAGAGGAAGTGTGAATATGTATAAGTTCAAGGGTTATCAAAGAAAATGTAAAAGCAGTAAAATACATACAATTATGAATGAAACTAGCAAGAAAAGTTCTATAATGTCAAGGGAAAGGAGGAGTGGACAGTATGACAGGATTTTTTAAAATTATTATTGCAGGAATGGAGGGAGGGGTGATGATTAAGTCACTTTGGGCAGGGACTGTTTTGTTGTGTAGTGGTTTAATGCAGTAGGTGCTGCTCTCTGATAAGAGATTTTATTTATCTTTTTGTGTAAGGCTAATTTTGCTCCTTTAGAAAGCATATTTCTTGTAGCCATCTCTGTGTTTAAAAGCCTGTGTACTATGAAAGAAAATTGGAGTTCTAGGCAGTCTGCTTGCCTTAATTCCAGTATTTTGTGAAAACTGTGGTACCTTCAAGGCTTCTGTTGGGAGTAAAGATGGGAGGAGAGATCATTCCAGCATCACACATGCTTATGATTTAACTGGCAATTTTGATAGTGTTTACTGCCCAATTTAGCTTTTCAACAGAGAACTCCAACATTATTTTAAGTATTTCTTGATGTTAATTGTGCAAGAAATATAATGAAATATTAAGTGAATTCTTAGAGTGGAGACACTGACTATAATACTTAGTAAATCCACTCTGCTTTCTTGTCAATCAGGCAAAATATTACAGTTCAAGGAAGGGCTTAGTACAAGATTCTGTTGTTGTGTAGGATTGCATCTCCTCTAGCCTCTGTATCAAAATATCTTAGACTTTCTTTCAGATATCTAAGCGAGATAAAACCATAGTAAAATATAGATTACTGTAAAGGACAAATAGTAAAGGTGGCTGTTAGAATGCCCTACACATGATAAGGTACAGACAATACTAGCTCTCCAAATTTTGGATCTAGTGCACATTTACAATGAAAAGTATGTACAAGCATTAATAATAGACTTTTTTTTTTTTTTTTTTTTTTTGTGGTTTTTTTTTTTTTTTGGGGATGTGGGGGGGTTTTAGCCCCCTGTATTGTAGTTTTGGCCAGGACAGAGTTAATTTTTTACAGTACTGGGTGGAGTGATGTGTGCTGTAGTATTGGCTGAACCTAAGAGTTCTGGGCTGCCATGTGTGCGGAGTGGGCAAGGCCAAGACCCAAATGTTACTCATTGCTATTTATCTCATTGCTGGGGACGTGAGGGGAAGGGTCTCATTCTCTTGCTACCACGAAGGAAGGGACTTCTTTCAGATCCTGGTGAAAGCATGGTGGGCGGGGGTCTGTCCGATCTTGTTTTTTGTTGTCCTGGACCTGCTGAACATTTTTGCATCTAAATAACCCTCTCTTTGTGTACCTATTTGTGTTCAGTGTTGTTGCTGTTCCTGTTAATTTTCTTATCTCATTGCTGTTTCCAGTAAATGTTCTTACTTAAATCCTTAATCTCTGCCTTTTGTGTGTCCCACTAGAGTGGGAGGGGAGCAGCTTATGATTTTCTTTTTTACTTGGAACACTAAGTTGGAGAATACCATTCCTAAACCACAGCACCATGTGAGAAAGTGCACTTGTTAATCAAAGAGTAATGATGTTCCCCAGTTCTAGAATAAACTTTAATAGAATGAACCTTTTTCTTTCTTGAAAGGATCAGGGGAAGACTTATTGCTTTTCAAATATGGATTTCTGTGAGGATAAAATGCCCTAATATTATGCTATGGTGATGAAGTTGAAAATTATTTAGCATAATTTTCCTGATGGCTAGTTCTAGAGAGGATTAATATAGAGTTTCTGAAGGAGTTATGTGTATTGTATGCCTACTTGACAAAATAGGTATTGCTGAAGCGTTTTGCTGATGGCTTCTTTGGAGCTGTCTGGATGTTGCTGGATGTCTGGAAACCTCTGGATCCCAGCACTAGGAAATGTTTGACTTCACCCTTCTCTGAGAACTTCATCTTACCAGTGTCTAAGAAGTAGAGCCAAAAAGGAAGGAGAGAAAAGGCATAGACCTATTTTTATGTAGAAGGCATTAAAGAAGTAAAACGTACCTATTTAAATGGAAGGTTTGTATAATTTAGTTTTTTGCATTCACTTCTTAATTCTCTTTTTCCTGTCCAGATGAGAGGGAACTAACCTTTTGAGGTGATGGATATAAAACTCTCTCTGACTACATGCGTCACTGGTATATTTCAGGATTGACGTCAGTGGAATATTAAAAGATGTGTATATTGAAATCAATGCCTTAAGCTTTTTATGGCACCCTTTTAGTTGAAGATGATGGGAACCTTGTGGTTACTGCGCTGCAAAGAGAGAGGCAGCAACACACACGGACCTCTTTTGGGGAAAAAAGGCCGACTTTATTGTACGGACAGCCCGTATTTAAAGTGTGTTATGTGCAGCTAGGACAGGACAGTAGTTCATTGGACAATTGGGAAAAACATCCTTGAGACAGTACCTCAGGATGTATCCCATGGGAAAGACACCAGGTGTTAATCTTTTTTATGAATTCCACTCTGTTTTTCACCATGTTATCACTTTGGGACACTTCCTCCCTAACTGAAGCCATAGTCAGCTTCTCAGCCTGAGAATGGACCTGAGAGTCAGGAGAAATCCAGGCCTAAAAAGAATTTCCAAGCTGTAATTCCCTAGCTCTCTAAGTGTGTGTGTCCACAGAACCTATGCAAAAAGGGAATCAAAATTTGATAGAAAGAGGCAGAAAGAGTAGATGGGAAATTAATTCAGGTTTTCCAGTTCTGGGAAATGCTTTCCTAAATAATTGGGCAAGAAACCACAGATTTGGTGTACATTTTTCTTCTATTCTCAGGCAGGCTGTTAGCAAATTGTATGAAAAAATGTTTATGGGTTCCACTTCACCAATGTAACAAAGAACAATAGCACATTTAGAAGACTAATTGGAAAGTGTTAGAAGACTATGCTGTACTGCTGCTTGGGAACTTCTAGCTTCCCAGACAGTCACTTCCCAGAGACCTCTGCAGCTCTCTGTGGATCTACTGTTAAAACAAAGTTATGAAACTGAGGCTTTTGATTTCTTGGCAAACCTGTGCCGATTTACCAGGGTACACATCCTGTGTCAGTGGTCATTCACATGATAGCACATGCACAGCTGTCTGAGATGACAAGATTAATGAGGTGGGGTTTAATAATTTCAGGAAATAAATGTTTAGGCCATGTGGTTTGAAGATGTTCTTCATTTGATCTCTTCAGTCAAGATCTTTCATTGTGTTTTTGAACTGAGATTTAAATAAATTAAAATTTAAAAATTAAAAAAAGTTAAATAAAAAGTCTTCTGAATTGTTGCTTTGCATCAGCTTATTGGTCTACCAAGAGAAGTCAGATGCTTTTGTAATGTGATTGTCTCACTTTTGCATAGTTTGAAGAGATAAGTAAGAACTTAAGGTGGACATATTGCCAAGACCAGTATATAGCTTGTCCTGTTTCTTGATAGTGGCTGAAAGTAAGCAAAAATTAACCAGTACTGATACATGCTTGTCATCCTAGTATAATTCCTTGAATATTCTCCTTGCTGCTAGTTTGTAGCTCAAGCTTCATGAGCTGGAGATGTGGTCTGCCTCATTAGTACCTGTAGGGAGACAATCCTGACTGCGTGGTGTCACACTGTGATGGGGAGTGAGACCCTGTGTGGGCAGAGAGCACAGGCACTGGGAGCCCCGTGTGAGTACTTGGTCATCTCCACTTACTTTGGACACTGGATAAAGGTTCTTGGGAATTGAGTGATACTCATTAAATAGATTATGAGGAATTCTGGAATAGAAGCAGAATAGTCCTCACCCAAAAAAGGTGTAATTGTCCATGTGGTGTCTTATTCCAATAAATCTCACTTTGTTCTTCAGGCTCAGAACCTTTTTACTTCAAGGGATAAATAGAGGAATACTTCTAAATACATTTTTCTTGTCTTAATTTTTGACTAGCTTTCAAAGTTTTACGTTTCTTTTGGTTCAGGACTAACATTCCGGATGTTTCCATCTGTTCTTGCTTTAAATATGTTTCTATGTAGGAAAAAGGTACAGTTTTGAGAATAGAGAACTGTATTGTAGTGGAAGGATGATGTGAAGGACTAGCAGCTGAATGGCAGGAATCCTATTGCAATCAGCTCTGGTCAGGGCTGCAGTTGCAAGATGTTTTGCAGTGGCAAGAGTGTTACAGTAAAGTGTCCATTGCATTGCCTCGATAGCAACATCTCTTATTCTAACGCATTCTTTCTGAACTTGACAGGCAAATATTTGCTTCCCAGTGCAACTGGACAGCAGCTGTGGCAACCTATAGAAACCACTAATCTTGTTCGGATGCGCTACCAAACACTTGGACAGTCAGCACCTTCACTCACTGCTAGTTTGGTGAGTAATTTTTTTTCAATGCTAGAAATGTATCCAAAAAATTGTATCTCTGTCTGTTGGTGGGAGGATAGGGATCAAGCCAGTCTTATTTCCAGACCAATCTCTCCTCCTTAAACTGCATTTTAAAGTATCTAATGCATGGCTACACACAACATTACTTAATATGTTGAGTGCAGCTGAATAACATTTATAGTAGCAGTAACTCTGAATGAGCTGAATGTTGCATGAATGTAGCTGTTTGCATTTAAATGGTTTATTTCCTTAAAAAAAGACATGCAAAAGAAGGCAACTGTCCTTTCTTCTGAGCATTCTTTCCTATCAATGTCTGTTTCCACTTCCTGAAGTACTTTGTCTTCATGAGCACGTAGATATGTGAAGCATGAGTTTAATGAAGTCTTTTGGATAAATTGATAAGGGAAAAGAAAGGGGCAGAGATGCATCATACAATCGAACTTTCAGCTTTTTGGTGTCAAGCGTCTATTTTACAGCTTTGTGTTTCTGTATACTAATATCTTAAGAAGTGTGGAAATTTAATGCAGAGCCTTGTGTACTGGCCTATACTTTTCTTCAAAGAGTTATGGTAATATATTTCTTGTGTAAAAAAATAAAAAATTTATTAATGCTTTGCCTTTCCCCTTCTCCTGCCTTTTGCTGGTCATTAAAACTTTGTTGATTCATATCTACTTTCTAGGGGAAACTTATTTTGTGATGTGTTTTGGATTTTTTAAACACAATATTCAGGTTGAAGGCTGCTATGGTCAGTCAATGTCGAACAGATGCCACCATTACATTTTTTCATATCATATTGATAGATAGATGGCTGGTTTCTCCATGATCTGTCTGAAGTAGTATTTCACTTCAAATGCAACAAATCTTCACCTATAAATCTAATCCTGGCTTTTGCTTGGTGGTGGTGCTGTTTGTGGTTCTTTAGGGCAGATATGGCGCTTTTGTAATGGCTTTTTTTTTTAAGGACTCCACACTTATTGCAAACATTTAATTCTATTGGAAGTTCTAAGCTTTGAACCCTAATATTTTCCAGGCAGTTAAGTGTCAACTTATGTATTTTATTAATTGTGAATGAAGTATTTGGATTATGTAAAATTGTAATGACAAAGAAAGTAGATGAATGGTCAGAAATTAATTTGAATTGCATCAAACCCGCATTTTTTCTTCTTTTCTGTATTTGGGAATAAAAAATTATTTCTCCCAAATTTACTAAATTTAATAAGGGCTCTGTTGCTGTTTGAGGGTCTATTTGTGTCTGCACAACTATTAGGGAGCATGCTGCTAGCCATATTGTGCTTTTGTTTTGCTGTGATGCTTAACCTATAGGAAGAGGAAGATGCAGCACCATTTTGACAGTAAGTACTTTAAATGGTCATAAAACAATAGACTAATGAAAAATTCAGCGAGCCTTGCTTCCTTAAGGCACTTTAACTCATCACCTATATAATTCTATGGCATATCTGTCTGCCACAGACTTCTTCCTTCCTGTCTCTCCACATCTTTTATCTGTGCCTGACTGCAGTTTCTTTCATGCTGGTGCAAAAGCAGGCAAGAAGCATTGAAGCAGATCTGAGCAGATTGTGCACAGGGTGGAGGTGCAGGTTCCTCAGAAGTATTTATTTCTTATCTGGAACTGCTGATCAGACTTGCTTCCTCAGGAGGTTAATGCTAGTGTCACACAGGCAGAGCTCTTCTCAAGCCTCCTTTGACAAATACTTTGCTGTCAGGCTTTTGAAGGGCTCTGGTCTTTGCTTAATAGGGGGCATAAGTTAGGGATCACTCTCCTTGCATACTTTTCCCCTTGATTCTGTGATTTGGCAGAGTTGAATTTGGGAGGCCTATTGTTAGATTCTAGTAATTGGGAGTTTTTGGTTATAATTAGGAGAGAGTTTACTCTTATGTTGAAGAGATTTTTATGAAGAATTTTCATGTAGCTGGTCACAGTCTGAGTTGAAATTACTTTAAATGTATTGTCTTGTCATCTGAGAAATGATTAGCCTGTTATTAATTCTTTTACTAGAACTGCTCATTCTCACTTGGGTTGATACTCAGCTGAAAGGGATCTGTCTGAGTAGTGATTATGAGCCAGTACAGACAAGAATGACAAGTGAACAGGTCAAAGATACATGCTAGTGTTTAGTGCAATTGCAAACAGGGTACAAAAGGCATATTTTTTTTCTTGTTCTGTCATTAATTTATTAAAAATTCACAAAATCTCACACTGGTTCACAGGTGTAAAACCTTTCTGTGGGAAACGATAGATTTTTTTTAACTGAATATTGATTAAAAATGGGCTGCAGGTGTTGCTTTAGGGCAGAATTCAATAGCTATGCATGATTCACTCCTGTAGTATAGGCAGCTGGACTATAAATTAAAAATACAGTTTCCATGTAGACCCACAGAGCTGGGTTAAAGTTGTATAAGAGAAGACTGATTTTGGGATGAGTGGGTAGTGTATTGGCTTTGGTGTTAATAATTAATTCACAGAATCACAGAATAATCTAAGTTGGAAGGGACCCAAAAGGATCATAAAGTCGAACTCTTGTCCCTGCAGAGGACAACCCCATAATTCACACGATGGGCCTGAGAGCATTGTTCAGTGAATGCTTCTTGATCTCTGTCAGGCTGGTGCTGTCACCCCTTCCCTGGGGAGCTGTTCCAGTGCCCAGCCACCCTCTGGGTGAAGAACCTTTTCCTAATATCCAACCTAAAATTCCCCAATACAACTTCGGGCCATTCCCTCTGTCCTGTCACTGCTCACCAGAGATAAGAGATCACTGCCTGCCCCTCCTCTTCCTCTCACCAGGAAGTTGAGACTGCAGTGAGATCTTGCCACAGTTCAGAGGCAGCTAAGTCATAGTTGTTACTCTTCAATTTCTGTCATGAGCATTTTGAACTGTCCATGACAGACAGATCCTGCGGTGGTGAAACAGACAATGGGAGTCTGCTCAGAGAGTTAGTGTGGATTTAAAAATATTAAGAAAATGATGCAGAATGTCTTCAACATTGAATAGAAAGGGAAAGCCGAGTTGAGGAGTGGTTCTGCTTTAGGATGTTTTAATGGGTCCTGTTGGTCTGGTCAGTGTCTTCCTCTCCGTGGTCAGTAATATGTGCTCCTGGAAGGCAATTCAGTGTGCTTCTCAGTGCTGAGTTATGCAGGAGGAGGGAGACTGTGGTGGAGCTAGTTTATCTGACTCCTTGCCCTGTAGGCTGTCAGTCATCTCACTCAACTCCAGGCATCTTTTCAGGGTTGGATGTATTGGGAGTTAACGTGAAGTTGCTGCCTTATTCAGTGTCCAAAGTTTAGGGGTCATTCTCCTGTTCTCTACCAGTCCCCTGCCACTCCATAAGTATTTTCAAATACCGTTTGTGAACTTACTGTTTTGACTTTTCCATTTTTTACTGTGAGAAGAATTTTTGGAAAATGCTTCAAAATAAATTGAAATAAAGCAAATTTTGTTAAGTTCTCATTATTATAAGCTGATATGCTTTGAATTATGATAGCAAGTCTGAAACAGAGCAATTAATTATTATTCTATAGTCAAAAAGGTATTTTGTGTGAGACAGATTGAATGAAATTCTTGATTTTAATGTTTTCTAGTTAGCTTCATATATAAAAGCAATGGAAACTTAAACATAAAGTGTCTCTATGATACATAATGATAAATGTGTAGGTGAAAGGAAAATAATTTGCCCAAATTAATAGAGCAAAATTTCTTCAGATTTGGCTTTGTCATGGTTTAGTGTCAAACTCCTGTTATGGGTTTTATTGGTTTATTACTTGTTTGGTTGTATGGTGTTCTTTTTCCTAATTAAAAAAAAAAAAAGTAATTTCTTGCTTTAAGGGGCAGGAAGTCTTTAATTTTGTTTATATGTTCTGTATAAATAAAAAAATTCTTTGTGCCACAAGAAAGGTTTCTCACAGTTCAGAGAGCTTTCTGAGACAGCATGTTTCATGAGTACTTTATGTTAACTTGCTCTATGAAATATTCACATAATAAAAATACAGTATAACAAAAATCAAATGATCAAATGAAACATGTAGATTATAATACACTTGGCTTTTAAATTCAGTCAGGACTGGATGTGTGATTTCAGCTTTATGGCTGAGCTTAGATTGGTTCTTCCTTCTGTTGAGTGAGATGAGTATACAGCGTGAAGTAAATCAGGCTCTGAAAGGCATGTGGTTTCTTCTTGGAAATGTGAAAGATGTCAGTGAAATGATTATTAGTTTGATAGTGGATCATCTTTTAGTACTTGGAAAGAGTTTCTAGTAATATCTAAACTAAAAAAGCATTAAAACTTGCCTTTGTGAATGGCTTATGTCCTCTCCTGCTAAGTAGTGCAAGGATGTTTTGTCTAAGTATAACTGGAGACATTTGCTACTTTTTTGCATACTACTTACTTTATTTTTTACAGGATTTACCTCTAGATTTCTTCTCCCTCCAAACCCAGCATCACCCTGCAAACTGCTTGCCCCAAAACAACAGAAGACTGAATTTGCAAGCATCTGTACTTTGATTGCTTTTTATTGCCATTTTATCAATGTTAACTTGTAAGAATAGCCTTATGGAAACTGGAGGGGGCTAATTATGTAAAGTACTGGTTTATAAGTTGGATTGCTGTAAGGAAAAAACCTAAGAAATGTACAATGTCTGTGAAAAAGAGTTCTACTTCTTCAGAAAGAGCTTTGCCTCTTCTTTTATTTTAAATAGTATAATACTGAAAATGAGTAAGTGTGTCTTTGTTAAATATGCCATTAACTTCAGCTAAATTGACATAATGTTGACAGTTATTATGAGAACTGTTTCAAAACTAATTATGCTAATTAGAACTTAACTAGCAGTAATTGCATGTATTCAAACAGCACACCAACACCCTTTTGTGTGTTTTATTCCCCAGATGTAAGACAGCCATTTGTTGTCTGAGAAGCTGCAAAATTACAGCATAGATAATAAATGATTGTGAACAAATAAAATACATCTTTAGAAGCACTAATTGGTTAGATAAGCGAATGACAGTATCAGTTGTACTTAGCCAGCCCACATAATTTAAAAAAAGGCTTTTATTTAAATGTTTTATTTTGGAATTGTAGGAAATTTTTCAAATTACTAATTGTCTGTGTTCAGTTTTATCTAATGAATATCAGGTGTAGGTGAACTTATTTTTAAGTAAACTTCCTTGAGAGCAAAAGGAAACTGCATCTGAAACTTGGGTTGCTTTACGTTTTAATTCTTTCAGGGATTTTAGTTCTTTTCCAGGAATTCAGGTTTTCAATGCTTGAGTGTGAGCAGCTAATTAATACTCTGAAAGTTAATGCAGAGGAAGTACAAGGATGGCACTTGTGAGAGGCACAAAACTATATATTAGAAATTTGCCAAAGTAATTAATCTTGCCTTGTTATCTCAAATCTCCTCAAAATAGTTAGCTGGATTTCAGAAACACTGAGTCTGAACTGAGGAAATGGCTTGAATGCTAAATCACTGTATGAAGTTGAAAAAGATTGCAGTTTAACTTAAAATGAGCTTAACATCTAAGAGTAATTTCTGAAAATCTTTTTAAAATGTGAGGTTTTTATTCCTATGAAATGCTAAGATTGTCAAGTAATGATAGCAGGTTTTCTGTGATTCAATTGCTTCTAACTTTTAAGACTAGTGAGTTGTTCTCACTTGTGTATTTTCTTCCATTAATTCATTATCCATGAATCTGTATTTGCATTCATATTTCTTTGTCTGCATTTGCCTTTTAGCAAATACTTAGTGTAGTTCTAATCCAGTAGATAGTTCTAATTTAGTAGTAGCAAGAGGGAGGTGAACATGCATCTTCCTAGACATGCCTATATGCTTTGTATTTGTACACAGCAAGAGGCTAGCATAGACCTGGTCCAGAGCTGTGAAACTATAATACTTGGACAAGCTGATGCAAGGAGTTGGTGACTGGACATTCTCTTTCATAAATATAAATATATCTCTACTTAGCGCTATAATTTTTTATTTTACATCATGTTATTTAGCTCTATTGTTTTTTAAAATAGTCATGGTGTACTTCAATTTAAACAAAATTGTAGATTCAGTTGCTCAACAGAATTCTAAATACTGAATCCTTTCCTAAGTAATCTGATTAAAACTAGTGGCTTTATTAATTCTTATACTTTTCTTGCTCATTCTTGGATGTGGATAAAATACAGACATGTGAATGGCTGGGGTTAACATTTCTCCCAGAGAGAGCTTGTGATTTCTCAGAATTTTGAACACAGCTTGTGCTGCAAATTATCATTAGTTAAGAATAATGGAAGTAAGTAAAATAACCATCTCTCAGAGAAGACTAACCTAGGTTAAAAAGTCCTATGAGCATATGCAGTGTGTTTTTAAAAAATACGTCCTTTGTGGTAAAGTAGGTCACTTCCCATCAGCATCAGTTAGCTTCCAGCTGACAGGATGAAGTGAGTAGAAGAGAGAACTGAAAGGAGATATTGCACAGTTAGAGTTGAATGTAGGTATAACCCTCTTGTGTATCCTATTAATCGTAGAGAGTGAGTAGAGATCAAATACATGTAGGAGCTAAGCAATTCATCCCTGTTTTTCACGAATACTATGTTTCTGTTTTCCAGATGTCCCATTTAATAGTCTTCTTCCTTCTCGAGAGACTTACCCTGGTGAAAAGGCTCACTAGGACCCGTTTCTGGTTCTAGATAATCAAAAATCTAGGGCTGTTAAAATTTTTGTCAGCTGTGGATGCCTTTGTTCTTCTAGATTTTTGTTTGGTTTGTAGGACCCACGCAGTTGAGGTCATAAGCTAGGTTAAATATAGTGCATCACCTCTGGAACTGAAGCTTCTAACGGTGTGTTAG
This sequence comes from Acridotheres tristis, assembly GCA_037013685.1. Taxonomy (NCBI): domain Eukaryota; kingdom Metazoa; phylum Chordata; class Aves; order Passeriformes; family Sturnidae; genus Acridotheres; species Acridotheres tristis. Next base: position 58,514,193 of record CM072919.1, on the reverse strand, counting down.
TAGTGTCTCTGAATAAGGGCTTATCCTTGTCTGCTGTAAAATTTGAGTTATCAGTGTGTGATGTTAGTGATGGTTATCTTAAAATGTCATCTAGAATTGTGTTGCCAGTGTCACTTAGAAAGCAGGAAAAGTGGGAAGTGTTACAAAAGTGAGGCTCTGAACTTTTCACCCAGGTAGAACTGGCCACATGAGAAACAAAGGAGCAGTGGTGTTTAGTAGTAAAACTACACGACCAGGAGAAACCAATGTGTAATCATTTATAGTGTTTGAAGTTTAGATACCTTTCTGGGAATAAAACTTCCTTGGCTTGTTGTTGGACTTTACTTAGATGATAACTGCATAAAATTATAATCTGTGATTAACAAGGGATTAAACTCAGGAATATAGTGATGAACTTCTTTGGCCCTACATCAAAAGCTTCTGCAACTCCTTAAAAGATTTATAGGTGTGGAAATGGAAGGGGGATAAAGAGGTTAGAAAGGACATGAAGGGCGGGAAGAAACTGGAAAAATGACATTTAGAAGGATTGGGGAAAATTTAACCATCATGCTGTCTCTTCTTCCATGCTGTCTCCTGTTCCATCTGATCACAAAAAGCAGACAATTGTGAGTTCATTGTCTCTCAGTTAACATATTAATTGAAACACTGATGCATCTATAGTTTTTAAAACTTAATGAGAAAATAGTAAACAATACATTGCAAGGACATCTTCCTTTGCTTGAAGAGTGTGTGCTCATGTACAAATCTAATTTGATTGGTCTGATATCCAGTCTCAGAAGTACACAATGAAAGTTTAAACAAATTTCAATCACAGCTCTGTCTTTAAAATAAACTGAGATAAAGTGGGCATGGGTAATAACGTGATGCATGTAGGAAACTGTCTATACTTCTGTCTGCATGCAGGATCTGAAGTGAGAGGTGTTGGTAACCTCAGAGTGAGAGCTCCCTGTGAGGCGTGGGTGAGCAGTAGTAGGTTAGGATGTTGCTTGGTGTTCTTATAAGGTAGTTACAATTTCTTTGACTGTTCTTAGCAGTCTTAGAAATTTGGTACTCATGCATAATTAGGACAGCTTGATTACTTAAAAAAAATGTGATAGAGGACAAGATACTGTTCCACAGACCTGAATTTTAATAGTGATACTCTATATTGTTAAGAAAGTTATTTTTTAGCATTGTAAAACCTTTCTTTCTAGTGTTGCTATTGCTACAGAAAACTTGATCCCTGCTTTGGCAGTTTGAGTTGACAAAAATGCAAAAACTACAATTCTTTGAACTTCCTAGTAAAGCTTTGCCTAAAATGATGGGATTGTTTGGAAGCTGATGAGGTATATACCTTTCTGCTAATTTTTTTTGCTAACGGGACAGCATCCTTATGTTAAAGGATAACTAAATAGGACATAATTCTAAATTGATAAAATAACATTTTTATTTTCCTTCCTGTAAGCCGACATGTTCTCATGCCTGTGGTACTTGCAAAGTGACTGTAATGTAACAGAGGATAAAAGCAAACTGTGGAAACAATAGCTCTCATTCCTCAAGCTGAAGTACTCTCTTGGTTCTGATGATAGCTGTAACTCTCAAAACAAAGAGACTCAAAGTTGAATGACACTGCTGACTTACAGGCACTGGAGGAGGGTGGGGAAATGTATATTTTCTGGATCTGTGGTGGGATTGAACATTCCTCCTTATTTATTTATTTATTTATTTATTTATTTATTTATTTATTTACTTACTTACTTATTTAAAGTTCTGCAAAGATATCTAGCAAGAATTTTTCTGAACACAGTTCGGCAGAGAACTTTTGTGTTGGATGGCACATTGTTATTTCTAGTCTTTTACAGTTTTAGGTTGTTAAGGGTTGAATTGCCCCCCTTTTCTTGCTGTGAATTCCTCCCATTGTTATGTTAAGTAGTTGTGGCTACACCTTAAAACGGCAGATAATGCTCTCTCGTAGGGGGGTGGGTGGAGGAGGAGGAGGGGGGGGAACCGGAAAAGGAAAGGTGGGAGAGGGGGCTGGGGAGGGGACTCTCTCTCGCTGGGCTCGTGGAGGGACAGGACGCTCCGTGCTTCGCTCTGCCATCTCTCCCTGACATCTCCGCGCTGAGATCCACGCTCCCTGCCTGGGACATCGCTCTGCCGCTCTCCCATCTCACCCTACTATCTCCGGACACTCTGCGGAGCACCTCGACCGACACCGTGAGGGGGGGGGAGTCACCTTCTCACCCCTGCTCACCTCTGGGCCTCCGCCGCCATCACTCCAGCCCCTCTGCAACTGCGCGGGACCCGCCCTGCCCCCACAGCACCGGTAACTGAGCACAGGGACACGGCCTGCGGCCAAAGGGGACTGGAGCAGAGCTAGACTGTTCTGTTCTGTTGCCAATTTTTTCTTATAGCTGTTGTTGTTTTCTGCCTTGTTAAATACCAGTAAAGAACTGTTATTTCACATCCCCATATCTCCTGCCTAAAAGCGTCTGATTTGGACCTAAAATAATTAAAAGGGGGGGGAGGTGCACTCTTCATTGCAGAAAAGAGGCTCTTGCCTTTCCTTAAACCATACCTGTCTTTTCAAACCAAGACAGATTTTGGCGCCCAACGTGGGGCATTGCCTGAGGGCATTGAGAGAGGGGTAGAAAAGGGAATAACAGTTCTTGAATTACCCAAGCTTGTGGTAGGTGACACCATGCTGTCCAGCTTACCCTGGATTGGCCTCCATGTGGTCACTGCTATATCTCTCCCATTTGCAAGCCCTTTTTTAAACATGAGTTTCATAACCAAGGTTACTGTGGCTATTATCCGACTTATTATGTGGGTTGATCAGTTGAGGAATTCATGGATTTTTAATTTTCTCTGGAAGATGGCCACATGGATTCAGAGCTATCGCACTCTAAGTGTGTGTTTCTGGGGCTACTTCAATAATGGTACTTACTGTGAGGAAGTGGCAGCAGGTGAAATTTTTTCTCAACCCATCACAGGTTTTTTGAAGTTCACCCCACCAGTCTTCAAGGGGTTCCAATCCGCTTTAAATGCTAATGACATTATACTGTGGCTAGTGTTGTTTATATCCCTGTTAAATCTGTTCTATCTAACATTCAGAGATAAGGGGAGATTGACTTGGATAACAACCCTGATCCCTACCCCAGGGATTAGTGATGTTACCCCAGAGCCTGATCCTGTCCCAGAGACTAGGGAGGTTATCCCAGAGCCTGATCCTGTCCCAGAGACTAGGGAGGTTATCCCAGAGCCTGATCCTGTCCCAGAGACTAGGGAGGTTACCCCAGAGTTTGACCCTACCCCACAGCCCACCTCGGAAAGGAGCCACCCAGAATGGGTGGGGGTGCTAGCAAAGGAGATACGTGAGATGGGCCAGATGCTGAAGGAGCACCTCTCCCCAGCTGGTGAGAAACCCTCCCCCTGCCTTAAAGAGGGAGAATCTGATGGTGCAGCAGTGGGACCCACAGATGTTACATCCATCCAGGTTCCAGCTGAACTGCAAGGGCACTCACAGCCAGCAGCAGTTGCCCCTGTGGAAACTAGGAAGTCTAGGATGAAAACAAGGCACCTAGATAATAAGGGTCAGGAAGGGGGCCCCTCACAACCAGCAGGGGAGCCAGAAGTTGAGATCATCACCGAGTCCCTGTCATACGAGAGTCTCTGTAACCTGCGAAAAGACATTGTACGACGGGGCCGTGAGCCTTTTACAACCTGGTTACTGCGGGTCTGGGACCTTATGGGTACAGGTGTGCAACTGGATGGTACTGAGGCAAGGAATTTGGGACCCTTGACCCAGGACTCAGGTGTGGACCAGGTATTTGTAAGGGAGACAGGTCTCCTTTCCCTCTGGGAGCGACTTTTAATGAGCGTGAGAGAGAGGTTTGTCCACAGGGAAAGAATGCAGGAGTACCACCAGAGAACACGTTGGAATACCCTTGAGGAAGGGATCCAACAGCTGAGAGAAGTGGCAGTACTGGAGGTGCTCTTTGGAAGGGATGGACAGCATGACAATGACCCTGACAAGGTCAGGTGCACAGGACAGATGTTGTGGAATTTGGCAAACCTGGGCCCATCTCAGTATACCTCCTTTATTGCAATGATTGATGCTGATACCAACCAAGTGACAGTGGGTTCTGTTGCCAACAGGCTCAGGAATTATCAGAGTATGATGGCTGGCCCAATGCAGGCTCATGTCTCTGCTGTGACTAAAGACCTCAGAGAGGAGTTTAAGGAAGAGATGAAGGAGATAAGGGAAGAGGTGAGGAAGATCAGTGCAACACCAGTGCGAGTCATGGACCTCAAAAGTAGAGCCCAACGCCCCCCAGCTAGGGAGAGAGGGTACACCCCACGTGCTGACCTGTGGTTTTTTCTACGTGACCACGGGGAAGACATGAGAAGGTAGGATGGGAAACCCACTTCTGTCCTGGCAGCACGGGTGCGCCAACTCAGGGAGGGGAACACCAACAGAGGGAACTCCACTAAAGTGAAGGTAGCCTCAGCCTCCCATGGAGGTGCAGGGTATTACAGAAGGGAGGATGATCTGTCAGATCCCCTTGAAGGAACCTCTAGTATGTATGCCCAGGAGAGAAATAATAACCAGGGCTAGAGGGGCCCTGCCTCTAGCCAGGGAAAGGCACGGGAAAACCGGATCTTTTGGACGGTGTGGATCCGATGGCCTGGCACATCAGAGCCACAGGAACACAGAGCATTGGTTGACACTGGTTCACAATGTACATTAATACCATCGGGACATGTCGGGAAGGAACCTGTTTCAATTGCTGGGGTTACAGGGGGATCTCAGGAATTGACTTTGCTGGAGGCTGAGGTGAGCCTGACTGGGAAAGAGTGGCAGAAGCATCCAATTGTGACTGGCCCAGAGGCACCATGTATCCTAGGCATAGACTTCCTCAGGAATGGCTATTACAAAGACCCAAAGGGACTCAGGTGGGCTTTTGGAATAGCTGCTGTGGCAGCAGAGAGCATTAAGCAGTTGAACACCCTGCCTGGGCTATCAGAAAACCCATCTGCAGTGGGACTCCTCAGGGTGAAAGAGCAACAGGTGCCAATTGCTACCTCAACAGTGCACCGCCGGCAGTACCGGACTAATCGAGATGCCGTGATCCCCATACACAAGATGATCCGTGAGCTGGAGAGCCAAGGGGTGGTCAGCAAAACCCACTCACCCTTCAACAGCCCCATCTGGCCTGTGCGTAAATCTGAAGGAGAATGGAGACTGACAGTGGACTATCGTGCATTGAATGAGGTGACTCCACCGCTGAGCGCTGCTGTGCCGGACATGCTGGAACTGCAGTACGAGCTGGAGTCCAAGGCAGCCAAGTGGTACGCCACCATTGACATCGCCAATGCATTCTTCTCCATTCCTCTGGCAGCAGAGTGCAGGCCTCAGTTTGCTTTCACCTGGAGGGGCGTGCAATACACGTGGAACCGACTGCCCCAGGGGTGGAAACACAGCCCCACCATCTGTCATGAATTGATCCAGGCTACACTGGAGAAGGGTAGAGCTCCAGAACATCTGCAGTACATTGATGACATCATTGTGTGGGGGGACACAGCAATGGAGATATTTCAGAGAGGAGAAAAGATCATTGAGATTCTGCTGGGAGCCGGCTTCGCCATTAAAAAGAGCAAAGTCAAAGGGCCTGGCCAAGAGATCCAGTTTCTGGGAGTAAAGTGGCAAGATGGACGGCGCCAGATCCCCAGTGAGGTCATCAATAAAATCACTGCAATGTCTCCACCAACCAGCAAGAAGGAAACACAAGCTTTCCTAGGTGCCATAGGCTTTTGGAGAATGCACATTCCTGAGTACAGCCAGATTGTGAGCCCTCTTTACCTGGTCACCCGCAAGAAGAACGATTTCCACTGGGGCCCTGAGCAGCAGCAAGCCTTTGCCCAGATCAAGCAGGAGATTGCTCATGCGGTAGCCCTTGGCCCAGTCAGGACAGGACCAGACGTGAAGAACGTGCTCTACTCTGCAGCCGGGAACCATGGTCTGTCCTGGAGCCTTTGGCAGAAGGTGCCTGGTGAGACGCGAGGCCGACCACTGGGGTTCTGGAGTCGAAGCTACAGAGGGTCCGAGGCCAACTACACTCCAACGGAGAGGGAGATCTTGGCCGCCTATGAAGGGGTTCAAGCTGCCTCAGAGGTGGTTGGCACGGAAACACAACTCCTCCTGGCACCCCGACTGCCAGTGCTAGAGTGGATGTTTAAAGGAAAAGTTCCCTCAACCCACCATGCCACTGACGCCACATGGAGTAAATGGATTGCCCTCATCACACAACGCGCCCGTATTGGAAACCCGAATCGCCCTGGGATTTTGGAGATAATTACCAACTGGCCGGAAGGGGAAGACTTTGGTCTTGCTGAAGAAGAGGAACAGGAACAAGTGACCCGGGCTGAAGAAGCCCCACCGTATAACCAACTGCCAGCAGATGAAACACGCTATGCTCTTTTCACTGATGGTTCCTGCCGCATCGTGGGGATGAACCGGAAGTGGAAAGCAGCCGTATGGAGCCCCACATGACAGGTTGCACAAGCTACCGAAGGAGAAGGTGGATCGAGCCAACTTGCTGAACTTAAAGCTGTTCAGCTGGCCCTGGACATTGCTGAGAGAGAGAAGTGGCCAAAACTCTACCTTTACACTGATTCTTGGATGGTAGCCAATGCTCTGTGGGGATGGTTGGAAAGGTGGAAAAAGGCTGACTGGCAACGTAGGGGAAAACCAATCTGGGCTGCCAATGAATGGAAAGACATTGCCACCAGGATAGAGAAGCTGCCTGTGAAAGTCCGTCACGTAGATGCCCATGTCCCCAAGAGTCGGGCTAATAAGGAACACCGACACAATGAGCAGGTAGATCAGGCTGCACAGATAGAGGTGTCGAAGATAGATTTAGACTGGCAGCACAAGGGAGAGTTGTTCCTGGCTCGATGGGCCCATGATGCCTCAGGTCATCAGGGCAGAAATGCCACCTATAAGTGGGCACGAGACCGAGGGGTGGATCTAACCATGGGCAGTATTTCTCAAGTTATCCATGACTGTGAAACGTGCGCTGCCATCAAGCAAGCCAAGCGGGTGAACCCCCTCTGGTATGGGGGGCGATGGGCCAAATATAGGTATGGAGAGGCCTGGCAGATTGACTACATCACACTGCCTCAAACTCGCCAGGGCAAGCGCTATGTACTGACCATGGTGGAAGCCACCACTGGGTGGTTAAAGACCTACCCTGTGCCTCATGCCACTGCTCGGAACACCATCTTGGGCCTGGAAAAACAAGTTCTTTGGAGGCATGGTACCCCTGAGAGAATTGAGTCAGACAATGGGACTCATTTCAAGAACAGCCTCATAAACACCTGGGCTAGAGAACATGGCATTGAGTGGGTGTACCATATCCCCTACCATGCACCAGCTGCAGGGAAAGTTGAACGGTGCAATGGCCTGCTTAAAACCACCTTAAAGGCACTGGGTGGGGGAACTTTCAAGAACTGGGAGATTAATCTACCAAAGGCCACCTGGTTAGTGAACACCCGAGGTTCCACTAACCGAGCAGGCCCTGCCCAATCTGAGCCCTTGGGAATATCAGATGGAGATAAGGTTCCAGTGGTACACATGAGAGGTATGCTAGGAAAAACTGTTTGGGTGAATCCTGCCTCCAGCAAAGACAATCCCATCCATGGAGTTGTATTCGCTCAAGGACCGGGTTGCACCTGGTGGGTGATGCAAAAGAATGGAGAGACCCGATGTATACCCCAAGGAGACCTTGTTTTAGGGTGAAATACCTATAGTACTGTGCCTATGTCTCTAACTGCATATATGTATATGTAATGTAACAGTTTAATTTGATATAGCATATTAGTATGGGAGAAATTCAGGGGTGGATAATGTTAAGGGTTGAATTGCCCCCCTTTTCTTGCTGTGAATTCCTCCCATTGTTATGTTAAGTAGTTGTGGCTACACCTTAAAACGGCAGATAATGCTCTCTCGTAGGGGGGTGGGTGGAGGAGGAGGAGGGGGGGGAACCGGAAAAGGAAAGGTGGGAGAGGGGGCTGGGGAGGGGACTCTCTCTCGCTGGGCTCGTGGAGGGACAGGACGCTCCGTGCTTCGCTCTGCCATCTCTCCCTGACATCTCCGCGCTGAGATCCACGCTCCCTGCCTGGGACATCGCTCTGCCGCTCTCCCATCTCACCCTACTATCTCCGGACACTCTGCGGAGCACCTCGACCGACACCGTGAGGGGGGGGGAGTCACCTTCTCACCCCCACTCACCTCTGGGCCTCCGCCGCCATCACTCCAGCCCTCTGCAACTGCGCGGGACCCGCCCTGCCCCCACAGCACCGGTAACTGAGCACAGGGACACGGCCTGCGGCCAAAGGGGACTGGAGCAGAGCTAGACTGTTCTGTTCTGTTGCCAATTTTTTCTTATAGCTGTTGTTGTTTTCTGCCTTGTTAAATACCAGTAAAGAACTGTTATTTCACATCCCCATATCTCCTGCCTAAAAGCGTCTGATTTGGACCTAAAATAATTAAAAGGGGGGGGAGGTGCACTCTTCATTGCAGAAAAGAGGCTCTTGCCTTTCCTTAAACCATACCTGTCTTTTCAAACCAAGACATAGGTTTAAAAGCAACTATTTTTTTACTGACCTGAAACTAACTAGGTTGACTGCCACAGTTGGCTTTTGACACATGTGGCTGGGTATTTGTAACTCTGTTTTTTTGTCAGACTTTCTTGTACATTCATGTGAAACCAGATGTGTTTCTGTAAAATGCACTTTTATCCTGTGGAGACAGATGGGAATGTGGACTTTGATTTTTTTTTACCATGCCTTACCTGTTAGTATACTTGCAGTCTCTCCCTTGTTCTGATATATGTTGATTTAAATTGTTCTGGCTTCACTGGTGTGATGCAGTCATCATGTTTGCTTCCCTCTTCTGTACCCTGCCACAATGGACTGATGATTTTTAGCATCAACTCTGTTGTCGTCTCAGTAAAGCCAGGAAGTATTGGGGATTTTTCCCTTTTATTACAGTATGCCCAATTGTGGTGCATATGTCTCTATCCAATTCTATCAGATTTTTAATAAAGCAATTGTACAGTAAGATAATTTCATCTATTAAGGTTTTTCTTTCATGGTGTTGTAGAGATTAAGAAACTATGTAAGTGCTCAAGTTGACCTAATGTCACTTGAGTAAAAGATATAATAATCAGCAGGAGATTGGTTAACTGCTACTCTCTTTAACCTCTTGATCATTGTGGCATAGCTGCAATTACGTGGTACAATGGAAGATACTCAGTATTTGGTCAGTTAAATTCAGAAATGATGGTTGGCTTTGTAAAGCATGGAATAATTTCATAGTAATAATATACACTTGGCTGATCACAGACTCCTTTTTCTATCTGTTAGGTTGTCTATTTGAGTGAGGATGAAAGTGGTAAGTAACAAAGTTGAATTATGAGCTCGCCTACTGTAAATGAGGGAGAAAAAAATCAAGTAAGAGAACTAGCCTACAGCTCAAGTGGAGTTGGATCTCAGTGTATTTCATTTTTCTCATAACATTTTTTCTTTCCAGTAAAAGCGTATCCTGAACAAACAATCCCAGCATGATGTTGCTTTTCCAGAAACCTATACTGTGAATAAATGTTTTTGGTATGCTTGTTATATGTCCTCTACCTTTTAAATATAGGATTGCAGGTAGTGATCGTTAGGAGAATGTTTACTTTTATTCCAGACTTCCTTACTTTCCTGATTTGTAATGGAACTTTGGTCCAAAAGGATCAAGACTTCAGCAAGCTAAACTATCTTCTGAATTAATTTGAATATTGAAAGGCTTAACTATTGCTGTCCAATGAAGGAGAGTGTTTTTGTGAAGCAGCTGGACCATATATAGTGACAAGTATTGAATCTTATAGTGGAAGAAACAGCCAAAACACGTTAAGAAGAATTATGCCTCCTTAAGAGAAAGTACATTAATATATTATCTCATTGAGAAAATACTGCATAACTGCAAGTGTTGAGATTAAAGCTTCTAAAAAGGAAAATGAGGCATCAAAATAAAGGGGATGCAGCATTGCTCAGAGTGATCTCAAAACAAGAACTTAAAACTTACCAAAGTTTGATAATATTAATTGGAATGGAGCTTGCCTACTACTGATTTCACCTGAGAATCAAACTTCTAAATGTCTAAGAGGGATTATTCAGAATGTAATTGCTATTACTGTTTTGCTATGAGATTTTTTTTAAGAATGTGATTCCTTTTCCATATACAGAATCTGAAATATTCCACTGAGCTAATTGTTAGAAAACATCAACTCAGAGGGGTTTTTATTTGTTCTCTGAAAACACAGCTATATGTGTGGCACTTCAAATTCTATAATTAAAAATGGCCTAGCTCCTTCATGTTTAATGTTAGGCTTTCTTTGGGGAGATACTGAGACAAATAGTTCAGCAACTTCTGGAAAAAGGGAGAAGATTATGTGATTATATGATTATATGTGTATCTCAGTTCTTCTTGAAAGGAGATCCATGAGAGATATGGACTATCCTCATGATGTGCCTGTCTTTTCAGAAAGAAATTTGTTTTATGCTGCTGTGTAATTATGGAAAACTTTGAAAATTGGAAGGCTGACTACCTTTTTTGAATCGATGATCTAGCTATGCCTTTTGATGGAGTAAGAAACACTCCATAATAAGTAAGTATTTGGTGGAAAAGGCAAAATGGATGAAGCTCACATGTCTGTTGTGAACCATGTTCTTGCATATGTTCTATCACTGAAAGAGAAGTTGATAACCTTATTTAAATAACTTACTTGAAAAATTGGTTTGCTTCTGCAAGTTATTTTTCTTCTAATATTTTCATGATGGATTGATTACCTAAGGTAACAAATTAGCCCTCTGAATGAGTGGTGAGCCCAGAAACAAGCAAGTAGGATTTTGTCCCACAAGTAGCAAGAAGACCAAGTGTCTACCTACACCCTCCATGGAATGTGGTCATTCCTGTATGTGTAATGGTGGCTGTTGGCAAGGTACACGTGCTTTCATGGGATAAAGTACTTTATTTTCAAGAACCTGAAAATATAAGTAACAGAATCAGCAATATTTTCTTTTATTAAGAAACAGCAGCCATCAACCCTACTTCCTTAAGTGTAATAAATTTTTGCACCTGTCTGCTAATCCGTGGTTTGCAATTTGTGTAGGTTTATCAGCTCTAGAAGAAGAGAATTAGAGTTTTCCTAACTGAGGAATCTCGAATTTTCCCTGCTTGTGATCTGAATTCTTAGTAATGTACAGTAAACTGTCTCTTAATGCATTGCTGGACCTGGTAGTTGGAGTACATCTTGGACACACAGCCAGCCAGCCTGAGTTACCTGAATGTGTGTTTGTGTGATGTGGTAAAGTGAAACACAAATTCATTGGTGCTCTATCAATCCAGGCAGTGATTATTGCCCAAAAATCCTTACTTCTGAAGCACAGAAGAGATGTAAATGGAGCAATGCACTTTTGTGTGTGTGGGTGGGTTGTAATACTGAAGGAGGATAGAGGAGAAAAAACTGGTGAGAGCACATGGTTTATTGTCAGGCTAGCAATGTCTTCTCAGAGGTGCCTTGAGAACATTTGGCTGGTGGAGCATGTCTGTTTTCTTCTGGGAAGTGGTGGTTATCATGTTCCACCCTGAAAGGGAGTTGGTTTCACATGGAGCTTTTATTCTGTACTTTTTCCAGGCTCTTAGAAGGGACATTAGGCAAATGTATACGGGAGTATAAATGTCTATATAGATGAAATACTATAACCTTTCCACTTTAAATAATAACGTATGTATTGCTCACAGTGTTTAAAATTGCATATAAATTACTTTGCCTTGTTAGTAGTTAATTATGGTGCTGGGGATGTAACTTTATTCTGTTAAATTCATTAGTTTCTCAGAATTTCAATGTATGTTAATAATTATTAATAAATTTGCTTTATCAATCTCAAATTTAGACAAGGCAACTTTAGCTCCTAACACTCTAAAGTGTGAGAATTGCTTTCTCAATTTCTTAAAAGTAGTGTGCAACTTCATATGATATCATTGCATAGCTTCTATGGGTAAATAATGTCTTGGAAAATAAGTAATGAAAACTGAGTGGTGGATTTTCATTGCCCCATTCAAGTAGTTTGTGATAAAGCTAGCCTATATTTCCATACTGACTGAATATCTTATATACACCTTCCTGTTAATACCAAAACAACAACCTTTCCTGTGGTTGTATGAGAAAATTATTGAAAAATATGTTGCAGAGGTACAGTTCTGTTTTCTAGCTTAGATGTACAGACTGAAGAGCTGTCTGTGGCTTCAGGTGGATTTCAGAATCCCTTATCTCAGTGATGGTGTTAAGTGTTGGTCTGTCAATTTTTGCTGCTAATTTTGATGGAACATCTCACTTCTGGTGCTGTAGCCAATTTCAGTGACAGTTCACAGATAACAGAGCTTCCAGAACTTGAAGGAACAAGAGGCAGAAGGATAGAGTTGTTTCCATAACCCTTTTCTCCTCAGATAACATTAAAAACATTGCATTAAAGAAAACTCCTGGGCTGTGTAAAAGTACACAGTGATACTATAAAATTTTGACTTACTTAAAATGGCTAGATGCTGATCTGTATAAAATTCTTCAAAGATAATCTTCATTTTGTTTCACTTCCATTTTGTTTCGCTTCTATCAAATTGAAAAAGAAATACGTGCTCATCTTCCATCTCCCCAGCACCATACCTGGTTTTTGCTTTCATGCTTCTGTGACATCCTGTAATGATGATTAAGATTCTAATGAAATTCCTTTTGCCCAAAGCATTGTGGAGTGATAATATGGATGGTTTGATGTGGATATATATGTATGGGACAGTTGAAAAGTTCTGGGTGATGTTTTTAGAGATTTTTGTGTGTGTGTATATAAGAGAAGAAAAATGTACTGTGTCTGCATAGAGTGTTTGAAATTCAGTGTAAAATACTGGAGGTAGATTCCTTTAGGAACTGAAACTGTTTCCAGAATACTACAGAACAGGAATGTTACCTAGATAATTTTTTAATTCTATGCAGAGTATGATTGTTTTGGCATGGAACATAAATTTGGCTGAGTATCTTTTATAATCATTCAGAAAAATAACCTTGAGCTTCTTTGTGGAATTGTAATGTTGTCTTCCCTTGGCAGTTTATTCTTTAAACTAATACAGAAGCACAGAATAACCTCGCTGGGAAGGGATATACAAGGATCAGTGAGTCCAACTCCTGGTCCTGTGCTGGGCACCCCAAGATGCATACCATGTTCCTGAGAGCATTGTCCAAATACTTTTTGAACTCTGTTAGCCTGTGACCACTTCCCTGGGGAGCCTGTTCCAGTGCCCAGCCACCCTCTGGGTGAAGAACTTTTTTTTCTAAATCCAACCTAAACCTCCCCAACAGCTTCATGCCTTTTCCTCAAGTCCTGTCACTGATCATGAGACTGAAGAGATCAGTACTTGTCCCTCTGCTTCCTCTTGTGAGGACGCTGTAGACTCTCCTTGGTCTCTTGTCCCGGCTGAACAGATCAAGTGAGCTCAGCTGTTCTGGCTTCCCCTACAGACCCTTCACCATCTTTATTGCCCTCCTTAGGGTACTCTCTAATGGCTTTTTGTCTTTTTTGTACTGTGGAACTCAGAGCTGCCCCCAGCACTGGAGGTGAGGCTGTCCCAGAGCAGAGCACAGCAGGACAATCCCCTCCCTTGCCTGGCTGCTGATGCTGTCCCTGATGTCCCCAGGACACGCTTGGCCCTCCTGGCTGCCAGGGCACTGCTGGCTTCAACTTGCCATGGACCAGAAACCCAGGCCCTTTACTGTGGGCCTTCTCTCCATTTAATACCACAAAGGCAGTGCTTGCAGGAGTTTGTATCAAAACCTTCATAACTACAATGTCCAGGAGGACATGCTGTGGTATACTCTAATTGTTCTTCTTCTCTAACGTGCTTAGAGAAAGGCTGCATAAAAATTAATGTTAAACACTTACAGGTATGTGTAGGTTTAGTTTATCCACTTACCTTGACTTCTGGAATGATGGCAGTTGAAATATTTAAATTTTTCTAGTAAGTTAGTTGAATAGGTTATCAGTGGACAAGAATGCGATGAAAAGCTCTCTTTTTACCTGTGTTGGGAAAAAGTTCCTGTTATTTTGGATTGCAAGTTATCAGAATATAAGGCAATTATTTCATTGCTTGTTATCTATTCTAAGCATATGAATTTTTGCATTTAGGAAGAAAATAATTATTTTTAAAGCTCAGTGATGGTTTAGATAGATGCTGTAGAGTATTTAAAGTTTTAGAAATAGCCCTAACAGAGATAGATTTAGGGGCAGAGTACAAATGAGTATTTTCATGGTGCATAATTAATATGATTTATCATATGCTACCACCATGTGTAGTATGAGAGTGGCAGCCACACATGGGATATGTGTATGCATAAAATTAAATTTAAATTAAATCTGCATTGTAAAACTCTAGTTACATATTCATATATAGTTTTGCATGCTTAGGTTTTATCTGGTTGATTGGCTGATTTCAGTAATGACAGTGATTTCTAAATTTTCTTGGTTTTGTCAATCAATGTTATTTTCTCAGTGAAGCTGTATGATTAATGCAAAAAAATGGCAGTTGAATGAGGATAAAATCTTCCTAAATTTATGTAATAAATCCTGAAATCCTGAAAACTATCTTCCACCATGTTTCTTTGGAGCTTCAAATAAACATGGACTTAGAAGTATGTATCTAAATTAATTCTGAAACATCCTTCACAATTAATCAGGTCAAATGCTTCATTTATAGGGGAGAAAAATTTTTGGCAAATTTTGAGGTTGATTACTGTTGTCCTAAAATAATTTTGCCTTCCGTGATGGGGTTAGGAAAAAAAAAACCCTTTCTTTTTCATACACTGTACAGGTTTTATTTTGTGGTGCATGTACAACTGAACTGTGCCTTTCTGCTACAAGTGATGTGAAAGAACATGTGTGGTATTTAGTGTATATAAGGATAATTGTATTAAAATGTTTCAAAGAGCATGGATTTTTCTTCTAAAACACAAATTCTTCCATACCACAGTATTATCTACCATGGTTTTGATGGTGAATATAACTGAAATAATAATATGAAAATAATTAAAACCTCCAGAAAAAACTATCAGGCTATATGCTTTTTTAAACGTGAAGATGCATTTTTGGCAATAACTAAAGAGATTCATAAACTGTGAGAAAATTCAATGGATGCTTTCCTTTTTATGTGCAAAACTCTGCCTTTCAGTTCCTTCCAATGCACTTTTATAAAATGCAGCACAAGCCTAGGAAAATTGACAGTGAATGCACTTCTCACTGAAAGATAGTTTTATACTCTTCTATTTGGGATTTATCTCGTCTTCCACTGGAAGGCAGTCTTTTCTTTGTTTCGTTCATCAGCCTTCCAGTATTACTTAGGTAGCTGTACCATTGACCTTCAGCATATTGCGAAACTAGTTACACTTGCACTCTGTAGTTGGATAGTTTCTTCATGCATGTGCATCTGTGCTTTGTCTGCTTATAATCCTTTCTGTGAGTTGTCCTCCTATGAAATTGTAGCTTCTTTGATACTTGAGGTGTTTTGTTAGGTTGTGGACTTTTTGCATCTGTGCCTGTCGGTGACACTTGATGGTACGAATTTCCTGTGCTGTTGTTCCAGTAATGACTCCTGAGCTAGATGGCGTGGGGCACTTTTAATTCATACATACATAGTTAAATATAAAGTTAGGCTGAAATGATGGACTAAATGTTGGACTAAAGCTAACTACACCTCAGTATTATGTATGTTTTAAAAGAATTGATAAATTGAACACTGGGAGATTTTGTATTTCAGTGATTAAAATAAAACTTGTGCAATATGTATAAAAATTTGGTACAACCAAATACAACCAACCTTGCAGCTGAAACTTGCTGTGTCATGAGAGACAAATGGTAAGATTTTGCCTCTCACCCTTGAAATTTGACAGTCTTTGGTTAATTGATTTTTGCCACCCTTACTGGAAACATTTAGATTGTCATTCACTTGCCTGTGTAATTTTTGGAAACAAACACAGAAGAGATATGATGTGAGGACACATGGATGTGAATGATTTGGATAAAGTTTTAAAGTGTTATAAGAAGAAAGAAGATGACATTTTGAAATGGAAAAGGGAAAGTAGAAATATTGGGCAATAATTTTCCATGAGGGGATCTAGTCATTTTTCAGTTTGACTCTGTAAAGCAAAAAAAGTTTTCGCTAGGGTCAGCATGCTGCTAGAAGAGATACTATTCTTGAAAAATGAACTCAGGAGGGATGAGTAGTGTTTGTTACAGAGGAGGGCAGGATGGTCGCATACCCCCTTCTGGCCTACAGATTTGTAAATCTGTCAGTGTGTTTGATTTTCCTTGTCTCCCTCTTGTGGAACTGGAGTTTTGGTAAGTATGAGCATCTCCTTTCTTAACTGCTCTAATCCTGTAACTGAAGTCTGTGATGGCGAAGTTTTAACCCATTGACCAAATGTGATGGATACATTTGGAGTTGGAGACATGGAGGGACGTGGAGAAAACATGTTCAGGTAATGTCACCGTGTGACTCAGATAAAAATTGACAATTTTTTTTGGAATAATACAATTGGAAGCATCAGAGAAACGTAGCTTAATGGTGAAATTGTATTTTAAAAGAATTATAGCATGTGAAACAATAACATTAATGCATTTCAGTTACATGAAGAAGAGTTGAGGATTGGGGGCAGGGAATACAGCAGCCTTTTCTTTCTCTGTTCTTTAGATAAGCTGTTACTGCTCAGTGTTATCCTTTCAGCAGTCCTTCATTTTTTTTGTTCTAAATGCCTTTGCTCCTGGCAGGTTTTACTACTATGGAATGTACATGGACTACTTCTCAAAATGATGCAATCTGACAGGAAATCAATATTTCTTTTTCATACTAGATTTAAGAGTGTGATTGTCATAGTTCTCATCTTAGACTGTTAATGGGTGAATAGCTAATAGTATGGTGACAGCTTTTGGGGGGAGGGGGGCGAGGAAGAAAATCAGTGATTTGTTCAGCAGCTTGGCAGATATGAAAACTCCCCACCGTTTTTCTCTTTAAAACCTGTGCTTTCAGACATAACCTTTAAGGCTGTAGCACCTAGTTTTTGACGGAGACGAGTTTTCCTTGCACCAGTCGGGTCAGCTGAGCTGACTGAGGGGCCCTGGGGCGACAAGCCCAAGGTCACAGCCGGACCTGCTGGCCGCGGTGCCTGCACCCCTGAGACAATCCGTCCTCTCTCCGCGGGTTCTCCGCAGCCTCACTTGGGAATCCAGCGGGGCGCGGCTTCTTACGCGGTGCCTGTGTAGCACTAGCGCAGTTCCCTTCTGCAAGTCAGGGAGAGCTGGTTCTCGGCGGCTCCCGAGCAGCCGGGCTGGCGGCGGGGCCCGCCCGCCTCGGAGCGCCCGCCGGACTGCGCCCCGAAGTTGCCGGGGCGCGCACCTCGCGCGGTCACGTGCGGCGGCGGCGCCAATCGGCGCGGGCGTGATGTCAGCGCTCGGCAGCTGCGGGGATGCGGAGCGCGGTCCGGGCGGTCCGGCATGGCCAGGCGGCGCCGCGCGGCGTGAGGGCGGCGGAGCGCCGGCATGGACGAGCCGGGCATCCTGCGGAGGCGCGGGCTGCAGGTAGGGGCGGGGCGCGGCGCCGCGCCCGCGGGGCGGTCCGCGCTCCCCGCAGTTGGGAAGTTGCCCTCCGTACGGGCGGCTGGGCGCGGTGCGGGCGGGCGCGGCCGCGGGGGAACACCTGTGGGCGGGCGGGGCGCGGCGGCAGCGGCCGGGCTGGTCCGCGGAGCCGGCGGTGCAGCCCGCGCCCGGGCGCTTCCCGGCGAGTCGGGAGCGGCGGCGGCGGCCGTGTGGTTCTCGCCGCCAGCCGCGCTCCGGGCCGGGCGGCGGACGGGCATTCCTAGGGGGGTGAAAGTTTGGCCGGCGCTCGGCGTTCCGGGCGGCTGCCCCGCACTTTGTCGAACGGCGGAGCGGGCGCGTCTTCCTTTCCCGGGCGGCTTCGGGCTCACTTTTCCAGTGGCTTCCCTAAACTCTAAGAAAACCCCGTATCCCAAGTAGAATAAGGGTTATAACACAATATTGGTACCGTATGTTGTTTGAACCCCAGACTCGAACCGTATGCCCTCTGAGGATAATGCATAAGCCGCTCAAATAATTAAAATGTGCATACTTATATACCTATATCTATTGGTGGAAAGTGTATTAATAAAGAATATGTGACTACAGCCGGATAGAGGGTGTAGTTACTTTTTAAATGTTTCACCAAAATGGAGCACCACCTCAAACTACATCATTACGGCCCATTGTTCAGAAAGCCCCTTTGCTCAAGTAGCTCTCAGCGATGAATGTACTTCCTTTCTTTTGTTTTCCTCTACATCTGCAATTTCAATGGGAGGAGGGTGAAGAGGAAAGTCTCCATACATTTGGGATCATTATTCTTAAGTAGTATAAACCCCCATAAGGCGTTTAGCATGCGATGAACTTGCACAGTTCTGAACTTTGTGGTCAGACACCTTTTCTATCAGTGCTTTCAACTTGGTGCTGATCCGGTGCGACGGTTTCTGTTAGATAGATGTGTACAAGTAGAATCTGTAGCACATGTTGTTATGTAGCATACAGAAGTCCTGAAATTCTCTTGGCCCTTCTAAAGAATCCATTAGCTTTTCTTTTACTTTTTGTATGATAACACTTACCTGTGGAAAGTGAGTGACTTTCATAAAAAGATCTTGATACTTTAGTCAGTCCTTACTTCCTAAATATTTTCTATCAATTGCTTGCTGTGTAGGAGGGAAAATCTCTGCTGCAGGTTGAGACTGTGGATGACAGCTTTTAAAGGATATAAAAGTTTCAAAAGGTAGATCTTCGTAGTGAAACCGGATTTCCTTCTCTTAAACCTGCTCTAATCCATTTAGTAGTGTAAACCGGATTTCTGCCTTTTGACAAGAATTGAACAGAAGTCTGGTCTCATTAAATTATAACTTAAACCTCTGTGTGAAAGAAATGTGTTGAGTTCCGCAAATGTTATTTTTATTTTGTTTTCTGTAACTTTAACAAAACAATTTTGAATGAATACCAAAAATATATTACAGAACAGCTTACAGTCACCCAAGAGTATTGAAAGTTATCCAGTGAATAATCCAAGTACCAGAGGGGCCTATTCACACTTGCAGTGCATGCAGTTTTTGAAGATTAGTACTTTATGACTGTCCTTAGGATCTGGTCCTAGAATGAAGACAATCAGCCAGTGGTCAGAAGTGTTAAAATTGACATACTATCATTTAGAAAAAGGTGTGTGTGGGGGTGGGGGGTTGTAGAAATGCTGTTTACACTCAGGTTGTATTCATTAGACCTCTAAAGTGAATCTGTCTTCACATTGTCCTCTCGCTGTCCTTATGTTCTTCTGTTGTTTCGTTTCTGCCTTCATCTGTTGTCTATGCAACTAGCGTAGAGACTGGTGTGATGATCTTGTGAGCTGGAAAGCATTTATATGACAAAGGGTGTTTAAGTTCTGTAAATAAATACTTAGTGCCTCAGTTGTTTACTTTGCTGGCCTTTTGATTTTTATAGTACATTCCAAAATAGTGACTTGGTATTTTATAGTAATACTATATGTTTTTACCGTAAAAAACCCCCAACCCTCAATAACTCTTCAGACTTTGTTTTCTGTGGGAGTAATCCATGTATTTTGCCCCTTCTTCTTTTCCATATGTTATTGATACTCTCATGTAAAGACTATTGAGTGTATTTTGAAAGGGATAAACAGAAAAGCCTAAAAAAATTAAAAAACCAAAACACCCAAAAAAACCTCCAAACCCAAACAAACAAACCCCTCAACAAAATGCCCACCTCCTCCTCAAACAGCAAAACAAACAACCCCCCAAAAACAGTGGGGGAAAAGATCAGAAAATTTCATGCTGTTCTGAAATACCTGTGATCTTCAATATAAGGTCAGATAACTTCATTTAACTTTGTCAGTTCTCTTGGTTAGAAGTAGAAATGTCGAAAGCAAGTAAATCTGCTTAAAATGTGCTTTCTTAGTTGAAGGTGCATCTGAAGATATAATGGAAATAGCATATGAGCAAATTTAAAACAAAGCTGGTATGACTGTTGGTTTTCTTTTATCTTTGTACACAGTTTGCTTCAAAGCTTGGTTTACAGGACACACAAACCGTTTCCTTTTAGACGGGAGCCTGATGTAGTTGTGTTTAATGCCTTGTACCATCGTGCTGTGTTTAAAAAAAGCCAGGAAGCAGCTTGAATTGAATCTCAAAATATAAGCCTTAAATAAATATGTAGACTTGGATAAATCTTGTTTCAGCTTGATATGTAAAAGGTTTTTCTGTTGCTCAGGCTTCTAAGAGAAACTGAACCTTTAATTTGTTGCAAACTGAATACACAAAGCTACTTAATCTCACTACAACCTCTTTTGTGTTTATAGTTACCTATGTTGTTTGTATTCATGGAAGAATAAAAGCATCTGAATCTGTAGTATATGCTCCTTTTCAATGAGCAGATTCTGAAGGTTTAAATTGCAAAGAACACTTTTTTGGTAAGAAACGTTAGGATAAAATTGATAATTTCTTTCAACTTTTAAGTTTTTAACGTGCAATTTAGTATGGATTGAAATAACAATTTCTTGCAAATACATTTGAAAAAGGTGAAAACAGCTAATTACTACTTGCACATTATTAATTACATTCTTAATTGCAGTCTGCTAACAGACTATGTTTGTAGTTGTTTGACTAAGCAATGTACTTCATATTGCTTGAAATCAGCGACTCTGAACCCACGTGATGGTGGGTAAAGGTAGCACGTATTTCCCTGAATCTGTAAGGATATGGGAATGTGGGAGAACTCTGACTGCCAGAAGCAGCCAGCTTCTGTCATGCTTCCAGTGCGAATTAAGCTTTCACTTTGTCAGACAGATGCTTTGGGCCTTCACTTTTCCTTTTGCTAATTTCTCTTCGCCTTTAAGTGGCTTGTAAACAGTGTCTTGTAAATCTGCGGGTAATTACATGAGCTTTTGTAATTAGACTTGCAGAGAAATTGACCAACAGCGGAAAAAGCAGCTGTACATGAAACCTCTCAAATGTTAAAGAAAATGCTGTGCTTATTTCTGTTCTTGTCTTTAGGTATATATACACTTTTTTTTCAGTGCTGGAAAATTTTCGTAGGTTATCTAATCCTTTTTTAAATTCAGGGTGACTGCACTGCATTGTTTGCAGTGATATGATTATAGCCAACATGGAAAATTCCACTTGGAAATCTAATACATTCATTGATTTGAGGGCAGAATGGATATGAAGTAAAAATAATTTAATCACGAAATTCAGACTTACTGCTGTAGAAATGGAAGTAGGCAGTGTTAAGGAAAATGTGTAAATGCAAAGTTGCTGTTTTTGTGGAATTGGGGAAATCAGTTTATATCAATTCCATATGCTTCTATAAACAATGGCATGGGGCACAATCATTATGTAGCCTTGACTATTCCTTTCTTCTATCTTCAGAAAACAGTTATTTTTGTAGATAGATGTTTTGAAATTTGGTACATAAATTGTCCAGACCTTTGCAAAAAGTCATACCTTTTCTCTAAGTCCTTGGTTATTGGCTCAATTGAAAATTCATTTTTTGAGAAATGAGAAAGAAAGGAAAGAACTTAATGGGAAAAATGGCCTTATTGCAGCTCCTAAGCAGGTGAGATTTCTTTGGAATAGAAGGTTTAATGAAAAGAATTCTTTCTGAAATACTAAAAATTGACGTGTGAAGTAAAAGGGTCATCTTGGAAGTCACACTCTACAGGAAAGAAAAGGAAAGAAGTAGACTGTAACTATCTCTTTTCTAAATACAGTTTGTGTTTGGGAACGTGTTTGTTGGGTGGTCTGCTGAGGAAAAAAATGATAAAAGTTGGAGAGCATTAGTTGGAATTTGGCCTGATGTCTCTTGCAAAGTGAAGTAAAAAGGGTGTAAAAGTCAGTCTTACAGATGACCTTCTGGAAAGGTTCTTAGTTTTCACTAGTTTGAATACTGTGTATGTCAGTGTTCTTCTCTAAGCTATAGAGACCTTATCCATTGTTTTCTGCTGGTGTTTCTGTATTAGTGGAAATGATTTTAGAGTATCAAAGAGGAATATGTAACTGTGAATCAGGTCTGATGTAGCTCTCTGCCTCTCACTGAGTGTGTGGAAGAAAAGGTTTGTGGAGGGTGTGGAACTGGGGAAGGATTGGAAAAAAAAAATCTGCAGTTTTCAGTTTCCAGTGGGTTCAGATTAATCAATTAAGAAGCAGGCAGATGTAACCCTTCTGGTGTTGTATGGGAATAGCTGTGTGTCTGCACACTGCATTCATACCCTGCTTAGTAGTTGTGCCCACACCTGCCTGAAAGAACTGAATTTCTCTGCATTTACTAAAATCTCAAAAAATTTGCAGTAATTTGAGCTACTCAGAGCTACTTACATTGTGACACTCACCCTTTCATTTTATGAGTTTATTGCATGAGCAACACACATAGATGTAAAATGTAAAAAAACCCTAAATTTTGCATAAGCTTGGTAAATTACTTTCTTTTTTTCTCGATAGAGCCATATTTATTTTTTCAGTTGTTCTATAGATTGTTATAGAAAGCAGGGGATCTTAGGTACTAAGAAGTGTGCAAGTTAGAATAGTTGTTTCTTGGCTTAAATAGTGATAGGCAGTGATAGCTTCCTTTAAAAAGCGAAGGACCGATCTTCTGAGAGAAGAGATACTGAGATAAAGAACATCTTTCCTTTCCTTCTTAGCTGTCACTTGTGCAGGCCTAATAGAGTGTACAATCTCTTGATCAGTTTATTCACCTCTATTTTCCAGACATTTATGCATTGTTACATGTTTGTCAGGTCCTCTGAAACGCTTTGTTTCAGACATACTTTGCTATTGTTTGAGCTTTGAAAGCTTTTCTGAAAGGGTTAATCTTCCCCCCATCTTTGCTTTTCTATATGTTTTAGACACTTTATTTCAGAGTCAAATTTCTAAAAAAGAAAAAAAGGGAGATCTCCATGCTGCATTCAGAGCTAAAACATTTGGCGTGGGGACGAACTTGGTGCCTGTAGTCCATATCACACTTCTTACTAATGGCTTCTCATAATTGTAGTACAATTTCTTGATAAAGTCTACAATATGTCACGAAGCTGACTGACTGATTTGTATTAGGTTTGGAAAGCAAAACATAAACTTAGCATTTCTTTGTGTCAAATCCTTTGGTGAGCTCAGTGGTAGAATCTGTAATGATTTGAACTGATCTCAGTTGTTTTCTGAGGGTCATAAAATAAAGCGGCTTTGGCATCCTCTGTGTACTTGTTAGCTCCTGTTTCTGAGTCACTTGGCTTATCTCCAAAATCTACTTATGTGGGGTTTTTTATTTATTTTTTTCTTTGCCTGTTTTGTTGGTAACAGTAGGAATAATAGCTGCGTGAAGGACAGTAGCTTATTGAAACTTTTTTTTTTAAAGTTCTATGAAATGCCCTTGGATTGACAAATGGTTTTACTTTGTCACAACTAATGAAACTAGTAATTATCTATATTATCTTTTCAAATTTTTTATAAGGTGTTTCTTTTGAATTTGATGCGGTTTTGATTGTGGTGCTGCTTCATGTGTCATATTTCATGTTATGATTTTAGATTTGCTTTCACCAAGTGATATACTACATTTGCTTTAAAAGTCAAAAGTTTTAGATTTGTTAAGTTAGTGGTTTGCCCACAGGCTCTGAGGTGCTATTAATTCCTTCTATTAGATTGAAGCAATACTTGCTTCAAATTGCTTGTATCAGTTACTAATTTGAACATTAAAATTACATAAAAATCCATAAGTTACTGCTATGATTTCAAAGCAGAACACTCAATACCGTGATTTCATAATTGTTTTTGATCTTGTTTTCTTGGCTTTACTTTTTCCCCTATACATGTAGCACTAACTACAACCCTAAACTTACTCTCTGTAGGATCCTTGCTTCATCCAATGTAAATCAGAACAACATTGTCTTCTGTCAGCAACTCAATGCTTTCTGTAATCTTACTCAATTAATTTGTCTCAGTTTCTAACCTGTGTTCCTCTTGGATTCCCTGTGCCTCTTCATTCAAGTCCTCCTTGATTCTAGTTTAAAGTTTAGTGCTTCTCAGTGGCATACAACAGCTGGGATTAGAGACAAAAAGGATACTTGCACCCCGTGTCTGTGTCCTTGAGAAAAAACAAGTGCTTCAGATTTATCAATTAAACTTCAGGTTTTTAAGGTTTTTACTGTGCATGTTTTGTTTGGAGTACTTTGTCTCCTTTGAAATTCCTTTGTTTTGTGTACATATACTTGGTTTAGTTTCATAAGGATATTAGATAACACTTCTATGACATCTGGTTATCCTCCCCAACCAAGACACTATTTCAAAATAATGGAACATGTGCATTGAAAGGTATTACAAAATGGATGATTTTTTTAAAGCTTTACTATCAGAAATAGATCCAGTTTAGCAGCACTATATCACAAATTCCATCCTTGTCTGGGTGTAAAAGAAAATGTTACAAGTGATCAAATAAGAAAATGTTTTAGCAATCGAATTTACAGTCTAATTAAACTAACAGATAGTCCGTGGTTAGAAGATGGGCTTGTGGTAACTGGTAGTTCCTGTTATGAAACAATACATGTTTTTCTGAATTTCACTTTCAGCTGTCTGGAACCTGGAAATAGTTCAGAATATCTACCCTGTAGAATTGACTGAAGTGCATTGATATGTTTTGTGGAGATAATGTCATGTCTTCTGATAGTATTTCAGCCCTAGATAGCTACAACTTGAAGTGTGCATGTTTCTGCATCTGTTTTGTGTGTTTGAATACTCTTGAGAATTTGAGTATTCTCTACAGATAAATCATATCAAATACAGAAACATATCTGAAGATGTTTTTTCAGCTAATGTAGATTCCTCTCTTGTCCCACAGTGTAACTTTCTCTGTGAAAAGGAAGATGTGCTAAGAAGTGCATGAAGTTTGTGCTTGCTTTAATTTCTGTTTTGAGTTCTTTTGATGTGAAAAGATTTTTTAATGTATTTCACCACTTTGCTTTAAATTATGCTGCTAGAAGAACACCATTTCAGTTGCTTTAAAAAAGCCTAGTGGTACCCAAGTTGTGCAGATACATTGGGGGAATTTAGCAGTCAGAATTTGTGTACAGAAGTACCTGGAAATATTCCCCAAACTCTTTATGTTTTCTGAATACAACACTCATGAGCACAGCTGGAAAATTTAGGTTATGAGTGGAAAATTGATTTTAGGACTTCAGTGCCCCTTGGGAACACAACTTTTTAGTTTGAAATTACTTCTTTTTTTTTTTTTTTTTAGATTTTAGTAAAAGTGGAGAAGTGCAATAAAGGAAGGAATAATATAAATTAGAAATTAGAGGAAATGTTTATGATGATGGTAAGAGCTACATTTCATGTTACTCTGATTCTATGTTCATGTACTGTTCTCTTTCAGTTCTTCAAGACAGAGTAGTGTGTTTGTGTTTTAACATTATAAAGAGTATCACAGTTTATTCGGTTTAAGCAAAGGAGTGATCAAGTATGGTTATGTTATTAAACAATGATAAGTAGAAGGCTTTAACATTCAAACATTAATAGCATTTTCATATTTGTCACGTTTGTCATGAGTGTTTACTCCTATCTGGAAGAAACAGTTCAAAATTATTTTTAAGGCAGGGTGGCCAAAATCTACAAATTTTTGGGGTTGGTTGACAGCAGGAAGTTCTGAGGTAGAGAATATCACATTTATAACTTGAATAAGGGCTGTTACTGCATTTACATGCTTTGTTTTATGATTGTGATAAGTGATTTAATCCTTTACAAATTTGTATGAGGTAGCTTCAAAGACCTCATTGTATTTGACCCTGGTCTTCTGAAGAGATTAGTGCGTGCTAAACCGGAGCAGCTTCTTGACTCACTGTTATGTTGCTTCAATTTAATTTCTCTGATAGTAGTTGTCTTTCTTGTCCAAGCTCTTAAGTTTTACTCCTTATATTTCAGCATAGATTTTTTTCATGAGTCTTTCAATTTGTTTTATGTTGCATGCAATTTGCCTTAGCAGTAGTGCCAACTTTGTTTTTCTTCTTTTTGTCTTCTGGCATTCTTTCTTACATTCTCCTTATGATTGCAGCAAAATGCTAGTCTTATCTGATTGAGATTACAGCTCAGGACTTGAATATTTTTTGGGCACTTATGACAAGACTTGGGAACTGATTTTGTTGTCTTATTTTTTATGGTGTTCAAGGGATTTAGAATAGAATAACGAGAGAACAGCCACCTTTTTTCTGCATGCATTTTGTTTTCTCCATTTCTATTCCTGTGTATTTATTTGTATATGCTTAGGGCTGAGGTCTTTTAATGGTTTCTGTAGCACCTTGTGGTCCTTCCTTTATTTTAACAGTAAGAATGGAACCTTCCAGTTAGTGTTTTAGCACTGCTGCAAAATGTAATAGTGTATGCTTTTTGATTGCCTGTTTCACCTTAAAGACACCATCAGTTATTTCTATATAATTTCTTTCTGATGTGGAGTCTACCTGACAAATCAATACTAACCTCTTCTGATGCTGAATCCAGTAATGCTGGTCTGGCTTATTGGTCCGTGAAGTGTGTCTTCCTGTCTTCAGGCTCTCAGGAGACACATGGAGAAGATTCAGTCACTTTTTAATGGCTGAGTTTCTGCAAAGGACTATTCTAGAAAAAAGATCTTATTTGGAGCACCCATTTTTCATGTGCATTCTCTCTAGAACCACTGAGGAAATGCAGTAAGCAGTGAGGATCCTGTCAAAAAATTAGTTCTTGCCCTTTTCTCCTTCAAAATGCCCCAGGGTTCTTTGTTGAAACGCTGTAGTGATTGTCTACGTAGAACCAACTGGATGTGCTTAGGGGGAAGAGGGTAGTGCCATAACTAGGAGTGCTAATGGGAGAGTGTCTGGCACATTGGTGTTAGACTGCCATGCAATTTCAGCAAACATGTTAGTTATACGTTTTTGTTATTCAAAATTTAATGTCCATGGCTGTGCTGCAAGAATGGGATGCAGGAACTTACCTGAGATGAATTTTTCATCTACCAGAACTTTCTGTTGCTAACAGCTTAACTGATGCAAGATGCAGTCCTGCCTGGCCTTTGGTTTCTGTTCTGTTTGGGAGATAGCTTTCAAGGATTTGTTTTCTTACTATTCAAAATTGAAACTGCACATGTGTGTTGCTTTTTATTGACATAATATCTTGCCTTGGCTGTAAGAATTGTCAGATGTGCCATAATGTGACATTGTTTGTCAAATGAATTAGAACTTATGAATTTATTTTTTTTAATTCCATAACTATGTAGAAATCTTACTTAACTTTGCTTTTTCTCTGCTGTGAGATGCCTCTGAAGCAGAAAAGCTTTCCTAATCAGCATATAAAGCTTGGCTCAGAGCCTAGTTAAGTATTACACTGAAATTTAAAGTTTGGGGCAGTGGACATCAGCAAGAAATGAACATCTTACAGGTTAAAGACCAGGACAAACCAATGCATTCCTCCCCCCCAGTAAATCCCAAAATATTTCACACTTGCTTGAATCTAAAACTATGAGGGAAGGACTGTGTGTTACAATTTATAACTTGGTCCTGCCCCCGCACTTGGCAAACTGAATTGCCTACTGTCTGCTGCTCTGTTTTACAAAACTGAGTAATTTGAATTCAGCGTACTTTGAAGTCATGGAGACTATGATGCAGGATTATACTGCCTTGTTTGTTACCTCTTGTACCAGGCACAAGGGTTTGGTGACATTTTTGGATTATACTATATTGTCAGAAGGGTAAGTTCCAAGCTTCTGAACATCTGCTGGTCTGTCTCTGCCTAAATGGATTCTCATAGTTTCTTCATGAATCTGTTGTGTTACCTGCATGTCACCTTGAGTAATTCAGCTTTTCCACACTGTATATCCTTTAAGTCTTGATGAATTTTCTATATCATGGCATATAAGCAGAGTATATTTTGCTGTCTAGTTTTGTGAATTTTTGTGGGAACAGAATGCGTACAGCCTCCCTGTCTGCACATCCCTGCTACTTTTATCTCTTATGAAGTATCAAATTGTTTTAATCAGCTGAATTAATCTTCATGAGAAGAAGGCCCCCAGTGCCTGTAAAGACTACTCTTTTTCCCTTCTTCTTAATTATGAAAAGCTGATTAACCAATCTGCACCCATAACACTGAAATTTTGTAATTAATTTACCTTTTGAGTCTCCCTAGATATTTTGTTTTTTACTCTCTCCTAGTGTCATATTATTGCTGAAACAGGAATAGCATTTCATTATCTCTTTGGTAAGTTGAAACACTGAGAATTTTATTTGTACAAGATTGCAAGGCTACTGGTGACCTTATAATAGATAAGACATAACCTTATAACACATAGAATGTAATAGAATAAAACAGAGATGTCAAAATTTTGTCTACCAGTACAGTTCAAAGATTAACTATGAAATGATTGTAGTATCTGGATGGACCCTGTCTAATTATCAGTAGCTCTTACCAAGCAGATATCTGATAGAGATGGCCTTAGTGTGTTGTTCAAAGGTTTGTTCAGCAGGTAACCAGTGCCAGGAAGCTGTGTGTAAGAAGAAATGCTAATGCTGATGTAGCATGCTGACTTTCTGAATGGTGTAATATAATTAATAAAAACATAATCGAGTAATATGGTGAATTAGTGTTGCAGTGATGCTGTTGAAGATTTTAGTAATTTGTAATGACTTGATTGTGAAGCCATCCCACAATATGTACTGCTTCCTTTGCTATATTCTAAAACGATTGAGCTAACAAAAGTTGAATGGCATTCTTTGTTGGTGATATCTTGGCCCCTTTGAGGCAAGAACGAAAGAAAGAGAAAAATCAGACTAAACGCATCACATTCTAATACATCATTCTTGTTTCTAATTTCTTATTTGCTTTGTCTTTTCTTGAATTTTTGCTCACAGGTGTATTTAAGTAGCCCTCCTAAATAGATGAATGATAACAGAGTAACATGTTAACTTTGTTTTACATTGTAGTAGAAAGAAAGAAAAAAGTGTAGTGGTTTGGTAATTGAATAGAACAGCTACATCTAGTGTGAGACACTATAGAAGAGGAGGTAGATTGCCATATAAAGGGAAGTAATAAAAAGTTTAGATAGTCTTAGCCCTGACAGCAGGTCTTGGCCATAAGCTTTGCTGTAGCTTTTGCTAAACTCAAATGCCAGGATACTCAGGCTGAACTGTAGGACACTTAAGTATATGACAGGGACTTGAGTCTTGGGCGCAGATGTATCTTGAGTTTGCCCAGGGCTAGTCTTGGCGCAGGAAGTGGTGTGTTTAGAACAATCATAGTTTGAGGGTGTGTGAGGAGGTATTCTTCAGTATGACACTTATTAGTAAAAACATTGAAATAGCCTTGACAGCATAAGGATTTGCCCAGCTTGATGTGGATGGAGTTGTGTCTGTGAATTATTTTTACTTCAGTGCTAAATACTTCCAGATCTGTCAGGGACCAGCTGTGGTATTTCTTGGTGAATTCAAGTCCTCTGTGTGAAATTTTTGCCACTTGTTTCAGATCTTCAGATCTAGATTAGGCAGCTAATAAAAATGGAGAGGAAAAAAAGAGGTCTGTGACCACTTCAGTCTGGAGGTAGAAATCTCTTCAGATAAAACCACGTGCTTGTGTCACTTACTATTCTTGCTTGTCTCTTGATACTGCTGTTTTCATGAGAGCCATACAGTGAATGGTAGCTGCTCTTAATGGAAACTTCTTTTGTTATCAGTATTAAAGCCTATACTTACCAGCTTCTGCAATCAAAACCATATTTTCTCAGAGCTTCTATGACTTCAGAAACTGCTTAATACTTGTTGTCCCAGTTGGTATTGCTTTTTTTTTTTTTTTTTTTTTTGGTGGAGTGTGTCTTTTTGGTTTTAGGTTTTGTTTTGTTGTTTGTTTGTTTCTTTGTTTTTTCTTTCTCCAAGATGTGTGTTTCCCACAAGATTATTTCTTGGATTACTCATCTGTTAAATGAAATAAGTCTCTGTCTCTTTCTGCTTCCACACAATTTTCTGCATGCCACCTAAAAAGCTTACCACAGAATTATTTAGGATCCTTCAGTTTTTCCTTTAGCTGTCCTTGTTGACGTGGATCATGTTGGCCTTTGCAAGGAGCTAGTTTTCTGACTGTAAGTTTACTGACATTGGCAGAAGGTTTCTGTTTTTATCAGCTGAAATGCAATACGAAGGAGCATGACATTATGATGCAAAACCTGTGTGCCTACAGTCTAATGTCTCTAGTGACTTCAAATGCTCTGTATTGAACTTTTCCACAGTGAAAGAACTAGGTTCTTTGGAGCTTTTTGAAATGTCTTGATTTTTGTTGAATCTTCACCTGTCCTGATGATAAACTGTCATCCCTACAAGGGAGGTATTACATGAAGTCTACCCTGATTGTTTTGTGCTAAAAAGTGAACTGTTAATATATTCTGATTCAGAATGTTATACTGACTGGTGTCATTGAAGGCACAGCCCACATAAACATTTAATAGTCTGAACTCTGAGTTTCCTTTTTTACAGGAGTAATCACATCAATTTAGATATATGTTTTTGCTTCTGAAATGGTATTGGTGCTGAATTGGGGTTTTTCCATGTGTTAACTATGTTTGTGCCAGCTCTCAACTGCTTCTGAAAAGCATTCTGAAGGAGAGACAGGAAAGAAAGAAAAAAAACTGCCAATAAAAGAAGAATTCCATGTTTCTCAGTTAAGTTAAGGATCCCGTATTAGATTAGTTAATAACCTTAATATGGGAGAAGGTAGGGTCTCTGAATCAGCACTTTTGCTAGGTAATATCCAGATTACGCTGACCCTACCATTGTTTCCAAACTGTGTCAGAAAGTAGTCCTTTTCAAGCATCTGTTGTTAATGATATAAAATTTGATGTTAGATTATAATATCAAGGGCATTGAGAAATTTTAAAAGAAATTGTTAAAGAAGAAGTGTTAAGATCACGCAGCCTTAGTTCTTACTGCTAATTTTAGTCCATTACACCAGCAATTTAATGGAAGGTTACCAAAATACATTACCATCATCAGAACAGTCTTCTGCGATTGTAACCAAGTGTTTAGGCAAGTGTTGGATAACTGCTTTTCTGTAAAGCTGGGTTCTATGAATTAGAGCTAGTTTGTGCTACTGCTGTTTTGGATTTGGTGAATTACAACGTAATCCTCCCATGGTGGCTGTAATGTTTGATTATTTCCACCAGATCTTTTTGAGTTACAGGGCTGGTTCTGTCTGTGTCCTGCCAAAAGTAGAAGCCTTTTTGTTAAGGAGGTGTAAAAACTACTTTAATAAAAATGCTTTTTGAAAAACAATTCTTGAGATCTTGAAAATATTTGTAGAGTTGAACAGTACTGTATTTTCATTTTAAGAATCCTGTGAATATCTTTTCAAAATAGGAGCTATCTTATATTTTTAAAATATTGTGACTTTTTGTCAGAGAAGACTCTTAGGAGAATTGTGTATTAGCTCTGAAAGAAAAAAGAAAAAAGAAAGAAAGAAAAAAGTCTTACAAATTTTCATCCTCTGATTCCTGTGATTAGAGCAGGCTCTTCACCCATATCTTCTCTCCTTCAGAGACATACCTGAAATAGCAGACTGAAGAGTTCATACTTACAGCACTGAGGAGCTTTCCAAATTGGAACGTTCCTAGAGAGATTGGGACAGAATATTTAAAATATCTTCGGGAAGAAATTAAATGTCGCTCTTTTGTCTCTTGGATATTAAGCAGATAGAGAATTTGGAACTAGTATCTCATATCCTGGAAAAATCTCTTGTTGTATTGCACATGTAATGAAGGCTATCAGGTTTCAGATTTTTGTTCAGCTGAATGCTTTTTCAGGTTTTGCTTTCTAAGAGAAAATACTTACCTTTTACCTGTGTGAGCCTGATCTTTTTCAGTTTTCTCAGGCAAAGACATTAATCTCTGTCAAGTAAAAGTCTCTAGAATTTAAGGTTTTTTAGAATTGTAGGTCTGGGTGGAGAATATGAATCTAAAAACATCTTACTTTGCTAGAGGAGATTTTGATGTTTGTGTTGAAGCGTAAGTTGGGTGGATGGCTAGTGGATTGGGGTTTTTGTGTTCAACTCCATAAGTTGATACAGGAAATGTAAGATAATGTTTATACCTTAGAATTGTGAAATATTTAACTTTATAAATGTGAAATAAATGTTTAAGTGTGTGTATCTAGAAGTGAAGTAGGCATTTAGTGTATGTGTGTGCATATGTGGATTTATAGGAGACAGCATCATTAAATGTGTGTGAATAATATATATATAAAAGCCTCAAGAGGCTGCGTTTTAAAGCAAATGCCTGATTTTCTTTCTGATTTTTGTACAGTGGTATTACTTAAATTAATTTAATAAAGTTGTTTCAAAGTCAGTGAAAATGCAGTTCAGTTAAATACTCTCCCTCTCCCTTCTCCAACATCCTCCATTCCATCCCCTCCACGATCCATTGCCCCCCTTTCCTCTGTTCTTCTTCCCCTTTCTTCATTCACTGTCAGGAAGGGACGCCTCAGAAGAGTCATTTCAGCTCAGCACGCCACCGTCAGAGACTAGTGGAATCATCAGCTACAAAAGTGAGTGCCTTTATTGAAGGACCATTTCTAAAAGGGAATGTTGTGCCACCAGAGGATTTATTAAAGAGAAGCTCTGTGTGCTTTGGTGGGAGATTAAGTTATTTTTACTCATCTACAAGTGATATAATCACTATGTCTGAAGGTGAACTTTAGCACTGAATTGATTCCTACTCAAGTGCAGCAGTTGTTTTTTCAACTTTAGAAAATTGTGGGGAGATTTTGTTTGTATCTGCAAAGTGTAATAGAAACTGTATGAAAAGTTCCACTTTGCTTTTATCAGTTTGTGTGATGTCTTTTTGTAAATCTATGTGCAGTTCATTTGTCTCATTCTTAAATAAAAGGCTTTCATTGAATTAAAAATTGGCAAGGATATGGAAAATAATCAAATGCTATTATCAAGGCTATGAAGCAATACAAAGTTTCAGAGTAAAAAGGTAGACTGACATCAAAAGATGATATGAGCAGATACAATAGCAGTACTTGCTAGTTCATAAGGCTGTTCCACCTTTTTAGAGATGTACTCAGGAAATGTGATAGGTTCAGTGAGGGTGGTGTTACTTTGGAACTTCTAATAAAAAAATATATATAGTGCATATTTTAGAGTATCAATGTTTGCCTATATTTATTTTGTGCTACTTTTTTGTGAGATTCCAGAAAATAATGAAACTGTGTATCCATTACTGCCACTGCCTGGAAATCCCATTTTTTGCTTTATTTGAGATATTGCAGAATTGATTGCAGTATTTACATACAACTTTTGATACAGGTTGAAGTACCTGTGGTAGTAGCTCTGAGACAGCAGTCCTGGTTATGAAAGAAAAGCCCTGATTTTATATTTTATCTTACATTCGAATTAGGATTCCAAGTATTTTTTTCTGTTTCTATATGTGTTAATTCATTAGATATTAGTAATTTCAGCATGTAACAACATTATCAATACTGAAATATCCTTTTGGAGTTCTGAGGGAAGGGCATTTTGGGGTTTAAAGAAGCAAAAGTAAGTCAAACACACACACAGAATATATATGTGTATATACACACACATAGATCAGCCTGTTCTCTTGACCAGCCACTTTGTGGGTGCATTACTGTTTACTAGAATGACTCCAAATAATTTCCGCAATATGTAGAGCCTCAATGTGTAAAGGCAAAATATCTGCTGAAGCACAATTCTGTGCATATAAGTGTGCTAGGTTTTGCTCCCTCCTCTTACCTAGTTTTTCTGCATTTTTTCACCATGTCCCAGTTCCCTACTGTGTGTCTGGATATACCTTGTCAAAGGTAGGTGTGCTGTCAAAACCTCATTGTGGTAGCTACAGAGTAACCTTAGTATTTGCTCTTCTGTTTTATTTGGGACAGAAGGACCAGAAATTGTCTCGATTGGTGTTTCTAGAGTCCTAAGACACGGTTCTGTAGTTTTTTTGTTGCTGGGAGAACGTCCTGAAGCACTGGGAGCAAGTCAGCAGCTCAGCTCTGCTGGACACCAGCCCAGCATCCAGAGGAGGGCTGTTACCACAGACCGCACCAGCTCCACCTCTCCCCCTGCAGTGACTGCCAGCAATTTCACCATGACCATCTGCTTAGAAAAGACTTCTCAGCACATAGGAAGAACATTTCTCTGGTTTAGTGTTTTGTTTTGATTAAAATGTGTCTGGAGAGAGAAAGAAGAGCAGCAAAGAGGAGAGAGGGAAGGAGAGGCAGGAGAAGAGAGAAGGCAAATAAGAAGCACTTCTTCAGTGCCAGTGGGAAAGAAGAAAAAAACTACGAGTTCATAGTTCTCCATCATCTGCAGGTCACACACCTTATCTCCTCCCTTGCTGTCCAGACAAGAGACTGATGAAAATCTGGAACAGTAGTCTTCTGAGTCCTGGTTTTTGGTAACATTTCACTGAGTGGGCAATACCTAGACAGGATGAGCCTATGAAACTAACAGGCACCTGTACCCGTCTGTGCTGACAGCCATGCCTTCTCTTCCTGTTCTCTGGTAACATTTCTCAGTGAAGAATAAACGCCATGCTTTATGTCCTAAGTGCATGTGATTTTTCTTCTCACCCACCCACCACCCTTGCTGTGTTCTTGAAATCAACAGCTGAAAGAACTGTACATCCATGGTTTGGTTGAGGTAATTTGAGATATTAATTTTCTGTTTGTTTCCTCCTCCTTCCTGCATGCCTTCTCCCTTCTTTTGTGCATGGGTTACATGCACGGGCTTGGATGATGTGCTTTGGGCTCATGGAATCAATAGAATTGTCGAAGTTGGAAAATGCCTCAAAGATCATCAAGTTTAGTTGTTAACCCAGCACCATATTCGCCATTAAACCATGTCCCCAAGTGCCATATATACGCATCTTTTGAACCCTTCCAGGGATGGTGATTCTTCCGCTTCCCTGGGAACCTTGTTTCACTGCCTGACCACCCTTTCAGTGGTGAAATTGCTCCTAATACTCAATCTGAACCTCTTGTGACACAACTTCTGTCTAATACTTCTGTGGGTTTCAAGTCAGGGAGATGTCATGTTAACCTATGGTCAGACCCCACTCAGGTTGGCCCAGCTGATGGAATGTAGAATCTGGATTTGGCCTTGGCTTCTCATCTCAGAAAGTTTTGGAATAGCTGGTGGTTATAGGACAAGGTGGCATAGTTTGCTGCTCTGCATGGGACATGTGCTGGAAGCGGACATGAAAATTGTGAGAAGGTGGTTGTTAACATATTTCTTAAGGACTTTTGGGGATGTACTTTATTATTACTCTATCAGCTGAGACTACTCAAGAAAAGGAAGGAAGATAAATCTGTCCTGAAGCAGGTATTGCAGCTGTCTGTGTGCTGGTTGAAGGAGAAACCCTGAGCAAATTTGCACTGTTTAGCAAAAGGAGGGAAACACTGTGTTCTTCAAAGACTTATCTGTGTTCCAAGGACATGCTTATGCTTCAGGCGGTATGAAATCCTCAGTATTTACTGTTCATATCTCTATGAAAGTAAAGTAGGGAAGTGCTGTTAGTACAGAGCTTCTGAGAAATAAACTATGTCTTTCCTTTGTATTCCTGCTTGCACTTGGAGAACTATTGTTTTCTGTCAGTTACCTGCAGACTGCTGCAAGTCAGTAGGAGTGTCATCAGAATCCATCTTTCCTCTTCTGTAGCATGATCACCCTTACCAGTAGTTGCTGTGACAACCTGACCAGCAAGCACTCTGCTTGAAGGAACCCATTTGTAAAATAGCTGGTGAAGAAAGCCCACAACTTTCCCTCATTAAATTGTTACTTGGCTGGGAAAGTTGAACTCCAGTCATTTCTAAAGATAACAGCAGTGCAGCCTATCTCCCAGACCTACTAATGACTTAAGCTGCACACTGCTTGTCTCTCTGCAGACACGACTGCTGCAATGCATTTGACAGCCTCTACCACTTGGGCCTATGGGTCATCGGTCATTCATTCTTGGGCTATGGGGGAGCGAGGATGCTCTCCTGATCAAGACTGGGAATATGGTTGAGAGTCAGTTATGCAGGTGATTCCAGAGTAGAAAGCTGTAGAAAGGCAGAACTTCTGCAGCTGTTTGTTTTGTCACACTCATTTATTGCCTCAGGAAGAGCTCCCAGTTGTTCCTGGTGGTACAGGTGCACAGAAGCCTCATGGCCGTCTTGTGCTAAAACAAGGACTATTTTGCCTGCTTTTAGACCAAAGATGGCAAATTGCCATCAACAAATCTCACATACTTTTCTTTAAGCTTGTTAATTCAAGCATACTACAAACACACACACTAAACATACTGCACCACACACACACACACACACACACACACACACACACACTACATACACTACACACACACACACAACCCCCTCCCCCCACCAAAAACCAAACTTGTTACTTTGAAAATGTTGTTTTGTATCTTGGCACTGTAAAGACTGATGGGATCCCTTTTATTCCTTTTGCCTTCCTGTGCAGCAGCTGTTTGCCCAGGTGGCAGGATGTAATGGAAGCTCTGTCTGCACAGCTTGCAGGGACTGTTGCCTGTAATCAGGGATGCTATTTGGGCTTGGGGCAAGACCATCACAAACTTGTAAAGGAATAGTGATTTTGTGCCTGCATTCTGCTGGGCCTTGTTTTGGTGTTTAATTCTACATGTCCTGAGTTTCCTGCATCTGCTTCCTAACCTCATGGTTATGGGAGAATGATTGTATTAGGGAGACTTGGAAGCAAGGCTGTGTGTCTCATTAAGCAGCAGCAGTGCTGAGTGAGTCAGAGGACACTGAGGTACAAATTGCCCAGAAGATCTTTCTTCTGTGGTCATCTGACTGCAATGATTCACTTGTGTCTCGTTGTCCTGGACCTTGATGAAGTGCATTTCTGGGTCAGTGATTTGGGTGACCCAAAGGAGCAGGGGACACACTGTATTGACTTAGTGAGACTAATGTTTCCTGGGCGGAGAGGATTGTGGCCTGTCCTGTCAAAAGAGAATAGAGTTGTTAGGATATGGTGCTGTGACCGTGGCCAGCTATGAGCTCATGTTTGATCTGATGCAAATCAGGGAAAGCTAAACTTCAAACAGTTATACAATCATAGAGTAGTTTGGATTGGAAAGGACCTTAAGATCACTAGTTCCAATTGTTGTCTGATAGGCAAGCACGTCTTCTGCTAGACCAGAGCTACATTCAGCTTGGCCTTGAACGTGTCCAGGGATGGGACAGCTAAAAGTTCTCAATCTATTCCAGTGCCTCACCAACCTCACAGGAAAAACCTTTTTCCCCAGTACCCAATCTAAACCTGCCCTCTTTCAGTTTGAAGCCAGTACCCTTCGTCCTCTCACTACATGCGCTCGTAAAAAGCTGTTTCCATCTTTCTTAGACTCCCTTCAGGTACTGGGTGACTGCAGTTAGGTCATCCTGAAATCTTCTGTTCTTGAGGCTGAACAGTTGCAATTCTCTCAGCTTTTTTTTCATAGGAGATGTGCTCATCCTTCTCGTAATTTTGATGGCTTCCTCTGGACTCAGTTCAACAGGTCAATATCTCTACTTTCCTGAGGACCTCAGAATGAGCGCAATATTCCAGTTGGAGTCTCACCGGGGTGCAGCAGAGGGGCAGAATCCCCTCCCTGCCCTGCTGCCCACACTGCTCTGGATGCAGCCCAGCACACGTTTGGCTCTCTGGGCTGGGAGTGCCCATGGCTGGGTCATGTCCAGCCTCTCAGCCACAGCACCCTCAAGCCCTTCTGGGCAGGGCTGGTCTCAGTGTGTTCATACTTAAGCTTCATACTGGGGGTTGCACCAGCTCAGGTGAAGGACCTTGAATTTGGTGCTGTTAAAACTCATGAGATGCCCATGGTTCCACTGCTCTAGCCTGTCCAGGTCCGTCTTGGTGGCTTCTTGTTCTTTATGTGTCTCAACTTCACCACTCAGCTTGGGGTCATCTGCAAATTTACTGAGGGTTCACTTGATTCCTTTGTCATTAAGGATGATATTAAATAATGCTTAAGGACCCCTGAGGGACATTGCTTGTCACTGTCCATTGGGATTCTGAGCCATTGATCACTGCCCCCTGCATGCGACTGTCCCAACCAGTTCTTTATCCATGTAAGTCCACCTACTGCTCCCATTAAATCCATCTGTCTCCATTTTAGAGAAATGGGTGTTGTAGGAGATGGTGTTGAAGGCCTTAGAGAAGTGCAGATAAATGATACCTGTAACCCTGTCCTTGTCCACTGATGTAGTCACACCATTAAAAAAATGTGGAGTATAAAAGATGCTGAGACACTGGGGATTCTGACTTGTCTGCTTGACCTGCAAACCAGGGTTGGTTCTCAGATACACATGGAAGCAATATAGATGTAATCTCTAAACAGCTTTTGCTGTATTGCATTACATTAGTTTATTTACATTAGCTGGTAGTGCCTTGATACAGAAGCTTAATATAAAGGGTTGCTGGTTAATTTGTTTGCTGCAGCTTCTTAGTGGGTAGCAAATGTGGACACACAGGTAGACAAAGTTAAAGAAAGTGCTCTAGTAGTAATGATCTGAAAGACGAAATAAAACATGCATTTATAAAGCTGTGAAACTTAACAGCTGAATAAAAACCAATTTGATATGGGAGCATGGAATTGAGAAAGAGTTACAAGGGAAAGCATTCCGACAATTTTCAAACTTCTTTTGTGTTTCAGTGCATAAATAAAGCCGTATTCAGATTAGGCTGCAGGTGTAAATTGGGAACATCTGTCTAACAATTAAGAAGGTTATTCATAATTTTGTTAGCTTGGAAAAAACCACTGTAGAAGAATTAAATAAAGAGAAAAGACATTTCAGCACAGATCATTTGTTTGCTTTTACACACATTCTGGTGTGAGTACCCTGTATCAATTAATTACAATTTTTCCCTCAACTTCATAGTCTTCCCCCAGTTCATACTGAACAATTTCTGCAGAAGTTGTTTGGTTTTTTTTATCTGATACTTGCTTGCTTATAAAGTAATTTCTGAATTTAAACCAGTAATTTATTGTACTTTTTGAGCTGATAAAATTTTTCTACAACTGTTTTCTCTGTCTGTCTTAGTGGCTCATGATTTGTAATTGTAAAGAAAGTTTGCCGTTGAGAATCATGTCTCTACCTGTTTAACCTAGACTGAAGGTCTTAAACAGTTGAGAGATCTCATTAAAAACAATGATTTATATATGGCTATTTAATAAATGGCTAGATGGATTAGCTGCTATTTTATATCTTTAGGGGCTCCACCTTAAGTATGTTTTAAACCTACACTCCTAAAATTCTATTGCTTTTTACCATAAAATCAACACAAATCAGAGTCTCATTGTAAGAATAGGCTATTAGTGTAATGTGTTCTGGTCAAATAAAGAAGTCATCTAGTAGGCAGGGGAGTGAAGAGAGTGAAGCACTCCCTAGCACAGCTCTGTGGCAACAGCTGACAGAAGTTTGATTTGATGGCCAATTGATTGCTGGAAAGTTATATTTACCAAAGATATAAATAGAAACAGAAGTTATATTACAGTCAGATATTATGGGTGGATCCTCCCTGGCAAGTTAAGTTTGTTTTCCTTGTAAAATTATTCTCCTGACCAAGTCAGTCTGTCAGTAGTGTAATACGCATTTCACTAGATAGGTTTAGTAACATTCTACACTAAACTGGGGGAAAAAAATCCACAGTACTCCATTTTCTCCTTACTAAAATTTTAGTTCTATACAAGGCAATACCAAGTTATAATTAGATATTTTCAGCTGTTACTTCAGATGTGTGATCTCCATCTCAGTGTTGCTTGCATGCTTTCCAGTTGGTTAAAAATAAAAGTAGCTGTGGCAGAAATAGTATTATAAATAGCTTGGCTAGAATAAATGCTAGTATGTATGCAAAAAAAATTACAGAAGTGTAAAGTCTGTCTTAAAATATCCTTAAATTAGTCAGCATATAACCTAGTTTAGGTGTGGAATGCACACACAAAAAAAGATTGTGGAGTGGAACCAAATTGTGAGCTAGATTTTGAAATGTCTGCCTAGAACTAGGGTGGGGGAAGCGTTGGGTCACACCAGTGTTGGAAAGTATTTCAACAATACTGAAATAATGCTTGTGTCTTCAAAAAGACAGATTTTTTTTTTTTTTCCCACAGGGAACTGGGAAATTCCACAGGGAATTTTATTCACAGAATGATGTAGTTTAGGAAAGATCTTTAAGATCTTTTTTTGTTAGTGCAAATCTTTGACTGATCACCACCTGCTGACCAACTAGTGCTCTGTCTAGTAATTTCTTAAACATCTCCAGGGGTGGTGATTCCATCACCTCCTTGTGCAGCCTATTCCTGTACTTAACAACCTGTTTCTTTCTATTGTCCAACTTGAGCCTCCTCTGGTGCAGCTTGAGGCCGGTTTCCTCTCATCCTGTCTCTTGTTGCCTGGGAGAAGAGGCTGATCCCCACTTGGCTACACCCACCTGTCAGGCAGTTGTGGAGAGTGATAAAGTCACCACTAAGCCTCCTCTTCTCCAGGATAAACAATCCCAGCTCACTCAGCTGCTCCTCATAGGACCCATTCTCTAGACCCTTCACCAGCTTTGTTGCTCTTCCCTGGATACACTCCA
This sequence comes from Acridotheres tristis, assembly GCA_037013685.1. NCBI lineage: Eukaryota > Metazoa > Chordata > Aves > Passeriformes > Sturnidae > Acridotheres > Acridotheres tristis. Next base: position 58,473,379 of record CM072919.1, on the reverse strand, counting down.
GTATCTCAATGTCTTTCTTGAATTGAGGGGCTCAGAACAGCCCCACCAGCCCCTGCTGCAACAATCCCTGCCCTGCTCCTGCTGGCCACACCATTGCTGATCCAGCCCAGGATGCCATTGGCCTTCTTGGCCACCTGGGCACACCCTGGCTCATGGTCAGTCACTGTCACCAGCACCCCCAGGTCCTTTCCAGCCACTCTGTCCCAGCCTGTGGCACTGCCTGGGGTTGTTGTGACCCGAGGGCAGGACCCAGCACTGGGGCTTGTTGAACCTCACACCACTGGCCTCAGCCATGATCCAGCCTGCCCAGATCCCTCTGCAGAGCCTTCCTGCCCTACAGCAGATCAGCACTCCCATGTAACTTAGTCTTAATGAACTGAGTGAAGGTACACTTGGTCCCGTCACCCAAATCATTGGTAAAGATTTAAATAACATTGGGGCCAGTATTGAGCCTTTGGGAACCTCTCTAGTGACTGTCTGCCAATTGATTGTGGCACCATTATCCCTAAAATTGTGGTCAATTGGTGTACAGTAGGCCAATCTCACACACAGAGCCGAGGTATTTGTTTTTTTCATGTTTCTGCTTAGATAAGGGCTGTGTGGTACATCTGCAAAGCTAACACTCATTCTTGAAACTTTACACTATATATTCTCTTTGGCAATCAGAGGCATATTGGCTACAAGTTACCTACTTCTCATATTAATTACTATTCTATGTTCTGTTAGTTTAATTATTCTCTTGTGTCTCATGCTGATTGGTCTGCATGCTCAGTCTTGCTCTTTTGAGTCAGTGGGTTTCTTGATCCATGAGTCGAATGTCACAGTCGCCCCCTGCCAAACTGCCTTTTACCCTGTTGTCTCGGAGTGCAGCTGCAGATTGAGCTCGAGTTCACCAGAGCCTGAGGCCAAGAGGCTGTGAACTGGCACCAATCCCTTGCACTACAAAGTGCATGAGGCTCTGTGGCATCGGCCAGGTAACAACAGAGAGCAGCAGGAGCTGATAACTCAGCAGAAAGTCCCCAGACTTGCACAGGCTATAAAAAAACCAGGTGATCCTTTGAGGCTGTGAGGCCTGTTCCACAACCCTTTCCTCATTGCCTGTAACTCTTGGAGTGAAGCATTATTTCTGACCCCTGAGATATCAGCACCATTCATCACCACTCTCTGGGCCCAGCCACCCAGCTGGTTTTTAACCCACTGAAGAGTGCTCTTGTCCAAGGCATGGGCTGACAGCTTCTCCAGCAGAATGCTTTGGGAGACAGTAGGCTCCAAAGGGTTTGCTGAAGGGAGGCTACATCCACAGACTTTCTGTCATCCTCTGGGGCAGATTGTCTTATCATAAGAGGAGATCAGGTTGGTCATGCAGGAGCTGCCTTTCCTAAATATATGCTGTCTGAGCCTGATCCCTTGGATGTTCTGTATGTGCCACGTGATCACATTCAAGGTCATCTGATAAGCTTCCTAGGCACTGAGGTACATCACTATGCATGTACTTATTTTACCTACTTATTGTGGGTAAGCACAGGAAGCATGGTTTAAATAAATGGACAATGGCTGAAATGTCCAAATGAAGGATTGGCTGAATGGCAGAGCTCAGAGGGTCAGGATCAGGGCAGTAGAATCCAGCAATCAGTGGTGTTCCCCAGGGATCAATACTGGGTCCAGCCCCACTCACCTTGTTTTTCACTGGCCTGGATGCAGGGATCCAAGGCACCCTCAGCAGTTTTGCTGGTGACACAAACTGGGGGAGTGGCTGATACACCTGAAGGCTCTGCTGCCTTTACCTTGGTAGGCTGGAGAGCTGGAGAGAGAGAACCCTAATGAGGTTCAACAAGGGCAAGGGCAGGGTCCTGCAGCTGGGGAGGAATAACCCCAAGTACCAGCACAGGCTGGGGTCGCCTTGGTGGCTCTCAAGGTGACAATGAGCCAGCAGTGAGTCCTTGTGGCCAGGAGGCCCAGTGGGATCCTGGGCTGCACTGGGAAGAGTGTGGCCAGCAGGTCAAGGGAGCTGATCCTCCCCCCCTACTGGTCCCTGGTGAAGCCACACCTGGAGTGCTGCATCCAGTTCTGGGCTCCTCAAGACAAGAGAGACAAGGAACTCCTGGAGAGGGTCCAGTGAAGGGTCACGAAGATGATGAGGGGTCTGGAGCATCTCTCTTACAAAGAGAGACTGAGACAGCTGGGCCTGTTTAGTCTAGAGAAGAGAAGATAGAGGGTTTCTCATCAATGTATATAAATATCTCAGAAGTGGGTGCCAAGAGGATAATGCCAGACTGTTTTCAGTGGTGCTCAGTGACAAGTGAGGAGCAATGACACAAGCAGTTTCACCTCAACATAAGGCAGGACTTCTTTACATTGAGGATAGCAGAACAATGGAACAGGCTGCCCAGAAAGAATCTCCCTCTCTGAAGACATTAAAAACTCAGCCAGACATGTTCCTGGATGTAACCTGCTCTAGGTGACCCTGCCTTGACAGGGAGATCGGACGAGATGATCTCCAGAGACCATCCAACGCTAACTATTCTGTGATTTTGTCATCTTCACTAATGAAATTATCATGGAAGACTCACTGGTGCTTTCCCTGACTCAAATATCTTGGTGCCGTGACTGCGGAAAAAGTGAAAGCTGATACATTAGCCTGCCAGTTTAATCATATAAATCAGTATATGAACTGAGGGGAATTCTTGATATTATTCCTTCTTGCAGACTTACTTTAGGACTGGCTTGTCTCCTTTTGATTTAAAACCATTTAGGAAGAGTAGAGAAAAAACTATTGTTTGCTTTCTTTTACTTTTGTTTCATATTGAATAGATACAGATCTGAAGGTGAATTTTCTTCTATCTTTTTATTTTGTGAGGGTCTTTTGGACTAGTCACATAAGAAATCTATGCCTTTGGAAAGTTCTTCGCATTAGTTAGCAGATATTTCATGACAGAAACTTGCAGACAAACATATTAGACAGAGATACAAATTCGAGTGACCTTCACTGGTCCTGTTAGACCTTATTAAGCTGGTGTAAATAGGATTATCAGTCAAAGGTAAAAGGAAATTTAAGAAATGTAATGTTTGCAAAACTTAATACAGTTGCTGATGTGATTTACTGTAGTTTCACATGAAACTATCATTTTACCATATTGGACAAGGAGGGGAATGAGACTGTCTTTGAAATGGCAATAAACCGAAAAGACTATCTGGATCCTAATCTCATTTGATCTAGAGTGTTAGTAGTCCAAATAAAAACTATAAAATATACCTGACTTTATTGCTAGCTCATGCAGAGGGATCAGGTAATGATATAAATTGTGGAAAAAGATTTATCACAGTTACATGTTTGCTTTTTTATGTAAGAAGAATTGTCTGTCCACTGTGGTTTTTTTAGCTGAAAACTGTGTCTAGCATGAAACAGTGGTTTATGTCAAGAGTTCAGAAATTCTTACACACATTGGTATGACACTAGACTAGTAAATTGTCTTGTTTATCAAAGATTATTCCAGTGAAATCATCAGTATTAGGAAGCTAGGGTTGTGCCTCAGGGTAGTTGCTGCTAGGCATCAGCTTCCTCTCTGCATTAGAGATTTTAGACCTGAAATTGATACAGTAGATGTGTTGTTGCACACATTTTGATGCTTTCAGATAAAAATATAAACAGCATACTGATAAGGTTTGTGTTACATTCCCTTTCTGATAGGGAAAGGAATATTTTAAAAAAGCATTGAAATACCCAGATGAAATTTTTTCCTGTCTTCCTGTGGTGGAGACTCAAAACTGAGATTGCAGCTAATTAGATAACCTGGATAACATCAGCAGGGAGAGCAGTATAATATCAATATGGATCATGGGATTTTTGTTGTATTATCTTTAGGAGGTTGAAATCAATTTTTCTCACTTTGGAGTGTGTGTTGACTAGTAATTGAATATTTGTGTAACAGTTCATGCTGGTGGTGTCCTCTTGCCTACCATATGGGAAGAGGAATAGTGACAATAGCCTTCTGCAGTTCAGCAGCAAATAAGTATGGCAAACAGGCAGGACAAGGCAGGACATGTAGGAAAGGCCCATCAACAACTATGTTTAGATTAATCTGCTTTAGGGGATCTTCAGATTTTTCAGGGTGTTTAAAGCCCTGTAAGAAACCAAACTTCAGCTGAAATTGAACAAGCTAGAAAATCAAGTGTTAGGAGAAATGTGTAACTAGAGTTTTGAAGTGAAAAAATGAAATGTGCATTTTGACTAAGCTGTTTTCAGAAACAGGATTAATATTTACCTAGTTGGTCTCCAGGCAGTCTCACTTTTTCCAGTGTAACCCTTGCTTGAGAACTTCCTTTCACATCAGTGGAGTGTATTTCTCCAATAAGTTGTGTGGGATCAGCTGAACCGATCTAAGGTGAATTTATAAAAACTGATTAAAATGTCAACATTAAGCAAAATCTCTAATTTTGAGATTTTTAATTGCTTAAGGGGCAGAAGATCTGGTCTCCTTTTTCTGCAAAAGAGGTATCTTTTGGAAGTGAAAATGTAATGTTTTGTTGTTGTTCTGTGTGATTTTTCTGGGTGAAAAAGTGAGTTGCTTGTGCCTTTTGTTTCTGGTTTTCCCCAGGTATTTCCCTTATATGCGAAGAGCAGCTGCAGAGCTCAGCTCTGCGGGTCTGAGAGTGAACATTGTGGGCAAAGTAGTGCTTTGACCAAACTCCATGACTCAATTCCGCTGAGCTAAAAACTTAGTTCCAGTGAACTTTCCCCTTCTGACTTAGCCACATCCAGCTGATGATTGTAAACATGTTAAGGTAGAGCAAGGCCTGTATTTTGCTAGTGCTCATCAGTCCTGGATGAAAGAACAAATATATTGGTATTTTTAATCCCTTCTATCCTGTGCAAAATGACTAATAAAACTGTTGCAATCAAAACCTGAGTGTAGGCAAGTCTCTCATGCTGAAGGCAAGATTAATAATTTTATCTTATAGTTACTGATTTCAACAAAAGTCAGCAGCAGCTTCTTAATTAATACAAAATATGATTTGCATCTGGGGAAATTAAGGCATCTAGATTCTTGTGGGCATAATGGTCTTTAGCAATTACGTTGTCAAGAAGTGTTGATGCTGGCCATTGTGTGCAATGCCTCTGTGGTAGTGTTTTTTCTTTTGCTCTTGAATAGTAGGCAAAATCCTTTCTGTCATGCCCGTATAAAAGCACTGTTTTCTGTTTGATGAAAGAACCTACAGATTCAAACAGAACTTCGAGAAATCACTGACTTTTGTTAAACCATGGATTTAAGGTTTTCCAGTTCTGGTTAACTGTGTAATTGCTTATAGTTGTTTAAGTAAACACTTTTACCAGTAGCTGGCATTTATGTCTTGTGTGACTTTTTTTCCTTTTTCATCTCCTTTTCTCTTAATGATATGATAAGACTTTAAAACTCTAATGATGGGAATATTCATGTGAACTTGGCAGCTGGAATCTGTTGAGTGTTGGTGTTTCAAACACTTTGCAGTCCATGCATTTTCTCCATTAGTCATGTGGTGATGTACTGTGCCAAGGGGTGAAATAAACTGTAGGACAGCAGGTCAGAATGAAGCATAGATTTTCTAACACTGAGTTAGATGACATGTTTTTGTATACTTGGAGGTGGAGAGTTTGTTCATTCAGAGTTTTCACATTTTTTTCTTAAAGAAACATGTTTTCAGTTTTGGTTTGTTTTTTTTTTTTTGATTGAGCTAAGAATGCAATGTAGTGGGCAACAATCTCTTAAGTAATATTTTTCTACTATGTTTTACTGTGAATTATTTGAAATAAGGAAATATACCACTAGAAAATGAATGCAGAGATTTACAGAGTTAATATTGGCAACAGTCAAATTGCTCTCTTTTCAGAAAGGCTCATTGAAAGGGGGTTTTCATCTTTTACTAATTGCAGTGGCTACTCAAATACGATATGCTGCCTTATTGTCATGAGGTAGTAGTGTTGATGTGTTCTGCCTCTACTTCTTTTTATGGAGAACATGATATCCAGCAGAGATAATGTTGTTAGGCATAGTTTGAACAATTCTTAAATGCATTCCTGCTTCCCATTTGGGCAGTAGGTTACTGACAGTTTGGTAGGGTTTTTTTGTGATGATTTGTTATAGCTGTGAAGCACTGAGTATATGGACTCCATTGGGCTAAACTAGGCATGGCTCATTTTCTGTGTTGATGAATTTTGTTCTCATAAATGGTATGCTTGTAGCACTTTTCATTTACTTGTTTGTTTACTAACTTTACTCAAAACTACTTTGAGTGGCTGACTCTCTTTTCAGGGTTTTTCTACTTTCTCTGAAGAAACTGCTTTATTTCTTTGTCTTCTGTAAAAAGAACAAACAAACAAAAAGGTGTAATTGCTTTTCTTTGCTTTCTGTAAATTTATTTCAAAATTTAGTTGGGAAAGTTATGGTATTGTATTCTTAAACAATGTCTAACAAGGTAAACAAAGTTCTTATGCTTATTGAATGTTATTACCAATCCCACAATTGAAGAGTCTTCAGACTATAGTGTATTTCATAGGAAAAACCTTACTTAACTCATGGAATCCTTCTGAAATGTTTCATCTTCCATAGGGATCAGTGTTTTTAATGCAATATGAGAATTTCTAGAATGCTACGCAAAGTAAAACACATTTAACTGCTGTTTACTTAGTTGAGTCTAGTCTATTATAAATCTTAATGTTGTATCTGGTTCATCTCTAGGAAAATAGATTATTTAAATTGCTCTTGTACGTGATAAAATGATTGCTTTCTTTTTATTATATGGTTTTTATATATGGCCAGTTTGTCATTCTTTTTTGATTCAGTTAATTTGCATTTAAATTGATAATGCCTAGCACCTGAATATTCCTTTTACATCACATCTCAGAACACAGAACTAAGACAAAGATATGTTTCTCCTTTGAAGGGTACAGTCAGCAGTGCCTGTAACAAAAGCAGAGAAAGTTAACTAAGTAGATAAAAATTAATTGCATCGAACATGCAGTATTTAACTAGATAAAATGTGGCTTTTTCTGGCCACGTTGGAGCTTAGGTGCCTCTTCACTTCTGCAGTGTATTCCCATTGCAAGCTGTGGTAGTGTGGCTAATTTGCGACTTGTAGTTTGGGGATGTGAAGGGAATAAGTTATCATGCTGAATAACATCTTTAAATTTTGAAATGCACAATTAAGAATGTGCAGAATTAAGAATTAAGAAGCATGGTGTTTTGTCTCAAGGAGTGTTCTGTGTCACAGGGCAACTGTGAATGAAATCTTCCTTGAGTACTGGTAACTACCTTCCAGAGCTTGCCAGTGCAGAAGTGGCAATTTTTGTCCATGAAGATGCTTGTGAAGAGATAATCTGTGATTTAATTGGAGAGAGTACACAATAAGGAAGCAAAAACCCTGGAAAAACTGATGGCTGTGTCTGAATGAGTGGAAAGAATCTGTAAGCCTTCAGCTGAAAGGCAGAACATCAGACTTTACTGTAGGGCATTGATAATGCCTGGTTCCCTGGCAGCAAGTGTGGAAAGTGAGAGATAGTGATCTTGGCTTACATTACCAGTGAAGAAGGTATTGGTACAGTTTTCCTGAGAGAAGTGGTTATAGAATTGCATCTTGGACAAGACTAGAACTCAGACTGCTGAGGAGAAGGTGTTGCGAATGCAAACTCACTTGGGTCATCTGAAAGGAAGAATGGTTTTATAGTTACACTTATTTTGGGAGAAATCAGATCCAAGTGAAAACACCTTGACTGACAAAGACCTAAACGTATTTTCAGCATCTTCTTGAAAACTGGTTAATCCTGTTTTGAACTGCAATTTTTAGGGTCAACAGACATTGAAATTCCACCCTGATGTTAATAGAATATAATTTCTGAGGCAAAGGCTTACTATTCCTGGAACCAGGAAACACTGTAAGTTGTCATAGAAACAAAAGACAGCTTTGCCGGAGAAACAAACTTAGAGCAGATGATGTACATTTGGTGTGAGACACTAACACTTGTCATTTGTTGTGGTTGATCTGTCTCCACACAGACGTCGCTGCTCTGTGATCCAAAAGAACCAAATGCTGCCAAAGTCGGAAGCAATAAAATAAAAAGCATAACCTGTCACTGCCTTGCTTAGAAGGTGTTTAGAATGGATTAGTGCAATGACTTGATATATTAATCTTATAAAGAGGTCAAGATTAGCTTGTAAAAAGCTCTTGCACGGTATAATACCTTTCTCTGATAGATGGAAACAATCCTTTACTTTGTTATCTGCGCTGCTTTCTTTCTTTATTGCCACATCCACATGGAAGGGATGATGCTGTCATCCCTCAGCTTATCTTCAGCAAAAACATAGTAATTACTTAAGAAATCCTTCAGATTCGTTCCTCAAAGCAGTAAATCTTGCTATCATTGATGATGATAAAAACGTGATTGTGTGCCATTGCTGATTTTTTCCTTCCTATTATTATTAATGCGATGATAATGTTACAATTTTAAACTGTTAAGATCTAACACAGGCTACCAGAAAGCTGTCAGATGTTTACAGTTTATGATAGATGGGTAGAGTAACAGTGTTTAAAAAAACCCAACAACTTACATATTAATCTTGTTATACTTAACACCTCACCAGCTGAAGAATGCATAAAAAAAAATTGTTTTGAAAAGGTGCACTTTTTCAGACTACTTTTATGAGCAACTCAAAACTCTGAAAGACTTCTTGAATATTTGAAGATTGCAGAAGATGAAGCAGATTTACTGTGATTGTAAGATGAACCTTGTATTAACAATATTAGCTCTGTCTCATGAATGGTGCAACTTTTTATTGGTTTTAAACAACCAGTAACAAGCAATAAATGAATGACATCTTTTCTTCCTTGCATATAGGGGACAAAATTCAGTATTTTATATTTTCTGTAAATTGCTGGTAATCTTTACAAGGAATGTAAAGAAGTTAATGTTTTCTAAGTAACCTCATTTGTTCAAGTCTATTTACACAGTTTTGTTTTCTAAACCGTATTTCTAGATAGTAGGGTGATGCTTTGACCCAGAATAAAGTTGACTGTGTTTTATTTGTTCAGCGTGATTTGTTTATAAAGCTGAATATCTGCACTGTGGTGAAGATACTGAACTTGTGCATACTAAAGTGTCTTAGAGGTGTGTAGGACCAGAGGAAGGATCATAATTACTGAAATAAGAAAAAAAATTGGTTTTGTCAGAGCATGTTATTGATAGTAAAATGCACAGAGTAGAGAGTTTGAACTGATTAATGACAGCTGCAATTACATTCACTATACCTCATTCTTATTGCTACATCATAGCAATTTGGCATGGCTTGCATGGATCTCTTAAATTTGAGGCAAGGTTTATTGTATTTTGTGGCAATAGTTTTTGAGATACACAGGGTCTCAAGGGCAAGAGTCTCTAGTCCATTAAATCCGCTTTGTGTTATTGCAGTGGAATGAAATAGCCCTAAAAGCAGTGTAACTTCAACTAGCCAGAGGACGATTACATGTAGGACAAGGGCAAAAGAGCACAGTGGGATCCTCCAGGGCAGAGCTGATGGCTGAGAACCATGCAGAGTCGTAGTGAAAGCATCTTTTCTCTATGTAATGCCCCAGGTGCTTGCCTGCTAAGTGTGTGATCCAAAGGTCCTGACCCTGCTAAGTTTTACCTTCAACAGTGTGCATGCATGGGATGCTAAGCAGTGGAACTAGGGCAGACAGGTCTTCTGGATCTTCTGTTGAGGCTTTCAGAAAGGAAACACTGAACTGCCAGAAAACTAAAGTTGATGCAGGTCATTTGGAGTTCTGAGCTGGATTGTTGCAAGCCTGAAGAACTAAGTGATTTTTGGTTTGGTATTATTCATCCCTGTTTTAAGTGGCTGTGACAAAAACAGCTGGAAGAGGCAGGGTAAAAGTGTTGTCTTCAGTTTTTTAGTAAAATAGTCTTTTGTGTACCAAGGAAATAAATGATTAATCTAAGTTACAAGCTAGATCTAGGCCGATGTATGGCATGTTTATCCTTTTCCCACCTGTTTTGTGTAGAGCCAGTTGTGGAGCTCTGCTGTACTGCTGCAAATCTAGCATCATGTTGTGAGCCTTCTGAGGACGGAGAAAGTCTGTAGTGACACAGCCAGTAATCTATTAATTACTTCAGGCTGTGGGAAGGTCTTTGGGCTGGGTCCTAAGTAACACCAAAAAAATCATGTCGGAGCTGTAATAATTTAGTCTGATCTGAGAGAGAAAAATATGCTTCTGTTTACTACATTTTAGGTTACTTTTTTTTTCTTGGAGGTACTCCATCTAGAGAAGCATGAGAGAAGTGACCTTTCATTTTAACACCATGGTTGTAATAGATAGGAAAAATGAGGATAGAAATATTATCCAGGAAGGATATTTGTTTTATTTCAGTACTTCTATTTTTTTTACATGTATATTGTTTTAAAATCCAGCCTTAGAAATGCAGTGTTTTGTAAATTGTCCTGTATGAATTACGTACTTAAGGTTTTGCTTTATTTTTTCCATTATATGGAGTGGTCTTGGCAGTTTTTAATATATTTATCAGTGAGCTCCTTTTGGAACTTCATTTGATAGTCAAAAGTAGTGCTTCAGCATGGCATGCACGAGAATGTGCCAAGAGACTAATGTGACTTCAGGTGTCTACAGAAGCCAGTGTCTCTCATTTGCACTGCTGTTATAATGAGAAACTACAACCAAAACACTCTAATTGAATGAAACAAACAAAAAAACCAGATTCATAGGAAACAAATTTAAAGTACATGTTGCAACTCAAACCTATATATGATTCTTGCTCATACTATTTGGCAGCTTTCCCACAAGCATTGTCTATTACAGTATGACAGTGCCTACCATTACAAGTAAAGTTACATGTTAGAAATAGAACACAGTGACATTGTAAATATTAAAGAAAAAAAAACACAAAGGGAAGTACGTGGGTTCTAACTTGCAGTGACATTTTGCTCATGATGAATGTGACATTTTAAATTGAGGGGAACTACTTGGCGTCGTAATGCAATATTGTATGCAGATGTAACTGTCTTTTGTATATAAGCACATGTTATGCTAAAAGATGTTGTTTTAAAATGCAAATTCTGAACAGTTGCTAGAACTTCCTAGGAAGAACCAGAATTTGTTACCAAGGCCCTTAATTCTGCTCTCCTATGCCTTTGCATTATGATGTCTAATTGCATTGTTTCACACTATTTTTTCCTTCCTCATTCAGTGAACAGGATGGGTGGTGCTCAGGAATTGAGCTGCTACTTGATATTTTAGTCCTTATCATTCATTTAGCAGCCTGGGCTTTATTTACTGCACACCATTTAAAACTCTGTAAAGAATACATAATTATTCATTCCCTTATGGCCTTTTATCTAAGGTGCCTGGCTGAACTATTTTTGTCCATTTGATTGTATTCTCATATGTCTTTTCTGGTCAATACCTATAACTTTTTTTGCTGTGTGAAATAGATGCGTGGGCACATACACAGAACACACATATATGTAGTTTATTTACTTTTGAAAGAGAATTTTTCAGTTACTGTCTTAGATAACTTCTAGAATAGAGTGTCTGTTACATACTTTAAAACAATTTTTTGTGAGGTCTTTGTAAGTAAACATAAAAGAATGCAATTAAATTACTAAATACATCCAACCACTTAAGTTTAACCATTTGTATATGCAACCTTATCTTTCAACAGGGATGATGCCCTTCAACTTCAAATCTATCTTGATCCTGTATCCTCTAATTGACTGTGTATCCTCAGATAAGTTGTCCTTTCATTTGAATGCAGTTGATTCTCCCTGCTGGGCATGATTGCAAAGGTAGCGCTTAACTAATGTGAGAAATAAAAAGAAATTAGGGTAATTGAACATTGGAACAGATTGCCTGGAGAGGTTGTGGATGTCCATCTTTGCAAAATTTTCAGAATGATGTTCAAAACCCAATTGTTTTAAGTTTTAAAGTTTTGAGTAATCTGTTGCATCTGCCTCTGCTGTGGCTAGGTTGGATCAGAGGATCTCCAGAGATGCCTTCCAACCTCAACTATTCTGTGGTTTATACAATACACGATAATATATACTTGTGGTATATGTATTTAGCTTGTTTCTGATGGGCAAAACTTTATGGATCTTGTGGCTTTCTTCTACAATAAAATAGCAGTAAAATGTTTGTTTTGTAGTTTCCATTTACCTAGCGGGCTATCTTGTCAATCCAATAAAAAGTTGTTTAACTGTTAAAAGGTAGTTTGATTATTTAACTGTTCTCATCAAAAGCTTAACAGAAAGTTTAACAGTGGTGTTTCTGTTCTTATGCTACTAGTTTGCAGAAGATTGTAATAAATTTTAATTATTTATTGTGAACCAAACTATAATGTATGTAATCTTTTTTGGGTTTAAGAACACAGAATATAGAATATAGAAAGCTTGGTGGCAATGGCCGCCTGTTCAGCTTGTGATCCTGTTATTAACAACTTTTGCAAATTATGAGTATTGGAAATAACAAAGTTTATCTTTGTCAGTGACTCTTGTAAATTTGAACAGTGTTGCCCCTGCATCATAGCTGTGACTGTAAGGCTTTTCCATAAGGTCTGTCTATTGCTTGAAATACTTTAATATTGCTACTACAAAAAGGTATAGACTTTTCCAAATGCTAATGCTAATATTTCAAATAAGAAAGGAAGAAAGGATGCAACATCTTACACTGTCCCAATATACCACTTTTGTCTCTCTGCTACTGATGAGATGAGAAGATTGCAATACTTGTCTCAAAAAGACCACATCCAGTTAAAATATTTTATTGCTAATACACTGTAACTTTTTTCTGTTGCAGAAAGAGTTGAGTCTTCCAAGAAGAGGAAGTTTGTAAGTATATGAAGTTTTTCTCTCTTGGGCTTAGATTGTAGTATGTATTTTTGACAGTTTTAGAATAAGCTAGTTTTCAGGGCAGTTAGAATAGAGCTTAAATGTGGCAGTTGATCTGCCTCAGAATATATACAAAGCAATGAAAATTGTAAATGAAAACCTATGGGTTGTGCAGTCACCATTTTTATGCCCATCTTTTAGAGAAGCTATTGTGAGGAATTTCGAAAGGGATAAAAAGTTCTTAAGTGCAGGTTTTTGTTTTAAAGTAAAGATTTTTCTTGTTAAAAATTAAGGAAGAAACATGCTTTCTTTGTGAATGATATAAAAGAAACTTGTCATGTTTATGGAACTCTGTGCACAGTCCTGTGGATGAGCAGGTAGGAAAAAAGAATACATATGTTCTACTGTATATATAGGATTGTTAAGCTACTGTTTTGATTATGGAAATAAAGACTATGTATTCTTGTATAAATTGTTACTTATAATAATATGTACTCAGATACAGTTCGGTTGTGAGTTCAGTTGTGCTTTGTGTAGATTTCTATAACTTGGATTTGACTCTCCATTGGTTTTGAGGTGTTTGGTTTTAAAGCTTGTGTTTTTTATTTGCATCTGTCTAGTTTCTTATTCTGTATTAGTAACTTGTTGAGAAGCTATTGGGATAAAAACATAACAAAATGTCTTAAGAAGCAAACTCTATTCACTTACTCCTTTCTTTCAAAAATAATACTATAAGGTGATCTTATAAGATTATTGGTGGCAACACATTTTGAGTAAAACCCTGTGCCCTTGCACAAGAGGCCAGTTACTTGTTTTCAGTTTAATAATGCTGTGTAGGTTTTAGTGATTATAGGTGAGATATGTGAATAACTGAAACTGTAACTGCTGGGAAAGTGCAGTGAAGTGCTCTGTTGTTCTGACTCAAAGAGTATACCGGAAGTCTGTATTTAATAAGATATCTGCTGTGTTGGAAAAGAATCTTGTTTTAGGTTTGGATGCATAAGAAGTCTTATTCTAGACAGTAAGCAAATCCATTATGTAAGAAAATTCAAGAAAATAGAAAACTAATTTCCTGTCAAGTATTTAATTATTTAAGTATTTCAGCGACAGAAAGAAAAATAGTTAAAGAAAATTATTTTTGGTGCATTCTTTTGGTGTCCTTGGTGCTTTATATTAACCTGAAACCGTTGAATGGGTAGAAGACTGCGTCTGTTAATGGCTAAACTGCTGTTCACTTCAGCCAGAGCAGAAAGTGGCTCTTGGAACTTGACCTCACTTACTCTTGCTAGGATGTTTGACATTGAATATTACTAGTTGGTTTACTCCAGATCTGAAAAATCACCACAGCACAATCATCTCAGTTGCATTCACATACTGTTTTAGCTGATCACTGAGTTAGTGTGCTTTCTGTTGCTGAGGCTTTATAAAGTATGGTAGAGAGCAGCACCTTGTCACATAATCATATCCAGTTATTAAAATGCTTAGTTTTCTGCAGATGGTTGTAGTGGGTTGACCCTGTCTGGGTGCCAGGCACCCACCAAAGCTTCTCTGTCACTCCCCTCTGCAGCTGGACAGAAGCAAGCAAATGCAATGATGGGTTCCTGTGCTGAGATAAGGATGGGGAGAGATCACTCACCAAATACTTTCACAGGCCAAACAGACTTGAATTGGGAAAATTGACTGAATTTATTACTAAAACAACCAGGATAATGAGAAGTAAAATAAATATTAAGAACACCTTCCCTCACCACTCCATCCTTCTCAGGCTCTACCTTTCCCCTCTCAGTGGCACAGGAGAGTCAGGAAGTGGAGATTACAACCAGTTCATCACATTTTTTCTGCTGCTGTTCAGGGAGAGGAGTCCTTCCCCTGCTCCAGTGTAGATCTCTTTCCACAAGGTGCTGTCCTTCAGGCACAGCCTGCTCCAGTGTGGGTCCCCCACAGGGTCACAAGTCCTACCAGGACCCTGCTCAAGCATGGGCCTCCTGTGAATTCACAGCTTCCTCTCAGGCATCCACCTGCTCAGGCATCCACCTGCTGTGGCCTGGGTCTCCTCCAGGGGCTGCAGGTGGATCTCTGCATCCCCATGGCCCTCCAGGGGCTGCAGGGGCACAGCTGCCTCCCCATGGGCTGCACCAGGGGCTGCAGGGGAACCTGAGCTCTGGCCCCTGGAGCAACTCCTGTCCCTCCTTCACCAATCTTGGTGTCTGCAGGGCTGTTGCTCTCACACGTTGTCACTCTTCTCTGGCTGCAATTACACCTGTGCAATAACTTTTTTCCCGTCTTAAATCTGAGATCACAGAGGTGTTAACACCATTTCATTGGCTCAGCCTTGGTGAGTGGCAGGTCTGTCTTGGAGTTGCCTGGCATTGGATCTGCCAGACACGGAGAAAGCTTCTAGCAGCTTCTTACAGAAGCCACCTAATAGCTCCCCTGCTACAAAACCTACAAAACCTCGCCATGCAAATCCAATACAATGGTATTCTAAAATTACTTTAATAAAACTTAATTAAAAGGGCTCATATTGCTGAGGCTAGCAATAGCTGTGGCATCAGGGGTTGTGTGGATGGGCTGTGTTGGCTGCTGTATTTGCATATTTTATAGATGTTGACATGAAGATTGAATTTCAGAATGTGAAAAGTCCTATCTTTTCATTGACATAGACATCTAGAGGTCCTGAACAGTTCAGGTAGGTATGTCTCACACTGTCTTTTGGAGCTTCAGACCCAATGTCATGCCAAGGACGCAGCTTTAAACAGGACAGAGAGAGCTATTTCAGGGGTGAGCAATCTTAGCATAGTTGGCATAAACTGAGATGAAGAGTCGTGGTTGACTGAGAAGTGAGCTTCTCCATGCTCGGAGCACCCCCTGGCTGTGTTGGCACAACTCTTTCTCTGGACACAGGCAGAATTGATCCAGGTTGCAACTAGCTTCATGCAGTTTCTTCAACATATTAAATTGCCCAGCTGCACAAATGACTTTCTTTCTAGCAGCAGGGTGTGGTGACTTGAAGGCAGGATGAATGGATGGGAGCTTTCTCTCAGGCTGACTCCAGCAGCGAAACTGACTTTATAAAAGCTTAGCATGACTGTAAACCTGCATGGCTGTTAGTATCTCACTTTGCAAATCCATTGGAAAAATAAATAGGAGTGTATTTTTTCACACTGCTACAATGGGGATGAGTTAATTATGTCTTGGTGATATTTTTATTGATTTGTTTATTTTCACCAAACACTTTCAACTCTAACTGTAGCTCAGTTTAGATCATGGTGCTAATAACACCAGGTTGTTGGTTTGATCCCTGTATGGGGCCATTCATATAAGAGTTGACTTGATAATCCTTGTGGGTCCCTTCCAGCTCTAACTATTCTGTGATTCTGTATTATCAAGGAAGATACTTGTGCTTAATGTTAAGCCAGACTCAGAAGTACAGATTTAATTTGATCAGAATTAAGTGTTGCTGTTTGTGAATCACACAGATCTCTTATGAACCCGGGAATGCATGATAGCATCTACATCCCTATCCATTACACATTCATAGTGTATCTAGCGGAAGTAGGTAGCCCCAAATGGCCTCTCAGTGTATGTTAAGCAGGTGAGTTTCCATCACTGAATTTAAGATGGAGTGTTCTTATCCTGCTTTGTTTCCTTACATACTGGCAGAGTTCAGAGAAATTAGAACTTTTTATAGACAGAGGGAGTGAACTCAAAGGTTGTGGAAAAAAAAATTGCCCTCAACTTTGAGTAGGTACATTCTGCTTTAAAATGCCCTTCTCCTAAAAGAAAATTACAACAGGCTTCTCTGAGGTGAGAGGAGCCTTCAGGAACAGCAGTACATGAGAAGACACAAGTAGAGGCAGTTTCTCCTTTTGTTAGAGCCTCAGTGCTAAAAGTACATGCCCTAGAAGCGAAAATCATTACTTTTCCACGCTAAATCTGTTCTCTTTCTGTCTTCTTTTGTTTAATTATTCCGTTTCTGTTTGCTTTTGAGATGTATCACTTTGATGTATTTATTTTTGCTGCATCTGTCCTTCTCCTTACAGCTCTGAAACTAATTTCTGTAATTATAAAATATGGACGCAAGTTCAGTACCAGCAATTATATAATCTGTTTGCACAAATGTCAAAGCTGGTCACAAAATTTTCATTAAATTAATTTAAACATTTCAGTGAAACAGTTGATACCCTTGGATAATAACAACAAAAGATTGTGGCCAGCCAAGAATTCAAGAGAAACAGTAGTTAAAACCGCTGCTGATTAAGTGGGTTTCAAGGAAGGCAAAAACAATTTTGTAAGAAAGTCTTTTTATCAATGAAAAAGATGGACTGTCAGTTACCCTTAGGGAAAAAGTGGGAATGATTCATAGTGTGGAAAACCTCTGAGGCCTGTGTCATGTAGGTGGACAAAACTGGAATTTGATTGATGGTTTCTGAGTGGACATAGACATCTATATCATAAAAATCAGCTATGTTCATAGGTGACTTGTTATCTTAAATTTGGATACTGGAGTAGATTAATTATTGTTGCCAGGTAATGAATTTCTCCATTCTAGTATGGATGGCTTGTGCTCCAGGCTATTCTCCATAGCCTGTGTTTGATTCTCAAGTTGCTTATTCTTTAGTGTCATTACTAGCATTGTTTCTGTCCTCAACTTTCAAGGGTTTTCTATTGCTGTCACTGAATTTTTTTTCCTCTGCATCTCTTGGATTTCTTGTGATTGACATTGAAAAACTTGGTTATGTCTTTTGTATAATTTAGGATTCAACAGCTACTATAACATGACCCTTTTCCCTCACAATCTTGCTTACTTCAGCCTCCATAAATTTTTTGCAAGTGTGCTGCCCATTGTCCGTGTTTCCTTCTTTTAAAGTAGTGCTGGTCTAACAGGGAGAATGTGGCTCTTGCAGCGTGCTGGGTAGCCTTGTTGCCACCTTCCTGTTGTCAGTGCATGGTCTTCTGCAAATAAGTCCTTTGTGCTGTGGAAAGCACAAGCTTGATTTAGATGTAAACCACATGTCCCTTGGTATTCTGTTTCTGTTAGCTGTGTCCTTGGCTAACAGTACAGGCCATTCTGTTGTTCTGTTGGGATTTTTTGTGCTTGTACACACAAATTTGCATCCCTGCTTCCTTCACATCAATGTTATTATTATGTATATCTGCAGTTGTCTTTGGACTCAGATTTTACTAGTATATCTGTGTATATCCAATTATATCCTCATTTTATGATTTATCATATAACGTGTTAGAAAAAGGAATTACCTGTCTTAATGTAATTCATTGTATCCCTTTTCAGTGAAAAATTATGTATACTATGTTGAGGGTATTTTAAAGCTTTGTAATACGATTTTACTTGTAAATTCATGCTTACATATTTGTGTGTGTGTACTTGTACAAACCTTTATCTACACATGCAAAAAAAGTCAGGTAGTGATGACTTTTCTTGTGTATTTGAAAACTACTCAGGTACATAACAAAATTCTTAAAAATAACCTGCATCCCTGGAGAAATGATGCTCAGAAAATGAGGTGATCATCCTTTAAAGCTTAATTGTGTAACACTGCATTTCTCTACTGTTGTTCTGTGACTGCTGTGGTATCTAAGTAATGTAAAGTGACCAGGTACCATGTTTCTCCACAGTGTGTTGGGTGTGCTGTGGCCTGTTGGAATTTTGTTTCAGCTACTTAGGCAAGGACAGGGTCAAGAATAAAAATTAATCTTAAGTAGTGCTTGATCAAAATAGTGATCAAACTTAAGCCACAGCAAAAAACCAAAATTAAATCAGCATCTAGGGTCAAACTGTGGTTCTGTAGGCATGCTGCAGAATTTCAGGATGGGAGAGTCACCTGATTCTTGGTAGAAGCAAAGAAAATAAAATATCTGGGTGCCTCCAAGCTTTGCCTAAAGTAAAAAATGTTTGTGCAGTAGGGTAGTTTAAAATATTTTTACACATGCAAAAAATTATTCTGTAGTGCATGTTGTTCAACCTGGTTTGAGGGCCAGATCTCATGGCTAATGGGTTACTGGTGATGTGAAAGTAGGTGCCAAGGTGCTAAAATAATTGAATCTGTACAAAGAAATAGCTGTCAAGGTCTCATCAGTTCACTGCTAAAACATTAATAGTCAACCTGACAAAACGAAGCACAAAAGAGGAGTGGGATGGAGGCCTGACAAATTGACGGTCCTAATGTTCTTGATTGTCCCATGTGACAGTCTCTGCCCTTCTTCTGTTTACGGTCTTTTTCACTGAACTGCTTGCTCTGTGTCTGGATTCTGCCCTCATATCCTGCTTTACCTGTTGAACCAGCAGTTGGTGGTGTTTGCAGCGTTCCTGTGTACATTGAAGCAGCAAAGCCTGGAGCAAGAGTGTACAGACAACACTTAGGTAAATTTAATGGCTGGAAATGTGAGATGCTGAGGCAAGGGAGTATTGATATCTGAGCATCAGGGTGGGGTGTAGTGGTAACTTAGTGTGTGAGTGCAATAATTGAGTGATTAAATTCTGTCTGGCAGTGGCAAATGTGATCAATTTGTATAAGCATTTTTAAATCGGCATTGGCTGTGTTTTCTTATTCGTTTTGTGAACAGAAGTTGCATTCTCGGTGACTAGAATTACTTATCTTTGATTTTGTTTCAGTAAAGTTTCAAAATTGTATCACATACACATAAAGTACAAATGACCATATAACTACCTGTTTTATTCTTCTGCTTGAGAAAGTACTTATGCATTTAGAAAACTGGCAGAAGAACATCATGTGGGTAATCACTGCTAGTCAGCGCAGCTTGAATTTCTAATAGCAAACCTTGAAAATCTGACATGCTGAGGCAGCTTTTCATTCACTGTTTTTTCCCCCAGTGTCATGAATTCAGAAAGTTCAGTTTTCTTTGGTTAAGGAACGTCTGAAATTTGTTAAAAATAATTGTTAGTCACAAAAGGAATTGCAATGTCCTGATGAATTCCATGGTCTAGGCTGCTGTATGCTGTAATGATTAATTGATTTTTTTTTGGCACTCATGCTACGAAGTTTTGAATAATCTGTTAACTTACAGAGGGAGCCTCCTGTGGCTTTGCAATTCCTAGTGTACACGTTTATTTAGCTTCTGTAGGATTGGGGTCTTGGTGGGGCTCTAGGAGGAGTACATGATGGCTTGATGAACCTATGCTGTGCTTAAAGAATTGTAAGGAGAGGTTGGGTTTTGTTTGTTTTCCCTTTGTTTTGTTTGTTTGTTTGTTTTTAATGAGAGTTAAAGGTGAGGTATTGACTACAAATGAATATTTGCTTTTATCTTAAGAAAAGAAGCATTCAGATTTTTCTGGACAATATAGTTTTTCCTCTGGTGCAAGTAGTATCAGCTGTATTCTGAATATCTACTCTCAGAAGAAAAGAGGCATTGCTGAGCATCAGGAACCTGCCTGCCTTGCATATTCAGTTAGGCATTCTTCCATTACAGATTTTCCCCTTGATATTTTCAATATTATTGCTATTCCATTATGTAAAGTGTAGGCTGACTTTCTACAGTTCTCATGAATAACAGTCTTGAATTTCCAGTGAACCACTTCTGTTTTGTCTTGGAGGAGGGGGGAAGTATTTTTTCCCTCACTCTTTTCTATGAAATACAGACTTGAACATTTTTGATTACTGTCAGTATTCTAAACCTGTGCTGTTGCTTATCATAAAGGCCCTTAGTGTATTTGCTATGTGTCCATGGACAGACTTTAAAGTTTTAAAGCAGACAGATGACAGTGTGGCAGCTGGGCCTGTGTTGTCCATAGCTGGGAGCTGTGTCTTTTATATTTTGTGAACATATGGCATAATGTTTGTGGCTCTGGCCGTTCTTGCCCCTACCACTTCTTCTGTCCCTGTCTAAAACTTCTGGATCCTGTTAATTTTCTTCCACTCTGCTATCTGCTGCCTCCCTTCCCCTTGGGAGTTAGGAGTCATGCTGCCTTATAAAGTTCTGTTGACTGAATGCAGTCCTTTGCATGCTCTGTTTTGCTGGAGGTTTTTCACTTCTCTTTTCAGCCTTTGTGAAAAGCCGACTGCCTTCCTTGCAGGCATGTTCTCTGGGATAGAGCAGTGGAGAGCTGGGGCAGAAGTCCTCACATGGGTTTAGGCTTGCAGAACTCACTCTGTGATGGTAGTTTCCATATGGGGACAGGCGTGCCAAGAACCTGGTTGCCAAGTGCTTTGTATATAGGAGGATGGATGATGGCTCCCGGGAATGTCGAGGGGCAAGGCAGCATGTGCAGTTCTCATGGAGGGGTTGATGGCTACCCAAAAGACTGGAGCTTGCAGAAACTGAGTGCTTCACTGGTTACTTTACTGGTTACTTTAGCCAAAACCATGGACAACAGGAAGGTGTATGGCTTCTGTGGCAGCCTGAAGAGGAAAGGGCAGGTTGGATGGCAGCAGGACAGAGCTCTTCTTTTGTAGGTTTGGAGAAGGAAAATACTGCGTTATCATGATACTATTCTGTTCAGTAAGGAATAATCAACGAGCTGTGCCTCTGTGTGGTCTTTAGCAAGTCTTTGCCCACTGATTCAAGGCAGCAGCCAGCCTGGCATTAGCACACATTCCTTCCATCTATGTGCTCTCCTCTGCCATCTCTGTCCTCTTGTCTTTTATCCCAAATGTTGTAGAGTTTCCACTTGTCTGTCACATTTTTTCCTAGCTAGCCAGTCAAGCTTAGACCTGTGAGGTTTAATGAGGTATATTGCAACAGATCTCACAGGCATGTGTAAAGGTCAGAAAGAATGCTGGGGACAAGTGGATCTGCATTATTGCCATGCTTGCCTGAAAAGGGTAGCAGATAACTGCCACAGGGAGCAAGTGAGTCTAAAAGGCTGACACAGGAAGTTTCTTACTTTATATTCATTGTGTGTTTACTGCCACAGTGCAAAAGGCAGTGTAATTGCATATAATCACATTTCCTCAAATCCCAGTGGCTTCACTCATGAATGTTTAGTGTGGTCATACCCCTAAGCAGTGAATGCAAGCATGGTATTTGAGACAAACATGCTATCACAGGTGCTCCTGACACGGGGCTGAGCATGATGCTGTAAATAAGCAAGTTCCTGCTGTTCTAGCCTGAATGGAAAAGTCTCTTGTGCCTTTGTAAATGTTGTGCAGGGAACATGGACATTGGGGATGCTTTTTTTCCCCTCTGCTACTTGGTACTGCTTTGCCGTCAGGTGACTGGACACATGCCACACTTCAACACAGTACGTGGTGAAAACAGGATTAAATCAGCCATGTTTACATTCATGTAGAGGTACGGCCCTAAGACCCAGCCTCGGCTGTTCTGTGATTCTTCTTAGTGTCATTGAGATGCTTCTGAAAATGAGCTTTTACAGATCATTTTCATATTTTGTGAATGCTTGTCTCCTAGATTCTGCTAGGAGAAATGCAAAATGTTTTCATTTGCATTTAAAAATATGTCTGTTTCTATGGTTGACATGTCTGTCAGAAGTACCAAGAATATACCCACATATATCTAAATCCAGAAAGCTTTTAGGTTCTCGCTCTATAAATCAGAACTTTGGTGGCTTTTTTTTAAAGTCAAATTTTCCAGTAAGCCATACCCAGAAATGTGTCTTGGTGGGGTGAAGGCATGGGGTGGGTCTATTGTCACTTTCAAGAGCCTTTTGCTTTGTTGCTTACAGGCTAGAAACATTAAGCAGGAGATTACACTGGGCTGCAGGTGTCATAAGCATGGTTGACTGGCTATAGTCATTATTTTTCATTAGTGAGCTGGCTGATAGAATAGATGGTGTTTATGAAATTTACAGCAGAAAACAAGCTGTGAAGAATGCGAGTATGTTGAAGAACAATATGGGATTTCAAAATCATTCTGACAACCCGGAGAAAATACACCAAGTAAAATAGAACTTTTTACTCCTGCAGGAAATACTTCAGATATGCAAGATTGTTGAATAGATGTTAGCTTTAGGAAGTGATCTGTGAAGTTTAAAGCACCACAGTTGCTCTTGGAGGGCAGTGGGTATCTTGTGCTGGGAAGCTGATATTTTAAGCTGCAAAGCATGCAACATTATTCTATCCCACACAGAACTTACACGGCCTTATATTGGAGTGCTCTGAGGTGGATCAGCTGGAAACAGATGACAGCTCTTGGCTGCTTTGAAAATTTGACGTGGTATATGGAAAAATACTTATTGTGCTGGGGTTATTTATTTTAGAGAACAAAAGGCTGAGGGATGTTCATGAAAGTCATCCAGTGTGTAGAACATCTGCCATGAGTAGGAAGTAAAACTGTTTTCTGTGTCATTGGGGTGTACAGCAATATGTAGTGTGTTTAAATTGGATCAAGGGGGATTCCTTTCAGATGTGGTTGAAGCAGTGTCTAAACAATGGAGCAGAGGAGTGCGAACCTGAGAGTGTTGTGAAGTCAATATCAATTTTTAAGAACAGATGAGACAAACATCTGACTGGAGCAATAGGAGTTTTATAGGTATAATGGACCTCTCTTCAGAAAGCAAAATATGACCTCTTGACTTTTCTAGCTCTCTTTATAAATGGTCATTATGTCAGTGGGATTATTTGCTCAAACTTTCTGCTGAAACTTGATTCCATATATTAAGTATCTGCTTTGATGGAAGAAAATACCGTCTCATAATGGACAATGTTATTCGTTTGTACTTGTCTGTAATGCACAAAATTCCCTGTAAAAACGTGCATAGAAATTTATGTAAGCATAAGACAGATAAAAAAAAACGACACAAGCTTCAAACTTCTTAAGTTTTTGGGGAGTTTTTTTGGTGAAAGATTGATGGCTTTCTTTCATCTGCCCATCTCCATTTGGATCACTTGCCTACCCATTTGTTTAATGATAAAGAGAACCAGAAGGTGAATTAAAAACAAATAAAAATTGAAGCACACATGAAGCCTTACACAATTGCTGGAAAGCCTCTTTTGCAGGCATATATGTATTAATATGCATGATAGGGACTTAACAAGGAATGAGCTATCAACCAGCCAAAACAAAGCTTGGTAACTCTGTAGGCATATATTAGTTGTTGATACATTGGTGTAAGGCTTTGGGAGAATCCAGCTGCAGGCTGGACTGTGGAATAATGCGCTTTAACTTTCTGAAGAAGATATTCAAATACCATCACGATCTTAAAAAACTGTTCAATGGATAGTTTTTGTGTCTTTGAGGTTTTTTTATGTTCTTATTTTTTCATGAAAAAATATATACAGGAAAGTTAAATGGCATCAATTTGCACTGAAATACAGCTTAAATGAAGACCAGATAAACAAATGCTCATTAAGAGCCTGGGTTTGGGTTATCCCTTTGTAACAAGGGTCTTATCTTTAAAATGTTTAAACCTTGTGTAATGTAGAACTCTTCAAAAAGTAGATCTATTTTTGCCTTTAATTTTCTAATGCTTTTTTTTGGTGAAAGGTGGTGCAGATTGAGATCATAATTATTATTAACATGTAATTTATCAGGCTTTTTACAGTTTTAGTATTAGCTTAAAGTCTGTTCACAAAAGACTTTATTGGTTAAGCTATTTTTATTGCTCTCTAATTTTTGTTTTAATTTTTTTTTTCTTACAGTATAAGAGTGAAATATGATAGGAGATTGTCCAAATCTGAAGTAGCTGCTCTGGGAGTTTTCCATTAAAAAAAAAAAAAGAGGCAAAGGGCATGCTGTGCCATTGTATTGATTTAGTATGGGATGTTATTTTTGAGCTTGCATAGGCAGGTGTGAAAATGATGCTGCTAGTCAAGGGAGATGGGACACTGGTTGGTGGAATACGAGGAAGGCTGCCTTAACAGATTGCAAACACCTCTAACACTTCCTGTTGGTATCATCTATAGTAACAGTTCAGCTGATATTTAGATAAAGAATAGAGAACTTTTTCTCTCATTATTTGGCCTTGTACCTTCATTATTTTTATGTTTTCTGAGGTCTCAAAGTTGCAGGACCAGTCAGTATGAGTCCTGCTTTATCTAAAATGTGTCTGTTCTACACACAAGGAGGCTGCCCTGGCTATAGGAAAGTTTAAGAACTACTGTGGAAACTCACTGTAGAAGAATAGAAATAAGTGAGGTTGCAGGGAAATTTTGTCAGATCTTGGTTGGTGGATGTTTATTGATTCCTTTTGTTCCAATGTTTTAGGATCAGTATTTTCTGTTAAGATGTTCAATGTGACAAGCAGTTGCTGGGTTAACTTATAGCAGTTCAGTTATTTTTAATGTTTAATTAACATTGCTAGTAAATACATCTTTTGATTCATTCAGTTTTTTAGCAATACAGACAATACCATAGGGCTATCAGCAGAATACACAACTAATTTCTAAAAAGTTATTACAATATATTTGAGTTTAATAGAGTGCTTTCTAGAACTATAATTTTAAAACTAGTCCCTTGTAGAATTGTAAGAGTTAGAGCTCTAAATACACTCTGGCATGTTTTGCAAAACCACCTAGTCTTTTACTGTGTATCCAGTGACACATTAATAAAATGTGTTATTGTAAATTGCCTACTGGTGTCAGATTTATAGATATGCCTGTAAATGTCAACAGATCCATGATGTTAACAGGATTTAGGGCTGGAAGGGGTTGTCTAATACGTCTTTCTGTTGTGGCGTACCAAACAGTCATGACCATACCCTGGGAATTCATAGTGCTCTGTGCTGGCATGTATTGAACATAGATAACACAGGGACATGCAGGTTCTACTAAAATCTACCCACTGCCCTGCAGTGACAAGGAATTTATTTCTGCATGCCATACTGAGCCTATTGTGCAAACTGGGCTTTTGGGTGCAGGTGAATGCAGGCACTTTCTGTCATTAACATCTACTTCCTCCCTTCCCCAGGGAAACCGACAGGACAGCCCATCTTCTCCTCCTCCTCCTCCTTATGTAAGATAACCAAGATCAAATACTCCTTGCAGTTGCAAATTGGGCAGTTATTGTGAGTTTGAGCATATGAGCGAGACATACCAGACAGGGATATAAGGAAAAGGATTGCTTTCACTATCTGGTTTTGCTTCCTTAGCTGTGACCTATCTCAAATACTGGGAAAAGTAGGAACAATCCTGAATAAACTGGCCAGTTAGATCAATATGAAGAATACTTTTTGGTGCTTTCTGGCAGATAGCTAAAGCATGAGGTTTGCTTTATTGACCGACATTGTGCTGGTCAGTCTATTGACTTCAGGCAGAGGTAACAAAAGGGAAGGCTCATATTTCAGACTTTTTTTTGTGTATAGTTATAATATGCCCAGGCATGCTGTGTTGAAAGACTGTAAAAAAGATTGTGTTTGTGTTTTCACCCCATTTTTCTTGAGCTGTGTTTTGCATCTCACTGATGCCAAGAAGCAGTGTTGCACTCAACTGCTTCTGCATCATTCCTTCTAGAACTTCTTTATTAACTGTGGTTCTAGCAGTGAAGCAGCTGTGCTTGCTGGAAATGCATGAATGTGTGATGAGATGACAGAAATTCAGATGAAATAATCTGTTAAGGACTATGAGAGAAAAGTGTCATTATTCTTTGAGAGTTGGTTACTAACCCTAGAATACCTTTGGAAAGCATTAGCCAAGAGGGCATGAAGAACCAAAGGATGCACTGACTTGTTAATTATATTAGTGTAATTGTTGTTAGATGTTACACAATAATGAAAGCCAGTGCCACCTGCATTGTTAATGATACCATTGTACTATTGTACCAATAATTGCCATTATTTAAGGGGAAAAGGCAAGAATAGTCAACATGTGCAGAAAAGAGGGGCTTTGAGAGCATACAACATTAATAACTGCCATGGAAGTAACATCTTTTTGGTTTTTGTTTCAAGGAATAAACATTTCCCTGTGCTTTTCTGGTTTTGCTTGGTTTTTACCAGGTGTCTGAGATTACTAAACCAGAGAGGCCTCAGTAAAGATGTAAATTAATAATCTGAGCCATGTTTTCTTACATCTTACTTTTTAAATTTGCTCTTGAACTAGCTAAGATTGGGGTTTGCATTTGCAAAGGAATACAAAGCTTACAGCCCTTCAGTGCTGTGACTTTTTTTGGAATTTTTTCCAGATGAGACATTTTCTTTACAGAAGTTGTGTCAATATAGGCAACATCTGCCAGTATTTTCAGGTTAATCTGCATTTAGCTTTTGTAGTAACAATAAGCCTTCTTACTAACTTTTGCTTCCTTCCCCAAGTCTTTGTTGGTAAGATGAAATCTAAGCAGTGCAAAATTAAGAGCAAACAGATGTTTTGATCAAACTTGAAGTCAGCTTTCACTTGCAAGGCTTCATCTAATTAAATTGCTGCAGTTTTTTGCCCCCAGATGCATGAAGTAGATCTGTTTATTCCTGCAAAAACTGTAAGACTGCAACAGTGAGAAAAGTTTGATCTCATACTCTGGATTCATCTCTCTTTTTCAGTAAATCACGATTTTCTAAACTTCTATATGGATCAGACGAAATGTATCAAAGAAGAATTTTCAAAGTCAAGCTATATCTCAGTCTCAGTTTAGAATAATTTACCATTAATGTAATGCGAGGTGCTTGCATGAGTCAGCTCAGGAATGATTTATCATGGCCACGAAATAGCCCTTAGATGTAATTGTTTATGTTTAAGCGCCTGTACCAGACTGCCAGTCCCACTCAGTTTCCTTTTAGACAAGACAGGCTGCTTTGTCTTCCTGCAGGTAAAATGCACTAAATGCTCAACTGTTGTGTTTCACAAAGTAGTGTTTGGTGACCGACTGTTCCTTTGCATGTGAAAGTAAAAAACAAACAAAACAAGTGCCTTTGTTGTGGACTTGTGTTCACCTCAGCAGTAAAATTTGCCTTATGGCAGCAGTGTGTAAAATTTGTATTGCAGTTTTGATGGAAGCATACCTTTACGTCCGGAGCTAGTCTTTTCACTAGTTTGTTTATAAAAATAGTTCTGGTGCCCTCCTGATTCACTGGAATTGGCTGTCCTCCTCGAGGTGTTATTGCTGTCTCTTACTCTTTGTGCCTTTAACGAAAAGTTAACAGTTTTATAGAACAACAAATAGTAGGCTACGTGTGCGTGTGTTCACATAGCTTACAGAATGAAGCACAAAACTAAAGATGGGTATCCACAAAATTACGCCCTTTAACATCCTTTCAGGCTTAACTAAAACTGTACATTTCTGGTGTGTATACAGTCACAGTTTACCTGTCAAAATTTTCTTTCTCCATCAGAAACAGAACTTGCCAGCAACAGAAGTATTATGTACAAAAGATACTTTTAATCAAAGGATTTTTAACGGAACAGATCTTAGTTTGAGAGGTGCTGAGCAATGGGGATAGAGAACTGCCTGTTCTTAGTTTGAGAGGTGCTGAGCAATGGGGATAGAGAACTGCCTGTTCTTAGTTTGAGAGGTGCTGAGCAATGGGGATGGGGAGCTGCCTGTTCTTGGCAGCTAGGAGAGATCCAGGAACCTGTGGCTGTAGTACTCCATACTCTGCTGCTCTCTTGTTGAATTTTGTTCTTAAATGATTGTCTCATTGTCTCTCTCAAACTCAATAATGAAAAAACCCGTAGGCATGGCACCTTCGCCAGATAGTTTCAGTGTCAGAGTTGACAGTTAGACAGTTGATTCTTGTGCTGTATTTTTCAAGTTTGAGAATATCCTCAAAAATTAATGTTTTGCTTGTGTTCTGAGTAAAATTTTAAAAACCTGTCTGAAAGTGCCGTTCAGAGTTGGGCACCTAACTGATCTTTGTGCCCTTGCAAATCTGTGCACTCACCCATTGTGGTTAGTGAGCTGGAATTTAACTCCTTTGATTTCATTCTTTCTTTGCCTTTTGGGAGGTAGGAGAACTTAGAATTTCCTTACAGAAATTGCTTATGGGATGCTTGCTGGGACCTCAAATTAACATTCAGAATCCTGGTGTCTGTTATATTTTAAAAATTCAAAGCATAGTTCTCTGTAACGTTTAGGTTTGTTTTCAATGTCTTTAAATCAAGGCTCCAGATAATATGTAACATAAATTTAAAGTACTTTCCAGTAGAAATATGTAGGAGACATAAGAGATGTAATTGAGAATTTAATTATTCTTTTTCTACTGTGTGGTTGAAAAAACAATCAAATGGACCAAATCCAGTTCAGCAGTTTTCATAACTAGAAGATTTCCCTCTGTCTCTGAAATCTAGTACCTGTGAACTCATTAATGTCTTCCAAAATTAAGCCAAGGACCCAAAAAGCAGCAGCTTCATCTAGTCCTCTCTTTTTACTAGTCTGTAGAAGTTGTTCATCCATAGAGCAGGTCCAGAGCTCTAGCAAAAATAAAATCATGTGGTTGACTTATTCTATTGTAGAAATACAGGAAAAGTAGGTGGGTGAGATAAAACAGTCTAGCTCTAAAATTACTTAAAATTGCTGAAAATAAGTACTTGCACTTTGCTTTTCTGGTCTTTTGCAGACCGTTGAAAAAATTGCTACTCCTCATGGAACAATTCACAGTATATATTTATTAAAATTGTAATCTCAGAATAAGAAAGAGTGTCTAAAAAAGGAATATAATTTAATTATAACCAAAACCCCACATAGCAGCACTGATATTAAACTGTCTATATAAAGTGTTGTGTAGTGGTTTACTTTTAAGTGATGCTACTTTTAATACTGAAATTAGTAGACTTTTCTGCGATTTCTAGGTTTGGCTCTCACCCTTAGTATAAACCATAGATGATTTCCCTTTAAAATTCAGGTGCAGATGTGACAGAACCGAACGATGACTTCTCCTTTTGTATTAACCTTTTTGTTACAAGAATATATTTGTTTTGAAAAGCCTTGGCAATTAATTTTCTCCATTAAAGGAGAAGAGCCTGCTTCTCATTCAGCAGTTTGCTGTTCTATTATTGCAGAAACTGTCTGTTTACCACGGAAAGGGACAGAAAGGGACAATATGACCTAAAGAAGATGGCTCAATCCTATTTGGCAGGATTGGAGGGGGTGGCGAACGTTGGACGTTTGCCGAGAGAAACTGTTTCAAGCATAGCGTCTGTTTTGCGCGGTGGGCTGGCATAGCGAGGGGACCGCAGCATCCTCCGAGGGGGACCGCTGCATCCTCCGAGGTGCAGCGTGCGTGTGTGTGTGTGTGTGTGTGTGTGTGTGCGTGTGTGTGTGTGCGTGTGCCGGCGCAGTGGCTGCTGCTGCGGAATTCCGGGGATGAATTACATGATGTGCTCAGCCGAAGGTGCCGTTCGCTCCGCTCAAGCGGCGCGGCGTGCGCTGCCACTGACCTGAGAGAGGCAGCCTGCGGCTCTTCCTGACACAGAGAGGTGGAAGGACCCCAACTTGCGGTCCTCCCCCCACCCCCAGGAGATCCTTAGTCCATTCCTTTATAGTGGTTCATTTGGCTCTCTGTCATCGCCAGAATGCTGCCCGTGAATGTGTGTCATGATTACAATAGAGTGTGGTAACACATAACAGCAATGAAAGCCCAGCGGGAAAGGCTACAAATTCCAGGGCTGACCTTGGAGTAAGTATTGTCTGTCTTTAATATTTTAATGGTTTCTGCATGATGCCGGCTTTTGTGCAGTCAGGAGCTTTTAGCATACGTTTGTGCTGACAGCCTGGGAGCACTGCAGCTCCAGGTTGAAGGAACACATTTTCAATGCATTGCAGTTGGTTTCAGCAAATGTGTGAGCCTGGAGCCAGGATATTGCAGTGTGTTTGGAAAGAAAGCATTTTTGCATATTTAAAGTTACTGAATCTCAGTGCATGAAGCATCCTGTCAGCTTGCCGGGGAAGAATCTGTCAGTAGGCCATGGTGTCTGTCTTTCTCTTCAGTGCTCTGTTGCTGTTTGTTTATCCCGGTGCTGCCTTTTAGAAAGGCCTCTTTCTGTGCTGAATAATAGAGAGCACTGTGAGAGATTAAAGCATTAAAAAATGCTGTCTGTGAAAATACATCAGGAGAAAGACATATTTTACATACGTAACTGCACTAATGACCTGTATTGATATTCTGGAGGATTCCTGATAGGTTCTGCAGTAAGTATGTTTACCTAATATAGCAGTGTGTTTACTTATACTCGTTTAAAACTGATTAACTAATTTGTGTGCTTTCAGCTATTTAGAGAGTAGCTAAATGAAAGTGTGTAATTTTAATGTATAGTGATAGTAAGTCTTTTATTCATAAATGCCGGCAGATGTTAGTCAAAGCCAAATACTTATTTTATACATATGTACATACATACATACATGCCTGTAGTCCGCACTGACATGTCAGGCATGTATATATGTATGTTACAGCCACCATGAGAACTTGCTAATTTTATCTAGGTAAATAGAGATGGTTACGTCAGATCCTTTAGTATTCCCTGGTACTACCCCATTCTTGCTGTATTAGAAAAACTCAACAAAACCTTGAATACTGCAGATGCCTGTGGTAAAGTTATTTAGCTATGAAAGGTATTATCTCTGGCATCTGCCATGTGTTGAAGAGAGAGCCATAGGTAAGTGTGCAGCGTAGCAAATAATTTATTCTATAATCACATGAAGGTGACAGAGCACTTTATTCCAAGGAACAAATGTAGGTGTCATACTGGTTCCCCAGAACTACATTTGTGAAATGTCTCAGAAATTCTGGATTTCAGTCAGGCATCTTTTGGTAAGAGCAGTGTGTTAGCTGTGGGCAGGCTAAGCTCTAGATATTTTTCTGAAAGAAACAGCATTACTAATTTCTCATGAGTTTTGGAGGAGAGGTCTTATCAAAGATCTCATTAAAATGGTTTCCATGAATAATTGATAATTATACTTCTTTAGAGATGTGGCAATTTAAATATTTTTAAATCAGTCTTCACTGAATTATGTAATCATCTTGTGAGAATAACATCACTAGCTGCAAAGGATGAAAAGGGATTAATGTTTTTCAACGTATGTGTGTGTTTTTATAATATGAAGTAATTGTTTACTGCTTCCTCCTTTTTCACAGTAACCTAACATAATTACACTTCCTTTGCCATATTTTCCAAATATTTAGTACTGATAACATTGTTATATTTTAAATTCAATATTGATCATTGTTTTTACTAAAATGTATTTACTTTTTCCATATATTTAAATTACTTTTTTCATCACACTTTCTACTTTTTGACCTTGATTTACTTGTAGAGAAAAGAAAATACCCTATTTTGGTTGCTGGCACATAATGATTTTCATAGAGTCATTCTCTCATGATTTGCCAGAGTTTAGTCAATTCAGACTTAAATCATGTCTCCCAAACTGTTAGTTGCAATCATTTAAAGAAGAGTATATATAGGGGGGGAGGAAAAATCCAATTTATTCCTTGCAGCCTGAGTCTCATGAATTTTCTTTCAGTAAAGTTTAAATGTTGGGACTAGAATTATGTTGTCTCCCTGAGAAACAAGTACAGTCTGTCTACTTTATATTCATTACTTGCAAAAAGCTCCTTGAAAGAATATTAAATCGAAAATAAAGCATTCCAGATTTAGAATATGTAAGAAGCAGGGGTGTCATGCACTGTGATAATTTGTTTTAACAGGTTTTCATAGGTCTTAAAAGAGCAAAGCTGAAGAGCGAGTTCTATAGAAGAACTGGATTGACACACAGTATCATTGCTCGGTGGGAATTTTTAGACCCATAGTACTAGCACATCTGATATTGGATGCCCTCAGAGTCTGTGCCATTACTGAGACTGGTGGGTTACACTAGTGAAAACGAGGAAGAATATGATTAGCTACTAGCCAGTGTAGGACTTGCACTTGCTGTGTGTGAGCTGTCCAGTAGAAGAAGGACAATGCCCTTTGCCATAGAGTGTTTCTAGGATTTGTTCACAGAAAGGTGAATGAGGGATCTCAGTCTGGGGTTTGAAGTTAACCTATTCGTTTTTATTCAATGCCAGAGCTGTTTTTTTCCTCTCCTTTTAACCATTCTGGCTTTAGTAGATTTCTTGTCCCCAGTTGTTGCTCCATAGTAGTCCCCTTGCTCTTTCTTTGCTGCAGCCCTGTGCTTTGGCCAGTTGGTGCCAGTTCTCTTCTCCTTCCATCTGGACTGTATTTAGATCAGTTCCAGCTTCCCCCACTGCTTCTGGTCCTGTTGGAGGCTGGTGGTGGTCTGGTCTGCATGGCCTGCCTCCACATCTTACCGTGCAGTGCCCCCGGTGACCACAATGCAAGCACAGATTGTGCAGCACAGGATCCTTTCCCAGCCTTCAGTCAGTCAGGGCCTGAACAACTGGTGGACAACTGGCGACAAACTACCAGCTCTGCTGCAGTGGAGATGAAGAGAGAGAGCAGATGAAGTGTAGAAGTACAAAAGCAGTTTTTAAAGTCTGTATTGTACTGATATTACAGAAACAACGATCCACCCAGTGTGTATTGTCACAGGTCAGTGCAGTGCAACGCAACAGAGACTGCCCAGTGGAGCAGCTGAAATCTGCCTGTTGATCCACACCTTTCTCTGCAGGCCTGCATGGGCTGACCGGTATGAACCTGAGTTCAGCCATTTATCAGAGTGATATATTGAGCCATTGGCTCTTAATGGATCTTGTCAGCTCAAAGCTCAGCTGTTGTGCTACCACAGGTAGTCTGCAGTTGAAACCAAACTACCTTGTACTCAGCTGCTGGTGCTCTTTTGTGCACCTCTTTCAGAGATTATGGGCCAGCAGCCAGAGGAATTTACCCATACAAAGTAGCCTTGTCAGAAATTACCTGCAGGCCCCTCCTTGTCTCAGTGTTCATGTCCCCACCAAACTTTGTGCCTTCTCCAAGGCATCTCAAAAAGGAAGAAGTTGCAAAAATCTACAGTGTCAAAATTGTTTTCCTAATCTGTTCTAGAAGCAGCAGTACTCTTCCTGCTGAAATGTTCAGAAAAAACCTGCATTAGATATCCACCTTGAAAGATTTTGAAGGCAGTGTATTAATATCTGGCAAAGTGTTACACAATTGAAAATATGAACTGGACCTTAGCTGTGCTTAGCATATTGGCCGTCTGCATCTTCACTGGGGACAGGACAGGAGTGCTAGCATTGGCTGGCTGCAAAAGTCTGGTACAAAGCAGAACAAATCTTTATGGAGATAAGCTGAAAAAACTTCCCCATAAGCTTCTGCCTTTGCTCAGTCTGCACAGTTTTTTTTTTACAGGTTGCTAAAGCAAATTGTAGTGAGAGGCATGCTACAAGCATGTTTTTAAAAG
Source organism: Acridotheres tristis (assembly GCA_037013685.1). Classification (NCBI taxonomy): domain Eukaryota; kingdom Metazoa; phylum Chordata; class Aves; order Passeriformes; family Sturnidae; genus Acridotheres; species Acridotheres tristis. Next base: position 58,439,366 of record CM072919.1, on the reverse strand, counting down.
AAGCTTTCTTGTGACTTTTATGGGGAAATGTGCATATGATAGCATGAGTATATTTTGAAAGAGCATCTCTGAAATCTGGCAGTGGCCAGATGTTTTTTTGAGAAACCTTTTGAATGAAGATGTACTTGAGGCAATTTCTTGAAGTCAAATGCTCAAATAAAGATTTTATGGATGAATTTTTTATATCCGTACTTGATTACCTAGAAGAAGAACGTGGTGTTCGTGTGGAAACATTTCATAATGAAATTGATGCTAACTGGGGCACTTCTAATTTTCAGTAAGTGTGCAAATTTTCAGTAAGTGTACAGGCTCTCAAACTGAAAATTTCTATTAAAATTTTCATATTGCTGATGGAAGTTTATCATCAGCTTTAGTTTTCCTTTTGTTTTAATGAATCTGATTTGCATATGAAAAACTTAAACCCCCTGCTCCCCAAGATTCGTGAAGAGGAAAAGAGCACCCCAGTCGCATATTCTGTTTGGTTAGGTGTCTAAAAAATGTTACCATGTTTCACCACTCTTGGGACTTTGTACACAATTACTGTTCCTGGAGGAAGCCCAACATAGTCAAGCATGTGCATCAACACCAGTTCTCATATTTATTTTTATTTAAATCAAGTTCATCTTAAGTCAAAACCTGTGTGGCTACTGTCAATCACTTCATTCAGGAGGATGGTCATGTTTTGGTTCTAACCGGAACTCCGTTCATAACTCCTACACTGAAACATGCGACTCTTGCTAAACCTTCTGTTCACTGGAGATGACATTATTTTAACTTGCAGTCTCACCCCAAGGAGCCTGAGCCCAACCCCAACAAGTCCCTGCAGTCCATGCAGTCCTCTGTTCGCTTTTCATTTTTGGAGGTAAGCAAGTAACCTTCCATTGTTGATGTTTTCTTCTGCGTCCAAAACCTAATGATCAAATTATATTGCAAAAGGAAAATAAAATAAAATAAAATTAAGCGTGTCTCTGCAATCCAAAATACGTTTTACTTGAGCAGCTGCTGTTCTGAAGGTAAGTATTTTATGAAAAAAAACAACAGGATAATCTGCATTTTAAGACCTAGTACAGAGACTGGAGATATTGATGTATAATGCTGTGTTGCTTTTACTGCTTAGAAGTGTATCTGAAATTTTATAGTTTTCTTCCTGTGATCATACCTCAGATTATATTCTGTTATGTGAGAAGTTTAAGGTACATTCAGAAATGAGGGTGATTCACAAAACACCTGGTTATTTTTTGCTTAAGTGAGGGCTAGCAGTGTGCTTAGTGAGTAGAGTGATTCAGAAGAACACAAATTCAGTAAATTGGTAGGACTGTTTTGTTCTCAGGATTAGAAGGATTTTAAGCTTCACTTCTATTTCACTAATGTTCTAGATAGCCACGTACAACATCCTTTTCACCCTTCCTTTCTTCTACTCCCATGTTTGTTCATAAGACTAATTTTTTTTGGCACTCATCAGAAAGGTTATCTTCATGAGATCAGAAAATCATTACATGATAAAAAAATACTTTGTAGTCCTTCCTATTATGCAAAATTTTAATAAATAATAGTCAGAGATCTCATTCGTGTCAGTCATTGAGATTCTGCTCCATAGGGAAAATAGTTTTTAAAATTAGTTACAAGTAAGTTATTAGTGCCTCATGGATTGAAAAAAACAAAACCACTTTTAATTTTGTTCAGAGGTCTCACTTGATACCGTGAGAGAAAGAACTACCACCTTGTTAAATTACATAATAAAGTATATTTGTGCATTTTCGGTACCACCTTGAACATAGTGTGGCAGAGGTGAGGGTTGCTTGAATGTGCTAATCTGCTTCAGTATACTTTAAACTTAGAACCAAATTAGTAAGTGAGAGCCCTTTATCAAGGCTTCATGTGACACTGAAAAATGGAGCAATAACAAAGACTTGATATGTGTTTCTGAAGAAATATTGTAGTTTTTAATATATTCTGTTTTGTTAGGGAAGAGGTGGTATGAGAATCCCTTGTTTGTGCAATTTTCAATATAATTTAAATAAAAAGACTTTTTTTCCCTCAGTGAAAACACTTTTATGATGTTTGATAGATAAATTATCAGCAAAGTCATTAGCTGGTATAGAATGCTTGATGAAATTAGCATTCTGTAATTGGGTCTTTATTTTATACAGCCAGAAAAATCACTGCCTTTTGTAGTGAAGGATGTGCTCTTTTTCGAAATTTCAGTTTTGTAGAATCAAAAAGCTGTATACAAATTTTATATTTTCTATGTCCTGGATGACCTCTGACAGTCTCTGCAGATGTGTGGATGTGCTACTGTGTGAACTGTGGTATAGACACTGCCCTAAAGGTTTTTAGAGCTTAGACCTTGTTTACCCCTCTGGGTGGCAGAGACTCCCAACAGTGCCAAGTTTGAGCTTTTCATCCTATGATGGAGGGTGTTGAGAGCAGTTTTCAGATGCTTTTTGAAGAAATAGAATGGAAGTCATTGATACTGCTTAATGTGAAGCCTCATCTCTTGATATGCCTGGAAAATGTAAAAGTTTGTATGAATTTTTCTTAGGTTCTTTTGTCCTGAAATGTATGTAAGACTCTACCAGAAAGGATATATTTTCCCTGAAGTGGAAATGTTTAAAGTCTGATTAAATCTGAAACAGAGTGCTGTATTTAGCTGTAGAGGACTGCTGGTGTATTGAACATCAAATATTTTAGTTATTAGTTACTCTTAATCTTGACCTAGCATAGTGGAAAGATGAAATGTGTTGGTTTTTAGGGTATATAAATAATTATCATTCCTGCTCCATTAGCTCAGAGTATTCCCATATGTGGGAGGAGAGGAATTACTTCAGTGACACCACTTTTGCTTATATTCAGAAATGTTAACATGGGAGCCTTACCAGAATGAATGGATAGGGTTTTCCTGTGGTATTTCTCCCTCTCTCACACATGCTAGCTCATCTCCCTCATGGCCTTTGACTTGCACAGCTGCTCCTTGGGCGGTTGTTTTTGTTGAATTTCTGCTTATAGCAGTTGTCACATACAGTAGTAGTCTAAAGGCAGCTTTTGCCAGCTAGATGATGAAGATCTTTTCAAAATAAACAGTAACATCCTGTGAATGGAAATACCTGCCTGCTGGTACAGTGTGAAGCTGTATCCATTCTTCACTTCTGAGAGAGGGTGGTAGTTCAGATCTCAGGAAGACAGGCACATACTTACCATTATGTTTTTATCTTTGGTTTGAGTCACCTGAAAACTTCCAACTGCTGTTTGGGGGAAAAGTACTTGCAGTTTTAGTACTAATAATTATAAGCAGCATATTTGCAAGGAAAGAGAGAAGATGATGTAAATAACTGAGCACAGATACATTTAAGATCCTCATGCTTCTTACATAATTTTAGTTTTCTTTGCTGTGTATAATTTGGAATCCTTTGTCACAGTAATGGGGAGTGGAGTGGGGAAAGTATTTGAAAAGAACTAGGAGGAAACACTTAAGTGCTAGAAGTTGCAGTAGCTTCTAGTAAAAATGATGAAGCAAAATGGAAATAATAAATTTAAAAAGACATAACAGCATGCATTTGAACTTGAAGAGTAAAGAATGGTGACTGTCAACAAAAAAGTCTTTTTATTCAACCTTTTGGTTTACTGATGTCACAATACTGGGCTGGGGAAAAGATCTCTAAGGCAGTTGATATAAAGCTCTTAGACTCTACAAAAAAGAAAAGATCGTAGTGAATTTTCCAGAAAACCTTTACTCAGGAGCACGAGTGTCAGCATATATACAGACACAAATATTACTACCTGGCTAAGACTAGTGAAGAGGTAGACAGGATTCATTCTGAAGCTTTGAAATAGAAAGCATCAAGGAAAAATGCCCATATACTTTTTTTTTTTGTGGTTTAATTTTTTATAGACTATTTAATGAGGAAAATCCAGTTCACCTGACTCTATCTACAGCTGAGTTGGCAGGAAGGCAAATGAGGATTAATATCTATACCTTTCGGTAATGTAATCTGCTCTTTTGGGATACTTGTGAGGAAAGCACTGTAAACACTGCATTTTACATGGGGTCATGTTGTCAAATGACTATGTATGTGTTACCAAGGAAAGCAAATAGAACTGACATGGATTAAACCTCATCCTATGGCACTGAATGGAAAGAAAAACAAATGTCAGTGTTACAGATAGCTTGGCCACTTTTTGGTGTTTAGTATTGTATCAGGAAATTGCCAACAAATGTTGACACTTGCATTTTCTTTAAATGTAACCTGAATCTATAATACGAATGAGTAACCATTACAAATGGAGAATTAGTATGAGACTTTAAAATATAATTTTATACAAATTAAAAAATCAATTATTAAATTTTATAGGAAGCTTTATTTAAGGTGTCTAAATTCATATACCAAATTGTTGAATACAGAAATAAAAAGTCAGCGTGCTCCTATTCTTCCACTTTCTCTGTTTGCATCCCCTTTATTTCCCCAATGACATTCTGCATCCCAGAATCAGATAAAGACAGAAAGCTGAAAATAGCTGCTTTCTAACAACTGTATTATGAAATCATCATTGACATGGATAGTTTCTGTTGAAAAATGAACAGTTAAGTTTCTAGTGATTTTTTAATTGCTACTCTGAATGTGAGTGTGTTTAAAGAGCTTTTAAATGTTTTCTGGCTCTATGTGATGCTATGTGGGCATGTGGGGCATGTACACCCATGTGAAAAATGTAATGGAGAGTAGGAATTTCGTTTGCTGTTTGGTTTTTACATTTCTGAAGACAATGGTTTGTTTCTAAACCTAGCAATATTCCTGTGTTTTAGGAGGAAAGTGTTGGTGTATTCTGCTGGCTATGTGGGCTGGCTGGGCTGGGGCACTTGGGGTGGCGGTGGGGCTGCTGGGGCAGAACTGCCTCAGGAACTTGTGCAGCCAGACCGATGACCAGAGGCCCTGTCCATCCTGTCCTTGACCCTGTTGCCATGACCACGTTCCTGCCCTCTTTTCCATTAGCTGGTGATGGTGTGGCTGCACCAAGCTGAATCTCCACCGTGAGTGAGAGCAGGCACATCTTAGGAGTGAGGAGGGAATGGGGAGCACTTTTCAGCATGGGGGGACACAGTGGCAGTGTGTGCTGGCACTCTGCTGCCTTTGGCAGCACTAGCTGTCCACTCAGACCTGAGCAACAGCCAAGGTGGCAGCTGTTATACACGCTGGTTAATGATTAAATCTGATGTAAGCACCCAGTCTACGTAAGCAGGGAATGCTGCAGAAAAAGAAGGACTAGTACTCACTCCGTGATGAGGAGGGACTTGTGCAGAGACATGACATGGTTCTCTCAAGGTAGAGCAAAATTGTCACAGAGGAATTAGCTCTTAAATTTGGACTCTTCTGGTCTCAGTGTAGTTCTCCTTCTATGTCATTTTACTATGAAACTGCTACTTCTTGAATTCATAAGGTTTTATAAAAGACACATGAAGAGTACACGTCAGAGGATGCTTCCTTTCCCTCCTTTCCTCAGTGACATAGCTGCCATCCCCAGGGCTTCACAAGCAGACATTTTTCTTTAAAATTTATTTCCACCTTTGCTTTCTGATACAAAGTACATTGACCTTAAGGTTAAGCTGAAAGACAAAGCTGTTGATTTATTACCCTGAAAGGGGAAGTTCTTGGGAACGGCTGATGTGGATGAGGTAAAGAATCACTTGACTCAACTTCCTTCTCAAATTTTTCTTTAAAATGAGGAAAACCTGCGTTTCATCTCTCAGGGTAATCTGATTAGTATTCATGAACATCAGCCATGAAGCACGAGTTCCTCAAGGTAAAATAAATTAATCTTTGCTTTTCTCCTCCAAAAGCACTCTCTCTGAAGTTATTTTTATGTCCTTGCTGTTCTCTTAACTCTTTTTGGGACTACTTATTTAACCTTACAAAACACTTTCCTGAGCTCTTTCCCAAACTCTCCCATATTAAAATTTGTCACAGGTCAAAGGGAGAGCTGTTTCTATTGGAACTTGAAAATGGAAAGTGAAAAACAATTTCATTGCACGTGTAAGTTTTTTGTGATGTAGAAGTGAGTTTTGAGGATTGGTTAAGTAAAAAGCAGCCCCTTACTCAGCAGATGTGATCTATTGTGTGCTCAAGTGTGCTATTCTAGTTTTAGCTTTTGGAAAACTTTAAAAAGTATTCAGTTTTCTGAGCTCTCTGGAGTAACAGCAGAGAAGAAGATTTTTGCTTGTGGGTCATCAGTATTTTGTGAGTGCTAGTCTGCTACATGTGCATAAGCATATTAGTATCGTAGTGGCAATTGCACCAGTGTAAATGAGGGTTCAGCTGAGAACTGCAGAAGCTGCAAAACGCGTCAGCAAGCATGGGGTCCCCTGGAGGATCTTTACTATTTTCATCCAAGAAGGATATAGGGATGTGGATTTCTGATTCCATGTGGGTTTTTTTTTAACTGGTGCTAAAGAAGGAGTGGTTTCACTTGCCCCACGCTGATACAAAATGTTACTGTCATGATGATGTTATGATGTTAATATTATGATGATGTTTTGTAAAGCTTCGAGAGTATAAAATTTTATTTTCTCATATCATAAAGATTAGGCTTTAAGTACATTTTAAAAGTCCCCAGGACAAACTGAACTCTTCAGTATGACTTTGTCTTATCCACATAACTTTTTCAGTTTAATTTGTGGCTTGTACTACTTGATATTATTCTGCAAAAAGATTTAGATATATATGTTTTAGATCAAGTAAAGCAAGGGGCAGGAGCTTCCCTCTAACTTATAGGGACAGAATTCTAGAAAGCTTTCCAGAAATAGAGATCTTTGGTTTAATCCTGTGTTGTTGAGTGTTTTTTGTTTTTTTTTTTTTCTCTTGGGGCGGTGGAGTGGGCAGGGGTCAGGGTGTATGTGGGCTTTTTTGTTTGTTTTGTTTTTTTTTTTTTAGTTCATGAGTAAGGTGCATCTTAAGAAATCAAGGAAGTTCTTGTGACAGCTATTTTTCTGTGGACTGAAAGCTACAGACACAGAGCTCATCTGAATAATTTTAAATGCCAGTTTGTTGATCTTCTCTCCCTCAACTCTCATGAAAATCCTCCCAAAGTACTTGTGTGCTAGTTTTATTAAATCTTTTGGCCTTTCGGGTTGTGTTTACCATTGAATATTAAATTTTGAATTTAGTACGATAGGCCTTCTAAGCATTTTGAGGAGGTAACATGAATTTGAATTTGAAAATTACAGTAATTTTGGAATGGTGCTGAATCTGAAGACAGTTTTTATTTATTAGTCAAAATACTGCTTGGGAAAAGGTCTTTCTTATATGTTTGAAGGCTGTGCAGTCATAGGAATTACCTGAATGGAGATTCCTTGAACTGCTTTACTGCTTTCTAAAACAAGAATTAAAATAGTCTAGAATATTTCCCATTGAGATATTCCCTCATAATAATGCTTACTTTTACCATAATTTTATGTGCTGGTCAGCTTACTTAGTAAAGTGTTCATTGGCTAATCTAGAAATGTTTTTGCCATACAGGTCTTGAACACAAATGACCTGGTATAGTCTCATTTTGAAATCAAAACCTAACATTACTATGTAGATTTTTCCCCCCACATTTTTAGTTTAAAAAACTCACAGCATAAGTTGTTTATACTAAAGAAAAAATATACTACGCCTAAATCAGAAATTCTAGGAAAGGAGGGAAGATGACAGGGAGTTTTATTTGGGGGCACACAGAGACTAGGTGAGTTGAGTACTGCACACTGTGGTGTTAAGAAATCACTGCAGTTCAGGGAGGTGGTTAAAATTTGAAGAATTGATCTGCATTCTACATACGAAAATTACTCTTAGGGTGGGTCTTGAAATGTACTGGAAGAGAGACAGTCTGCACTCTTCCTATGCTGTCATACTACAGAGTTTCAGGTGCATGCAAGTTACCTGCTAGCAGCCATCATAAGTCGCTGTGTGACTGTTCCTATCGACCTCTTTGCTTTGCCTGTCAGGTGACATATCTGTTAGTAATCACTGAAATGTGCTGAGCCTCAGCTCCCTCAGCCTGTGTGTGCAATTCAGACTTTTGTAGTATGGCTTCAAAATTTGCTTAATCTGATTTGATGAGAATGCATTTAATACATCTTGATTTGAAGGTCCACTTACTGTCCAAAACGTGACTGTCTGTAATCTGTTGCCAATCAGTTCTTGCAGGTATGGAGAAGCTGCTAGGTTAACCTTTCAATTTTCCTATATATTTTTTTAAAATTTCATCTGATAGGGATGTCAGTGTTCATTTTCAGAAGAAGTATTTCCTGAGGTAATGCCACCAAAAATTCTGCAGTCCTTTTGCAGCACAGTGACAAATTTCAGCTGGTCCTTGTGTGAGATGCCAGAGAAAAAAAATCCTGCCGCTATATTCTTGAGATGGAAATTCTCAACCTTGATCTGTGCCAATGCTGCAGCATTATGTTGCATCTGCATCATTTTATTGCACCTTGATAAAAATAGATGCAGAACAAAAACAAGTGCTGTGTGCATCAGCCTTCCCTACAACACACAGCTTCAGCAGAGGATATACTTAGAGGATCTCAAAGATTTTAAGTGAGGAATGCAGAAGAAGGAGGTGTATATTGGAAACACGTTACTGTCCCTGCAGTGGCCTTTTTTGGGGGCTTCATTATTTCTGTTGTACACAACACAACTTGTTTCCACTGCTATGCCTATGCTGGCTGAATTGCTTTACACTGAAAGTGGGTGATCCCTTAGGGTGTCTTGCTTTGGTAATAGCTTATTCTTGTGTACTACAGAAGCAACAGCTTCACAGCTGCAGAGTTCTGAAAACCTTTTAAGAATCAATGTTGTAGAAACAAAGTGGTAAACAGAAATGAAAAAGCATGAGACTGAGCCCCCCAGAAGTAGAAATCTTCTCAGTCCTTTTGTTTTTCAGAGATCTTGTTTCTACTCTTGGTTGCCATTAATCATTTCAGAAAGAAGTACATGTGTAGGTTCCTCGAGGCAATGCCTTGCAGCTGGAGAACTGCAAAAAACTGGGGAACATCACTAAACTGCTGTATTTGAGACTTTACAGTTTTTTCCCTGATGCCAGCTGTGGCTAGTCTGTTTTGATCCACGAGATGTGTCAGCACAGGGAAGGCCAATGCTCCTGATTGGAAGAGCTATTCAGCAAATAGTCTCATGTCTTGTAACAGGAGAGCAGCTTCCCTGGATGTCGGAAGAGAGAGAGATACCTCATGGCATGATCTGGGGACACAGACTGATCAGCTACCCCAGTGTCTCCATTCTCTGGTATGAGATGAGATGCAGCTGTGCTGTTGTAAGTGCACAGAGTGAGTGTGGTGAATGTAATCCTGAACATTTTTGAGGAAGCATTTCCATCTACTGCTGGGACACCACTGGGCTAGAACATAGTGATGGGAAGGAGAAAGCGTTGAGGAACCGGATGTTAGAATGATTCCAACTTGAAGGTGTCTTTGTCTCCATCTCCTGGTAACCCAGTTTTCACACACTAATGTGTTTGTCGGTTTGTGGTAACCGTTCTCTGTGTGGTGTGACAACAATGTCACTATTCATCTAATTCTGTACATCTTGGGTGTATGTTGTCATACCTGGCTTTGATAAGCATGATGATGTGCTGAGCTTGTCCTAGAGCAGTCTGATGCTCAAATCCACAAGACACTCTGTGCCAAACTGCTTGTTAACGTTACAGACTGTGAGAGGGAAGGACCCAGACCTACAAAATTTTTTCATAGCAATAAGAAAGCTGCTGTCATAGAGCAGAATTAGGGCATATCCTCTGTTCATGCCAGGAGTGATGTAGGCTGCTTTTTCTGCTCTTAAGAGAGAGACCAGCAAGACTGGTTGGGCTGGAAAAAAGAAGGTGGTTTGCAGTTAGCAGCTTGAGCACAGTAACACTTCAGCAGACCAAAACTGGTGGGAGGTTAGAGCTTCAGGGTTACCTAGCAAAACATTAGTGTGTCTGACTGCCAAAATGTGTACCTTGAAAGAGGAGAGAGAGGGGTTTGCTCCAAGAGGGGTTCTTGGATGGGAGTTAGCATGATACTGGTTGGCTAGGAAGGCAGTTTTTCAAACTGATAGAGAAGTAAACGATGACAGAAACAGACCTAAACTTTCACACAACAAAAACACTGTAGAAGACATGTCTGTGGGACTGCGAAGTGCAGCCACAGCACTGGAAGGAGTTCCTGTCGTTTTTTAAAGGTTGTAGACTGATTGCTGTAGTTTTGTTGGCAAGTACATAGGAGCACATGGTATCATGTTTGGGAATGCTGATAAAACCTAGAAATATTTCTAAAAGTTGGTGTAGTACCTGAGAGAAGGGGATGATAGCAAGTGCTGGTGTACATATTTATCACCTGAAGCCACTCTTTCATTATGAGCAGTCCGGTATGTTCCTCCTTCACTTTCACCTTCATACCGCTGTTTCTTTGGCAAGAGAACATTTAGTCTCTCCCCACGCGGTCTGCCACTGGACTGATGAAATCTGCTCCTCTTGTGAGTATGCAGAAGTGCAAGTGCAAGTGTGGATGCTGAGGACCACCAGAATATAGAATAGGCTGAGATAATCCTTTGTCAACATTAAGCATGGTTATTACTAAGTTTTGCAGAATTGAATTGTTGCATAATTTTTAAAAGATCCAAGCCCTCTACCAGTAAAAAGCAAAATACTGAGATAAACGAGTATGATGATTTAAAAGAAACAAACCATTTACATAATTCAGCTCATTAAAATTCTTGATAAGCCATGTTCAGATATGACTGAAGATGGTCAGAGGAGAGGCTGATTGAATGGTGAAGGGTGTTAGGGTGTTTAAGATAGGTTTTTGTGTTTGTGGGATTTTTGTTTTGTTTTGGGTTTTTTTTGTGATTTTGCTGTTGTTTTTGTTTGGTTGGTTGTTTTTTCTGGTATAGAGAGAGTGTGTATTTGCAGAAGTAAATAAATACTTAGAAATATCTTTGGCATCAAGATACTGATATTTCCATAAACTTATATACTCTGCAGTTACATGAATGGAATAATAAGGTTGTGTGGTATCACAGAAATTAGGACACTTAGTGGATTGAATTGTTACTTGAAAGCTGAATAGTTAATCACCTCATTTCTACTATGATAGAGCTTTTCAGAATGCTGGAGGCCTGAAACAGCTAATGTGGGTTGTACTGATCTTCTGCTTCTTGGCTTACATAGTTTTGACAGTCTTGGTGACAGTTCAGGTGCTGACTGTAGCTTCCTTGTTGGAGAGAACTGATGAGCACTCTTAGTCCTACAAAAATAAATGAAAATGTGTTTCCTTGTCTTAGAAAGTGGAGGGTGAAATTCTGTGACTTATCGTGGCCCCTGACTGTTGTCGTTCTCACTAATGTGCATATCGGAGAGATTTAAGACTCTAAGGCTCTTTAAGACTGTTTCTTGACTCATCTGAATCCCTTTCAACTTATCCATATATGGTCTTTCCTTATAGAGACGCTGGAATTGCAGAAATCATTCAGTACCTCTGAATCTCTAGAGTGGTCAGCCCAAAGAAGATCTCCTTATTACTGTCTGCTTCTGTCTTTCCTCTTTCTTTTTAGTACCTGAGCATTTTATGGAGGTGTTTCTGGAATTATCTTCACTGCTACTTCCCAAGAAGTAGAAATATCTTTGCTTTACAGGTGGAGAACTGTTGTGTTCGGGGTTCTTGTTGAGGTGAAGCAAGTAAAAAAAACAGGAATGGCCTTTGCAAGGGTTTCACAGAGATGTTTATTTCAGCCACGCGTGAGCACAGTCCAGCGTTCAGAGGCAAAGGCAAAAGCAATGGTCTGGGGGCTTTGGGTTAGGTACGTGGGATGAGCAGTGCGGGGAAAGAAGTATCAGAGACCAATTATCAGGGGACACGGGGGTGTCACAAGGGTGAGGTTGGAACATAGGGGCCAACAGGGAAACAGCGTGGGAGTGCCTTTCAAGGTCTCCACAGAGAACTGAAGCTCAAATTAAATGACTAGATGACACCAGGTCTAAGACCCTGAAGCGCCTTAGCCATGAGGTAATTTTTAGTAATTTGTCCTTAATTTTGAGAGTTTTCTGTCATGTTTTTATAAGTATAACTAACTAAAATAACCTTTACTAGTCTAGCAATTCTAGATGCTTGCTTTTAATTCTGTTTCTGTAAAGTTCCCTTCTTGCTATGTAGTTAATTTTACTGCTTCCGGTGGTCTGTTTGGCAACTATATCATCTACATGTCTGATAGTTAACTGTTTAGTAAACCCCACAGACATAAACAGTATGTGCTGAGTGTACTTATGGATATTCAGATTTAAACCGGAGGAGTGTGCTGAGGCACACCTATGGTTGTTTATTATTTAGCCTTTTGAGGAGGAGAGCAGTAAGGGTGACCTGTAAAGTGCTTTAAGGATATTATAAACTTGCAGTGCTGTGTGCTCAGATCATTGAAATACCAAGGGTAGCATTAATGAGCAGTCCACATAATACTCTTCTGAAGATAATGTTTTCCCTTTCAACTTCCTGTGTACCTGAGTACCAATTTGCCAGCTTGCACTGCCTGGGGTGCTCCATCTCATGCCGTTCTGCTGACAACAGATCCATCACATGGAATAATTGAAGCATGAAGATAGATGAGTGCAGGGAAAACTCAGGAAATGCAACTGCTTGGGTGTATATATATTGTGAAGCTCTGAATTCTTGGCACCTGCTTTTTATTCACTGCCATTTAAATCATGTTTTCAAAGAAATTTGTGTGTTTAAAATATGGGAAGTAAACAAAGTACTTGCCAGTTCTGGGGAAGAGCCTGCAATGTTCTTGCTCTGACAGAGACTTATAATGGATCTGTAGCTATCAGTCTTTTGCTGATCGGGTGATTAATTTAGGAAATTCAGTGTGTAAATATTACAGCTGATTAAGTTTTCTGTCTCACTGAAGACAGCATTTATACTGAATAAATGCTTTTCAATTCAGTATCACAGGAGTTGATCTGTTTAGACTTTTACTGACAGACTTCAGAGCTTCACTGTGCTGATCTCCATTAAACCTCCCCTGTACCCCAAGAGATGTTTTAAGAATGGGAAAAGTTACAACTCATGATGACATCTTTCCCAAAACCATCAGAATTAAAAGCTAGCAAACAAAACTTAAGCTTGATTTCTTTCCCTACTTCATTTGACTGAGAATAGAGAACCCATGAAGTCTGTTTCTCAGATCTGTAAGGATGGCACTGGGATGTCCCGGGGCAGAGTTGAACATGAGGAATGGCTCTGTATAAGGGGTGGTATTTTTCTCAGAGGAGCAGTTGTTTGGGATTCTTCAAACCAGAAAGCAAGATAAAATGTTCCACTTAACTGTCTTTTGAAGACTGTGGGTTTTGGACTCTTTTCCACCATTAGAAATTTCTGAAAATGAAACAAACCTAGATAAACTTAAAAATACTGAAGAGTATTTTTTTTAACATATGTGTTTCAAACTCTGTTTTATGTAGTCTGTTTTCTGTAATCAAAAAAAGTTGTTTATGAATATTTCCATCTTTAAAAAGTAGAGAAAGATTGTGTGCTGCAAGTCTGATTTATACAGATTTATGTTACTTCAAAATGTCAGAAACAAAATTTTAACTTTGCAATGTAAAAACCAAAAAAAGCTTATCTATTAAAAGGATTTTCTGCAGTTGAAGTAATATTTTTTTTTTTCTCAAAAAATGCAGCTTAGTTGACTGCAGATATGATCTGGAATGGGTGGCAGCATCTAAGTATGTAAATATTTCAGAAGAATGATTGTATCCACATTTTCTTAAGAATTTTTTAGGAGTTGCACCTTGACCCTTAATAATGCCACTTGCCACATAGGCTATGGCTGTTGACTTAAAAAGATGCTTGCTAAAATATGGCTGGATGTGTGTGATATCAGGAGAACATCTACGTGTGTAGAGTGGTCTAAACCAGTGCAATTGTAATGAAATGAGTCTTAAGTGGTGATTGTTTCACATGAATGTCCAGAACCATGGAAAACTTCATTTACATATCTGTTGGATAACATGGGTGTCTTCACATTTATATCAGTGGTAATGCAGCCACAAAAATGGTTAATTAACGACTTGAGAAATTGATGTGGTCCTCTTGGGAGGCTGCTAAGTGCTGGCAAAAAGGTACTTGAAGAACAAACAAAGTAGGATAGGATAATACTAATATTTTTTAATACAGTATTCCTCTCCCCACCTCCTGGCATTTGTGGCAATGAAGTCATGGCCCAAGCATCATGGTATCGGGAAAATAACGACATTTTTATTAGATGTTTTCTGACCCTTTCTGGACTTGCTTGCCCCATAAAGCAGCACTTCTGAAATGTAGAATGCTGCTCTAAGATGAATGAAAATTCAGCGATAAAAATGGGAAATGGTTCTTTTACACTTTCTCATCAGCTAGTTTGCTAAATTAGCTCAGAAGGAGAAGCTGATCTCTAGGCCAGAGTAAATAGACTGCATAGCTGTTAGCATGGTTGGATCATTCCACTACAGACAGCAAAATGCTGGATTAAAAATAGTGTTGCTTGATGTAAATTCTGATGCAGATGGATAGACAATATATTTAACTTCCAAAAATACTGTGCATCATTTTAGAACCTTTCAGAAATGGAGGGAGATGCTGGGGCCATTGCTTTTTCTAAATGTGTTTATGTTAGATGAGCTATAATAAACTAGAGTAGTGGGAGGGTTTTTTTTATATTTTGCACGTTACTTCAAAACTGATTAGAGTTATAGTGTTTCTGTGTATTTATAAACTTAGCTAAGAAAACTTAGAAGTTTGACACATATATTGTACACCGACAAAATATTCATTTGTACTGTGATTTCTTCAACTTATTTTTACACTGAACATCGAAGTGAAAATCCTGTGCAGTCACTAGAGGTACTAAACATCAACATCAACCACTAGGGGGAGCAGGAGTTCAATTATTAGGAGTTCAATTATTGTAATGAAGTGTAGTGATAGTAATTAATTACTACATCTTATGCACTGAATATACCAGTGAGATCTTTTAGTTTGACGACCTTTATAAAGTAGGCTGTAGTCTTCGTCTACCACTTAGGGCTTTAAAATCCATCCTCTAGTGCTTGTTTTTTAATTTTTTTTTTTGTTAGAAAGGCATATAACATACAGGATTTACAGTGATTGAAAATGCCTATGTAACAATGGATAAGATAAAAGAATTGAAAACTCCTTTTTTGTCTGACTTCTGCAGATTGAACCCCTAACTCTGTATGTGAGGGGAGGACATGATAGAGTTTGCTGTTCCTAGATTCTTCGTGATGGGGAAATGCATACTGAACGACAAAGGTTCTCTGATAGACTTGACCAAGAGAAATAAGTTAATATTTTCAAGCTGCACAGTAGTTCAGATCATATTATTTTTCTTGAACTCCTTATATCGTTTTTGCAGCCTTTGGGAAATACCACAACTAGCTGCATTTTAGCCTCTCAATGCTCCGTTATATAATCTCCTTGCTCACATGAGATATTTTCCTGCTTGTAGAACTGAGGGACATTTTTACTTTTATCTATACACCACATAAAAACCTCTTACTTAGCTATTTATCCATGGTAGTACCTAAATTGTTTGCCTGATATCAGCCTTCCAGATTCTGCAATATATATGTGTATTATTACCTGGGGGGTGTTTTTGTCCTTTGGTAAGACTTGATGGCTAGCAAGGCTAGAATGCATGTTGTTCAAATAAGGCTACTTTATCCAATGATAAATTACCCTGTTTCTGTGGTTACTCACCTCTTATGTCCTGTTTACTAGAAAAGGTATCATATTTTTTTTCCAGCTCATTTGATAGCCGTTTTACTTGTGTTAAATGAAAAGCATAACCCTGTATGATCTACTAGAAATGTTTAATGTGCAGTTACTTTTTCAAATCTATAGGTGAGTTTTAATCTTTCCCTTATGCATATTTTTTTCTGTTGTAGTAGTGAACTTACTAGAACATTGTTAGGGGATAGAGGAAATATTTTACAAATGTCTTGATATATTGTCAGCCGAGAAGGTTATTGACCAGACTTGAAATCTCACTTGAAACACTGTTTGGGCAGACTGTCTCATGTGATACTAAGTAAGCTACTGTACCTGAACTCAGTACTGGTTGCAGCTAATATCCTGTTTGTCCTTTCAAGGAGTGTTATGGCATGACATCTTTCTTCAACCATTGTAATAACTTCCAGCTATTTCAAGACACTTTGAAAATAGCAATAATTGAATGAGCAGCTTCACCAGTTCCTTCATTAGTCATTGGATAATAATTATCTGACTAAAAAGACTCAACTAAACCAAAACAAACTCCTCTCAAGGGATGTGTTAGCTCAGTTCTAGTCTATCATTCTTCTAAGATGTTGATCACGTGAGAAGTCTGTCTTTGTTGCTAAAAGATGTGATTTCAGAATCTTCCTAGCCCATGAAAATAGAGAATGTGCCTTAAAGCAATCTGTTTTTTTTTCTCGTTCACAAATTTACTCATCTTTTTCAGTATGAGGCCCATGCTTTTAAGATTTTACTAGTCTTAGTATCACTGAGGAATTCTTTCTTGTCTGTATTGTTGCTGGTGAACTGCATTCAGTGTATATTGTCATATAAAATTGATGAGACTTGAGCATTTTGTAATGCCTTTGGGCAGTGACTTCTCAAGATTTTCATATGTTTTGAAAAATTCCAGTTTTTATTAGTGTAATTATCAGCGTGAAGATGGTAGATTAGATAACTTTTGCGTTGGAATATTATGTGCAAAATATTGATTTAGTATTGGTATGGCATTGTGGTTTTAAAGACGCACTTTCAACTTCCTAAGTAGTATTTTATGGTGGTACTTAAAATCAGTAACCAGTGTTACACAATGAAAAAGTTATTGGGGAAGATGTTTTATTTCTGTTAATTACTGAAGTAAATGTTGACATTTTGATTTTTTTTCTCTTATATATTGAATGAGACTTCTCTAAGGATGCTTTTTAGAAGTTTTCTTCTGGAAATGTAATCTTCAAAGCAAGGGTAGATTAAGCACCTTTTCTGACTTGAGTGATATGTTTTTTATCTTGAAGTGAATATAAAAGGGAAAACTTAATGATCCTTATCACTTGTTTTGTTACATGCTAGCTTATGTAACTCTTTTTGATAAATAAAAGTCATCACCCAAGTTCTGTTGTAAAGCATCTGCTAAGAGATGAAGTTGCCTGAGCTGCTTATTGTTTTGCAGGTGGTTGTATAGCAGTTAATTTAAGCAATGAATGCTGTTAAGAACATGTTTGCAGGTTTTTAACTTTGTTATTTTAATTATTTTTGACAACTGCAGAATTCTGTTTTAGTTGAATACTGAGGGAAAGTCGCTGAACATGCCAATAACATTTTGTTGCAGGAAAATTATAGCTAATTGTCAACCGTGCATTTATCAATATGACAAAGATCTGCTCCTCATAATTTAGGGTTTTCATATTTTTATAACATTTATTGGTCAGGTTTTTTTGTCCAGTTCTTCATGACAGAGGTAAGTAAATTGCAGTGGCTTATGGAACGTGACAAAATAGGTCTGTTGATCCTGTGTTTGTAAAGGATAAGCAGCATTATCAGTATTGATCGTGAAGAGGCTTCAGTTTTAGGGACAGCAGCTGAAAAAGGAGTGGTCCTGCTGCCCCTGCCTCTCTGCCTTGACCCTTCATTCTGCCCACATCCCTTGTATTGAGTCTGGTCCTGGGATGTCGTTCGTTGAGCTGATTCAGCTCACTAAATTGGGAGAGAAGATGTCCTCTTAGCATCTGTGCAGTACTAATAAGCTTGCAAAACCTCACTCTCCCTTGAGGCGTTTGCTTTGAAATCAGGCATTTCTGTGTCATGGAAAGTCACGAATTGCAGGCACCACTTTGGAAGCTATGTCGTTTATTGACAGGCATTGCAAAAGTCTTCACCACCATTTGCATGTTGTGCTCTTAAAGGATAAGGCTTCTGCTTTGCTTTATGAAGCATATAATTTGTCTAAGGTGGTTGTGGGACAATGCTGAATTTCTTACAGCCCCTCCGTTCATTTTCATACCTTTGTCAAAGTCTCTGTTGTGCCTTAATATGCATATGTCCAGCAAGCACTTCAGAAAAATAATTTATTCAAGTCTCTTTGCTTTCAAACCCATGCTACAAACAATATGTCTGATTAGCAGGACTGTGTGTGCATGTAATTTTGCACAGAATGCCAAGGTGAAGTTATGTTTGGATCTACAGGTCATAGAATTTGGGAAGCTATTGTACATGATCTAGAGACAGACTTGCAAGGGATTTGACCATCACTGTTTGAAGGTAACAGTGTTCACCATTGATTGTTATGATCATGTATCCTGGTTCTGCCAGTGTTAAATTTTGCAGTAGCCAGAGGGGAGCATGGTTAGGATGTGAAGGTTTTTCTATATCACCTCTTATTACTTTCTGGGTATGAGGGGGGGAAAGGGTCTCTTTTGGGTTGGTGAAGGGAGTAGTCAGATATTCGCAGGGGTGTGAGAACTCACGTGTAAATTGTTCATTTTTTTGTACACTCTTTTATTATTGGCCCTGATACGGTTCATTTTTTAATCTTGTTGTTTCCAGAATATTGTTCTTAGCTAAAAACCTGTGATCTTTATGCTTTGTATCTCCAGTTCTTATCTCCATCCTGCCGCAGGGACATGGGGGGGAGGGGGAGAGGGAAGTTAGTGTTGTAAGCTTTGTAGAGTCTCAGTGGGAGCACTAAGAACACCATTCCTAAAACCATGATATTATGATACCCGCTCTTGCTATATACGTGGACAGAAGCAGTTGTCTAGAATTTATCTTCTATCCTATTTTTTCTCCTTTCTGCTGTTGCAAAAATCCAGCTTTTCAGATATCTATGTAATGGCTTTTGGTATCATCATGTCTGGTTGTACACAGAAGGTTTAAACTTTTTTCCCACCAGAATTTGTCTACTTGGAAGCAGCAATCTTGTTTTTTTCTGGTGGGTCTTTGCCAACATTATGACAGGCTAGTCTTGCTTTATTTTTAAAATCTTTTAGGGTGTGTTTCAGAATTGGGGATTTCATATAATTTTGATAAAGTGGTAGAGATTTTCACAAATAAATAATGACTTCAGTTTCAGTCCTGGGCTTAGAACAGAAAAGATGGGTAATTTTTGGCCTTAATGTGAAATAAAGTTTGAACTCCATGTTCCATGATCACCCTATAAGTGATGTACTTGACTGAATCATGGAACTTGAACTGCTTTTGTTACTGTTAACTGCCTCTTAGGTAGAGTAAGGAGGTGAGAACTGCAGGGCAGTGCGAATACTGAAACATCTCTTGTGTTATAGGTGGAAGACTGGTTTTAATCTTTAGTCAGTGCTGTTGACAACATCGGTTTTATGTATAATTTTCTGGTTTGATAATTGAGTACAGCTCTTTCTCCAAACACACTGAATCAAGGCAAAAACTTGTGTGTGTAGCAGAGAAGATAAAGTTACGGAGTTTGTAGAGGAGGAGGTGTTTCTTGGTACTTATGTAGAGATTTGAGAATTGCCTTCTTACCCAGTTTTAAGGAAGGGGTGTTGCCAGCCATGCTTACCCTCATGTGAACCTTTAAAACTTAATGCTCAGTATGCTCAGGCCTGCCTCAAAGTGAAAATAAATGGATGAGAGTTTTTCTTTTACTGACTGCAGTAGATGTGAATGCTCAGTGTTAATGGAGAGGTATAAAAAGAGCAGTCATGCTGGGAAGTGCCCTCCTGTGGGGCACAAATGGACACCAGCCCAAGTACCAGCTTCTGCAGCTATTTCAGCCTTTCTTGTACTAGAAAATCTGACCTGAGACCTAGATGAGGCTGTTGTCCCTTACATGGAAATGATCTCTTCTAAAATTAATATGTCTTTAAAGAAGAGTTTGATTATTCTTTTGTGTTTGATTAATGTTATACTGATGTTTTCTGTGGCATGAGAGTAAATTGTGTTTGCTGGGGCTTTTTGCTAAAGCTTTTGGTGCTAAGTAGAGAGAGAGCCGTCTAATGAGAGCTGTCTCATTCCAAGTGTCATGGGAGCCCTTCCAGCTCTGCTCTGTGACCCTCAGATAAACAAAAAGTCAAGTGGAATTTTTTAAGTACGTCAAAAGAAACCTCCTAGTTTTTGAATCCACAGTATCTTTTTCTATACCTGACCATCTTTGCTTTCAACATCTTGAGTTAAGATATTATGGAATGACAAGGTAGTAGAGTAGTAATTTAAGAAGCACTTTTACTTGTGTACTGCAGAGATGTGAGGAAAAAATGCTAGTCTAGGCAGAGCTACAGGGGGAGAGAGGAGAGGGCTGGAGAGTGGTGCTTGGATTAGGTATGAAAAGACTGAGGACAGCAGTCAGCAGAGGCTAAAACGAGGAGTGAAGGTACAGTGTTGGGTAGCGGGAGTCAAGAAAGCAAACCAGCCAAGTTGGGAGGCTTTGGGGAATGGCAAAGAGGGAAGCAAAGGAAGAGATGTGGAAGGAAGAAGGGGAAGAAATGAGTCAAAGTACCTGAGGGATTAGGTCATTGTTATGAGTGAGAAAGGTACTCGGAGCCTTTCTGTACCGTTCTCTTGCCAGCCTGTGCTTCCGGGTAGCTTTCTCAAAAGAGGTGGCTGGCAATGGAGGGAGGCGGGTGTCCCCGCTTTCCGTGGCAAACGCCTGGAGTCTGGAGTGGCAGGTAGCCAGTGTGACAAGCGGTAATGAAGGACCCGTACCGTCAGCTCTCCCGGGAGAGGCAGAAGCCCCGGTAGCGTGACACACGTACACTGTGCACTGCGCCCAGAGTCACTGGTCTTTAACTTAAGAGTTCCCAGCACGTCCGAGTGCAGGCGGCGGGCTGCTCCGACCCGCGGGGGCTCTGTGGGGGACGGGCGGGGGCTGTGCCGGGTGCGGGCGGACCCCCGGGGCTGTGCACGGACGGGGGGCTCTGACCCCCGGGGCTGTGCCGGGTGCGGGCGGACCCCCGGGGCTGTGCACGGTGCACGGACGGGGGGCTCTGACCCCCGGGGCTGTGCCGGGTGCGGGCAGACCCCCGGGGCTGTGCACGGTGCACGGACGGGGGCTCTGACCCCCGGGGCTGTGCCGGGTGCGGGCGGACCCCCGGGGCTGTGCACGGTGCACGGACGGGGGGCTCTGACCCCCGGGGCTGTGCCGGGTGCGGGCGGACCCCCGGGGCTGTGCACGGTGCACGGACGGGGGGCTCTGACTCGCGGTGGGCGGGCGGAGCAGCGCGGCCGCCAATGGCCGGGGCGGGGCGGCACCCGCGGAGCAGCCGCACGGAAAAGTTTCTGTCGGTTCGGGTTGCTGCTATCTCTGCTCTCCTTCCGCCCCCTCAGAGGCTGGCTGCCTTCCCGCTCTCTCTCCCAGGGCTGCCGTCCCTTCCTCTTCTCCCTCCTCGTACTATGGCACTGAGTTATTAAGCTTTCAAAGGCAGAGAAATGGATATGTCGGATCCCAGTTTTTGGACGCTCCTTTCCAACTTCACGCTGCCCCACCTGCGGCGAGGCAGCCGGCTCCGCCGGACTCAGAGGTAAGGCAGGCCGGGCGCTCCAGGTGCGCGGGAGCGGGCGCTGGGCTTCCCGGTCCTCGGCAGAAAGGCCTGGGAAGGCGTCGGGACCCGCGGCCTCCTTCCTGACTTGTGCTGCTCTGGAGCTGCGAGAGCTGAGAGCCTCTCCTGGCGAGGCCCTTGGTCGTGGATTTTCTAACCAGACGCTGCATAGTACTCTGCCTCCATTTATCCTCTGCCTCTTTTGTCCAACCTTCCTACCCTTCTCCTTTTTTCCCCTCTTAAAGACATTTCCAGCTTGCTCTCAAGTATTCGACATTTTATTGGAAACAGATATTCTTTATATGGGCAGATCAAGACAGCGTATTTTGTTCGGTGTTCTTAAAGGGACAGGTTTGCATAAGTACCTTTTTTAAAACAGGCTAGCTTGACATTTGTTAGTACAGGAACGGCCTTTTTTGGTTTTGTAGCATTTTCGTTATTATCAGGAGGGGCGGAAAAGGCTTGGAAATAGTAAATGCTGTGTAAAAGTTAAAGGGGTGTGCCATCAATGGGCAAAAGATTGACGAACTTTCACATGATGGTCATTTTTTGTGCCATGGTGGCCCTTTCAGCTAAATATATGTCCCTATCACAAGGGGAAAAAAAAGGTATGGAAGTTTGTAACTTTGTACACTAATACCCCATATGGGATTTTGAGACATAACAGGCGTGGTGGTAAATTACTGTGAAACTACCTTGAGTATTGGCTTATGTATTATCTTCGGAGTCCGTGCGTAAAATGTTTCTTCTGCTGGCTAAAAAGGTGCCACAAAGCAAGCAGGATAGAGGCTTAGCAAAGTTGGCTTTTACTAAGCTTTAAATATTTATGGTCTGATTTATTTTTCAAAAGGAAGAAAACAACTACGTTTAATGGTAGAAAGTTTAAAATAGGAAAAACAAGTGGCCTGTTTGATGTCAATGAAAAAGCTATTCCTGCAGTAAATATCTATTATTTGTGTCTTCTGCCTGGGGTAGTTGAAAATGCTGAGTTATTTTATCATTATTGTCCCCCTCTTGTGAATAATTTTTCACTCTTACACAGCGTTAACTGAGGATCCAAATAGGCCTTACCGACTTTTCTGCTGAGAGGTGTAGAGGTTTTTTTTCAAATTGTCTTCACTGTTCTTACTCAAATTGTGAAGACCTACAAATACCTTTTCTAAATCTACGGCTCTGTGGCAGATTGAGGAGAGAAACTTCACAGATCTCACAAGAAGCATGAAATAAATATGTACCATTGGTTTGTTTGTTTTATATATTTGGATGGCTTCCTGGTTTTCAAACATACTCAGTGCTGTACTGGGTTTGTTGAAATGTTTGAAAGACTTTTAAAAGCAGCATATCACATGTATGGTATGTCAGTGAATTGTACAGGCCATATATGCAGTTACATTTTGTGTGTTATAGAGATACTAAACATTTACTGCCCTCTCTGTAGCCAAATCAGTGTGTCACACTGTGAAGTGAAAAAGCCAGCAGTAGAATTTCAAAGCTGCTTACTCTTAATGGGCCTAGATAAGCCTCCTTTGTCAGGTTGGTTCTGAGTGGTGGGAAGTCAAAATCTGCTCTGTTGATGTCTCCTGGGGGAGACTGGCTGCACAATTCTTCAGCTCTCTTCTTAAAGGTTGACTGTCCCTCTGCCCCGCTATACTCATAATTCATTTACTAATGTAAGGTATAAAACTCAAGGAGCAATTGAACAGTCAGAAGCATGAAACCCAGCATGGACAGCACAGATTCTCCTCACTCTGTTGTAGAAATAGGTTTTGAATTAATTGAGGTACTCACCAGGTTTACATGTTCTGTGCTATGTCTCACCTGCATTGTCTTCACAGGCTCAGTCAGCCGTAGCTGCAGCTGCACGTAAAAACTGGACAGATAGCTGCTTACTTAGCTTAACTTGCCACAGGATGCCTTCCCTTTCTTTCCAAGAGTGCTGCTGGTTGCCACTCGTGTTGTGTAGCTTCCCAGGCATTTTAGATGCCTCAAGAGTGAGAGATTTGAAGGGAGTTTAGTTCCTGTCATCTGAATCTCCTGCTGGGCTTAAGTGAAAGTTTTGGGTCACTGATTCAAGAGAGGTTTAGTCTTAATGGTTATGCTGCCTATGAAACTTGTCTAGCCTGGTGCATGCCTAGGTGCTTCAAGAAAACTGCTGAGGAAGCATTTATTTCTGGTTGCATCCACAGTTGGCTTCAGGACTCTTTACCAATTTAAGAGAAAAAAAATTATTTGGTTCGGCATTTTTGCCTCAGTTATGTTCCTTTTGCCTCTTCAATTATTTTTACCTCTGCTACCATATTTTTCTGGCCTGCTAGACCCTATTGTTTCTGTGAGCACTACCCTACTTTCTTAACACCTGGGATAATGAAGAATTGTCTGCTAGTAATATGAATTCTGTGTCTATGTACAGATTTACTTGATGTAATCACATATCTCTTTGAGGTTCTAAGAAGTAAAGAATGAAGGAGGAGTTTTCCAACAGCTGGCGTAGCTGAATTTCAGTTGCAGCAGCTCTTTGGGAAGTGATACCTGAATAAGAAATATCGCAGCCTGACTGGAGTGGGTTTTCAGGACTGGCGGGTAGAAAAATTGTCTTCAGTTATAAACTGAAAAGTATTTGCTATTCAAATCCCTGAGACTGCTGTGGATTATACCATGTGCTTTTACAGTGAAGAAATACGTATGTGACCGTATAGAGAACCACAGCGAGAGAGGGTCTGTCTATTTGTAGATATCTACTTACGGAAATTGCAGTCTAGATTCACAGATGGATAAATGTGTACAGAGACACTTCTTTTCACGTGGAAAAATCACTATTTTCTGCTTGGTTTTATGATACGTATTTGGTTCTCTCTGACACTTGCCCTCTTTTTGTTTGATTTTCTCTGTGTATCTTTTACAAAACCGACAAGCCACTGATCCTTTTTCTGTGTGCCTGTTTCTCTTGCTTTTTTTTGTGGTAGTTGTGCCGGAACAGTGTTAGTGCGATTGCTCTTCCTTTGAGTCAGAGTGGGATTTTTTTCCCCCAAAGGCATGAAATTCATGAATGCTTGCCCAGTTGCCTCTGAACCAAAGTAGACTCATAGATAATTTGTGTTGAAACTTCATTTTATTTGTTTACAGTCACTGAAGTGGTAGTGAGTCTTTTATAATATGAGATTAAAATGTTCATCAGACATCAATTATGTGTTATGACAGTTCATAACCGTTCTGAAACCTTAAAAACAGTGGAAAATTATAAATTTTACTGGAAACAGAGAGAACATAATAGTCAAACTTCCTTGTTTGTTAGTTCTCTTAGTTTTGGGACAGCATGCTGGCTGGAAAAGCAGTTTTTTTTAACGTCTCTGGTAGTTTGAATAGGCGCAGTGATGTTAAAATTACGATGTAAACTCTTCTGTTGTTTTTTTATGTTGACTTTGATTTTTAACTTTGTCAACACAGTATACTAAAACTATATTATGAATTGATTGTTTTATTTAGCAGCAGGTGCTCAAAGTGGTCCTGTTGATAATATAAGAAAACCAATGTTTAATTATGTTGATATCAGCTGAATTTGTGTTCCAATGAAGTTATTTTACATCTGCATAAGAGTAAACAGAAGTTCAAACTTTGTTTAAGAAGTATTTCTTTTTTATGTATTTGTATTGTTTTTAATGTATATTTGAGGGGTGGTAATTTGAAGAGCTTCATCCTTTCTTGACTTTCAAATCTCTTCGTTCACCTTAGTTCCTACATGCAAGGGAGAGGAGCTATTATTCTAATAGATTGAGTAAGTTAGAAAAGATTGTTGTCCCAGAACTGGGGAGATTAAGAAGTACGTCTGGGCAGACTATCTGTGCTTCCAAACACACAGTCATTGAATATATATTGTTAGAAGTTAATCTGCTGGACCAATGATCCCATTGTTTTCTCTACTACCTAGTGAAGTGTTAATGTATCTTGGTAATTGTATTTCCTTTCATTCACAATGAAGGCTGTCTGTTGGGGGGATAGTTTTACAGTCTCGCCATCAAACTGAATGTGTTGTTTTTATTTTGGTCGGTTTAATTGACCAACCTTTTTCTTCAGGCAATTAATGTATTTCAAGTTCTGCTTACAGTCTGAATGAGCCAACATTATTTCGTAGCTTCAGCCAGACTGGTAGGGATTCATCTGGTCATAATGCTATTTTTTTGCTTCGTTTTCACTCTGATAAAATGTAATTTTATTAGAAGTCTGTCAAGATCATTAAGAAGTGACCGAAGGATCTCATTTTAGAAAGCCTGAGGAAAGTCAATACATGAACAAAAAACCCAAAAAACTTAGGAAAATGCTGGAATATGCTGAAAGAAGCTGTAATTGTTATTTTTATTCCACTGTCATGGCTAATATCTGCTGTGACATGGCAGGAGACAGTCTTTGTTTTTCTTACTTAGAGAATTTAAAGGGTATTAGTTCAGACATCCCTTCATGAGCTGTGGTTATTCGGACGTGCCACATGGTCTAGGCACAGCACACAGAGATCCATTCTGTTGTATCTGGCTTACATTTGCTACTGAAGTTCTGCAGTCATTACAGTTCTTACTGTATTAGACTTCGGCTCATCCTTCACAAATGTTTTTTTAAGCACACATGAGCTCACCCATGCAATTGTTAATAGTTGCCTCTTCTGCTGCACCTCTTGTCAGTGAGCTTCAAACTTCTGTTAGCGATAGGAGTACCAACTTAGGGGGCTGCACGTACTGTTTGATGGGTTTGCCTCTAGTGGCTCTTCGTCAAAGCTGGAAATGCTGATCAGAAAAGTGGATTTCAGGGGAGGTTTCTGATGAATTTGGTCAGAGAAGAACCATCTGAAATTCAGCAAAGGCAAATGCGGGGTCCTACACCTGGGGAGGAGCAAGCCCAGGCACCAGCACAGCAGATCCTGGGGGGGCATTAGGAGGAGCATCGCCAGCAGGTGAAGGGAGGTGATCCCTCTCCTGTACTCAGCTGTAGTGAGGCCTCACCTGGAGTGCTGTGTCCAGTTCTGGGCTCCTCAGGACAAGAGAGACAAGGAGCTCCTGGGGTGGGTCCAGTGGAGGGCAACAAATTTTATGAGGGGTCTGGAGCATCTCTCTTATGAGGGAAGGCAGGAGGAGCTGGGCTGTTGAGCCTTGAGAAGGGACCTTATTAATGTTTGTAAGTATCTAAAGGATAGGTTTCAAGAAGATGGACCAGGCTCTTCTCAGAGGTGCTGAGCAGTAGGACAAGAGATAATGTGCAGACACTGATGCCCAGGAAGTTCCACCTGAACATGAGGAAAAACTTTTTAACTGTGCAGGTGACCATGCACTGGAACAGATTGCCCAGAGAGGCTGTGGAGTCTCCCTCACTGGAGATATTCAAGAACTGCCTGGATACAATCCTGTGCCATGTGCTCCAGGATGACCCTGCTTGAGCAGGGAGGCTGGACCAGATGAGCCACTGTGGTCCTCAGGTTCCAGCTTTACCCCTTCTGTGTAAATTTTGTTAGTAATTTTGTTAGTTATAAAGGTGGAATCACTCAATATTTTGAGTCACTGTGTTTAGAATATGAAGATACTGATAACTGGTTTAGGTTAAACATTTTAAATGAAGTATGTTAAATGGATCACACCAAAAGTTATGTAAAACTTACTGTTGCATGCAGTAGTTCTGTGTATATTGTCACATTATGTATAGGCTGGAGACCTAGATCGGGCTGTGATGTTACATGTCATTAGAAGTTTAGTAGGTCTTAGGTTTGTTTGGAGGAGCACTAGGGTGGCAGCAGGAGAGATGCATATCTGAGGAGAATCAGTAAGTTCACATATCTTTGATTCAGCTTTATTCAACAGGCTGTGTTGCATTCAGTGATGGCTCCTGGATTTTCTCTTGAGAACCTTTCAGAAGATTTTTTTTCCTTTAAACCTTTGCAAATTCACTAACTGTGGTAATTGTGAAATTTTAACACTTTTGATCTCTATCCTTTGACTTTAACCTATGTTTAAAACAGTGTGAAATGAATGAAAGAAAAGATATTTAAAAAATTAAAAATTAAAGTATTAAAAGGCTACCCACTGTGAATTTTGTTTTTCTCCTTCAAAAAAAGTTGAAAATTACTTCAAGTGCAGCATGACTTACACCTAAGAAAATGGCTTTATATGTGTGTATAGATAGACAGATATA
The DNA here is from genome assembly GCA_037013685.1 of Acridotheres tristis. NCBI lineage: Eukaryota > Metazoa > Chordata > Aves > Passeriformes > Sturnidae > Acridotheres > Acridotheres tristis. The sequence goes on along the minus strand of CM072919.1, from coordinate 58,411,631 downwards.
ATCAAAGAGTCTCTCTTCTAACTAGACTGCTTTAACACATAATTATTAACGTCTAAGTAAGTATGGAAAAATCAAAAACACATATAATCCATTTTATGAAATGATGGGTATACTAAGGTAGTCCTGTGTAAAGTCAAGGGTGTTGAAAGAATGCCATTCCTGTTACTGCTTAATTTACTGAAACAAACCATATGAAGTGTTAAGCATTGAAATAATTTAGTTGAATAAAAATGTATATACAATCAGTTCTCTTAGTGCTTGATCACAGTATTCCAGAGTGTGTTCCAGAATTTAAGGAAAACATAATTTCTCTCAAGGCAGTAAGGTGGTTGGTTGTAGAACAAGTACAGTTTCTTTTTTTGTCAATAAGGAACTAGATTACTCTGAATATTTTTTATGTATCTGACAAAATTGTTATCTTTTGGTTTTGGCAGACATACATGAATATAAACTTAGCTCCTTTCAGGTCAGAGAGAAAATATCAATATTTTTGCTTATTTTTGATTTTCATATGTATCAGTACACATGGTGTCCCTTCCTGTGGCAGGGGGTTTGGAACTAGAAAAATTCTTTAACTGGACTAATTCAAACTAGTGTAGTGTCTACATTTTGAAATATGATATAATCTAAGTCTTTTTCCCCTGAAGTAATAGGGGAAGGATTCACTTTTTTATGGTAGTTCCATGGATATTGGTCTGGTCTGGAAGCTCACCTTGAGAGAGCTAATAAATAAAAATTTGCATTGGTGAATGCTGGTACATATCACCTGTGGTTGTTTTAAGAGGTGCTTAAGACATGCATAACTGAAGCAGTAAGTAGGTAGATTTCTTTCATTTTCCGTGGTTGCTTTCTTGCATGCATTTGGGCTGCTGGGCCCAATTCTTGTATGGCTTTTGTAGTAGGCTTATGAACAGAATCCCACGTCTACAGGAGATAGATTTGATATGTGAAACAAATTGCAGTGCTTTTATTGTTGGGTTTGTTGGCATTTTCTTTTTGTGCATTCTTGGAAGAGAGGAGTTATATGATAATCACGTGTTTTATTAAAGCTGTTCATCAGATACGGATTTCTGTAAGAATCGTTTGTTTTTGAAATACACTTAAAAATTATGTTTTTAAGCATCAATTCTAAGGGAAGATTGGTATAATAGTTTGAACTTCTTTTAATAAATCTGAGTGTAATGAATTGGCTTCTAATTTAAATTCTTCCTACTCTTAAAATCCTTTTGGAGCTACTGTTATTATTGCTTCTTGGATGAGATGCTGAATGTTTTGAAAAGGTATTCATACATAAAAGTATACAGAAACCTCAACCATAGAAAGTGAAAGGTGGTCCTAAGAATACTGTATTTTTTAAGTATGTGCTTTAATCCTGAAACCTTCCCTCTTCAAACCCAAACTGAGCTCTAATGGAACATGAGAATTTACTGGTGTGCCTGATGGACACAGAGTTTTGTGTAACTGGAAGCCAGGACCTTCTTCCAGCCAAGTTGTGACATTCTGCCTAGAAGTGCCGTCAGTGTCTCCCAGAGATGGTTTACCAGTGGCTCCATGAAGCATCTCTTGCACTATGGATAGCTAAACAACAGTGAGGGAAGGTGGCTCCAAAGGGAGTTTGGAGAGCAAATGGAGTATGAGAGGTGAGAATTTTCACAGGATCATTGTAGAAGATGTGGTGTTGTGATTCAATCAGAGGATATGGAGCCATATAATATGTAGGTTCCCTGGTTATTCTCTTGACAGAATTATTTGTAACATATATATAATTTAATTAAACAGTGTATTGGTTAATATCAATGAACTTAGCCATTCAGAGTGAAGTTCTGTTGAAGTTCTGAAACGGGCTGTTGCCTGTTGATTACAGTCTCTGCTGACTGAGAAAAAGCAAAAATCTTTATTAGAATTTCAGCTGATAAATATATCTTTACAGATTTTGCATAGTTCAAACATGAACGTAAAAATCCAGTCCTCGATGAAACAGAAGTTATATACTGATGATAAGAATAAATCAGACATGTTTTTTTCAACAGCTATGCTGGTGTTTACCAGAATTCGTCTTCAGCATGGTTTTCATAATGTAAATCAATACATGGCTTTTTAAAATTTCCTATTTGGGAAACTGGAAAGAGAATGCTTGATTGTCTCCTTCATCAGACAGTGCTGTTCAGTGAGAAGTTGTAATTAACAAATATCCTTTGTATTAATACTGGTAACCCTCTTGGAGTTACAGAAAGTAGATTGTGTATGTTTGTTTTACAGATTTGCCTTTTCAGTGACTCTAGGCCTGTCTAGCTTGTTCTTGTGCATGGATATGTCAAGGGAATTTCCATAAGTGCTGTAACAGAAGCAAAAGCAGTCAGACAAGTCCAGTATGCTCTATTCACCTTGTCTATGAACATGCCACACAAAAGGATGGTTATGTCAGTTCACTGCACCATCAGGTCTTACCAGAGCATCTTTTGCATTACCCACATAATGAACACAGAAAATATATAACACTTTTTAAAAGTAAGCTTCCATTATACATTTTTTTCTTACATGAGGCTTGGTGATTTAGCTTCGTCCCTGGCCTTTCTGCCATATTTTGATGATTGAACTATTGAGTTTGGAGGCATTTGCTCCCCATCTCTGACCTATGAGTAACTGGAGAACAGTTCTGTTGGAAAATATGCTTCTGTCAAGTTCTTCTTGCTGCTTGGTTGTGTCTTAGATGTGTTATTCTGTCTTGTCAAATGTCAAAATATTATCATCTTTTGCAAGGCTTTGATTTCTATCCATGTGAAAAATTTCAAAACAGAAAAATGGAACTTCATCCTGTTTGGTGGTTTTGTTTGTTTGTTATGTTTTTTTAAGTTTGAAAATGATATCTTCACATTGTTTCTTCTTTGCCTTCTTCAAATCTTAGAAGAGCAAGATGCTTTTTTTTTTTCTTTTTTTCCCCCTTTTCTGTAAAGGAAATACTAAACATACTAGTGTATATGAATATCCTAGGTTACTTTTTAAAATATGCAAATTGTTTGTGTGGGTCAGACCTAAGCATTCAGTATTATCTACAAATTAATACCTTCTAGCAATCATGTGTTTCCTTCTTCTGATTCATAAATTATAAGGCAAGAAGAAACCAGTAGGATCACCTGCTCTGACAGTCTAAGGAAATAAGAGACAGAGTAGTAATAGTGTTAGAGATTTAGTAATTTGGCCCTCCCAGATAAGGTAACCTGTTTGTTTAATCATTGATGAGTTTAGCAAAACCTGAAAGATTTAACACTGCTCAGGACAACTTTCTTTTGTTTCTTGTTGTTCCTTAAGTCAGCTGTGTTTTACTGGTACTAATTTATTGCCGATGCTATTGTCTTTCACACTAACCTTAGTAATAACCTCAGAGATATTGGGCCAGTCTCTTCTGAAGCGCCAAAAGTGTTCAGTATGTTCTTTGTGATTGTGACTGCCTGAATCTAGTACAAGGGTCACCAGATGGACATTAATAGAAGGAAAAAATCTAAAGGGAGATCCAAAGGACTGTTGGCACTTTCTGCCTCCGTTGGTATGGAATGATTTATTTTCCCATCAAGTCATACTGAAGGGAGAATAGCATTGTGTTTTGTAAAAGACACCTGCCTCGGGAAGCTGACTGAGGAGCTGACAGCATGGTTTGGTGTCTTTGTGTGGTGGGAATGCTTGGCTCCGGTCCTTGTGGGAATGTAGGAAGTGTGTGAGGACTTGGAGGGGGAAGCTGTGTACTGCCTTTCTCTCTTAGGTGTGACAGACTGTCTGAAAAGATGGAAGGGTGTGGGAGTTGTATGAAGGAATGTGTCCTGCTGAGGTGTTTTTGGAAGACTTTAGTGCAGTAGGTGGCAAAAGGCTTGTTAATGGAGACTCTTACATTATTTGTAGAGCTGCTCCCAGGTTTATCTTGTAGGTAAGCCAGCTAGATCATCACAAAAAAAGGATGCAGGAGTAAAGCACATGCAGTATGAACAGGAACATACGGCAGGAGCACCCAGTGCATATTAGAAATCCAGCTCCCTGATACAATGACTTCTTGCTGAACATTGTTTTGGTATAGGGGTAGCATATTCCTATAAAATAATAGTGTCTGCCAAGTTTCAGATGATTTGAAGTTACAATTTAAGCTTTTTTATTTTAATTTGCACAAAGGTGTTGCTACTCTCATATAAATAGGCATATTAAACATGCATGTAACAGAAGAGAAAGAATGATGAAAGTGTTTTGCCCAATTTATATAAAATCCCCTATTTTTTAGTTGCAAACGTTTTTAATATTAGAGGAGGTATTAGAGTTTGAGAACTGATTTGTTGTTCTGCATTACGTAGTGGCCTCTTTGAAGTCACAGCAGGAAGGCACATAATGCTCAACCAAAAGCAAGGATAGAGACATAGTTTTCATTCTAGTTTTCATACATGTATAGATATTTCACCTGAACAGTTTGTGCTCTGGGGTTATTTTCCTACAAAATCCGTATCATTTTATAAAACCACTTTTTTAATAAATATCAAGATTCTGTAAATATAAAACTCATAAACCATGAGTTGATGTTTTCACTTTTTATTAACTATCCTTAGGGCAAAGGCAGCAAACATTATCAACTCAACTATTCAAGATAAGTGAAGACGAGGGTAAGACTTGAAGTCCAAATAGTTAAAAGACAGTTCATTATAATATGATTTGGAAGGAATGTGGTGCTTCATGTTCTTTGGATAAACCATGTGCAGTATCAGATTTTTTGCTTTTAAGGTATTTGCTTTTTAGTTGTCTTTTTTTTTTTTTTTTTTTTTTTTATTCTAACAACTTCCAATAATTTGCTAGCTTCTACCTTTATTAGGCAATGTATTTTTCCAGGTCCTGTCAAAAGTAAGAGCTAATGTTGTCTCATAAACAATTTAAAAGAACAAGGGAAACTCATGTAGAAGGTGAATTTGTTCCTGTCTTTGTTACTTGGCTGTGACTAAGGTACGGAAGTAGTTTTTTGACCAGTGTCACATTTTTTCCTTTTTCTCAAACCCTCATTGGTGTGCATAAGATCTGGGATATTTTCCAAACAAAAACAAAGGCTGCAGAAATACTGGTTTTATATTTCATGAACATTACTTCTTAAGGCATCCTTCTGCTGTGATGCAAATAGAAACCTTAAATTAGCTAATGGGCTAATAGGCCGGATGAGTAGTGAGGTGATTACTCTTCCTGATGGCCAAAAATTGTAGCACACCCTTTTCTGTCACCTTACCTCATCCACACCCTATTCTAACCTGTTGGAGATGTTTGTCTTGTCTGTGTGTTGAGGCTGGGCTTTTGAGCTTGTGTAAGCTCTTTGGAGTGGAGATTGTCCTTTGTTGTGTTCCTGTGATGTGGAGAACAATGGAGACTTGTAGCAGAACTGCAGATATAAGAAATAATAATGCTTCTCTCCCCTGGGCTCTGTTGTATCAGGGACCCAAGCAGTTTTTTTCTTGAAATTAGAAAATACAGGTTTTCCTCAGTTATGACAAATCTTCTCTCAAAATACTTTTCTTTTAGAATTCTTGGGACAAAGCTGGATGTTTCTTCATAGTTATTTCAAATTCACTCAGTTGCAGCCTAAAGGAGGAAGACTACAATCTGAAATCATTGTACAATGTTAAAGAACAAAGAAAATAATCCAGTCATTATTTTTAGATAAAATCTTGAGTAAAAACATCTGCAGTCTGTTATCATTTATTCCAAAGACTTTTTCAACCAAAAAGCATCATTATTTCTACCTGTAGTAGCATAGTTGATTTTTTTTTGGCTGTGAGTAATAACCACATGGCTGTAGGGACGTACATAGGAGCACCTACAATTTTCTGTTTTCATATGTCCTTGTAGAAGATAGGATGTGTAGAAAACAAAACTGCAGATAATTTTTTCGCAAATTTTCTGCATGTTAACTCTGGAATAGAAAATGTGCAATAGTGTTAATGTACTTGGTGAGTTTAGTGGTTACTAAGGTTTTCAAGCATGTATGATTTCAAGCATATTGTATGATTAATTTCTATTGATTTAGTGTGTTTGAACTAAGCTGGAAGGTACCCTCCTGTTACACTGTAAGGCAGTAGTCTCTGTGCTTAAGGCTGACTGGTTTTTTTCCTTTCCTTCTACCAGCACACACACTGAATTTATAAAATGATCATATAGAACTATACTGAGTACTTTACAAAAAAAAAACCTTTCATATGTATATTGAAGGTATGGTTTAGTTGCTTGAATATGAAAAATTGATTTCTAATCTTTAATATGGCCACAAACCACTTGTCACCTTAACAAATGGAGTGAAATTCCATGCTTCTCTTTGCATCCTCAGCAGTGATAATCTTTTAACAAGATTATCAGTGTAATTTACCTACTTTTTATACTTTGCCTGTGATTTGATAGCTGTGTAATGCTAAATTTAATCTGAAATCATCCTCATCCCAGTTTGTTGTCAGAGATGCTGAGTTTTCTTGAGTGGTGAATTGTACATATGCAGTGTGTGTAGAGACTTTTGATTATATTTGGGCAGGTTGTTTGGGTTTTTTTGTTTGGTTGGTTTTTTGGACTTTTTTTTGTTTATTTTTTAGTGTTGTTGTTTGGGGTTTTTTTTGTTTGTTTGTTTTGTTTTTTGTTTTTGTTTTTTTAAATTATTCCATCAATAGACATTGATGGTTTTAAATTAAGCATTAGAGGAGAAATGTTGAAGGTAATGGGCATTGCTTAACACAAATATGCTGTCTAAATTATAGGACTTTTTCTTTAATTAGCTCATTGAGATCTTGAAGAGCAACCCAGGACTGAGGAAAATACATTCAGTTGATTTCATTTCAGAATGTCCAGTAAGTTTCTGCCCAAGTGCTTCACTGCTTTTACGTTTGCTCAGAGCAGTGATCTATAATGATCTCATCTGGTTGGCAGCACATTCGGATTCATCTGCAAAACAGCACTGTGCCCTGCAGCACCGTGCTGGGGTGTGTGCTTAGCTGTGACTCGGAGGTGATCATCATTTCCTGCATTAGCTGGTGCTTCACAGCCCAAAATGTGAAAAAAGCGCAGTGCTGGGCAGTGTGGCTGCGGGCATTTGGACTATTACAGCTAGACTTGTAAAGAATGTGACGTGTAGCTTTGTATCACACTGCAGCATGATTCCTGTCTCCAGCATTGGTGAATGACATGTTTCTGGTTTTGTACTTGTGGTGAAGTGTGCTGGGAGACATTAGTGAATAGGAAGATCAGAATTTGCCCTTTGGAGAGAGTGACTAAATTACTCTTTTCAAAAATGTGGTTGGTATAACATAATGGGTAGTCAGAATTTAAAAGCAGAATATTATTTTCTGGTATTGTTGCTACTATAACTTATTTTTAGAGCTCTGAGTGGGAAATGCTTAAGTGGCTTAGATGTAATATCAAGTACAGAACTACCAGTAACGTACTGTTAGTTTACCTTCAGTCTTACAGAAACTTTTGGGAGTCTAGCAGATTTTTGCTGAATGATGCTGTAGCTGTCCTATGTTAAGTAGGTGTGAAGCTGCTATTCTAGTGTTTGGGTTTCTTTCCTGGAAAAAAAGAAACACTAAAGAAAAATTAGGATTGCAATACATGATATTTCTCTGTAAAATATGAAGAAAAACAGAATCTGCATCACTCAATAAATACTCTCCACGGTTGTGCTGAACCTAATGAAGCACTTTGGAAGGAAGAGATTATAAGATTGCATTTGTTTTTCAACACATTGTTGTATACCAGTTAGCCAGTTATAAACTTGGATATTTTTTTTTAGTTTTTCATTGTTATTGTTTTCCTGCATCAGCTAAATTTGTGCTAGTCACAGTGAGGCAAGAGATTATATATCCTCATAAAAACAAGTCAGAACTCTGTAAGCTAGGTTGAGAAAACAATCAGTCACTTTTTAATGGGTTACACACCCATGTCTACATCCAACTAGTTCTCCAGCCCTCCTGAATCTGTATGCCATTACCTACCAGCACTGATTTTTTTTGAAGTTTTTGAAGGATTGAAAAATTATTTTGATTTAATGTTTAGTTATGGATTTATAGAAGGGAGATGATTAAGAAGCATATGATTATGTTAAAATTGACTCATATTTATGCTTTATCATTAAATTTATATTTTCAAAGTAGTAATTTTTGTGGTTATGATTTGAAGAAAGGATAATACCAACAAATGTCTCATTTCTTTTATACTGAAGACATTTAAGAAAATAGCCTTTGCTGACACTAATTTGTCTTTCAGAGGTATGCCTACATTAGGTTTTCAAGATGAATGTAGTTTGAGGTAATTTATAATGATTATTTGAAAAGCTGAGCTAGAGCTTATGCTAACGGAAAATCTAGTGTTTGATTAAACCACTGAACCAAATTAGAGTTTCGGGGCTTCTGTTTTACAAAAAACGGGAAATGAAGACTTAGTGTTTAAATTATTCCTTACTACTAGAGAATTAGGAGATTACAGAATGCCAGGTGCTGTAGTTCTACTTGAACCTCTCCATTATGTCAAGTAGACGGTGTGTGGAAGCTATTTTCAGTGGAACCGGGTATTCCTCTGAAAACTAGTGAATTTATCTTAAACTGTAGGTTCAGCTTTCTTTTCTCTTCAGCCACGCTTCTTAAGACGACAGGTATCTGCAAGACTACTTTCTGTAGTGGAATCATGGATATGAATCTCATAATATTAATGATGACACTAGACTTATGGCAGTACAGAATGTGTGGAAACTTTTGATTTTAGCTTGTCCAGGTAAGATTTACTTGTTAGCATAATAATATGTCTTAGAGAAATGTGATGTGATGTAGTAGTACTTCAAGTTACAGTTGAAGAAAGGAGGAAATTTGCCCATATTTGATCCCATTTTTACCTTTTTGATGTACCCATTGAACTGTGATTTTTTTTTTCCCAAATTTTTCATGTAAGTTCCATGGTTCAAGTTAACAGCTTTTGTTTAATGAACTGCTTATGAACAGCAAGACTTAATGTAGACTTGCCTTTTGTGGGAGGATTGCAGCTCTCCTCATGGACAACTTTGACACAAATTCCCTTTCCAATTTACTTCTTCCACTGTCATATTTCTGCTGCCCCAGACATTGCTGCTTCAATGTGAAATTTTAGTAGAAGTTTAAAAGCCGATACAGATCTATTCTTGCAGGATTACGAAATCTTGAGATACTTTTAACTGCATGATAAAATTTCCAAATTTCTTTAAAAGATTGATGTGTAAAGAAAGACTGTACACTGGATTGCGTTGTTTAGCTTCATATGCATCCAAACTAGTGTTCTTTTTATTTGGAATTTATTACCACTGTGTAAAGTTCAGCAGTAGTTAATTGTGTTTGTTTTTAGATACTTACTGTTCTTAAATCTCTCCATTGCCAAAATAGGGCTTGAAACATGAACTTCCAAGAAAAACTGTCAAACCACAAAACAAAAAACCAAACCCAACAATAATAAACCTCTACCCTCAAATGCTGAAAACTTGGACTGTTTGAGTCACTGTGTGAATGCGGAAGATGGAACTTGAAGACATTACATAATTTAAGGTTTGACAGCAATGCACTCACTTTGGTTTCCTCTCCTTTAAGTTCGTCAGCAATTCTGCTTGTGTTGGAGCAGATACTGTTGAATCAGTTATGTTAAAAAGCAGATGTTACCTGCCTTGCCGTGTGGTGTGGCAGGCAGTATTTAGTGCAGCATCTCAGGTGGTTCTCGTTAGTGCCGGGAGTGCTGCTCCATCTGGCACTGGGCTGCTGCAGCGGTTGTGTCACATGGGCTGTGGGCTGTTGTGGCTGTAAGTTAACTGGTGGGCTCAAAATTAGAATGTTTACTATAATTACCACTGCTTGCTTTCCTCTCTCTGTAGTGGATGTTGCTTTACTTGTAATTTTGTGTGATATTTCATTCTCGACACATCAGGGTGAATCAAGCAAATATTCATAATGAAATTGTTCCTTTTCACACTATTAGCTCATACCTGTTTACACACTATAAATCATATCCCTGCTTCATTTTCTTCAATTCCTTCTTCCTTCTACTCTGAGTCACTGGCATTTGCTGTCATGAATCTTCTGTGACCTACTTCTATTTGTGAGCAATTACTTCATTGCTTTGGTGGTAAAATAGTCCTTTAATGGTATGGGTATTTTTACAGAGCAAAGTACATGCCAAAGTTGTTTTCATAAATTGCTTATATACTCCGTAATGTGTTTAAGATGGTCTTAGCCTTTTCTCTGTATTCTTGTGTTGATGTATAGATTTAAGTCTAGTACAGAAAGTATGCAAGTTAATTCTACTTTATTTTTCGTCTTGTTTCTGTGTTCTTGAGAGAATAAATTGTTACTGACCATTGAAGTGGTCAGGAGAGGTGTAAATGAGAAATCAAATCAAATTTGATTCTGGAAATGCCATTTTCTTCTGTAAAACATTACTCACAGTAAGAAACCTTGTTTCAGACATACTGTAAATGGATTTTATAGGCCAGGTTCATTCGTGCTGATACGCTTCACTCTGCTTGGAAACTTCTAGTGTTGAATATGTAGTGGGGTTTTTTGCTAGGATAATGCTGCTAATTTTCCAATTTCACTCACCGGATTTTCATTAGGCATAACTGGGTGGATAAATTTTGAAGTCATACTGTGTTCTAGTTCTGCTGGGTCACCACCTGTGGGAGGGAGCTTGAAGTATATCATTGCCGAGAAGGATCTCCCTTTTCATGGGTAGTGCATCATCTTTTCTCAGATCCTGTATGAGAGGTCACAACTCAGCACTATGGTGTTTTGGTCTGCAGAAAACCTATCTTAGGTAGGCTAAAGGGATTCTAAAATTGAAAAGTATTTGTGATTCAGAGACTTGGATTACTGAAGTGGCACAGCATGTCAGAAGGAAGGGATGTTTGATGACATAACATGAATGCTTTATCAGTATTTTATTTGCAGCAGTCTAGGTAGGTTGTTTCTGACCTCACTGAGTAATCCAGTCACTTGAAACATGAAGCATATGCCACCGAAACTTTTTTCAATACCATGCCACACTATTTTTAATACTATAAATGTGCATGTATATATCTTGCAGCTCTGTGGCAGCATGCTAAAACACATAAATCATCTGATCTTTCCTGGCTTGTGTGGTGCTTGATGATTAAGCATTACCTAAAAAAATAAAAATAGTGAGTGGATGTCAGAAGCCTTGTGTTGTCATCCCCACTTGTGACTGTGCCTGGAGATGTTTAAATTGCTTCACTAGAGATGATTCAGATGTTTCCAGTTACCTCACTGTGGCTACGCAGTGTGATAATCTGCATGTGTAATAGGTTTCCTTCCTCGGTAGCTATATTGCCATGTGGAGCTGAAGTTTGCTCCCAGACTTAGTCTGGCTGCTGGGTTTTATACAGTGACGATAATTTGAGCTGTAGCTAGTATCAAGTTAGTCTTGCTGACACAGCTTTCTTAGCACACAATTGCAATTGAAAAAAGCAGTTTGTATTCTCATGGTTCATTTCTGTTTCTTTCTGGGGAAATTCTGAACCAGTAAAAGACTCATCTATGATGTAACTTTGTCTTTAAAAAGAAGATATGCTTATGTGATTATACCAGTTTAGATACACAGCTAACTCTTTTAAGTGTAGATACTGTATATCTAGTAAAAATTTGTGGGGAGAAGAAACTATTTATGTACGTTTGTAAATGGTGTCGAGTATGTGTCAGCACATACTTCATTTTTTTCTGTTACATTTCTCATAAGGCTTTGTTAAATAAAAAGTAATGATCTGTAGTCATGTCTACTTGTAGACTTTGACTGGTGACTGGTGGGGAATGCCAGCTCGCTGGCTGCAGGTAAATGTGTAGCGGTGTCTTAACATTATGACTGTGGAGTGTTTGGTCACTTATCTTTAGCATAACTTTGCAGATGTCTTATTCCTGCAGAACAAACACCCCTTCATGAAAGCCATCATAGCTGGCATTAATTGATCCCCTCTACCACAGGCTAGACAGAGACCAACAGCTGAATGGGCACAGTGAATGGATTTTTTTTTTCACCTTCCCCTGGGAAAATAATGCTTCTAGATGCTTAATTATGATTTAATTAAAAAACTTTTGGTCAGCTGTCAGTAGGAGGGAAGGAGAATGTGGGTCTCACTAAAGAGAGGAGAGTCTTTTGTTTGCAGACTGGATTTCTGAGCTGCAGTCAATGGGTGCACTCTCAAATGTGGGACACTGATGGTGCTGCCAGAGGTCTTGTGGGAACAGACGTAGTTTTACGGTTGAATGCCTTCCACTTAATTGTTCATATTCAGTCTCCAGTAAAGGGCGTAGTTTCCAAACACCCATATTTTGCCCTAAATAATGATTTTAATTTTTAAAAAGTTTTTTCTTTTTTTCCTTAAGTCCAATGCATTAACTGCTTAAGCATTTCTGACTACTTATGTCCAAACAAAAGGCAGGACAGAATATTAATTGCGAAGTGTTTATATTTCTTATATAGAAAATGTGACACTTTAGTTACATAATATTGCCTCTTGTGTTTTTTAAAACTTGAGCAGGGAGAACGAATAGGACCACTTTTCCTGTTATTTGCATTGATTCCCTTAAAAATAGATGCAAATATACATCACATTGATTAAAATTAGGCATTAATTGCAAATTTTGGCAATTCTCATATTTGTATGAAGAAAAAAGATAAACCACAGCAATTAGTGTGACAGTGCTGCTGAAAGGATGAAGTTTTTGTCACATGTCAGATGCTCAGTAGGCAGCTGTGCTTCATCACTGTAGTGCTTTCCAGTCTGTAGATGTGTATCTCCACTTCTGGTTCTCAAGTGGTTAAAAGGTAACTTTCTTAGTAGGCTCATGTGTCTTCAGGGGACTGTCCTCCTTAAATGCTTTCCTCTTCCTTGTTTTTTTCCTTGCCCCAGTGGGAAGTCTGTGCAAGTAGGAATAAAAGAATTCAAACTCTCCTCCTGGTGGGTTGATAATAAAATAATACAAACTCCTCTGCTACTGTGTTTGATCTACTGTATAGTTTTCCTTCAGTCAGGTGCATTGCTCTGACATTGTCTTACTTGTTCATTTCTTAAATCTTTGGTAGTATTTGCTAAAGGTTTGAAGACAACACATTTAATCCATTGTGTGCAGACTGATAGAGGGAATGAGAGCTACCAGATTTACCAAAGAAGGAAAGAAGCAGTGCTGTCCTGTCTGCTCTTTTAAGTAGAAATGAATTGTTTCTACTTAATTATAGCAGAAAGGAGTCAAGTATAATTATAATTGAATTAGAATGTAAAACTATGTAAAATCTGTCTCCTTCAAGCATCTCCCAATCTTCTACCCTTGAATTTTAGGATGTGATTACTTTACTTCTACTGCTTGAAGACTATTAGGAGAAAAAAAGATGGGGGTAGGATGTGGGAAACAAAGGGGGAAAATCTTAAAACTGTCCTAAAAATACTGTAAAATAATGTAGGAAAAATATTTTTACGACTTGGTCTCTTAGTGGCTTTTCTCCTGGGTCGAGTCTCTGGATTACAGTGCAAAACAGACGGTGTTTCATGTGATAAAGGGTGCTATGTAGACTTCTGCTTTAATAAGCTTCTGATCCGTTTTATGTGAAAGTAGCCTTGGCAATATATTTTTTTAATGGGTACCAACAAATAGAGGAGGTTGAAAGGAAGATGAAGCGCAACTTCCATAGCAAGAAGCAGGGAAAACTAAATAGTTCCTTGTGTTCTTTCCCCAACTGGAAATGAATTAGTCATTTTTGCGGTGTCTCTTGGATATCTACCTAGGAAGTAGGCTTTTTTAAGCTGGCTGCTTTTAACTACCTAATTTCAAAACATGACATACTTTAACCCACTGGGACTTTTTGAATAGTGATGCAATGCAGACACTCTTAGCCAAGAGAAGAGTCCTTAAAGTTCCTTTCCATGCCATTTGGGGAAAGTGCTCACTGCTATGAAGAGGCCTGTATGGTTTATCATCCTGACCTGCTGACTCCTGGATACATCGTAAGTTAGGAACAGTGGTGCTCTGAGCAAGTAACAAGCAAAGAAGCCCAAGAGAAGGTAGGTCTAAGGGGAAAACAGAATGAGAAAGCTGGAGAGAAGGTGAACAGGATTTCACTGTGCTAGATAGCTGGACAAACAGGTCTTTTGGTCTCTAATTTGGAGACACTCCCATGTTTTATCTAAATTCTGAACTCTGCTGCCCTCAGTTCCAACCGGAGTTACAGAAAACGCAGCACATCTGCTTTGTTCCCTGGCAGTGCTGAAATGTCCTGGGGAATTGGCTGTGGTTAGTCCTTGGGTCTGGATCGATGTCGTTCGTAGGAAATACTGCTGGAGCAGAACCCGTTTGTTCATTAGTTTTGTCTGGGGTTATTTTTTGAAGGGACTGACTGGGTAAAAGTTGCCGGTATACTGACTGCTTTGTTCACTGAAAATGTGGAAAAGGCTGTTGTTCCCCGCTGAGGGGATGGAAGGTGAGGGGGTGGTCCCTCAGCTGACGCATCCCTTGTGTGAGTCTGACTCTTATGTTGTGAGCAGCAGCGACAGGGCTCCAGCCTAGCTCTTGAACCACGGACAGGGACAGTGGCAAGCATTGCCTCTGAGAGTGTCTGTATTAGAGCCTTGCTGACACATGCCAGCCTGAGGTAAAGTGACAGCTCCAGGGGAAATGGCATCCAAGATCCTGACTCACCTCCTTCTGCTCCCCCAGTTTCTCCCAAGGTGTTAACAACCAGCAGTGGGTCAGAGTGAGAAACATCCTGCCCCCAGCCTGGCTCCGAAACTTGGTAGGAAATGTCTGGCTGCATTTTCTCAGCACAAGAGATGTATCAGGAGGTTGTAGTCAGAATATGGAGAGATAAGGGTTAATTTAAACTGCAGAGGATGGCCCAAAAGTGCAAGGAGGCCTCTTTTTTGAACCTCCTGTCTGCAGCTTGGATAGGCATGCCCTCTGGTAAATAGGGTATTTCCTGTCTAATGCAAACAGTTTCTGCACGGTTATCTACTATGCAAGTCAAGGCACTACTTCGTTTGGTTAACGCCTCCAGACTAGTGATGCTGTGGTCTTAATAGGTGTGATGTATGACTTTTTTTTTTTTTTTTTAATAGGCTTTAACTTTTGTGCAGCTATTTTATGAATACTGTACAACTATGGAGTTAGTAGTTAGCTTAATACTCTCATCCTTTGTTACTACAGAGATGAATATTTATTTGAGTTAAATATGAATCAGTGGGTTTAGGAAGATTCAGGACACATAGAAGTATGGCATTTTAATTCTGTAGAAGAAATTTTGATTTCTTGTAACTAGTAATTATTCTCCTGTGTGAGAAGAAAAATTATGGATCAAAACTGACTAGAGTAAAAGTGAGAGCAGTCAGTGAAGCTGAATACACTGAACACATCCAACTAGCAAGTTCAGTTGAGAAGGCATAATGATCTCCTTATTTGTATTGTAATACTCTGGGTTAAAGGAGATTGAGAAGCCCTCTACTGTGTAAGCCGTCTTTGTGTCAGTCTCCCTCAGGTCAGACCATTAGATATTTGGCAGATATTTTTGCAGTTCTGTGATTTTTCCTGGTGCCTGTTTTTGTAGTGATGCTGTCTTGCGTGCGTTTGAATCCTTTAGGCAGTCCTTGTGCTGCCCGAAACTCCAAGTAAAACACAAACTAACAGAGTGTCAGTTTATGCGGTGCTTTATTCGGGGCCCGGGGACCTGCGGACTCGCGTCCAAAGTCAGGATCCCGCCGGTTCCCTTTTTCAGAGGGTTTTTATACCCTTTTTACAAACGGTTTTCGTGCAGAAATACATACTCGTCTAAACAATATAGATACATTCACTTTGTAGATAACATTTACGCCACAACTCCTTCAAGGTTGCTTATCCTAGGACTATAGTGTTCTCCCCCTCAATCTCTTTCTTCTGCCACTACCCACCACCAGTACTTTATTTATGACTATACTTCAACCTTATCACTAACGGTTCTGCATGTTTTGCTAATTGTTTTCTCAGCACAGCACATTCCTAAGTTAGTTTCCCAGGGCCTACTCTGGAAACTACAGTCTCTAAGCCTTAGCATTACTACTACTATTATATTACTACTACTATTATACACTTTATATTTTAATATTCAGGATTTCTAGTTCATACGGTAACACTTGGAAAGGGTGATCATACAGCTAGTTGATTGCATTTTATGTTTTATTTGCCCTGTAGATTTTTATTTTTTAGAAATATGAAGAAAAAAAAGGAAGTCTCTTCTTTTGTATAACTGAGGAAAGGTGAAGTTCTGATGGCATAGTGGCATGCTGGTTATTGGTATTAATGGTAGGGAGAAGGGTGTTCCACACACATTTTTCAGTACTTAGAGGGGACCTGTAGCTTCCTACCCGTGTTTACCTGGCCAATAGCCAAAGCTGAAGCACTCAATGTAGTGTTGCAAAGGTTCGAGACGAATCACCAAACTAGGGCTACAAGCAGCTGCATACTTCATCTTGGTGTGCTGTGTTCATTATGTTTTGACAGCACTCTCATTTTTTCAGACTAAAACTCTTCTTACTTAAATTGACTAAACCTTACAGACAAAAGAGGAAAATCTGAATCCCTCCCTAGATTATAACAATTAAAATTTAAATCCCCACAGCCTATTCTTCCCAGCTTGTTACATACTGACTTAGAAAAATTCCTCACATATAGGGGATATATAGTAAGTAGAAAGTATGACTGTATGTGCAATGTTGTAAAGGTAGGATGTTAGATATATATTTATGTAAACATATGCATGTATTTTATGCATGTAAATATGAATGTGTATATGTATCTATGCATATGTACCTATCTATATACACATACCAGATTTGGAGAGTGTATATGCAGACATATAGTCTAGGTAAAATATACCAGAAAATACTGCTAGATGGTAATAAATTGATATGAATGTGAAACACTGACAGCCTTTAAAAGAATAAAATGAAAATTCTTTGTGTTACTGATGCAGTATTTTACTTGCATTCAGGTGGTTTGCACACTTTCTCAATTATTGTATTACCTTGAAATTTTAACTCAGATAGGAAATGTATCTCAAAATTGTAAACCTTTGCTTCCTTACTCTTTGGTCTTTCCTAGCTGTAAGTTAGAACATGGTAGCAATCATTACCTCTGGATGGAGTCTATTGATTGTCCCGGTGTAACTAATTCTGCAGTGTTCAGTGAGGAGCCAATTTGTTTCCTTGTATAAAGCAGTCTAGGTGTGAACTGGCGCTAATTGTGGGCCCTGTGTTACTTTGAGTTTCTAAGTCTGGAGACGCTTCATCTAATACGAGCTTGAACTTAAAGGCTACTTTTGACAAGGAAACTGCTTGCTATGTCGATGTGCGTCATCTCTTCAGGGCAGCTGGTTTTTGCATTTGTTCCAGTTAATATCCCAGAACTTGTCTGGATTCTGGAGCACATGGAAGTACTCACTGAACTGCTTTTTATGCAGAAGGCCTCTTCTTTAAAAACAAAATAAACTAAACCAGCCAGACAAAATAGCCAAGACAAACCAAATTAAATTCCTCAGTTCTGTTCTGGGTTTTTTTAAAGTGCTGTGTGTGTTACTGTTCAATGACTCCTCAGTGTTGGTGTTGCTGAAGATAACTATGAAGTCATACCTTAGCTACCTTCATAACAAGTTATATTTAACTGAAGTAGCGTAAATTTAACTTTCCTGTATAACCAAAGTCACAACATCATAGATCTTGCTAGGAACAGGATGTTCCTGCTGGGGTAGTTTTCAACTATGCAATTTTAACACCAGAGAAATTATAACCACTTTTTCTATCCCTAGTGCCTTAATAGGAGGGCTGGTCTTGCATTTTTAGTGTCTCATGTGTAGATGGTTAGGCTTTGCATTCTGGGTATGGCAGTAACTTCATTTCTTTGTGCTTATAATGCCAACTAAAACCATTTGTTTGCAGCCTCTTCTTAGAATGCGAGAAATAGCCTTTTAATCTTTGCTTCCAGCTAAACTCTATATATTACACTAATGCCAGAATTAGGATGGTGTGGAGTAGTACTGTGCTCAGCGTAGCCTGTGAGAGGTGGTGAACTATCATAATAGCTTACAGTCCAAAACCATCTTCATTACGAGTGTAAATAGTAATAATCGAGGATGGTGAAATGAAATAATTACAAATTATAAAGACTAATGCCATGTTTCCCATGAAGAGCCTGACAAGTGGTAATCTCTGACAAAATAGCCCACTTTTCCCTAGATTTTTGGAATAAATGAAAGTGATTAACCTTCACTGCCAGTAATTTATTAATCTATTAGCCCTCATTCAGAGGAAGAAATTTCCATTTCAGTGCCATTTCTTGATTACTGTACTGGGAAACCTGCATTTCAGTTCTGGATAAAGTATTGTCTAGAAGCACTGCATCTCTGCTTCAGTTTTTTATTCTCTTTAATGTTTCCAGGAAATTGTGGAATGTAGCTCTATTTTAACCGCTATACTCATACTTGAGTCTTGTGCTTTGCTGGTTTCAGTGTAACAGTTTCCCTCGTTTCTACCCAAATATCTTCTGTCTGATATGGGAAGAATTGTGGCTGTTTAAGGAGCAAAGTAATCAAGCTTTATGCAACTTGATTGCATCTTCCAGCAGCTGCTGTTCATCTTGGCTTTGTTACAATAGAAGTTCAGCAAAGACACCATGCAGTTAGTGTCTTCTGTTTGTTTTATCATGAATACTTCTAGTCAGAAACACGGGTTGTCTGTAGCAGCTGGAGAAGTGACTTGGAGTTAGTGCGTTGGGAATGATACTGGAGCTGGGGTGAAAGAGGAATTCCCCCACAGTGAGACATGGTGAGAAGTCAGGTTAGGGAGGAGAAGAGTGAGTGGGTAGGAGTGTCGGTGACAGAGAGCAAGGAGGTACGACAGAACCTGTCTGGGGGGGCGGATTTGGGAAACAAATAGGAAATAATGAATTGGATTGTAAGATAAGAAGCAGTGCCATTTGTCTAGGGCACTGCTGATACAGTGTAAGGTTAGTGACTTCCAGATAGGAATAAATATTCCAGGAGGAATAAAGTCCAGGGAGGATATTTGTGGGGCAGAGAAGACGGCGAAGGGCAACAAGCATGAGCTTTCTGCTCTGTTCAAGTTTTCCTGCTCATTTTATCTTGTAAAAGGGTTTCTTGTGTTTGGTTGGGTTTTTTTCTTATTTATTTATTTATTTATTTATTTATTTATTTACAAGTGTTTTAAACTTTGCATCTTACCTGCTGCCTGGCTTGCTAGTCTCTTCTTGGCCTGCAACCTGATCACAGCACAAAATTCAAGGCTTAGGGAATTGAATTTTGAGGGTTAGTGCTCTGTGGTTTACTTAGGTTTATATTTCCCTAAGTTACAATCCCTGTAGAGTGTTCCTGCATGGCTATAAGTTTACTGCAGACAAAGAGGCTTTATTTCAAGCCTGCCTGTTATCAGTTGGTTTATCTTGTCTGATTTGAATGGGAGAAGAATAGTTTTATGAAAACAATAGAAGGGGAAAGTTACTTGATGTGTTCAGAGATCTAGGAAAAACTATTTTGTCTGCAGAAGGGTTTTAACTTCTGAGATTCTTTTGTATAAGGAAGATTGCTGTTTCAAGGCTAAATACAGTTCAGTAAGTAATGCTTTGATACTTCCTTTGTGCCACCCTGCTTCCCATTTGTGGCATTCTGGCAGCTTAGATCATCTTTCAAGGTTCCCTGAAGTTTCTTTTTTTTAATCCACAAAATGCCTCTTTAATAATAGTATTATTTTGGGTAAGGAATTATGTTTCACAGATTATACAGGATGGATTACATTGTTTCAAAATCTTTGTGAAGCACAGCTGAAAAGCAAAGCTTACAGTGAGAGCTCTAGGATGGATTTGTCCTTCTGTGCAGTGAGTTGAATCTTACCTTACTGGTAAGGCAAATAGAGGAGACTTCATATCTTTTATTTCTCAATAGAACATTTAATTTAAGTATGATAGAAGATAAATTCTCTCTGCAGCCACATTTGACCAAGTAGCAAAGACGTTTTTGAAATGGCAGCGAGGGGGAAAGATTTCTCATTATGTAAGATATTGATATTGAGGGTAATGCCATTGTAATCTCTGGAGTATTAAAAATACACAGCCTCCAAAAAAGACTCCCAAAGATAAATTAAATTAGATGTCTTTGATAATGATTTGTGAAAGACATTGCACATTCAGCTGAGAAATGAATATTGGATATTAATAAGTGAATACAGGGCATTTGTTTATTTGCATAGGAAATTCTGGCAAAAGTGCTAAGTCTCAATTTCTACAAGTAAGGGCAAGTGATAAGAAAGTGCAAGGAATCATCCTTGTAGCAAAATCTGTGAAGGGTATCTAAAATGACTGTGCTTTAAATGTATTTCTTTCATTTGCCAGAAGGTGTGGCGATCCTTTAAATCCCAGACGTTAGCCACACAAAATTGCTTTCAAGTCACATAAATGGGTGCTCTGAGCCCCAGCCTGCACTACAGATGTTGGTAGTGGTACCATCACATTATCATGGATAGATACAATCTCTTTGTCTTTTAATGAATGTCTAATAACTACCAGAAGTTTTTCCTGGGTTCAATTTTAGGTTGGAGAACTGCAAAGAAACAGTTATCCAAGCTTTTAAAACAAGACTAGCAGATAAAGGGAGGAAAGCTAGCAAAAATCCGGTGACATTGCATGAAGCCAGAAAGAAAATTTTGGGCTATGCTTCAATAAGAGAGGAATTCAATGATTCTTTAGCTGAACAAAATTTAGAGAAGGGGGGGAAACATTTAAAACTTTGTTGTCTAGTGGAATATGGAATATTTGCTCAGGTTTTACGATTGGAAAAGTAGAAATTAATCTTGACAGATTACTAAAATCATATGTATATAATTTCATATTTTAACAGTTCTTCCTTTTTATCTGGTTAAAAATGGCAGTATATGTTTTAAATAAGTTTTGACTTTTCCAGTACTCTACATGTGAAACTTGAAATAATTTTGTGCATTCTTCTCTTAGAAAGGTCTATCGTTATGATACACTATGGGTTAAATCACTGAATGTCATAATTAAGTAATACGGCAAAACTTTGTGCAGTGTGCAAATGGACTTTGAATTAATCTATTAGAGATTTGGGAGTGGCACTTTTGCTGCTTCACAGAGCATTTTTCAAGCAGAGAGTGGTTGTAGTGTTTGACTTCTTTTGCATATTGCAGATACCATCTCTACCGATTTCATACTCAACCCTTCCTCTACCTTTTTTTCCCTTTATTTTCCTTGTCTTGGCATCTGTTTTTCCTTATGCTATTAAACGACATCCATTCTTTTGCACTTTATTCAATTTAACCATATCAGGACTAATTAGTCTTGCTTTCTGGCTGTTACATGATGAGAGATCATCATGTTACAAAATTCATTTTTTGAGACGTCTACAAATAAGATCTGAATCTGATTCTCTTGTAATCTGCTTAGATAATGAAACGCTTTTGTGTATAAATTTTCCCCATTTTAGTAGTTTGGAGTTTTTGTAAACCTTTGCAGAAAAAATTCTGATTGCAGTGCTGTAAACATTAGCATATGCACTTCAGTTTATACTGAAGTATAAAGAGGCTAAGGCCTCTTAGTTCAAGATAGTATTTTCCTTCTGCATGAGTGTTTGGAGTGTTGAGATTTATATTTATGAGACTATACTTTATAGTAGAATGAGGGAAAAAGAAAACCACTTCTGCCAACAAATGTATAAAAACTACATGATGCATTTAAGAAAAATACCTCCTTTCTCAAGTTTAATGGATGTGTAAATTTACTTTTTATCTTGTTTAATGATCTTGCGGTATGGGAAATTAGTGGCTTTGCAGATGAAAAATGTATGAGTAAAAAATGCATTCATCTTGTTAGTTATCGTCGGTTCCATTGACAAAAGGCACAGATGTGACATTTATCTCAGTAATTAGATTTATAATTATTATATCATTCTCAAATTGATCAATCTTGCTCTCTGTTGTGTGATTTCAAGCTACAGTTAATGCAGCAGAAATAGGTTTAGGCATTGAATGGTGATTGTAAACTTGAGGCTGTGTTTCACATATTTATTTTTACATTTTATGAAACGGGTATGGCAGAGAAATAAGCTGTAGTCAGAGAAGAATATTTTGTAAATGACTCTGCAGGGAAATGCTGGTCATTGCACAGAAAAGCAAACGTGCAAGCCTGAAAAGTATCCATGGTGTATTTTCTTTGAAAACTTCTGGTTTTGCCATTATCCATGATGATTGTAGACTTCCTGGACATGCCTACAAAAACAACAATAGCTCTAATTTTTAATAGGAAACTGGGAAGTCAGGGAACTCAGTAGCAGAATCTCAAAACGCCCATACATGGTACATACTGTATTTCTGATGCTAATGTCTTCTTTCCTCTCTTTTTGCCCACAGCTGTAGAACAAGTAACAGGAAGAGTTTGATGGGCAGTAGCCAGTCTCCAGCTCTGCCTCGGCCTCATTCACCACTCTCAGCTCATACAGGTAATTTTATAACTATGCTACTACTGCTATTATGAAATTCTTAGAGTGTCTCTATAACAGAAGGAAAATATACTCTACTATTCTCTACACTGTTTGTAATAGTAAAAAGTTGCATGTCATTCCATCCAAATTTCTGGTTGACATTTTGATCCATAAATCCTATGTTATGATCAGGAGTAGTCCAAAAATACCATATAGCTACTTTCTGTTTCCCCACCTTGCATTCTGATAGATTTTCTCCCCCCGTGCCACCACTATCCGTCCTGTATCTTGCACCACATAATGAAGGTAGTAGAGTCTGTGTTACATTATGTTCCTGGTACTTTTGCTCTCCAGGATTTTTAATGTCAGGCACTTTGCTGGTAGTTGCTGTGCTTCACGTTGCATGGCAATAAATTGTTCATAATTTTGTTTTTTCTTCTAAAACATCTGAAACACTTAAAGCGTGAATGAATGTCCATAAATAAATGTTATATTTATAATAATTGCCTTAATTCTGAAAAAGGAACATTTTTACCATATAACCTCACATTTCCACAAAGGTTTATTGTCTTTTGAGGGTGCATTGGTTGTAACTACAGGCCAAAATGAAAGCACCTAATCCTTGTGTAATCAATGATACTGAATACTCTGGAGAACTGCTCTCAGGGGAATGCTAAACAAGAAAGTGCAGAGCTTCACATGAATTTTTGAAATATATTAAGGCATCTCCAGTTTTCTTGTGGAAGCAACATTGTTAGGGAAAATATGGTGGTGATTTTCACTCTCAGAAGCAGCTGTTGCAACAAGAAATCCAGGCAACGTGAAGATTTGTGAAGAGTTCAAGGCAGCAGAGCAGTTAAAACAAACAAAGTAAACCGTGGTGCAAACTATTTTGAAACTGAAGAATTAAATGTTGGAATGTTTGGAGTGCCGTTTTGGGTCTCCCAAATAAAGAAATTTCCATTTGGAAGAGGAGATTGTGGTCACCATAAAAAGCGTCCTTGGTTGTGCTGTGCTGACTTGAGGAAAGCAGTAACAGTGCTTGCTCTGGTGTCTTCTGCTGTAAATTACTATACCGCCTGTTTGGAAATGGAAATCTTGGACTGGTGATGCCTAATGAACTCAGAAGTATGGACTGACTAGCACATGTTACTTGGGATTTGGATATAGGTTATGTATTTGATAAATGCTGGAAACTTCCTGTTTGGCAGTGGACACAAGCTTTTTCAGCAGGTTGCTTCATCTGTTGACTTGATTTCTCAAAGTAAAAGAGAAATAATATTGCTGATGTCACATCTATTGTCAAGTGGCTTGGAAGGTTGAACGCCAACTCTATAAGTAACAAGACAGATTAAGCTTAAGTAATTCTTCTCTATAAATTCAGCAGTATGTACTACTTATTCAAAAACATATTACAGAAATCTGACAACTTGTCCAATTACAGAGGATACAGTAGGTTCTCTTATTTGGATACTTCCAAAGGCACGTGTGCTAGACACTTGAGCAGCGCTAGTAAATCTCATAGTAAATCTTATCACATACATGAGACGAAAAATTGCATATGTGTGGCCAGCTCTGTTTTTATCCTGCTTCTGTGAATGGTTAATTATAGTAGATATTCACACAACCATTGACTTCTAGCTCAGGTGGCTAGTATGGCTAGACAAGCTTGTACATCAAATCTCTGTGAATGTAATCCTAATCCACACAAATTAAAAAATACACAAAATTAATGTTAGAAATTTTCCTCTACGTAGGCAGTAGGAGTTCAGTGTTTCAAGTGTTTAATGTCTGTAAATCCATGATAATGTCATACTTGAGAGGCTGGATTTATAGTGATGTGTTGTCAGAGCTACCAGGTGTTAAACTACCCTAGCTTCTGCACACTCAAATTGCCTCTGTGCTCTCAGTGGTGGCATGTACTGAAGGCCTGTTTCATTGCAAAGTGTGGTAGAGGGATATGATGAGAGACTGTGTGTGCTGTACAGCTTGCTGGCCTGACCCTTCTTGGCTGAGAGGCATTACTTCAAGTCAGAGAGGCCACCTTGACTCCGCTGAGAGAGCCTGGTGTATCTCCTGTCCAGCTATAGATGATTTTAGGGTCTTTTTTGAATCTGAGGTTCTCTTAGAAAAGTTCTTTAAATGGAAAGTTTTTACTTTATAGCCTGCTACTTTACGGCCAGATCATCTGCATGGAGCATGTACCTCAAGCTTTAAGTTTCATAGAGACTGAAGACGATCCTCTAAAATCTTCGTATATTTCTTTCTAAGGTTTGCTGTTGGAAGAGGAAACGATAGGACAGGCAAACAAAAGAGTTTTCAGTCCTTGAGGAGCATGTAGCAAGCTGAATGTGCAGCAAAGTATCAGTGCATGCATTTACTGAAAACAGGTTTATTCATCAGACTGTTCCTGGCTGAAGTGTGGTAACAGGAATTTTTGACGCACATGTTCTAGTGAGATTGTGCAGAATTTGGAGGACGTTGGAGAGCATGTGCTCTAGATAAGTTTTCCATGTGTACTGTTAGAGTTCTGTTTCATTCAAGCAATCTGCTTAGGTGAGTGTGGGCTGAGGATCAGGCTGCATGGATGCTAGTATTTGATGTAACATTTGATGCTAACATGGATGCTAACACTTGATGCTAACATTTGTGAGGCCATTGCATGATTTCTTGTCACTTGTTTGTCAAAGGAAAATACTGATTCTTGCATCTGCCTTTTAAGGGATTCAGTTTAACTGATGAGAACGTTAGGAACTGTAGCTTTTGAGGCCTCTTTCAGTATCACCTATCCTACAAACCTTTATCTTCCTCATGTTGCATGTTAGGCTTTTTCTTCTACTGGATCCCACTCTTGTACTCCCTACTCTCAAGGTGCTCCATCCATCTCTGGGGAGAGCCTGCTGTTCCCTTTACTGAAAAGAGTTCCATTTATTGCTCTTACTTAAGTGGACTAGATTCTTAATGCTTGTGCCATCTCAGTTGCCAGCTGGGGTTAAAGCACAACAAAGGGATAAATTAGTACCCTGCTATAACAACTAAGTACCATGCAGCTCCTCACCCACTCACACCATTCCCCTACAGCAGGTAGAAAAAGTATAAAAAAAAATGAAAGTAAAATTTGTGAGTTGAGATTAGGACAGTTTAATAATTGAAGAAATTGAAAAAAATAACAACATAATAACAACAATAAGAATTGTAATGAAAAGGAGAGAGTAGTGTATAATACCTAAGAGAAACAAGTGATACACAAGGTCTCACCAGCTGCTGACCAATGTCCAGCGCACTCCCCAGCAGCAGTCAGCCCCTCCTGGCAGCTCCCCACAGTTTACATCCTGGGCATGATGTTCTGTGGTGTGGAACATCCCTTTAGCTGCTCAGGTCAGCTGTCCCTGCCATGCTCCCTCCCAGTGTCTTGTGCACGTGTTCAGTGATGGGGAATGGGACACTGAAAGGTCCTTGGCTGGGGGTAAGCCCCTGCTCAGCAACAGCTAAAACATCAGTGTGCTACCAATATTACTGTCATGAATGCAAAGCATAGCACTGTACCAGCGACTAAGAAGAAAATTCTCTCCCAGCTAAAGTCAGTATGTCCTTTACTCTAGACTGTTGAAATTGGATGGAATCAAAATTATCACACTCTTGAAAATTCACCCAGGATCAATTTCTTTTAGTTATCATCTTAATAGTCTTTCGTGTTATCCTTGGCTTTGTGTGTAGTCCTAATGAGATTGTTGGCATTGCTTGGGATTCCTTGCCCCAGAGGCATCTGAACTGGGTATTTTTATTCTTTGTGGGGACACCCTTGGATTCCCTAACAACCTTTTCCCTTCAACGTTAATTCATTGCTTGTTGAGAGCAAGCCAAATACATACTCAGTTACCTCTGTTTGCATGGCGTACTTGAGATGATTTTTTTTGGACCACTAGTTTAAGCTACTTGGGGTTTTTTCCCCCGACACCTTCCATCTCTGAGTGCAGAAAAGTGCTGTGAGTCCTCTCATATGTAGCAAATGTCAAATGTAGCAAAATGAGTGAAGGTGTGTTCTGGAGTCTCAAGGTGGAGCTCTCTTAAGAGTGCAGTGCATAAGCACTCCAACCAGTATCTGTGGCTTTGCTCAAGAATATTTTCATCTTTGATATCTGCAGAGCGGTCATTTAGAGGTCTGGCTGCGCCTTTGGAAGCTTCAGATCTGCTGAAGAGCTCAGGTAGCTACTATTTAATCATAAACTGGATTTGAGTTAGCCAAAACAGATTAGATGTGAATAGGATTTCTCTGTTTTAGAGGACAAGCATCTTGAATGTAAGCATTCTTCTTCAAAGTGCGTTTTGTACCCGTGTTCTTCCTTGTTGTCATGTTTTTCATCCAGATGCAGTCTGAACTGGAGGTGTCAGCTATTATCTACTATAGATAGATGTTCTTTGAGGAGGACCAGTGGCCCAAGTTTAGGGTAATAATAATTGACCCATTTGAGAAAGTCTAATATAGATATCTCAGGCAAATTACCTTCCCCCCAGTTTTCATTGTTTGCTCTGGAGATAATAAAAGATACTTCCTACAAGAGGGTTCGTTGTTAATCTTTGCAGATGCAAGCTGATTTGGACAAACACAGAATACTTAACATAGAATTGTTTAACAGCCTTACCAGCCTAGTCATAATCAGATTCATGTCAGGTGGGAGGGAGAGGTAGTGAGACAGCACCACACTGATGAAGTAAGTAGATGGTGCAGAGTGCAAGTATTGCATGAGTGGCACCTGTCAGGGAAGGGGCAGATCTGTTTGTAAGCAACAGTGACCGTAAAAGCTCCTGGGCTACACCAAAAAGATATTAGAGCTGTAAGTAGTTCAAGGCTTGGGAGCACACAGGGACATGTAGGGTCTGAGCCTGAGGATAATAAATGGGATAGGTAAAAGACAACATGTACAGCAGATCTTGTATATCTCTGTTATGTATGTTAATTGCTAATACAATATAGGCAGGTCCATTTTCCTCTATTGCTGGACCTGTAGCTGGTTGCAGAGGTAATTTGTGTCTGGAAAGTCAGACTTTAATTTGCAGCGGAAGTCTCTTGCCATGCCCTTTGCATACATGTAAAGATCACACAGTATCGGCTTTCTCTACGTAAAGTATTTCTTTTTCCTTGCAAAAATAGAAAACATGCTAGGTAATATCTTTAGGCGCATTATTATTAACAACTGTCTTAGATCAGTTGTCCGGACATCCTTTGCCTTTAGTATTTGGGCTGGAAGATGTTAAATCTGCTGAAAAGCATTTCTAATTTTTCCATGAGCTGCTGAATACATTGAGAATCGTGGGAAACTAAGAGTTGCAGCATTACCTTGGATGGTACCTGGTGCCCGTGCCATTTTCTAGCTGGCTGTCTAATGCTGTGTAGGCAGGTCATCTGCACCACCCAGCCTGCAAAGTGGATGATTATAATCTCAGTAAGTCAGGACATTCAGGTGTCCCCACCTCAGTAGTCACAGGAGCTTCTTCATATGGGTGATACTAACCTCTAATGATTAATGATTAAGTCACATGTGATGCTTTTTAATTGTATCTGCTGAAGGAGCAAGTTTTAGCTGTTAGGAACAATGCTGTAAATTTAATTTGTTTGTATTTTAAGAATATTCCATGTGGTGCCACTGAGATGACTAGGACAAGAATTGTAAGATAAGTAGAAAATTGTTTAAGGGTAAAAAGAGGCTTGTGCTAAAATGAGGAATCTTATAAAGTGGGAGTTTAGGTTATCAGTCGAGTCACAGGTTTTGTTTTATGACCAAACATTTTATTATTCTCATAAGTGACTTTGGCATAAAATTACTGTAGCTTATACAAATTTGGAAGACACCCACTGTGAAATAGCATTGAGGAACTGTGTTGAAGTGAGTGAATGACTGGAATAAAAAAAAGTATGAAATTGCAATATGCAATATTTTGTAGCAGAAGGTCTCTGGTAAACTGTAAACTCACCTGTGATAAGGAATTTAGGTAAGGATCTGACTGCATTTTCTGGATAACATGTTGCTTTCAAGGACTAATCTAGTGCATCTTAGAAAATGAAATCTCAGAAGATGCATAAAGGAAGTAATTTTCAATTTAATTTGGGAGTATTTCATCCCACTGTTCAATGTCCTGGTTAGATTTCATCTGGAATACTGCATACGTTCATTGTCACATGTATTCAGGTGGGATCATGTGGGGACAAGAGCTGATGGGATAGAATGTGTGAGATTTCTGTATGAGACTGAAAGCTATTACTTGCTATCCTTAGCAACAGAAGACTGGAAGATGGTATTGTCATCTAAACCAGGCAGAGTTGCTTTTTTTCCCCCCCTTCATAGATTAGGAAGAGAACTGGAACATGAGGGGTCTTAAAGAATTGTCCACCCAAGTATGGCAGGGACAAACCTGACTTTTTCTATGGGATTGGATAAATCCGTAAATGGGTATAAGGCCCCAAAAAACTTGCTTAATGAAGCTTTAAAGTGGCTTATGGTTGTTCATGTACCCCGAGTTGCATGCATGGGAGAAATGCCGACAAGATATTCTCAAGAGTCAAAACAACAAAAAGAACTTCATTGGCAACTTTAGAAAGTCAAAGAACGTGGGCAAAAGGTTTAGTGCAATATTCAGTCATACATAACACTGCTCAAAGTGCTGACTTGGCCCATTGAACTTAGCAAACACTACGCCTGTTTGATTATAAGTTACTCAGAAATTCTTAGAAGAGGGAATGAGAAGGAGGGAAAGGCAGAAAGGATACAGAAAAGTCCACATGCAGTAAGCAATCCCTGCGTTCCAGCAGTGTTCAGACAAAACTTCCCCACGGAGGTGGGGTCTAGATTATGTGATGGCCTCATGCTCTGCCTTAAATACCCCTGGCCATCCTGGGCCCTTTCCTCAGGTGGGATTTCTGGTTATTTGGCCACTCAGGAGCTGAGTTAGGGGCTCCAGAGGTGGCATGTAGAGCATTGTCTCCACTGGGCCAATGAGTGGCATCTCTGTTGGGCTGGGATACAGGCTGTAGGAGGTTGGGGGTGTACAGGGCAGGGCACTGTCTTGTCAGGGTAGGGTCTGGCCTGCCCCTTTCCTCAGCACACATGCACCCCAAAATGCCTCAAGACATCAGTCTCTCACAATGGGATTGCATGATACAATTCCCTAAAGCAAAATTAAAGGTCAGGAAGGTTTTACCTCCACTTATAATCCCATTTCTAGGATTTTTCAGGCTTGTGTAGAGCTTTCTAGGTGGACACTGGTAGAATGCTGGCTGTTCATACTCTGCTCTCACTATGTCAGGGCTCACTGCTTGCATCAGATAATTCAGTTGGAGAGATGTACTTTAGTTAGCAACGCCGAAGCATACTAATCAATAAAGCTGTTTGCACCATATATTTTAAAGAAAAGAAAGACTATGCTTGTAAATAAATGAGGCCCAGTAGTCTGCTTTTGTGGTGAATTGTGGGAATGCTAAAAGCTGGGATATAAAGCAGCATTCCGAATGTCATATTTTAAAAGAAAACTGAAAGGAGAATAATACAGTATATCAATTACTCTGACTGCTGTTACATGCAGAATTACAAAAGCAGATTTGCTAAAACAAAATTTTTTATTTAGTCTTGCTTTTGGGTGCAATAAATGATTATGGAAATTTCAAATCATCTTCTACTAGTTTAAGGACAGGAGAAGAAAATCTAAGTGGTAAGTTACATGTAGATAGAAATTAAATCCTGTAAAAACAACACTCTCAGTATTTAAATAGTGGAACATTCTTGCAGATAGATTTAGCAGTCATACAAACCTTCCTTGCTATAGCTGGTGGGGGAAGGTTGTTTGCTGATTTCAGGTATAGTTAATCCAGATTTTTAAATAGCCTGAGCTCCTCACATGAATTAATCTTTTTGGAAAGCACCTGCAGAAGTATTCAGAATGATTCTACTGCCCAGCTGCATGTTCTTCTGATTGATGCTGTTTGTTATGGTAAGAAAGTCATACCTGTAACTGCAGGTGGATGATCTGTTGTGTATTGTTCAGTGCACAGTCCTGATTCATCACCATGTCAGCCGACACAGAGGAACATAGGACCCATTGTAATATTGTGTTAATGGGGCACTGATATACTGTGGTACATTTTAAGAAAAATTCGAACCGGATTTGTCTTTAATCCGTCAGGAGTTTGGGATAACAATTACCATTAATCTGGTATTCCCTCCATACCATGGGAAAGTCATCGCATCTGAAACTATTTTGTAAGTGGTCAGCTATTAAAAATACATGAATAAAATACAATGACTGTAATACACTTTTTAAAAAATATTTGAAACATCTCTCAGTGGCAAGACAGAGGATTTCTTGAATCTTAAAAAACAATGACAGTTTAATTGTCTTGATACAGTTTTCTTAACAATAGGTGCTTGCAAAATGAGGTGCTTTGTGTGTTGTTATGAAGCAGAGTATTGTTTTGGTACGTTGATTGCCTATTCCTTGTGTCTCCCAGAGGATGCTGGAGTTAATTATCTAGTATCTGACCACTAGTCCAGTTTACTTTACCAGATCAGACACTTGGGCAATAATCTCAGTCACACAGGGATACTGTAGGACTAAAATATGCAATACAAGCAGATTCTAAAGAATAGCGGACTTTGACTCTTTGACTTTGCATATGGACAGAGTTAGCTGGCACTGGGTTCTATTTGGAAGTCTCACAGGTATTGACTTGCAGATGGGTGGATGAATGCTATGTTGGATGGAGGTTACATGTAGGACTCTGCTTCCAACCTGTCTTGCTCCTCTGGAATGCTACACCTTAAACCTGTAGTAGAACTAGCTGTTTCTTCAGTCATCGGGGTGTGTGTTTTCATTCTTTGTTTCCAGGTTTGTTTGAGTTCTTAGGACTTCTAGATAAACCTTCAGGATTTAGTATCTCCAGGTATTATGGTATGGCGTCACCAGTCTTGTTATTTTAAAAGCTGATTTGCTATTGAATGTAATGCTTGCAAGTTGATTTTCCTAATAACAGGATCTGATGCTCTTCCTGAGTAAGACTTTGACTTCTTCAGTTTTTGTCTGTAAGGAAGTGATCTATGTTGATTCTAGCAACATGGTTTGCAGCATTGTGTCTCCACAAATCCAAACCCACACCAATAGCTATACAATTGTTGCATCATTTAATCATATATTTTTCTTTTTTATGAAGTTTTTGTGTATATTTTAACTCATGGACAGTAAGGCATGTCCTTGATGTTTGTTAAAACATGTTTATATCCATATATAACTTCAGCTAGCAAAAAAAGGAATTGGTTTACAAAGCCCCATATTCTGATTTGTAAAACTGTTTCCTGTCAAAAGCTGTTTCTGTCTTACAATGTTAAGACTAATTCTGTGCTCTTCTGCCAGAGTTCAAGGTAACTTCTTTGTCTTTTTTACTTATTTGAGTCCACAATACACTCCAAATTACAGCTGATTTTTTTCTAGTGCAGCAGTTAAAGTTTGTGACCATGTTTTATCTGTGCAGTGTTACAAATTTTTTTTTTAGCTTAGCTTTGTTAAATAAGCTCTGGTAGCAGAAAAAAATCCAGTTAGCTGCTAAATTGAACGAACTGTTGCTCTCAGTAATTTGGTGTTTACAGATCACGCAGGATAGGAATAAATTTTGTTAGTCCTCAAGTAAAGATTGGAATCTATGTCTTCAGATTCCCTCTGCTCCAGCCCGTTCAGGGAATGAAAATCCTTGTCACCTTGAAATTACTGAGGCCTTCCGAAGTGTCTGAAGGGTAATGAAGAAGCTGGGATCTTGAGAGTGTGCATAAAATATAGGAAGGACATAATTCTTCCTACATGATAGATTAATGGGCAAAAAGAGCTTGGGGGTATTGGTCAGTGAGAGTGGAATCCATGTCTCTTGGGGCTGTGGGAAGAGCAGCTGCAAAGATGTGATTTAAGTACAGCTCAAAAAGCATCTTGCATCTGCTTCTAGACGGAAAAGAAGGGAGTGGTGTGGGGATGTATGTTGATCTCTGTGTTTGCTACCTAATTGCTCAATGATTATGCTTTCTCATATAGAATTAATGCGATCTGTTATGGGCATCACTATGATAAATGCGGTGTTAATTCAAACATTTGAATAGCAGTCAAGGCTACTTGAAGCCCTTTAAGGACTCAATCTATTGTGCTGGTCTTTTCATGCATAGGTAGTAATTTTACCCTCAAAAATTTCATGCTGTTTCTAGCTGGCTGCAGAGGAGCTGTGTTTTTATCAATTGCTTTTGTTGCTGTCTCATTTATATCCAAAAATGAATTGCTACAACAATTACATCCTTCTGTTTTCGTGTATTGCTGCTCCACTAATTTTAAAGAAAAGTTTAAGGAAAGATTGTTAGATGTATGCCAGTGCTACTTCAAATCGGATCCTTTTCGGTTTTTTTTTTGAGGGGGTGTTTGGGGTTTTTTGGGGAGGGGTTGTTTGTTTTTTTTATTTGAGGTTTGAGTTTTTTTGTCTGTGTCGGTTGTTTGGGGGGTTATTTTTTACGTTTTTTGGGTTATTTTAGAGGTCATTTTTATTCCTTCTGTTAGAAGGAATACTGTTTCTCCTCTAAGTATATGGGCTGAGGGGCAGAGGTGGCAGAATCAGCTCTCAGCAGCTGCTGCCTTTCTGCACTTGTGCTGGTCCACAGGAGGTCAGGTGTTCTAACAAGAAGGACTTAAAAACCCCAAAGCTGAAACCTGTTCACAAAATGCAGTTAAGGGTGGAAAAGTTCAGTTCAGTGTGTTTTTTGTCTGCTTGTTTGTTTTGGAGATTAAAAAAAAAAAAAAGAGCAGTGAAAAAAAATTGCAATAAAGCCTGTGCAAATGCTGTAGAGACTTCGTGTAAGGGCTAAATCTGTTTTATAATGACTTTTCTGTCTTTCAATATTTGTATAATTTTAAAAAGCAATCTTTTTTCTGACATTAAAAACATGTTCTTTCAAGCTAATGTACATGTTTCTTTAAAGATTAATTATCAAATTGTTTTAAGAATTTTCAGATTAAAAGGGTGAATGAACAGTTCTCTTTGAGCTACAAAATCTGGTTACTAAAATCCAGTATAAATGAAACATGAGTCAAAATAAGATTCTGTTTTAGAATTTATTTTCAGAGAGACTGTGAGAGAAGAAATTCTGAAATTCATTTCTAAACTACCGGAAATGCATTAATACGTCTGAATGTTTTAATGGCTTCTCTTCACCCCACCATCTAATAATAGTTTTTTTACGTATCATCTCCAACAGGAAACAGTCCTCAAGATAGCCCTAGGAATTTCTCTCCCAGTGCCTCTGCCCACTTTTCTTTTGCACGAAGGTAAGAGCTTGTTTGTAGTATTCAACACACATTTTGCATAGAGGAAATGTTGTTGCATGCAGGTACAAAAGG
Organism: Acridotheres tristis; assembly: GCA_037013685.1. Classification (NCBI taxonomy): domain Eukaryota; kingdom Metazoa; phylum Chordata; class Aves; order Passeriformes; family Sturnidae; genus Acridotheres; species Acridotheres tristis. The sequence continues at coordinate 58,377,683 of CM072919.1, read as the reverse complement.
TGATTGCAAATACATCTGTCAGGTCTGTCACTTATAAAAATGACTGTTAGCTCAGTTATGTAAACCCTTTTAAACCTCAGCGGTAATAAATTACTGAATGTGTGATGCAATGTGAGCATATCTTTTTGAATTTAAAAAAACAGATGAATGATTTAATTGTAATGAATCTGATTCAGACATTATCATCTTGCCTACTGAGATATGGGGAAATTTTAAACGACTTGATGGTTTCTTCCTATATTAACAATGCTAGAAGTGCATTGCTTGTAAGATGACTCTAATACAGGTCCTCATTTTACTGACAGCATCAATACCATTGTACCTTGAATACCCTGCACTGACCTGTTTCAGTATCTGTGACACTACCTGAGAGACAATCAGCATTGTCACAGGAGTGTTATGAGGATTGATTAATGTTATTAGAATTTTTGACAATCTAAAGTGAATTTGAAGTGATCTATGAAGTAAATTATTATTAAATGAACCATTACCAAGATTGATAGCATGTCATGGGGACTGCCTGTTTGTGCCAGTGTAGTTCCCCATCACTTAACACATTGTCACCCTGCTTCATATAGTATGTTCATTAACTCTTAAGTCTGTGAAGGTAGGCCTAGTTTATATGTTTATAGGAGTATATATATGTATATATATATGTAAAAAATGAAATTGGAATGCTTAAGCAGTGTCAGGCATGTAACTTTTGGGTTTGCACTGAGCTGTAACTTGCCTGTAAATTTTTAGTAAATTTTATTTTGGGAGACCAGTAAAGTAGCACACACAAATTCTCAAAGTAAGTGCAAGGAAATGGCTTAACTTTTTTTTAAAAAGCTTTGAAGGGATGAAAATTTGCATAATTTTTTAATCTGAATCTAATTCGTTTGTGATATTAGATCTTGTCAATCTTTCTAATAGCTTGTGATGCTTTTTTAAAAATTATCTTAAGAAAGTTGAGTATTTCTTTTGAATCTACTTTCTCTTGATAATTTTCCTTCTGTAAGAGATACTATCTCTTCAGACATTACGTTTGTTTGTGAGCATATTTTTAGAAAGATTCATTAAATCCGGAAATAGGTTGTAACGGAAAAAGCAGATGTGAAAGATCGAGCATTGCTTAGAAATACAGCAGTCGGGAAATAGTTTTCCTTCCCCACCCATAATCAGCAGAAAGTTTAAAACATTATACTTTTGCAAACCTTAAAATTCAGAATTAATGAAACAAAAAGGTTTTGTTTTCCAGTGTTTCATTTGGTTTTGACCTCTCTAGAGCCCTGTAATAAGCTTTAACTACGTTTTTTAACTGAAGGAAATTCCTCTGATTTAAAAATATCTCACCACTTCAGTGGGATTCAAGAAACATTTAGAGCAATTTTCTGTGCTTATATTGAAAATTCTTGACAACAATGAAGTTTAAAACTTCATTAATATAACTTTTTCGTATAAATTTGGTATGTCTATTTTGGTTATTTTCATATAAACTGTGGTAGAATGAATTTACATAGTAAAATGCGCTGTGGTTAATGAGAGCAGACTTCTGACTTCATGCCTTTTCTGTTATATTTTGTAAATTCAATGGATATACAAAGGAAGGGAAGGACAAGGGTAATAGAGCAGGTTGAAGGACTGGGGCAATGGTATAGGGGTATGGATATTCCTTTTTCGTCCACTGCCACCCAATTAGTGGGGATATAAAAAAGCTGAGACAGTGTGAGGAAGGGAGAGAGAGGCAAAATAAATTATTTGAAGCCTGCTGTGAAGCTGCTTCCTTAGTGTAGCCACTTCTCATCAGGCACTGGCTGTGCCATGCAGCAGCACGGCAGAGGGAGCTGCCTCAGGGAGGTGGCCCTGTGCTGTGCTGCCAGCCGCTGGGCAGGGCTGGAGGGAGCCTTCCCCAGCACCTCAGCACCAAGCTGGAGAGTCACCATCCTCTTCCCATATCTGGTGGGGTGATCAGTGCCCAGGAATAGCCTGTGCCTCTGGAAGTCAGCACTTGTGCTATATGTACAATGCCAGGATCTAGGAACCCACGGGTAGGAGACAGACTGCACTTTATAGAGCTGCTGGAAAGTGAGTAAAACCATACTTTAGGACAGAGGCAAGTAGTGTCCCCTTGGTCCCCTTTTTTCCCATAATCCCTTAAGAATGCCTTCTGTACTCCCACCTTTGCCTCCCAGATAACTTTCTGTGATAGTCTAGCTGCACCCTTGACAGCCTTTCTGAGTGATTCAAGTATCCTGTTCAGTGTGAGTTACTCAATTGAAACACTTAACTTTCTCACAGATGGAGAATACATGGGTCCCACCCATGTTTAAATGCTGCCTAAGTTCTTGCTTCAACTGTGAACAGCTAAGCCAAATGAATAGAAAACTACTTTTAGAATGGTGCTTTCATCTGGAGGTATCTGTTACATACCTGGGTGAAGAAGAGAATGAAAAAGAATGAATTAAGAGCAAGATTATAGGGTGGAAGTTTTTTGCAGAATTCAGTATTTGACACAATTAGCAGTCTCTAGCACCTATGCTCTTCATACTTTAATACTAATGATGTACTGTAGTTCCTTTTCTCATGCTTTATGTATACGAAGTCCAAGAGTTGTGGTTGTAGTTTGTGGATGAATTCATGAATATATTGTAAGGAAGCAAGGGGCTTTCTAGACAATGAGCTTGAAGGAAGGGACCTCTTAAACCTCTGAATCAGTAGATTTAAGATTCCTGATTTGACATTACTTCAGTTCTTCAAAATTACACTTAAATTAATCATCAGCTCTTCAGAATTTCACTTTTTGTGCCCATCAGACTTGGGAGATGATCTTTGTAACACAGATCTTCAGTCCCCTTCTGTACTCTCACACTGTTTGTTAATAAAAACTTGGCCTGTTCTGTTATTTATATATTATTTTGCCTTTTAACACATTTGATTCAATTGTTTTGCAGTCATGGGCACCGAAATGACAGGTAAATTCTACCTTCTCAAAAATCCAAACGCTTCTCTCATAGTTGGTTTTTAGTTTGAATGTTGAAGTTCCATGTTGTTTTTGTGTAGATCACCTCAGGCAATGAAGAACATAAATAAGGTTTTGGTTATAATTTTCATATTCATTTTATTGTTTTATTCTGAGTGAGCATGTTTGTTTTCTGAAGATTTGTTTTTCTTGATTTATGTATGTAACATTTAACATTTAGGTTTGGTTTTACCTAATCATTAGCCTGCTAGTTTGCTGGTATCCTCTGCTGGTGTCACTGAAGAATGCACTACCCTTTTATATCCATCAGACTGTGATTGTTATTCTAAGACTCAGAGCACTGTGGTCTGCATTTGTTCACAAATTTTTTAATTTGCTTCTCATTAATTTTCGTGCGATGGACCTAAAAGTTGTGAACTTCCTGTCCATTTCTGTTCGTGTTAGATGCCAGTTCTGTGCAGCTGTTCATTCTCTTTGTGGTTGTTTCATCTCATAGATTTTTAACTATAAAGAAAAGTGCAATAAAAATAATTCATCCTTGGTGGATGCTTGTTTATTGTGGTCCCCTGTGAAAGTATACTGTTTGTTAGAATCCCTATTTGTATCATGCTTTTGGGATGCAGTTTCACACAGTAATACTTCAACAGATGTTACTGGATCAGTATAGTGCAATGTTCATTTGACTAACCTCCGTTTCATCACTTTCAGGACTGATGGTCGCCGCTGGTCTCTGGCTTCTCTCCCTTCTTCTGGGTATGGTACAAATACACCCAGCTCAACTGTTTCTGTAAGTATCTCTTTTGCTATGCTGGTAGATGTCTTTTGCATCTGTAGCTTCTCAAATGTAGCATGCTTCTCTTAGGAGAAGACAATGTAGGTTTTGATATGCTTGATAGAACATGTGATAGGAAACTGCTTTACTTCCCTGAAATAAAAGAAAACTTTACACAATGTGTGTTTTGCTTAGAGACACTTTCTGGTAGTGAATAGTGTTTAACTGCCCCCTTTTAATCTGCCTTATTTTAACCATATAGTAGTTAGGTATGAGGTCTTAAGTGAGGCTCTCTTGATAACAAGAAGAAAGAGAAACTGTTTATGGTATGATTCATCTGTCCTGAGTTAGACTGCTGTCTTAGGATGGGATGAATCACACATTTGCCTTTCTTTTCCTTTGGCAATTGTGAGATGTCAGTGCATGATAATAGGTTAGATACCTAGCCTTTTAGATGGCTGTAATCAGAATAGATTTGGAATGCATAATAGAAAAAGTTTAACTTACTCGTTTTTACCTTTTGTACCAATTGTTTCAGAGTGATTGTGGTGGTTTAAAAGCACAGCTGGGAATTAAACTTCAAATAAGCCACCCAGTTTTTCCCACCCACTCTAGTGAGAGGGGGATAAAGGCAGAGACTATGGATTGAGATAACAGAAAACCAACAGCTAAGGAATAAGAAATGCACAGTAATGGCAACAATATTGATATCAAAAACTACAAAAGAGAAGGTGCTTTACACACAAAAGGTGTTCAGCACCTTAGCTCAGCTCTATATGGCTGCTTAGACAAAGACAAGATGGTATTTGCTCTCTGCAGCTTGCATTCCCAATCCCTAGGGCCGGAAAAAGAAACAATGAGGGACAAATCCCCCAAAAAGCTGGATTGTCCATGTCGTGCTGTCTGCTACCAGACTGCTGGGCTCAGCTTGGCCCCCCTCAGGCTTGCTTCTGCCACTCTTGTGTCAGACCCCCACCGTACCTGTACATCTCGTATCTCCAGTGCCTTGGATCCTGCTCCTGCTCCTGCTTGGGAGCTGGCCATGGGAGAAATACCAGCCTCTACTTTGTACTTCGCACTTCTGTACTGGAGAGGAACAACTGTCTCATGTTACAACCTGGAGTGAAGCTCTTGGTTGTGAAAATCACACCTGGGAGGCTGTGGAGATAGAGTTGTAGAGAAAGCCTGCTTTGGAAATAGCAAATGACAGAGCACATCACTGCAGAGAAAGGCTTGGTCTGTGCAGATCCAACTATGGCTCTTCAATGTTTTATGCCTTATATGCCTATAAAAGGTGTTTTACCTTTTATGAATGACACATTTTACTGAATGGACGATAACTGATCTTTTAAAGCTGCTGCTTTGACAATGAAGTAGGCTTTCTCTTCCCACTTCCAGTGGGTTTGTTCAGTTTGTCTTGTGAAACAGTTGAGTTCCACATTCTGTAAAATGATGAAATAATACCATTTTGTGTTATGATCAATTCTTGGTTTATTTTTGTCCACAAAGACTTCTGGAATGACAATTCTACCTGTCTTAAACCATATTCAGTAAATTCATGTATCTTAAGAGCTTTTCTTCTAAATCATTAATTTTGACCTCTGCTTTCTTTTCTGCATAGATGTTATTTTTGCCAAGTAAATTCCTTGGTTTCATATTAATTCCATAAGCAGTTTTTGTTAGGGCATGTTTGTATACCTATTACTGGAACTAGATCAGATATGCTTTGCTTTTCACCTAAAATATATTGACATAAAAGAGTTTATATCAGATAAAAGTAATTGCCATAGAAACACCATCACTATTGCAAGAAACAGGCTTGTGCTAGAAAGGAGATTAAAAGCAGTGTCAAAAACAGATGAAAACACAATTTTTTTCTTCTGTCCATATTAATTTCTTTGACATCTTCAATTTTAAAACGGTAATTCTAATTCATATACTTTTTTCCCCAATTAAGTTCCCTAGCTGCTGTAGGCATCCTGGAATGTAGAGAAGTTTTACATGCTATTTGCATATTTATGGACTTAGATGGACTACAGATTTATGGACTAAGTGCATTTATGGACTTAGATGTCTTAACTTCTGTAGTAGATTATTGTTGACTTTTCCCATTATTATTTCTGACTAGAATGTATAAATAATGAAATACTTACATGTCTTCCCTACCATTGGGTAAATAAACAGTTTCATACTTGTGGAAATAAACCTGTTTTTCCAATAAATACATTTTAAATTGGTTGATGAAAGCAGCAGTAGAGAATTAAGGCCATAAATACCTAGCTTACTATCCTTAAGAGTAAGGGAGTGCCCAAGATTGGTAAATACTTGTGGTTGAAAGAAATGACAGAAGTCAGATTATCCACAAAAACTCACTAAAGTTTTATTTGTAAATTACACACTTGGCATAGATGTTGGTATATTAGTCTCTGATCTGCTATATAAGCATGTAGTGGGTTTTGTATGAAAGGGTGGGGTGAGAAGGAAAGAAAAAAAGAAAACAAAGGGAGGGGGGAGGAAGAGATCACAGTCCTGGTTCCATTAGTCCAGCTGCTAGGATATATAGGGACATCTAGGAGTGCCTGAGGCTTATGAGTGGGGTACCATTTTATAGAGCAGCTGTTGCCATCCTGAAGGTGGGTTTCTCACTTTCCATGCAAATTAGTTATCACCCACAGTCCGTCCTTCCAGGTCCTTGTGTAAGTGGGTCAGAGGACTTCAGGGGTCTTTGGTGTCTTGACTCCTCCCGCTCTACAGTCTGTGCCTGCTTCTGCACTCGTTTCTCTGTTTGTGCTGTTCTGAGTTATGCTTATCTCCAGGAGGTAGATCAAAGACCTTTGTCCCAGAAAAGTGCTGTCCTACCTCCGTATGGCCCCTTGTCCAGTCACATCTTGTTCTTTCTCACAGTGTTATTGCCAACAGTCCTTGGCTGTTACTACCTACAGTCCTTGGCTGGTGCCACAGCCACTCTGTGTTTGAGACAAACACATTTATTGTCAATTTATTGACAAAGTCTTTATTGTCTTGGCTTCTGCAGTATCTCATGGTTAGTTTCTTCTTCTGTTTTTCCCAAGACTTCGCTATTGTTGATAAGCCCTGCAAAAGCACTTGGATAGCCTTTGAATTCTAAATCTAGCCACTATTTCTTCACTTCCTATAGGTGTTTTTTGCTTTCTTCTTTTACCCCCTGGATAATATATGTGAATCACAAAACCAAAACTAGAAGTGTACCCATCTAATTGGTTTCATATACTTTTTCAGAATCTGAAAGAGCTAGCACAATTCAGCCTTTTCATCCAAATTATTTCCAGTTCTTAGAGGAAATGGGGGACTGGTTCATACAGCATCATAAATGTACATATGGAGCACTCCCTTTTCAATGATGAACAAATAAAATTTACATTAATCTAGACATGTGTCAACCAGTGAACAGAAAGAGTTTTTACACATCGCAGTAGAGCACAACTTTGGTCTTCACAAGTGACTGAAAGTCAAAACAGGGGATGAGTGTCTGTACTTACCACAGTTATGCTGAGATGGGCATAGCTCAGCATTTCTTGTTACCCTTTTTTTTGATTGTTTGTTTTTTAATATTGAAAGTGATGAGATGGATAGAATAACCTATGTAATGGAAGCTTGTGGGTTTAGAAGTGGTGCAAGTACCACATATACCATTTATCACAACAAAATCAAAATACCTTCTGCTTGATCACTCAGTTGAAAAGAAGTTCTTGGTGTATCTTACTCTAGCACACTTGGCAGTTAGAAGATGGAGTTGAGATGATTACATCTTTTAGGAGAGCAAGCCTCATAAAAGTGATGTAGTGAGACAATACACAACTGCTTATTTTTCAAATCTGCATTTCTGTGTCAGAAGAACGTTTGTGTTTCCATACTGCACTATAGCTGAACATCTTAAAAGCACTTTAATTCTTGTGTGATTTTTGGAGCATTAATTTTAGAATGCCAGGAAAACGATTTTGTTTAAGAATTTTGCTGTAAGAGTTTGGATTTATACTGAAATCAGAATTTAGATCTCAAAAAAAATGTACTTTATGCCTGTGATGATCCTGATACAACTGAGAATGGTTAGCATTAGGAAGATCCTCACTTCAGTTGTGTTGGATCTAAACTCTGTGATACCTTATATGAGGAGAAGTGTAATATGAATTATTTTCCCATTGATCTTCCCATAATCCCCTGAAACCAAAGAGGTAGAGAATGATTTTAGAGGAATAGCCAGCTGTGATGCTCTGTATTGGGAAATTCTCCTGTGCTAGAGTGTCTTTTATTTTACAGAGCATTGCTCTGGAAAATATGCTGAGGTTAACTACAGCTAGCTGCTATAGTGTGAGATAAGAAAGAATTTACCTTACCTATGCTGTATGCTGATTTATGCATGGTAATGTGCTAAGGCAGAATTCCATGAATGAGTTACTGTAACTGAACAAGTTACTACCTATCATATGAGCTGTGGTGAATTCTTGGTGTGCATGCCTCTTGGCCCACAGCAAAGCAAGGTGAGACAGTCTTGCAAACTTCAGCTTGTTCTGATGTGGTGCAGCATTCCCATGTACGCCAGTCCTCCTTAGCCTTTTCTGCCAGTGGGTTTTCTTCTTTTTTGCTTTTAGGAGATGACTTCATGAGATCTGATGTGATAAGAAAGCTTTTCTTTTGCTTCTAAGAATTAGGCTATTAGCTAATTAGGCTATTAGCCACACAAGTTGACAGGAGATTAAAAAGACCTAGATTCTGTGCTTACCAGCCTGGTTATTATCTGCTGACCTTAGCAATGCAGGGGCAATATTTGTACAGTACAAAAGTTTATTGATTTCACTCACTAAAAGTGATGTAACAAAGAAACTCTTTACTGTGTTTGCCTTCATTAAAAGAGCACCCAGACAGGGGCCTTGGTGTTCAATATGGTAAGTCAGATAAGCAGTAATGGGCACATGTAAAGTGATATACAGAAGGAATGCATTTTATTGAGAAATCCAACTGGAGATTGAAGAGCTCCAGAAAGATATCCAAGGTTTTCAATTTCTTCCCCTTCAGCAGGTAAAATATAGGGAATGTCTGCATGGTACTAAGCAGCTTTGTGCAGTTGTACAAGAATATTTAGGAATCAGCTAACTTGGGAAACTGGCTTTGGTACTAGAAGGAGTAGAGCATTTCTCTAAGTTTGTCACTCCACATCCAACCATTAGCAAGGCTGGTTGTTAATGATTTGAATTATGTACGTGTTCTTTAAAAAGGGTACCAAATCCAGATTCACGGAAAAATTCAAAGTTCTACCTCCAAGCATCTAACATTGCTCAGGTAGAGCTGCATAAAAACCCAAAAAATACGGTAGTGTGGTCACTTGCACTGCTTATGTAATGCAGCTCTATATATAAAATGTTGCAAGGGTGGTTATTGTGGTAGCACTTCTATTTTCATAACTGCCCGTGTCTTGCAGTTTTATACTAAGTGGGTAGTTTTAATATAATTACTTTCAGTTTTTGCCAGCCATATAACCAGTCTTGATAAAAGTATTTTTTCTCACTTTATTTTCAGTTTAGAGTTTTTTATAAGATATTAGTGTATTGATTTTTTTCAACAAGATTTTAGATAGTATTTAATTTTATTTTAAAGAGTATTAATCATGTCTTAAATATGGATAATGAAGTACCTTTATTATGAAGATGTACAATTGTCATTGTGACAATAAATTGTACTTTACAGTTACCATGCTTAGGCTGTCCAATAACTAATTTTCAGCAGACTCCATTTTAGCTATTCTTATAATCGTTGACATCAGACGTTGCCTTTTCCTTAGGAAATTTAAATTCTTGAAATGCAATGTGTCTTCTGGAACTTAAGTGGTTTTTTTTTATATTTACTCTGTACTTAGCTCATGCATTTGAGAGTAATTATTTCTTTAAATTAAAGATTATTTAGATTTCTTTCTAAAATTATTTAAATTCTTCTTTGTTTTTTAATAGTCAGGCATGACAAACAGGAACTATAATTTTTAACTTAAATTATTTTATTCATGAGCACCAAATATGGTCTTGAAAGTGGTTTTTTCACTCTGATGGAAGTTTGTGTTTTCTTGTGCTCTTGCAGTCATCCTGCTCATCCCAAGAGAAGCTACACCAGTTACCATACCAACCAACACCTGATGAACTACATTTTTTGTCTAAACATTTCTGTACCACTGAGAGCATTGCCAGTGATAACAGGTGCAGGACCACTGCAATGCGCCCTCGGTCCCGAAGTCTCAGGTGAGTTTGTGTGTCTGAAAACAGGGGCTGGATCTCAATTCACGTATTGTGGGGACTGTCATGGTGTTTTACACTCGGGATGTGTACTGGTTTTGAAAGGGCTGAAATATATATGTAACTGAGGCTGAATGAAAAATAGTTCTTTAAATACTTGCTCTGGTTTTGATCATGACGTACTTCAGTGGTAAATATTGTTAAAATAAGTCTTAATGTGAAGGCAGCTAACCTGTAGTGACTGTCTTGACTTAGTCATTAATGACCTAATTGCAGTATTCCCTTTGAATCTGTGTACCTGCTCTGTCCTCAGTAGTAGCATGTGAATGTCTGTAGCAGACTGACTGTGTCAATTCAAGGACTCTCTGTTGTGATACCTTGTGGCAATAGTATTCAGTTTTGACCTTTAAGAATACCAGAAGCCAGATTTACATTCACAGAATTATTTAAGATGGAAGGGATCTTAAAGATCATCTCTTTTCAACCCCCCTGCTGTGGGCAGGGACATTTCCAGTAGACCAGGTCTTCTAGACAGATTGAATGGGCCAGAATCACCAACACAGGAAATCTGTGTTGAGTTTTTTTTAAAGGGCTTTGTAGTGGATAGTGAGGCTTATGATAGGAAAAAGTATTTTGTAGGTTTGTGAGGTATATGGGTGCCTTTTATGAATTCTTTTCCTCAAAGTCTTGTGCTTTTGTTTACAGGGACAGTGCTCCAGCTTTGTTCGACATGTGCATATATATGACAGTATTTGTAGGAAGTTACTGGCTTTATCTGCTGGTCAAATTGAAAAAAGATTTAAAAAAAAAACAACTTTTTTTTTTTTCAAATATCTCTTTTTTTCAAATTATGCATTTAGAAAAACAAGCAAAACTCGAACAAACTCCTTTTTTTCTTGGTCAGGTCTTGCTATTTTGATTGTATCTGAGCTTCAAAGGTACAGGTATAAGACCAGTTAAATAAATCTCTGTTGCCCTTCTGAGAAAAAGATAATGTTCACAAGGCTTCTCTGCCTTGAAATATAGGTACAAACTAGGAGAATAACATGATTATCACTTAGATGTCAAGTACATTAAATAATCATGAGGACTTGAATAGAAACAGCAGAAAGGAACCAAGTGTACCATTGATTGCAGATTGTACCTTTCCAGTGAAGTCTGTGCTGACTTTTTGTTGCAAATAAATCATACAAAAATAAAAGAACTAACTCTATGTAGTTCATGCTGGGACAAATGTAAAGGGATAATTTGCTTTGCTTGCAGCCCTGGACGTTCTCCTGCTTGCTGTGACAATGAAATAATTATGATGAACCATGTCTACAAAGAAAGGTTCCCAAAGGTAATGAATTACATTTAAAATACCTAGTATCTAAATTGATAGGCAGCATAGGTTCTAAGTAAGTGGTGCTTTTGTTATGGGAAGTAATGAGCCAGCCCTGTAATGGCTTCCATAAAGCATCACTGAGCTCTTACTGCAATGATAAAATCACAGTAAAGAAAATTCTGGCTGAGGACTGGACCTTCATTTGGCAATGTTGCCAAACTGGTTTTGAAGTGAATCATGCTGGTAATATACTCTGCTGATTGGAATCTGATGATACATTGGATTTCAGTAGGTGGTGTGTACTTGGGGCAAATGCGTACTGCATGAGTAAAGCAAAACCAGTTTCCAGTGCTAAGACTTGGGAAGCATCTGCTGTGATATACCAGCAGATTCCTTCAGTTAGTGCCATTTCTTCATTTTCCCAAAGACTTGATTTATACTTTACATACATATCTATTATATGCACTGATTCAATGCACTTAATGAGATCAGTACACAGGTGTGGGGGTTTGACTATGAGATAGGAGGACATTTTGCTTCCCTGTCCAGAGATTTTGAGACACAGATGGGTTCCTAGGTGCAGGTGTGTGTGCACAGCTTGTAGCAGTATGCTCTTGGTTGTAGAACAGTAAGGCTGTTGCTTTTCTGTTCTGGTAATGTGGGGAAATGTCATCTGTCACTTTGCCTTTGTGTACTTGCCTTTTGACTTTAGTCATTTCATGCATTCCAGCTAGGTAAATTCTTAGGCAATACAGAAACGTTCTAGAGTCACAAATAACTTCAAGGCTGTTAGTAGAGCTGATGTAATGTAATGTGTTGAACAACTACTTTTCTATAGGCCACAGCTCAGATGGAAGAGAGACTTCAGGACATTATAACAAATCATTCTCCAGAGAACATCCTTCCTCTGGCAGATGGAGTGCTCAGTTTTACCCACCATCAGATCACAGAACTGGCTCGAGATTGTTTGGATAAATCTCACCAGGGCCTCATCACATCACGATACTTCCTTGAATTACAGCAGAAATTAGACAAATTGCTACAGGAGGTATGAGCCATGAGACTGTTCTGTTTGCCTGAAAAATTGTTTGAATCTCTTTGCCTAAGAGTTTTCTTGAATGTTGTCTTGAATTATGACTGTTTACTCAAGTAATTGTCAAAGAGGTATTTGTAAGATGGTTTAGTATACATAATGACTCCTACAAAAACTATAAGGCACCCTAGAATATTGGTCTGGAAGAGATGGGTTGTAAAGATTCTGGAAACAACAGCATTATGTCCTGCAGTGCAAGTTGTAGGTTGCTTACAGAAGTGTGTGCACAAGCGCCACACAGGGCTGGCTATTACATTTGCTTTAAATAAATGAGGTTACATACACACCTACCTTTTATCAACCCTACTGTGTTGAGAAAACAGACAGCGACCCTTAGCTTTCCATTAGTGAGAGATTATTATTTAATTATTTGTAACATTCCTCTCATAGCTGAAATGTTGATTTAGAAAGAGAAATAATGTGTTTTCTAAATGTGTTGAAACTTTCATGGAATAATCAGCTAAATTAAGGAGAACTTGAAACCTGACAAACATTCTGTTACATAAGTCGCTGTAGTTTATTAGTGTAGCATTTTCAAAAGTATGAGTCCAACATGTAATGTACCTTAAAATGGCTATACATTGAGTTTTGAATATGTGTTCACTAACACCTCTCCAAAAACCTGCTAAAAAAACATGCCAGCACACTATTCTTCTATCTGTGTATAAAGCAATGCACTGTTTAAAAATCACAAAGCCACTCATTTTGTCATATTCTATGATGCTAATTCTTTACTATGAAAAAGATTCCTGTTCTGACATTATACCTTAAAAAATTCAGACGTAACTTTTGAATCCACTGCTTGCTTCTTGTAAATAGCATGATATAACAGAATGAAAATATTTTCTTTGTAGAACTTTGTTATGGGCACTTAGTTGTGCTGTGGTTTCACATGATTCATTTGTTGTCAATTCCCAGCTGCAATCTTGAGTAGAAAGCTGCATTTCCTGCCACTACTTGGCACCGTGCAGTTACTTTAATTTGGTGAAGACTCCCTTGAGGTTGAAGCAGCTTGGTTCAGCCAAAATTTTTGGAATTTTAAGGTCAAGTGGACCTGAATGCTTTCCTGCTTCAACCCCCTTAAATGTAATATGCAATGAATCTTTTGTTCGCTTAGGCACCTGAGTTTTCATAAAACTCCATGAAGATGCTTTGAATTTTGTTGGTAACTAAAATTGGCAGGTGTTCGGTTACAAAATAGTTTTATTTGGGCTAAGTTGATAATGTTCAGAATTATGCTTCTGTCCAGTTAAGGTTCTTCTGAAACATGTTGCAGACTGCTAGATAATATTTGTGCTGTTTTCTTTATTTCCTTTTTTAAACTCCACTAATTAATTATTCTCATATATTTGGTGACTTTTAAAGTTACGGTACTTAAGAGCATTAAGTATGCATAGCTTCCTATTTTCGTGGAGTTTTTTTTCAAAGATGTAATGTGTTATAGGAAAAGTATTTATTCTTAAGTGTTAGTTTCCTTATTTTCTTAGTAGTTTTGAATAAGCAAAAGATACTGAGAGACTTAAGTCTGTGAGTTCTACTGTTCGGAGCAGGGAAATGCTTTGATATTTGAGACAAGAGCTATTAGTACATTCAAATTGGAAGGAGAATGATACAGTTTCTTTGTATTCACTAGCATCTTAATTTGTTATTAGAGGGAAACATTTAAAAGAAACTTGAAATGCAGCTCAGACCATTGTGCAGATGTCGTCAAACCTTCCGGAAGTATTTTTTCTGTATATTCTTCTATAGCACTTCCCCTCTCTTTTGTAATCTTTGTAGAACTCAATTTTTCATTGTCATCCTTTCTACATGTACCTTTAGATTAAGCTTCTCTTCAAGTATAGGTTTTTAAATGTATATCTACGTATAAATTGTCGTTTTCCTATATCTGACCAAAAGACAGTATGAATTTGGGGTGGATGTTGCTTGTGTCTATTAGTTAGTTTTCACTTCTGCCTAACATTGTTAGCAATTGAGGCGCAACCTGTATGTATAGATCTTTGTTGATTTATATTGATACACTGTATCTGCTTGCAAAACTGGTGGTTTTAATACTGTGTAAGCTTAAGAAACAAGAAAAAAAGGTGTTTGCCTGCTGAAGGCGCTTTTGTTGTTACAGTGTTAAGAGTTTTAAAGCTGAGATTATTTAAACAGAAGTTACAGTGTTGCTCAGATCTTTGTTATCTCTGGTGGCATCTTGAAATTGATGCTCCCTTTGTATCGAGTATGTGCTTCAAACCATGCGGGTGTCCTAAATATCATACATGCTTTCCTTAGCAGTGCATTGAATGTGATTTTGTTTAATATGATTTTATTTTTATCTTTTAGGCGCAAGAGCGATCAGAGAGTGGAGAAATGGCATTTATTAAACAACTTGTTCGAAAAATCCTGATAGTTATTGCTCGTCCTGCTCGCTTACTGGAATGCCTGGTAAGGTCATGCTTACTGAGTAGTGTTTTTCACTTAGTAGTGTAGGCAGTTTTCTGATTTGGTGTTCAAGGCTCTTTACAGCTGATTTTTGGAACATGTCAAGCAGTGTAGGCCTTCCTTGTTAATGGGATCCTTTCCACTTCTGTTATTGGATATAGAATACTGGCAGGGCCCTCCTGCAGTTTTGTTTGGTTCCCTGCCATTGCAGATACAGAATTGCAGATAGAGAATCCTTTCCTCAGCTGAGGGAGCTGCTGTTTAAAACTTCTTTTGTTGTTTCATTAGACTTCTCCATTTCTTGGGAAAACTGTTCCAGAATTGTAATTGTGTGGTGGTTTTCTTAACAGCTTCGTAATTTAGTTGCACTCAACAGCTGCCAGAACTATAAACAGCTTGAGGTCAGCTCTGCAGTACCTGCTCTGGTGATAAAAGCAGAAGGGGGATTGGGCTGTTTGGATACACAGATAGTTGGTGTTACACTGGGGACGAGAAGGAGCAGAAGAGTTGATATATTTATGCGTGAGCATAGCAGCAATGTTGCCAGACTGGGTTAGTTTGTGTGAGCCGTGTGGGCATGTTTCTGCTTTTCTTGCCCATTCTGTGGGTGCTGGGATGGCTCAGGTGCGGAAAGTTGCTCCTACACACAGAGCCAGTGTGCTTCAGTTGTTCAGTTGAGCTAATAAACACTAGCAGAACACAGTGTACACAAGAGGATAGCGTAGACACCCAAATACCATGCCAGAGCCAGCCTGAGTCCAAAAGGTCTGGCAGGCAGCCTGAGTTGACTTTGAGCCCCTCTGCTTGCCAATACTAGGATGCTGCATACGGCTATTTGAAGCTGGCAGGGCTTATGTGGAAGCCAGCCTGCTGCTAGACTCAAGTTATGCCTGAAATTGTCATAGCTGCATTTGCGTTGCACTGAATCTGAGCTAGTAAGTTTTTCCAATCTGATTTTGGCTCTGTGCTGTGTCCCTTCATCTGTGGCACAGTTAATCCACACCCTGGCTCATTCAGCCATGGGCATTTTGAGAGCTGCCTCTATTTTGTTTTGGAAACACCGAGTCTCAGTGTGCCCAGTTGCTTTTTTGTTTGTGATTTGCAGTTCAGAAGGAATCTAAAAATAAGATATGTGCTCTGAATGAGCATGAAAGAGATGTTTAAAAAAAAATCAAAACAAAAAGGAAGGCTTTAAAGAGAAGAGCACCTTAGCATGTCCCACTTTTGCCATTGAATCCAAACTCGTTTCTCTCTGAGAAGTTCATTCCATGTCTAGTGAGATGTTCTCTGCTCTATTTATAGGGTTTATATGTTTCTCCACATCGTCTAGTTTCTCATATCTTTGTTTTTTTCCGTTTCTGGTTTGCATCCTTTTCTGTTATCACACATCCAGAAATGCTCTTAAATGGATCTTGTAGGCAGCCAGACTTGTTAATAATACTTTACATCCTTCCATTGCAGGCTTGCTAGCTTTCTCCCATCAGCCCTTGCTCCTAGCATCATCATTCTCTATCAGCTTTCTGATTGAGGTGCTGGAGCGTGTCCAGTGAAGGGCAGCAAGATTCATGAGGGGTCTGGACAATGTGTCTAGGAGTGGCTGTGAGAGCTGCGTTTGTTCAGTCTCAAGAAGAGGAGGCTCCTGGGGCACCTTACAGCTCTTACAGCTCCCTGAAAGGAAGGTGCCAGGTGGGAGCTGGCCTCTCCTATGATGCCTGCAGACTACATGAAATAGTCTTAAATTGAGACAGGGGACATTCAGATTGCATAATTGAAAATCTTTTTCCCCTGTTAGAGTGGTAAGGCATTGGAATAGGTTGTGTAGGGAGGTGGTGGAGTTACCTGGAGGTGTTCAAGAGATGTTTGGATCTTGTGCTGGGTGATGCTTCAGTGGGTAGGGGTTACAGTGGTGGTGCTGGATGGATGGGTGGACTGAATGATCTTAAAGGTCTCTTTGAACCATGATAATTCTGTGATTCCAATTCAAGTTCTCTCCTGGTGGTCTATTTACCTATTAGTTTATTCTCCCTAAGTGCTAAGTTTTAATGGGATCTGTTCACGTAGTTCCCACTTTCTGCTACCGGGATTTTATCCTAGGCTACTTGCTCTGCCTCATCCTTCAAGTAGAGTGATGTGCACCCCTTCTTTTGCTGGGCATGCTGAAGTGAGTGGAAGAATAGTGGTGCAAAGGCCAGATGTGACTGTGTCTCATAGTTGAGTTTCACAGCAGCAGTGGCAGGGAAGGCCAGCCCAGCTTGCTTCAAGTGTTCTCATTTAAGACAGGATCTTCAGAAGATTTAAACTGGATTGTAACAAGCCTACATCATATGTTTCTACAGGTACAGGCCGCTTGAACAAACTTAGGCATATAATCATACAACAGTGCATTTTTCATGCAAGAAGATGCTAAGCCTACATCATAAACATAATTGTAAACTTACAGAAACAGTATCTTTTTCTGTAGCATATCTCTGGAAACTTTTGACTATTACTCTCTGATATTTTAGCATATATGTCTGAAATAGATACTAGATGTGGAAAACTTCAACCTCTGTAAGAAAGTTCATAAAATTGTAGGAAATTAATCCAGCTTTGTGGTCATCAGGCATTTCAGATACCATACAGTAAAGCTGTCAATTTTCTGATGGTGGCTTTGTCTCGGGTGTTTAACTTGTGAAATCTTACTTTAGTTTACTTGATTATCATAGAATTAAAGGTTTTACGGTTTCATATCTGGTAAGAGCTACTACCCATTATTTAAATATTTTTCTCCATTTGTACATGGAAAATGAAATGCAGAGTTGGAAGTAAAGATCAGAAAACAAGTTCACTGCTTCTCGTTATTCGGACGTGTGTATATATATGTGTGTGTTTAGATAGTTGTACACACACACAGACTCATATGATTAAAATTACCTGGTTTGAAATTGCCTTGTCTTGTTAGGAAGTGGAGAAGAAGCTGTATATCTGCCACTGCAGCAGGTCAGGAGATGATAATGTTTTCATGACAAAAGAAATAGAAATCTCGGCACACAACATCATGCTGTTGGCTGGTTTCGTGCCAAGGAGTAACATGTAAGAGATACAGCTGGGGACAGCATGTAAGATGAGGAGAGTAAGACTGGAATAGCATGTACTGTCTAGTTACTGGTTCAGATTTTTGGGCAGGTTTGCAGCATCCTGTGACTTTGGGCTATAGTAAGGCAGCTTGGACAGTTCATCAGTTTGTGGTTAACACCTTTGCACTAGATTGTACATGATGAAAATTGTTTCATGACACATGTAAAACTAAGATTGTTTCCATAAGACTGAAAATTCCAAAGACATTTTATTTCAGACATGCTGGAGCTCCTCCTGTTCGCTGCAGCAGTTTTTATGCTTCCAAAATGAAGCATGGTACCAAATGCTTGAGCTGCCTTCTGAGTCGGGATGTCGACTTTCCAAGTCCTGAGTAGCCTGGGGATCTAGGACAGGACCCTTGTGACTCAACATGTAGTCTAAAATGCCGTGGAATTATGTTTGGCTGCAAAATAGTTAGGAAATTAGCTATCTCAGCAGTCTGCCTGGCTTCTACGGGTGTTTGTGACAGAGCTGACCTGCTCGAGGAAAAAGTCTATTTCGTAACATTAATGACTGGTGGCTATCACTCTGTTAAAGGTTGTACCTGTAGGCACAAACACCCTGAAGAATGCAATAATCATGAGCAGATGTTTTGGTACTAATTCTTGCCAGTAGAGAGAGAGAAATTAAATTGTATTAAAAATACCACCCACATTGTTTTAGTAATCTTCCTCAGTCTTCAATGTATTTCTCTTTTTATAGTCTATAAAGGTAGTTAAATAAATGTATTTCTAAGGGACTTAGGAATACGTAGAGTTTTGAGTTTCGATTCTTTTTGTTCCTTTTTATTCCTTGTTGAGGCTTGCTTTTTTGTTATGTTATAAATGATAGTTGTAATACAGTTAATTCCCACAGGAGGATGTTTCATTTCTGGATTTGAAACAATTGGATCAATGAAGCTCAGATTTTTAAAATCAAGTTTCAATTTTATCATCATTCTAAAGCTAGTGATTTATTTAATTGTATTTTCCATAAAACACAGTGCATATATATTGATTAGAAATACTTGAAATTAATACTTCACAAGTAAAAAGTCTATTGCAATATATTTGCATAGTAATAATGGATTTTTTTAAGCAAGCACATGCAGGGAGGTATTCTTCTCTATTTGAAATCTTATTTTTGCTGGTTATAGGTCATTTCATTCAGTATTTCATGAAGTTTTGAGGGCAAAGAACATACTGTTCATTTAAAATTGTGCTCTGAAATAATAACCATATGCAATTCCATTGCTTACATCACGTTACACTGCATAAGAATCAGAACAGATTAATAGACTACTAGTAATAGAATAAAGGGGTATTGGTTTTAGTAGGAAAATGCCTTATATGTGGAGTTAGAAGAAGAAAGGAAGTTACGTTCTTTTTATGTTAGACTCTAAGGAACTAGTTTCAATGGAGAAAATTATGATTATTATTTTTCCTCTAGGAATTTGATCCTGAAGAGTTTTACTATCTTCTGGAAGCAGCTGAAGGCCATGCTAAAGAGGGGCAAGGCATTAAAACAGACATCCCTCGGTATATTATTAGCCAGCTGGGCTTAAATAAAGATCCTCTAGAAGGTAAGTGAATTTCCTGGTATAGCTATAGGTTTCTAGGTTCTTCCTTCTCAATGTATTCTATCATTCTGAAAATCTGTGTGTACCTGAAAAGGGTCAAGGTAAAGATGGTAGCAGAACAAGTGTTTGCTGGACTTCACTGTACTCTCACAAGCTCAAACACATTTAAAAGGCCATTTCTTCTGAATAGGATTTTTTTTTTGCAAATGTCATTCACAAATACACTGTGTCAATGATACCACTCATCATCCAGCCTGACAATGCAAATCCCTCTAGCTGAAATTTACTGAGATAATTTGATGGTGACTGTTATCTAAACACAGTTTTAAAGGACTCCTGGTTGAGCTGTGTTTGCCTCTCAGTGCTCCCAGATTTCTTCATCTTGGAATCCCTGAGAAGACTGTCCCATTAGTTTTCTGTGTAATTTGATTCCATGTTGGGGGCTTTTTGTACGGAGAGCTGAGGTTCCAGTGGAGGTATTGTCACTGCAGAATTTTTCTTACTGTGGGAGTGTTGAGACACTGGAACATGTTGCCCAAAGAAGTGGTGGATGCCCCACCCCACTGTTTAAGACTGGAAGGAATGAGGCTCTGAGCAACCTGGTCTAGTGGAAGGTGACATGGTAATGCACCTCGCTGGTAAAGGGAAGCCAGTTGATGTGATCTTTTTGGATTTCAGTAAAGCTTTCAGTACGGTCTCTCACAGTGTCCTGCTGGACAAAAGGTCCAGCAAGCACACAGTTGGATAAACACATTGTGTGATGGGAGAGCAGGCCATGGAAAGAACCTGGGGTTCTGGTCCATGGCAAGTTGAACATAAGCCAGCAGTGCCCTGGCAGCCAGGAGGGCCAAGCGTGTCCTGGGGGCATCAGGGACAGCATCAGCAGCCAGGCAAGGGAGAGGATTGTCCTGCTGTGCTCTGTAGTGGCCTCACTTCGAGTGCTGGGGACAGTTTCCAGCAATGCAATATAAGAAGAACCTTAAACTGTTGGAAAACATCCAAAGGAGGCCAGCAGAGATGGTGAATGGCCTTGAGGGGAAGCCATATGAGGAGAGGCTCCACTTGGTTTGTTCAGCCTGGAGAAGAGGAAGCTGAGGTGAGACCTCATTGCAGTCTGCAGCTTCCTCATGAGGGAAAGCAGAGGGCAGACACTGATCTCTTCTCTGGTGACCAGTGACAGGATCTGAAGGAATGGCCTGAAGGTATGCCAGGAGAGGTTTTAGGTTGGACATTAGGAAAAGGCTCTTGCCTCAGAGGATGGTTGGGCACTGGGACAGCTCCCCAGGGAAGTGGTCACAGCATCAGCCTGACAGAGATGAGAAAGCACTGAACAATTCTCTCAGGCACATGGTGTGACTCTTGGGGGATGGTCCTGTGCTGGGCCAGGAGCTGGACTTCATCATCCATTTTTGGGTCCAACTCAGTGGATACTGTGATTCTGTGTCCCAGCCCATGGCAGAAGGTTTTGAACAAGATGATGTTCAAGGTCCTTTCTAACTCAAGGCATTCTGTGATTCTTTTATGGACAGCATTGAAAAAACTAAAATTACTTGTCCTAGCCAGATCATCATCTTTGCCACTCTGAAACCGAATTCTGTCACTGGTGACAAATAGAAATCCATTCATTGTGTTTGCTGCTAGTTCTGCAGTTTGGAAGAAATTAGCAGAAATGCCATCATGGGAAAATGAGCCTAGCTTGGTGCCCATTAGCTTGTCTACCATGTTGTCAACCAGGACTAGGAGAGGGCTTGACAACACAAAATAATAGCAAAAAGCTATGTGTTTGTTTGTTTGTTTGTTTTTTGCTAGCTTTCATGATGTAAGATCACATGTTGTTAAATCAGAGAAGTAGTATATTGTGTGTTAAAACCCATTTGCTGAACTAAATCAGTTTGTGAAGTTCAGTACTGCCTGTTGTCAGGAATTTGGTTGGTTCTAATTCACTTAGATTGAGTATTGTTACAGATGGCATTAATGTTATAGTAACAGATCTAAAGAAAGTCAAGTATATTATTAGTCCACTTCCTATCTTCACAGAACTTCCTCATCCAAATTTAGTATTGTTTTTTGCCTGAGATACAGATTAACAGCTTTGATAGTTTTTGTTTATATTTGGAATGCAGCAAAGGAAGTCAGAGAAATTGGGAAAATATGCATAAATACTTTTTTTTCCTTTGGTAATGGAAAAGAACAAGAATTATTGAAATTCTCTGCAAGATAAAGCATTGTCAGCTGGATTTGGTGAGCTGTTGGTCTCTCCTAAACTGGCAGTTCATCAATTCCTCACTAACCAAGTATGCAAGATTTAATTTGGAGGGTGGGTTGAGAGTTTTGTGTCATTGACTCCTGTTCCACCAGTTGAACCTTATCTTTCTCGTTGACTCTTCTGGCCACTTGGATGAAAGTGTTCCTCAGCAGTAGTCAAGAATCTGTCACTACCCAAGTTTAATAACAACTTTGGATTTTTTTTGACAGTTCATTGTGAGAGAGGTCTAGAAACAAGTGCCTATATATAATAAGGAATACTGCTTTCTTTAACTAAGTATTTGTTCTGTGGTAGCATACTTCACCTAGGATACATCTAACTATATTTCATAAACTTAATTTTAATGTATATAACAAACTTTGAAGCATTCAAATGATAATTGAAATGTTGGATTTTGGGTTTTCTTTCTGAAGGAAGAAATGGTCTGTGTGGTTTGTCAATAAATATTGAGGGGTGTATGATACATGGATTACTGATTTTGGTTCAGTTGGAGATCTGAGCAATTGAATTATTTAGTGTTCTGTTTTAAAGATTAATATATAGAAGTATTAAAGTATTTGTAATAGGTAATTTAGGCCATCTGATTTTTGTTAATGCTTTCCTCCCACACTCCAAAAAAATAAATACTTATAAACAGTATAAATCACTGTGCAGTGACTTCTTAAGTGATCTGGTTTTGGTGAAATCGGTGTCTCTATCTATAGGGACGCAACTTAAGCAAAAATAAAAGAAGGGCACTATGGGCTTATGCCCTGGAATTACTGGTTTGGAAAGAGAATTACTTTGAGCACTGTATTCATTACTGTAAAAATATGGGAAGATCATCCTCAGGAACTTTAAAGACTTTTTAATGTAAAAATAGAAAACCAAAAAAGCACACCTCAGTAGCACTACTTATCCTGTAACACAGAATTGTATTTTCAACCAAGATGTTAATTTATATCTTCAGTATTCATAAATGTTCATGCAAAGGATTTTATTTCATCTGCAGGGAAAAGCAACCTGCTTTAGACCTTTCTCTGCTTGTCTCTTTTGTTTGCAGTCATAACTGTAGTGATCTTTCTTCGGGTGAAATGATGCTTGTATTATTTGGAGACAGTGGTAGATAAATTTATACAATACTGAAAGCAATACCATAACAGATTCATCACTTAGCAGAGACTGGTGGCTGCATTTCTGAAGAGTTCCCTGGGGAGAAATTTTTCCCCATGTTTTTAAAATTACCATATTTACCTTTTTGAATCATAAGTCTTCAGAAATGGTTGAAATCAATGAAAGAAGAAGGACAGATGTTTAATGGTATTTAGATGAGTTTGAAAAATCTCTTCAGGCATTGCAAAATGGTTCCATAGCTCCTTGTTTTGAAAGCTGACTTTTGGTTCCATCCCATTAGTGACTACTGCTTCCAAATAATATGGATTTCTCAGATAATGGTTATTTTGGAAAAGTTTTGTTTCAAAAAGGATTATTTTAATTTGCTATTTATGAAGGTAATTTCAGTTGAGAAGCCTGTCAAAGTACATTATTCCAGCTAGCTTGGTTCTCGCCCATACAATAAAGGTTTCATGAACACTTCTATTCTAAAAGTCCCATGATCACAAAACTGTGACTTTTAACTGGACAA
Organism: Acridotheres tristis; assembly: GCA_037013685.1. Classification (NCBI taxonomy): domain Eukaryota; kingdom Metazoa; phylum Chordata; class Aves; order Passeriformes; family Sturnidae; genus Acridotheres; species Acridotheres tristis. The sequence goes on along the minus strand of CM072919.1, from coordinate 58,354,283 downwards.
TCCACTCCAGGTTCAGCCTATATAATATGTTTTTCTTTAAGATTTTGTTGGTTCTAGTGGGGGCATTATTTATTTATTTATTTTTATTTTATTTGTTTTATTTATTTATATTTTATTTCTTATTTATTGACTCAATTTTTGGAATGCTTTTTAGCTTCTTTAACACTTGAAAGATGTGTTCAGCTTTTGAAGTGACGTTCTCATTTCTTCTGTTTCTTACCACACATTTTGGTTTGTGGTTACAAATGAGAATTACTCCTTAACTCTCTAGCTGTTCCAACAGAAAATTGTCTATGTGGTTAATTTGCTTTTTAAAATTGCAGCAAGTGTTGTGGAGCATTTCACTTATAATAATCAATTGTTTTTATATAGAAAAATCCAGTTTAGATATTCTGTGTGAATATTAGGTTATACTTCGTAGTCATAAATTCAGTTAACGGTCCTGAGAAAAAAAGGAATCTTGGAAATTTTTGATGGTCTTATTTCTGATTCCCAGGACGTACTTGTGATAAAATTTGCATCTTTGGCTATGTAGGATATATAATTAAATATGTATATAGTTGCTGAAGTCTTTTGCTGAGGACTAGCTGGTCTGTTGAACTTTCTTTATCCAGATGAATTCTTGGTTACTACCCACCCTGAGGAACATGCTAGGCTTAGGAGCTCTGCAGCTCCTTAGGTTGACCCTGACAGAGGCAATCTGGTCAAGTTTTAAGCTCCTAAAATCTTACTTTCCCAGAAAAGTCATCTGTGTTAGTGACTCTGTAAATTATAAGCTTCCACAAAAAATAGCTTTTAGCTTATTGTGTTAGGCTTATCAGCATTTCTTTGTAGAAGAAGTAAACTATTTAGAGTCTATCTTAGGTCTAAACTAGAAGCTTTTGCTCTAACTGTGAAGAAGCCCAAGAAGATTGGGGCCTACTGTTAACCGCTCAGGGGCTGAGATCTTCAGGAGTTTTAGCAGATTAATGCTGTCTTTCCCTTAGTGCTCAGTTTCTACATAGCTCTTGGAAATCCCAGGTGTCAGCACTGAAAACAGTATTGTTCTTCATTGATGCATGGCTAATCTTCATTGCTTCCGTGGAAGATTATTGCATAGGCACTGAATAGCAAGTCCTCATTATCTGGGTAGATTTTTAAATACAAGCTTGGAGATGCCCTGAAAGTTATTTGTCAAATGCTACAGGTAGGACGCCATTTTCTATTAAGTATTCTGGAAAGGTGTCACTTCTCATGTTTTCTGTGCTTCATTTAGTTTTGTATTTTCCATAGTTTAAAATGAAGTTTTTGATTTTTCTTTACAGAAATAGCTCAGCTGGCTAATTGTGACAGTGGGACAGCAGAAACTCTGGAAGCGGATGAATCAATAAATGTAAGCTTTCCTGTTATGTTGCTGCTTTTGCTGAATGTGAACAAGGAAAATCTGGTGTGTTCCCCCAACCTTGCCTGTTCTGTTTTCTCCTGGTATGTGTGAACAGATTTAATGAATATTGTTAATACTGACACTAATTCTGTGATGGTCTTCAGGCAGAAGGCTTTCGAAAGGTATAACGAAGCTTTCAACCTATTTTCCTAGATATCTCAGTGTCTTCAACTTCCACCGAGTTAGTGTTTACCATACAGCAATAACTTTACCACAAAATCCACCACTGCTTTCTTTTTTTCTATTCAATCAATATATTTATTTTTCCTTGAGAAGTATTGATAAACTGTTTAATTAAACAAAGTATTTTAAAGATATTTAAAAACAGTTCATTCACAGAGGCAGCTGATGATAACATTAAGAGATTGTGAACAGATCTAGTGAAGACACAAGGGAGAAATGAGTATGAGAGCAAATAGCCTAGATTCAGAAAGTTGGTTTACAGTTTGAAAGGTTGTACATCATCCTTCTGAATCTGTGTTCAAAAACACTTGCCTACAGCAACAGATATAATACAGTAATATTTTGTTAGATATTTGCTCAGGATTACAAAAGAAAAGCAGGTTGGACACATTGATTCTGGGCTTAAATGTGATTATTTTAAATTCTTTTTTAAAAAGATTGGTTCTTATATCTTCGGTCAACAGAGTAGATGAAATTCTAATAATTTAGTCTTGATTTTCAACGCAAGTGTATAGCGAAGACAAGAGCAGTTTTAGGGGATGTCTAGGTAATTCAGTGTCTAGGTAATTAGCAAGTATTTACAAATGTTAGCAGTCATGGATTATCTGTTAGACCTGTTCTGATACATAACAGAAAAGACATAATTCTCTGGTACATGTCATGCTATGTTGGGATATTTTCTAACATTTGGCAAAATGCCATTTATGAAGGATTCTGTAATTGACAAAAAAGATGTTTCTTATTCTGCTGCTTTTATTCATTTGCATTTAAAATACTGTATTAGACCTGAGCAGCATTTAGTGGAAGGATACGACAAATTGGAGAAAAGATTGAATAACTAGAAGGCTTAAGGGAAGTGCCAAAGTATTTAACTGAATCTAAGGTGCAAAGTGGCTTAGCATTAGCTAAGCAATTGAAATTGTGAAGTTACTTGTGCTATGCAAATGCTGAAGAAGTACAGAAGGGGTAATGTGGTGTAATAAAGGAATGTAAATAGGGAGATGATGAAGTCAGTAAAGAAAACTGTAAAGAGAATATTTGGAAACATCTCAAAAGGTTTCTGTGGGATAAACATACATGGGGAGTGACAGGAAGCGTAACTTTCAAGTACAGGACTGCTCACAATCATTATAAATAGCAATTAGGAAGAATCCTGTACTGGCAGACAAGTGGGCTGAACAATTTAGTAAATCCTCTCTGTCAGCTCCTGTGTAATTCATTATATTAACATTTTCACTAGTCTTGCACTGAATTTTCTTTAGCGAGCATTTAATTGAAAATGTTTCAACTAGGTCTGCTTTCAGCTTCCAGCTGTTACTTAACTGCCTGGATAGGAATCATGGAATTTCTTGGGGATTCAAAAGACGTTTGAAAAAAATCTTGTGAGTTTGGAAGTCTGCATTTGGAGTCCTGTGCCTTCATCTTTTCCCCCTGAACCTCAATTCTAATTCACACATTTTCAAGATTAATTAAAAATTCAGGCTAGGAAATAGGTTTTGCCATACTCGGGGAAGCTTGTTTTTGAAAAAGTTCTGACGAAGAAGTAGATTAAAGTGACCTCTTTAGAGGTAGAATTAATGCATTTTTGCTTTTCGTCTTTTTAATTTTGTCTCTTTTCATCGTCCTCCCTGTTATATCACACTCTATCCTAACATTAGTTTTAAGTATGCCAAAGTTTATTTGAGTGAACAAGGGCTCATCAATGGTTTGTTTCTACCAGACCGTAATATGAAAGTTAGATTTACTAAAATGGGAAGGCACTGTCTAACAAGTGCCACGTGGAATTCACAGAAGTCCGTGATTCCAGATAAGAATTGCCAGTAACTACCAGAAGCCTTCGTGGCTGTAACCTGTGCGTGGAGAGAAGTGGATGGTTCACTGCAGTGCAGCTGGTACCTGTTTGATGAAAAAGCAGCTTTGTTTCAGGAGTCCCTTAGTGCCTCTCTATGCTGGCTGTGTGGTTGGCTGTCGAGGGATTTTACCTGGTTCATCAGTGTGACAGCCTGGTGATAATTGTTTTTTTGTGTGAGTTTTTTCCCCCCTGATTTTGAAAAAAAATACTGTATTAACTTTGTTCATTCTCATCTCTTACTCCAAAGAGCTCTAATACTTCGCTGAAGCTGCAGAGGAAACCTCGGGAAAGTGATTTTGAAACAATTAAACTGATTAGTAATGGAGCTTATGGGTGAGTAATCCCTGACTGTGACAGCTCTTTTGCATTTTAGTTTTGCTTAATTCCCCATTATTTCTTATTTCAGGGGTCTTTGTATGAGGGAATGGGTTTGCACCCTGCTTTTTTCATTTTCCATTCTTGTTTTGTTACTAGTATTTTAAGTTCACAAGGTTTTGAAAAGTTTTCTAGGCAGGAATGAATTACTTTGTGCTGAAGTAAATCAAAGTACTGAATATTACATCAGAGAGATTTTTTAGAATCAGATATCATGCCAAAGATGAAATGTGAATAAATCAAAGGGCACATTTAAGCTCACCTTTATAACACTGCAAAAAGTCTGTGTTTATGCAGATGTGAGAGAGAATTATATATCGTTTGTAGGGAGACAGAGTAATAAAAATGAGTGCTTACTTGACCTAGAAGTATCATTGCAGTAGAAACAGATTTCCTGAAGTAGGGCAAACCATGTTTTGTTACTTTGTGGGTGCTATTCTAGTTCTCAAATTTAACCTATTAGCTTTAAAGGAATTGTTATTTTTTGGTTTGTTTCTTGGTTTGTTTACATATCACTTACTGTCTAGTGATAATCTGAAGATACCCTAGAAGACCAAGAGAAAATTCTGGTAACCTGGGCCTCTAAATGAACACAGAATAATTTTGGAAGTACTTTGCATTGGTGGTGTCTGTCTTCAGTCTCCTCTTCTGATCCTGTACTGTCTGTTAGATTCTTGTTTGGCTCCCCTTCTGCACTGAAATATATAAGGATGGGAGCTGTTGTTCTGTTCAACCTGCAGGAACAAGAGGGATGTAAACTGGCTCAAAAAAGAGAGGTTTGCATCTTAAGATGAGGAGCCAGCTGCCAAATGAGCCAATGTCACAGCCTGGCAGAGGAGGAGGGCGGTGCTGTTTTCCAGCACAAACCCCGTTAGACTGACTCTTGCTTGAGGTGGGAAGTGGCAGTGAGCTGCTAGGACTGAGCACTCTATGAAGGGATCTTGGACATAGGATAAAAAGCATCTGCAATCTACCTGCTGAAGTTCTGTGTACCTGCTGAATGGCCTGAGGCTGTTGGGCTCTCTCTGATGACATTTAGTTAAAGGTAGCCATGAGTTCTGGAACAGGAGGCATTTAGTACTGCCTAGACTGTTGACCCTTGTGGCTTATGTGGAGGCTGCTCGTGTCCAGACATTTTTTCATAACTCAGCAAAAATCCCAAGCAAAACGGTATAATCTGCAGTAAAGTTATATAGATATTCAAATACAATTTCTCACTAGTCAAGGTCTGCTCAATTAATTTTCTCAGGATTTCTTCACAGACAAACTTGCTGCTTACCATATCTCCTCCCAGTTACCCGACTACCTCAAAAGCCTGCCTCTCAGCACTTAGCAGTACGTGCTACTCCCCTCCCTGGCTGCACCCCTTTCTCCTTCCCTTGGTAGATGTTAAATCCCCTCCATCCCTCCCTTCATCTCTTTTTGTTACGGAAGGAGGATAAAAGGAACTGTGTGGGATAGGCCCTGTTGGAGAAAGGGGTATAAGGAGTCACTGACCCTTTCTCAGTTCTGAGCCATTTTCAGATGCTGAGGGATGGGGAGAGGAAGGAGCAGCTGGGGCGTGGCACACAGTGGTCAGCAGAGTGAGACCTGGCACCTGAAGGCAGACGTTCAGTATACCACCTTGTGCCTCTTGCTCCACAGGTGCTTCTACAGCCAGAAGTAGGCTCAAAGAGCCAATAAGGAATACAAACTGGGGACAGGTGTCCACCTGAAACCAGAGACCAAAAGGGAAAGCAGAACTGGAAAAGAACAGATGAAAAGCCATGGCCTTCTATGACACACACACTTATGGTTTTTTCCTCATGTTTGTGGCAGGGAAAATCAAGACTTATTAATCATCTTTTAAATGCCAATAATACGCAAAATTTGCAATGTAATGCTGTAAAAATTGAGTAAGACCCTGATAGACATGTGAAGAAAAGAAATGTGCTAGAGAATAACCAACTTGGAATATATCCATATTCTTCATGAGTATATCCAGATTCTTTTTGAATCATTATTTTCATTAGCAAGTGTAAATACAGGGGTAGGCTGTCTGGTTATAATGCAGTAGTATTAGCGGAGATTGGAAAGCTCATCACTTTAGTAGAGAGATATTGCTTCTAGCCTTAAGAAAGTAATAACAAAATCGATTTTGTTGGGTTTTATTTTTCTTTGAAATAGTTACTTCTTAGAAGAAAAATCAAAAATGAGAAAACAAAGCTTGTAGTGGGTTGGCTCTGACTGGATTCCTGGCACCTGCCAAAGCTACTCTGTCACTCTCCTCTGGAACTGGACAGGAGAGAGAATATAAAATGAAGGGTTCATGGATTGAGGTAAAGACTAGGAGAGATGAGTCATTAAATACCAACACAGGCAACACAGACTTGAACTGGGGATATTGATTGAATTTATTGCTAAAAAAATGCAGAGCAGAATAATGAGAAGTACAGTGAGACTTTAAAAAAACCCCTTCCCCCATCACTCCATCCTTCTCAGCTCTACTTCCTCTCCCCAGTGATGCAGGGACACAAGGAATGGGGATTATGCTGAGTTCATGACATGCTGTTCCTGCTGCTGCTCAGGGAGGAGAGTCGTCCTTCTACTTGTGTGGGGTCCTTCCCATGGGAGACAATTCTCCATGAATTTATTCAACATGAGTCCATGAACAACAACCCTCCCCAGAGTGCTGTAGTTGGGTCACTCTTCCATGGGGTGCAGTTCTTCAGGCACAGCCTTGCTACTGTGTGGGCCCCTGCCAGGGTCACAGGCTCTGTGTACCAGGAAACCTGCTCCACTGTGGGCTCCTGTAGTCCTTCCACTACCAAAACCTTGCTATACAAACCCAGTACATGGAGAGGAAAAGGAACACAGTGAAATGTGAGACAATAGAATTCCAAAAATGTTTACTCACTTTCAAAAGCGATTTTAGCATCTGTTTAATACTGTAAATTGAGGAGGTTTGTGCTCCTAAGTTCTCTAGGATATCACTTTTTCAAAACTATCTGTGTGCTTGAAAATCTCAACTATGTCAGGTGGACTGTAAAATCAACAGACCATTTTTCTAGTCTTTATTAAAGTAGGAGTTGGCACCAATACAGTTGATGGTTAGTTTACTCAAAAGTTATGGTCAAGTTTAAAGGGGAGCACATTAAGATAACCTAAATGCTGTGTAACCCATCTATGAAATGGAGTATAATAAACCAATAATACCTCTTTCTTGTGAATATAAAACAAGCAACTATCCTGAAGGCATTCATTGTAGTTTATTTACAAGTATAAGTAGCTGAAACAAAAGTTACTGCTGCTATGCTACAACACATGTATTTTCCCTCCTATGTTTTTCCAGGCTATTAATTTTCTGAAATAATCTAAGTATATGTGAATTCTGCCTGTGCTTCATTGATTCATTCTCTAAAATATATCAGTGGGCATATTTTGTGCTCTGACTTATTAAAGCTGCAGTATGCTGTTGGAATATTTTACTTATTTTGAGGCTATAATGGAGGGTTTCAATCTGAACAAATTAAATAAAACCCTATGACATTATTTACATTTGCTGTGGTGTTTTTGCCTTTATCAGTAAAATGGAAAGCTTTGATTACTTGACAGGGTAATTGTTGGTCTTGGCATGTTGTAGCAGAGATTTGTCAGATATATTAGATTTGATGAGTTTAAGTCTACACTATTGGTTTTGTGAAGGTTTGAGTAAATATCTTAGCAATTCTCTGCTTTTAATTGATTGGGTAAACTCATCTGTAGTGCAATTAAATGACTGTATAGTACATGAGGTGTAGAAGATGAGTAGATGAGGCTTTTGGGAATGGCTAGGAATATAAAAGAAGTTAAACAAGCTGTGAATCAGTAAATGTGTAGGATTCTGGCCAAGTCATTAATGGTTTCACAAGCTGTTTATCTGACTTTCTTCAGCCAGACAAAACTCATATTTTCCAAATTCTAAATTTTTACTGCAATCACATCTTTTTCCATATTCCAGCTTGTGAGAGGTAGCAGGTAGTAGTGTTCCATCTCTTCAAGTTGCCATCAGCCTGAATTCTTGAAACAATTCAACAAAATAAAAATTACATTTGATTTCAGGGAAGCAAGTGATATTAGTTCAATATCTCATGTGTAAGTGTATCAATTTAAAGCAAATACATGATACCACTTTTGCTCCTGCCTGGAATGTTTTTAGTTTTGCAACATGAGATGTAGTTCCAGGGCAGAACAGAATTTAGCAGTCTCTTCTCAGGAAATTGCTTGTAAAAATGAAACAAATTTCTTGGTCAGCAGGTATAATTTTTTAAGCAATAGAAACAGTACCTAATTCAGGAACCTGGTTAAGTATTTTAGCTTGTTTTTGTCATCTTACCACTTTTGCAGTGTTTTGTAGTTGTGCCTAACTAGAGATAACTCTAGTTAATAATAATTATATAATAATAATAATAATAATATAGAGACAGATTTTCAGGCTGAGATTTATGTTGAAAGTGAAATAAGGTAATGTTGGACACTGCCAAATGAATTTTTTTATTCTGTATAATTGTTCTTATTTCTCTTGAAGACTAAGCTTTTTTTGCTTAGCTTTTGTTGAGCTACAGCATCAGTAAAATACAGAGCACTTGCATAATTATTGAAATTTGCACAGTGAAATCAGAGGATGCTTTGGAAGCTCTTTTTGCTGTGTTACAAAAACAGGAAGCTGAGGGAAGATAGGAAATAAAATTCTTCATTTGAAACAATAGGAGGACGCAACAGTACCACTCTGGTTGTGGCTTTGCAGGGCAGCAGGGCATGCCACTGTCATTCAGTGGATTGACAGGACAGTCTGGGTGGTCCCCCTACACTGTTTTTGTGTCACAGAATCCTTAAATTTGAAATTGTCTTGTTATATACTGAAGATCATGGGCAGCATTTGATAACCAACATGCTGCTGGCTGGTTTATAATTTTCTTCGTAAGACATAAACACTGTTTGCTGGAGTTACTATGATGTGAGGGAAGTTAGACATTTTTGTACAGTGAAGATCATTTAGAAGCACTTTGTATAGCATAAACAGTGTATGCATGTGTAAAAGCAAGAGAGACTATTGTGTGGCAGTTGTCTCATGAATCTGGTACATTCGAGCTAAACAGCTTTTTTTCTGAGGAACAACAGAATCCTAGTGGAAAGTTACCTTCTTTTGACTGTAAGACTGAAGGTGCAGTTTAGGCAGCTGGGAAAATATAGCAGCATTCCCTAGATATTTACAGGACTAGATAGTTCTTGAAACTTACTCTTCAATAATTTTAAAATATATTAATAATGATCTTGCAGGTGCATGTGATCTGAAAGGAGGATTTATTAAGATGCTGTAATGTTATGTGTAATAATATGCCTTTCAAGAGTCTGTCTTGGCACACTGTCCAGTTTGAAACTCTAGAGAAATATTTGTATGCCAGGTCCTCAGTCGGTCCTTAGTTCATTCACATAACTAGTTTTTTTTGAAGGATCGAGACTTCAGGCAATAATTTTCTACATACAGAGGGGGACTGAAACAGGTAAAAGAAAAGATATTACAGGAGATTTTGAAACTGACAGGAGAAAGCAACAAATGAGAAAGGAAAACTAAAATGCAAGGGAAAGAAAAGCACAGGAGTGGCTTTTAAAAGTAAGAGTTGGAGAGAGAAGTGAATATGAGGGGAGCAGTAGGAAGAGTTAGAGGGCACAAGGCATGAAGTCAGCAGGGAGGAGTACTGAACTGAATATCTCAGTCTGTATTCCAACTTGGGAGGGGCAGAAGGGAGTGAGTCTTAGGAGGCACAAAGGGCGGGGTTTGTCATGGGTTTTGCCCAAGGTAGTTTTTACCTACTTCATAATTGTGTAATGTCTTCTACCTGTCCTGTGCTCAGACAAGAATGAGGGATTAATGAAAGCTTTTGGAATCAGTAAGAGAAACTATGCTGTCTAGAAAGTTTTTCTTCACAAAGGCAAGAAGAAGTCCTGATTTTTTTCAGTATCTATAACTTTGGTAGCTGTGTGAAGATTTTTATAGATATAGTAAGGCCAGTGTTACTTTTTGTGTTTATATAAATAATTGTATGCTTATAGTTGGGGATAATTAATTGGATTTTAAAAACTTCACAATTGAATCCCATTTTCTCCCCCTTCCCCCCTCTGTTTTCTCCTTTAAGTGCTTTTTTTTCCATAAGAAAGAAAATTCCACTGTGATAATTATATACTAGAGATGGTATAAGCATTAAGTGCTATGAAGTAGTTTTCAAGCAAGAAAAAAATGTTCAGAATTTGCCTCGAGGGATTTTGAGAAGTGCAGCAGTAAAGTCCTTCTGAGTATTTCACAGCAGTGTAATACCTTCTCCTTAGACATTAGAAAGACAGAAGAGTTGTCCAAGTGAGGTTTTCTTTTCTTTGCTCCCCTCATTGCATTGACTTTACCTAACCAAATATACAGGGAACCTTGTACCCAGGAAACCTGTACGCAGTGGAAATTCTGCAAGTCAAGATACACCATAGCCCCACACAACCCTGTAGCTAACGCAGTGATCTTTGTTTTGGGTTACCTACTGGTGACCTTCCTCTGATACTGATCAGTGCTGATGTCAGGGACTGAACAAGAATGGGAGGTTTTGCACCTGGCAATGAGGAGCCACCCCTTCGAGCAACTTCTAAGCAACCATCATAAGAGACCTGTGATATGTTTTAAAATCCCCTGGACTAAGTCTGAGTCATAATTTCCTTTCAGCACACCTACTGAATAAGCATTTATCACAGTGATTTATAACACTGTGCCATAGCTGGATTTTGTATGTAATCCTTTGTTGATGGGAATGACTGAAATCTGCCTGGGCTAAAAGCATTTGCTCTTATATCTGCTGTTATATTTGCTGTTGTTTGGTTGGGAGGGAGAGGGAAGGGCAGGAGAGTTGTTTGTTTTAGTTTGAGTAATAATTTGTTGACTGAGATTCTTCCTGGTTTTTAAACAAAATGAGATTTCTAACCATTCTTTGATGTGAAAGACTGCATTGAATTGAAAGCAAATTTTTTTTATAATATGTATAGTTTTAAAAAAATTGAGTGAAAAATGTATTTTCAAATGCATTTTTGGTAGTTAACCAGACTTTTTTTTCTTTTTCTCTCACATTTGAACTTCGCAGTGCGGTTTATTTTGTGAGACACAAAGAAACCAGACAAAGATTTGCCATGAAGAAAATAAATAAGCAAAATCTCATCCTCCGAAACCAGATCCAACAGGCCTTCGTTGAGCGTGATATCCTGACATTTGCAGAAAATCCATTTGTTGTCAGCATGTATTGCTCCTTTGAAACAAGACGTCACTTATGCATGGTCATGGAATATGTAGAAGGTAAAATTGCTCTTCTGTTTTACAGAGGAAGAAGAGAGTTTTCTTACACCAAAAAAGAAAAATAACCCATATGGTACTTGAATTAGAAGGGGCCCCCTGTGTGTCCTCCATACTCTGGCAATTCAGGTTTAGGAACCAGATCCAACAGCAAGGTGTTCCTTTATTTTTTTTACCAGTCATTATCTCCCAGTAAACAGCTTGTAAAGCACTAGTGTTCCAGCTGTAATGGGAAATAACTGCTCTTAGAGTAAGTTCCTTATAGATTTCCTAATCGAAAGTGTGCTAGTATTCAGAGTTTATGTGGAAATGTTTACTTTTTTCTGGAGCTGAAATTTTCATTTGCAAGTGTTGGAGGATTTGTAGTAATTATTTTTACTAAGAAAGAGAAAAAAGGAGACGTTTTGAAAAGGTGCTAATGCTGAAGGAGAGCAGTGGACAAAAGCAGTAGCGAAGAGATACCCAGGTATGGTTCTGTGGGCTTCCACCACCCCCCATCCCCCCAATTTATTGGTTTGTTTGTTTGTTTGTTTTCTCCTTAGGTAGCAGTACGTTACTGGTTTTCAGCTGAATCCTTGTAGTGCTGTCTTCCAGCTTCACACTGCTTCCAGTACAGTAGTTTGGTTGAATCATCTGACTAGGAAATAAAAATTTATGACTGCAGTTTGTGCTCCTTTCAGCATCATATATGGTTTATACTGATACACCTCAGAATTTATATTTATTTTATATTTTATATTATTATTTATATTTATAGAATTTATATTTATATCTGGAGCATTTGTACTGTTTCCACAGGTGGAGATTGTGCTACTTTGATGAAGAATATGGGTCCCTTACCTGTAGACATGGCAAGAATGTACTTTGCAGAGACTGTTCTGGCCTTGGAATACCTTCATAATTATGGAATTGTACACAGGGATTTGAAACCTGACAAGTATGTATATAGAATATAACTGAAAGAGGAGTTTGGAATTGTTAGATAAAATATAAAAGGTTTAGAATTGCTTTGAATTATTTTTTTATTGTAAATATTATGTAGATTCACAATTCCTTCACAATATTTGAATTTTCATTACTTGTGGTTACAGAAAATGCATCTTTTTCCAAAAGAGCTGTTATGAATTTTCTGTGTTTAAGATGGAAGAGGCTATCAGAGTACCTAAGAAGAAAAAAAGTATTTATTCTTCTGTTTAAAATGGAGGGAAATGCACTTTAGTCATTAGGAAAAATTTTTTCAAGGTGTACTTGAACCAGTGATATAAACTATCATCAACGTGCAGGTAGTTGCATTTTTGAAGACAAGATTGACCAGATGCGGAAATACCATCTGTTGCATGGGTTTTGGGGGTTACTTGGTTTTTTGAGGGGATTAGGGTTTTCAGTTTCAATATTTCTAAGTACAGTGTTGCCCCTATACAAGTATTAGTTAACCTCACAGCAAGTAGCTGAAATACAAAGTATGGCCCTTGCAACTCCATTAACCTTCCTGTTTCACAATAAAAAAAAAGGACTGAAGTCAAGGGTGTTGATTGACAATACCTGCATAGCATGATATCTTGTTGTATTAGTTGCTAACTTAATACCCTGAGGTTTTTTCCAAATGCATGACTGACCCAGCTTGTTACAGATGGAAAATACTCACCTCACTTCAAAAATGACATGTATTCTGTTTCTGGTCTTTCACATAATAACTGTTTCTTCAAAGCTTCAAATGTTCAGCTCTCAAGACCTCTGTAGTTCTATAAGATGTTGTTCAGTTGTACATAAAAAGTTTGTTTACTTCTGATAGTAGTAGTAACAGATGTAAGACTTAGATTTTTAACCTGTTTATTCTGTACCAGTTGAAGTAATTTTTAAGCTGTGTTTATAATTCTACAGTGCTAATGAAACATTTTCCTTTAAGTATTAAAATTGTAATAGTAATAATGATGAGAAGCACATAATGTTGAATTATATCACAGTGACTTAAAAACTTTTTATTTTCAGTCTGTTGGTAACATCCATGGGCCATATAAAGCTTACAGACTTCGGCCTGTCGAAAGTGGGGCTAATGAGTTTAACTACCAATCTGTACGAGGGTCACATTGAGAAGGATGCCAGAGAATTCCTCGACAAACAAGTAAGAAGGCCTTTTTCATTTCTACATGAGTATTCACATAAAGTAAAATTTTGCCAGCAGAACATACTGTAATACTGAAAAAACCAGTTATTTTTGCATTGGTGTTCCAGTTGACTATGTCAGGTACTTTAACTGGTGCCCTAAAGATTTTCCTAGGCTTTTTCCTTTTTTACATTAAGATCTATTAGTAAGATGAACAACCTAATTGTGTGCAAGTGAATCTATGAGAGAGACTAATGAGAAACTGCTTTATAAAGAACTCAGAAGTCTCAGCAGAGTACTTGTGGAGCTCATTATGCGTTGTACAACCAAGGGTGCTAAAATCTGTGCTATGGCCCATTTCACTTTAAGCATGCCTCATTACTGTTGCTCACAATCTGTTCACTGTAAAAGTTACTTAAGATAAAACCATCACAACTTTCATATAAGGATAACAATGTGTTTTACATTAAATGAGATACTTGCCATGATGGACTCTTGTGTACAAAGCACAAACTGTCCTTTGCATGACAGATATGCTAATGTTGATTATGATGGCTCTAATGTAGGTAGGTTGTTCTGGAAACAGAAGTTGTTATGTAAACTCAGCAGACTAAACCCAGCTGAATTCCATTTTCTCCATGTTTTGATATTAATTAACATTTCAAGAATTGTAAATAATAACAATCTCAATTAAGACTTGCTTTGCTATTGTGCTTGTTTTCTTTCTTCTAGGTCTGTGGTACACCTGAATACATAGCTCCTGAAGTAATACTGAGACAGGGTTATGGAAAACCAGTGGATTGGTGGGCTATGGGAATTATTCTTTATGAATTTCTTGTTGGATGTGTGCCATTCTTTGGAGATACACCAGAAGAGCTCTTTGGACAAGTAATCAGTGGTGAGGATCATCACTAAAAAAACCAAAATCTGTTAATAGTAAATATATTTCGGTTTTACTGATAGACTACACAATTTGCTATCAAAGCAGTAACAATTAATTCAGATTAAAAGCTGAACTTACTGTGTATTGTTGCTAAGTACAGAAATTTATTCATATAGAGTCCAAGGGTTAAGCTGCACTGTTTGGAAGAGAGAAACTATGTAAGCAAAAAAGTAGTGCCACTGTGCACTAGTGATTTGTCTTTGGTAGACAAATTATGCCAGAGAAGAAACAGTTAAAATAAATTTGTGTAAATGGGAAAATGCCTCATGGCACAATAAAGAAATTAACAAAGATGTAATAAAACTCTAAAACAAATGTCTCCCAAATAATAAGTAATGAGAAGAAGAAAGAAACTAATTCAATTCACAGATTGTTAATGATTTCATTGGTAATTGTTGGAGTGTAATGTTATTTCGGTAGCAGCTGTTCTTCTTCCATTTAAAATTCAATAATCTTTTAGATCTTAACCTGCAAACTGACCCTAAGTATTGTTATGTGTCTTGTGACAAAACTGAATGATAATTAAACAGAATTGTTTGCTATCCTACCTGCTGTTTACATAAATTTCCCAAATGCGTAGATGGAGAGGGTCACTGTTTATGACACAAGGTTAACAGAATGGCACCTCTGTTACTAAGTATTTCCCAGTCTGTTTTATGGTCTGCTTAAAAAGTCCAATAGGTAAGAATGTATCTCTGGTTCCTCATTCTGTGAGAATGCAACAAATCCTCTTTTGTACTTAAGGAGACATTCTGTCCCCATCTTTTTTTCCTCTGTCTCTAGAGCTGAAAGCCACTTGGTTGTAAACTATTAAAATGCCTGTGACATTCTGTGTGTTTGTGGATTTATAACCATGTTGTTTTCTGATGTGATATGCTGCGGCCTGAGTGGCAAGAAGAATCAACTGTTTAATTAACACAAGCAGCAAATGTTGTCTGTTTTCTGGGTGCCCCCTGGCTACAATGCATATTCATGCTTTATTTTTCAAATCAGATTTAAACTGCAGTGGAAGCTGTAGGCAGGAAAATGTGGAAATAACTCATGTTTTTATTGCTTTTCCAGACACACGTACCTATGTTTTTATCCTTACAGTCCCTCAGTAGGAGAAGAGAAGGGAATAGTCCTAAAATTAGTGACAAAATTTGTATTTTAGGGTTTTTTGCGTGTGGCATTAATTTTACCTTTTACAAAACATATTCTCATGTTTATCTAGCTGATAGTTTTGTAAATATCTTCATCTGTTTGAATTTGTTAATTTTTCTTACAGAAGTTACTTGTAAAAGTGTATTGGTAAACGTCATCTATTCCCACTCACCCTGCAAGACTGTTGGTTTGATCTGTTTCTTGTTTTGATGTTGATTTATCAGTTGTTTCTCTTTCATTAGAAAAATCTTTACTTACTGAAATAATCCGTAGTATATCTAGAAGAACTCTGGTTGGATATGTTTCCTGTGCTAAAATAAATTATCCCCTTCTGTTTGACTGTAAGAGCTATCGTAAAGAGCCAAACTGTAGCCTGGATTTTTCTTCTGGTTTCTGTGAGAAAAATCTACATTCTATTTAAAATTCTACTTTAAAATCTTGATGCCCCCTTTTTCTTTGTAGGTTGCTTTTTCTGCCCTCAGGTTGTGCAAGGACAGCTGTGGAAGGCCTCAGTGTAAACTTAGATACCTAAAGTGATAAGAATTTAAAATATTGGTCCAGAAACAGGTTATATTTCACGTCTGTTTATATCAGTATCTTTCCTTAAACTCTGAAATATGAAGGTTAAACCTGTGTGTAGCTTCCAGTGATTATTTATCCAGTTATGATTATTGTATAGAAGAAATCTAGATCATAAAATCTAGACAACAAGATCCTTAACAGCTTTCTGGAGCTCCAAGTGTGCTGTTGGCTCTTTGATCCCAAAATCCCCCCAAGAAACTTCTGCAGAGTTTTGTCTAAACGTTTGTGGAGTCAGCTTCCACTAAAAATCAGGCAAAACTTGAAGTTTGTAGGCTGTTAGAAAGTTCATGTTCATACACAGTGTATCCTCTCTTGATTGCATGGTTTAGGTCCAGCTTGCCATGAAGTGCAAAAGCCATAGTAGTATAAGCGTCACTAGAAGGAGAGGTGGTATGGAAGTATGAGACTCTTGAAAAGAAGCTTCATTGTCATATATGTCACCAAGAGCACAGTCTGACACCTTGACCCTTAGTCATGGGAATAATGACTTCACGGAGTCTACTAACATTAGAGAAGGAACACAGATGTGAGAGCAACTGCCAGGTCAGGTCAGCAGTTTCCATCTTAACAACAGTCTCCATGGAACATAACTACAGTTTAAACCACGATTTAGTGGGGGAAGAGAGTGTATACAAGTTATGTTAATATTTTGGAAATTTTTCATGAGCCAAGTATTCATGTATTCTGCTGCTAAACACAGTTTTGTGTTAAATGATATTTTCGAAGGAAATGGGAACACAGTATGTTTATACAGTCTATATAGAGAGTATGAAAATTAGAAATAATTGGTATGCCGCAGAGTAAGTTGAAAAAGTTGCTTTTACTCTTCTTTGCTATTGGGTCACTTTTGATAGCATTCCTGCAATTTGAGCTGGGATCAGACTTCAGCAATATCAAACTACTTTATTTTGTTTTAGATGAAATCAACTGGCCTGAAAAGGATGAAGCACCACCTCCAGATGCCCAAGATCTAATTACTCTGCTACTTAGGCAGAATCCTTTGGAAAGACTGGGAACAGGTTAGGAGGCACTAATTTTAAATTGTTAATGTACTAGAAATAGCTTCTGTACTCAGCATTGGGAGCTTTTGTTCACTTGTTTGTTTTGCTTGGGAAACATCTGTCATGACATGCAGTATGACAAAATGCCATGATAATTTATAGATTCAGACCAGTAATATGAACGTAACATGATGATGCCCATCCTAGTTTTTGTGGGACTTACATGTGCTCATTTGCATGTACTCTTCTCCTAATTTGATAAATACAACAGAAATTTATCAAAGATCCTGTTAGTGAATGGGGTTTCTTCATGAATATAGTATTAAATTACTAACTACAGAAATCTAGGAGGGGAATCAATACACAACTTCCTTTTTCAGAAGTATCTTAGCCTGGCAGATTAATTCCTCCAGGTGTTAGGGTGGATGATGAGTACTAAAAGAGCTTGTTCAGAAATTACTGTCTGGGTTTGTGTAGTGAGAAGTGTTGTCATTCTCATTTATCAAGCACTACTGCCTTCTATGAAAAAGAACTAAAATGAAACAGAATGTTAAGGAAGTATTAAGACTTCCATAGGCTAATGAAAGTACTGTGTGTTTACGTAATAAGAGTTTATTTGTTGGTTGATTGACTAGGATTTATTTGGGAGTTTCTGTAAGAGGCAGTAATGAATATTGTGTGTGATTTTTAAGCTTTAATGTATGGGAGCCCTAGTCACTGACCGCCCTCCCTTCAGGCAAAGCACTAGGTAAACACAGCAAAAAAAAGCCTCCTGCATAAAAGAGCCCAAGTATAAAGGTATAATCTTATTTACAGTGAACATTGTATGCTATGAACAGAAATACATTTGGGATGCTAAGGAAACCAAGCTGCAGGTTGAGTCAGTGTGAGAGTACTTGGCAAATTGCTCACAAAACTGAGTCCAATTGTGCTACATATTTTTAGGCCTAATTAAAAAGAAGCTTAAGGAATCAGTTCGTAACCGGCCTTATCACATCTGCTCAGGGGAAACATGATTATTACCCAGACCCTGAGTACTGTTGACATGGTCCCAAATGACATGTCTTCCTTCCTTTGGCTTCCTTCAAGACATGATGATGTGACTGATATGAATGAACTGCATGTCCCTCACAGCCTGGATGTCTGGGATCTGTGTGAACAGCCCTTAGACTTCACTGTAACTGATGGTCTGAACTAAGTGGCATCCAGCAAAGTTTATTGCTGTCCCTTGCTTCATGTTGAACTAGTTAGGATTGAGTTTCATTGTGTTCTTACAGTTGTTTTCTAACTTCTAACTAGTGTAATCATTAAACACACATTAATGTTATGTCCCAGTAGCTTCTTCACTTGCTGCCTGCTTCATCTGCTGCAGAGGGCACCAATGCCAAAGGCAAAATGAAAATCCACAACTAGTTTTATTCCCTTAAGTACACTCTTTCCAGGCATTGTTTCATTGCCAGGATGATTTTCCTGATAAACAGTGTTAATTCAAGACTGTTGCCCTATGAGAGGCTGGATCAGAAGTGGATTACAAATTCTGTGTCTGTTGTTATACAGTTGGTGGAGACAGTGAATTGAGTGAGATGAGGCTGGCTTAAATACTGTCAGTGCCACAACATGAAGTACCTGTGGTGCTCAGTTAGGAACTGACATATTTAAATCCTCTGGTCTCTCTAAGAGTTTAGCAGACTGAAAGAAGGAAATAAGGCAGCTGTTTCTTTGAAGTAGGGGGTTCAGAAACAGCAACAAAGTTGTTGTTAGAATCAGCTCACAGAAGTGGAGGCTGCAGTGTGACAGGTCCCACATGGATGGTGAAAAATAGCATGGTTTATGCCAGGCTTCACCATGCATTTCAAATTACTGTCTTGTCTGTTTAACATGTATTAGCAAGCTGCATAACGCTTCATGAAAATCGCAATTGCTTATTTGCTCAGGAGACCTGAGTAGCAAAGGCAAGTTCAAAGAAGAGAGATGGATACTATACTTACTTTGAAGAAGAAAAACAGCAGTAAAAATACTTCTTTGGGCTTCAAGTGTTTGATACCAATCCAGAGTTGTACAATTCTGATGTAATATCCAATTACTGTGCTCAGAGAAATATTCACTGCTTAGCTACTGACTTATGATGAAATGTGGTTTTGGTCCGCTTTGGGAAGATTGGGCTTTTTTGAATTTTTCCCTGGTGCAGTATGAAAAGTGAAGAACCCAATCTAGAAATCTTAACACTTACTTAGAAACCAGTCCTGGAGATTTCATTTTTTTCTCTCAGTAGCCTTGACATAGAGAAGTATACATGCTGTATAAATGTGCTGAGTTGACTCTGGCTGGCCACTAGGTACTCAGCAAGTCTCCTCCCTCCTCAGCTGGACAGGAAGAGAAAATATGCCGAAGGCTCGTGGGTTGAGATAAGGGCAGGAAGTTGCCATCATGGGCAAAGCATACTGAAACTCAGGGAAGTTCATTTAATTTATCACCAATTAACACTATTGCTTTACTTCCTCCCTCCAAGCAGCGTGGGAGGACGGGAAATGGGGATCGTGATCAGTGCATCACATGCTGCCCCTGCCGCTCCTTCCTCCCCATGCTATTCCCCTGGTCCAGTGTGAGTCCCTCCCACAGGGTGCAGTCTTCAGGAACAGCGTGCTCCAGCATGGGTCCCCTGTGGGGTCACAGGTTCTGCCAGCACCAGTGCTCCAGCCTGGCCTCGTCTCTGTACAGGTCCTACCTGGGCACTGCTCCAGCACAAGCTTCTGCACAGGGTCACAGTCTACTTCGGGGATCCACCCTGCTCCACTGTGGGGTCCTTCATGGGCTGCAGGTGGATCTCTGCTCCACTGTGGTCCTCCATGGACTCAAGTGTCACCGTGCTGTCTCACCATGTCACCATGGTGCACCACAGGCTGCAGGGGAATCTCAGCTCCAGTGCCTGGAGCTCCGTCTGCACTGACTTTGGTGTCTGCAGAGTTGTTCTTCTCACCTGTTCTGACTCCTGTCTTCCTGGCTGTTGTTGTGCAGCAGTCTTTCCCTTTCTTTAATACATTACCCCAGATAATGCTGATGTGGGTCCATCTTGGAGCCAGCTGGCAGTGGCTGTGTTGGATATAGAGGAAGGCAGCTTCTCACAGAATCCGCCCTTGTAGCCTCCCCACTGCCAAAACCATGCGATATAAACCCAAAACAAGCTGGCAGCAGGTCTTGTTGCAACAGGTTACTTGTTCAGGTTTTAGAATTAGATGCGTGTTTATTAATGGCATCATCTTCCACTTTCCCAGGACAAAATTTTCAGTATTTCATTGTGTTATTACAGTTGTTTTCTAACTGAAAACTAGTGTAATCATTAAACACACATTAAACTAGCAGGCAGTAATAAATAAGAGAAATGATAGGATATTTCCTATAGAATTGTGTATTACTGTCATAAAACATTAAAAGGATCTCTTAAGTCAGCAATACTATTTCTATTGAGCAACTATTCAGAGTCATTCTGCATTACTTTATAGCTTGTACTTACCTAGTGCACGTATTTATATTTGTAGAATTACATTTGATGATTCTGACTAATGTGTACCTAACAGATTAGTACATGCAGAAAAATAAAAATCTTAAAAGGGGAAGATGGTAAAGCAATAAACTTTTAAGAGAAATGGCAAAAACAAAATGGGCAGGGAGTATTTCTGACAGGTTTAGGTTTTCCCATAATAATGGGAATGGGTAGTGGATATTCATGTGTACCGTGATGGCTATGCCTTTCCATGATTATTTACATTGTTGGCTGGGGGTTTAGTTCATTTAATGTCAGAGGATTTGGTAGTTTCCTCAGTGTTTTCCTCTGGCTCCTCCAGGTGGTGCGTATGAAGTAAAGCAGCATCAGTTCTTCAGGAGCCTTGACTGGAATAGTCTGCTGAGGCAGAAAGCAGAATTTATTCCACAGTTGGAGTCTGAAGATGACACAAGTTATTTTGACAGTAGGTGTTTTACAATATTTTAAAAAGTCATGAATGCTTTCTTTAAGTAATCACTGTCTTTGACTCTTGCTTACTGCTTTTAAAATCTCCTTGATCAGAATCACTGGCGACTTGCATTTTCACCAGTGAATGGACACTTCAGCAGAAATAATCTTGAGAATAAAACTGGATTTTTATTTAATATTAAAACGTGGTATCCATTCTTCTGGATAAATTCAGATATTTTATTACCCTTGTCTGTAGCTCGTTCTGAGAAATACCACCATATGGAAACTGAGGAAGAAGATGATACCAATGATGAAGATTTTAACTTAGAGATAAGACAATTTTCCTCTTGTTCACACAGATTTTCAAAAGTAAGTAAAAATTTCTGTAATCTTAGTATGTTCTGTAATCTTTGCCTTGTTTTCTCAAGAAACTATGAAACTAACTGAATTTGAGCAAGAATGCAATTAATACCATTAAATCAAAACATGGGAAAATTGTGTAGAAAAGTTACTTCTTGAATCTTAAAGATACTAATGGAAAACTATATAAATGTGATGGTATTTTCTGTAAAAGACTAATCATAGCATAACAGAAAATGTCAAGGAAACATTCTGTTAAATGCCAATACACGTTCTTTGCATTTATACATAGTTTTCATGTTGCTGCAGTTGTGTCCTGGATATCTTGTAGGTGACAGCCTAACAAATATTACAGTACAACCATGTAGTGGGTATTAATAAATGACATTTGACCAAAAGAAAAAGCATGGTAATGGTTAGTGTATGTTCCAGTCATGGAGAAATGTAAATTTGAGGGAGTGATCTGAATGCTCTGAATTGAAGGTAAAACTGCCCAAAAGGTAGTATACTCTAGTAACTGAGATGAGGGCTAATTATTGCTGATCAGAGATCTGTAGGAACAGAGTGGGCATGCTCAGGCAATACAGTGGAGGGTGAACTGGCAGGAAATAATGGAAATGGAAGAAGACACCCAGGATTTTGGCTTTACTGTCTTGGTTCACCATAGTCATGAAATGAAAGCTGATATATTCATAATGGGAGGAGGCTCTATTTTGTTACCCATACTTGAGGAGCCAAGAAAGCATTTTAAAAACACTAACTGTTGGAAATTTGAAAAGGTTCAAGAAGTTTGAAGTTTGCACTCTGAAATACTGTATAAGCATTTAAAATCATAGAACTGTAGATCCTGCATATCTTTTTTTTTTTTAATATCAAATGTGTCAGTGATTATTCAAATTTTTTGTGGTTTTTTTTTTTTCTTTATTAGGTTTTTAGTAGTATAGATCGAGTCATTCAAATTCAAGGTGAAGAAAAGGAAGATGTAGGAGACAAAACAAAAAGTGTAGCATTGCCTTCTGTGGAATCTTTAAGCTGGAGTTCAGAATATTCTGAAATGTAAGTAGAAGGGTGTTCAGCAAGTGTTCTACATCCTGCTTGCCAGATAGCAGGCCTCCTCATTTCATTAACTGCATGAGAGTTTGCTTATTTTTCATGCAGACAGCAAATATCTACATCCATCTCATCTGAGACTGACAGTAGCCGGCAGCAACGCAGTTCTGGTTTGCTTCCAAAATTGTCCATATCAGCTGAAGGAGAACAGGATGATTCCACCAGCTCACAGGGACCCCGGGAGGAACAGGAAAAGTCTGCATTTGTGAGCGAGGAAATAGTGCAAGACGAACCTGAAGTAACCACTCCAGCAAGTACAATCAGCAGCTCCACACTATCAGGTAGCTCGCAGTGGGTGTCTTGACTGATGATGATACAAACGGTTGCAGACCACCTTCTTGTGGCAGTAGCATTCATAGATTTAGAAGTCACGCATTTCAGAACCACTTTTAAAAACAGCTGTCCCAACAGGGATCTGGTTTGGGATCAGATCTATCAGTCTGTACTACACATGCGTGTTTTTAGGTAAGACTTCTCTTTGATGTACATACACCTTTCAGAATTGAGAGGATTTTCTTTGACTTGTGGAAGTCACTTTGGTCGTTAGAAATCTAGGAGGGTATTGCAAATCATTCTCTACTTAATTAATTTCGAGCATCGTCTCCCTGCTCAGATACTTGTTGCATTTCAGTAGACTCCAGGGCCTTAGTTTCTCATCTGTACATCTACCAGTCTTCAGCTTATTTCTCTTAGGTACCTCATTGAATTTTTTCAAGGTACACTCTTCTATTCCCAAGCCCTTAATGTCCCGTATAGTCTACATTTTTTTCCTCTATTCCTAAGCCCTTAATTTCCCGTATAGTCTACATTTTTTTCCTCTATTCCTAAGCCCTTAATTTCCCATATAGTCTACATTTTTTTCCCTCTCCCTCCTTTCTGTTCCTGAAGAAAAAAAAATTTCCTCAGGGTCATCCATCTCCTTCTCGTCTAAAGGTCTAAACCCGTCAAGGCCTAAAACCTTGATGTTGATTATGCTGTATCCCGAGTCTCACTTGGTATCCCCCAGGTCCCATGTAATGGTGTTGCCATTAACACAGCAGTTGCAGTGATAACTCAGACTGTGTGATTCTCTTCTTACACTTAACCAGTTATGCTTAAGAGTAATTTACTTTTTCTGTGATCCATTAGCAAAAGGATACTCAGTTTTCCCTCAATGTCTTTATCCCTTCTTCTTTGTACAGTTGGCAGTTTCTCAGAACACTTAGATCAAATAAATGGAAGAAGTGAGAGTGTGGACAGTACAGATAACCCTTCAAAGCCAGCAGGTGAAGTTGCATCTCACATGGCTCGACAGCGATTGGAAACCACAGAGAAAAAGAAGATCTCTGGAAAAGTCACAAAGTCCTTTTCTGCAAGTGCTTTGTCCCTCATGATCCCAGGAGGTAGAGATAAATACTTCTAGTTGAAACGTTAATGATTTATGCTATGAATGATTATGCTATGAGTTGAAACATTAATGATTAATGTTATGAATGCTTATGATGCAAATTCAAGATTCTGTATAGTCCAGAATTGATTCTGTATCACTCTTTTTTGTTTCTCTTCTTGTTGGCTTGCACAACTAGTTGGAGCAACCTTGTTCAGCAAGTTATGATGCTCACACTTACAGCTGAAGGGCTTTCTCTGACAGGCAGATGTGCAACTTTATGATGACTGCCTTGTTTGACCTTGAGCATGCACAGCACGATGCAACTTCAGTCATTGGCCCATCTGACAGTAGGGTTGTAGATTAAGTTTTAACTAGCTCACAAAAGCAGCTATTTGTTAGAGCAGCATGTGACTAGTTCTCTCTCCCATAAGAAAAGCTGATAAACAGGAGAGCAGTGTCACAAAAAAGCAGAAATAGCATGTAGCCTCCTATTTGTACTACACTGACTTAGATCAAGTGCTCAAAATTTGGAGCCAGAAATAATGCAGTAAGTAGAGGTATAACAGTAATATTGCGTGTTTGCACATGAAGGATTGGTACTTTGCTGTCTTGTTCAGAACTGAAACCCATACTACTGAAATTGTATTCACATTTGCACAAGCATGAGCATTCAAAACAATAAAGTAAAACGATGTTGGAATTGGTATTGTTGCAGGAAACTCTATTGGTCTTTACATGATGTAGTAGAATGTATCTATGGAGCCTTGTTACAAACATTGAGCTACTGCTCTAGGTACCCAGTAGATACTGTGGTTTAATTGTAGCAGTATTTATCTGTTTTTATATATAACTGAAACCAAGAAAGCAGGTAGCAATTTGTCAAGCATTGCTGGATTACTTGGGGAGTTATTTTGGGTGTACTCATAACAACATTTCCCCTACTCTGATATTCTTTTCATCAGTGTTTGCTAGGAAAAGGCTGAGAATTGTTCTTGCAGAGTTAACAATGAGTATGTTTCCTGTGCAAAAGGAAAAAGCAGTCTACATTAACCCTTGCATTAAACAATGCAGTTTATACTCCAGGGAAAATAATTAAAGTCTAATATCTGGTTGTTGAACTTCTCATTCACTAATATGTATACTAGGCGAAGAGGAGGAGAGATTGTTTGGACAAAAGACAGATGTGTTCTAATATAAAGATATCATTAGGCTAAAAATACTTGGTGTGTGCTCAGAGTGTAATAGGCAGATTTTTTTTTCCAGATGTGTTTGGTGTTTCTCCTTTGGGAAGTCCTATGTCTCCTCATTCCCTGTCATCTGACCTTTCATCATCCCGAGATTCTTCTCCCAGCCGTGATTCATCAATTGCTGCTGCAAGTCCTCATCAGCCGATTGTAATTCACAGTTCAGGAAAAAAGTATGGCTTTACCATCCGAGCAATCAGGGTTTACGTCGGTGACAGCGACATCTACACTGTGCACCACATCGTTTGGGTAAGATAATACTTGTTTTCTTGCTGATGCATGACAAACTACAGTGGTATGCCAAGCAGTTTTTCTTAGAATGAAATTTCTGCCTGTACACAAGAGCAGTGTTGCCTGTTGGGAAGACAGCAAGCCATCCTTGGCAGAAGCATTATCTATGTGTGATATTGAACTTCTGCAACTTCACTATAACTTTCAGCAAGTTTATCAGTTAGGAAAAATAGTGTCTTGAATTCAGTGTTTTAGAAAGCCAAAGGCTTGGTGCAGACCCTCTTTGATTGGGGTCAGGATCTGCAAATGTAGGAGGTTGTAAAGAGAAATTGTTGAAAAATAGATGGTTTGTTAAACTGCATCAATTAAGGGATTCATGAAAGTCAGCAGTATTTTACTAGACAAAAGTAAGCTGATCAAGCACTGATGTTCTGTTGTGTAGAAATGCACAGATTGTTTGGAATTGTGAATACTTGCGAGGTTTGTATGGCACAGGAAAAAGATTGTCTTGAATAAATCATGTATTTTTCATCCTCTCTTCACAGTGGGAGAGAGGTGAAAGCAATTTTTTGGTTGTCAGCCTTCTTAATTGTAAAATAATTATATACTTACATATATATGCATTAATACTATAATTTCTGTTGTAACAAATTATGATTTTATATATTGTATAAATTACATGTACATAAATAGTGTGTGTATATAAATTATTTCAACTACCCTAAAAATTATTACATATTTATCAAGACTTTAAGTTCTGTACACTGCTTAGTTTTACATATGTATTGTAGATTTTAAAGTAGCAGTGCTGATGTAGTGTACTACTCATTTTTTATTCATATTATTTACCCCTTAGACCTATTAATCCATCAAGAACATTGAATCTGAAGAACTGGGTACATTTGGTGGATAATGGAATAAATTTAAAAAAAATATTTCTTGCCACTAGTGTAACATCACAAGTGAAAGAAAGGGGAAAAATGGTACATTGCAGTAAAAGTTACTACTTGGGGTTTTTTTGAAGTATCATAAGTTTGTTCTTAAGCTCTGTTAGCACTGTAGTCTTCAGTAGTGTCTGCATGACTTTAAATAAACTCATTTAAAAATACAATAAATTATTTAAACCATCTTCAAAATATTTTTCAATTCAGTTTGTTTTGGTCCTTTGTCACTTTTGTCCTGCAACAAGCCTTCTAATGGGAAGCCTGGTGAATTTGAACCAAATGGAAACAATACTTAACCATATGGTGGAGTTAATTTTTATTGTGATTAGAATATTGCATGTGACCATTACTTTAATTACATTAGTGTTTCTCAGTGTTACATGCTAAAAATCTTCACTCAGTTCTGAAATTTTGCAGTGGGTAGTGAACTGCCCTTTCTTATCATGCATTAAAGCTCCCTGTTTTACAGACCTTACATAATACCCATAGCAACAACAGTGTTTCAGTGAGCTTTGAAACCATTCCAGGCCCCACTTAAGTATAAAGTTTGAGTTAGTAGGGGATGGTGAAAGAGCTGAACATACTTTTCCTCTTTTTTCCTTTATATAATGTAAGTATCTGTAAGTTCAGCTGGTTTGGAGTTCATCTTGTGTATATTCTCTTCCTCTCGTTTTCAGAATGTGGAAGAAGGAGGTGCAGCTTACCAAGCAGGTTTAAAAGCTGGAGACCTGATTACTCATATCAATGGAGAGCCAGTGCATGGTCTTGTTCATACAGAAGTCATTGAATTGTTATTAAAGGTAACTCGTGGAAAGCTGGGATACTAAAGTAGTTGCTGTTTTCATCTGTGATGATGGGGTTATGTTTGTTTTCTTGAGATTAGTACTAGATTTTATTGTTCTTAGAAGTACAGACTCTAAGCTGCTATTGCCACAGATCTGGAGAAGGGCCAGTGAACTTTCATATGCCATTCTGTGGTTTTAGTTTCTGTGTCATAGACTGGCACTGGTGCAGAGATAGCTGAAATAAATTTGAGGAAATGACACAAAGAGAGATGTGTCTGTCTCTCAAAAAAATTCACGTTCTCAAGCATGTTCTCTAATGCCTACATCTTCATCAGATACTTCAGGGTTTTGATGATGATACTTCTCGTTTTTCTTCTCTAAAAGTGAAGTCGGTGGGGAAAAGTAAAAACAAAGAATATTAAATACTTCCTTGCCTGCTATACAGGAGGCTGCCTTTCATATTAAAGCCCAGAAGGTTTTTGTCTCATGTATACCCAGGCATATATGACAGAGCTTCTTCGATTCATAGAATACTCATCCTGCAGTTTATTTATGAATAATTCGTCATATTTCTCTCTTGTGGAGTTTACTGAAGTCTGTCTTATTAGAAAATCACAGTTTTTCCATGGAAACAAACACACAGCAAATAAAAAACTTTTGTTTTCTCTGTAGCTCATCATATCTCATTTCTCTTGTAGTCTTTTCAGTGTAAGCTAATGTAGGTCAGAATTACTTTAGAAAGCTGTGTGTTTGCTTTCTATATTATTAACAATTTTGGTGTTACATGCAGAGCTCTGCTTGTCAAAGTGCCTAGTTAGTTATAAAAGAAGTAAAAAAAGAACTGGGAAGCAGTGAGGGGATGGGAAAATACAAAAAAGCTAAAGAAAGATGCGAAATACACTTTTTCTTCAGTCTTTATTTTATTTCTCTGAAACCAGGAGAGACTTCCAAGTTTTCCAGTTTTGCAAGAAATATGTAAGAGAAAATTCTGTGACTTAAGGCAGTCAGCTGTGCACTCATTTTCAAGGCCAGATACAGAAAAGGAAACATGACAAACCTGGTCACTACTTACAAGAGTAAATTCAAAACAAGAGATCACTGTTTATCCGTAACTTAATTTGTTGGGCTGTACCATAAATTAATTTGGGCTATTGTGATTTCTTTGAAAGGAAGTTAACTGTAGGGGTATACAGTGCTGAGCAGGAGGTACAGATTTTTAAAACATAAAATCAGCAGGAAATAGCTGTATTTTTAATTGAGTCATGTCTTTGTGCAATCAGTGCTAAAAAGCTTAGGTTAATTATATTTGTTAACGTTTTTGAACAAGATAAAAATGTGTTTTGGGATTGACAATGAAGATCTCATTTTTCTCCTCTGTTTCATCATTGTAACAGTTGGTGTCCTGAGATGTGAATAGACCACTGTGCAGTTACAGCTGTTCTTTGTGGGAAAATCAAGTGTTTCTGTAGAAGCTTCTATCTTGAATTTTGCAGTCTTGATTAATCCTTGGTGTCCTTCTGTCTAGCTACAATTACTGGAATTACTCCTTGTCTTGGAGCTTGAGTGGAGGAAGTTAGGAAATACAGCAGAGTTTGAGAACTTCCAGTCCTCATTAACTAACTGTGGCTGGCAATGTCTGCAGAAACACTGCTTATTTTGGAGTTCATTTTAATTGCATTTGCATCTACGGTGTAGATTCAGTTTAAGGCAAAGTCATCTTATAGTACTCGTATTACACTTAAAGCATCTTCCTTCATTTTGGCAGAGTGGGAACAAAGTCTCAGTAATGACAACTCCTTTTGAAAACACTTCCATCAAGACAGGACCTGCCAGGCGGAACAGCTACAGGAGCCGAATGGTTAGACGCAGTAAGAAGACCAAGAAGAAGGAGAGTTTAGAGAGGTGAGTAATCCTTAGCTTTCACAGTGAAGGCATTTCTTTGTTCATGTATGTGTGAGTGTACATAACATCAAATTTAAAATATTAAGTTAATACAGTTTTCTCTCTCTCATCTTCTGTATTTCTGCCTTCTTTTCTGAGATTCTGTGGACTTTCAAGTCTTGTTTTGCCTAAACTAGATCTGCTAAAACGACCTCTAAAAATAGTGAATAACTGAGGTTGCATCGTCAATTAATTTGGCTTAACTATATCATTTTGTACTTGTTTAATTAAACTTTCTGATGCTAATGCCTATGACAGTTTTTAATTTGATAAGTTCACGTGTATTTTATAAATATGTTGCTAGTACTTTATAGATATTTCTTCAATTTTGATAGGTTGCTAAATTAAGAAAATAAAGATTTATACTCATAAGGAGGTAATTGTTCTTCTGAAATATAGTGAGTAAATTTTAGTGTGAATAAAATTAGTTACAGCTTCTATCCCACCTGTTAATGAATCAGGGTGTTTTCTAAATTTCACGGTCTGTGGTGTGGTTTGCTTTCATGTAAAGATAGATTTACTGTTCTCATAGCATCAGCTTGCAAGAGTTCTGCCTGTGTAATAGTATTTTCTGTGCACCTTAACATATGACTAATGCTGTGTTTTTCTCACACAAGGAGAAGATCTCTCTTTAAAAAGCTGGCAAAGCAACCCTCACCTCTTCTTCATACAAGCAGAAGTTTTTCCTGCCTGAACCGATCACTTTCTTCAGGGGAGAGCTTGCCTGGGTCTCCAACCCATAGCTTATCTCCTAGATCTCCTACCCCAAGCTATCGCTCCACTCCTGATTTTCCATCAGGTGAGTGTGAAGCAGTGAAGGGCAGAGGAAAAGGACTGGAAGGGTACTGTACATTTTCTGTGCCCCCACAGATCTGATATACTCTCCTAAGAGCAGTCAGCTCTGACAGACATAATCATAGAACAACTGTTTTCTGTCTGGAAAAGGAAAAAAGATTCCTGATGTGAAACAAAAGGTGTTTTTATAATACAGAAGCACCTAAAAAGCAGTTTTCTCCTAAGTTTGTCCTAGTGTTTAAATCTCAGTCCACTGGCTGGAAGTTGACTAATAAACAGTCCCAATTTGCAACAAAAGTGAGCATTTTGCCTAGTAGAGGCTACATGATAAAACAGTGAAACTGGGGTAAAAGTTGCTATGTAATGGAACTAGGCTGGCACTCAGGAATGCAGATTTATTGCTGAAAAGATTAACCAAGTGCTGAAATATGTATCTCTCTGACTCGTAAAAGCCTGCCCCTTCTTCCTCTTTTACTTCTGTCACAATTGTAGTGTGTACTAGAATTGACTGCTATTGTTAATCTCTTGGCAAAGGTAAATTATCTGGAAAGCCTTGATCATTGCTTTGAAGTGTCAGAAAGCATTAGTTACTCCATTTAAGTAGAAGCAAGAGATAACTTAAAGGGGATGATGGAAGAGAGAGAAAGGGAGAAACAGCAAATGTTATTGGAGTGATGCAGGTTTTGCAGGCTAAAACCTTTTGCACTTAAAACCTTCCAGATTTTGGAACACCATGGCAGGAGACAGCGCAGGACTTTTGTTCTGTTTCTCACTGAACATTTAGATAAGATGGAGAAAGTCTTGCTAATCTTATGTTTGTTTGCTTGGTTTTTTGTTCTTTTTGTAGGTACTAACTCTTCACAGAGTAGTTCCCCTAGTTCCAGTGCTCCCAATTCTCCAGCTGGTTCAGGGCACATAAGACCCAGTACTCTTCATGGCTTGGGTCCAAAGCTCGGTGGGCAAAGATACAGATCAGGAAGGCGCAAATCAGCTGGCAGCATTCCCCTTTCTCCTCTCGCACGGACACCTTCTCCAACACCCCAGCCAACATCTCCCCAGCGATCTCCATCACCACTGCTGGGACATTCAATTGGAAATTCAAAAATAGCTCAGTCTTTTCCTAGCAAAATGCACTCGCCTCCAACTATTGTGAGGCATATTGTCAGGCCAAAGAGTGCAGAGCCGCCAAGATCTCCATTGTTAAAGAGAGTCCAGTCTGAAGAGAAGCTTGCACCCTCTTATGGCAGTGATAAAAAACACTTATGTTCACGAAAACACAGTCTGGAAGTTACCCAGGAAGAGGTGAATAGAGAATTGTCTCAAAGAGAAGTAACTCTTCAGAGCTTAGAGGAGAATGTATGTGACGTGCCGTCGCTGACACGAGTCAGGCCTGCAGAGCAGGGTTGCTTGAAACGACCCATCTCCCGAAAATTGGGTAGACAAGAATCCATTGATGAGCTAGACAGAGAGAAGCTGAAGGTCAAGGTAGTTATGAAAAAGCAAGATTTTACTGAAAAAGCGAATGTTGCTATACATGAACCTAGCAGTGAACCAGAAAATCCCAATACCTTAAGACTGGAAGAAAGAGACAGAAAAGCATTCCAGAAGGTATTAGAAAGGTCAAACCAGTTTGAAACGAAAATTGTTACTGTGGAGACCCAGTCAGCTGGTGGCATACTCAAAGACACCCTTCAAAAGAATGCAAACTTGAGATCAAATGATGGTGTTGCTTTGGAATCACAGCTGTTATGTCATGGGCCTCCCCCTAATGAGCTCAGTCATATTTCTTACGACTTCAAAAGAATTTCCCCTTCATGTACCCTGCAAGATGTGCTACCTCAGTCTTCTGACAAGATGCTAAATGGAAAGGGAGAAAACACAGATAAAATTCTACCAACAAAAGAATTTGTCAAATTTGAAAGATTAGATGGTAAACTTGCAAATATTGATTATCTCAGAAAGAAAATGTCTATTGAAGAAAAAGATGACAGTGTCTGTCCAGTACTAAAACCTAAGATGACATCTAATGTTCATGAATGCCTTCAACTTAGTACAGGCAGACCTGTAAACATACAGCAGGAATCCACTGCAGTTGCAGATGGTAGAGCATTTATTGGCAGTGCACATGCTACTCAGATTAACTCAGGTTCTTTTGTTCCTCTCAAGACCTTGAGTGGCCGAGCAGATATGAGCATGGAAAAATCAGCCCTTATTTCCACTGAAGCTCCTGTCAGAAAAAGTCCTTCAGAATATAAACTTGATGCGAGGTCTGTTTCCTGTCTGAAGCCAATAGAAGGCACGCTAGACATTGCGTTACTTTCTGGGCCACAGGCTTCGAAGACTGAGCTGCCTTTGTGTGTGCTGCCAGAAGGACAGAGCACCAACAGTGATGGGGGATCCCCTAAACCCCCAGTGCCACAAGGGAGTGGTGGGAAGGCAGAAATGGTCTCTCAGAAAGAGCAGTTGTTAAGCTACCCAAAATCTGGCAAAGTCAACATAACAGAGCCTCAGGTTCTACAAGTAGGCAAGAGTTCTCCAAATCCACCACTCATCCCTGTGGCCACAGAAGCACTGACAGAGAAAAAGGTTTCTAGTCCAGCCACTAAAGGCAGTGTTTCTGTTGTTGAAGCTGTTCAGAAGAAAGATACCTCCCCTTCAAAACAAAAGGACCATTCAATGGAGGTAAAGTCTAGTGCTACTCAAAATCAGACTTTTAAAACTGCTCAAACGTATTCCAAACCTTCTGCTGGCCAAAGCACTCCTGAAAAAGCTGTAGGAAAAGAGAAGCAAATACAGAAAGAGTTGCCTGTCAAACAGCCAGTAGCCCAGAGAGGTTGTGAGCCTATCCCTGCAAAGGTAGAAGTGATCAGGGAGTCATCTCTGAAGGTTTCTGTCTCAGATGTCCTGATAACAACCTGCTCCAGGAGCAATGAAAAAAATCGTGCTGACTTTGCCATTCCGCCTGACGTGCAAGGAAAAATGCAGTCAGCTGGCCCCAAGGCACAACCTAAGGATGGCAGAGAATCGCAGAAACTGCTAGGTAAAGATGACAGCACTGTTTCTAAAAGTTTTGTGGAAAGGGACATAACCAAGCAGAAAGCTGAGTCTAAGAAACTTGTCACAGAGGCAAGGAGTGACCTTCTTCCATCCAAATGGCCCGTGCAACCCTCAAGAGATTGTGATCATAAAACTGAGAAGTCTGCACCAGTTTCCTCTGTGCAGAAGGACAGTGCTAAAGATATGGGAAAGAAAGATCAGAAATCACTCACCGTTACAAGGCTTCAAACTGTTGAGAAAGAGCAGTCCAGCCAAGTTCCTCGGCAGCAGCTTAACACTTCAGGCTCCCCTGCTGTGAAGGAGGCAGTAAGCAGACATAGCACCATAGAAGTTCATGCAGGAGTTCAAGAACACGTGAAGCCTGCTGCTGCCTGTGTGGAAAGCAGCAGTAATAAACCCAGGCCAGCCTCTGATACAAGTTCCTCCAAGTCTAAGTCCTTGGATAAACAGACATTGTCACAAAAAACATGCGCTCCAACCATAAAAGAAAAAGAAACTGTTACTCAGTTGTCTGTCAGCTCCCGGAAGGATGGAAAACATGCCAGTAAAAGTGTCCTAGATCACCCTTCTCCTGTTACAGGTTCTTCAAGAAGAATGAACAGTGAACATGTGCAGGCTGAGAGGCCTGTGGGTTTGGACCATGGCTCGGTGACCACCCTCCAAATGAGCAGCATAGCCCCTGACACCAAACCAAAATCTTCTGCTGTGGGCCCACTGCCAGCAGGCCCAGAGAGTTCTAAGCAGGTGCAGAGGCAAGAGGCAGCAGGCTTGGGGCAATCTGCTGATCAAAAGCAGCTTCGTTTCAGTGAGAAACAAACCACTGCTCCAAAGTTTTCCACTGTGAAAGACTGTCTCTCACTGAACAAAGAGGCAGACAGAAGTCCTAGTAATGAGATGACCGCTGCAGACAAAAGACCTGAAGGAAAAATATGCACCGATGCACTTTACGTTCAGCTGGACAGTGGGAAAGTGGAGCCTACCCTTTGTCTCACAACCTGTGATATCAGAGGGAAAGGAGCAGAAAAAGCGACCGCAAGTAGCAAAATCTCTGAAGAAACAAAAGGGAAGGGACAAGTTAATCAGAAACAGCCAGAGGATGCAAACAAGCAGACTGCAATAAAACATCTACCAGCTGCCAGTGGGCAAAGTTCTTCTCGTGTGACCGCAGCACCAGGAAAGCCAATGACTTGTTCATCCAATTTCTCTGAATGTAGACAGGAAGTATCTGTTTTGTCTTCAGCCAAAAGCGATGCATCTTCAGCAAAGGTTAAACCAGGCTCATCAGAGCTTCCTGCAACTTGCAAGGAGCTCAGTAAGAAAAGCAACTCTTCCACAGGGAGCAGTAAGGCAGAAATGACTAAGAGTGTTTCACTGATGGCCTTGCACAGTGCCGCTGTTGTAGCAGAACCCCACCAGCCTGCTTCAAACCTTGGGGGGAAACCTGGAAATCAAGAAAAGCCTCTTTTCGTTAACACTGTGGATGTAAAGGGAAAAGATGCTGTTCCGACTCAGTCTGCTTCAAGAAAACAGAATGTAGGTAAAGATTTATCTAGGTCAGCAGCCACACCTGACCGCCCTAACGCACTTTCAGATGACAAAGACTCAGCTCGGCAACGTCGAGGAAAGGAAGTTTCGCGGAGCAGTGCTCACAAAAAAGCGTGTTAACTCTAAAGACCTGGCAAGTGTGAATTCAACACTAGCAGAAACAATTTCAATATGTTGTACTGCCTTTAAACCAGCACTGTGTCGTGTCTTTGTGCGGCAAAGCTTTCATGTCACTGAAGAAACAATACAAGGGGATATGTAAAGAGAGGACTTTTTTTCAAAATGCCTTTCCAATTGTAACCGGTAAAACTGTTGCCACATAGTATTTGTACAAAAATAACTTTACAGCCTAGAGCTCTTGAAAATACTTCTTCTGTAAATACTTAGCAATGTGTTTGGGGTTTGAATGTAGCATATATAATTTGCTGCTGGTTGCGTTGTTTACTCTTTCCCTTTTTAAGATAGTTGCTTTGCCACGTATTTGCCATACTCGAATATGAAACCAAATTACTAAAATTCAGACCTGGCATGGACATGCACAAGCACTGGTCTGACTGGGAAAAAAAAAAAAAAAAAGAGGCCACGTTTTTACTTACTACAAATCCTAGGTAGAGGCTAAAAATACTAGTACAGAATAATACAGTGACTTATTGTGAGTTTTTATGTGTATTTTTAATAATCTGATTTTGATAGTACTGTACTTGGCTGACTGCTTCACCAGATCTAACACGAGAAATAACTGTATCTCCCTGCTGCACAAAGTCTGACTAGAGTAGATGTCCTTAAAGCTACTGGAAGACCACTTCATTATCAGGGCATCCCAGCAAGAGTCGTGTTCTCTGGTGAAATGATGGTTCTTGACTTGTCCCTTGGGAGTGTATTGTGTGACTTTCACCTCAGACAAGGCTGAAATTCTGAACCACGTGCCATGTGCTTAATTTTTGCTGCAATCCTCTCGAGTTCCTTGAGCTTTTTTAAATTCAGGCCCTTACAGTGTGAGGCACAAGTATAAGCACATGACTAGTAGTATTACTATGTTCATCCCTATTCTTAATACATTTAGAGAAAACATTTTGTGGCATAAAGGTCTGTTTAATTAGTGTCATACAGCTGGTAGCTGTTTTCTATTTCATGACAAGTAAGGTAAAAAGGAAAAATACACTTCAATATCATATCTTTAAAAACGTTTAGGCTATCTGACACATTTTAATATGTAGCTGGGGCCTTATGTTGTAGATCTAACTTGCTGTTTTTAGCAAGTAATCCTGGGTTTCATATTCATTTTGAAATGCATTGAGTAGCTCCATACATTTCATAACATAATGTTTTTATTTGAATGCAAAAAAATTCAATACTGTAATTATACAAGAAGCATTTTTTAATAAAGGAACTTGTTGGAGCTATTTGGTGCTAGAATGTTACTGTCTTTTTACTTTTGCTAAGCCTTATTTAAATTTTGTATACAGTGGAACATGTAGACTTTGATCATTTTTGTGTGGAGTATTTAGCTTGTTTTGAGGGATGAAAGGTAAAATTTGTACATCTTCTGAACATGTACAGAAGCACTACGAAATACCCTTGCAGGTGCTTGGGTTTTAATAATTGGGGATCAATAGAATGGTCGTTTTGCTTATTTCTGTTTTCTGTAACCACAGTAGAGCTAGGCCCCTACCTTTTTATCAGTGCTTATGGTTTGTCTTTCTGTCTCAAAAGCTAGAAAACTTTTCGTAAAAGCACAGTGTAATCTTGACTTGGAGACTTGTGTGACAACAGACAGTGTGCAGAATTCATTTCCCTCTGCTGAAAACTTTATTATACTGATTTGTTGAGTTGGATTACAGCAAATCTGTAAGGAAAATTCAGTAACACAAACAACTCCTGATTTTTTATGTGGCACTAGAACATTCATACTGCCATTGATGCATTCAGAAAGGAGCTAGTAAGCAGTGGATAATAATGTTTGAGAAGTCTTAAAAATAAAATGGTCTCAACATTTACAGTTCATCTGTGCTTTGGCAGTTAATACAAATGAATGCTAATGCACTTCAAAATAACATTTCTGTCTGGGAGATATTTCCTAGTTTACAATCTCTGCATTTTTTCATTTTATTCTCGTTTCTTTTAAAACACATCTAGCTTTTGTTTACAATATACTTTATGAATATTTTGTATTATCACTTCTGACAAATAAGTTCTTTGCATTTTGGAAGTGTAACAGTGCATAAGCTTGTGTTTATGTAGTAACTGTTTGTTGGTGTTTACCTTATAAGTGAGCTGTTAGAGATCCTCCTGCCTGTGTTCTTCTTGGTCAGTCTTAATGTGATTATAGATCTGATGTGTTCTTTTGTAGACTTCCTGCAGTAGATTTCTCAGCTTACAAAAAAAATTTAAAAGTAAAAAAAAAAATTGTTAGGGTCTGTGCAATAAAGTGTTTGCAGTCTTATTTTCTCTGAGAAACTCCTTATGGATGTCATAATTGTTATATATTGAACACAATTATTTATACTTATGCAGTTGCATAACATTGAAATAAAAATTCAGCATGAAACTGTTGTGTTAGCATTTCTTTTTTAACTGCTTTCACTGCTGAACTATAAGGCACATCTCTGCTGTACTCAGAGGCTGGAAGTTTTGGTGTTTTTTGGGACCAGCTCAGTGTACCCTTTAAGTCACATACTGGTGGAGGGTTTTGCATGCAGTTTGGTCTGGGGCAGAGGAGATGTGCATGGCGAGTATCTCCATGTCTCAGGCTGTCTGGATCCTCTGCTCAGCTGTTGGATAGTGTGTTGGATAAGTGTGGTGTGGTGCTGGATGACATAGCCTGACTGCTGGTTTTTGTGGGCAGCTGCCTGTAATGTGACATTTAAATTCTTTCTGCAAAACACATACCATCATTTGTTACTATAGGAGCAGCATATGTTAAAATACACACTACTTTACTGTTCTGCCACTCCTAATTCTGCAGAGCTGCCCAGCAGTTGGCAGCGGCCACATTTTATTATTGCTTTGTTTTGTCTGTATTTTTCTTCTGTACAGAACTAAGTGCAGCAGTGTTACAGCATCAGGTTGGCTGCTTTTCTTTCTGTCTGAAACATAGAAGTGAGGAGAAGCTGCAGTTCACTCCCAGATTTTCCAGTTTGCTGCAGCCCACCAGAAGGCAGATAGCCTTGAAAATCGAGTGTGCTGATGGGGGGTGGTGGGATGAGGAGAGAAGAGCAGGATCCAGAAGCTGAGGGAAAGGAAGTTGTAAGAGTTGTGGGCTGACTGTCTCATGCCTCTGCCAGCAGTGCTGGCCCCGACTGTGGACAGCACAGGTGTCTCTGCCAGGAGAGGCATAGAAACCTGCATGCCCAGAGTGTTGTGGGCCCGAGGGAAAGGGGTGGTGTATGGAGTTTGTGTTAAGAGGGGAGTTGAGAGAGATGGGTTATCAGTTATATCTGGCAGGGGCTGTCACCTTCATTTTTTCACCTTCTCTGGGATGGAAATGCTTCCATGGTGTGAAGGGGAATGCAAGCTCCCTTCTTCAGCACTGATGTCAGTTTGCTAAACGCCCTTAAGCCCCTTATTGTATGTAGTCTTACCTAGACTGCAAGACTTCACAGGGACATCCAGCTTGATTTGGATCAAAACTGAGATGGTGGATCAGAAGGAAAAGATCACAGGACGGGAAGATACTAGAGGGTGTATGGATGCATGTCCCACTGCGTACCTTGAGTTAGCAACAGTTTTTCTTTCCATTGACTGTATCTGTAGTACAGTAGTTGATTAGAACTGACCAGATCAATCTTCCATGTACCTGCCAAGGTTGCATTTGGATGGAGTATAGGAATCACGGAATGGTTTGGGCTGGAAGGAGCCTTAAAGTTTCAGCCACCATGGGTAGGAAGCGATGCTAAAGGTAAAATAAATCTGGGAGCATCAGGGGGAACTGAGAAGATTGCAGAGTAAGAAGACAGTAGTAGTGTAATTGTGTTCTAGTACACATCAGGCCCTAAGAAGTGCAGATCTGAAGGAGAAGAGAATGTCCAAGGGATTTAGTAAGGAAAGATGTCTTCTGCTACTGGGGGAGAAGAATTTCCACTGTTTTTGTCTGATAAGGGAGGTATATATAGTATGTTTGAGAAGGGACCTCGCCTGTTCTTTTTGCAGGTATAGACAAGACCAGTGAATGAGAGGGTTCTTAAAAGATGTTCCATTGACATCAGGATGTTTTTTCTGAAGTCAACATGTAGAAATTGGCCCACTCAACCATCTTGTTCAGAGTAAGATGGCCCTTCAAAAATTGACTTGCATCTTTATTGAGAGACCTTGCTTAAGCACAGTTAAGGAAATAAGAACTTGGCTCTGAGTTTTAGTTTGTCCTGGTGAAATAAAGGTGAGTGGTTACCAGTCTGTGAAATAATGAAGATATGCTCAAGTTCCTTCTCTTTGTAAAAACTGATAAATTCTGTATTGTGGTGTTGAGCTGTGCTGTGACTTTCAGGTATGTGTAGTCCAGGAGCTACGGTGGTGGTAAGCTAAATCTTGTTAGGCACCATTCACTTCAGACAGTTCTCTTGTTCTCTCTGTGTGCTGGCTTCATAGCTATATTTGAAAAAAGTGAGAGATAAAAGGCATGACTGGAAGCCAAAAGAGGGCATCACATCAGAGCTTGAATAGGTACACAATTCTGTAAGAAAAAAAATTATTGCCTCTTTCTATGTGTATCCTTACTAAGTAATCCAAGAAGACTAAGTCTTTGAATTTAACAAAGTCTTCATACATAATCTGGACGTTTTAGTGTATTATATCCAGAGATAAATTTTCTTTCAGAAAAAGGAAAGGCTCTGTATTTAGGGTTTGTGTATCCTGAAATATACAGCATATGCCATTCAGCATTGTTTGCACAGTGTCTTATGAACGGCATTTTTGCAGGCAAATAGACCAAAAATGACATGTAAAGAAAAAGAGTAAAATTAGAACACCTGAATATATGGTCATCTAAAAGAGGTTGTGAGGGGAGCAAGAAATGGATTGCAAGAAAATGTTAATATTCTGTGTGCAAATATGTATGGCGTAGGGAACACATTTTACCTTCTCAAACATCTGAATTTTAGCTGATGTCTACACCTGAGTCTACACCATGACACAAGATAGCATTTCAGAAACTGGTGGTGGTTAAATCCTGTGGTGTTCTCTCCATACTAAAGGGGCATTTCAAAATATCTTTCAGCTCAATATGACATTTTCCCTCCAGTCACTACTTTAGGTGAATCTCCCACAGTTAATACCTGATACTTGCAGAATTTTTTGGTGCCCTTGGAGTGTGCTGTGCACCCTTTTGATGTCAGTATTTGTCTAACACCTTCCCGAACCCACAATCTCAAGAGGGAAACAATGGAAGAAGCAAGTCTTTCCTGGGTGGAACACACACTGGCAATCATGCCGGGTTTTTAAGATAATGGAGGTTGCTCCAAATCCAATTTAACCAATTGGATTTGCAGAGTGAGAGGAAAATGGACCATGGACCTTGAACCTTGGTCCCTGCCTTGCTCGCAAGGTCAGGTCAGGGTGTGCTCAGCTCAGGCAACAGGGTTTGCTTAGGGACATTTCTCCTGGAGCTGAGCCCTTGCAGAAGGGCAGGAACCCAAGCAGCATCAGTGCTGGGCAGCTGGAGCACAGCACCTGCCCATTGCGTCAGGGAGGGTCTTCAGCACAGGGAACATGGACCAGCTATACGGAAAGGCAGCATTTTACTATGCCAAATCTTGGAGTATGTGTAGGCAACTGGAGAACAGCAAACACCTCTCACTGCCTGTCTTTGAGCAGCACACGGCTATGGAGGCAGGAGGAGGAGAAGCTGGGGGATAGGGCAGAGATGTATTTGATGTGAAGGCATCTGAAAGCTGCAAAAATACATGTTTCATGAGTCTGTTCTGCTAGCAAATGATAAAAGAGGCTTTTCAAATGAGAGGTATTTCTTACTGGAGAAGATCAATCAGGGGTTCTTGTCAGCAGTATCATCAGAAATGAGCAAAATGGCTTTCTAGTCCAGCAGGAATCTTTGAAATTTTAGCTAGTCAGCATGTGAGAGAGGCAAATGTTGAGGAAATGCCTTCAGACAGCAGCTGAAGCTGAATGTGGAGTCCTGCATGGGAAGTATTGAGAGCTGGCCTTCCATATCTCAGAGAGCAGCTGCAGCTCCAGCCTAACACAGCAGGGAGTGGTACTGGGCAAGCCTGCCCATGGTGTGTGCTCCAGGAGGCAGGAAGGTCTTAGCACCAGGAAAGTTGTGTCTATCCATCAGGGTAAGCCTGTTCTTAAAGTAAACATAAATTACTTTATGCTGATACAAGGCAGATGAGTAGGCTTGACAAGTTCCCGTTAGGTCCTTGGTTCAATGCACATACTCTGCCTTACTCTGGGTTTATTCACGTGTGACGGCAGAAAAAGCAGTTTGGTTTTGTATAAATAATAGGTCTTTATTACTGCCTAGCTGTTGCATATTTTTTCAATTATAATTTTTCTCATTATTTTTCTAAAAGTTTTAATACAGATAGAGAGGATATTACAAAAATTAAGAAAATACATGTCACAAATGAAAACAGTGAGATGTCTTTCAACCCAGTACAGTTGCTGTAGATATTTTCTGTCCCCCCATCCTAGACTTACAGTCAGCATCCCAAATGAAGATGGCACTACAGGATAAAACAGCCCGGACAACTGCAATTATTCCTGATGTGTCCTTCCCACAGGAGAGTGAGATGGTGGCCAGCTGAACCCAGCTAGTAATTTCGGTTCAGAACGTCTTGTTCCTTCAAGGTCTTAAATTTTATCCAGCTGTTGCTGGTACCAGGTGATTAAATCAATCTTCGAGCAGGTGCAGTCCAGAAGGTTGTAGTTTAAATGGATTATGCAGTGGCCATCTAGGGGTACTATCTGACCACCTGGTACAACATGGGTCATGTTATGGGCACAATTGAGATAAATACTCTTGAGATTAGGAAATGCATCTGTGCTAAACGCAGTAAATTTGTTGTAACTCAGATCAACATGCTGTAATTTCCTGAGGCTGTGATATTCTTGGTTACTGTATTGGTTTGAAAGTAAAACCAGTGCGAGACTCCAAGTCAGTAATACAATTTAATAGAAGAAAAGAGAAAAAAATAAAATACATGCAATAATATAAAAGAAACAACCACCAACACAGTCAGAAATACAACCTGACACCCTGTCAGTCAGGGTGTTGGTAGCAGTCTGTATAAATGGTGGCTGCAGTCCTCCTGGATGACAGATGTGGTTCAGTTGAAGCAGTGCTGTAGAAGGTGCAGTTTTCCTCCGAAGATCCAGCGATGATGTGGAAATGATCCGACTTTCCTCTGGGATCCAGTAGAAAGGTCTGCCCTCGTGTCCCAAACCCCAGTTTTTTATCTAGGTAGGAAAGGCTTGGCTCCTGCCCCTGGCTGGGGCATCTCCCAATGGGATGATGTAATCTTATCAGTCACACAATAGGACTTAATGGCCCATTAACGGAATATATCTTCCGGAGGAAGGATGGGTTGTGAAAAGATAACAATGATCATCCCCCTGATCTTATCAGATGGCACATCAGCAGAGGATATCTCCCACAGAGATAAGGATCACCACCCCTCCTACATTTGAACAGATGGTGATAGAATACACAAATGTTGCATTGTATCCCAGGACATAATCCACCCCTTATTCTATTACCATCTACATCATACCCAAACCAATACCCTCTTACAGATATATAATACAAAATGAAACCTTACATACAGTTCTCACTAAAAATTAGGTCTCCTTGCGGTACACAACGGATTTCCCCATCTTTCTGCATTACCCACCAAGTGCAACCAGGTCCTTGAGCAAAAACAATCCCACGGATTGGTTTGCCTTTGCCTTTGGTGGGATTAATCCAAACAGTCTTTCCTAAAATACCTTTCATGTGTACCACAGGGACCTTGTCCCCATCCACTGTGTGCAGGGGTTCAGAGTGGGCAGGACCGGCTCGATTGATGGACCCTCAGGTGTTAACCATCCAAGTGGCTTTGGCCAAGTTCATTTCCCAATTTCTGAAGGTTCCACCACCAAGTGCTTTCAAAGTAGTCTTAAGGAGTCCATTACACCGTTCAACTTTCCCAGCAGCTGGCGCATGGTAAGGGATATGATATATCCATTCAATACCATGTTCTTTGGCCCAGGTGTTGATAAGGCCGTTCTTGAAATGGGTTCCGTTGTCTGATTCAATTCTCTCAGGGTACCATGCCTCCAAAGGACTTGTTTTTCTAGGCCCAAGATGGTGTTCTGGGCAGTGGCATGAGGCACAGGGTAGGTCTCTAACCATCCTGTAGTTGCTTCCACCATGGTCAGTACGTAGTGTTTGCCCTGGCGGGTTTGGGGAAGGGTGATGTAGTCAATTTGCCAGGCTTCCCCATACCTGTACTTCGA
The DNA here is from genome assembly GCA_037013685.1 of Acridotheres tristis. NCBI lineage: Eukaryota > Metazoa > Chordata > Aves > Passeriformes > Sturnidae > Acridotheres > Acridotheres tristis. The sequence continues at coordinate 58,311,554 of CM072919.1, read as the reverse complement.
CCATCGTCCACCGTACCACAGAGGCTTCACCTGCTTGGCCTGTTTGATTGCAGCACAGGTCTCACAGTCATGGATGACCTGTGAGATGCTGTCCATGGTAAGGTCCACCCCTCGGTCACGGGCCCATCGGTACGTTGCATCTCTACCCTGATGACCAGAGGCATCATGGGCCCAACGAGCTAGGAATTATTCTCCCTTGTGCTGCCAGTCTAGATCCACCTGTGATACTTTCACTTTGGCAGCTCGGTCCACCTGCTTGTTGTTGTGATGTTCTTCATTAGCCCGGCTTTTGGGTACATGTGCATCCACGTGTCGAACCTTTATGGTCAATTTCTCTACTCGGGCAGCAATGTCCTGCCAAATCTCAGCTGCCCAGATGGGTTTCCCTCTGCACTGCCAATTGGCCTTTTTCCAGCGATCCAGCCATCCCCACAGAGCATTAGCTACCATCCATGAGTCAGTGTAGAGATAGAGCCTTGGCCACTTCTCTTGTTCAGCAATATCCAAAGCCAACTGGACGGCTTTTAGCTCTGCAACCTGACTCGATCCACCTTGTCCCTCGGTAGCTTGTGCAACTTGTCGTGTGGGGCTCCATACTGCAGCTTTTCATTTCCGGTTAGTGCCTACAATTCGGCAGGAACCATCAGTGAAGAGGGCATATCATCCTTCAGTCTCCGGCAGCTCATTATATGGTGGGGCTTCCTTAGCACGTGCCACTTGCTCCTCTTCTTCAGAAGACAATCCAAAAGCCTCACCTTCAGGCCAGTTTGTAATTATTTCCAGAATCCCAGGGTGATTTGGATTCCCAATTTGGGCGCGCTGAGTGATGAGGGCAATCCACTTGCTCCATGTGGTGTCAGTGGCATGATGTGTGGAAGGCACCTTTCCTTTGAACATCCAGCCCAGCACTGGTAGTCGGGGTGCCAGGAGGAGTTGTGTTTCTGTGCCAGTCACCTCTGAGGCAGCTTGAACTCCTTCACAGGCAGCCAAGATCTCCTTCTCTGTGGGAGTGTAGTTGGCTTCAGATCCTTTGTAGCTTCTGCTCCAGAATCCCAGTGGTCGACCCCGAGTCTCACCAGGCACCTTCTGCCACAGGCTCCAGGACAGACCATGGTTCCCGGCTGCAGAGTAGAGCACATTCTTCACATCTGGTCCTGTCTTGATTGGGCCAAGGGCTACCGCATGAGCGATCTCCTGCTTGATCTGGGCAAAGGCTTGCTGCTGCTCAGGGCCCCAGTGGAAATCGTTCTTCTTGCGGGTGACCAGGTAAAGAGGGCTCACAATCTGGCTGTACTCAGGAATGTGCATTCTCCAAAAGCTTATGGCACCTAGGAAGGCTTGTGTTTCCTTCTTGTTGGTTGGTGGAGACATAGCGGTGATCTTATTAATTACCTCTGTTGGGATCTGACGACGTCCATCTTGCCACTTCACTCCTAGAAACTGAATTTCCTGAGCCGGTCCCTTAACTTTACTTCGCTTAATGGCAAAACCAGCTTTCAGCAGAATCTGGATAATCTTCTCTCCTTTCTCGAAGGCTTTCCCTGCTGTGCTGCCCCATACAATGATGTCATCGATATACTGTAGATGTTCAGGGGCCTCACCCTTTTCCAGTGCAGCCTGGATCAGTCCATGACAGATGGTGGGACTGTGCTTCCCCGCTGGGGCAGACGATTCCAGGTGTACTGCACGCCCCTCCAGGTGAAAGCAAACTGAGGCCTGCATTCTGCTGCCAGAGGAATGGAGAAAAATGCATTGGCGATATCGATAGTGGTGTACCACTTTGGTGCCTTGGACTCCAGCTCGTACTGCAGTTCCAGCATGTCTGGCACAGCAGCGCTCAGCGGTGGAGTCACCTCATTCAATGCACGATAGTCCACAGTCAATCTCCATTCTCCTTCAGATTTATGCACAGGCCAGATGGGGCTGTTGAAGGGTGAGTGGGTTTTGCTGACCACCCCTTGGCTCTCCAGTTTACAGATCATTTCATGGATGGGGATCACTGAGTCTCTGTCAGTACGGTATTGCCGACGGTGTACTGTCGTTCTGGCAATTGGTACGCGTTGCTCTTCAACTCTCAGTAGTCCCACAGCAGAGGGGTCATCTGCAAGACCAGGCAAGGTGCTCAGTTTTCTAATGCCGTCTGTCTCTACAGCAGCTATCCTGAAAGCCCAGCGATATCTTTTTGGGTCTTTGAAGTATCCATTTCTAAGATAGTCTATGCCAAGGATGCATGGGGCCTCTGGGCCAGTCGCGATGGGGTGTTTCTGCCACCTGTTCCCAGTTAAACTCACTTCAGCTTCCACTACTGTCAGCTGCTGGGATCCTCCTGTTACCCCAGAAATTGAGATGGATTCTTCTCCTACATTCTTTGATGGCATCAGAGTACACTGGGCGCCGGTGTCAACCAAAGCCTTATGTTTTTGTGGGTCGGATGTGCCAGGCCATCGGATCCACACAGTCCAAAAGATCGGATTATCCCTCTCCTCTACCTGGCTAGAGGCAGGGCTCCTCTATTCCTGATCTTGGTACACGTTGCTCTCTCCCTGTAAATAGGTTCTTGAGGTTCCTTCAAGAGGATCAGTCATATCATCATTCTGATACTCTGGAGTTCTGTACACGAGAGACTGGAGCAGCATTGACTCTAGATGAGCTTCTTGGGGTAGGTGTCCCTCTTTTCAGCTCACGTACCTGGGCTGCTAAGGAGGAGGTGGGTTTTCCATCCCACTTCCTCATGTCTTCTCCATGCTCCTGAAGGAAAAACCAGAGGTTACCTCGTGGAGTGTGTCCTCTCTCCCTGCCTGAGGAACGCCGGCTCCTAATGGCAGAAACTCTTGTTGGTTCGGGAGAGATCTGGTAGTTGTTTTCCTTAAGTTCTTTTCTTAGTTTCTGATGGCCCTCTTCAATCAAGCTTCAGACTTGCTCCACCAGCCTTGTTTCCACGGATGAGACATGGGTACGAAATGGGGCTGTGACAGTGTCCTCATAAATTCTTAGTTTATTGGCCAAGACGCCTACCATGTCCTCACCTTCCCTCCACTGCAGCGTTGCCAGGTAACGGGAATACATCTCTGGTCCAAACCGTGCGAATCTCAACCACATCTGTGACGTGCACCGGACACAGTCCGGACTCTTAGGAAATCTCTCATCTGAGAAAATGATCTCCAGTACGGCCAATTCCCTCAGGCATCGGATACCTTGTTCTATTGTGCTCCATTTTCCTTGGTGCACCTGAAGATCTTCTTTACAAAGGTATCTGTCCTTTACGCTTGTCAGCAGTCGTCGCCAGAGGCTGAGAGTTTCTTGGGTTCTCCCAATCCCCTGGTCAATGACCACATCCCGGGACAGAGATCCCAGTTGCCTGGCCTCACATCCATCCAGAATGGTGTCATTGGCTGCAGCATCCCAGATGCGGAGCAGCCAGGTCAAGATGGACTCATTTGTCTGGCGGGTGAATTCCCTCCGCAGGTCACACAGCTCACCCAGAGATAGAGAGCGAGTGATGATTTCTGGCTCTGTCACTTCTGCTGGGTGCGAAGGTCCTGCCACGTCCTCGTCAGTCACTATGCGGACTGATTTGCTCTTTGATTTCTTCTTCTGAACGGGGGCAACTGCTACTGGTCTAGGCTGTTCTGGTTCAGTGATGGTTTGTGTGGAGATGCTGATGGAGCTTCTGGCTTTTTCTTCCTCTGTGACAGTCTGCGTAGACACGGACACTGTTGCTTTTTGTTTGGCTCTTCTCCTCTTTGTGACATTCTGTGCAGACGTGGACGAAGTTGATTTGTTTCTTTTTTCCTCTTCCTCAAGAATACGCTGTAATACACCATGTAGTGTTTTGTCTCTAAGCGTGGTGTAGGCTGTGCAGAGGAGACAAAGCAGAACTAGCAACAATATTATGCTGTCCTTAGCATCCAGCGGGAACTCAACATTTCCAAAAACTACTGTATCAGGCCGGAAAGATTGGAAAAAATCATCCTTTACCCCTCCCCCCAAGGGCTGGGTGTGATTGTTAAAGCCCCGGATGTAGCAACCTAGACTAGGACAAGCATACAAAGTCGAGTATATATTCCGGATTATGTTCATTGCCTCAGAGGTTATCATGCAGTAGACATAATAGGCCAATAAAGCAATTTTTGTACCATATCCTGGTCTACACAGGACCATTACAGCTGGCAGATAGTTCCCCATGTGTGGAAAAATATAGAGAGCAAGATATAAAACCCATGTAAGCATGTTGAGAATCATGGTGAAAACAAAATTGTAATACTGACTTTTCTCAGTACCCTTCGTGCCCCACGTTGGGCGCCAATAAATGTGTTGGTTTGAAAGTAAAACCAGTGCGAGACTCCAAGTCAGTAATACAATTTAATAGAAGAAAAGAGAAAAAAATAAAATACATGCAATAATATAAAAGAAACAACCACCAACACAGTCAGAAATACAACCTGACACCCTGTCAGTCAGGGTGTTGGTAGCAGTCTGTATAAATGGTGGCTGCAGTCCTCCTGGATGACAGATGTGGTTCAGTTGAAGCAGTGCTGTAGAAGGTGCAGTTTTCCTCCAAAGATCCAGCGATGATGTGGAAATGATCCGACTTTCCTCTGGGATCCAGTAGAAAGGTCTGCCCTCGTGTCCCAAACCCCAGTTTTTTATCTAGGTAGGAAAGGCTTGGCTCCTGCCCCTGGCTGGGGCATCTCCCAATGGGATGATGTAATCTTATCAGTCACACAATAGGACTTAATGGCCCATTAACGGAATATATCTTCCGGAGGAAGGATGGGTTGTGAAAAGATAACAATGATCATCCCCCTGATCTTATCAGATGGCACATCAGCAGAGGATATCTCCCACAGAGATAAGGATCACCACCCCTCCTACATTTGAACAGATGGTGATAGAATACACAAATGTTGCATTGTATCCCAGGACAGTTACCTATTGCTGTCAGTTCACATGATGATAATATTCGCACCTCTAAATTGGATAGTTGTTGGAGCAGTTTGTCCTTTGGCATGACCTCCAACTCAAAGTTATTTTGACTAAGGTCAAAGAACATGAGGCTTGAAAGAGATACTGAATGCTAGTATTAATGGTAGTGGGGTAAGGAAAGATTTAGCACTTGCTAGACATTCAGATTTTGGAAAGGGCTCTGTGAAGTGTTGATATGGAGAGGAGTGAAGGGCAAGTCTAGAAGCTCTAGGCTAGCACTGCTGTAAACGAGCATGTCCTGGAGATGGAGGTGTGTGGCTTACATTCAGGTACCAAAGTCTGCCCAAAGCTCTCAGTGCTTTCCTAGAGCAGTCAGAACATTCAATGTGACTGCCTTAAATGCAGACAATGAAGCTTTGCCAGTTTCTCCAAACAGCCAGAACCTGGCTGCAGCACCTGTGAGTTACCCTTGATGTGGAGGTGGGTGAGGAAGGGGAAGGCAGCAGAGCTGGTGCTGCAGAGGTACTCAAAGCAGCTTGCATTGAGAACCATCTCCTCTAGCAAGCTCATGCCACGGGGCAGTGCATGGATGTGGGTTTGGGTTAGGTCCAGCTTTTGGAGCCTGTTTAAGCACTGAAATGTGTCAGCATTTAGATTTTTGAAGTGCCGTAACTGCAGATATAGATCCTTGGCTGAGATACTACAGATGTAAAACATCTGGACATATGTAGGTTCCTTTTCCACACTGCAAAATGTTCACACCTGAAGGGTCTGGGCTGTGGAGTTCTGTATCCCCACCAGCACCCCAGGGATGTCAGCACAGCCCAGCAAGTCCAAACTGTAGAAATGGGACTGAAAAGATCCAGGTTCAATATACGTAATGTCATTGCCTTTAAGGATGAGAGTTACATTGCTGGTCTTCTACAGAGCTTGGACATCTTCTGCTGTGATTGCTTGTATGTTGTTGATTTGAAAATGGAGGATTTGAGGTTTCGAGTGGGGAAGTTGTGAGGAAGCTGCAGTGAAGAGATGTGGTTTCTGCCCAAGATGAAGATACCTAAGCCATCAATATGTGACACTGCAATAAAGAACATACTTGTTATTCCTGTCTGTGTCAACATGCTCCAGGGAATGTAGGCTAGCAAATGCTGTGTCAGACAGAAACATGAGCAGGTTTCTGGTCAGCATGACTGGCTTCAGCTGCCTCTTGCTGTGAAAGGCACTGTCATACGCCCAGCTGATCTGACACCTTGAGAAAACAATAGAAAACTGCATCAGTGGCCTGTCTCACAAACTCTCCTGGTAATCTGATTACACAAACTGCACCTCATATCTGTAAAAATCCAAGATCTGTTGTCATCACTAGGGTAAAAGTGTCTGTCTTTTTCAGTGATGCTTGCCTGGTACTTTTAAGTTCATATTTAATTACAGAGTTCTGCTGAGAAGAAAAACCTGTCCTGAAATGATGGATGTGAGGAGGCATGTGTGGGAGTCAGGAGACCTGATGTATTTAATGTCTAACTTAATAGGAAAATCTCTTTTCCTATAAAAAAAGCCAGCAACTTCCAAGGACCAAACATGTCTTTTTCCAGTTTTTAGGGAACAATATTGAAAATTAATAAAAATTTGCTGTCACTACTGCCTTAGAGGTGGTAATATCTGGAAATGCATATTTCACCCAGTAAACTGTCCCTAGAGGAGAAGCTGAGATATTGCCCAAGTGGATCAGTCTCTGTTTAGCAAAAAAATTCACCAGCTGTCTGAAGGTGCTGAGAGTGGTTTCCTTGTGAAGGCAGGAAGATCCTGCTGTGGTGGGCTCCAGAAGTCTCTGTCTCTGACAGGGACAGGGGGGTTCATGATTGTGATGAGCATAAGTGAGGATGTTCCTTCCATACCTTGTTAAGTCCAGGTACAGAAGAGGATTCAGGTCAGAGAAGATTGGATTCCGGAGGGAAGGGATCACACTGAAGCTGAAATGGAGGATTTCTGTTGTGACAAGTAGTCACAGGAACCTCCCTCAGTCCTAAACCTTCCCAGCTCTAGCTCTTATTTCCTGTAGTCTGTGGAAAATACGCAGTGAAACTGAAATGGTTATGTACTGTGAATATAAATAGGAAAACATGGCACTTGGAAAATCCCTTCCCCCCCCTATCCCAAACTAACACAACCTACAAAATAACCCAAAGAGAATTTTAAATTATTTAAAATGCAGCAGCCAAAACCCTAGGAAGCCTCAACACAGACTTGCAATGCATAGCCCTGGGGTTTCGGGGAGTGTATTTTTAAAATGAATGCTTTGAATCTGTCTTGTATAAATCTGAAGTGTCTCACCTGTTGTACTTTCTTATCAAAGTTAGCACATATGAGGATTGTTTACTCCTCTGGATGAATTATTAATCCTTAAGAAAGGATCCTCGCAGGGTAGTTTTAAATTGTGAATGTCACGAGTCTTGTAACAAAACTTATTCTAAGAGAAGTCTTAAGTAAACCTTACAGAGAGGAAGTAAAAAGGAGCAGGTCTGGAAAATGTTTCTAGAAGGAATGTGGCCAAATTAATTGGATATGAATTCAGTTACACACTGCGGTCAGGAGGCAGCAGGAATGTTTAGCTCAGACTAGACAAAGATCATGCCTGATATGCTAAGTCTTCCAAATGTCTACAAAGGCTTTTCAGTTTTAAGTGAAAATAAATCCATTTATTACATGGAGAAGTCAACTCTGTGGATACCAGGGAAATGCATTGAGCATGCTTGACCTGCCTTTGCCTACTGATTGCAGTCAACCAGACCCAGGTTACTGCTGCCCTGAGACAGACTGCCACACTGCTGAGGCGTGGGGATGCTCACAGTCCCAGCTGCAGTGGGGTGCACAGGCACAGCCTCCTTCACACCCACCTCCCCTCCCAAAGGATACAGCAATGTCCTGTCCTGAGTGGCCCCAGGGCCAGCCTGGGAGGCCTGGGGCACCCTGGGCTGTGGCTCTGGAAATTCCCTGCCATGTAACCTGGCAGATGTTGATCTTGTGGGGAAGTAAACACGTGTATGGCACAGCTGGCCAACATGAGCACTTTAATGACACAAAGCTATTGTGCTAGTGGATGAGAGCAGGGCAGTAGCTGTGTGTCCAGAGAAGAATGCCCTGGAGCCCGTGAGGTGTAGAGGATGGTGCAGGTGTGTGCCCTGTGGGGGGGGAGCCTGTGGGGTTTGTCCAGGTGCAGGTGTGTGGGGAGCAGTGCCGTGAGTATCTGAGGCTAAACCACGTCTCTGCCAGTCTCTGGCTTAGAAGAGGCAGGTGGGCTGTGTCCGCACTCAGTAGCCTCAGGAGAAGGGGAAGAGAAGTAGTGTTTGTTGCAAACCACAATCTGGGTTTGGCAAACGTTTTCTTCCCTTTCCTTTAAGCACAAATCCTGTAGCTGAAGGGCGCTGGGGAATGCCGGGGAAGCAACGTGGGCCTCCACGGCTGCAGACAGTGCAGCCTGGCAGGCAGGGGCAGAGAGATGCCAGCAGTGTGGTGGAGGGGAAGGAAGTGGAGAGGGGCTGCCACCACAGAATTCCCCATCTGGGTGGGTGTCAGCGAATGACACAGAAGGAAAAGTACTCACACTCAGTGACTCCGAAGAATCAAGCAGGAAAAGAAGCACTTTATTTACACTTCATGTCTCTTTATAGAATTCCAACAGTGACCATGGATGGGCCAGTGAGGATACTACCTCCTGACCCCATAGGTCCCAGCAACACTCCATCAGTTCTCTCTTCCTCCAAAGAGGAATGCAAAACATTAATTGTTTACAAGAACAGCGTGTGAGAAACTAAAAATTATCTGTCAACCATCAGAAGGCTGAACACAAGGGCAGCAGGTGGGGAGCACATTGTCCAGCTCCCTCTGGCATGCTGGGTCTCAGCTGGAGTTCAGTGCCAGGCAGGCAGCACCTGGGGACAGCATCAGCAGGGAGGGATGACCCAGTGCTGCCCATGGCTGAGCCCCCCACATGTCGGTGCTGGGCATGACCTGGGGGCAGAGAGCCAGCCCCACCTGTGATGGCACAGGCTCCAGCCCAGAAGCACTGATACAGGTATCTACAAAAATGACAAAACATGGACCTAGAAAAGGTGATGCTTTCAATACTGGTAAGCAAAGGAGAACCTGTCGAGCTAACTGCTGCCATGTGTAGTTTAGACAGATAAAAATAATTTAACTGCCACTGTAAATGAGAAGAGTGCTTATGTTTTGCCATTCAAATAAAACAGTGGGTAAGTAAGCTCTCTCCATATGCTTCAGGATGTGGAGTGGGTCTCACAGTGAACTGAGGAGAAACTATCCCTAGGGGGATCCTGTTGTGCATTTGTAGATTTAATTCAATGAGGAATTTGCTATTAGTCCCAGGTGTGCATTTCATAGGGCTGCTTTTCCATTGTGCCTCTTCCCTGAATCAAATACCTTGCTTTTTCTTATTTTTTTTTTCTGTTGTCTCCCACTTGGAATAGAAAAAAGTAGATAAAAGAAAAAAAGAGAAGAAAAGCCAAGATAAAAAAGTATTAAAGAAAAAGCTTATTTAGTCATTTTTTTCTCCTGGCCCTGAAAAAGTCCTGGTACTTTCTTACAACTCTCAAGTGGTATACCACACGAACCAAATAGCAAATAGAGACATTGTGATACCCCCACTGTGTACAAATTCATGTATGAAGAGCACAATACAAGAGGTAAAATTCTTATACCTCTCCTCTGTCATATCTGTCCATACCTGTCATACCATCTCTCACACCTGTTAAACACCCCTGGGAAATTTACCATCCTTCAAGCTCTCTGTGGGATGTAGACTGCTGGTTTGATGGGCTCCCAAAGTTCCCATTAGTGGTGGGAGAGGCTGTGAGAGTGCACAGATGTGAGGAGGGACAGTGGCTGATGTCCCTAAGCATATACTGAGACACCTGTCCCATTCCTCCAATTAAGACCTTCAGATTCCCCTGAGATAAATCCCGTGGGAACTGTAAGCATTCAGACATTAGCAGACCAGCCTTCACCCCAGGTGTCTGCAGCTCCTGCCCATGGAGAGGGATGGTGGCTGTCACTCCACTCCTCGCACATCATCCCTGTGATGCTGGGTGCCCTGAGCTGGCACAGGTGAGTGCTGCGAAAATCGGGAGAATAAATCAGAGGCCATTGTGGAGAGATGAGGGTTACTGCTCTGGATGATCTCGTGCTGTCTTTGAATGAACGTGAGGCTGAGCAGAGAGGTCAGACCAACGGGGGGAGTTGGCCGGAAAGCAGGTTGCAAGAAAAACATGCTGAACTCGTTGTGAGCAAAACAGTGGTTTCAGAACGAAACAGGAACTTGCCTGCTTTAAATATAGTCAGGTTACTGTGCGCTGATGCTTTTCTGAGGCAGAACAAATTTTTGAAAAGTGGAAACTGAGGAAAATTGGTCTTCATGTTCATGTGGACTGGAATGTCTGTGCTAAATACAGGATAGTGCAGATGAGACTGTAGAACACTACCAAAGGGGAATTTAACGTAACAGGAAATTTGAGTTGAATAAAATTTGATTTATCACTTAAGAAAGGCACAAAATCCTGTACACCAACTGACAGAGCTCTTCTTTACAGGCTGGTGTTAGTGGTGGACTTGGTAATATTAGTTTTACAGTGGACTCAATGATCTTACAGGTCTTTTCCAGCCTAAACTATTCTACAGCTTCAAGATCTCTGCCGACACTTTTGCAAATAGATTGTGTTGCTGGTGCACAGTGCTGATGCACAGACTATTGCAGTACAAACAGTAAAGCTAGAAAGCAATACTTCAATCTGAAAATTAAATCTTCCTCTTGTGTTTAGGTTACAGAGATTGATCCCTTTTTTGAAGGGGACAATATTTCTAACCATCCCTAAGCCGAGTGCGTGTGCAGCAGCTGCAGGCAGGAGGGGATCCTGTGCCACCCAGACAGAGGGGTCAGGTCCCGGCTGCCCAGGGCCGTGCTGAGCACTGACTGCAGCCAAACAGCTGGACCTGTCTTTTTCTTCCCTTCCTTAAACGACTGAGTTATTAGCTTGACAGCTTTGTTGCCTTAAGTGGCACTCCTTCTTCATCACCTAGGAGAAAAAGGCAAGAGGAAAACTTACTGGACCAGAAAATGTGTCTCAGCCCGACAGAGCCAATCCAGATCCCCTACCCAGTCGGGGAAGCTTCAAGTGAACAAGGTGCCATTCGGGGTGCAGCAAGGTCAGCACCCAGGAAGATGAAGACACCTGAACTTCTCTGGTGCCGAGGATATGCACAAAATCAGTGTCTTCAGCTCTGAAGCAGTGTATGAAGGCCACAGCTGTGCTGGTAGCTGGAGCTGATTTCAGGGCTCACAGGAGCCCTGCTGTGCTCATTCCTGCAGGGATTGAGGAGAGGAGTCAACAAGGCAGGAGGGAAGCTGCCAGAAGTGCACAGCTCACTCCATGTTGTATACTTGCCTCCCCCTCTTGAGGCTGGCAGGCACCCAGAGGCTGCAGAAACAGTGCCCTGCTGCTGTATTTGTTTGCTACTGGGATGCTTCTGTGCCGACACAATTAGCTAGGGTTTCTTCCCTCCTCTTTATTGTATATAACTATACAAAAGAAAATACCTTATCTTAATGACAAGCTGAAAAGCTGACTCCACATTCAACTAACAGCTCTGCCTCTTTCCCAGCCAATTCTGTGTTTGCTGGAAGTCCTGCTTGCTCTGCAGTTGGTCACAAAAAGTTCTTAATTATTTGATTGGTATGTTTGCTCCTTGTTTATTTGCTATTTTCCATGTTAATACTCAAAAGCTAAGGCTTGGTGTGTCCCTGTGCATTGGATTTGCATGACCAGGTTTTGGTAGTGGGGATGCTACAGGAATGGCTTCTGTGAGAAGATGCTGGAAGCTTCCTTCATGCCCAGCAGACCCAGTGCCAGGAGGCTCCAGGATGGAGGTGTCCCTCCCCAAGGCTGAGCCAGTTAGAAATGGTGCTAATTTCTCTGTGATAACAGATTTAAGGAAGGAAAAAAGTTATTGTGCAAATGTAATTACAGCCAGAGAAGAACAGAGTGACAACGTGTGAGAGGAACAGCCCTGCAGACACCAAGATTGGTGAAGGAGGGACAGGAGTTGCTCCAGGGGCCAGAGCTCAGGTTCCCCTGCAGCCCCTGGTGCAGCCCATGGGGAGGCAGCTGTGCCCCTGCAGCCCCTGGAGGGCATGGGGATGCAGAGATCCACCTGCAGCCCCTGGAGGAGACCCAGGCCACAGCAGGTGGATGCCAGAGCAGGAGGATGCCTGAGAGGAAGCTGTGAATTCACAGGAGGCCCATGCTTGAGCAGGGTCCTGGTAGGACTTGTGACCCCTTGGGGACCCACACTGGAGCAGGCTGTGCCTGAAGGACAGCACCTTGGGGAAGAGTGACCCACATTGCAGCAGCTGATGGAGAAGTGTGTCTGTGGGTTGGGCTTACATTGGAGAAGTTAATGAAGAACTGTCTCCTGTGGGAGGAATCCCATGTGGAGCAGGGGAAGGACTCCCCTCCCTGAGCAGCTGCAAGAACAATCTGTGATGAACTGACCATAACCCCCACTCCCTGCGCCTCTGAGGAGGGAGTGGTGAGGGGAAGATGTTTTTAAGATTTATTTTACTTCTCATTATCCCGCTCTGATTTAGTTGGTAATAAATTTACTTAATATCCCCATGTTCAGTCTATTTAGGCTGTAATTGTGTTTGTTGACTGATCTCTTTTGTCCTTATATCAGCTCATGAATGTTTGTTATATTTTCTCTCCCCTGTCCAGCTGTGGAGGGCAGTGATAGAGGGAGTAATGGGTGCCTGGAATCCAACCTGGGTCAAACCTTTATACCCTGTGATCCCTGCTGTGCTTCCCTGGGGTGAAGCAGCTTGGACTCGCACCCCATGACCTATTTTTTTGCAGACTATGAGCCCTGGTGGCACACATGCTTCCTTTGACCATCCATACCAAAATCCTCAAATTTAAAATGAATGAGGTATTTTGTAAAAAAAGTTCTCTGAATCAAGAAGGGCATTAGCCAAATCTAATCTTGTTTCATTCTGCAGTGCAGTGCAGCTTATTATTATGCATCATGGAACTTATGTGTCATATAAGAAAGCAGGAATAACTCCAGAGATGTTTTTGATTTCAGTAAGTTTTGGTTTTGCTTTGGTTTTTTTTTTTTTAAGTGGGGTAGAGGGAAGGAGTGAGACTGTTGAGAAAATGGGAAGATTTATTATCCAAATAATGAGTTCTAGGGCCTAACTCAATTTCATAGAATCAGAGAACAACCTGAATGAAAAGTGATGCACAAGGATCTTAGAGCCCAATTCTTGGCCAGTCTCAAGAATGACACCATGTTCCTGACAGTGTTGTCCAAACACGTCTTGATCTCTGTCAGGCTGGTGCTGCCACCCCTTCCCTGGGGAGCTGTTCCAGTGCCCAGCCACCCTCCGGGTGAAGAACCTTTTCCTAGTATCCAACCTAAACCTCCCCTGGCAACTTTGGGCCATCCCCTCTGTCCTGTCACTGCTCACCAGAGATAAGAGATCACTGCCTGCCCCTCCTCATGGTGAAACTGTAATTGCAATGGGCTCTCCCCTCAGTCTCCTCCAGGCTGAACAGACCAAGTGACCTCAGCCACTCCTCAGATGGCTTCCCCTCCAGGCCCTTCACCATTTTTATTGCCCTCCTTTGGACACTTTCTGGTACCTTTACACCTTATATTGAGGCTCCCAAAACTGCACACTTTGGATAATGGAGAATTAATTATGAAATTAGTATTGAATGACTGAAGTTCCTCTTCTTGCCCATATGCTCAAGTAATTGTTGAGCTTAGTAAAATTGACTAATGATTAGGGATATTTTAATTATTCATTATGTGTATCTATCAGATTAATTTACATCTTGGTTCTTTTAAGAGAGGAGAGGGGTAAAAATTTATGGCCATAGCTTGTGGGAGTGGGTTTTGATGTTGGCAGCGGGCTTTGCTATGGATACCCACCGTGGGCTCAGGCAGGTTGCAGACCCACTCTGACAGCCACAACCAGGGCTATTGTGGGCTGATTCACTTCCATCCTCTGTACTACTCCTCTTCTGCATGCTGGTGTTCTCTGTTCCCAAGTGCTGGGTAGATTTTTTTCTCCATCACTGCATTCAGGGTGGCTATCAGACCACAGTCCCCTCAAGAGTAACTGCTGCTCCTAATTAATTTTTTTCTGTGCTTGGTCGAAACTCTTTCCACTATTGACGATGGGGAAAATTTAAGAGCATGCAAACACCAGCAGTAATAAATGACCACAGTACTTGCCTTGCCACTGAATGCTCGTGAGCTGCTGCATGCTGCAGAGGCCTGAGCACACTGCTGCCTCCACTCTGCCCGTCCAGTGCTGTGGCTCCCCAGCCAGTCTGCCCTGCAGTCACAGAGTCCTCCAGAGAGGTTCACTCTTCTAAACTGGTATCCTGAACTAGACAGGGGGAACAGCTCACAGAAGTCACCAGAATGCAGTGAGTCACACACAGTGTCTGCCCACAGGTGATGGATTTTCCCTCACCTCTAAAGCACCAGGGATATAGTGTCATTCCTAGCAGGGGCTGTGGCAGTGAGGTGCTGGTGTGTCCCTCAGCTCAGCCCAGGGCACAGACCCACAGATCTGGCACTGCGTGGATTGCTGGCACAGGATGCCCATCCCACCCCAACACAGAATGGTGGGTCCTGTTTCTGGTGGGATCTTGGGTCCTGCAGAAGCCTCTCCACCCAGGTGGGGAATGGCTGGGTTGAAGGGAAAACCTGTGTGAAGTCAAATCCACCTGGCTGACCCATCTGGAAGGGGTCCCACTCAGATCACTGAGTGCCACACCTCCAAAAAACCCAGGCACGGAGGGATGCTGCAGGTTGAATGAACCTGAAAAAAGTGTGTAATGGCTATAGGAATATGAGAATCAATCTAAGATGTTAAAAATGAAAAGAACTCAAGTGCATTGAGTTGCGCATATATGTTAAAAATAGTTTGGTACCTTCAGAATCCCTATGAGATGATAATTCTCTCTTTTTAAAAAGATAAATCATGTCAATCTCTGGGCCTTCCATAGGTCTGAAGAGAAAGGGATTGGCAACCCAATACAGCAAGACTTCCAAAATACCTGTAAATCCTATACAAGATCAAAGGATTAAAATAGTTTTCAGCTATTTCCTTCACGTATGGATTTCAAGATTTTCCTCATTTGTTGTTTTCTTTGGTATTATAAATGAGATAGAAATCCAAATGTTTGAATGCTGGATGTTAAGAACTGGGGACTTGCCTTGGAGCTGTGGGATTTGGGCTGTGACTATTCCCCTGCTCTGGCCACATGGTACCAGGAAAGGGTGAATCATGGCAGCAGGGGGGCACCAGGACCACCTGCTCTAACTCAAACATGCATTTCCCAGCAGGAAAACCTGCATGGGCTTTGCTGCCAGTGCAGCAGGTGCTGCAGGCTCAGGCTGCAGGCTGTACTCTAAGGAAAAGCCTAAAACAAAGTAATGAAGGAAGAGGATAAATCATTGTCAGGAAGAAACAGCTGCTGTAAAACATGTCAGACCTTACCAGACTTAATGTGGAACTCCTTTGCTTCATGCTGCAGCAATTCATCTTTCTGAAATCCTAAATAAGGGCAGGAGATAGCAGCCAGATGTGCTTTCCAGCCCACACTCTGGGCACATGAGCAATGTCCCTTTGCCTGTCCTTAGCGGTGGTAGGGACACAAGTGGGACAAGAGCTGCAGGACTGCACCTTTGGTGGCCTCCCAGCTCGGCATCAGCTTGCCCAGAGGATCTCTTGGGCAGCCAGGAACCAAGCTGCAGGGGGCAATCCTCTGGTTGCTACCACTCCTTGGCAGGTGACCAAACCACCATCTCCTTTCTCTGGGACTGATGGTTGAGGTTAGTGTCCACTGGAAGAAAGGGATGGGGTGACCAGGGACATGATGTGAGCACTGTCTATAGAAATATTCTAAACA
Source organism: Acridotheres tristis (assembly GCA_037013685.1). Classification (NCBI taxonomy): domain Eukaryota; kingdom Metazoa; phylum Chordata; class Aves; order Passeriformes; family Sturnidae; genus Acridotheres; species Acridotheres tristis. Next base: position 58,295,631 of record CM072919.1, on the reverse strand, counting down.
AGTGAGCACTCCTCTGGTTACCTCTCCACTGCTGGACTGTTCTCTAGTGGATTTTATTTGTGGTAACTTTCAAAAGGACTGATGGTGCAGAAGCTTAGCCAGGGTACTACTGCTGCTACTTCGGAGGAGGCAGCAGTGCTATTTTTTTAGCAGACAGGATGAACAAACTTTTAGGTGATGACTGTAGCTTGCTTGAGGGCAGGGGAAGAAGGGCTTCCTGGCACCTATGCCTTCATCTTGAGCACTGCTGTGGCCAAAAGCTGGATTTGCCATGACTGGGGCACGTGGAACTGTGTGAAGTCCTGTCAAATGCAGACTAAAAATGGCCAGGACCAAGGTACTAAGTGGGAAGGAGATTGCTGACAAGATTAATTGGCAACAGATTAGTTACTGTTGTTGTGTTCATCCATGCTTCTTCTTCAAAGGGGAAATATCTCCTATACACTCCCTGCAGACACTGTTTTTGTATAGCTGCTGCTGCTGTGTTATCCCCCTTGAGTAGCTTGTGATTTTTCAAAAATTCTAAAGATATCTTGAGTATGTCACTGCTGGACCTCCCTGTTACTCTTTGAAACAGTTTTAAAACTTTTCTCTGTCTCAAAAATTCAGCCTCTGTTCCGTGCTAAGCAAGCAAAGTGCTCAGTGTTCTTGATCCCCATGGGAGTGAGTACTTTACAGTACTGTAAAGGCACTATAAAGCCAAGACAAACTGCAGATTTCAGTGATTAGTAAAAAGCCATTATTCTTCTCTCCAAACACTACAGAGTCTCACAAACTGGGCTGCACAAGCCTAAAATCCTGGATTTTAAACCAACAATAGAAAAATATAGTAATTGCAACAGCTCTGACTTAAGTAGCAAGTGAAAAATCAGAAATAAAACCCTTGTAAGCTTCCCTTTTCCTTACTGATCTGTACTGGGTGTTGCTTGGTGTGGCTTTGGGGAAAAGGAAGTTCTTAGCCCTTACACAGTGAGGCTGAACTGATCACTGGAAGTTGCATTTTTGTTGGTTTTGGTTTGGCTGGACACAGACATTAACATTGAAATGGAAGGAAATCAGGCAAAGATAAAAAAGGAAAAGAGTGAAACTGAGGAAGCTGGTGTGAGTTCAAACTATTTGAAGAACTTCTGGCATGTGAAGGCTTTGAAATAACAAAAGAGCATCTTAAAAGGAAGCTCTGTTGCTAAGCAACATGAATTCTTGTATATGGGACTCCAGGAAGATAAGAGAAAAACCTCTGCTGCTTTCAAGGAAGAAATGCTGGTGAGGAGCCATAGCTGCATCCAAAGTGTGTTTGAAGCGTTCCAGCCACATCCTGTCTGTGAGAGGTCAGACCCTTCAGGTCAGAGGGGCCGTGGTGAGACTGTGCAGGCAGGTGAGAGCCACCTCTCCTCCTCCACGAGCTGAAATGCAGGAGCATTGTGCTCCTGCTCAGGGTGGATGAGAATCACGGGAGAAAGCTGAAACTGCAAGTGGCATGAAAAAACCATAGGTCATGCTCAGCCAGATGTTTTGGGAATGTGAAGTGATGTTTCAGCAGAGTTTTGATTGCTTAAATTAATTTCTCAAGTTTCCCTCCTCTTTCTCCCCCATTCATTTTAACAAATTCTCAATCTTTCATGATGGTCTTTGCCTGATGATCATCCATCCAACTGCCACGTAACTACTGGATATAACATAATGTAATGGTGTGAAATGCATTCTCCATTCAGAAATATGTCAAAATAAATATATTTTGCCACAGAATAACATTTGTTCCTTTGTCCTCTCCATGCTTCAGAGATGGGGCTCACAGTGGTCTTGCCTTGCTTGTCAAGTGTGAATCCTTGATTGATCTAGTTTGCTGATGAGAGAACAAAGCGACCTCTTTGCTAAAATTCAGGATTTCGTTCTTCATGCAGCTGCTGGGCGTTGAGGCTGCAGTTGGGTGCTGCTAATAAGCTGTTTCTGTTAGATGGTTTTGAAAGGGTAAATTCTTGTAATTCAGCCAGACTAGAGATTGGGGGTATGGGACGAGTGGTTCCATGCGTGCAGAGTCAGCCACGACCTCTGTCTGCTGGCCTCAGCAGTAACCAGTGACCTGGGCCCACAGGTGATTTCTCCTGTCAGATACTTGCTCCTGAAATCCTGTCTGCTCTAATGTCAACTTTCATGTGGTTTTCTTTCATATATGTACACCAGATACCTAGTCCCTGTTTCCAAAACTATGTGCAAGGAGAAGAATTTGCCAAATGTTGAGACTTGTGGAGTTAGGCAGATCCTGGTTTGCCCCTGAAAAATCTCTGGATGGTTCTACAGTAATGTCAGGGGTAATAGTCTGCAGGTTGGTCATTAGTCTTCTGAAAGAGTTTCACTTGGCAACTCAGTCTTGGACAAGGTTTTATTTTCATCAGAGAAATCATAGCAGAGCTTCACACTGCAGCTTGTCTGAGTGTTAGTTCTTTGCATATTGCCATCCCTCCAAAATACCAATTTGCTTCAAAGGAATGCCAGAAGCAAGCCAAAGCCTCCTCTTTGGTTTTCTGAAATAACTTTAAAGAAAGGAGTGAAATTCTCAAGAGACTGTATTCCAGCTCTCTGTGCTACCCTGGGGTGCTGGGAGCAGCTGAACAGCCACATCCATAGCAGGGGAAGTCTGGGATGGCTAATCTCCCTAGGCAAAAGGAAGGGAGCAGTGCCGGGGCTCCATCCTCCCAGAGGCAGTGATGGCAAAGTCTCGCTGGGATGGTGTTGGCTGATAGTCAGTGCTTCCTCTGCCACTGGGGCCCATTGCCTATCACACCATCAATTACGGGCTTTTTCCTCTTGGTGTAGCTGTGGTTTTTTTGCTCTAATTTAATGCGTTTCTTATTTTGCTTTCCTTCACTTAACATCATCTGCAGCATCTATAGGCCGTTGGCACTGTAGCCCCCATCCTCTCTCCTGCATTGCTTTTCGCCTGGTCATTGCCATCACCCTCATCTTGTGGGGACAAAATCATGTTTAAAGACACCTTCTGAGAAGGTGTGTGATTTGTATTTGTCACTCTGCTGTGCTGATCCAAGCTGCACCCCTTGGGGCAGACATGGGTCTCTGTTGTCTGCCCTGCGCTGTGTGATGTGTATTTTCCTTAGGTCATGGAAGAGTGGGTCTTAAAGAAACACTATGGGCTGGTACTGGCACTCCATTTTAATGAACAAAGAGGAAGTTTCAGATGTGTTGGTGTGATAGAAACAGCAGTGTCTCTCTATGTGCTGCTGTTTGTGAGTAGTAAGCCTGCCCTGGGCAGGATTTGCCTGGTTTGATTAAATGACACAAGCTGAGTGTTGGCAATAGGACTGTACAAATGGACTGGTTTACACACAAGTGGAAATAATTCTAGAAGAGGACAGTAGGTTGAACAATAGCAGAAAGGAAAACTCCTATGATCCTGATGAGATTTCCAAAATTTGCCTTCATATTATCCTTTTACATTTTTTTCTTTGCTCTTTCAGATACGTAAGCAGCAATTGCTGTGGACCCAATGTTGCAGGAGTCATATCCAGCATTGTGGAGTGAGCAGGACCTTAGGGAGCTGGAGTTTGTAACAGATTTAGTTGGCTGCCTGCTACCAGGGGAAAATCTAGCCAGCTACTTGAGACACAACCATGACTTGTCTAGATTTTCAGTTAACAGTGTTTTCCATGGCCTTTCTTTTCGAGGTCCCGTTCCTAAGCTGCTGTCAGCCCGGGCCTCCTCATGCCCAGCTCTATGGGATGCCTGCAGTGCATGATGCTGTGTCTGTCTGCAGCTACAGCTCCCACACATCTGTACTGAATGCCAAGTTTGCTAAGGCAAAGTGGGATACCCTGAGCATGACAAGACAATGAAGAGTTCTCTTCAGGGTAATCCATCTTCTTAGCATTATTTAAGTGTTTGTGCACCTTTCAGGTGAGTGCTATTTCACCTGAGGAGATTGTTGCTTCAATATTCAGTGATCTGTGCTGGTGACTTGTTGATGTAGTTCATGGGATGTTTGTTAGACCTCTTAGACTTGAAAGATTTTGTCATCACTTAGATGATTCTAAGTGGTGGTAACAGTGCAAAACCAAAAGGACACTTCAAGCAGAAATTCACTTCTTGTCCTTCCGGATATAGATTAAACAGACTTTAAAAGGAAAGTTTTAAGTGACTTTTTTATCTGAGTGTAAAGCTCAGAGTCTGGATACACAAGAGAATAAATCCAACAGTACATTAGGAAAGAGGGATTATTTTAAAATATAACCTTGCAGATTTCTTTTCTAAACTGGAAAGTCCTAAAAGACAGAAACGTGTTTGAACTCTGCAGTGCAGATGTTCCCTCCGTTTAACAAGTGCACACACAGGGGTACAGACAGAGGCAAACTACACAGCAGAGATGAGAAATATTGCTGAGGTGCAGACATAGCTGAAAATTAATCGATGGAAGCAGGAGTGAGGGGGCAAGGGAGACGGTCTGAAGTGGAGCTTTGGTGGCAGAGGATGAAGCCATTACACAGCCCCTGAGCTATGAACGTGATCATGGAGTAACTGTGTAAATGTTACATTTTATGTAAAAAATCCAATAAAATATGCCAATTATGGTAGATTTGCAAATAGATATTTTTTGCTTTTTTTTTCAAACCTGCAGGTCGAGCTGAAATTCTGGGAGAAAAGGGGCTAGGAAAACCTCTATGGTTGGGAACCAAAGCTGCTGCTGGCACATGTGACCAAGGAGCAAGTTGCCAACATTTTCCTACAGTTTTCTTCCAGATCATTGTTTGCTCCCACTGCTGCTACTGATTTCCACAAGATGGAGCTATTCTAACATGGATTTGGCAGCAGACCGTGGGGAACAAGTGTGCTACTATATATTTTATATATATATATTTTTTTTTTTTTTTATTTCAATGACAATATTTCTGAAGAGGGTAGAATTTATGAAAAAAAAAAAGGCAAATCCCAGAAGTAGCAACTGGAGCTCAATGCATATTTGGATAGACTGTGTCATCAAAAGACCGCTTGCAAAAATTGCTCCCAGGGGATGGAGGTAAATACCCTCAAAGTGCAGCTTTGCCCCACACTGGGGCAGCTGTTGGGGCGTGCACCTAGTCTCACCTTCTGGAGAATCTGTTTTGCCATGGCTGAGGAAAGTTCCAATGCCCCATGTCCTGAGCACATGCACGGTGGCTCTTTGACACCCATCAGACTTTGCCTGTGGCCCCGGTCTGCAAACATTAGCCCTATAGGGCAGCAGACTGCCTTTGCTGAATCATGATGACCCTCTCCTGAGACCTTTCTGTCCTTTTAAATCAATTTTTAAGTCTTGCTATGTCTGTTTCCGTGTGCCACCTTCTTTCACTGCAGCACCTGTTCATTCCCTCTCTGCTTTACCCCCTCCAGCCCCATTCTCCACTGAGTCACAGTGCAGACAAAAATTCGTGTAAATGCTGTTGCTTTATGATATATGTTTGAAAACCCCGTGGCATGCATGTCTTTTGACCAAGTCAAACCCACAGAGCCGAACACCTTTTGCCCTTATTGGAGCATACCTTGTCATTGCAGCCCCTATAAACAGCAGCAGCTCAGGGAGAGGCATTTCAGTCTGGGGATTTTCAACAGGAGCTGTCAAAGCCAGGGCCAGGTTTATTTGCAATGCTTGTAATGCTTGGCAGAAGGGTATCATGAGCACCCCTTGCTCACAGCTTGTGTGGGGCTGTGCTGGCATTGCTGTGAGGAGCTGGTGCTCTCTGTTGGCACACAGAAGATAAGTGCTATCTCTGTGATGAGGTGTTGCTGGCAGCAAGAGCCAGGGACACCCAGGGAGCCAGTGGGCAGAGGCTCCTTCCCAAGCAAGTGCAGCAGCAGAGGGTCAGCCAGCTGCTGCTTGTCAGCCACATGGGGTCTGAAATTCTCCCTGCTGCGGGTCCCAGCCCAGAGGAAACCTCAGCAAGATAAATAAGGGTCAGCTATCTATGCCATTGCCAGATATGGTGATGCTGCACCTGTCCAAATTCCCATGTGAAACCTTAATTCACAAAGACTGGAGCATAAACGTGTTTGACAATTGTTGGTTAAGCTTTTTTTTACACTATGGTTTAACATCAATCCTTTCCTGCCCCCAAATCTGTGCTTTACAGTGGAGGGAGATTTGGGGGAAATATAAAAGGCTCTTGTGAACTCCCCAGCAGAAGATTGTCCTCTTTGCAGGTATCCTTGAGGCAGGCCAAAACCTTTGGTACACTCTTAGCACACAGGCACTTATCAGGCACCGTCTGTCTCTTGCTTTTCAAGACCAAAACAGATACAGAATCAGCATAATTTCGATTTCTTTAATCTGATGACCACCTGGAGCAGCTGCTAAGTGTGTCTGGGAGGCCCCAGAGAGCAGGCAGCCTTCAGCTGTCGCCCCTTCCAAGGAGCACCTTGCTGTGTGTCCTGCAGCTAAAGTTTGCTCCTCTTCCTCACACTCTCCAGTCTCCAATATGAACTGCTTTGAAGTGATTTTGCTTGAGCCACTTCACTGCCACTATACCACTTGTCCTTTCAGATTCTTTAAGGCCCTCTAATATGGGTTATTTAAACATAGCTTTAAAGGTGTAGTTTTCATAAAACTGTGTGTCTATTTGTGCATGCTTAACATGCACTCCATGCATGACCTGCCTGGCTCAGGCTTGCATGCACCCATCTGGCTGTGTGGGAGCACAGGTGTGCCAGGAGCATGTCCAAATACAAACAGCATTTGCTATCAGCCATGAAAACCTCCAGTGTGCAACTGCCTGTGGATGTTCAGGGTCTAATTCTTGTGGACGACAATGGCTGTGTGTGGGAGCGTGGCCCAGCCAGCACTGGTTCCAGGAGTCAAAAATGAGTGGCCTAAAGTACATTATTCTGCTTGCATGCAGGTCCTTGCTTTGGTCAGGGAGCCAAGCTGGAGGACAGCAGAGAGGGAACATCTTGCTTGCTATCCCCTGCAGGCCCAGCATTCAGGGTCAGGGAGGGCTGAAATCAACCAGTGAGGGGTGCCTGCCCATGGACACCAACAGCTCACAGAACAATAAATGATCGTGTTTCTTCAACACAAAGGACATGAGGCATGTGATAGCTCTTGCAAGCACTAGTGGCACAGATATTTGTTCCTTTTATGCGAGAATAAAAAAAAAAAGCCAGAAGGACCTAATAAATCACAGTATAAATGCTACTATTTGAAAGATCTGGGCTAGAAATTAGTTGAACTTTCAAGAGTTTCACATGTCAGGGGTGTGGGTGATTTAGACTAGTGATTATTCAAGACACAGGGTGTGATTGGACTTTTAGGATTTGAAAGGATTACACACGCTTGTCAAGTGGGTGTTTAATCTCTCTTCAGTTATAACTTCAGTTTGTAAATGTTGAAACTATAAATCATCACTCCCTTGGTCCATGGCATAGGACAAACTGTGCTGATATCCTCACACCTCAGCTTAGATTAACTGCTTTTCTCCAGTGCTATTAATGCCCTCCAAATTATGATTTTTCCTTTTTTAGTGCATGCTGTTTTGTGCATACACACATATGCAGGCAGGCATGTGTTTCATAACAGGTTTTTGTGCTTGTGACTCAGAGCTGAACTATTAAACCATAACACATGGCTGACATCTGGAATTCTCTCAGACGTTTCTGTCATTTGAATATTGGTAGCCATGGCTTGCTACTCTCCTTTCCTCCAAAATGTAACTTTCTTTATTCTCAGCTCATAAAAACAGAGCTGGAAGGTTTTACTGAACCTTTTGGTGTCACTTGATCAGTACATACATATATATATAATATTTTGTCCAAGCCTGCTTTAAAGGCACATGTGTTCAGAGAGTTTGGCAGAAAGATCTCACTAAAGAAAGCCTCTGCTTCATCTTTAGGTTTAAAATGGTTGCATACTATGAGAACATTCAGAAAAATCATTGTTTTTGCACAGCAAGAGCCTGTGGTTGCTATGAGTCAAAAGCAGTCACCTGGTAGCTAGCAAAGTGCGGTAAGATTTGCAAATGGATTGGCTTGGTGTTTGAATATAATTATTTACAGTAATTCCTCTAAATGAATGCCACTCATTTTGCTGGTTTTAGAGCAAGATTAAAATATGCTGGTAGTTGCTGTAATGTGGAATATTTTGTCTTACCTGTGTCTCACAGGGTGTTGTGTGCTATTCCCAGGGCAGTTTGCCATGAGCTAGTACGGTCCTGCAGAGATTAGGATTTTGCATTCTTCTTTAAATATTGTAGAGATGCCACTCAGAGTGCTGCAATTAAGGATGTGTTAAATTTCACATTGATATCAAGAATGCAATGAAAACTTCTGTCTATCTGCCACTGTGACAAATGTCAAGCAAACGGAGTGAACTCGGGGAATTGTTCCTGGCTTTGGCTTAGAAAATCATCTTGGTTTTCAATTCAGTCTTACAAGCATGTTTTTAAATTTGAGGATTGTCTGATTTTCTACTGACTTTGAGAAGGGTGTAACACTGCTTTACTGATGCTTCAGCAAGAGAGGAGGAGCATTGTCTAAAGCCTATGCTGTTCCCTCTAAGCGTAAATATAGTATGTCATCAAAGCACCTACTTTGCCTGGTGAGGGGCTGCAAAAGAGGGGTGACTGCTGTTGTGTTTCAGATCTGACTATGTCTCTTCTGTTCACGGTAGCTGAGTCAGTGGTTCAGAAAATAATTTTTGCCCTGGTTCCATCAGTCAGATCCCTGATTGCTACTGCTTTTTAGTAATAGCACCATGCCAAGGGAATCTCATTGTGACAGACTTTGACTTTTAAACACATCATGTCTGGAAGAGCATTTTTTCCCAGGATCTTTCATCCCCACAGCTGCACTTTCCCCACTGACTGGACAAGTGAGTACACTCTTGTACTCACTTGTCATGATTAAAGTGGAGTCCTTTCAACTTCTACAGACTGGTTTCTTCATCAAAAGCCTCTTGTGCTAATGTGGCCCTGAACTGTATGTATCCTTGCAAGAAGGTTTTTCAGTGCACACGGATACATATGCACAGGTTCACTAAAGGTAAGTCATATTTGAGCAGCCTGAGTGCCTTCTGTGATGTAACTACCTCGATGGGTAAGGGGAGAGCAGTGGACGTTGTGGACAGGATTTCAACAGTCTCTTAACAACACCCTCATAGACAAACTCAGGGAGGCGGGCTGAATGAGCAGACAGTGAGGTGGATAGAGAACTGGCTGAACAACAGATCCCAGAGGGTCAAAATCAGTAGCACAGGGTCTAGGTGGAGGCCTGTCCCTAGTGCTGTCCTCAAGGGTCAATGCTGTACTGTTTAAATTACTCATCCGTGACTTGGATGAAGGGGCAGATTCCTGCTCAGCAAATTCAGAGGACACAAAGCTGGGCACAGTAGCTGATACCCCAGAGTGCCGTGCATGCCTTCAGAAGGACCTCAGCAGGTTGGTGAAATGGGCACCTGGAGTGCTGTGTCCAGTTCTGGGCTCCTCAGGACAAGAGAGACGTGGAGCTCCTGGGATGGGTCTAGCAGAGGCTACAGAGATGATGAGGGATCTGGAGCATCTCTCTTATGAGGAAACTGGGTCTGTTCAGCCTCAAGGAGATAGAACTGAGAAGGGACCCCATCAATATGTATAAGGATATGAAGGGAGGGTACCAAGAGAACGGGCCAGGCTCTTCTTGGTGGTGTTGAGCAATAGAACAAGAGGCAATGGACAGATATTGATGCCCAGGAACTTCCACCTGTACATGAGAAAGAACTGTGCAGGTGACCATGCACTGGAACAGATTGCCAGAGAGGCTGTGGAGTCTCCCTCACCGGAAATACTGAAGAACTGCCTGAATACAATCCTGTGCCGTGTGCTCTCGGATTACCCTGCTTGAACAGGGAGGCTGGACAAGATCTGGTCCCTTCCAGCTGACCCATTCTGTTATTCTTTATGTTAAAGTGACCCTGGTGGCTGTGCCCTGATTTTAGTCAAAGCAGAGGTGGCCCTCAGTAGGGCCAGCCATGGCCAGAGCAGTACCAGCTCATCTGCAGCCCAGGGCAGGCAAGACCACCCAGTCCACCTCCTTGAGCTGGTATGCAAATGTTGCTGTATTTTAGCTGCTGACAGCTCTGCTAATGGATTATGTGGGCACACAAAAGTGAAGTGCTATAAACAGCAGTTAAAATTATGTTGTAAGAATGTCAAAATCAATCTCAATTTTTGATATGGTCAGACATACTACTTATTTTCTCCTTATAAGGGTTAGAGCTTATTGTTATGGTTATCAGGTGCTTCTGATTGTCAGATTCTGACAAAGTGTGAGACTCTGAGATGAACCTGAGACTTCCTCACCAGATTTCTGTGTCAAGCTGATTTCGCTGGAAAACTTCAGCCAAAACACTTGGCCGTTCTTGAGCACAAATCCTGTGCACATAAATCCTGGTGGACACACTCTCCTGCAGTGACCCACACTTGCTTCATCCCTTAGAATGTCTCGGGGGGGCCATATGCCCTGGGACTTGCCCCAGCACATGCCAATATCTTTGCCAGCAGCCAGAGTGTGTGCTGTCCCCATGGGGCCCAGCACTGTGCTTCAGCTTGGGATGGGTGGTTTGTACTTTTCCAGTCTGGGATGGGATAGGAGGGACTGTCCTTGTGTATGCCCCACACTGGGGACCACAGTTTGGGCTTGCTTCTTGTAAAATGAAAATTATTGCTTCCCACACCTCCTTACCCCTTGCCCATCTCCCCAGGCTGCCTTGAAAATGAACATGTTGTTTCTGAAGCACTCACGTATTGTAGTGGCATGGGAGACAACAGGCAGAAATTAATTAGTCTGTCTTCAGAATGGGGTTTTGGGGATTATAGAAAATAAGCCTGTTAATCATTATGGAGAAGGTAGAACAGTCTGAACTGGGTCCTCACTCACCCTGGGTACTTAATGACATGTTTTCACTAGAAAAAAATGGTAAGATCACATTAATTAAAGGCTATGCCAGAATGCATATGTACAAGGGGGGTAATTGAAGAATGCTGAATGTCTGCCAATTTGACATTACCTAACTAGCTTGATTTTTCAACCACAGTAATATTCTCATATTTATGTATTTTTTGGGGATGCCATATGAAAGGAAAGTATTTAAGCAAAATAGCATACTGAGCAGAGTAAATTACAACAGCAGGGTTTCTTGTTACTCTGTGCCTGATGGAGAAAATTAAAAAGGTAGTAAAGGGACCAGGGAAGCAATGGTTTGTGTATCGTACATAAAAAGATACTGTAACAGTGGTGATCTGTCTGCTGTAGTAACGAAGTCAAACTTTTGGAATAATATGGTTTCACAGCAGGACAGGATAGTAGAGCTCTGTTGAGCTGAATCTATATTAGATGGTGTTAGTTATCTACATAAAGCTACAGAATAGGTTAAATCTTAATTTTATTAAATAGCGAGTCACAGCAGACAGAATCACCTTATGGATTTTCTAAGTTCCTAACTTTCTTTGTCTCTAGCTTGTTATTCATTAGAGCTCTGCACAGCTCTGTGGGCTCCATGAAGCACTGGGCTTGCAAATTCATGGTGCTAGCACTCTTCCCCAAGCTCCTTACTCTTGTTCTGTGCTGTCAGATGCAATATTCAAAGACATCAGTCTCTTTACTATCTCTGGTTTCTCTGTATATATCCCTTGTAGAAATAAAAAGACAATTCTGCCATCCTGCAACTAAGAAGCCCTGACACAAAAGTGTGCTTTTTCAACAAAATGTTTGTATCCTCAGATCTCCAAACATCTTAGACCACCAGCACCTAATCTAATCTCTGGGACTGTTCCCTTCTTTCCTTGGTCTGGCACCTTATGGCTCATTTCTTCATATCTCCCTTGAATTTCCCTGTGCTGTTTTGACTTATGCTTCTGAACTAGGTCAAAAGCTTTGGCCAGGTAGTTTCCAGTCAGAATTACTTCTGCTGGGACACCTCCAAGGAAAAAGAGAAATCTGATTAAACATGGGAAAATCAAACCAAACACAATGTGATTATACCTGAATCTGTTCAAAGGTCAGCTGATTTTTCAGATGATTTAAAACCATTAAATTGAGCAAGAGCAGATACACATCATTACTCGATCTTATCTTCATTGCCCTGGATGCCTTTGATCTCCATTTGTCCTTCCCCTGTTTGTTTATGCTCTTTCATGCCTGTCTTCAAAGTAGACTGTAAAGCCTTGGGACAAAGAGCAGTGGTGTGTCAGTAAATGGGAAGGACACACTGACTCCTTCATCTTGCCCAGTCTTAACTGTGGGAAATGGGTGAACACTGCAGTACTGACAGCAAGAATGGGTAAATCATGTAAATGGGTAAACGAGTACTGAAATTCACCTGTAGAAACACTATGCAGGGGGACCAAATTTGCCTGAGCATCTTATCTGGATGCTTGGTGGCTGGGGGAGTAGTTGCTTGGGGCACCTGTGCAGCATTCAGGAGCCAGCCTGGCCAGCACTGTAACCTGTTACCGACCAGAAGCTTTGGCTGAGGGACATCAAAAATCTATTACTAAAAAAAAAAACTAATCATAGCAACATCACACGTTTATAGCCTTAGGTTTTGTATAGTTTTCACTCCAAGGGTGTTTCATAAATTGTTGCGGCTCGAGTTTTAGTTCATATGTTGTATGAGTTGTTGTATCCCCTGTGTGTAATGGTTTTTCCCTTGACTGTTACCCCTGTTTCAATGTATAATGGTTTCACCCTTTCCACTACCCTAAACCCCACCTATTCTTCCAGAACTTTCCCTGCCGGTTTCCCTAATCCCCTCCCAAGCCCCTGTCAATCCTCCCTTGCCCTCCTATTGTTCCAGCACCTTCTGCGTCAGTCATCCCCTCTTTAGGATGTGATTTGATGTTATGTATAAGTACACGCCTATGTTATCCCCCACTGGTTAATTATGTATTCCTCCCCTTACCGTGAACCTCGTACCCACCTTGTGGACCTCCCCTGGATTTAAGCTGATGCACACCGGTGCTCCCTGGCTTTTTGGGTTCCCTTCCCTTGCGTCCAGTTCCCCTCCCTGCCCTCCGAATAAACCCTATCCTGGAACCTGAAAAGGTCTCCCTCTCTTCCTTTATTTCTCCTCGGACATTGGAAGCAGCCAAAGGGGGCTTGGAGCCCTAGCTGTACCCTGGGTTCAGGAACCTGAGAGATTGCCCACTCTTGGTGCCAGCAACCCCTGGTGCTAGCTGGGCTTGCCAGGCTTTGAGTGGTCAAGGCTGCCATGTCAATAAATAGTTTCAATCACTATTGCAGAAGCAATGCTCTGCAAGATAATCTCAAATAATTATTATTTAATTATTAAATTAATTATTGTCAGATTTTACACAAACAAAAATAATAATATGAGGAAGAGCTAGAGTTAAGACAACCAGTGGAGCAATATCAAAAGATTACGGTAGAAATTGATCTTAATTGATCTCAAATGCATTGATCTTAATGTTTTAATTGTGCTTAGTACTTCAGGGAATAACCTATGTGAAGAAGTTGTTGTAATGCTAAATTAGATATCAACAGGTGTGAGAGAGACGAGTCTTAAACACTGGCACAATGCAAAAGCCCAAACTGAACCAGAAATGCTACTCACAATGCAAATATAAAACAACTGTAGCTGTTTTCCCCAAAGACTATTCTCCAGACTTTGTTACAGTGGTTAGGGCATATCTGAACTCTTCTTAATGTTTTACTTTACTCTTGCTTGGGTTTTGGCTCTGTCCATTGCTGTGAGGAAGAATTGTGTGAGCACCTTAGTGCCTCTGTCCATGGACTTATTAAAGATGAAATGTGCTAAAACCCAGAAGAAAAGTGAAAGCAGTGGCTACTAATGCATTTAAATGAGAGATTTCTTCATTTGGGTTGGTAGCTCCTTTGGTGCAGATTTTTACAATTATCTCATATTAGGCATGATGACTTATTTTTGCAAAAATCTAATCCCTCATTAGTGACATCTTTATTTCTATCCCATCACAGGTAGATATGAAAGACTGGACTGTGTTTTTACAATCAGAGGGGAAGTGTAGGTGAATTCATTATCAAGAAAACGGCCCTACTCAACAGGGAGGCTGAGAAACTGGTAAACCAAAACTGAAGATGGTTGTGAGAGGTTTGTTTTGTCCATCACTACTCAACATTTTAGTAAAGTAGAGACAATTCATTAAATCTGCAGATAACACCAAGGTTAGAGTGCTGAGATTATATCTCAGGAGGGGTTTGAATTGTAAAGGATCTCAGTGATTTAAAGATATGGGCTGATAAAGGATGGTGTAAATAAAGAGAGTCCAAAGCTCTTCCTTCTCAGAAGCTATTAGATCAATGGGCACAGGTAGGAGCTTGGATGAAAGGTATTCTGGGGTGTGTAGTTTCAACAGTGAACATGAGGCAAGATTATCCTCCGGTTGCAGAGGGATGTGGAAAAAGTGCCAGTGAGGATAGGAGTGTGAGCTCTAGGAGGATGAACTGAGCCTGTGACAAAGCAGCTCAGGAGCTGTGCCAATAGCAAAGAAGTTGGGCAGCAAATGGAAAAAGTCCGAAAAGAAGGGATATGGGATGCAGCAAATAATGTTTTATGGTGAAAGACTGATGGTTTTCCAGTGGAAAGAATTGGAGATTGAAGATGGAAGAAAGAAATATTTTGCTGCTGCAGAACTGCTGTGGAGTAAGGGAATGGTAATTTGTAAACAGCAGTGAAGAAGTTTCTGATTTTAAAACAGGAAATGCTTTCTGGTGGTAGTGATGGTGAACTGCAGGAATAGGATGCTAGTTTTTAAGAACCACAAGGAGACATATCCCATAAGTGACACTGGAGCAGCTGACTTTGCCTTAGAGCAGCGGTAGGAAGTTCATAGCTCTTAAAATTCTTTTAAGCTGTATTATGAGTCTACAACACAAATATGTCAAAGCATTTTGCACTGAAAAAACGGAAAGAGGAAAATCTGGCTTCAGGCTTTTCTTGGTATGTCAGGTGGTACAGCTTTTCCCTCCACAGCAATAGGTGTCTTGGCTCATTTTCAAGGATGGTGGTGCAGAATGAAAGAGAAATATAAGGAACTTGTATTCTGAGTTTCTTCTGCAATTAATTGTGGCTGCACTCTGACATGGGACGAATTCTAATACTGCTTCTAATGTGGCTTTGTCATGAGCTCTAAATGTCACTGCTTCCCGTTGACTCATTTTTGTGTGTATGTTGATGAACATAATACTAGACTTTGTAGAATGTAGCTTGTCTGAACAAAGGTAGCTGTCAAATGCAACTTGTTCAGGACTTGGTTCAAGCTGCAGCTAGATTTGGCAAATAAGGTTTTGTGAGTCAGTTTCGTGGTAACATGAACTGTGCAATTCCTACAGGGGAAACAAAAAGCTAAGAATAGTGTTACTGAGAATGTGGTTTTGGTGGTTTTTCTTAGTAAAGAGGTGATGAGCAAGATGTAGGCTGTAAAAGGGAAGAAAAGATGTGTGAGTAGGTATATGGGAGAAATTGAAAATTCCAGGTGAGATCTAGTGGTTTGGGCATATAGAAAGGTTGACTGGATTGGCTAACTGTTAATGCTCAAAGAACTTTGTACTTTAGCTGCAGCAGGAATTGTTGTCTCAGATAACATTTTTTTGAGCTGCTTCTCTTGTGTATGTACTATAATTGAATTCTAAGAAGTTATCAAGGGCTATATCAAATGCATTAAATAAGCATCTGAAATATGATGCTTCCAGCTTCCAGGCTTAGAGCAATTACTCTGCAGTTTTATTACAAAGAGTTTCAGACATTTTTCACAGGACATAGAAACGCCTAGCTGGAGAAAGAAATTTCAAGCATTTCCATTGAAGTTGAAGAGTTCTATGAAATCAGGTTGATTTTCGTGGAATTTCACAAAGAAGGGGAACAGTAGAATAGTTTAGCATTTTTCTGATAAGACACTTTGATTATTTTAAAACATTTCAACAAACTCCTCAACCTTCCTCCAGCTGAGCACTGAATATTGCAGTAAAATACATAATATTATGATGTTTTGATTTTATCGATTTCAGAGTGTTCAGATGACTGGAAAACAGATGATGCTGCAGAACCACTAATTCAAAAAGTGGTAACTTGAGCAGTGTGCTGCAGCCTGATGTGAGAGAGACAGGTCTTACACAACTCTATTTGAAATCTTCCTCACTTTGTGGTTTTTCCACATCAAGAAGATCAAAGGGGAGAAAAAAAATTGCCCTAACAAGCTAGATTTTTAACCAGATAGAAACTAAGCCAAATGGTATGCAGCTTCCCCAGGCTTCCACCAACTAGATTTTTCCAAAGAATGAGATTCCACCTCCAGCTGCCCTATTGTTCCTCTGGCACTGCTCTGGGTTATCCCCACTGCCTGCAGTTGCTCATTGAATGTGATCAATAGGGGACTACAACACGACTTACAAAAATATTTCATCCAGTGCAGCATGGACCTCTGTTCTCACACGTCTGCTCCCGAAGTGGCAGAGCCTGTGTGGCTTGAGCAGAGCTGCGTGCAGAGCTGAACGCAGAGGAGCTGTGTGCTGCTTCTGCCACGGGTGTTGCTCAGCAGGTTGCCATGCTCTGCTCAAAGAGCACTTCCCCAAAGAAGTGATGGGATTAGCGTGGGCTGCCAAACCTGAAAGAAAGAATCTCATAATAGAACAGGATTAGTTGACAGCTGTGGCATGTCATTTCCACCTCTTCTTCATCAGTACTAACTGAACTGTTTATTTGCAACCCCAAACTTCTCCCTGAAAATTTACAGAAAAGCTGGTACATGAAAGCACTGCTTGGTTGATGCACTGGTTACACAGAATCAGGTCCAGCCCACAGAACCCCATAGAGAGGGACTTTGCCGAGCTGGTGCAATTACTTTTTCATCACATCATGCATTTGAAATTATTGCATCTAAAATCTAGAAGAAAATTACCTAATACTCCTGCACCACTTTCCTTCTTTAGGGATTGCAGCTTCCATATGCTGAAAAATGATAGCTGAAGACATTTAGCGATACAAAACAGGTCCCCTGTTTGCCTCCCAGCAGCAAGGTCAAATTTAGGTTGTACTGTTGTTTTACATCTGCTGTGTTCCACTAAGCTTGCAGATCTGTCAATCCAGCAACTCCAGTAGTCTGATCAATTGCTTCTTCATAAGCTCCTGCTGTCTGGTATCCAAATCTGTGCTACTGTTAGGTTTAATATTGTTAATATCTTCCAATTTATTCCTCTCCAGATAAAGCAGAAATTTCCAGAGTCTTCGTCTGCCTGCTGCCTCTCAGATTTAACATAGCACTGTGTTTCAGGGGAGGCTGGCAGATTTGGAAATCAAAGTGCATCTCTTGGGTAGCTTCCCAGCTCCCTGGACAGGACCGAGAGTCATAAGGTCAGTAATTCCTCACAGCAAAGAACAAGGAGACCGTAGAGCAGGCCTGGAAACTGAAGCCTGTATAGGAATGCAAGAGAAAGAGGGAGCTGACTGTGGGTTGGACTGTACATTCCCTTTGCAGCAGCACTTGCACCTCACACACGCTCTGACTGACTCACCACTGCAGGCAAGAGGTCAGGCTTCTCTCTCTGGTAGCTAGAGCTCACAAACAGGTTATTTCACTGAAATATTTTTCTTGAAAAAAAGAAGTGGTGTGTAAATTCTCTTTGCACTCACACAATAATAATAGTTTGAAGGTCTTCAGCTTTACAGATGCTAAGCAGGAGAATGTCTGTACCTTTCCTGTGCCACGCCTGTGACCTTGGCACTGTATTTATTGCAAAGCACCCTGAAAGCTGTATCCTTCAACAGTAGCACTTGCACCAGGATTTCTTGTCTGCATACCAAGGTTTCCCTGCAAAGCCTGGAGCTTGGTATGCCTGTGTCTCACTGTGTTCCCTTGAGGTGCTGGAGGTCTGGTTTTCAGATCCTTTTCCGAATGAGGCAGAAACAAGACTTAAACGTCAGTCTGTTGGTCTCCTGGTAATTATTTTAAACAAAGGTTCAGACTGTCATGTTGCGACTTCTTCTCTCAAATATGTTGGTCTATTTTTCATTCTGATAATGAAATGTTTGAGATGTTTTAATGCAATAGGGTTTCCATCTAGCCTAAGGTCCATGGCACGGCTTTGTAGATCAGCTGTAGGGTGAGAAAGAGCTATTAGGCCCTCAGAGAGCTCCATATCAGTAGTTAATAGTTAAGATAAAGATTATAGCCTCCCACATGCTTGTTACAGTCCTGTTGTTTCTCTTTTTCAAGTAGAGATGATGTCGTCAGAAAAAGGTGTTGATTGCTAATGAGACAGAGTAATTCTGTATAGCTTCTGCTCCCTAAACCATCTTTTTTTAAAACTTTTTTTCTTTTTCTTTTTTCTTTCTTTTTTATTGGTTTCATGTTCTCCCTTCTCTGCAGCTCCTAAAGATCTGTGCCTCAGTTTGGCAAACCCATATGTGGGAAGATGGAAGCAGTCAGAAGCCTTTGGAAGGGACCTGTGTGGCCTGCATACCTCTGGGACACTCTTCTGCAGAGGTGTCAATGAGGCTGCAAGTATCAGGTAATGACAGACAGAAATGGGATCACTCAGCTCATATTGCCTTCCATAGAACACATCAAGTTATCAGTTCATAATTCACAAGTAAAAACATGTAATTAAACTTTGTCAGTGCTCCCTTTCTTGATTTCTCTTCACTTTTTTCCCACAGTTTGATAAAGCACCTTAGTAAAACAAATTTGATATGATCCCTTCTTGTTGTCTTACATATTTGTTGAGGATCATGTAATGACAAACCTGTGTCTTGGTTAGAAATTATATCCATTCAAAAGTACTTAAGCAGACAATAGGAACTGTGGGAAAGGAATATGAAAGTCCTGAGTAATGAAAGTTTGGACTGAAGTATGTTTTGGCTGCCAAGGAGGGAAGAAAAAAACAAACCACATAAGTTTGGGTACTGTTTTTCTTTCCAGTGAAATGTAATAAAAAGGAAAATTTTACTTTGGAGATACCAAATGTGTTACCTTCATCTTAAATGAAATATTATTATTTTTACACCCTAAAACCACACAATTTATTTTAAAAATATCACCCACCTTCGTTTGGCTAACACTATTTGACCTGAATTACGAAAAGATGAATTTTGGTCACCTCTGAAACTATTTATTTAGTTGCCACTTGGTTTGTAATAACCTGCCACACCCTGAATCTGTTTCTGTGGTCTCTGAAACAAAAAGGGGCAGAAACAAAAAAGCAAGGGGCTGCCTATGGCCAGAGTGCTTGCAATTATTTACAATGATGTTGAAGGTCCATTGTAGAAATAATGGAAGAGATACAGATTTTTCCTTTAAGCCAGATAAGGCCTTGGTGTTGCTGTTATCCTGCTTCATCATCCCTAGAAGGATTTATGGTCCCTGCTCCTCAGGTATTTCTACAGCAAACTTTCTGTTTGTTACTGCTACCTTTACAAAGCAAGCCCTCTGTGTGTAAGATGATGGCCAGCAATTGGGGTAAAAAAAGCCGGATTCCCTCTATGCTTCAGTAAAAATGGTCCTAAGTGATTTAACATAGAAAAATGTAGTAGTACAGACAACTAGGTTAAATAATAGCAAAGCAAGACATGCTTTAAATGAAAACAGCCCTCTCGACACTGGAAGGAAAATTATCTGGAAGATGTAGTACATATAAACTTCAAACCATCAGCCAATATCTGGCATCAATTAGAAAAGCACAAGGACACTGGGCTGCCCCATGGGTTTGATATCACATCCTGGCCCTCCTTGCAGGATGGCACCAAGCACCCAAGACCCTACCAGGGGCAAGGCAGAGCAGACTTTGCCAGGGTTATATGAGCAGCTAGTTTATAGCACCAGTTAGGTAACTGGTAGAGATCTGTGATATGGGGGTAATAAAAAACTTGCTTTTGAAGTCTTGCATTTTTCTCTAATTATCTTTCTTGTGTTCATGCGTGTGTAGGTATTATGTCGAAAGGTGAAGGAAACCCTGATTTGTGACAAAGTTTCCTCCTCATATCCAGTCTCAGTCTGTTACTTTCCAAACAGGAATGGACTGGGTTGAGTGCCTCTGAAGCCAGAGGGCAAATCCGTGTGGCACAGATCTGCACTGGAAGTGAAGCCAACAATTACAGTAGCAGTCACATGTAAGGTGTCTCTCTGTGGCAGTCACTCCAGCCATGCTGTGACCATGGGTTGAGTCCACAAGGAAATCGTCATAAATTTTCATTGAGCCTAAGAGTGGAGAACAGTCAAAACCAGAGCTGGAAGGTAACTGAAGCTTGGTGCAGCTGCCCTTTCCCCCCCACCCCCCAGTACACCTCTTAGCTCTGTCGTGCTGGCTGTCATGAGAAAACTTCCTTGTCATTCTGGGAGAAGTATCTCATCTCATCATTGAGATTTGCAGCAAGACAGATCGATTGTCTCTCTTAAGTGGCATTTTGGCAACACACAAATGCAACAGATCCAATTTCTTGGTTTTTCTCTTGGGCAATCACTCAGTGTGACAGTGGCAAACAATCACCAGGTACCAATGCCACAACTTCAGTGCTCCATTGCCTGAAGAACACGCTTTGCCTATGAAGTCCTGAAGATGAGCCTTAGCTGGCCAGAGTGCTGACTGCCAAAGGCAAGGCTACAGAGCAACCTGTGGTCTAGTCTCCCCATGGGTTTTTCATGAAGCAGAAGGATGGTTACATCTGTGGGAGCATTTCAGACACTTGCTTTTCTTCCTAAGCTGAGTCTGAGGCAGTTTTAGCCTCTGGAGGAGTATGTGGCACTGAGCATCACAGCTGATAGCATCCTAAGAGAGCTGAAGGATGAAAGATAGACAGTGAGATCATTTGATGTCTTTTGATTTCCCACAAAGGCCCTGTGACTTAAAGGAAATTGATTCTATTTTCAATTTGGTTAACACTAGATATATAATTTTTGAAAACAGTAAACTGGCTTCTTGTTATCTGACCAGAGAGAGATGATTTTTGAGCTTCACATGTAATTGAAAACCAGCCATCAGCTATAACTCCTACCTGAGGTGTTGAGCTTTGCAAGTGAGCTTGAGCACTGGGAACTCAGGCCACTCTGCAATGACAGTACCTCACTCATTTTGGCTGCCTGCCTTCTTCTTTCATCAGCTCTTGAGATTTCATTAAAGCAGAAAATCTGTTGTGAAGACATGATGGATAAAGATTATGCCATGCAACTCAACAGTTCATCTTTCACTCAAGTATAGCTTTTCCCCTTCTTTTACAATGACTCCTCATGAATAAATAATATCCATATTCCTGCGTTCCCTTGAAACTTAGATATTACTTCTGACTGCATCATAATTTTCTAATTGTGAGACATTTCTTGCTACAGAAGAAGGGTAGAAGGCACCATTCAGTACTGTCTGAAGCTGTTTAATGGCAATGACAAAAATTTCTGTTTCCATGTGTTCAATCCTACCACTTGCTGTCTCCTCTGTTTTCTGATCAGTCTCATCCCCTCATCCGAAGATACATACTTAGATCTATTTCTACCAGACCTAGCCTTTTCCAACTTTCATGTGCAGATCTATTTCTCAGCAGGCATTCAAAATCAGGCACAAGCTCTTCTTCCACACTCGTGTTTGACTTCTGACTGGGAGCAGGTCTGGGCTATGCTTTCATCATCTTTCCCTCTGTATAGATGACAAGAAAGAGAATACAGAATGAAGCAGGGCAGCTGCAATGGCCTCTGCTCAGCCAGAACAACACTAATACACTGGGTTTTGTCATTTCTCCAAGGGAGCATAGGCCTTTCTTCATGTGCCACCAGACCTTTATCTCAGCAGGAAGAGAGCATTTCCCTCAGTGCTTGAGGCTGACTATAAGGGCTTTCATACTCTTAAAGAAGTTGCTCTGTAGAGTTGCGGCAAGTTCTGTGAACAGCTGGAAAAAATAACGTTATGTCTTGCAACCCCTTTTTTTAGAATTCTAAAACCCCCGAAGGGCCCTATAGGTGTGCACTTTGCAGCAGTAACTAGTGACAGGCTCCTGGTTCAGCCTTGCAGCCTCACCAAGCCAGGCAGCTCTGCTCATAAACAGGACTTCCATCAGAGCTGTGAGCAAAGGTGTGTGCTTTGCCACTGACATGTTGTTGTGAAGCCCTGGGAGCTTGGGAACCTGGGCAGTGCTTGATCCTCAGCTGTGGGTGTCCCAGGCACCTGGGTTCCCAGCCCCAGCCTGGGCAGCTGCAGCGAGGTCTGCTCTGCTCATCACAGTGTGGTTGATTCCCACCAGCTTTTGGAGAGCCCCTGGCAAGCAGCTGGCTGCTCTCTTCCCCTGGCCAAACCCTGTGCTAGTCAACAGCCATCCTGCTACTTAATATTTCAAATATGCGTGAATAATCCACTGAATTTCAGTATCCCGTTATTTTCTCAGATTCTTTGTGGTCACCATGGGTCATGGCTCCTGAGAAAAAGCTTTCATCATGAAAGCTGGTCTGTTTTATTTTTGCAACTGTGTTAGTCTTATAAAATATATTCCCCTCTGTCCACAGACCTTGTTGCTTTGTGTTCTTAGATCATTATACCCCACATCTGCTAGCACCACCCTTGCCAAGATGGAGTAACTCTGTTATTTGTGCTGTGATTGAGAGCTCAGAATATCAGTTTGCTGGGGTTATAGTTTTTCTGAAGCAGTCTTGAGGGAAACAGCTAATCTAGTGCCCAAAACACCTCTCCCCTTTCCTGGCTTTGGGAAAAAAGCATATATTTCTGAGTCATACATGCTGCATCCTTGCCTCAGGGCTCCTGCCACCAACTTGGATTAAGGTAATTGTTTGTTTACCCTAATCTGGCTCTCCTGCAAGATTGGAGGACTGCTGCTTGTTCCCTGGTTTGCTGCTGCTGCTGTTTCTTCTTTTAGATGAAAAATCATTAAGTGACAACCTGCAGTTTGTTTTGGAATTCAAATTATTTACATAGAAGCCAAACATTGGTGTTTCAGGTGGTTCCAGTGAGTGCTCTCCCATTTCAAAACTATTTTCCTTTATTCCTTTGGGCTGGAATAGGGAGGTGAGCTACTGTGCTGAGGCAGAGCAGTTGGACATTGTGGTTGAACCACTCCTCCTCTGCAGACTGTTCATCTACACAGCACCATGACATGTTGGTATTGCTAAGGTAGGTACAGTGAGTTGAAAAAAAGAAGTGCATTTTATATTTATGGTTCATTTTCTAGTAAAGCTATTTGTAGGGAAAAGACTAATTATCTGGGTCTCAGTCTGCCAAAATTTTCCAGTTATCATAGTCATGGATTCACAGAATGGTTTGGGTTGGAAGGAACCTTGAAAATCATCTAGTTCTTAGTCCCCTGCCATGGGCAGGAACACCTTCCACAAGAACAGGTTGCTCAGGGCCCCTTTGAACCTAATCTTGCGCCCTTCTTGGGATGGGAACTTCTTTGGGCAATCTGTTCCAGTGTCTCACCAAACTACACTAAAGAATTTTTTCCTAATGCCTAATCTAAACCTGCCCTCTTTCAGTTTGAAACCATTCCCCCATCCTATCACCACATGTTCTTGTGAAAGCCCCTCTCTATCTTTCTTCTAGGCTCCCCTCAGGTACTACAAGGCCTCTCTGTAGCCTTGTCTTTTTTGGGCTGAACAGGCCCAGGTCTCTCAGCCTGTATTCATAATCAGATAAATTTTAACTTTGTTCCAGGTTTCAATTTTTGTTATGCTACAAGTGTGGGTCCTTCCTTCACCTTGGCTATATTTTTAATGTATAGAATCAGCAGTTTAAAAGTCCTGACTTGCTGTCAAGTTTTTATAAAACTTCTTAGTGTTTCTCTTGAGCTTTATCGTCCCTGACTGTGCTTCTCATTATGTCAGCTAAAGAAATAGTGTGGCTCCTCCATGTCAGCACCAGAATGGGAGGGCTGTGAGGGAGTTCAGCTGGGGCACGGGTAGCTAAGGGAAGGGAGGGAGTAAATGCTTGTTTTGGAGAAGCTGTCAGGGTGTGTGGTGGAATGGCATGGGAGAGTCAGGGAAAGAGGAGCCTGGGGGAGAGAGGTGGTAGGTTCAGGATAAAAAAATATTTGGAAATGCTGACCCAGGGAAAATGTCAGTGCAAGACTTAATGGTTGGGCTGACAGGTAGGTGAGAAGCACTCTCTGAGGAAAAGCCTAATTGCAAGCCCCTGCTGCTGTACATTTCCAAAGTGGGGCAACACATCTGGGCACCTGGACTGGTGGTAGAGAAGACTGCAGTGGCCACGCAGAGGTGTTACAGCATGGGGTCTTTCCATTTCCTCATCTCTCTACTGTATGTGTGGAGATCTTAGCAACAATTTGGGTGAATAAGTACTGCTGCCTTTTCAAGTTTTAAAGGGGAATGAAGAAAGCAGAAGTACAACATCACTGGCATCTGGGTATGTGTGTTGTCAGAGAGCACAAAGTGCAAAGAAAAATAATGAGGGGAGTGTGGGGGAGCTGGAAGTGGAGGTGTTGCAAGAACTGTGATGTGCTGCAAAATATTCCTGCCACTGACAGTGTTATTGAGTGGTAATGTCTTGGCATGCTACTTTTAGACATTGGTTCATCTTATTCCTCCTCTCTTTCCCTGTTGTAATTCCAGGATGGTTCTGGGCAGAGAAGGTGAAGGCAGAAGTGGAGGTGTGTAACATACTCTACATTGCAAGCCTGAAGTATGTCAAGCATTGAAAGGATCAATGAATTGTTTTGAGTTCCTGTGCATGGTTGAGACTCCAGAGGAAATAAGGGAAACATTGTCTGGGTGGTCCAAGGAAAACTCACAGGGCTAAAGCTTGCCCTCTGGCTCCTTGTCACACAAGGTGTCCTCCCTCATCAGTGGAGTCCCTGGCTTGGTTCCCAGGGTGGCACAGCCGTAAGCCGTGCTGTGAGGTGGGGAAAGCCTCCCTCTGCCACGAGCTGTTCCACACCTGTGGGATTTGCAGTGTCAGCAGGGCTTTGCTAGCATGGTGGTTAGCTGGTCACAGCAAGCTGTCAGAAAGGCTTGTCACTGCACGGCGTTCTGCACCTGGGAAGCTCATCATGATGATGTAAATTATGCACCGCACCAGGGACTTGCTCTCTTCTCACTAGGCTCAGCAGGTAGCTCACAGGCACTGGATTGTGCCAGCTGGACTATGAAGAGATCCTATAAGTGCATTCCTGATGAGAAACATTTCTTACCAAAGCAGAGTTAACCTCTGGTGACTGCTGTAAGCTCCCATACTGGACCAGTGAGATGTTAGGCAGTCTCAGACACAGCAACATGCCTCACCTTCCCTGCTGGCTTAAGTTCGCCTTTCTTTTAGGGCAGAGAATCTGAACTTTTTTTTCTGTTTGTATTTATTTGTTTTTAAAACAGAGTGATTTCTTTAAAAAAAGAAAGCACATGGGCTCTAATGTGACCCTTCCGTGTTTCTGTGCAGTGAGGACCTTCTTATTTCCTGAATGGCTTGCTCTGCACTCCAGTTAACTCACACCCTGGATTTCATCCAAGTACATTCTGTTTCTTGATATGAGGCCAGGCTTTGCTGAGTTGTGGTGCCATTTTCTTCTGCCTGCTCTCCTCCCAGTTCCTCTATTATCATTCTCATTGCTGAGTGTGACTAGCACCCCTTAGCCCAAGGGAAGAGCAGAGCCCAGCCCCGTGCCTGCTGCTGACAGCAGTCGGAGCAGGAGAGCTGGAACTGCAGTGAGCAGTTCTTCAACGAGCCCGTGGGTTGAGCTGTCCCCAGCTCAGCCTGTCACTGAGAGGTATGTCTGAAATCAGCTGAAGCAGAAAACATTTGAACTCTACACCCTGCCAAATACCTTCCAGATGTGTAAGATGTAGCCTCGCTGTGGACTCTGACTGTAGCTCTGCCAGCATACGTCTGCACATTTCTGGTGCACAGGGAACATGAAAGTAGATATTTTACAACATCTGCTGCCTTTTCCTAGTTCTCCCTCCCTGCTTTTTGCAGTCCTTTTCCTATATTTCATCCCTCCAGTTAAAAAAACCCAAACCTACAAGTCTTACTACTGATTTATTGAATCCTCTTTGCACATTTCATACGTTTTTGTGCCAGCAGTGTGGTAAAAAGGGAGGGAAACAGAGAGACCTTGTTCTTCTGCCTGGAAATCAAATCAGTGCCCAGGTCCTTAATTATTTCTGTATTGATTCAAGGTGTTCTTCTTGCAGAATCAAATAATAAAATAGTATCAAATTCCATTGAAAAAGGACTTCGATAAAAACAGAGCTTTATCTTGCTTTCACAGTAAGAATTATTTCCTTAGTCCCGGGGTCACCTGGGCCTGAAGGGTGTCACAGCAGAGCTGTCCAAAAGAGGGAAGGGAGGGAGCAGAGAGACTAAGGATTAGGTTAAATGTGGAAGTGGTAATTCTTCTTTTTTGAAAATAAAGAAAATTATTGGGTTTTAAGGTCTTACTTTTAAAGTACTCTTTTGGTTAAGAAAATAGAAGCCTTGCTTTTTCATTGTTCCCAAACAAAATAAGATAGACTTGTTCTGACTTCTTATCTCTGACTCCACAAGTGGTGGTTATTTTCTGACCTTTGTTGCTAAAAGCTGTTCATTTTTTAAGAAATAATAACCTTTGGAGCCCATGGCTGTGTTGGTGTCATTTTCTCTTGAAAGTTAACCAGATGCAGGCCTGGGATCTATTTTGATGAGAGACCACCTGGGAATCACAGAAGCCCTCTCCATACGCCAGGCAGTTGTGGTCACAATCCTGGCACACAGTAGACCACAGGAATCTAACGAATGGAAAGACTTCATTTGGTCCCATCATCACTGCTGAGTTGACTGATGGGGCTGAAACACAGCAATACTCACATACCTATTTCTGTCTTCTTGCTGTGACAAACTAGCGTGTGAGAAGCCTGTCAGTCAACTCATTGGACTTTTACAGATGAAAATGTCAAACTGAGGTTATCTCCGTGACTGTGCATATCACAGAACTGGGGGAGGGAGACAGGGAGATGTGGTAAGATGGAAAAATGTGTTTCCTATTCAGTCTGCTTATGTTATAGACTGCCTTCTTTTGTGAACCTCAGTTCAGAGCAGTCAGTGCAGTAATGTTCACGTTTTGCTGCAATGTTTGTGATTAATCTGCCCGGAGGGGCATTGGCCCTGAAGTAACTCATAATTTTGTTGGGACAATATCCCTGAGAGATGCAGTCCTCACCAGGACTGTTTACCCAGGTGTGCAAGCATCTTCCGGACTTTGGGCAGGTGTCTCACTGACATGTTTTGTACCAAGCATGTGTGGAGGGACACCAGATCCCATCTGTTCTAGCCTGGCAGCTAACCTGAAGGGGTGATCGCTCTCTTGCAGGCTTTTGATGACTGTGGGGGTCTTTTCTTAGAGCATTTTCTGCAGTGAAAGTCTCACCTTTTGCTGCTGGAAATGTGTGGACCAGATCTGGTTATAAATCTCATTTAATCTAGACTAAAGCAGTTTGACTTGATGACCTTAAAGGTCTTTCCCCACCTAAATGATTCTGTGATTCTCTGAAAGCTGTTTTAGTGCTATGTTTTTTAAATTATTTATTTCTTAAATTGGCTTCAGATAATCGAAATGTTTCTATACCTCAATTGAAGTTGATTAGGGCAAGGTGTGAACAGGATACTGTAGAAAGAAGATTTTAAGAACTAAAAGAATGATCTCAGTTCACCCCTTCTTCCTCAGGTACTACAGAGTAAAAAGGGGGCCCTTATATTGGCTGCTGCTTCATCTCTTGATATGATTTATCTAACTGTGTGTCAAAACTGGAAAGATCTGGATGAAACAGCTCTGCTTTTACAAAGACTGCTCCTCAGCAGTTAAAATCGTACAGACAATTTTATGTTGTGAAGCGCCTGGAAGTCTCCTTGGCCCCTTTCCAGCTCATTGTCCTGTGGAACATCTTCCTTCAAGTGCCCCCAGTGAGTGACCTCTAACTCTGTGCCTACAGGATGAAGCAAAGCATCTCAGCTTCAAAGCTCCTGAGCTCCTCTTGTAGTCCCTGCCTAAGTGTTATTTGAACAGGGAAAGAGAACAGGCAAGTAACAGCCCTGCTTTGTCAGTTGCAGAGGATGTAACTTCATTTAATGAACAGTACCTCTGATGCAATCATTCTGAATGTCAGCATTACCATCTCTGCTGGTGACCTGCTTGCAATATCTCCATATGTTAGGGGTTGGATTGTTCCCCTTTTTCTTTCTGTGAATTCCTCCCATTATTATGGTAAATAGTTGTGGCTACACCTTAAAACATAGATAATGTTCTCTCGTAGAGGGGCGGGTGGAGGGGGAGGGGGGGGGGAACCGGAAAAGGAAAGGTGGGAGAGGGATCTGGGGAGGGGACTCTCTCTCGCTGGGCTCGTGCAGGGACAGGACGCCCCATGCTTCGCTCTGGCATCTCCCCCTGACATCTCAGCGCTCAGACCCCCGCTCCCTGCCTTGGACATCGCTCTGCTGCTCTCCCATCTCACCCTACTATCTCCGGACACTCTGCGGAGCACCAAGACCGACACCGTGAGGGGGAGTCACCTTCTCATCCCCGCTCACCTCTGGGCCGCGGCCGCCATCACTCCAGCCCTCTTCAACTGCGCGGGACCCGCCCTGCCCCCACAGCACCGGTAACTGAGCACAGGGAGACGGCCTGAGGCCAAAAGGGACTGGAGTGGAGCTAGACTGTTCTGTTCTGTTGCCAATTTTAATAGCTGTTGTTGTTTTCTGCCTTGTTAAATACCAGTAAAGAACTGTTATTCACATCCCCATATCTCCTGCCTGAAAGCGTCTGATTTAGACCTAAAATAATTAAAAGGGAGGGAGGGTGCACTCTGCATTGCAGAAAAGGGGCTCTTGCCTTTCCTTAAACCATACCTGTCTTTCAAACCAAGACAGATTTTGGCGCCCAACGTGGGGCATTGCCTGAGGGCATTGAGAGAGGGGCAGAAAAGGGAATAACAGTTCTTGAATTACCCAAGCTTGTGGTAGGTGACACCATGCTGTCCAGCTTACCCTGGATTGGCCTCCATGTGGTCACTGCTATATCTCTCCCATTTGCAAGCCCTTTTTTAAACATGAGTTTCATAACCAAGGTTACTGTGGCTATTATCCGGTTTATTATGTGGGTTGATCAGTTGAGGAATTCATGGATTTTTAATTTTCTCTGGAAGATGGCCACATGGATTCAGAGCTATCGCACTCTAAGTGTGTGTTTCTGGGGCTACTTCAATAATGGTACTTACTGTGAGGAAGTGGCAGCAGGTGAAATTTTTTCTCAACCCATCACAGGTTTTTTGAAGTTCACCCCACCAGTCTTCAAGGGGTTCCAATCCGCTTTAAATGCTAATGACATTATATTGTGGCTAGTGTTGTTTATATCCCTGTTAAATCTGTTCTATCTAACATTCAGGGATAAGGGGAGATTGACTTGGATAACAACCCTGATACCTACCCCAGGGATTAGTGATGTTACCCCAGAGCCTGATCCTGTCCCAGAGACTAGGGAGGTTACCCCAGAGCCTGATCCTGTCCCAGAGACTAGGGAGGTTATCCCAGAGCCTGATCCTGTCCCAGAGACTAGGGAGGTTACCCCAGAGCCTGATCCTGTCCCAGAGACTAGGAAGGTTACCCCAGAGCCTGATCCTGTCCCAGAGACTAGGGATATTACCCCAGAGTTTGACCCTGCCCCACAGCCCACCTCGGAAAGGAACCACCCAGAATGGGTGGGGGTGCTAGCAAAGGAGATACGTGAGATGGGCCAGATGCTGAAGGAATACCTCTCCCCAGCTGGTGAGAAACCCTCCCCCTGCCTTAAAGAGGGAGAATCTGATGGTGCAGCAGTGGGACCCACAGATGTTACATCCATCCAGGTTCCAGCTGAACTGCAAGGGCACTCACAGCCAGCAGCAGTTGCCCCTGTGGAAACTAAGAAGTCTAGGATGAAAACAAGGCACCTAGATAATAAGGGTCAGGAAGGGGGCCCCTCACAACCAGCAGGGGAGCCAGAGGTTGAGATCATCACCGAGTCCCTGTCATACGAGAGTCTCCGTAACCTGCGAAAAGACATTGTACGACGGGGCCGTGAGCCTTTTACAACCTGGTTACTGCGGGTCTGGGACCTTATGGGTACAGGTGTGCAACTGGATGGTACTGAGGCAAGGAATTTGGGACCCTTGACCCAGGACTCAGGTGTGGACCAGGTATTTGTAAGGGAGACAGGTCTCCTTTCCCTCTGGGAGCGACTTTTAATGAGCGTGAGAGAGAGGTTTGTCCACAGGGAAAGAATGCAGGAGTACCACCAGAGAACACGTTGGAATACCCTTGAGGAAGGGATCCAAAAGCTGAGAGAAGTGGCAGTACTGGAGGTGCTCTTTGGGAGGGATGGACAGCATGACAATGACCCTGACAAGGTCAGGTGCACAGGACAGATGTTGTGGAATCTGGCAAACCTGGGCCCATCTCAGTATACCTCCTTTATTGCAATGATTGATGCTGATACCAACCAAGTGACAGTGGGTTCTGTTGCCAACAGGCTCAGGAATTATCAGAGTATGATGGCTGGCCCAATGCAGGCTCATGTCTCTGCTGTGGCTAAGGACCTCAGAGAGGAGTTTAAGGAGGAGATGAAGGAGATAAGGGAAGAGGTGAGGAAGATCAGTGCAGCACCAGTGCGAGTCATGGACCTCAAAAGTAGAGCCCAACGCCCCCCAGCTAGGGAGAGAGGGTACACCCCACGTGCTGACCTGTGGTTTTTTCTACGTGACCACGGGGAAGACATGAGAAGGTGGGATGGGAAACCCACTTCTGTCCTGGCAGCACGGGTGCGCCAACTCAGGGAGGGGAACACCAACAGAGGGAACTCCACTAAAGTGAAGGTAGCCTCAGCCTCCCATGGAGGTGCAGGGTATTACAGAAGGGAGGATGATCTGTCAGATCCCCTTGAAGGAACCTCTAGTATGTATGCCCAGGAGAGAAATAATAACCAGGGCTAGAGGGGCCCTGCCTCTAGCCAGGGAGAGGCACGGGAAAACCGGATCTTTTGGACGGTGTGGATCCGATGGCCTGGCACATCAGAGACACAGGAACACAGAGCATTGGTTGACACTGGTTCACAATGTACATTAATACCATCGGGACATGTCGGGAAGGAACCTGTTTCAATTGCTGGGGTTATGGGGGGATCTCAGGAATTGACTTTGCTGGAGGCTGAGGTGAGCCTGACTGGGAAAGAGTGGCAGAAACATCCAATTGTGACTGGCCCAGAGGCACCATGTATCCTAGGCATAGACTTCCTCAGGAACGGCTATTACAAAGACCCAAAGGGACTCAGGTGGGCTTTTGGAATAGCTGCTGTGGCAGCAGAGGGCATTAAGCAGTTGAACACCCTGCCTGGGCTATCAGAAAACCCATCTGCAGTGGGACTCCTCAGGGTGAAAGAGTAACAGGTGCCAATTGCTACCTCAACAGTGCACCGCCGGCAGTACCGGACGAATCGAGATGCCGTGATCCCCATACACAAGATGATCCGTGAGCTGGAGAGCCAAGGGGTGGTCAGCAAAACCCACTCACCCTTCAACAGCCCCATCTGGCCTGTGCGTAAATCTGAAGGAGAATGGAGACTGACAGTGGACTATTGTGCATTGAATGAGGTGACTCCACCGCTGAGCGCTGCTGTGCCGGACATGCTGGAACTGCAGTACGAGCTGGAGTCCAAGGCAGCCAAGTGGTACGCCACCATTGACATCGCCAATGCATTCTTCTCCATTCCTCTGGCAGCAGAGTGCAGGCCTCAGTTCGCTTTCACCTGGAGGGGCGTGCAATACACATGGAACCGACTGCCCCAGGGGTGGAAACACAGCCCCACCATCTGTCATGGATTGATCCAGGCTACACTGGAGAAGGGTGGAGCTCCAGAACATCTGCAGTACATTGATGACATCATTGTGTGGGGGGACACAGCAATGGAGGTATTTCAGAGAGGAGAAAAGATCATTGAGATTCTGCTGGGAGCCGGCTTCGCCATTAAAAAGAGCAAAGTCAAAGGGCCTGCCCAAGAGATCCAGTTTCTGGGAGTAAAGTGGCAAGATGGACGGCGCCAGATCCCCAGTGAGGTCATCAATAAGATCACTGCAATGTCTCCACCAACCAGCAAGAAGGAAACACAAGCTTTCCTAGGTGCCATAGGCTTTTGGAGAATGCACATTCCTGAGTACAGCCAGATTGTGAGCCCTCTTTACCTGGTCACCCGCAAGAAGAACGATTTCCACTGGGGCCCTGAGCAGCAGCAAGCCTTCGCCCAGATCAAGCAGGAGATTGCTCATGCGGTAGCCCTTGGCCCAGTCAGGACAGGACCAGATGTGAAGAACGTGCTCTACTCTGCAGCCAGGAACCATGGTCTGTCCTGGAGCCTTTGGCAGAAGGTGCCTGGTGAGACGCGAGGCCGACCACTGGGGTTCTGGAGTCGAAGCTACAGAGGGTCCGAGGCCAACTACACTCCAACGGAGAGGGAGATCTTGGCCGCCTATGAAGGGGTTCAAGCTGCCTCAGAGGTGGTTGGCACGGAAACACAACTCCTTCTGGCACCCCGACTGCCAGTGCTGGGGTGGATGTTTAAAGGAAAAGTTCCCTCAACCCACCATGCCACTGACGCCACATGGAGTAAATGGATTGCCCTCATCACACAACGCGCCCGTATTGGAAACCCGAATCGCCCTGGGATTTTGGAGATAATTACCAACTGGCCGGAAGGGGAAGACTTTGGTCTTGCCGAAGAAGAGAAAACAGGAACAAGTGACCCGGGCTGAAGAAGCCCCACCGTATAACCAACTGCCAGCAGATGAAACACGCTATGCTCTTTTCACTGATGGTTCCTGCCGCATCGTGGG
This sequence comes from Acridotheres tristis, assembly GCA_037013685.1. NCBI lineage: Eukaryota > Metazoa > Chordata > Aves > Passeriformes > Sturnidae > Acridotheres > Acridotheres tristis. Next base: position 58,262,797 of record CM072919.1, on the reverse strand, counting down.
GATGAACCGGAAGTGGAAAGCAGCCGTATGGAGCCCCACACTACAGGTTGCACAAGCTACCGAAGGAGAAGGTGGATCGAGTCAACTTGCTGAACTCAAAGCTGTTCAGTTGGCCCTGGACATTGCTGAGAGAGAGAAGTGGCCAAAACTCTACCTTTACACTGATTCTTGGATGGTAGCCAATGCTCTGTGGGGATGGCTGGAAAGGTGGAAAAAGGCTGACTGGCAACGTAGGGGAAAACCAATCTGGGCTGCCAATGAATGGAAAGACATTGCCACCAGGATAGAGAAGCTGCCTGTGAAAGTCCGTCACGTAGATGCCCATGTCCCCAAGAGTCGGGCTAATGAGGAACACCGACACAATGAGCAGGTAGATCAGGCTGCACAGATAGAGGTGTCGAAGATAGATTTAGACTGGCAGCACAAGGGAGAGTTGTTCCTGGCTCGATGGGCACATGATGCCTCAGGTCATCAGGGCAGAGATGCCACCTATAAGTGGGCACGAGACCGAGGGGTGGATCTAACCATGGACAGTATTTCTCAAGTTATCCATGACTGTGAGACGTGCGCTGCCATCAAGCAAGCCAAGCGGGTGAAGCCCCTCTGGTATGGGGGGCGATGGGCCAAATATAAGTATGGAGAGGCCTGGCAGATTGACTACATCACACTGCCTCAAACCCGCCAGGGCAAGCGCTATGTACTGACCATGGTGGAAGCCACCACTGGGTGGTTAGAGACCTACCCTGTGCCTCATGCCACTGCTCGGAACACCATCTTGGGCCTGGAAAAACAAGTTCTTTGGAGGCATGGTACCCCTGAGAGAATTGAGTCAGACAGTGGGACTCATTTCAAGAACAGCCTCATAAACACCTGGGCTAGAGAACATGGCATTGAGTGGGTGTACCATATCCCCTACCATGCACCAGCTGCAGGGAAAGTTGAACGGTGCAATGGCCTGCTTAAAACCACCTTAAAGGCACTGGGTGGGGGAACTTTCAAGAACTGGGAGATTAATCTACCAAAGGCCACCTGGTTAGTGAACACCCGAGGTTCCACTAACCGAGCAGGCCCTGCCCAATCTGAGCCCTTGGGAATATCAGATGGAGATAAGGTTCCAGTGGTACACATGAGAGGTATGCTAAGAAAAACTGTTTGGGTGAATCCTGCCTCCAGCAAAGACAATCCCATCCATGGAGTTGTATTCGCTCAAGGACCAGGTTGCACCTGGTGGGTGATGCAAAAGAATGGAGAGACCCGATGTATACCACAAGGAGACCTTGTTTTAGGGTGAAATACCTATAGTACTGTGCCTATGTCTCCAACTGCATGGATGTATATATATAATGTAACAGTTTAATTTGATATAGCATATTAGTATGGGAGAAATTCAGGGGTGGATAATGTTAGGGGTTGGATTGTTCCCCTTTTTCTTTCTGTGAATTCCTCCCATTATTATGGTAAATAGTTGTGGCTACACCTTAAAACATAGATAATGTTCTCTCGTAGGGGGGTGGGTGGAGGGGGAGGGGGGGGGGAACCGGAAAAGGAAAGGTGGGAGAGGGATCTGGGGAGGGGACTCTCTCTCGCTGGGCTCGTGCAGGGACAGGACGCCCCGTGCTTCGCTCTGGCATCTCCCCCTGACATCTCAGCGCTCAGACCCCCGCTCCCTGCCTTGGACATCGCTCTGCTGCTCTCCCATCTCACCCTACTATCTCCGGACACTCTGCGGAGCACCAAGACCGACACCGTGAGGGGGAGTCACCTTCTCATCCCCGCTCACCTCTGGGCCGCGGCCGCCATCACTCCAGCCCTCTTCAACTGCGCGGGACCCGCCCTGCCCCCACAGCACCGGTAACTGAGCACAGGGAGACGGCCTGAGGCCAAAAGGGACTGGAGTGGAGCTAGACTGTTCTGTTATGTTGCCAATTTTCTTATAGCTGTTGTTGTTTTCTGCCTTGTTAAATACCAGTAAAGAACTGTTATTCACATCCCCATATCTCCTGCCTGAAAGCGTCTGATTTAGACCTAAAATAATTAAAAGGGAGGGGGGGTGCACTCTGCATTGCAGAAAAGGGGCTCCTGCCTTTCCTTAAACCATACCTGTCTTTCAAACCAAGACACCATGGTAATCAAGGTAACTTTTATGAGCACAGTAGAGATAGTACAGCAGACAGTAAATGAAGCTAGACTTGCTTCAGTCTTTGTGTCCATCTGCTCTTCCCTTTACTCAATTAGCTTTGGATCTGACTTATTTCATTCACAAGTCAACTCTGATCTACTGCCTCAAGTACACCTTAAGCCACTTCTGTCTTCCTTCTCCAGTTTCTTATGCTTATATTATTCCTCCCTGATGGCTCTGATCTCATATTTTTAGCTGCTTCAGGCCTTACTGATATTCCCAGTGAAACGACAACAATCCTCTGTCTTTAATCTTAGGTGTAAATTTGATCTCTATGTTAATCTGTCATCTGACTTCTCTGGAGATTTCCATACCCCACAGCTCGTGTGTGTGCTGAGACTGAACAAGAAATAGTGTAAAAATGGGAGATTACAACTAATTAATATCTGAAGTGATGACTGTTTGCAAATGAAGAGTTTTCTTGTGTTGTGTATGATATTCAATAACTACAACATCAAACTCCACGCTGCTCCCAGTCTCATGGAAGTCAGTCGACTTCCTGGGTGCTCTGGGAGCTACAGGGGCTGGTAAGGGCAAGGATGCAGGACAGCAGGTCTGGGACTCCTGACTCAGTCTAGGAGCTTTTGGACTGACTGATAGGAGGTGAAATAACATTACCATTAGTAGAAAGAAAATCCTCCTCTAACCTTCTTTGTGCTTTTTTGCCTTTATCAGACAGTGACTGTTTCATGGAGGGACTTCCCAGATTTCTTCTTAGGACTCAGTGAGTAGAGTGGTTAACTACTTTTCCAGAGGGTGGACTCTCTGCATGACATTCACCTTGGTCATTAACATCATGGTCAACTGTGGTCTGTGATGTAATGTCTGTTTCCTTAAGGGGTGGCAGGTCCAACTCAAAGTGGAGCAAGTATTGCAAGTCAGAGGACTTTAAACCTATGATAATGAATACATGTTAGTTATATTATTATATTGCTATCATATGCTATTATTTTGAATAATAATTTAGATTTACATAAATTCCATAGTAATTCCTTGATTAGTGCAGGCTTTTGTGGTTCAGGTATGGTGCTTGAGGTACCACTTCTTTAGTCTGTACAAGTAAGACAGAATGTCTGCAGCACAATTTGACTATCAGAGAAATACAAAGCACTTTAATACATGATCCAGTATTAATGATCACAAATCTCTATCATAACCATATGGAGACTTTTCACTTTACCTTGGTTCTTTCATGGCAAGGGGAGAGTTTTAGAACAAGAACTAATCAGTGCAGACAGCAATGAGCTGACTAAATTTTTTCTTTTTTTTTGGAGGGAGTTGGTGTTAAGTTTTTCCTGAGGTGGTGGATGATTGCTCTTGAGAAAATTATTTTCTTGCATAGCTGGTGGAATTACAACAGACTGATTACTGACACCATATAGGTCTGAATTTTACTGCATTTGTATATCAGGGCTTATGGAAGTTCCCATTTAAAATTGTGGGTAACTGAATAGCTAGCGCATGTAAAATGCATGAGGAGCAAAACTCCTGCATATAAGAAGCAGTCAGCTCAAATGCTCCTGAGGTTTATGGGCATCTGCACCTTGAACCATTGATTTGGTTTATTATTTGGGGAACACATACCATTTAATGTGATAACCTCTGCCAGTAGCTCCACAAATGTGTTCACTCTGGTGTAAATTATTGCCCATTTAATTATTATCATTGTTGCACATATGGAATGGATGTATAATCCAGGTTTTTACAAGTGCATAGTCTGCTGTTTGGTAGTATTCAAAAGTACAGTGGGCAAATGCCCCAAGCAAATCTGCTCAAGTTGCAGTTTATATGATTAGGAGATATTGAAAGCAGAAATACTTATTTCCTGGTACAGAAAGAAGAAAGAATCCTATACAACTACTTACTGGCTGTAGCCACAGCAAATGAACAACGCCCTCAGTGTCATTGCCTGAATTAGCTTCAAACTTAAGCCTGAAATATTCACAAAAACTCTTGAAGGGGAATGTGATAGCATGTTCCAGTTCAAGAATAAAGCAGTCAACCCCTCAGTTAGGTAAAATAATGTTCAGCTAAAAAACATGGAAGGATTTACTGGAAAAACAACAAAATAGTCCAGGTTCAAGGTATTCTGTGGTCTTGAAAACAAATAGAAAAAAGCACATCAAAATAATCTCCACTTCATCCTCAAAGCCCTGAAATGCAAAATGTGAATGAAATTTCTAGAACTTACCCAATAATTACACAATAATTTATAAACAGAAAAACAGACAGCAAATTAATTGCCAGAGATTTCAGAGAACATTACAGGCTTACACTGCAAATGAAAATAAACAGGGAGACTGCGCTTCATAAATGTTCTACATTATTCCTTGAAAAAATCCAACCAAACAGTTCAGAGAAAGAGGAAAATAGATGGGTCATAATGGGTCTTCTGGCTCTGGGGAGAAGAGTGGGCAGAGAAACAGCAAAGATGAGGAGTTTCTTTGGATCAAATATTTTTAAACCTTTGGATAAACCTCTTTAAATTTCTCTAATCCTTACTTTTCAGTATTTTTTTAAGAACTCTGTATTGTAGCAATGATCCAGTCTGCTCCAGTGGCAGACAACCAAACTGAGAGGTTTATTCATCTGTTTCGTCCCTTTTATCAATTCCCAAGTGCCACACAAAAGAATTGTGATACTTTGCTACATAACAGAGGCCTGATTTGAAAGATTATATTTCCTTAGTATTATGTGCATGCCCTATCAGAACAGAATATGTATGTATTTATGTATATTTTATATGTAATTCGACATTTCATCCATATCACTGAAGCTTTACTTTGTCTTCTCATCCTCAAGGAATTTTAAGCAATCAGTTACTCGTATACTCTTTTTCATTCTCTCTTCCATCCTTACACTGCCCACTGCCCATTTTTAGAACTGGGACAAAGTCAGAAAAAAACCAGTCTCTGGAGTCCTGTGAGCTCATTGCTGGTCTTTTGTAGTAGTGTAATTGTCACACTTTTTTGTAAATTCCTAAACATATTGAGATTTTGTTTTGTGCAGGGTTGGAAACTTTAGTCAGCTTCTTCAGGAATTTTTGAAACACTGAGTAAACTATAAAGGAGAGAATTTACAGGGTTACGTTTCATTTATATGCAGACTGATATTATGAATTTGGCTTATTGGCATTATCCTTTCAGTTAATGAAAACTACTTTTTTTTTTTTTTTTTTTTTTTAACAAATGAGAAAAAGTATACACTGGGTACAGCTCTTAGTGTATCCAAAGACTGCAATTCCAAGGAATTAGACATTCAGAAAGCCCATCTCTCCCCAATTTCCTCTCCAAACCTATTCACCTGACTTTGTGTCTCTGAAGTCCAGTTCCAGCAAAACTAATATTCCAGTCTCTTCTTTCTCAATATGTGGAAACTCTCAGGTGGAATGGCTTAGCCTTGACCTCTTTTGCAATTTAATGCCTTGTAAGGCAGCTCAAAAATGTTTTTTATTATATAGAAAGTGATTTCATTGCTCCTTCAACTGAATCTAAAATGAGCACGGCAAATCTAGTGTTTTAATGAGGAATGTTATTGTTTTTTGTTCTGAAATTCCCCTCCTGGCAGCAAACACCACTAAAATGGCATCCTCTATGCACCTAAGGGCTTGATCAGCAATTGCTGCACAAAATCTTGTACAGCCTCCAGGACATCACTGTCCTGCCAGAGAATAAATTGATAGAGATGTGCTTGTTCATGTTGCTTGTGCTTAAAGACCTAGAAATGAGCTTTGCTCTGTAAATGAAATTTCTTTTAACTGGAAGTGAGGGGTTTTAGCTCTGCATGTCAGATAGCCATAAACAAGCAGGTAAGGAACACATGTTTTGGAATATAATTTGTTTATGACCAGTGCTGGAACAAATAGGTTGCCATAATCTTTCCAATATGCTTTCAACCATAAAGTATTTTCCTCCATATATTGTTAGACAAATGTCAGCTAGATCAGGCTTAAGTGATTTCCCAGAATTCAGGGATAGGATGTGCATTTTGGATACTTCCCAGAAGACTTATTTTCAACAAACATTGATAATATTACATACCTCATTATGAAGGTTTATTTTCATTTATGGAAGATAGTGTACAAATAATTGCCACTTATTAAGAGATGCAAGAACATTTCAGTGTGGGTTGTTGGTCTCAAATATATACATTATTCTTCACTTTGGATTGTGCATTTCCTAGAATGCAAACTGAATGACTCTCTTTCAGGGCAGAGGAGATACTGAATAGCAGGCAGCAAACAGACCCATGGCTCTTTTTATTTTTGTTCCCTCACTCCCCCCTCCCCACTCCCGCACCCCATGGCTGGTAATGCTCAGCCACAGGATATGAGAAATTAAGTCTGAATATACACTTATGCATATTTATATGCCTTCCTATCATTTCCTAGGCATGCACATGTTGCCTCAAGTACTTTGCCCAAAGAATTTTAGATTAGCCAAAGAGAACACATATCTCAGCTCTACCCAAATAGCCTGCATCTCCTGGATCTGTACTTTGTCTGGTTAAATAGAAGGAAAAAGCTTATTCAGGATGAGAAATTCAAAGCCAAGTTCTGAAGAGGTAGCAAAAGAACATTTCCTAAATCCTCTTCTATACAGGAGGCCCTAAATTCTCCTCATTCACATGAATGACTGTAAATTTCAGCTAATGAATCTGACTGATAAAAACAAAAGAAAAAAAGTAGAATGTGACATGCTAGTAATAAATCCAATTAAGAAAAAGCAGCAGGAATATACACAAAGTCATAGGCAATAACTTTGTAGGATCTTACCTTCACCAGAATTATCTGATAATCCTGTTCTCTGTGGAGTCATATTCTCTGAAATGATTATAGTAGCTAATAGTCAGGTTTCCTTCACTGTAAAATTTTCACATGAAAATGCTTCAAAACCAGCTGTAGTCCAAATATATATCCTTTTGGTGGACAGTCTGGACAGTCCTAACTAGTAATAATCACTTTAGTCCTTTGGCTTGGGTCGTAGGGACTTCAGGGCTAAAGTTGTTGATTTGAGGTGATGCCAGCAGGCATGTAATGGATAAACAAATATATCCCCTGGAAAACCAGAGAATTTTCTTACCTAGGAACTTAGAGTCTTAAAGACTTAGAGTCTTTTCTCTACCTCAGCCACGACATTGGATGTGCAGAGAAAGACACCAATGTCCTTTTCTGCAGGGCAGAGGAGGGGGGAAGATATGTGCCTGCGGCTGGGCCAGCCAGCAGAAGCTCCCTGCCCAGAGTGCAAGTCTGTTTGCTTTTTAGTACATGTTCTGTCCAGGTTTGCATTCGCCACTTTGTGTTACAAATGTTGGTTGGGGTGGCTTAAATTAGGTAGGCTGTCTCACAAGCATCCAGCCTGCCTCACCTCCTTTTCAAAACAACCAAATGATAATCAAATTGTAAGGATGGTAAGTAGATTCTTGTGCAGGAATATTTGTGTCCCCCTAGATGAGCCTTTAATTTACCCGCTTCATGAAGAAAAAGCATTTAAACCCTTAATCTGACTGATTATGATGTTTGAGGGGCTTGTCTCATGCATGTTATTTTGGAAAGCTTCTTGGGGAATGTGTGGGACCTCTGATGGATAATAATTTTTGGCGAAAAAAACAAGAAAGAAAACAAGATACTCCTCAGAATTTATCGCTTTTTTTTTTTTCTTTTTTGATTGGCTTATAATTGCATGTCTGCATAATTTACAAGCTCTTATTCACTGTAAGATAAAAGGGAAGTATGGAATCCTGAGTTTCTAGCCCTGCAAAAGTGGTGTAGATCATTTATTTTAATGACTGGATCATCTAGCCAGTTAACAGGATGGCCAGGCTCTTGCAGTGAAGTGCTGTAACATCAGCAAGGGTTTTTCCCCAAACACTGGTCTTTACCTAAAAATACTTATCTTGTAAAGCTCCTTTTGAGTGGATGGACGCAGTCATTGTCGGTGTGGTCATTGATGAGTGCTTTTCTTCTGTAAAATGGTATTTTTGCAAATATTTTTTTCTTGTAAGTTTCTTCTAAAAAATACCCAAATCCTGCAGTTTGCATAAACAGCAGTGCAAGCACCAAACATTGGGATGATACCCACACACTTTGATTTAGTTACTGTTGGGTCTGGAGAACCTTTTTACTTCACCCATTTTTCATCTCTATGTTGCATTTTTCTGCCGTGATTTGGGTAGAAAAATATGGTAAATCAGGTACAGAAAAAGGAGGATTCAGCTGTGACAAGATAAATTCAGCTGAAACCTTCACTCAAGGGACCCAAATGACATGAGAGTAGGACCTGTCTGGTGTCTGCAAAGGAGGTTACTGGTGCAATGCTCTGCTGCTGTTTGCCCTGCTGGGTACCTGACTCAGGCTGCCTTGGGGCATAGCAGGGCTGCACTTGCTGGCGTGGCTCCCTGTGATGGACAACATTTTGGATACGTGACATGGATGCTGTTTGAACTTTTCCATGAGTTGAAGTGCTCCCCACCCTGTTCGCTCCACTCCTACAGAGCCCTGTAGGGGCACAGCCCCACAGAGTCATCTGAGATGAAAAATTACCAAGGGAGCAAACCATGCAGCTATTGCACAGCTCTGGGCTAGCTGCAAGTGAAGTCATAAGTAGAATTTTTTTCAGAACCTTGAGGCTTAAATCTTAGAGATTTCCTGGGTATTGCACAAAGCACCCACATCGGCACAGGGCTTCTTTAGGACTAATGTGTTTGATAAGAGAGAAATCCAAAAAAGTGTTTTTTCTAAGATTATGATAGTGAACTTTTGGTTGGCAAACTAATCCAGGACACAGCAAGCAGTCTTCAAAAACTGTGGTGGAAAAACCAGATCACAGGAGAGGAATATGTGCAGCATGCCAGCAGCAGGAGGAAGATCACAAACACCAACCCACAGAGAGCTGGAGGCTGCAGAGCAGTGTGAGTACAACTGTAGTTTCCTCTCAGTATGAAAGAGGGAATTTAAAGATCTCTGTGACTATTGTGCTGTCTGTCAGCAGGAGACTCCTGCAGCCTGTGGGAGATGCTGCTGAGCAATCAGGGCTGCCTCACAAGCAATGGGCCCATCAGGCATTGTTTTCTGAGAGACAGGGTACCACAGGAACGGAAACCTTTTAGCAGGGTTGTTGGTTAGTTATTCCTAGAGGCAGTAAGCATGAGTAGTGCTCTCTCACTAATTTTTTTTTCTGCATATCTCTTTAGTAAAATTTTCTGCTTACTGTGCTAAATTGCACTTTTAGACTGGAGACTTCACAAGATAAACTGTCTGATTTTCGGGTATTTGTACCTGCCACAGGGGAAAAGAACAGCCATATTATACTTTGCAATTCATACCGTGTTCCTTTGTTCCTTCAGGCTCTGCCACCATGCTTTAAAATGCTGAGCACGTATTTGTGCCTTTGCTTTTCTTGATTCCTATGGAGTCTGGGGTATTCCACATGAATGCAGCTAAGTTCAGAGTGCTAGCAAAATATGTTACTCTGCATAATACAAGTTAGTTTAAAAAAGGATATATGTGTATATATGTATGAGAGGTGTAATGCAGCCATGCTTTCTGGTTGTTGCTCTGAAGTCTGCACACCAGAACAAGTGAGTTTGTTTTATGCCTCCCAAGAGGGGTCTTGTGCAGTGTTTGAGGTATGTGCTGAAAGACCCCATTGGTGATGCAAACACTTCAGCTGTCATTGACTCATAAAAAAGCTTGGAATAGGAAGGTCTGTAGGAAATTGATTTTCTTTAATCCCTTTGTGAAATGCCATGCGGAATATTGATCACCTTGGTATGAATGATTTAAATCTCCCTCTGGCATCAACTGGAAGGCAAAGAAGTTTTCATCTGAGATTTTTTTTGGTTGAAATCTTGTACTTGTCATTTGAATATTAAGATGTTTGGGATGTTCACAGACCCAAAGGCAGCAGAACTATGGTTTCTCCTCAGAAATAGTTGCTATTTAAACTGCTGGAGATTTATTGTTTCATGCAGTGTTATGCCATATACGACTATTTTAATAGCTTTACAGTGAATAACTAGAAACACATTGTAGAAATATTACTCTAAATATAGTATGTTCTCTTTGGAGAAGGATCAAGATGACTCAAGATTCTCTTAGCATCAGCTTTATTAAGGCTCTTCACTACTAGAATTTATCAGCGTGGAGCATATTTTGCAACTAATATTAATGATGAGAAATACGGTAATGGAAAATCCCTGTGGAAAAAGAAATCAGTTTTAAAATATGTTTGTATTATGTTTTTACAAGTAAGTTGCAGTTCTGCGTTAGACCTGAATTTTTCCAATTTTTTTTCTCCTCTACCCTCTGTAAGAGCAAATTCATGAATGCATAAAGTGCAGAGTGCTCTCTGGGTGGAAGGAGGAATAGACCTGTAAGGCACCTTATTTGCTTGGTATTTACAGGGAGTTATTACTTTGGTCCAACAAAATATTAGTGAGTTTTTGGAAATTAGCTTGCGTGGGAACCAAGCAATAGTAAATAATGTCTGTTTAAACTTGCTGTCATATGAGGAATATTTTGACTTGAAGACAGTTTATTTGCCTAAATAACATATATTCCCAGAAATTTCTAGCAAGATCAACCAGTGTAATCATAAACCAGCAGACTGTGATATTCACCTTCCCTTTCTCCTGATTGCTCCAGCATTTACATTGCCTTGTTCTGCTAGATCATCACAAGTACTATCTCTGTGGGACTAATCTATTCTGCTGTGCACAGAAGCAACAGGAAATGTTTAAAGAGCTTCCACTACATGTGTATCTGTGTGCATGTGTGTGCTGTAGAACTGTCATGGAGAGGAGAGCTGCACAGTGAGGGTCTTCAGGGCAGAGGGGGACTAGGGTTGGAACTGGGGATACCCTAGTCCCAGTGATGTGCTCAGCTGAATCCAGTCTGAAACTGTGATGCAGGTTCCTATCCCCTGTGAAATCTTCATGAAGTTCAGCTGCAGATCTCATCTACATTCAGCACATTGAACTCTCCCTCAGCAGCGCTATTAACCTCACTTATTATCGCTCTCTAGGTTAATGATGGGTATCTGATCTGCATAGCAATCGTCTCTCTTTTGTCGTGTTCATCATGGCCTCAGCTATGTTATTAAGTAGCAGAAGTGAAACACAGGATAATCCCTCGCAAAACAAATGACTGTAACTATGCCAAAATATGGTTCTAAGGTAGTCGAATCTGATACACTGGAACTTGATGTTGCCTTTGTCACCTGTCTGTGACCTGCCCAGGGGACCGTTCTTGGCTGAGCAGAGAGGTAATCAGGGCCCCACAGCAAGGCTCTGCCTCAGACAGTGTATTAGTGAGGGCATCCCACCCAGCTGTGAACCCAGCGTGCCTGTACCTGGGCTGTTCCAAACACTCCCCCACTTTCTGCCAGTCCTGGTATCCGTACACCATTTCAATATAATCTTGAATCTGCTGGAATACAGAAACTGAGGCTTCCTTTCTCCCGGAAGCTGATTTAACACACGTGTTCCTGTGTGGCAGCTCATTCTGAGGAGATGTTGGAAGGGCTGTTCTGCAAACTGGTGAGGTGGGCATGGCAAGAGGCAAACTGGCTGGAGGTGCTCCCAGCAGTGCTGTCATGTACTAGGACTGCCACCTCCAGCCCTGGACTCTGGCAGTGCCCCCACGACTCTGCCAGCACCAGGCGGAGCAGAACCAGATGCTTCTCCCCATGGCATTGCCACCAGCCTTGTGAGTTCAGGGGCTTGCTGCTGCTTATTTTCAGGGAAGATTTGCCCTTGAGAGGAGGAAATGTGGTGCTGAGTACAGCAATGATCTGGCAAACATACAAAACGGGACATAAACCAGCTGGGGATTCCTGGCTGGAAATCTTATGGTGCCTGCAGGAGCTGCACTTCAACAATTAACCCAAGATGTACTACTCATCTATGCTTAAACAGTCAATCTAGCTTAACTGCACTTTGGGTATCACCTTGATTTGTGGCATAGTGGCAGTTTTAAAACAGCCTGCTACTTTTTGCTTAGAGCTGAATTCCTGTTTTATAAATGCAGTATTATCTTCTTGCTATTTTTAAGCAAGTTAATCTTTTCGTAATAGATTTTTCTCACCTATCAACTATCTCACCTTAACACATGCGTACAAACACACACTACACGCATGGTTTTGCTCTAGTGATAAAGCTACCTGGGTTTCTGACAACCCTATTCCCATAAAATGAGATTGAGGTCATAATATTCACATATGTCACTCAGACATGATTTCCAACTTTCAAACTGAAGAAGGGAAACTAGACACAAAGCTCAGTTTTAAATACACATCAAGCATTAAAACATCTATGATTATTCTCATAAAAACAGGAATCTCTCCTTACTATGCTACAACCATGTGAATTCCCATGTTGCTCCTGCTTGGTGGAACACACCTTTGTTTTGCTCCTCTGGCTGCAGTGAGATGCTTCTAGAGTATCATTGTTCAGTTACTGCTTACCGCCATAGTGATACCACTCTAATTCACCATTGATGGACAATTTTTTGAGCCAGATTTTTAATATCATGAGGCCTTTTTTCCACTGGGACTAAGCATTTCAGGGTGCTAAGCATGTTGGTAGGCCCTAGAATAAGGTCTGGAGCATGAAGCACTCGGTGTAGATCTCTGATTGCAATAGTGCATGAACAGTTTTCCAGACTGGAATTTTTGTCCTGGAGCAAGGGAACATCACTGGTGGTTTCTGGTATCTGAGCTACAACAAGCCATTGGTCCCAAAGGGAGCCAATGTGGTCCTTGTGTGTGTTTATGGGGATTCATCAGTCTTTGGTTTGGAAATCCTAATTCAGTTGAAGGTTTAAGCACAACACTACTGGCCTCATATTTTTCATCATTTTTGGGTTTAGTTGAGGGTAATGAATAATTTGGAAATTTATGTAAACAAAGCAGAAATAAAAGTATGTAAAAGCTTTTGTTTAATTGAACTGAGATTTTGAGTGTTACTCTGTGGTACAGGTGTGTTCAGTATAGGATGGAGCTTTGAGGGCTGAGAAAGATTGAGGAAGTTTTTTAGAAAAAAATACAAATGGTACAGAGAGGATAACCAGTGAATGACTGTTCACTGGGATCTCACAGTCTGAGACACCCAGTGGAAATACCAGTCAGTGGGTTTGAAACAAAGAAGAGGAAGTTCTTCTCTGCACAATGCACGCTTAAATTGGGGAACTCGTCATCACAGGATGTTTGGGAGGCTAAAGGTATGAATGGGTCATAAAAAGTCAAGCCCATGGCAAATAGGCACATGTGAGAGCCAGGGTGTGAGCTCTAGCTCAGGAAGTGTCTACGCCAGTGAGTGCTGGCAGCCAAGGCTGTGCAGTGGGACATGTGAGACATGCTGCTTTCCACTTTCCCTTCCTCTTTTGACTTTTTATGGCATCTCATCACATCAGCTCCAGGCTGTAAAATAAGGAGGAAAGAGGAACTGAGATGGCTCTCACGTGTTCTTCCCCAATAGTTTTCCTGGATGATGCACAGGCTGAGATGGGTGGTAGAACAGCACACACCTATGCACTCTAGAAGTTATTTCTGGCAGGAAATGTTCTGAGAACTGTGGTATCCGGAGGTAGTTTGGTAATGAAATGTGAGAGGAAAAGCAGCACCGTGGTCACTTATCTGACACAGGGATCAGAGACCTTTGGGCCAGAATGTGACAGCCTTGCTGCTGTAAAGGACACCTAAAATCGGGTTCCATTAGGCAATTACTAACAAAAGCACAGCAGCTGACCAGAAAGAAGCACTGAGGACCACTGTTTGCAAAGCCCTCTGCACACACAGGTAGCTGCTAGAAATGAGCCCCTCAGCCATGCACTGGAAATCTCAAGATGTAAGTCAGAGGAGGAAGTGCAAGAACCTGCTTTCTTTACATATAGCCATTTGTGTCACACACGTTTCTCAGACATAGCAGGAAAATATTCTTCAACTATCCCTAGAAGTCCTTTAGATTGGAAATCTAATGCAGCCTCGCGATTCTGGAAGCTCTTCTTGAATCCTTTTATTAAAAGCACAAAGCTACAAATAACAGAGTTGGGAGAAATTACATATTTGATGCTTAGGATAAACAAGCTGGGACTGTACCATCAGGCTCTGACATGGCATGTTGCTCAGCCATTTTCTAGATAATTACAAAAGAATTGTGCCTTCTGGACCAGATTCATTCTTTATTTTCTGAAAGACTCCTCAGTTGCTCTGCTTTTCTGGTAAGGGGGGTCCAAAGGAGGTTTTTAGAACTTGGCCTGAGTTTTCCTCAGTAGAAGTACCTGCTGGTGTCTCAGGACTTACTGCTCAAGGACAGACAGATATTGGGACATTGACGTCTTGGAAGAAAAGTAAAGAGCAAATTTAATTAAATAGCTGAGATTTTGAAATATATAATACCTTGAACAGCTCAAAGTGAATCTCTGTCCTAGGAACAGCTCATTTTAGCATTTCAAACTTTTATTGCTGAACTTTCTTTTTTTTCCAAATTGAAGTGCTGACAGCTAAAATGCTACCCCATTTAGTCAGCTGACCTCAAATGCTTTCATTTAGCCACAATGAGCTACTCCAATTAAAGGAAAAAAGAGCAGAAATAATGAATATGAGACCATTTTTGTAAGGGACATCTAAACACAAAATGACTGATGGCTGAGACAGGGAAAGGAGATTTCTCATTTAAAGGCCTGGCAGATAAGGACAAATCATTGCAGATGCATGGAACATAGCTCTCAGAAACACAGTCCCAGCCTGTAGTCCCCAGATGAGTTTCTGTGCAAAGCTTCCTGTAGGACTGTGAATACCTCAGTGGAAATACTCAAGAACCATCTGGATGCAGTCCTGTGCCATGTACTCTGGGATAACCCTGCTTGAGAAGGGAGATTGAACCAAATGACCCATTGTGGTCTCTTCCAGCCTAACCCATCCTGTGATTCTGGGACCACACATGGGGCTTCTGGGGCTTCAGAGGTGACTCCTGTGGACTGTGACTCAATGGTGAGGATGGTTGGCTTACAAATGTATTGACTTCCTGATGAGAGGTCTGGCTTATGTGGTGTGGCTTCAGTATGTACAAAATTCAGCTTTTTCCATGTGTTGGTCTGGATTGAACATGAGGCAAGGACCAGTGTCCTCTCACGAGAATGAGAGTGCACCTATCAATTTTTCTGTCTGTGGTAAAAGTGGACATGCTTAATCCTGACTGGGATGTGGAAAGCAAGAACAGGGTGGGTCATGCTCTGGGGGGACATCCTCACCATCCTTTGACTGTCCATGTTGAGCTGAACACTTTTTTGTGCAATGGGATGAAGCAGAAAACCATGCCATGGGTTGCTTTTAAGACAGATATTTAGATCTCAAAGAGGTTTAGATGCTTAAAGCTCTGCTAGAGTGGAAGGGTGAAATTCTGCCCTGTCAGTCATAGATTTTTTTTTTTTTTTTGAGAGTTCAAGTAAAATTGATATGCTTTACTCTGAAGCGGTGTTGGAGGGCTGTATTTACATAGAGGCAGAACTTGGTAAAGCCGTGTTGGACCTGGGCCCCAAGTAAGACAGTTGAAATTTTCCAGGTACACAGTTTTGAATGGAAGAGTTTGCACAAAAAAAGAGATAAATAATAATGGCATTGGTCCAAGTAACCCTTGGCTGTGATATTTGATTCTGCTTAATTTTAAAAATGCATTTTCCAGTCTGGACCACTGGAAACATTTCTGTTGAATCCCTGTGATATTTTCCCAGTTCTTGCTTTGCTGAGGAATCTGGTGCTTTGGGCCTGTTTGCTTGTTGAAAGGACTGCTTTTTCTTGGTTTGTTTGATTGGTTTTGCTTTTTTTTTGCTTGTTTGATTTTTGGTGGGGTTTGCGTGTGTGTAGGGGGGGTGTTGTTGTTAGGGGTTGTTTGTTTTGGGGGTTTTGTTTGTTTGTTTTGGTTTTTTTGGTTTGTTTTACCTTTTTTTCTTTTTTCAGTTAACATAGCAAATTGACAGTACCAATTAATCACGTGGCTCCTAAGCAAGTGATAGCACAAATCTCTCAGGAGTTTTCAGAAGGGCTCCAGAGGTCTGGTCTGCAAAGTCCTGTTTAAAACAAAATCCCTTAGGAGCTCTCAGGAGCAAAAAGCAAGGTTTTGTAGGCACAAATATAAATTTTCCATTAAACCAGTTAACAGTATGCAAAGTTTGTTGTTGACTCAGCACTTTTAACAGTTTTTAATGTGATTTCTTGGAACACTTACTCTCTCGAAGTTGTTGAATTAGTTGATCTTCTGAGAACTTCATATTTGCCCTCATTTTGAACTCCTTAGTCAAGTTCCATGAAATGCTAATAGTATGCAGTGCAGAGTGCTTTAAAAAGAAGGCACCATAACAGCTGCAGAGCTTATATTTCTGCAAAACATATATTTTTTAAAATAGAATTCCCCATGTTCAATATCCAGGAAATGTGGCCCAGGAGCACCAGGTTTGTGAATAAGGGTGGAAAAGAAAGATCTGTGAGTATGAGTTGGACAGAAAGGTTCTGTAGCCTGCTGTTAGAGCTTCTTATTCAATTATCTATTTTAGAGCTGCTTGAATAGAAGAAGTCAAAGTGAAATGTGGGCAGGAGAACATCTGTGGTACCACAATGACTATTCAGGGTATTTTTATTTGATTGTCAGTTTTAGTTTCTTGACAAAATATAATTTACATGTAATTTATCAGAGAACTTTATTTTTAATGAATTCTTTCCCTTATAATAAATTGAGATTAACCTATTTATTTTCCAGAGGAACCCTGAGTGTTAGTGAAACTTCTGTGACTTGAAAAAGGCAAATTAATTCCATATTCCATTGTTTTTGTATTTCTTAATAAAATTAAATATAATTTTAAAAATCAGGTCGCAGATTCACTAGGTTTTGGAAAGGAAAACTAATGGTCTAACTGTGGCTTCATTTCAAACCTTGATCATAGTGACAAGAAACAGATTTTTCCAAATAAATAAAGTTTGTTCAGATGATTTGTGAACACCATGTTCATTGATATTTTTACACGATTTTTGTTCATAATTATTTGCAAGCACAATTCCTGTGCTGCGGTTATCAGGGGAGAGGGAGGAAGGGACTGGCTCTACCAAGGGGCTTTCAGACCATGAGCTCACTGTGCATTTCTCATCCTTTCACTGCAGCCTTTGTGGGGTGCTTGTGTGGTCAGGGGTTCTTGACCTGAACAGATCCCTGCTGAAGCCCCTGAGATATCCCACTGGCAAGTAACAAAGGGATTTTCCAGCATAAGGGAGATTCTTCGCATGCCAGTGCAGGAGTTCTGTTTTTAAAATTACATATTTTTCTCAACATATGCTTGACTAAACAGTAAGAGGACGTGTGCCAGGTTGGGGGCAATGAGGGCACTTTGTCAGCAAAGAAACAAACTCCCAGGGTCCCCAGTCAAGGGAACTGTCTTAACAAGGAGTCCAGCCTTGGTTTTGCAAAACTGCTTTCTAGAGGGAGCTTCCATCACTATATGCCTCAGGAAGGAAGCACTCCAGGTATGAGGACAAAACCTGTTGGATGAGTACAAGGCAGCTTTCTCACAGTTTGGCAAAAATTTCTGTCTTCTTCCTTTCTTGAAGACAAGAAAATAGTTCAAGATATGTTTCTTCTTGTGAGTTCTTCAAACTGACATCTTTTTCTTCTTGACCTTTGCTTCACATAGGTACTGCGTGGCCTGTTAGTCAATGGAAAAATCGTATCAGAGGTGTTACAAATACCTAGAAGTTAAATCAGATACTGTCATGCTGCTACTTTTCCACCTCAATTATGCAGAATGGAATTAAAAGTACCTTAGAATATGACCCTCACTGTTTTATGAACGCCAAACCACAGCAAGAATATTCTACCCAATGACCTCTATCTGCACATAATTACACTCTGAGGCATTCTTAAATCATTTGCCAAGTTACTTTTAGTGCTATTCCATGGTAATCCTAAATAGCTAGGAATTACTAGGGGTTATTACCTTATTTTCTGGACCTGTCAGCTAGATATGCAAGTAATTCTGTGCCCTGATACTTTCAGCATGTCCTGTTATCTTTGACAAATCTGATTTTTAAAACGAATAAAATTGCTTATTAGATAGTGTAGAGATATCCATGCTTTCTTATGCTAAATCTCACTGTGTATTTTATGCAATATTATGACCCTATTAAATGATCACACTTCTGGAGTAAACTTCTTAATAGAATTTGAACTCTGTGCTTTGCTGTATATGCTGTGCAGAAGAGGGTGAGTGGAAATAGTCATGTACGTGCTACAGTTCAGCACAGTGGTTTCATTCATAAAATAATCACTACCTTATTAGACATTTCTAGAGAATAAGATGTTACTCCAGGAGCCTGAAACAAGCCACTTCTTACCTCTGAGTTATAAGCAGCTGAACATGGATAAGGGTATTGGTGGATAAAATTACTAGCATGTGATAGGCCTCTGTCTGTGAAGCAAGTCTAGGGCATTAACCTTGTTTTCCAGTTGTCTTGGGGGATTGGATATTCTCTGTGCAACCTAAGAGTAAAAAGTTTTTTGAGCTGAGGCTAACCTGGCCTAGGTGTGCCACAAAGGCTGCATTGGCCAAAATCTTCAGGTCAGGCCAAAAGGGACCTTCCTGCTCCCAGTTTGACCTACCACATGTGGAACACAGCTCCTAACCAAGTGGTTATTGTATCTGGCTTGTGACTTAGTGCTGATTAGAAGAAATTTTCCCAGGTCTTTTATCAAGGCCCTTTTGCCTGAGAAAAACTGTCAGCAAAACACTGGGAAAAGCACAGGAAGTAGAACAGCATTCTTAATAAACTGTGAGAAATACTCAGAAACATTATACACAAAAAGCCTTTCACAATATTATAGAAATTAAATACAAATAACCCTTCTGCTCAATACTGTGTGCACAAAAAAAGTTGTTTTTTTTTTTTTTTTTTATACTGTGCTGCAGCAGCTGTTACGCAACTTCCCCCACTATTTTGACATCTAGTATTCAATATGAAAGTATATGGTTTCTTTCTAGAACTAGTTAATTCAGTGGCAGGTTGCAAGACAAAGAAGTTTTACAGAAATAGTGCAAATAAACATTTGTGGTTTTTTAAACTGTATTTATTGAAACTGCATCATGCAGTTTCCCTGCTTCATTTTTTCTCCTCCTAAATTGTGTGAGTTCCTCTTAGTGCTGAATATGTTTAAATATTGACACATTTTTTCCTATATATAATCAAAGATGTTTGTTTTTATTGTCTTTAAACAAGGTTTGCTAATGGAGTATAAAACAGTGTTAATGCTATAATACACTCAGCTCTTTAGCTTACCCTTCAGTAATCTCTATATCCCCACACGGATGAAGAAGGATGACTTCCTGTCATCCATAGTGATGTAATTAAACACTGGAATATAGTGAAAAGATCTTGTTGAAGAGCCAAGTGCTTCTTAGGGACAGTAGTGATGTGTTTTCAGAGATATCTTTGTTTCCTGTTTATGCATCTTTGTGTATGTATATATACTCTTCTTTGTAAGCAGGCAAACTGGCTCTGGATGTATTAGTCCGTGTGGTTTTGCCTACAGGCTCTCAGATATGGCAGCAATGATAACACATTATATGAAGATGTGGGTCAGGGCTGGAAAACTCCAGAGGGATACAAATGTTTTGAAAACAATTTTGCAATCTCAAATGACACGTGCAAGAAAATTTGACTGCTTTGTGAACTGTGCTCTATATTTTCCACAAATAAATCAAGATACTTTTACTGGAAAAATCTAAGATCTGATGAGATCTTTCTGTCAAATATTTTAGATTCATAAGAAAGTGATTGAACGAATAGACATCTTTTAATTCTTCTTCACTTTCCTTCCTCTGTCTGTCCAGACTAAGAAATCTCCTCAAAGCCAAAATCCTGGCTGGTAAGTGGATTAGGAGGGGCAGATGTCTCTACTACTCTTCTTCTACTCATTAAAAATCAGTAAAGCCCCTCTTTTATTCCACCTTTCCACTTACTGGCATTTTGTTGATGGGACTGTTACAGGTCTCCATGTACAGAGTTACAGTAAGATATAGTCGAAGTCTTTCTAAGTACAAAAAAGAAGGAGCTCCACTGTGATAACTCTCAGGTTTCATCAATATCCTAATGTTTGAGGAATTTGCATTCTCTTCTTTGATTAGCCCATTCTCATTTTTCACTTGTTTTCTCCAGTGTCTTCCTACTTTTTTCCCCCATATGTTGTAACCCCAAACTTAAATGTTCCTTAAAAGATTACTACCTTTTCTTCAAGAAACCCATCTTCACAGACATAAATATGTTTACCTTTGCTTAGCCTGGTCCTGGGACCAGCACAGGACCCTTCAAACCATACCCAGAGCTTTTGGACAATGCATGTCAAACAGCAGCTGAGGAACCAGGCAGCTTTCCTGCTTACTGGCATCTAGCTGAAAGATCCCAGGAATGAAGAAGGTGAACTGCTCACAGACAGACACCTGCCGTACCACCCAGGCTCAACTTTTCAGAGTGTAGACCTTAAATGCAAAACATGTGGTATCATCTGTGCTGAAGGCCAGCTAGGATCCAGTCAGATAAAATAAACATCTGCTTGAAAAAGGTTTCTGAAAACATGAATACAAGAAAGGTCATTTTTATGCCTGCCTGACTGAACAGAATACACAAAAGAGGATGAAATGTTCTATCCACAGCCTTAGCAGTGTGATTAGGTTTTCATTTTTATTCATGACTCATGTATTGTGTTTCTCTGCCTCTTTTACAGTAGCACCTAATTCTCTATTTTTTGGGGTTTTTTGTGCTTCTTTAAATTTGAATGGTATCTTTCATCGAAAGGGTCTCTGCTCTGCCTTGGCAGTCATTTATCCTCAGAGGTTTCGTTTATTGAGGCTGGGCAGAGGCAAGGAGCACACTTTGCATTTCAAATGTCAGTGAGTCTGAGGATTCAGGGATTGTAGCCATAATCACTAGTATCATCTGGTGTAGTATGTAGTACATGTCACAGGATGAGAGGATGGTGCATGCTCAGATTCCTTATCAGTGTGACATGAGGGACATGCTGCTGAAATCCCAGGCTTTGGAAATACTGCAAATGGTGCATTAACTGAGCAAGTAAAAGGAGAAATCTTGATATACCTTTAAGTTTATGTCTTTGAAATGCAAGACTTCTTTTCCTGTCATGGTTTAATGCAGTTTCACAGGTCCACAACAACTGGAAATATGAAATGCTAGGAATTTGTAGGTTTTGGTGTGGACATGTGAAACTGCACTTCCAAAACCCTAAATAAGCTCAGGAAAGAGGAGTATAAAATGTAAGTATGAAAACACCGCTGATAAATTGTCTTAAATGTCCCTGACATATCAGGAGGTTCTTAACCCAAAGGCATAACGATCTACTCTCCTTTCACTGCAAATTAATTCTTGGGGCAGATTGAGTTTGTGTAAATAAGTCATTTGAGGGAGGAAGGGGGTCATGAGGGTTCACTGACTAAACTAGAAAGGAAAAGAAAGTCCAGACAGCTTAGCTTTGCCTTTCAGAACTGTGTCATTTTTTATCTCCTGAGATCTGTCACATGAAACTTAAAGTATTTTCCTTCCATACCAAGCTGTAATATGGCTGTGACAGAGAATACTTTGCTTTCTAACAGGCAGTTACATACATTCAGTGGCAGCTGATACTTTGACATCTGCACCATGTAGGAGCTCACTCTGACAAAAGCACTCGCTCTGGTGGCAGCTCTGATTATGTCTGATGCCAGGCTAAGCAAAGATAAACATATTTATGTCTGTGAAGATGGGTTTTGGGAGCAGTGAGAGTTCTATTTTTCCATGCTTTTTCCCCCTGCTTTGTCGCAAAAAAATTTTTCACCGTGAGGCTGAAACTCTACATGTTGCAATAGATGAGCACTTTAGCTTTGTAGAGGCATTTTTAATTCAATATGAAATAATAGCTTTAGACTCTAATAGGATACTTTTATACACTTTCCATCAGTAAGGAACTTGGGTCATCTTGGCTTTTAATGAAACCAGAATTCGGTGGTTCTGCTTCTTCTTAATTCCAGAGCTTTAACAGTCAGGGTAAGGATTCTGCCACAGCTGGTTTATCAGTTGGGTGCATTAACCAGCATAATAAATTATTGACCAGTGGGTGATATTTAACACTTTGACATGCAATATGCTAAATTATTAAAAAAAAAAGAAAAATTCCTAGGCTGAGAAGGTCTTCCTTCCTTCTTCATAGAGAGAGAGTGCTTGGGGCTATTTAACCTTTCTGTCCTTCACAGTGTGGAGGCCAGAACAATTCTCCAAGGATTTTTTGTTCTTTGCAGTCATTAGCTCCTTGACCACATTCTGTACACATGCCATTACCTGCCTATATACTCCTATAAGTATCACATACATCAGCTCTTGCATATGAATTTGGCACTTCTAGTACATGGAGGTTATCTAATTTACAATAAGGAGTGAATTGCTTTAAAGGAGATTGCCACCTACATGAGTGTAACTTAAATTGGTAGTACGTTCTAAAAGCTTCACAGGAGAAATAATTGGTTACTGGATTTTATATGAAATCATCAGGTTTGTTACTATGGGGGAGGGACAGTTACATGGATTCACATTTCTGATGAAGTGCTAATGGAATGAAACCTTGAAACATTAAGACAAACGGAGAGACATAAAGTTTATGAGGATATTTGTAATTATTCTTATAAATATGTGCTTATGTGTCCATCACAGTGATTTAATCTAGAGGTTCATTTATTCAGGACAATGTTCTAAGAAGCAGTTTAAGCTGACTGACAGGTAATGCAGGAAGCCCTATGACAAAGCCTCTTCAGTCATTTACAAGAAACTACATGGGCAAAATGTGTCTCAGTGGAAACACTCAACTCTTTTTCTTATATATTCACTAATTTTTCTTACAAAAAGTTCTCTCTCCAACAACAGCAAATGGAGTCCAAGCAGGCTTAAGAGGCTGAAATTATTTCCCCTCCACCTTGAGGCACTATGGACATAGCAAACCTAGTGAATTTAAAATTTGGTTTCTTTACTTGTCTTTTCCACATATTGATTGACTTACATATGAGTATAAAAATGTCTCTGCATCTCTGTAAAGAACTTTTTGCTAGGTAATTTGGTAATAACCAATCATGGAAGAAGCTATATAAATGTAAATTTTATAAGATCATACAAGTAGGTCAAACATCTTTTCATATAATTGGATCTACAGTAATAAAAATCACATTATAATTAATAAAAAAACAAAAAAAAACCCAACCCCAAGTACTTCTTTGGCACTTGCACAGCTAATAATGTCATGCTCAACATTACACACTAGGTTTCCAGGCATTATGGAAATTAGTCTTTTTAGGGGGCTATCATCAAGCCGTGCCAAACAAGAAAATTTTCTCCTTTGTAACTTATTGAAGAGACTCTGTAAGCACTGAGAAATGGCATAGGTTGTACTCTGTCTAGATTGATTTCTTGTAATTTCTGATTTTATAATTTTCTAGACTGTTAGTACTGTAATTCGTTAGCTTTCCAGTAGCTTAAGGGGGCCCACAAGAAAGCTGGAGAGAAACTTTTCACAAGGGCTTGTAGGGAATGGCCTAAAGCTGAAGGAGGGCAGGTTGAGATTAGATATTAGAAAGAAATTCTTTATAAGGAAATAAGGTGGTGAGGTACTGTAACCAATTGCCCAGAGAGGCTGTGGACTACTTGGAAGTGTTCAAGGCCAGGCTGGATAGGGCTTTGAATAATCTGATTAGTGAAAGGCATCCTTACCCAGAGCAGGATGTTGGAGTTAGATGATCTTTAAGGTCTTTCCAACCCAAACCATTCTGTGATTCTACGATTCTGTTAACTCCACCTGACAAAACCATAAGAGAGGCTACCTGCCATGGTGACCAGAGACAGATTACAGCAGAGTCAGAATTGCATGTGTAGCTGTACCTCTTCCTTGGGACAACATGTAATGTTAGAAACAGCTGGATATGTTGTAATTAAATACTATATATTGTTGTGTATTGTCATTCATGTGCTTAGTAAGAATGATCATATATATTTTCCTGTAACACTAATAGATTTTATCAAGTATAAACAATCATGTAGGTTGCAGAAAGTAAATTAATTTCATTTAGAGTTCTAAAATGGGATAGAAGTCGAGACATTGAGCAATGAGGGACCTCACATCTCCTTGTCCCCCTGCTTAGGCACAGAGACAGTCTTGTGAAAAAAACATGGCCCACAGTGGTCTGGGCAAAAAACACCTTTCCAGGAACCTGGGCACCTCCACCAGAGAGAAACTTGGACTTAGTGTCCATAGCTATCTCCTCTAAAGATAAGAGGTCAATTTGATGCCAGATTTGGCAAGTACGGCAATATTTGTCTCCTATTCCCACTGGAAAGATAGGAAAAAGTTCACCTGAGGAGAGGCAGGACTGAGCCATAAGAGGGTAACAAGGGGTTTCCATAAGATGCAGGTACTACAAGAGAAAAATGTCAGCACATGCATTGAGAAGAACAGATGACTTCAGGGAGATCCCATACAAGGAGCTGAGATGACACTAACCTTCAGAGTAAAAATAAAAACATAGATTAAAACTGGCCAACATCCCTACTACTGAAAATAAAAACAAAACTAAACCCAAACCCAAACTGAAACAAAGAACGAGCAGAAAAACCCCAAACAACAAGCAAAAAGACAAACATGAAAAGGGTGTAAGGATATTCTGAGTAAGACTTTACGGCTGATGAAATTGACTGATAAAATAATTTTGCTACTAATGCTTCTAGAAAGCAAAAAATAATGTAAACATTAGTTTGGCATAATGCCTTGGTCCTGGCTTCTCATGCTACTGAGGATAACTGGGGGAGAAAAGAAATGGCTCCTCTACTGAAGGAATAATGTGAGAGCAGTTCACAGTCACCCATTGCTGCACTGACACCCAGTTTCTCCAGTGTCATGGACCATGCACATCGCTGCACTTGTAGATGTCCTGTGATAACCAAAGCACATGAAAGAGACCAAGATTCAGCTCATTCCCATTTGATGTACAGCTTTTCCAGAGCATGGAGGTGTCAGGAACAGTTTTGTCATCTATGCCTACTAATATTAAGATCTCCTCTTGGAAGGAAGAATCAGCAAGAAGATCTGGGTACAGACTTAGTAGAGATCTTCAGCTTCTAACTGAGAGAACATAAAAGAACAAGGTTCCTCTACCTACAAAAAAAACCTGACTTTTTTCTGAAGTTAGTGCCTGGAATCACATTCTGTGGGGTATTTCCTAGTAAAGAAAACTCTGTATTGGCCAGCCATAAAATTAGCATTTGCTGTGCCTAAGAAAGAGTTCTGGAAAAGAAAGGTGAACTAAGATATATAGGTACAAAATTGCCTGTATACATTTTTATGCTGGGCTAAGGTCTTGCTAGCTATGCTTTATGCATAAAGGTAATGGTATAATGTTGATAACAGAATTCCTTGACAAACCAGAGGTAGGATAAAAATATGTCTCAATCTTTGGTCTGTAGTAGTAAAAAAGTAACAAAGTAAACCACTCCAATGATACACAGACTTCTGGTTGAATTTAAAAAATGATTGTCAAAATCACTTTAGAAGGAAAATACACAGAAGGTTAGCAAGCTGAGATGAGCAACAGTGTTTATCTTGTTACCTCAGATTATTCTCCTGTCATTTGTGGTGTACCTCCTTCATGCATGCAAGCCTGTTGTTTGCCAGCAGATGTTTATATAAAGTTGGCTATAATTACGAAAACTTAAGATGTTTGACTGAACTCTCCAATTTAGATAGCAAGTAATTAAGTAATGACTACTTTGTTTAACATGCTTGTGCTGCATAAAACCATGATAAAAGTGTTTGGGGTAACTTTAAAAGTCTGAGTGTCAGTAAAGAAAAAGGAGACAATGTGGGAAGAGTTTTCAGCTGCAGAGTGAATGTTCTGAAAACCTCGATTACTTAGCTGACCTTACAGTTTGTCTGGCCTTAACCCATCCCAGACCATGCCTTGGAGAAGACATCCTGGCTACTGAAGGACAAATGCTGTGTGGTGGCTGTGAGGATCAGAAATATTAACAAACTGGTGTTTCTTCACTCCTTGACCAACAACTCATTAAGATTATCAGAGGCAGCAGAAATATCAGCTACTGTAAACTTCTTCGGGAGTCAGCATTTTTGGCTCTCATTATTGGTTGCTGGGCCTTGAAAGGAGGAGAGCCCCTGCAGTTAATGGCAGAAGTC
This sequence comes from Acridotheres tristis, assembly GCA_037013685.1. NCBI lineage: Eukaryota > Metazoa > Chordata > Aves > Passeriformes > Sturnidae > Acridotheres > Acridotheres tristis. The sequence goes on along the minus strand of CM072919.1, from coordinate 58,236,366 downwards.
ATTAAGCCAATATACTTGAGAAGATAGATGAATGGCAGAAAAGGGGGAGGATCACGGGAACAGGAACATGGCCACTCCTGTAATACCCAAAATAGTGTTTTGGTGTGCTTTGCATGTCCCTTTCACATGGCCACTCCTGTAATACCCAAAATAGTGTTTTGGTGTGCTTTGCATGTCCCTTTCAGCACTGGGCACTCCTACTTAGTCTACGTCATTGAGGACATGCTATGAGGTACACAAACGGAGGTTTAAATTGGATATTAGCAAAAATTTCTTCACTGAACAGCGTGCTCAGGGAAGTGGTGGAGTCTTAACATGGTGATGTTAAGACTTGTTAATGTGGTACTTGGGGACCTGGTTTAGTGGTCAGCAGACTGGTTCTGGGTTAATAGTGGGAATCAATTATCTCTGAGGTCTTTTCCAACTTTAATGATTCTACAGTTCCATGCTCCTGCAGGTTCCTGGCCCAACATGGTTGTTCAACCATTCATATAGACATAAGTCAGAGAATGTTGAGGGCTGGAATTCACGTTAAATATAATCTAATCCCTATGTTCACTGCCATGGGCAAGGACACCTCCCAGTAGAGCAAGCCACTCAAGGCTTTGCTCAACCTGGCCTTGAACAATTAAAGGCTTGGGGCATCAACAACCTCCCTGGGCAACCTGTTCAAGTGTCTCATTACCCTCACAGGAAATAATTTCTTCCTCATACTTAACCTAAATTTTCCCTCTTGCAGTTTGTACCCATTACCCCTTGTTCTAACACTGTAGTTCCTGATCAACAGTCCATCTCTGACTTCTCTATAGGCCCTTTCAGATACTAGAAGTTTGCTATCAGGTGCCCATATAACATTCTATTCTCCAAGCTCAATAACCACAACTTTCTCAGTCTGGCTTTGTTTTAGTAACCTTGTATCTTCCTCTAGACTTCTACAGCAGTTCCTTGTCCTTCCTTTGTTGGAGGCACCAGAGCTGGATGCAGCACTCCAGCTGGAGTGTCATCAGAGCAGAGGGGCAGAATCACCTCCCTTGCCTGCTGGCCATGCTCCTTTTGATGCAGCCCAGGATTTCCTTGGCTTTTTGAACTGGTTAATGTCGAGTTTTTAATCTACCATCACCCGAAATCTTTCACTGCAGGGCTGCTCTCAATCATTTCTCTGCCCAAGCTGTTGGTGTGTCTGGGATTGCCATGACCCAGCTGTAGGACCTTGCACTTTGCTTTGTTGACCCCATGAGGTTTGCACTGGCCCAGCTCTCAAGCCTGTCCAGGTCCCTCTGGATGCCATCCCTTCCCTGCAGTGTGTCCACTGCCCCACACAGCGTGGTGCTGTCAGGGAACTTGCTGAGGGTGCCCTTGATCCCACTGTCCATGTCCCTGACAAAGGTGTTGAGCAGTATCGGCCCCAGCACTGGCCCCTGAGGGACATCACTCATCCCTGGTCTCCACATGGACTGTGAGCCCTTGAGCACAACTCTTTGTGGCTGGCCATCCAGCCAGTTCTTTATCCACCCAGTGGTCCATCCCTCAAATCCATGTCTCCCCAATCTAGAGACAAGACTGTGGTGTGGGACGACGTCAAACACTTTGAATAAGTCCAGTAGAGGATGTCAGTAGCTCTACCCCATCCACTGATGCTGTCACCTCAGATAGAAGGTCACCAGATTTGTCAGGCAGGATTTTTGCCATTAGTTGGCTGTTACCAATCACCCTTTTGTGCCTTAGCAGAATTTCCAAGAGAATCTGCTCCAGGATCTTGCCTGGCACATTGGTGAGACTGACCGGCCTCTGTAGTTCCCTGGATTTTCCACTTCCCCCTTTTTAAAAGCTGGTGTTACAATTCCCTTTTCCCAGCCATCATGGACTCCCCCTGACTGCCATGACTTAGAGGAGCTTGGGCAACCCCAGAGTAGGGAAAAGTTTTTCTATTCCTTCAGACCTCCAGAGAGTATGGATGGTGTTCCCCAGGTGGAGATGTGTGAATTACCTGTCTGATGCCCACAGAGCAGGCTGGCTGTACACACACGTGGTGTCCTCTGCAGTAGCTGGTGTGGAGAGAGTGGCCCTTTCCCCCTGTGGTTGGCCAGAAGCTCTTGGACTTCATGTGTCCTTCCTCATTGCTTCAGCAGCAGCTTAGTGAAGTCATAAATGATATTTAGTGAGTTAGTAATGTTTCAGCTCTCAGTGGGCTACTTTTGGTTTTTACATGCAATGAGATATAACAGAGTTAACCCCCCTCTTAAAATGGGGATTTATTTCCCTTTCTCCAGTCACCTGGAACTTCACCTACATGATTTTTTTTAAAATGGTGGATAGTGGCTTAGCAAATTATTCTGTCAGCTCCCTCAGAACCCTCCTTCCTGGGAAAAGTCTTGTTTTCAACTGTGAACAACTCTGCTTTCTCAGCTTTCAGGTCTTTATATTATGGAATGCAGAAGATAACGTACTTTGGTGACTGTTGGGAAATGGACGGACACGAGTTGACAACATCAAAGAGAAAAGGTACCCTTTTGGTTTACTGCAGTAATTTCTAAAACCTTTACATTATACTACAGTGGAGGGTTCTTCTTTGGTACCAGAAAGATTTTCTGAATTTGTCAGATCTACCTCCAGTAAATAATATGTTTTTTTTTTTTATTTTTGGTTTTGGTTTTTTTGAGGGTATGATGCAGAACCATTTGCTAGGTTCGCAGTCAGTGGGAGATTTCCTCTCCTTTTCAGAACTGATTTTCTTGACAGAAAGATCCTTGTTGTCCATGGTTATATTGTTTCCATGACATAGTGCACGAAGGTTTGTATGGCTAGCAGTTGATTAACTGTTTTCATTTAAACTGTCATTTATTTATGCAATATAGCAGCAAAAGCTTACTGTTGTTCAGTGTGAATTGTTCTGCTAACTGCAATGGACGTAGTTTTCACTGAGGCTAAAATATAGCCTTCTTACCTTCTTTTTGTTACTTTTTAAAATGACTGTTTATAAAGGTTTTAAATGTGACTGAATGAAATGTTCTAATAAAAACCAGGACCAACCTGCATATAGTTTTAGTTGCTAAAGTGTTGCCAAGGAAGAAAAGTAATATTTATTTCAAGAAATCTTTGAAATGTTCCTTTGAATATGAAAGAAATCTTTACATCACTGTTACTTTCAGACCACTCCAGGCTATCCTGTTAGTAGCATTGCCCGTGGCAAATGCCTCTCCTTAGCAGAGCTGAGGGCAGGATGAGAGCTGACTTCTCTGAGCTGGAACTGAAAATTTTGCATGGTGAAAAATGTCCTCCTAATATTTAACATTAAACTAGTCCCTTTTATTCAAGCAGTCACAACCCTTTACAAGACTTAGCTAATGACGCCTTACAACACACTGTAGTGCACTGTAGGAAAGTGCTGTATAGGATTATTAGATTGAAGCACTGCCAGCTGGCACAGGGCCCTGCGAAAGTTGTCATGATGCTCCACCAGGCATGAGACCGACCCAGTTAGAGACCTGCTTGGCTGCTCTCCATCACCAAAAGTAGACAGGCAGATCTCTCTGAAGGTGTGCAAGGGATGTATCAGTTCTGGCATGTTTGATTATGACATTCAGATTTAATTCCTTTTTTGTAAAAATAAACTGACACCGCATTAAGGCAGTTACAAGATGTTATAACTGCACTTGGCACTGCAGCCCTTCCCTCTCTATTATGAGCTCCTTGCATCTTCCTTCAACTCCTCCTTCTTGCAACGTTTTGGGGTTTTTTTTTAGATTTCCAGAAGTGAAATGAAAGTCTGACTAAAATTTTTAAATTCTTCAGTCCTTCGCCTTGTAAATGTTAAGGGTGTGCTGTTTATGACAGTATGGTTGGCAGTGAGACTTCACCAACATAACACAGGACAGCCCTGACAACACAGAGCTATGAAATTGTAGATGAGTAGTCAGGATCAGAAAGGACCAGGTAACAATGGAGAAGACAAGGACAACAACAAAAATGTAATGGTTTAGCTCTTATTAAAAGAGAGCAGTACTGATTGCTAAAACACTGACTAGCCAGGCATTTTTGGTGGTAAAAGAGCTGAATGTTTTAAACTTGTTATGAAAAACCTGCCAGTTGGGGCATAAAAGGTCTTAGGCTGTCCTATTTCTCCCACAGTGTTCACACACTGGGTGCACACAGCAGCAGAGGCATGTACTTGCTCACAGGCAGAGCACAAAGTACTGACCCCACAGCAGCCTGTGGAAAAGCTCAGGAGCAGGCTGGCCAGAGGAGCAGCCTTAAGTCCAGCAAGCTTGGTATGGCTCCTGACAGCTGATCAGAAAGGGGGAAAAGAAGAGGGAACAAACAACCAGCTGAGCTCCATTAAAATTGTACATCAGCCCTTGGCTATCATAGATCTGAATAGCCTCAGACGATGCTTTTGTGCTGGTGCAGCCAGTTCAGCCCCAGCTTATTTTAATTCTTCTTATTAGTGACAGTGCAGGGCTTGGCTGTGGCGCCGACAGTGCTTTCAGCATTGATGTGACTTCAGAGTGGATGCTGGTGGTAACAGTGGCAGTGGCAGCTGGTGCTGTGATGCAGCATAACACACTCCCAGGGTCCTGTGTGGCACAGAACCATTGGTGTCACACTCCTGTGCACAAAGTCAGGTTGCCACAGCTGTTTTACTGCCATTATTTGGGATACTCTGAGCCACTCCCAAGTCCTCTCCCCTCAGGTTCTCATGGCAGATTTGAGATATGGTTTTGATCTGAGCTTCCCAGAAGCAGTGGGAAGGCCCTGCAGCTAAACACTGAAACCAAACTACAAAATGCCCTCTCTTCCAAAACCCAGTTCAGAGTCAGGAGTTCTGTCTTAGACACATAGATGTGGGAGCCATCTTACTGGTTTGGATCTCAGCGGCATTTTCTCAGGTGTTTTGTGACAGGGCATCCCAACTTTAACGGTAGTAAGCAAGTTCTGTTGTGTTTTTCACAAGTGCCTGGGCTTGCCTTAGATACAATAATGCTGATGACCTTTTTTTTGTAGCAAGCAGTGTGTGTTTGAGTCACACATAGTGTTTTGCCCTCTCTTATTCAGGATTTCAAATAAGCACAGTTTACAGCTATTATTAGAAGGAGTTATCCTTTGGGCATAATCTAACATGCATTTTCTTTATACTCACTCTGTACCTGGAACATCATGATCAAATTGCTAAAGTGTGATAATCTCTTGTTTATCATATTTATTTAGTAATAGCAAGACCCTCCAAAGAGCTTATTTTAATAGCTCTTCTTTCGTCATAGCTTTCAATGAAACCCGTTTTTGAGAATCAGACCAATGAATTCAAAGACTTGGGTTTTTTATTATTGTAGTTTTGCAGATGACTCTCTAGTGTTTCAGTGTAGTTTCTAAATATAACTGTAGTGTGTATTTTTTTCTACAACAGCTCTTAAAAGGGCAGTTAGCTTCAATGCCAAGTGCTTTCTGAGTTCTCCCTCTTTCTTACCTTAATATGTTTTTAATCTCCTTACTAATTATTTTACATGCATTCTGTGTATCATTGCTAGTCAACTCTTTAAACATTTCTGTTCTAGACCTAATTTCTGTTAGGAGACCTTTCCTGTCTTGTCTTTGTTGCATTCACCCCTTTTCCAGTGGGTTTGCATACACAATTGCAAAACACGGTCTTCTGAGATTCACTCATGATCCACAGGTTTTGCAGGGCTGAAACACGATCCTTGAGACTCAGTCACGATGCATAGATTTTGCATGGATTAAGTCCAACAGATGTGACCTATGGCTGCACTCAGACCAGCATAACATACAGCTGTCTCTGAAAAGGTCATCTTTATTGTTTTTATAACAGTGCCATTACTTACTCTTTGCTCTGTCTAAAAAGACAAGGTGTGTCTTGGGGACAGGATGAAGAGTTTTTAATATGTGCATTAGAGGTGACACATGCGAGCTCTCAAGGAACAATTGGGGCTGCCTCCCACCTTGGGAGTGAAACTCCCTTGGGAGCTGGCTGTTTTGGCAGCCTGTGTAGATTTGGCCTTCTGTGAGGGCCATAGCTGCTAGCTGTACAGCTCAGCCAAAGACCCCTGCCCCTTTCTCCAAAGTGGAGTCAGAACCTCCTACTTGGCAAAAATAGACTCTTTCTTCCTGTTTTACTCAATAGTATCCTCATTGGAAGGGCTTGATTCCAGCTGAAATGCACAAGGGAAACTGTAGGAAGCCACATCACTCTCCTTTGCCCTTTGTATGCAAAATCCAGCCGTAATTGCACATTTGGTACTTGTAGAACTTTATAATTCATATGTGTGCAGAGGATAAATGACACGTTGTTGCTCTATCAAATAAGGACTCAGAAATACAACAGGCCAAAGAGGACATAGTAACATTTTCATTGCTTTCTATGTTTGTATCCCTTAATATCACAGCAGTCCTTGCTGTCCTCTTTTCTGTGCCTAAAACATCTCTGAATGTGCCAAATGACAGTGGTTAGTATACAAGCTAAATTGCCAAGCAAAGGCATCTTGAGCATCATGCAGAGCAAAGTTGAATTTTACTGTTTGTGTCTGCTCGATACAACTTGGATCTGTTATTTTTGTTCAATTTCAACACGGCTTTGAATTTGATTATTCCTTTAGAGGCTGCTAACTGCTTTATGTTAAAGTACAGCAAATCTCATATTATATGAGGTTTCACTTCGACATAAGTGAAAGATGCTGGTGCTGAGGCACCTTGGTGGAGCAGATGTGCATGCATTAGCTCTGAGCACAGACTAATATCACCAGTGTTGCCCTTTGAAAGCTCTCCCTCTGGGTTTAGGTCTAAAGCAAACCCTTGCAGGTGTAACTCAAGGCTTTGCTGTTTGAGGGTGGGGGGCAGGAAGAGGGAGAAAGGGACAAAACTGAGGAAGTAAGTATTTCATTACTCAGCATATCACATGCCCTACTTAGAACCTCAAGAAATTGGGGCTTCAGTACTCTCAACAGTGGGAGCTGAAATGCAAGAAGGACTGTGCAGAACCTTGTTGAAGTGAAGAACACTGCTCCTTTCTGATCCAGTATCTGGAAAGAAAATGCTTCTAGTAGCTTCAGAAAACATATCCCCTTAGAGTGGACATATAAAAGTAATTTTAAAGGATGAAGGCAAGAAATTGAAAGGCAAAGGGTATCTGAAATGTTTATGAAAGGAGATTTACTTGAGGGCATTGTGTGGGAAGAAGAGTCACATTAGTACCTGAGAGATATTTAAACTAAAACATGGCCCAGGAAATATCCAGCTGATATAAACTGCGTAATGGCAGGACTGTACACAGGTGTCTGTTTATTATAATTTTAATTAGCAGTAACAGAAGAAAATCCTATAAGCCATATAGTAAAACTCAGAGGAGATCCTGTAGAAATGACTTAGAACACTTAACTTAAGATGAATCCGTCTTCTGAGTGGCTGACTGTGGGTGAGGTGAGCCTGCAGTGCTAAGCTTAGTAAGGCAGATGCACTCAGGTGTTCCACCAGATACAGACAGAGATATGTCCTTCCAGTTACCAGAAGCTCCTGAATTCCATGATCTGGTCACATTGATTCCTGATTGAAAGAGTTGTGATAACAGTTTCTCATGCATATAGAGGGTAGTGAACCCAGGAGGGACAGAATACAACCTGGTTTTTTTCTCCAAAACCTGGGTCTTCAAACTTCTACGAATCTTGAAAACAGCTGTAAAGCCAGAAGACCCCCATCCACGGGGCAGGACAACCAGCCCCTGGCATTCCTGCCTTGAATGTATTATTTTTGCCTGCCTAGATTGGTGTAAAAGCATGTCCCTCATCTTGTTGTTCAGGACTTGTTAGAAATGACAGCAGTGGATGGAAATTCCTCTCTGAACCTGTAACAGGGCAGTGAAACTATGACACCTTCCCAGAGGAGCTGCTGGAAGACTGGCGAGTGTGACCTGGGTGCATCAATGTCAGGGTGGACACCACCCCTGCACACTCCACCCTTGCACTTGATCCTGCAGGCTCCATCATATGGGCTTGTATGGATTCATCATATGGGCTTGTATGGATTCATCAGGTTGCTGGCCAATTGGAAGTCCCATGCATAAGTCAAGAAGTTAAAGATCAGAGGCCTTTGACCTGTCTACAGTGGAAAACCTATGACCACACATCATGTTTACTGGCCAAGAGATCCAGAAACAGGTAAAAAAACATAACTGGAGCCTGAAATCAGACAGGAGTCTCATGACTCGAGAATGATAATTGTGTGCTTATTAAATTGATAGAATTAAATTATTTTTTGCCATTGTTAAGGAGAGAGAAATAATATGACTGGTACAAGCTGGCTAGGAACGTACTATTAACATGGAGTAATAGCTACTTGTTTGTTTTGAAAACGTTGCACTATCTCATGCAAACACCTTCTGGCCGCCTATCTCCCTGAAAGACTATGCCTCAAATAGCAGCTCAGCTTCCTTAGAAGGTGCTGGAGGAACCACTGGGGAAAGTGCAGCTTGATCTCATAGACAAAGTAGTGGCCAATGATCTTAGTGTTGAGGGGTTGCTCTCGCAGAGGGACTGTGTGAAGGTCAGAAACAAGTTCTCCCTCTGAACTGTGGCAGCTGAGTTAGTAACTGGGACTGGTTCCCTCTGCAACCACATTCATTCCCATAAAGTGACTACAGCACAAAAAAGAACAAGATTAGTTAAAGGATTCAGTAAGACATAAACCCACATATTTTACTTGGAAGTTTCAAAGAGGGTAATAAACACGGAAAAATGCCAGTATTGACAGGCTTCCTAAGTGGTGGGTAGCAGTGTTGTGTGAGTAGAGGTTGTGGTTTGCCTCTGGCTGACACACTTCCCTGCAATGGGCAAAAACCTGAAACCCAACCCTGACAGCAGCTTGGGAAAGGTCTTCTTCACCCTTATCACCCACGGTGAGCAGAGCTGATGCCATCCTAACCATGCTTCTCTGCTTGAGAGCTGAAATTTCAGAAATTTTAGCTGAGAACCAGGAGGCTTCAGTAAGAGGAGAGAAGCTGAGACTGAACTTGGGAGAAGGAGAATGTAAAGTTGGGAGAGGATGAGAAAATTATACTCACACTTTTTGTCCCATTGTCCTCTCCCTTTGTCAGCTGCTCTTCACTCTAGACCTGTTTACCAACAAGGTAATATTGGACTGCTTTACATGGAAATTCTGATGCTGACTGACTTAGTGACTCCCAAAGAAACATCTAAAATATCGTTAATGTATATGTGGGTTGTTTAAGGAGACTTATGTTTAAAGATTGAAATAAATTTGAAACTTGTAGAAAGAACAGGAGGGAAAATATTCAGTCTTAACGGTGGAACTGCCCCTCCAAGAAAGCAGCAGTCAGAAGTCATTCTCATAACTGAGGGGCTGCAGTCAGGTCTTCCTACAATTAGGGCCCCAAAGCGTGAAATTGAAGGTTAAAAATATCTCCAAAGCAACAAAGACAATAGTAGGATAAATAAAGAGGGGAAAATTTTAGGGAAATCTGGCTCAAATGGAGATTCTGTAAGGAGAAATCATGTGAGTGTTTCCCAGGATTAAATCCCAGGCTGGAGATGGAGCCAAGATAGACCACTGCTGACAAAGGCATGCAATGTTTTATCTTTCCAGAAGGCAAAAAACAGGCAGAGGGCTGTGGCTTGATTCCTTGTGGTTTGGCCTGGATCCATGAAAGGTTAGTCTCATATAAACACTTGCAGAGAAAGTTGGCTCTTGGGTCCCTTGGGGTGAATGCATTCACTGAGCCCCAGAGAGAAGGTGCAAAGTCTAATGGATGAGGAAGGAATGGGGTAACTGTGCAAGTTATTCACCTCACTCCAAAGTGATTGATGAATATTGGAAAAAAATAGATTCTCATGAATCTGTTTACTCTGATCTCTCTTCTATTACATTTTATAAGCACCAAACTACTATCTAGGCTCTAGTTTCCATTTTAAAATGTTTAATGATTTTTCTGTCAGACAAAACATGCATTCTCCTCACTGAGAATAAACAAGCATAGCTCCTGTAAAGGAAACATTCCTCCTATCCCTTGGGGAGCCTTGGCTTGTGGAGTCGTGTCCTAGATACCAGTGTGTCAGATCTAGATGCCAAGGTGTCAGATCCATCTGGCATCCATGGGTAGGTCACAGTACCTCTGCAGAGGAAGATGAGAGGAAGAACCTGTATTTGAATCGGCTTAGTGAGAGGTTTGGTTGACAGACCGGGACTGGATAGGTGGCCTGGTAACACCCACTCTGTATTTTTGCTTTCTGGATCCAAAGGCAGTGGCTCAAGTACAGTTGAGGGCCATCATCTAACAGCTGTAGTGATGGAGCTGGTTTGCAAGGCTGTGGTCCTTAAAAACCTGAGTTGAGTCTTAGAGGATCAGGAGACAGATATGGCTCCCAAAAGTAATGTCTGGTCTGATATATGATTTTGAGGACATAAAGTGTTCACTTGTCTGAAGGCAAGGTTACGGCAGAACTATTCTATTAAAACAGTTTATATGTGGTCCTGTGAAATGCCGGAAGAGCTTGGAACAAAACTGAGCCTGTTTGAAAAGAAAAGCTTTCAAAGCATAGTGTGAGAAGCCAATCTAGTTTTGTTAGGCCTCAACAATGGCTGCCGAAGGCCTGTGGGGGAGGGGTCGCACATGTGCCATGTCCAGCAGGCAGGCAGGAGAAGATCCAGGAGGAAAGGCTTGCCTCTGGGGAGACTTTGCCTGGCCACCAGTTCACGTCTCGCCGGGGACAGGCAGCGGGCAGGGGAGCCCCGCAGACCCTGCACCGCAGAGGCCTCTGCATCACAGGGCGAAAGGTCTCTTCTCTGCCCATGGCCTGCCCTGGGACACTGCCCTGGGCAGAGGTCTCCTGTCAGCAGGCAGCCTCGGAGAGGAGCCGCGGGCATAAAAACTGACTGCACCCCAAGCTCCAGGGGCTGTCCCTTGCCTTTTGACTCTTCTGGGGCTTCTCGAACTTGCTTTTTCAGCGTGAGCTTTTGTCTTGGGGCTGTGCTTTTGCTTTCTGATTCGAGGGCTTTTTGAGACTTGCTTTTGATTTGGGGCTTTTTGAGTCTTACATTTTTGCTCTGACACCAGCCAACATTTTGGCTCTCCTGTCCTCGCTGGCTCTTGCTCACCCTCGTGTCTGTTCTGCCTCCCTGTGTCCTTGCTGAGCCACCAACCCTGCCCACCTCCGAGCCGGCCCCTGCTGAGATCCTCACCGCGACCTGTCCATTCCCGGCCCTCTTGTCCGATCCCCCTCACCCGTGTCCATTCCCGGCCCTCCTGCCCGATCCCCCTCACTCGTGTCCATTCCCTGCCCTCCTGCCCGATCCCCCTCACTCGTGTCCATTCCCTGCCCTCCTGCCCGATCCCCCTCACTCGTGTCCATTCCCTGCCCTCCTGCCCGATCCCCCTCACCCGTGTCCATTCCTTGCCCTCCTGCCCGATCCCCCGCACCCGTGTCCATTCCCTGCCCTCACTCCGATCCCCTTCACTCCGTGTTCCGTCGCCCCAGGAGCCGCTGCAGGCCGCCAGCGGGCACAGCCCATCCTCGGGACATCGGCCGAGCTGCCCGACCTCTGGGGGGAACGCCTTCTTTTCCCTCTGCCTCCTCTTTTTCCCTCTCTCTCTCTCTCCCTCTCCCTCCCATTTTTCTTCCTCTTGTTCTGTGTTCCTCTTGCTCTGTGTTCCTCTTGCTCTGTGTTCCTCTTGCTCTATCTTCTACAGCCCTCTTTAGTCAGGTAACTCCTTTTTATTTTGTCTTTTCGTTATGATTCTCAGATACAATGTTTGCCTCATTTGGCCTAATTTCCTTCCTGACCATCTATTTTTAAAAGAGCTCCTCGCAGTTCCCCACACTGGAACATGACACAGAGACACAAGTCTTGTAGAATTGAACAGTACTGCTTTGGAACACATAGATAATCATGCTGGCAGATATTACTTGACATTATTACTGCTTAGTTCTTTCTCCAGGGAGGGCAGTGCAGGTTGTCTGCTGCCTGGCTGGTCAGGTCTCCTCTGGGAGGTCCTCAGAGAACAGTTACTTCTCCATTCCCTTCTCTACAGCTTTTGGAGAAAAGTGGGGTCGTGCTCTTTGGGGGACTTCAGCACAGCTTTCAGGCAATGGAGAAATTTGACGTGAGGATTCAAATGGAGTTGAGGGCTTAAACCACAACCCTCACAGAGCTGGAGCAAATGAATAGTTCTAGCAGTATCCACAGCACAGGGCTCTCTCTGTTATGCTGGCACATGAGAAGAGTGATACAGGACCTGGGCTTGCTGAAAGCCAGACAGGAGTGAACATGCAAGGTAAGCGGGGTTGGGTGGGAGCATGTTGCCTAAATGGAGCTTTTGACACCTCACCAGCCTATGTAAGGTGGGCTGGGAAGATCCTTCCACCTAGTTTGCAGGCAGCTGGAGTGTGTTACCTTGCTGGAACATGCTGACCTCTGTTAAATGGTTATGGCAGAGTTCTGTGGAGACACTTTCATGAACATGCTTCTGGGCTTTGTTTAGAGGAAAAAGAAACAGTTCTTGGAGGGTCTGTAAAAATAATGTGTATAGAGTGTGTGTATACACTTATTTATGTATATATGCATAGTTTCTCTATTTAGCATATGGAGTTAGGATGGAAGAAAAGAATTTTGAATCTACCAACCTTGAAAAGACATACTAATGCTGAGCCAAAACACGAGAATCTGACCTAGGTCGGTTTATAAATACGAGCAAAAATATTTATTCAGCTAGTAAGTATTTGATTAACCTTTGTTTATTGCTTCAAGATGAGAGACAGTTAAAATACAGGAACTCATGGATTATATTTTTGCTTTTTGGCTAGTGTTCACTTCCTCCACAGAGAAAAATATGCCGTAGTTAGGAAAAGAAATCTTTCTTTCTCATCTCAAAATCTGTATTTCAAACTCCAGAGCTGAACTCAAGTGAAATGCACCTATTCTTTCTTTTTTTCTTTTTTAAATTTTTGAACTAAAGCGGAAGACAGAAGTAATGTGAGGCTGTGCATCATGCAACTCTCATGATGTGGCTCACATGGAGATACAGGCCAAAGCACGTGCAAAGTTTCTGCTTTCTGGGTTGGAGAGAGATAGGGACTATTTTATTTGTAATCTAAAACTAACATTAACTCAGTGTTAAATGTTAAACACTAAGTCTTTTTAGGCATTTTCTGCTTCTAAGGCTTTACTTTACAAGATGTCTTACACTTCAAACTTGCTTGTTTCAAAGGGAGAACACAAACCCCTCTTTTAGCTGTGCATTGATGCTAACAAGACCCATCTGCCACAGCCACGTACCTTCCTAGCTTGGGTCAACAAAGTGGCTCTGCTGCTCTGTGCAGGGTTATGACATGTAGCAGTTTAAAAGCTGCCTTGAAATTTCCCGTTTTTTCCCCTGCTATGTAGTCCAGATTAAGAATTGTTTTTTTCTGAATAACCTGATGGGAACATGTTGCAATACACAGAGGGATGTCTGTTGCTGGCTTCTGATTTACAGAGGGTGAGAAGAAGATGGTCGTGAGAAGGATCAACCTGAGAGCTATAGCATATGTTGTGGGGTGGGATTAAGAAAAGTGGTAAATGCTTTGTGACCTTTCAGGACTGTAATAAAGTAGAGCAAGATGTTTGGATGTAGCCCACAAAAGAAATCTCAGCTATTCAAGCAATTTTAAAGGTTTTAAAAAATTTATTGTTGTCATGTTTTTTTGGTTTCTTTCTACTTTTTGTGCTCAATAGGTAAAGAGTGAACTAAGGCTTTGCACGCCTTAATAATTTGTTACTTGAGAATAACTTTTGAATCTGAATTGACAAGGAAAGAGCACTCTGACAGTGTCCTTTATTCCTTGTCCAAAACCAAGTTTTGATGGTGTAAATTATTTGGCAATGGGAGCAGGAAGAAATTCCGTCTGAGGTACTGCTAGAGGCTTAATCTAGTGTAATACTGCATGTGGAAATGACGGTAGATCTTCTTTTCTGCTTTTGCAGTGCAGCATTTTTAAAACAGCATCTAGTAGAACATGCTTTAGACAAAAATGTGAACTCAGCTATGAATAACACAAGGGCATCATTACTAACAGCTGTAGTGGCTTTTCAGGAGGAATCTCCAAAGGCACATGCCCATCCTTGATAAACTCCAAATCAATCAGTGATCATAAGGTGCTCCCAGGCAGTGTTTTGCAGTTTAGCTGACACTGATATTTCCACTGTGTGTGTATCTGTCCACCCAGGAGAGCAGCTCTGTACAGCTTTCCTCCTAGGAGCCAGGGTGCGTAGAAAGTCATACGATGTAGTGTTGTTATTTAGCAAACGTCAGTCCTTTAGTTTTGTGGTAAAGTCCTATCTTGAATTTCCTGTTCCAAGTAAACTCATTAGCAAAACTGGATCTATAGGTTTGGTTTCTAAGCTGTCTTAGCTCCCCAGATGGCACTGGAGCCCAAACCTACACACAGCTGAGATGATGGAGGTGGAGGCCAGGAAGGACTGCCCCAGCCTCATACTCTACTGCTTTGTGTGAAGGGCAGTATCTCTTGCTTTTGCCCATGGACAGTCACATTTTATTAATGTTTGCTTTTCTTGCTGGACACAAGGAAGTAATTAATTAGATAGTAAAAAAATATAAAACACATAGACTATAGTTTCGATTTTGAGGACATGCTTCAAACTTTCAGGATTACACCTAAAAGAATCCTCATTTCCTGAAAAACCCACTTTTTTTGCAAAGACTTTTTCAACAGCTCTACTTTGAAGGAGAGGGAATTGAACCACAAAGAAATGCTATGGATTATACAAGACTGTAAAGTTCTTTATTGGGAAGCCTTGGATTTTATTTTGACTTTGTTGATTCTCAGTCTGATTTCATGTTCACTGTAAAGGCAACAAAATATTTGTACATTTTAAGATAAAAATACATTTCTTTGGGCTGAGTATTTTACTGTTAACTTCATTATTTTTAATAATAATAACAACAAGAAAAACAATTAAAAACCTTATTTTATTACCCTTGAGTTTACTGATTTATAAGTTCTTACTGGTTGCAAAAGCAATTCAGCCAGGTGTCTGATGGGGTCAGTCATGGCTCTGAGGACCAAGGAAACAGTCAGATGCATGTCAGAGCTGAGCAGTGATGAGCAGCTTAGAGAGGTGCCACTTCCAAGAAGCAGGCATTCAGCTAATGCCAAGGCTGCCAAGAGGGAGGAAAATACGCATTTCTCCAACATTTTCTGGGGCTTTGACTAACCCCAGTCTCTGTATGTTTGAAGAGCAGTGGCTCTTCTTGGCATGGCCAGCTTGGGATAGACCTGATTTAGGCACTACAGGAGCTTGCCTATCCATTCGTGTGTCTCTGTAAGAATGCTGGGTGGGGAGAGTGGGCCACAAAAAGGGCTTTTTTGGGGGTACTGTTCCCCCACTCTTGTGCACTCAAAACACAGTTTCAGTACAGATTGAAGTTATACTGAACCCACCAAATTCAGTGTGTGCTAGGTGAATGGTAAAAAAACCTGATTGTAACCTGGTTGGGAAGAAGGTTTAGTGGGTTTGTTGGCTGAGGAGTTGGCAGGGAGAAGCAGAGTTGATGGTTGGGAAGCATCCAAACAAGACAGTAGAAGTTTGCAAACCAGGTGGAACCTGAGTTCAAATCCACTGCTATGCTCCACTCACTGAGAGACCTCTGGCAGGTCACTTGACCTCCCTTGTGCTATAATAAACCAAACTGAAAGTTTGCTGGCAAGCTGAAAAACAGATGCTGCATCTGGGAAGCACTAGCTCAGGCAAAATTCCTTGACACCCATTTACAAGGCTTGTGTGTACTCTGAGCAGTGCTGATCTGACTGTCAGTCACAGCAGATGAAATTAACGTGATTTTTGGAAATAAGTGTCAATCGAATTTCTGCTTTATAATTTCCTTATTAAATATTATTCTGATCAGCTTTGAAGGAGAGAAGGATGGGCTGAGTTTTTATCTTAATATAGACCAAAACTCCAAGGAGCAAACAAATTATTTGTCTTCCAGAAGAACACCTTGGTTATAAGTCAGATTGGAATAGTCACTCATAGATGTCTGCAGAGGGATTCCTGCAGAGACTTTTGACCCTTGATGACAATTGCTAGTCTGTATTTATCAACAGCTGCACAACAGGTCAGATCTTGCACTTGCAATAATTTGACCTATCAGTTTTTCCCCTTTCTGTCTGGTTTTGGTACTTGGTGAGAAAAGTCAGCTGCCTGCTTCTGGCATTTTACTTCCTTTTCTCCTCACACTGTACATGTCCTCTCAGCTTTTTTCCCTCTGGGGTCAAACCACCTTTGCGATGGTGATGGGCTAAAGACGGTGCTGCAAGAACTTGATAGAACTTCCCATTAGTTGTGTGCTGTGCACAGAAGACCTGACGGGGAATAGGGACAAATGCAGTCCTGCGACGGATTATATTTAAATCTGTGCTTGCACCATGTGATGAGGTGTGCAATCTGTGCTGTAAAGAGGGTACTGATACAGGACTATTTCTGTGCTGGTGTATCTGTGACTGTGTCCTTTTAGTCATATTTTTGGCAAGTGTTGAGGAGCTTTAGACTGTTCCAGCTGTATGCATAAATCATATGAATGCAGGGTTTTCAGAAAATATGTTGATACTATATAGTCCTAAGCATGTGCATGTTTTCTGCTTCACTTTCTGAGTCTTGGGATGAATAGTGAAAATATGATATTAATCTGAATACCAAAATAACATCCCACTCATGCTCATTCTCCAAACATCAAAGCTATGAAATGAACTGGTCCACTAAGTTATTAGCTTGTTGTCATACTTAGGGGTCATATTTGTGTAAGACAGGTCTTTTCTCCCTTCTAGTTTTTAAAAGAACAAGACGAATTTCACTTTGTTCTTAAATTTACTCACTTTTTGGTCAGTATATTGGAAAAAAGAATTTGCAAACATTTGTAAAGTTTGATAGAGAAGTACGTTGGTATATAGTGAAGAACTGAGCAATACTGCTGAATTGACTTAAGTCAGAGATACATACAGTATGTGAAGGAGTAGATCAATCACTCTGTGTACAGAGTTTTTACATCTCACTGATTTATGGCAATTAAATACAGACCAAGTAAAGAAATAAACGCTTTGGGCAGAAAAATTTTATGGGAAGATTATGAGCTAAGCAAACAACACTATGAAGCAGAAACTAAAATGAAATTACTGAGTCTTTTATAAAACAGCATGATCTGTATGATTCTAATCCATAAAAATTGGAACGTGTGACTACATTTTCACAAAGCAGAACAATTGCTATCCCTAATTAAATTGAGACATGCTTATCTGAAAAGAAAAATATAATGCTAGTAAAAAAAGACAGAAAGGTTTTGATAAAAACGAACTTGCCTTTTTATTTTTTTCTGTGGTTCAAAGATGCAAATTAGTTTTTATCAAAACCCAGCAACTATTTAATTGTCATAATTAATAATATAGTAATTAAAAGAAATTAGTAGGTGTCTTTGAAATTGCATTCCCTTTTATTTACATCAAACTCAGTATTGTGCAGGCCACTCCTTCTTTTTCATGATGGGGAATGAGAATATTTTATCAGGTGGCAGCCGTTCACACTTAACTAAACCTTGCCAGCTGAAGCCCAGCTGTTCAAGAACTACAGAGAACAGTGGTTCCCTGAAAACTGTAGGCTATATTTGAAAAAAAGGTCTTTTCTTGGGAATGACAGGTAATTAAGTCTTGTTTCTACATGCATCTTTTCTGATTTTAGACCTTAATCTAGAAACTTTCTTGTGCATATACTGAAATCCCACACTTGCCTAGGAAAATATTTCAATGTATATATCAACTTTTCTTAGGAAATATAGGCACTGTGTTGTTTAGTTCGTTGGATGAACCACTGATTTCTCCAGCAGAGAGTAAATACAACAGCCAATGCCAGGAGAAATGCTGAAGTATAACTTCCTTTCATATGACTTAAATATTTGCTTAAATTTAAACACATGCTGAACTAACCTTTCTGCATAGGGATGCTTTCCTGACTCTGAATGCTGATTGCAAACATATTTTTGGCAGATGTTTATGTTTCTGATGCAATTGAGTGCCTTTGCTTTGAAGGAGTGACTTCTTCAAAGTACAGCAAAATGGCACAAGTGTATTTTTAAACACCAACTCTTCCAGCAGTGGAGGAGCCTATGCTTTTGAAAGACACATATTTGATAGGAAGAACGTGTTTTACTTGCATGGTTACTTAATTATAATTCACCTCGAGGACTACGAGTAAGATTGGCTATTCAGGAAACACTATTTAATGGTGCAAGCATGATATGTTCAAACCAATTTTTTTACAGGGCAACTTCATTCAATGGATGTGAGTTCAGGCCAACAAAAACTTGTCCAGAATTAATTCATCGTTAGAGGTATTCACATGCACGTTTTGCAGCTGTAGATCCAAATAGTAAAGGTGTTTAGGAGCTATTGACTAGTGGAAACAGATGGAAAACACTGCTTTTATTCAGATGATTTAAGAAAACCCTTCACAACTGGGGCTAACAACTGAGGAAAAATTTAACTGTACCAGTGAAGGCAACAGCCCACCTCCAATAAGTCATTAATATAAATTATGTTAAGTCAGTTTCTGTATGGATTTTATAATATTGCCACTATTTTGTCCTGCAAAGCTGAAGTCAGTTATTCATGAATTATTGCCATGATGGCATTGCAGTATATGATATAATTTTGGCTTAACCCTTCATACATCAGATTTCAAAGCACTGAATCTGTAGTTATAATTGTCCCAGGGCACTGAGACTTTAACTAATCCCTTTTCCAAGTTTACTTCAAGATGGTATCAATTAGAGGACTCCACAGGGCAAGGAATCTCTGCATTTCAGGGTTGTTATGCTGAGCAGAAAAATTCGTTTTCCTTTCCAGGAAGATCTGTGAGTTTGGTTGAAGTGTCTAGCAGGTGCTACTTTTAAAATAACCTGAGCTTTAATGAACAGACTGTTATTTTTCTCTTCTTCCTACCTCAGGTGGAAGAAATGTCAGTGAGAGCTCAGGAAATGAAGAATCCTCTTTTCTCCAAGGCAGGGTCTGTCATCTGAGCATGTATGGCTGAGGCTGACCTCTTTACTTGAAGCTCCCTTTGTGGCCTATGTGCTCTGTGCTTTGTGTGGGCAGACACAACACATCTTGCTTGGCAGGCATCTCAGCTGTCTGCTGCCCAGAAATGAGTTTTTTTATATTTTGCCCAAGGGTGAAATATACTGCAAATAAATACTGTCAGGCCAAAAGCCAAAGACTTACTGGCCTGGCAAGAAGTTACTGAATGAGCAGGAAACATCCTCATACTGTTAACAAGAATCGATTTAACAATTAATGCAGCTTCTACACCTGACTGAGGAAAAAATATACAATGGATAAATGGCTCAGCCATAGTCAAGTCATTGAGGAAAGCTGATGCATTATTTTGCCTCTCTTCCTGATTTCTGCTCTGTCACATCAATATCCTTGCCTTAATATTCTCTTCCCGTGCCTTCCTATGCATTACCCTGAAGCTAGAAATGCTGAGCTGACATGTTGACCTTGCAATTAACAATACTGAGTATCTCCTGGTGCGGTGAAAGACATCACTCATCTCCATCAGCTTTCCTTGGTGTCAGTCTGGGTCACCCCTTGACCTTGGAGAGCTTCATAAGAAATATACCCTGAGTCTGTGGCAAGAAAAGCCTCTTTCCCGCAAACCTTCAAACCGGTATGTTAATTCTCCTTCAGTTCCCATGTCCCATTGGCCCATTTGCCCTGACCACCCTGGTTCAGCCCCCATCTCCCACTTCTGTTCATCTCCTAGAATGTTCTCCCTTCCCTGGATCTCTATTGGTTCTGTTCTGTCACATTACCCCATCCTGTCAATCCCCATTGGCTTTCCCTGTCCCTAACCCCTCTTATGCAGTACCTTGCCCTGTCCACACTGGACCCTAATCCCTAAACTGCTCCCTCTTGCCCCATATATAAGGCTGTACCCTCAACCCACCCCTGGACATACACTGGAAGCTGTATGTCAATAAACCAGCCTTCAGATTTCCAAAGAAGAACCTGTCCCTTCATTGCTCCTCAACCTCCTAGTAGCTGGTGCCCCAGACCCAATCACACAGGTTGCTTTTGGGACCTCGTTGTAGCATGTCGCTACATCTACCAGCACCTTTTTCTGTAAGGACAAAGAACCCTGGTAGGTGAGTTCAGCTGGTGAGCTGGCTCTGCTTCAGAAGTTGTTCCCAGAGAGCACAAGAAAGGGTACAACTATGGGACAGAAGTCTGAGAAAAGGCCACTGCGTGTGTTACCAGAGGTAAGATGTGTTCCTGGAAGTGGGTCACAGTTATCATAGAATCATGGACTCGTAGGATGTTAAGGGGTAGGAATAGACCATGAGATCATCTAGTCCCAACTCCCTCAGCTATGAGCAGGAGCACCTCCCACTAGACCAGGCTGTTCAAGACATTGTTCAGCCTGGCCCTTAACACTGCCATGGCATCCACAAGGTCCCTGGGAAATTTTTTCCAACATCTTGTCACACTCAGAGTAAATTTCAGTTTCTTCCCGTTACTCCTTGTCCTGCCACTGCAGTTCCTGATGAATATTCCATCTCGTGGCTCCTACCCTGTAAGCCACTTTCAAATACTGTAAGGCTGTTATGAGGTCTCCATGCAAACTTGTCTTCTCCAGTCTGAACAGAGAAAATTTTCTCAGCCTGTCTTCATGGGGAAGATGTTTCAGTCTTCTCATCAATGTCATGGCCTCCTCTGGTCTCTCTCTGACAGTTCCTTGTCCTTGCTTTGTTGGGGACTGCAGGCCTAGGTGCAGCAATCCTGCTGGGATCTCATCAGAGCAGTGGAGGAAGAGGAGAGGAATCCCCTTCTTCACTTGCTGGCTGCATTGCTTTGGATGCAGCCCAAGACACAACTGACTTTCTGGGCTGTGAGCACACAACACTGGCTAATGTTCAATCGCCCATGAGCCATCACGCCATATCTTTCACTGCAGGGCTGCTCTCAATCATTTCTCTGCCCAAGCTGTTGGTGTGTCTGGGATTGCCATGACCCAGCTGTAGGACCTTGCACTTTGCTTTGTTGATCATGGGATCATGAGGTTTGCACTGGCCCAGCTCTCAAGCCTGTCCAGGTACCTCTGGATGCCATCCCTTCCCTGCAGTGTGTCCACTGCCCCACACAGCGTGGTGCTGTCAGGGAACTTGCTGAGGGTGCCCTTGATCCCACTGTCCATGTCCCTGACAAAGGTGTTGAGCAGTATTGGCCCCAGCACTGACCCCTGAGGGACACCACTTGTCCCTGGTCTCCACATGGAC
Organism: Acridotheres tristis; assembly: GCA_037013685.1. Lineage (NCBI taxonomy): Eukaryota > Metazoa > Chordata > Aves > Passeriformes > Sturnidae > Acridotheres > Acridotheres tristis. Next base: position 58,215,029 of record CM072919.1, on the reverse strand, counting down.
TGTGAGCCCTTGAACACAACTCTTTGTGGCTGGCCATCCAGCCAGTTCTTTATCCACCCAGTGGTCCATCCCTCAAATCCATGTCTCCCCAATCTAGAGACAAGACTGTGGTGTGGGAAGACGTCAAACACTTTGAATAAGTCCAGTAGAGGATGTCAGTAGCTCTACCCCATCCACTGATGCTGTCACCTCAGATAGAAGGTCACCAGATTTGTCAGGCAGGATTTTTGCCATTAGTTGGCTGTTATCAATCACCCTTTTGTGCCTTAGCAGAATTTCCAAGAGAATCTGCTCCAGGATCTTGCCTGGCACATTGGTGAGACTGACCGGCCTCTGTAGTTCCTTGGATTTTCCACTTCCCCCTTTTTAAAAGCTGGTGTTACAATTCCCTTTTCCCAGCCATCATGGACTCCCCCTGACTGCCATGATTTAGAGGAGCTTGAGCAACCCCAGAGTAGGGAAAAGTTTTTCTATTCCTTCAGACCTCCAGAGAGTATGGATGGTGTTCCCCAGGTGGAGATGTGTGAATTACCTGTCTGATGCCCACAGAGCATGCTAGCTGTACACACACGTGGTGTCCTCTGCAGTAGCTGGTGTGGAGAGAGTGGCCCTTTCCCCCTGTGGTTGGCCAGAAGCTCTTGGACTTCATGTGTCCTTCCTCATTGCTTCAGCAGCAGCTTAGTAAAGTCATAAATGATGTTTAGTGAGTTAGTAATGTTTCAGCTCTCAGTGGGCTCCTTTTGGTTTTTACATGCAATGAGATATAACACAGTTAAATCTAAAGTATTACTATTTCTGGGGGAGTAGCTCTATTACCGTCAACAAATGCTGATCCTTTTATCACACCGGTGATAGCAGCTCCAGGATTCAGCATCAGCTCTTTTTCATTACAGAGGTCAGCAGAAACACCTTTGATTGTGATCGACTTCATATTCTGTTGTGACAGAAGTCCTGGAGTTCCCTGTCACAGGTTCTGTGATTGTGCATACAGTGATTAACACGTTAATAGGTAAGTTATGGTCTTCTGGTTAAGCCCTGGACTGGAGGGCTGTGGTTTGGTGTCTTCACCACATACAAGTCTTGTGACCTCAGGAACACCACTTACTACCTCTGTTTCCATTTTCCAGCTGCGAGTGTTACTTTTATTTTACCTCACTGGGTTGCTGGGCATATTCATTAAGCAGATGGCATTACGGCAATGCAAACATTGTTGGAGGAGTCTTATGAATATGAATCTCATCACAGCTGTTTTTTCTTCTCTGTAGTGGGCTGACTCCAAAATAAAGTGTACTTGTTGTCCTTTTTAAGCAGTTCACCCTGTCTGCTTTTCGTCTGGCACTGAATTAAAGGGCTGAGCAAGATTTAAACCTCAGCAGGATTTGTTTTCCAAAAAGTTACATTCAAACAAAACAAAGATGCACTGTAATTTTAAGACGAGTATGTTTATATTCAAGCTTAGGTGATAGCAAGGAGAATGGTTTTGATTAAACCAAACAACCTCAAAAAATCCCCCCAAAACCTCTTAAATTTCATGAGACATTGCAGTTGATGTTTCTTGTACTTCTGACAGGACTGCAATACCAGAGGTTTGGGGCAGATCTGCTAAGCCTTCCCCCTACATTGAGTTTCTGAAGGAAAATGGCAGGACTTCTAAACTGAAAATTTTATTTGATAAAGTTTAGTTTTTTAGATAGAGAAAAATCAAAGAGACTGGGCCATAAAGAACAGGAGAGGGGAAAAAATGTCAAGATGGAAAGGTTTGTATGCAGTTCTATTCCCTGCCCATGCTGGCTCTGCCAGCTGTGGCTTCAGTGGTTTTGCTGGTAGGAATTTGGGTCTCTTCCTCCATCACGTGGGGTCCAGCTGGTGTTCCTCATCCCCTGCTGACAACCAGCACTCACATATTTCTTCTCTCATCTCTGCTCTGCAGGGCCCCATGAGCTAAAGGAGACATCATTCTTACTTATGGCTCTCACATATCCATCTGTGGAGAGAAACAACTCATGTGCTCCCAGGAGCAAGTTCATCCTCTGTGCAGTGCTCAGGCTACCACCATATCAAAATGTTTCCATGTTCTTTAGCTCTGTTCATGTGCAGTCCTTTCCCAAAAGCACAGGACTGTCCTTCAGGACTTCCTTAAATAAAGAAGCTTGGTTTGTTTGTTGGCCTTTTCTGATTTTGTTTTTTAAATTCCTGAATGGTGTGATTTCAACAGTGATAGAGTATATATAAGTCTTGGCAGATCTTCAGCTAACCTAAGCAGACAGAGCTCTAATGACATTAGTGGGCATGGATAAGTCACCACATCTGAACACAAGTAACAGAGGCTCCATCCTGCTGCCTCAGAAGACAATGGCAAACCTCCCACTGACTTCATATGAAGCAGGATCTGACATTTAGGGAAATATCTGGAGAGATTTGCTTATGGGAAACTCCAGAGAACCTACAATAACATTTCATTCTTTCCTATGTGCGTCCAAATGTGAGGTCACTTGTTCAATTACATCCCTATTCTTATTCTGTTGGGTAATGAGGGGAAAACAAAAGAGCATTTGCATTTGCTTATAGCACTGTATTTTCCCCCAAAGCTAACACAATGGCACTAGGCAGTTTTGCTCTCATGAAATGTACCAAGCCAACAAGAAAAAAACCAAAACCCCATAACTGAGTAGTTTTAAAGGTTATTGAAAAGATTCATAATGAGTTCCAAGGGGCTTTATGGAATGGCTTTAGGAAAGCTTAATTCTTTAAAATTGTTTTTGAGGTGAACATGTATTTAATTATATTTCAATAGAGTTTAAAGGCCTCCTGTTATTAGCATTGTTCAGTGAAAAGCTCCTACATTTTTTCAAATGTACCCCTTAATTCAAATCTTTTCCTGCAATTTCATTTTGAGAAACTGTTTTTATATGCTGATTACTGTTTCTGTGAATCTGAGGCAGGTAAAAGAACGAATTATTGGAATAATTTTATTTTGATGATCTATCAGCTAAAAAGCCTTAAATGACAGTGATTGCGAAGTGGTGCAATTAGGCTGAATAAAGACTACAGATTGTCCTTCCAGGTTCCCTGAAAATGGCACAGCAAGTCTGATTGAAGCAGGATGTCATAACAAATTTGTGTGGTGTGGTAGCTGGAGCCTGCTGGAAGGATATAGTGAAGTGGGATGCAGCAAAGGGAGCCATTATGAACTGTGAAGGAATAGGGTACTGGTTTCTCTCATTTCTCTGCCAAAACAACCAAATCCAGGCTGAGTTTAGCTCTCTCTGTCCTCTGCTTCCAGTGCTTCACTATCTTGGCTCAGTTCCACAATCTGTCTTGACCCATAATATTTGCTGGGTTGCATAGCATGACATTTAAAAATAGGTCTTTGGCTTATTAAATTTAAAAGAGCAATGTAGTATGGGGAGAAAAAAGAGTGGGGAAGCACCTCTGAAGAACCACTGAATTTTTTACTTCCTGCCATAGAGCAGGCTTGCTAACTTGTAAGCTTAATACCTCTGTTCTTCTCGTCTTATGCACCTACCAAAGCTGCCATCATATCTAGTGGAAACAAAAGTTGCATACCTATAATCTCACTGTTTGGGTATAAAAGGTTGACTTCTGATTTATTAGCTAGGCTCCCTCCAGGCCAGGACCCAGCTGGGTTGTCTCAGTTATGCCATAAGAAGGTTGCTGAAGCAAACCCCTAGGCTAAATCTATGAATGCTCAGCATACTTGTCTGGCTTTTGTAAGGAGGATTAGCATGTCCAGTTGAGAAACATTACCCGTTGTTCAGTCTCTGGCAGCAGTCACAGAGTCAGTCCAGCATATGCTTGACTCCCCTTCTGATATTCATCTATAAAGAAAATTGGTTGTTGTAAAATCCTACTTCAGGAGGTTCCCTTTTGAAAAAAGAGATAGTTGTCCAAAGATGGTATCCCGACCTCAAGTATGTTGCTGCTTTGGCTCAGCTGCTCTGCCCATTTTAGCAGAGACTCTGATCTCAGAGATATTCCAGTGCAATTGCTAAAGATATTTGAGAATGGAATATTTTGCAAATGTTTGGTGACAATTTGAGGTTTTTTTGTAAGAATAGTAACTAGCACTTTTTCTTTTAATTAATGGCTACTTGTGCTTGTTGTATCTTTACTGCTAATTTAACTAGCTCCTTTAGAGTACTTTGTACTTGGAGAATGTGTATATAATTTATTATTGCCCCTGCCCAGAGGCAATCACAGTGTATATAAGATAATGTACAACACAATGAGAACACAGTGAACAATGAAAAGTTAAAATTATGCATTTAACCACTGTGACTGTTGCATCAGTCATAAGGCTTTTTTCAGTTTATACAGTTTGTTGTATTAACCAAGAAATGGAAATGGAGTTGACAAGAGAAGTTGAAAGAAGCACATCCTGACATGTGAAACAAAAGCACTTTTTAATGTAAATTTAGTCTTTGAGCTATCATTCATTTGGGGCCAGTTTGCTGTAAGTTGTAAGGTACCTAGGTCTCACATCCACCTAATTTCATCTAGCTTCAGTTGCTTCTTAAGGCTAGAATTTGCTATGGAAAAATATTACACCTTTATTTAATGACTGCTCTGGTATATTTTATTTTGGATCAGTTTCTTCTGCCAAATTAGTTCAACCATAAACAAGACTGACATATCCTAATCAGATCTTGGGAAAACCGAAGAGAAATCTGAGGCTCACATCTTTGTCTCAGGCTGGTTTTTTTTCCCCACATTGCTAAAGACCACCCTTTGCATCTTACAGATATATATTATGTTCCTCCGATATCAGGAAATGTGTCTAAATCTCCTATTTGGGCAGTTTGGGACAGGACTGTTAGCGTGTTAGTACCATAAGCGGATGCCAAGAAGATAAGGAGCTAATGGGTATGTCTGTGACAGCGATTTCTGGATAGCCATGGAGCCAACCAAGGATTGTTGGCACTCACATGCCATGAGAAGGAGCAAGACTTTAGAAAGGGCCATACAAACATGGGCCAGCGCTTTTCTGGGGCAAACATCTTTCTTCTAGTCGCTGCAGATAAGCACAAAACAGTACAGCACCAGCTTTCTTTCTTTCTTTCTTTCTTTCTTTCTTTCTTTCTTTCTTTCTTTCTTTCTTTCTTTCTTTCTTTCTTTCTTTCTTTCTTTCTTTCTTTCTTTCTTTCTTTCTTTCTTTCTTTCTTTCTTTCTTTCTTTCTTTCTTTCTTTCTTTCTTTCTTTCTTTCTTTCTTTCTTTCTTTCTTTCTTTCTTTCTTTCTTTCTTTCTTTCTTTCTTTCTTTCTTTCTTTCTTTCTTTCTTTCTTTCTTTCTTTCTTTCTTTCTTTCTTTCTTTCTTTCTTTCTTTCTTTCTTTCTTTCTTTCTTTCTTTCTTTCTTTCTTTCTTTCTTTCTTTCTTTCTTTCCTTCTCTCTTTCTATCTTTCTCTCTTTCTTTCTCTCTTTCTCTCTTTCTTTATCTCTTTCTTTCTCTCTCTCATTCATTCTTTCTCTCATAGTAGGTGAGGGTCTAATGTACAAACTCTCATGCTGCGTGTGTACTTGATATTTTTTTTTGTGGATCCTCTGACTTCTATAATTTCTTTTGGCCACAAGTGTTTACAAATCTTGAGTGCTTCCTTCCCCTTAAAGGTAGGATACCACACCATGTAATTAACAAATCATGCTGACTTTGGTAATATTTGTTTGGAGTGCCAGGTTAAGAAATTTATTAGTTTATGTTCTTGTTCTCAGTGTAAAAGCCATTTGTTAGCCATATGTAATGAGAGTCCCACCTTCCCTTAAAAGTTCTTGTTTACTAATGTTTCCTTCTGAAATACTCTTAGCATTTGAAAAGTTCTTTTGATTCGCTAGTGAATACAATGGCCTCTTATCTGCCTACACCTTGATTATAATAGTTTGCTGGCCTGATTAAAGGATCTCTTCCCAGGACATTTGTCATTCTTGTGCTACAGACAACATTTTCACAAGTTCTCTTTCATCCTTTTTCCCATTATCTGTGGTTTCTGCAACACTGAGATATCTTGCACAAAATCATCTCTGGTAAAAAAAGGTAAAAGGCATTATGTATCATTTGAAGACATTCTCTATAATCTCCTAATTTCATATTAATACTACGGAAATTTTTGTTCCTGGAAGCCCATATCCTCCTGCAGAAGAGGTACAATCCCTGGTCAGTATGATGTCAGAGTCCATGGTGCTTTGTCAGTGACTGTTTATACATGCTAATGCGCACCTGCTCTGTGCTAGCACACTTAATAGCGCAGATGAAATATTTTAGAGAGCATACTCCTTTTATACTGTTCAATGCGGCGTTCATCACATTAAAACTGTCGCTAGAGTCAGGGTGCCAAGCTCTCAAAGCCTGAAGATCTGCCTGGGACAAACTTTGGTCCCCAGCGCTCAGTAAGGAGGGATCTCCCTTACTGAGCTGATGTAAAATGATTTAGTATTCCCATAATCTTTTCTGTTGTTATGTCACCTTCTTTTTCAATTAAATTAAATGGAAGTGTGCACTGCTCTTCCTTCTGATCTCAAGGAGGCTGTTGAAATGCTGTTCTGCATTCTCTCTAGAAGGAAGAAGCTGTCTTGGAGGACTGGGACCCTCCTCCGGGCAGCAAGGCTGCAACCTCTGCAGGAGCTTGGCAGTGTAGCATGGCTTTGGTAGCAGTGAAGTTTCCTGCTGTTCAGAAGGGCCTGATTAAATTTTAAGGAATAGAACTGAATGCCCCAGAAACAAAAGCAGCTCCCAGAGCTGACTCTCCATATTACTAAACCTCAGGGCATTGTGTAGAATACTTTGATTGTCTAAAGAGCTGGACCACCTTTGAGCTGTTTTGTCCAGTAACAGTCCCCTGGGCACAGCAGTTGGAGAAAGAGGAAAATGTAGTCTCTTAATAGCTGCATATCAGTCATGAAGAGTATGAAAAGAGTTCTCCCAGTGAATAGATTACAAGGCTACTAGACATTTTCTTCAGTTTTTTATCATCTCTTACAACCTGGATCTAACTGTCTCCACTCCCCTGAAGCCTCTTTTCTCACTGCTGTAAAAAACGGAATATTTGCAGTCTGTTTTAGGTTTTTTATTTCTGTTAGCTTGTCTGTATGTGCAAATATTGTCATTTCTATGTGGATCTATTGTGGTGGTTTACCATGTTATTTTGCATGTCAGTCAAAGGCCATTTCCAGGAGATGGTAAAGAGCGCTTAGTGGTCAAGGAGATCTTTGGGGTTGAACTCTGTTAGTAGGATGCTTTAGATGCTTGATTCTATTTATTATGAAATCTCAGAGTTGATATATGGTAATGTCTGCATGAAAAGTAAAGCTGTTTGGTTTAAAAAGAGAAGAAAAAAGAAAGGCCCCTCATACTTGCAGTATGTTCTTACCTGGCCTGACCTGACAGCATGCTCTGCTGCTCCCTTCAGTCCCAGGCTGCCATTGCCAGTGCTATGATATTTCCCATAGTGTGAGGCTGCTCCACAGCCACTGCTCCACCAGACTGTGGAAGCATGGCTCCATACCTGCCAGCTCCACCTCCTTCCCCCAGCAGAGCCCCAACAGGGCTCGCTGTGCTCAGGGCTGGAACAGCCCAGAATTGTTCCTTGGTGTCTCTGTTTTATGGCCTTAAGGCTGTAATCTGGCATTGTTTTATGTCTCTGACCCTTGCCAAGTTTTTAGCTGTGCTATTTGATCATGGAATTCAGGAACCAGTTTGTTTGCACAAGTGCCTGTATATAGAGCCACAGGAGGATTTCCTCTGGATAGCACAGGTCACAGGGGAGGGGCAGCAGGTGCAGCTGACCTGCGGCATCTCAAAAGCAACAGGTAACTTCAGATGCAGCTGTCTGGCAGATTTCCTTTCTAAAGGCTAAGTTATAACCTCAAAAAAACATTGAAGCTTTTAAAAGTTAAAGATTTACCCTGCACTGCATAAAAGCCTCTATAGGGCAGTACTATCTTACTGTTGCACAGAACATTCCAGCACAGCACAGCACTGCAATGGGAGTAAAGGCTCTGCAGCCCCAGCCAGCCTCCTGTCCAAGGCTGCAATTCAGCAGCACTGCAAATGCAATGCAGTTACCACTAGGGATAACTGGAGCTAGGGACTCCCAAAGGACTCACAGTGGGATCATGCCATTAGTCTCATCTATCCTAGCCCCTGTGGGTGAACATTGAAACATAGCCAGTCAAGTGTTTTAAAACCAAGTCGTGGGATTTGTTCCCCTTGAAAACTACATCTGGCTGAATTGGCAGTGGAGTTGTATTGCCATGTATCATGTTAGATTCAGGTTTATTTTATAGTGATAAACACGGTTAAGTAAGAGAATACCTCAAAAATTTGGAGATTCTGGAAATACCAAGTCAGAACTCATACACAGCCTAGTGCAATAGATAGATGTAGACGGAATATTATGTTTTGTAGGCAGCAGGATACTAATTAAAATGTACACAAGGTGAGTTTTACTGTTGCAATAGTGAAATACTCTCACAAACTTAGCAGCTTTTCAAATATATATTATGTTTAATAGGAGTTACATGTTTTCATATATCTTTCCTTTAAATGAAAGGTATTTCCTTCAGGTGTTCTCTTCATGTATTTATTCAGGCTTCAACAGCAGTGATTTTTTCATAAAATACTCTAAAACCTGGGCTGATTTAGTTGTTTGTGGTGGTGATTTTCCTTTTTTGTTGTTGGTTTTTATTTTTTGTTCCTATAAAGAAATGATGGCCCAATAGAACTAAAGATTAGCAAAAGCCAAGGATTCTCTAGTTTGGATGGATGTAAGGACTGAACTTTAGTGCAATCTGAGGTTGTTAGATGTGTGCTTTTGGACTTTAGAGAAAAGCAGTGAAGGCCACAAAGTTTAAATCTTTCTTTTTATTTTTGTAGGGTCAAAGTATCAAATTTCCATATAATTACATTTTAGGTTAGGCACTGAGCACATAAGAAGCAAAATTTTTAATTGCCACCATGTAAAGGGAAACAATTAGGCTTTAATTTTATATATCTGCCTTTTCGATTAAACCTTCAGAAAAGACTGGTGATTTCTTGGGATATTTTTAAAGAAATCCTAATTTTTTAAGAGGGTATTGGACAATTGCCTTCTGAAAGTAAATGTTTTCTTAGCAGTGAACACAGTTAATCTCTAGTTCCGCTTTAAAATATCTGCCAATAAAGAAAAAATAATCCTTGGCCTGGTTCTATTTTTCATATATTATCCATGGGCCAGATCCTGTTCCTTCTAGCTTCTGTGTAAAAATGTCTATGGACGTTTTGGCATCAAACTCAGGCCTTAATTTTGCAAGTTATCTGCAAGGGATCAGCATAATATATAAAAATACAGTGATTATTTAATGTGGGGGTTTTTTTATCCCTGACTAAATATGCAGCAATTTTGTTCTTTTGACATTTTTCCTTCCCCAGCTGGTGTTCTAGAAGTATAGCTAAGCAACTTGTAATAATTTTCTCATTTATCAGTAGTTTATTCCAATGCTTTCCTCTCTCTTGACCACACTTTTTAAAAGAAATATTGCTTTCTGCACAGTAAGACCAACCTACCCTGATCTGTATTTCTGTAGAGACCATATCAGCATGGATTCAAGAAACTAAGTACATTACAATAAAAGCTCAGGCTTATCTTCTCCAGTTCAGCTGCTAACCAAAGACTACTGAATGCTTTTCTGGCCTTTGAAGATACCAGTTCAAATTCTTCTTCCAAGGTCAAACGGTTCCCTCAAAATCTGTATTTCATGGGAGTGCTATTATATTGGCGAAAGTTCAGTCCATCTTCCTGGTGAGCATATTTTAACCCTATGTGGTGTTTTAAGGCAGACAGAAATGCTCGGAATTCATTCTTTTAGGAAACAAAAGTGGCAAACGGGAGTCTAAATTACATTTACAAAACTTCTGTCTATGACTCTTTTTTCTCTCTATGGATCAGCTTGAAGCCTTTTTCTTTTGCATTCTCCCAGGATCTGAGTGTGATAGCCATAGCACTCTCTTGCTGTGATGTGATTTACATGGAATCTGGGAAAAGTGGTAGATCAGGGAACTAAGCTTAAAAATGGAAAAATACCAGCTGAACATCAGATCCTCAGGACAGGTTGTCCTCACTACACCAAGAGAGAGATTCTGGAGCAGGCAGAACTACAACATGGTTAAAGGGTTCTGTTGGTGAAGAGCCCTGGGGTAATGGAGGGAGTCAGGAGGAGCAGGGTGTCTCATGCAGGGCTTATGTTCTCATCCAACCATCTCAGCCCCTGAGAGCTTTATGTTTGTTTATGGCATGAGCAAGGTTTGGTGTCTCGGAAAGATGTGGTTCTCCTTCAGCCATCAGAAAGGAGAAATGGAAATGACTAGATGCCAGTGTCTCACAGCAGGGATTTAGAGAGCCATTAGCTTTTGCTTTGACTGACTAGCTTTTTTTCCAAAGGCACCTGTGAGACCCAGGTGATACTTCAAGCACAGGGAAATACTTGGCACTAGCTGTTCCCTCTGAACATGTTTTGTAGGCTTCCTTTTCACATGCTTGCTTTGTTTTCATGAGGTTTTATTTTAGCAAAGGTAATAACCAGCAGATGTGCTTGAGCTGGGGCTCTATATCCAGGCTTTGTTGTTTGACCATGTTACCACTGTTACCACTGTTCCCGTAGACTAAGGATTAAAGCTAGTAAAGTATCTACATTTAAATACTGCATCTAACCATTCCAGTTTTAAATATTGCATCTAACTGTTCCAGTTCCTGCCTGCTAGCTAAGGATCTTGTTCTGGCCTCGTTCCTCTGTTATTTGCTCCATGCCCCATGCAAATGGGCACAGCAAAAGCTTTTCAATGCCCATCTATTCCTATTTGCTGGAGGAGGAGAAAATTCTGGTCTGGAACATGAATTTACACGTCTTTTCCACTACAAGGTCTGCCTCTGTCCCCATTACTTCTGGAACAGTTTCCCTGACTTCACCTGCACTTTTGAGACACACAGTGATTTTTGGGTTTCCTTTTCCTCTGGAGACAGCATAAGGAATCTCTAGGGTTTATTGGTTTGTTGTTATTTGTTGTTCTTGTTGTTGTTGTTTTTAGCTTTGTCTGTCCTTAAAAGACCTCATTCCCTTTTCTAAACATTTCAGGGAGAAACAGAATGTACTTCTTTACAGATAGAAAGTTAAGCACAGGCAAAGCAGAGTAGTGGAGGGCTACAAATTCCATAAATCCTGTAAATATCTAGCATAAAAAAATCTTATTAGCTAATAATGAGAGTCCTACCTATCCTTTTATCTTTTCTTAGTAGCTGAAAGAACTACTATTTGTTTGGACTCCATTTCTGCAGGAGGCCTCCAGAAGCTCTGGCAAACATAGTTAAGTCTGCCTGGGGTTATGCAGTATTCTTTTCTGAATCAGATTGAAATTATACCTCTGGATATTGCTCTTCTGACTGTTCTGTTCAGAAAAGCAGAAACACCACCTCAAATTGTATATGCTTGGCAGACTGGATGCTTGAAGTTGAAGATAATATCTGTGAATTTTGTAGGCCAGGAAAGTGTTTGTGAAGTCCCTTTTGGAAAATGTAACACTTGCTTTAAGGTCAATTGCAGTTGATAATAGCTTTCCTTAAAAAGGCTAAACTGATTTCACATTAAAGCTTTTTTGTCTCTTTTAATCATCCTAGTTGGGTATTCTACTTGAAACAATTTCCTGAGAAAGAAACTTCTTCAGTTTCAGCTTTTAAGGCAGAGAAATAATTTTTGAGTTATGACGAGTAGGACGGTTGGGTTCTCTTAACCCTAGCCTGTGTTTATTATCAGGTTCTTGCCTTCCCAGTGCCCTCAAGCTATTCTCTTACTGTATGGATTACCTGTTCTTCCTAGAGGTGTCAGCTTGATGAGTTCCATACGGGATCTATTTTTGAAACAGTGAGTATTTTAATACCTCTTCTACAATCCTTGGCTGCTCATTTTTGTAAATATTTGTAGTAACTTTAGTTCTTACATTCCTTTAGCAAGGAGCAAGTGATCAAAGCAAGTTCTCTATTTCATTTCTTTATTATTTTTTGTGACTTGCTTTTATTTCTCCAATAGCAAGAGTCCCTCTAAAGTTTGCATCCAGCTTAAAATAAAGATGCCAGCTTGCCCACTATTTGTCTAAAGGTTCACCTATTTCTCTCAACAGCCTCTGCACTGTTCTCCTCCTCACCCATGTGTTGCATCTCCTGCTAACATGATCCAGCTTTTCAGCAAATTCAGCATTTGTGACTTGGAATTGCCTTGGCTTCTTTCTTCCCAGGCTGGCAAACTTTCACATGTGATCCCTATGCCTTCTGAACTCTGTTTTCTTGGCCTTGCCAAGTCACCCTAATGATGCAGATCAAAAGCCTTGGAACAGATCACTTTCTTGGACACTGAAACATGTAACAGCAGTGTGAAGGTTACATGAAGCAAATATGTTTTCTTAATAGGTTTTAATGTTCTTAAACAAAAATATAAGCATATTGGCAGTAGGTGAAGCAACAACTTCAGAATGAATGCTTTAAACATAAAAGTCAGTGTGGGTTTTCTCTGTGAAAAGTAAAACATAAAATTTACATGGCTGCGTAAATATACAAAGCAAGAACACCACAGGCAAATGTTTATAAGACTCGTGTTTAGCCAGTATCATTGTTTTCCAGCAGAAAGCAGAAATGCAGAATGAGAAGTCCTGGGCAGCTGTTTATTTTGTCAGATGCTGTGGGTCTGTGAAACAACATTAAATAAGCAGTATTTGTGCTTTTTAAAGATAGGTGATGCACCCATTAAATATTTCAGATAGGAGATTTATGGCTTACTTGTTAGCTTATGTTCCTATTTCTACCCTTACCTGAGATCTCAATAACCATATCTCTAACATATTGATGCACAGAACTATTATTTCAGGGATGACTCTTTTGTGTGTCAGAACCAAAATCAAGTGACTTCTCATGTCTGTTTGTGGTGTCTTCACCTTATCACTGCCGTCATTTCTATCAGCACACCCCACTTCAAGATAAACATCAGGATGAAGACTTAGTCCAGTCACCCAGAAGAAATTCATGTGTGTGGTGCTACTTTATGCTTTGTGTGCAGTGCAAATATCTTTTGTTGTCACAGCCTCGAAAATCTTTTACAGTTTATTTTCTGAATAAAGATGTGCCAGTAACGCTTAAGAATTTTTAACACCTAAAATATATTCCTAAATTCCTCTGTACCATGTAAGAGCCATGCAGTGTTTCCTACTGGAGCCCCCTCCAACTACTTAAGTGTGTGTGCTTGAGTGGTGTGACCAGAGCTTTTACAATAAATCTTTCAGATGATGTAGGGATCTTATCAGTGAACTTTTCTCCACTCTTGAGTTGTAGATCCAGTAGCAAAAGAAGTGAAGAGGAAGGATGTGAAGTCTGGCCTTCCTGGGCAACAGGGCAGTGAAAGAGCACGAAGACTTGGAACTATGGCAGTTTGGGGCTCTGACAATTGAAAGCTTCTCTAACAGTAGTGGCTGCAGGATCAATGCATTTGGTGCTGCCTGGGGAAGGGGACAGCAGGCTGTGGCACAGCTGGAAGTGTGTCACTCCTTGTCTCAGAAGATGTTTGATGGCAATGTTGTCAGATTGTAGTGGCAATTTGGAACAAACTTAAGAGGAGCTCTGAGCATATCCTCTAGGCTGCAGTGACTGAGGTAGAGCCTGGGCTGTAAGAGACATGAAAGCTTAAAACTGTGGGAAAAATTATTTTCAAAAACCCAGGCAGTCATTGGATTAGGTAAACATTTGAGGGTTGTGGTGGTTCTGCCTCATTGTGGTGCTGGGTGCTTCTGTCCTTATGTAGGCTGGTTTCAAGGGTGGATAGGTCAGAAAAGAAATTAAGTACTAGAGCCAAGTGGCGAAGCTGACTGTTCCAGGTGGGGTAATGTTGCAAAGCGCTGTGTGGCTTTCCTTCCCTTCTCTCCCTGGCTTTCCAGATTTCTTATTTCACGTGTTTATTTCCCACAGCTATAACTGACAGAGACTAGTATTGAAGAAGAAACACCTTTTTCCCCTTTTTTCCACAGCCATAAAGATAGTTTCCTTGAGTTTATTAACAGCACATGCATGTGTGTTCAGCATCCTCTCCAAAATAGACAATGACCAGGAAGTATTAATTTTGGCAACACATTTGCGGTTAGAAACGTTACTGTTTTCAAAGCATTTCACCAGAGTCATTAATTAAGTGCTAGAATGGAGAACTTTGACCAAACAAAACTAAGGGAAATTACATTTCTCTTTCCTGACCTATATGAAAAGCATTTGTGCTTAAATCATATTGAAAGTTTTAAAGCACCCTCTCCCCAGTGGAATATGCAGAAAAGATAAATGTTCTGCAGTATGATTGCTGTTCATTATGACTTAGTAGGATTTGGCTGTGTTTCCTCTTCTTTGCAAATATTTAATGAAAGTGTTTATGGGTTCAGGGTACAAGCAAGGATAGTGCAGATAGAGAGTTTCATTTTATGCCAAGAGCATAAACCGGGAAACTTTCTCCTAATGGGTGGGCTTATCCTCTCTGAGAACAAAGGCAAATCTATCTCATTCCTGTTCAGTCGCAATGACTAGCATCATGATTTACCCAAAAGCATTTTTTGGATATACAGCCAAATTATACAAAATTACCGAGGCAATATTTTAATATCTAGGAAAACCTGAAAGAATTGGGTAAACAACATATCAGAGGGCTGAAGTGTGAGAGTATCCACTGTCTCTAGAACTGACTGCCACTCAGTACTCACAGACAGAGGAGAGATGGTCTGGAGAATGGACAATAACTATCCAAATAAGGGGAAAGTCACAGTGCATTGTGTCTCAAAGAGTGGTACAACTTCTGTGGCTCTCCTGGATCCGTGAGCCTGTGCTGGCTATGTCAGCTCTCTGTGGAATCCCTTTACTGGGAGACCAGCTTCATCTCCCCTCTGCTGCTGACTGTGCAGCTGTGGGAATACACAGCAGTGATACTCCTTGGAGCAGTGCTAGGGGAAACAGCACTGAAGCACATGTCTGCTTTACTGGGGCCTGGAAAGGAGCCCCTTTAGTAAGACTGAGCTCTACTGTCCTCTGTAATGACTGTTGATCACACAGATGTTCATGCTCTAACATCCAAATGCAAAGACAATGTATTTGCCTTAAAATACCACGTTCTACTTCACTTCCAAATCTGCACTGTATTAGTGGCAGAAAAGATGAACCTCTAGGTACCATCTTCAGTCAGATCTCAGCCTCCCTTCCCATGCATGCTGCTGTGGATATGCAAGATATGTCAGAGTACATTACTTAATTGTCTGCCTTCTCTGCTCAGGGTCAGGAAATGCTGCAGCTGCTGGGAGTGGTGCTGGCTGTTGAATAAACTGGGACTGGAAGCTGCTACTCTATTACTCTCTTCCATTAGCCTTCTTTATTCTACTCCACCAAATTTTCCTTACTGCTTCCATGTCCTAGTGGCTGATCTCCATCAACAGCTGCTTTTCTCATATGAGACAGTTTGTTCTTTCACTCTGTTTTTACTGATTACTCAGACCTTTATATAGCTTATTTCATGAGTCACTTTGCCTACCTACCTGCACCAGCATGGTGTGCTATCCATCAGTCCCTTGTTCAGCGGTAATTACCAACCTTTTATTACTGTTTTTTCTCCCAAGAACTCCTCCTAATGTCAGCATACTTCATTAGTTTCCAATTTTGCAAAGCACGAATTGTGGCATAGCTTCAGGAGCTGGAAATAGAATAATTATGTACCCTTTCCTAGAATTACGCATATGGATTTGGAAGGGAACTAAGACTGAAGTTGCCAACAAATCCCTTGTAATTCCTTTCCACGAACACTTAATCAGACAGATTCTATTGTCACGTATATTTGTTCATTTCAAAATTCTCTGAATGGACTCTGGATGTCAGTTGGTAGTATGGGTAGAATGGGATAGTGCTCAAGATGAGAAAAGCCTGCATTCTTCAAATCTTCTCACTGCTGTCCTATCACAGTGGCAGGAGGACCCAGGCATAAAGTCAATCGTGCTTTTATAGATGCCTCCACACTTTTGTCTGGCCAACCTAATCATACTTATTTTTTTGCATGATTGTCTTTTAGTGGTACTATGAGAAAGGAAAGTTAAAATGCTGAAAGCTAATGCTGGTGTGTCACAGGAAATTTTATAAATGTCCATATAAAAGATTAGATTTGGTAGTAATCCTGGGACAACATTAATTTGAAATGAATTAACTAATGGTTGAGATTTGCATGTTTTGAACTGAAGATACCTAATATTACATTATCATTTGTGAGTGAAATGAATACCAAGCAGGTCTGGGACATAGGAATAGCTATGCAGGATTAATGATATGAACAGCCTATTTTGCAGCCCTGAAATTAGGCTCAATATAATCTCAATTGACCTTTCTGTCCTGTCATGTGAAGGAAACCAAGGAGGTTTATTTGCTTCTGTCCTTCCTCAAGGTGTTTTTTATTTTACAATATTTAATAAAAAAGCCCAAAATTCTGCTTCACTGCAACTGTGATCACGGCAGGGAAGGGTACACTGTGAAAAAATTATAAAGCCAGTCCTTGACTATTCGATTAATCCCTCTACTCTATTCTCCTGCATAAATGGAAGTATGTTTTTAGATCCAGACTACACAACTGTATTTGGAAATGAAATCAGGTCATTAAATTTTACCACACATAGATCATGATTGTTGCAAATCAGAGCTGACTGAAAGCTGCCTATCTTGGACCAGGCAATTGGGCACCCCACATGTGGGGCCCTGAGCAATCTGGTCTCTGACTGTCTGTGTGAGTGATCATGGGTCCGGGCTGGGGGCTCCTGAGAGTCTGTCTTGTTTTGCAAGCTGTTGGGAGATGAGTTATTTAGCTGATCTTTTCAGTCTTGTAAAGCCACCCATAGCACTCCAGGATATATTATTTTTCTGGCATGTTCGATTATATTGGAAATGTTGGTTATTAAGGATAAAAACAGCTGGGGCTTTTTTAAACATAAAAATTATAAAAAATCATGTCCTTTTTTTGATCCCCTGCCATTCAGATTGCATGCAGCTTTTTATTCTCATCTAGATATATTAGTTATTGCCATCATTTTAGTATTTTTCTTGGTACTATTATTTTTCAAAGATTGCAGCCTCATGAAATGCTTTCTAAAAAAACAACTGAAAAAAAGGTCATCCAAAATGTTCTGTACATTCAATTAAATGGTTTTTTATGTCTTTTCTATTAATATGTACTTTCCGTCCTGAAAAACCATCATATAAATCAGTGCTTCATCCAGCTGAAATAAGCATGTGCCTTGGGACACAGTTTCCAAGTAGTTCTTCTCTGTACATTCCAGTCTTGATTTAATCCAGGTTTACCTCAGCTTTGCTTTAGCTTATTGGGAACAGGTTTAAGTTAAAGTGGACAAAGGAGCTCTTAAGAAAGAGCATTGCAAAGTATCACATTAGCAAGCCAGAGTGGATGCACAGTCTGCATGCAGAAGTCTTCTTTATTAATGTTCATCTTTGAGATATCTTTCCCTTTTACTTAGCCTCTCTCCCTGCTGCCATGTCCCATGTTTGTGGTGGAATTAATGTGACTAGGTCCTCAAATTTCAGAGGAAGCTACAACACAGTAAAAATTTTAGCTCTTTTAATAGTAATGAAACTTGTCAGAGGACAGTTCTCCTCCATGTCAAGGTTATGCAGAATGTCATCCTTACCCCTCAGCATCAGCCATGAGGGCTTGGGCTTTGGGACTCATTCAGCACTGATCAGAGGACAAAGTCCTGCTGAGATGGGGCTTCCAGCTCTCACTTCTCTCACACCTCAGTGGTGTCTTCTACACTGCGGTACAGTAGCAATGCAGTGAGCCCAGAGCATGTTGGCTGCTCCTCTCTCTTTACCCACTTCAGCCAGTCCATTTCCCTGGTGGGAGAGAGGCTCTTTCCACTGGGAAGGAAATGTGATGTGTCATCTGCTGTTTGCTGAAGGGAGCTGCTACTCATTCTGGGCCATCCTATTTGTAAACAGAAGCATGAGATAAAATATCAGTCACACAGAAAATGAAGTCTGAATTTCATAAGCAGTGAAAAAGTAAAAATGGGGCAGAGAGGGGAGGGCTCAAAGAAAATGTTTATGTTCTCACTTGGCAGAAGTAATAGCAGCATTTGGATTGGAACCTGCACCACTTTGCTGGAGTTAAATTTCATAGCAGTATGGTAAAACATCTCTCTCAGCATCACCATGCCCATGAGAAAATTAGGCTTTAGTGATGGAGACATCAGAAGGCCCTAGTGGCTTGTGCAATGAATTTGCTGCATGGGGGACTCTTTAGTGGTTGGTTTAGGTACAGCACTAAGTTCTTGCTTTTTTCCTTGTGGGAAATCCAATACTTGTAAGAAGAGCTGCCCACAAGGTTCACTCAACATTTTTTTGAGGAAGACAAAGAAATTTGCCGGGACTGCTGGGTTTTTCTTTGGAAAAAAAAGTGCTTTTCACTTCTTAACTGCTCATTTCTCTCCATTTTGCTTGTGGAAAGATAAAGAATTTAGAAAAAATCCTCAATCCTCCAAAGCCGGTGAAAAGCTGGCAGTAGCTGGACAATGCCAAACAAAATTTGCAAAAGTAAAAATAACATAGAATGAGTCCTTTTCTTTCTGAACTCCATCCCCATTCCCAGTAAATGCTGAATTATCATGTCTTCGACTTTTTTCTTTTTTTTAAGAAGAATTTTCCATTTATTTTGAGGGTGCTGTGAAATAGGCAGACCCAGGGCTGACAGGGCAGCCTGCTAACCCAGCTCCAGTGCAGGCATGTGTACAGGCATGTGTGCAAAGGAGCAGCTCTCTTCTCCTTTAGGTTAAAAAGGCTGTGAAAACAACTATCAGAAAATTAGCCTAGCTTCCTGCCAGGGTTGGATTTTTGAACAGGATCTGCAATTTATTATCACTCTTCTGGATGTTCTTTTGGATATTTCCCAGAGATTATATGTTACAACTAGGTCAAAAATATGCATGGGTAATTTAATAGTCACTTGGAAATTGCCGAGTATCTTCACTGGTCTGTCCAGCACAGCAGTCTGGAGTTAGAGGCCAGTACCTCACCCTTGGAAGGAAGAGGGAGAAATAAATTGGTAATGGATGGTCAGAGAACAGCCAGCCAGCTGGCAAGTTTCTGATTAACCCTTGTTACAAAATGCATGGAGGGTGCTACAATAAAGACTTTCTTTTTCTTTTTTTCCATTTGATTCATATGGAAGAGCTTATTGTGCAATATTATTGTGAATATTCCCCTTATTCATCTGTATTTGAATCATATTACATTGTTGACATCAGTGGTATGTTCTGGACATGCTTTCTGTAGGCTGATTAATGCTGGGAAATGATTAGGTAGATATTAGTTACATTTAATAGTAAATATTTTTCTCGGAATTCAATTGTGTATGTATGGCGCTAAATGCATGTTGGGTCACAATTTTCAGCAGTCCTCACTGCACTACATTAGAGTCTACAAAAACAGGCCCTGTTTGGAAAATTTGCCCACTTAGCTGTACCAGGGAAATGGATCTCTGATGATTTTAGGCATGCCTTTTTGAAGGTCAGAGGACTGTTACTTGCAGAAGCAGCAGTTATGAAATCTCTCCTTTGTTAGCAGAAGTAAAACTGTTTTTCTTTAGGTTACTGTGTTCAGCCTTCTTTTGACTGAGGTCCTCCAGACAGCTGGTTTTGAGTTTGAAATGGACCTCTCAGAAAGCTTCCCCCCACACACCGTGCAGATAGAAGAGGTATAAGGAGGGGCAGTGGCTTTCTTGGTTTTAATTCCTCTTTTAATACTTCATTACTATCATAAATGTTGTTTTTCTTTCTGTAGACTTACCAACTCAATGCTGTTAGGCTAGGTTTGCAGAGAACTCCATTCAGAGACCTTGAGAACAAGAGCAGAGCATGCCTGTAAAATGTTGTCTTGAAATGGATAGTGAGCCTTGAGATGCCCCAGCATCCAGCAATCAGTGAAAAGTCTGCTGACTGATTTAAAAGCAGTTTGACTCAACTTTGAAAAGCATGACTAACAGATCATAATGGCCAGTGCATAACAGCCTTTTCATTATTTGAACATTACCCACTAGTTTGAACAAAGCTGGAGAATCTGGATCACCCTGTTTGTTTGGATAATGAAATTCTTCTGCTACCCCCTTCCCTTAGCACCACCAGTGCTTGGGTGAAAATCCACCAACAGAGTGCTGGGATGGAAACAAGCCTGCAGACCTCAATATTTACTCCACTTTTTTCAGTTCTCAGATCCCTCACCTGCATTTTCAAAGCTCTTTTCTGACTTGTCCTTAGAGGCATGACAAACCCAGCAGCTTGGTGTTCAATTTAAAACGTGCTCTAAATGAATCTTCTTTTAAAAATGAAGGCACCCCCTGTGGCTTTCCTTGCTGGGTGAAGAGCCGCTGATGTGTGCAACCAGCACTCTTCAGCAAGGTTTCAGATGGAAAATGGACCAGCTTTCTACTTCATGTCCATGCCAATGGCCAGACCATGGCAGTGGTTTTTTTGTAAGGAAGGGGCCAAGCTGAGCTTGACATCTCCTCAAGCTAAGAGCTGGCTTCAGGCATGGGAATACGGCTGAGAAGCAGGAAGAGAGAACTTCAGGTCTCCCCATCTAACCAGCTAACACAAATCCTTGTTGACTGGAAGATCAAGGTTATCAGATTTTGCAGGCAAAGTTATCTTTTTGCAGAACAGCTGGTACCAAACTGAAAAGAACACACATTGCCAGCCCTAGCTTAAATATATAAACTCAACATTTTGTCCCAGAGCACTCTATGTGCATGTTTGCAGTAGTTGCTAGCTCTAAAATTGAATCCCTCAATCCTTACCATACAGTCATAGAATCATAAAATTACTAACAATTTGGGTTGAAAGGGACCATTAAAGAGCTAGTCTGATCCACCTATAATGGGCAGGGACCTCTTCAATCAGATCACGTTGTTCAGAGTCCCATCTCACCTGACCTTGAGTGTTTCCAGAGATGGGGCATCTACCACTTCTCTGGGCAACCTGCTCCAGTGTTTCACCAACCCCACTGTAGTAACTTTTTCCTTATATCTAGTCTTAACCAACCTTCTATTAGTTTAAAACTATTACCCCTTTTCCTATCACTACAATCTCTAATAAAATGTTTATCCCTCTCTTTCTTATAAGTTCCTGTTAAGTACTAAAAAGCCTATGTAAGGTGTCCCTGGAGCTTTCTCTTCTCCAGGCTTAACAACCCCAACTCTCTCAGCTTTTCCTCACAGAAGAAATGTCATCGAAATATTTTTCATTACCTTTCACTGATCAGTTCAGACAGAGAACTTCAGACAATTCCTGTGCATCTTTACAGGCATTTTCAGCAGAGGGTCTTCACCACCAAATAGATTGGATTGTCCTCTTAAAGGAGAAAAAATACCCCAAAACAAAAAAAGAAATTTTTCAATGAAACTTTTAATTTCCTTTCTGTGTAGCCATAGGCCAAAATGAGCTGATATGCATACATATCTGCTCTGCTTAAAGAGAGATAGAAAAGGCCTTGGAGGTTTTGGAACAGTCATAACCGTGAAGGAAAAGAAAAACAAAAAGGAAATATCCCAGGAGTATAAAACTTGTAGAACTTCGGTGTCAGGGGTTATTATTTTTCCTATCTCCCCATATCTTTCAAACACAGAGTTCAGGACTGAAAGCATCTTTCATAGATGCAAAGTTTTCTAATAAATTTTGCCTGAAAATGTTTTGACAATATTTGTAGTTTCTAGATAAGCAGATATAAAATATAATTTTCCCACTTTTAAGGAAAGCTTATTAAGTATTCAAATTGCAAGTGAGAAGAGCGATGCACAGAAAACCATTTAAAAATGCAAAGTTTAGATAAACACCTAAACAAAGCATTTCTATGAAGTCAGGGGAATTAAATTACAGGATGTTGAGATTAAACGTACACTACTTAAAACAGAGTTTTTGAAGCCAAACAATTAAAGTAATCCTATCGATAGTTCCCTGAGTTCTTTGCAGTGTATGATTATGTATTTTTACCCTTCTATCAAAATCCCTCCTCCTCTCCTTCTGTTTAATGGAAAGAAAATGAAAATTCATTTTATAGTTGGAAAAGTAATACAGAGAGAGGATGGGCAAGAAGCCCCAAATCCCAGGGAGTTGGCAGAAGCCAGAAACATCTCCTTAGATCTTTGACTGTATGTGGCACTGAAGAAGTTTATCTCTTCACCAGGTGTGTTCCAATCTCCATGAAACCTTTGGAAATGCAGTTATTATAGATGATATGCTCCGCATGGTGAGGGCATCCCTAGTTGCAAGCTCACCCTGCATTTCTGCCTTGCTTCACAGGGAAAACAATAACTGATGCAGATTGCTCCTGGTCCCCTCAACTCCAGCCCCAAAGTTTAGAGGTTAGTAAGGCACAAGGGAATAATCTGTAATTGATTCTGCCCATTCCTGTTGCTCATAGTGGATCAACACCTGTGTGTTTGCTGCAGTGAGACCCCTTATGGAAAGCTATGGGATGTTCACATAAGGGCTTCAGGCTGAGAGAAACCTTCAGCCTTCAAATTGAAGTATATAAATTCCAGGTGGCAGTTCAGGAAAGGAAGTTGAAGATGAAATTCAGGTGTCTGTAAGCACAAATCATGATGAATTAGAAGTCTCTTACTCCCAATGTGCAGTTATGAATGTGGTACAATAAACATGATTCTCGGAGTTATAAACAGTATCATAAAGTGCCACCACACTGGCAACACTGGCTCATTAAGTATCCCAGAAAAGCCTAAAACTCCTGCTTGATTTCATCCATGTCTGAGTAAAATCTTTAAAGACAATGTATAGCTTTTAAACATGTATGAGAATCTCATACAAGCAAAAGGTTGTATGTGTGTGATTTGGTATCCTGTGGCCTGATTTGCCAAAAAGGTATGAATTTCTCTTTGTGTGTATATGTTAAAACCAGAAAAATTTCTAAATGCTTATTTTTATAAGTTATATCTGCATATAAATTTTTATCTATAATTGTATTTTTTAAAGTATTCTCTATGTTTGAACTAAATGTGCCTGTCTTGCACCAAAAAAGTCAGATTTTTTTAAGGGGCCGCTTGATGCAGGCATCATTCACTGGGAATGAGGTGGACTAACTCAGTGGAAACCATCTTCATGGAGATATATGTTCATGCTCTTGAGTAAAATTCTTCATAGGATCTGAATAGGTAGCATGTTATTTGTAGTCCCCAGACAAAATCCTATCTGAGATAAGTAGAAGAGTTCTAGCAGAAATTATATTAGAAACCTCTCTGAGTTGCATTTTTTACTTTTCTCTATTCTTAAGAAAGGGCTGGGTATGAAAATCAGGCAAGCATAAAGAATAGGGATCTTGTGGAAAATGTGATGCTCTCATCCAAGGGATTGAGATGACAGCTGAGTTCTGAGACAGCAAGGGGTGAGTCATGGGTCTGTGTTCAGGCTTTGCAGGCTGTGCTGAGACTGCATCTTACCATCTCTGTGCTGTACCTTCAGAACAAAAGGGAAATATCTGTGTTGCAAACCCAGTATGTAATTGGAAGTAACGGGGTCCTGCTAAGGCTCAGGCTGTGACTCCTGGTTCCACTCTGGTTCAAAAAGTGTTTACTTGCGGTTTGCAGAGAGTTGGCAGAATATGCATGTGACTCCTTTCTTTCCATGCTTTCTATTTCTTGCCTGGGGAGAGCAGCTGGAAATCTCTTTATATGTTCATAATAAACTGCAGCTACAGAGGAAGATCAGCTAGATCAGCAGTCACTGCTAGTTATACTCGTCAGCACTTCCTATGCCCCTAATGCTGCGCAATTTCATAAGAAAGAGGAGACAGAGAGTGAGATAGTATGTTGGAATGAGCAGAGAGCAAAAGGAGCATGATCAGCAAAGTGGATGTTATTATGAGCTAGAGAAAAGTAGTGAGTGTGCAGAGAAAGGGGCACAAGAGGGCCTGGGGTTTGCAATATGGGAAGGTGTTGGAGATGCTGAGGTGCTCTCCCAAGCAGGTTTAATGGCAGGCCAAAGCACATTGCTTTTTCTGTGTTATTTCCAGTGTATCCTGTATAAGGAGTTCCACAACAACTCAAATGTTTCAACAGTGCAGCTATGCAATTTGATAAAAAGTAGTAAAGCAGATGCGGGTGCTTTTTGCATTCCTTTAGGCTTGCAACAAAGCATTTTAGATGGTGAAAGGAGACAGTCACATCTACAAAGTCAATACAGCAGGGCAGGAAAACAACTACCCTTTTCTCTGTAAAGAGGAATTGAGCAGTAATAGGACAGAGGCCTTGAGCACATATTACGGAAAGCATGAGAGTCTTTCTCAAACTTTCAGGCAAATTTTGTGAAAGAACTTGGGGTAATTTAAAATGCCTTTAGGAATCAGAAGGCAGATTGTATTGATGTTGTAGACTTTGCCATATTCAGATTATTAATATGCAGAAGAGTATATTGAAATTGAGATTTTAAATGGTACCCAATTGTAAATTCGGATAGTCAGAGTAAGAATTATTGGAAGACCAAAACTGTCAGGCAGAGTGGTGGAGATGCAGAGATAATGCAAGTTTAGTGAGGAACAGAAAAATAAAAGAAAGTAAATGAGATGCTGCTTGCAGTCTGATAATTACCCATGGTGAGGAATACATATGAAATTACACATTGGAAAATTGTAATGAATTGTAATGAACTAGAAAGAATAAATTATACTCAAAATTGTCCCTGAAATTATCCCTCGCTTAAAGTATATTGACCCTGCCTCCATCTAGTAGCTTTTGCAGTTTAAATTACTTGAGAATTTGACTTGTTAATATAACTGGATTATTTCCTCATTCTAGAACTTGTTTTATCCCAGCTGTTGGTGAGATGTAGGCTGAAAAATATGGTGTAATATTTTTAACTCTTCTAATCTGACAGTGCTCATGTTTCTCCCTCTGTGCATATATGTGCACGTCCATTCATGTGTATAAACGTACACTTCTACTATTCTGAAGAATTGACCACAGTACAATTGTGGTATCACTATTGGAAAATAGAGCTGAAGAATGTTTTTAGTGTGAGGTGTGTAATAGATGAGCCATATGGGTTTTGAAGTGCAGACAGGGAGACATTTAGATCTACAAAAAGCCTCATTTGTCAGATTTTATCTATCTCTTCAGACAGTGAAAGTTCTTCTGAAAGTTCTCTCTATGCTCATCAGATTACTGTCTAATCTTGAGGCATCCAGTATCTGTAAGCATCAAGGCTGGTAGCCATAAATTTTCCCATTGTCCTAACAGCTACATCCAGGCATAAGCTCGTGAATTTCATCTCAGTCTTAATTTATATATATAGAATCCCAAAACATTTTGCAACAAAAGGATTATCATTCTTATGAAAAAGATTTACAGAACTTCTTAAGGAAAAAACAGGCAAGTGATAGAGGGAGGTGTGCAAAGGGAGTGACTTGCTGAATTCTTTAATCACAGAATAACAGGATATTCTGAATTGGAAGCAACTCACAAAGATCATAAAAATCTGACTCCTGGTCCTGCACAGGACACCCTAAGGGTCACAGCATGTGCCTGAGAGCATTGTCCAAACTCTTCTTAAGCTCTGATGGGGCTGGTATTGTGACACTTCTCTGTGGAACCTGCTCCAGTGTCCAACCACCTTCTAGATGTTTTTCTAATATGCAACATAATTCTCCCCTAACACAACTCCAGGCTATTCCCTTGGATCATGTCACTGGTCACCACAGAGAAGACTTCAGTGTCTGCACCTTTGCTACCCCATGTGAGGAAGCTGTAATTGCAATGGGCTCTCCCCTCAATCTCCTCCAGGCTGAACAGACCAAGTGACCTCAGCCACTCCTCACACGGTTTCCCCTCCAGGCCCTTCACTGTCTTCATGCCCTCCACTGGACACTGTCTAGTCCTGTCCTTCTTACTCTGCAGCACCCAGAGCTGCCCCCAGCACTCAAGGTGTGGTGGCCAACAGCTGGCCTGAAGGCCTCACAATTATAATTAATCTCCATTTTATAACTTGTTTGGTTAAATTTCCGGTGCTCTAGGCACCAACGTATTGGGTTGTCTTTTTTAATGAGTTAAGCAGCTAATAGTAGCTATAAAGTTGTTTATTGTAGAAGCACATCAGTTTCAAAGCAAAAGTTACAGACGTTAAAGTCTATGCTAAGTTTTGGTGTGGAGTTCTAAATAGAAGTAGAAGCTGTTCCTGGAGGTCCCAGCCGGCCTGATGTTGCTGCAGCTCTTATCTTCTTTCTGGGTGTTGATGATGGCAGTGAGAGAGCAGGAACAAGAACAAAAAGCAAAGCAAAAAGCAAATGGTAAAAAGCACCAGCTTTCCTTAATGCATGTTTTTATATAGAAACTTTCTAACAAGCTAAGACATAAACTTGGACTACTACTTCTTAACTTATTAGCATTCCAGTTTCTTAGCACTCCAGGTTACATATAAACTACGCATATGGTCTATCTCGTTCTATCTGAAAAATGTAAGCAATATTCTTACTATAGTTTTATTATGTCTAAAACTATGTTCCTGTAGCCTCCACGGATACACCAGTATCTAAGACTATGTTTTTCAACTTTCCTTAGAACTTGCACTTCTACTTTGGCATTTAAGATATTTACTTACTAAAAGCACTTAAAACTCATTTTACTTACTTACTTATTTGCTTGCTTATACTAAAACTCAAACTTACACCTCTACTTTATGTGTGAGTGGCTTAACACACTTCAATCCATCCAAAGGTTTAATTCAATCCCTGCACTCTGATTTCTCTCTGAAGAATTCAGAGTGATTCCTGACTCCAATATCTCCCCCTCCTCTTTGGACCATAAAGATTCCCTTAACAGGCTTATTAATCATCTCTTGAATGCATTGGAGAAAACAGGGCACTATGATTAGCACTACTACTATGATAACTAGAATGTATAAACCTATTTTAAAAGCTTTTTTTGTCCATAATGATAAATCCAATTTACTGAAGAGATCATCTAACCAAGTTCTATCATCAACTTTGATCTTTGCTACACCTTCCCTGAGTTGTTGTATGCTTCTGTGGATAGATTCTGAATTATTAGATAAATCCATACAACACTTTTCGTCAAAATCTTCACATTCATGTCCATGTGCCAATAAAAGAAAATAAATTTCAGCCCTATTCTGCAAAGTTGCATGTTTATTACTGTTGACAGCAGTTAGCATGTCACTCAATGCAAGGGAAGTAGAATTGGTCTCCTTACTCAGCCAACACCCTAATCGGTCTAATTGTTTCAATGCCACTGCTGAACTAAGATGTGGAAGGAGAAGAAATGATGAGAATCTTTTCCCAAAACCCCAAGGTGTAAAATTGTCCTTGCAATCTGGTTTATAGAGATGGGTAAATATTTTGACCCTATACTTCATAGACTTTTTTGCTTTGGGTGTTAGCAAAGTAAGTTTTCCACCTATGATGTGTGCCAGGATGGCAGGCCAAACTTTGTCCCCACACACAAATAAAAAAGGTAAATAGTTATATAGGTACCTTAATTATATAACTTAACCCAGTGAGGACCTTTGGAGAGCAGGCCTAGGCCATTGGGGATGTGAACAGCTCTTGGCTGGTTGACTAGAGGGTGACTGATCCAGGCAATAGGTATTGACCATGCAGTCCTTCTGATCTATGTAAGGAGAACTGCACTTAATAAATGTGGAGTGTTGTGCATGAATCCAGGGTGTCTTGTTGCTTGTCTGTCTCCTGAACTGTGATACCCAAGCTGAGGCAACCCCAGTGCAGGACAATCCCCTCCCTTGCCTGGCTGCTGATGCTGTCCCTGATGCCCCCAGGACATGATTGGCCCTCCTGGCGGCCAGGGCACTGCTGGCTCAAGTTCAGCTTGCCATGGACCAGAACCCCAGGTCCTTTCCATGGCACTGCTCTCCAGCCTCTCATTCCCATCTGTCTGTACATCCAGGGCTGCTCCATCCCAGGTGCAGAATTCAGCACTTTCCCCTGTAGAATTTCCTTTGAGTGGTGATTGCCCAGCCTCCTAATTTGTCAAAGGCCTCTCTGCCTTTGGGGGAATCAACAGCTCCTCCTCATTTAGTATCATCGACAAACTTGTTTAGTACCCCTTCATATCTTGTATTGAAGTAATTTATGAAGATGTTGAAGAGCACAGAGCCTGGGGTGGAGCCCCGTGAGCCCCCGTAGTGACAGGTCCCCATGCTGATGTCACCCCATTCACTGTCACCCCTTGTGTGTGACCCATGAGCCAGCTGCTCTTCCATCAAATGATGTTTTTATCCAGCTGTGGGCTGAATGATGCTGTGAGAAACAGTATCAGAAGTTTTACTGAAATCCAAAAAGATCACATCAACTGGCTTCCCCTGATCAGCTACGTTGGCTATCTTATCATAAAAGAAAATAAGATTTTATAAGCAGGAAACAATGCTACGCATAGTTACTAGACATAACCAATTTTTTAGTGAGGATGACTGCAGATTTATGCCTTCTGTTGATATGATATCTCCTCTATTACTGGTCAGGCAAAGGTACTTTTAAAAGAAGTCAGTATGAATGGGAATGGGTGCACTACTACACATTTGGCAAAAGAGAAATGTGGAGGGCTTCCAGGTTTCTGTTTTCAATGATAGTGTGGGAGTTTTAGGGAGTTTTTATTGGTATGAGTTTTTTCTTGGTTTGGTTTTTGTTTGTTTTCTCCCCAGTACAGTGGTGTTGGTGTTTAAATGCTGATCACTCCTGGCCTGTTGTCAATAACAATAAATATGTAAAGGCACTTCTGCATGGTGCTTTGGCAAACTAAGCTGTAGGAAATTAGCAAGAAACATCTCTCCCCTTTAGCACCATGTTAAAATTAAGGCTTTGTGGCTAAACAGATGAATAGAAAGTGTGGGTGCACACAATGATCTGGATAAATATAATAGTAACTGACAGCATTCAGGATGCTTTTCAGAGCTTTGTAAGAGAGGAACAGGTGTCTTTTCCTCAAACTTGAAGCGTTCTAAACATTTGCCCAGAGACCAAAGTAACCCCCTAAACCAACTAAAGAAACACACTTCAACAGCACCTAAATCTCTCTGATGACCTCCCTAATGACTATTAAGCAATCTTCAGCAGTCTTATCAGCTAAACCCAAACAGAACTGGCTTCCCAGGAATACTGAACCTTTTGTTCAAGTGATACTTGGTTTCTTTACATAGCTGTTGGGAAAATCCAGTGAAAGAAATAGTTCATATTAAAAAACACTAGCTAATTCATTTAGCACAATTTTTCTATGCATGCTTTTTCGTTCTCAGTATTTCTGAAATAATTGGTTAAGAACTGCTTATACTACTGGTTTTGCAGAAAAATCAATTAGTTTCTTCTTTTTTTTAATGTGATAAACATCTAGGTATGAAATCAAGACCTAACTCCAGGAACAACAGAATAAATAGGATGTAGCTGTGTCTTACGTACCCAGTCAGGACTAACTTAAAAGACTCATTGGTAAGTGGAAATGAATATTAGCTAGAAACCGTCACCAAATGTAATTTTAAGACCTTGGAGGTTCCCTGAGCATTTTGTTCAGCCTGGGCTTGTATCTGCAAACTCACATACCTAGGGCTGTAGGGATGCTGGCCACAGGCTCTGTTAAGCTGAAAATCTCACCAAACAGTTAAAAGTCCATGTTTTCAGATTTGCCTGTTTGCCTTAAAATACTGAAAATATCTTTACTGAATTTTAAAAGCACTCTTTCAGACAATTTCCATTACTCCTAAATTGCAGTCTAAATTAGGGAGCGCCGCACTTCTAAGCCCTGCTAGATAGTCCCCACACCTCCAGACACTTTATAAACTTGCCTTAGATTCTGCACAGCAGCTCCCAGTTGTGAAGGCTGGCAGATAGTTTAGAACACTGCAGGCATTTGGAGTGTTAGGTGAGTTTTATTTAAAAAAATAAATGTCGAGCCTAATTTTTAAGACTTCTTATTGTTCATGTTTTGCTATAGAGTACTATGAAAATTGTAATTTTCAACTCTAAGAGTTTGAATAACAGATGCTAAACTTTAGCTAATTACTTCCATCACTTATCCAGACTGTGAATGAGCCCTGCAACATGAACTTGGTCTTTGAATTCTCCTGCAGTCTTACATTTAAAATTAGCAAATTGTCTTGGCTACAAATACATTGATGCTGATTTGTGGCTGACAGGTCAAGAGAAGTGATTCTGCCCCTCTGCTCTGCTCTGCTGAGACCCCACCTTCAGGGCTGCATCCAGCTCGGGGCTCCCAGGATAGGAAGGACATGGAGCTGCTGGAGTAGAGTCCTGAGAAGGGTCACAAAAATAATCAGAGGGATGGAACATCTGTCCTTTATGAAAAGGCTGAAGGAGTAGATTTGTTCAGCCTGGAGAGGAGGAGGAGGCTATGGGGAGACCTTATTGCAGCCTTTCAGTTCTTAAGAGGAGGCTTAAAAGAAAGATAGGAAAAAGAGTGATGGTTTTAAACTAATAGAGGGTTGACTCAGACTAAATATAAGAAAGAAACTTTTTTGTGGAGATGGTGAAATACTGGGACAGGTTTGCCTGGAGAGGTGGTAGATATCCCCTCCCTGGCTACATTCAAAGCCAGGCTGAAAGGGGCTCTAAGCAATCTGACCTAGTTGAAGATGCCTCTGCTCACTGCAGGGTTTATTCAACTAGATTACCTTTAAAGGTCCTTTCTAACCCAAACTGTTCTGTGGCTCTAATGAATATATAGTAATTGTACCTGTTATTTAATACCACTGTTACTTAATAATAGCTAAATCACTATACTACACAAGGATTCCAGCACATACCTGACTAACCAACGAAGTTATTTACAACAAATCCAGCTATTAGTATCACCAGATACTTCAATTTTACAGCCTGACACCCACCACAGAAACTCCCTTGACTTTCTGTGTAAGCCAGGATACTCTCTATCTTTGAATGGTAAAATTTCAGCACTAGATAGATATGCTCTACTTGCACTGTCTGTCTTGTCTTTCTGACATTTTCATTTCATTTTTCTGAAGAGACTCAGAAGAAAGGCACAGGCTAAGATCTCCCTGACTGGGCTGAAACAAACCATGCCATCATCTGTCCTGGTCTACCTGTGCAAGATAATTCCCTAAAATCCAGCCATGAATGCTGAATCCACTTCTGGGCACCACTGAGGTTGTGGGTCTGCAGCTGAGGTGTAACACAGGGTTTCTAGGACACACAGTAGGTGGGGTGGCAGGTCATGCCACTGTCTCCTTCCTTGGCTAAGAGGATCAAAGATGAACAACAACATTTGGAGAACTGGAAAATAATTGTGTGTGAAGGATGCATGTGTAAGGAAAGGATGAGACAGCGACTTTATGTCCTGGAAATCTTTCAACTTTCCACACATCAGCAAACACCTCACAGGTTTGTTCTTTGTGCAACTGACAATGTGAGGTCTGAGAAGCTCAGAGAACATTGCAGAACTTTAAAAGAGCATAGCACCTCCCCCCCTCAGTGTGCAGATTTGAATTATTATTACATTTATATTCTTTCTTAATATCTTCAGAAAAGCCAATTTTTTTTCATGAGTAATTCTGAATATTTTTCTTTACTGAAATCTGTACACAGTTCCTGCTGACAGGAAGGTTAATAAGAAAAGTAAGCTATCCAAAATGCTCTGACTACTATTATTATGGGTTTTTTTATCAACAACACAAATTTCTGTTTTAACCTTCAGGGTCTCAGGATGTATTGGTGCACCAGAAAATGGATGTGAAACTCACTGTAAGTTGTCAATCTGGAAATGAGTGAGAGTTTTGCAAACGTTGCTTTAAACAGAAGTGTGATTTTAGGATTGTGATTTGTGTAGAGAAAGGGCACATTTAAGGCACTCCTTGCTCCTTAATCTCTTTTTCTGCTTTTTTTTTATCTGCTTGTTTGTTTTTGTTTGAAGCTCTTTGTTTCCATCCGTGTTGTTGGATGATATTGTCATTGCCCATACATAACTTCATATTTAAAATAATAATTAGAAAAAGCACCTGAGAATTACTTGCAGAGCTTAACTGCAGTATTTTAGAGATCATAAAGAAGAGATTTTTAAACAAGCTTTCACGGAATGGAATTTTACTTGTTCATTGGCTCATCTAAAATTAAATGGAACATTTCAAAGAAGAACTGCTGCAGCAGCAAAATCCAATAGGAAGAGAGAAAATATGCAGCTAGAACAGAATAGTTCTAACAAACATTTCTAGTGCTAATTCTGCAGAATTCTGCAACTATCTTGTGCTATTGCAATGCGTTCAAGCAGCCCTGAGCTCACAAGTCTCATCAAGCACAGAACAATTTCAATCTCCAGTGTATGGATCCAAAACTGGAGACTGACTCTGTTAATGATGTTTTGACCTTTAATTCTGAAAAAAGCCCATTTTATAAATGGTCTTTGTCCCAAAATCAGGGTTTTCTTTTAAGTTCAGGATATTTTAGATTTTGGTTTGGTTTTGAACATACTCAGTTTCGAGCCCTTGGTTCAGATTTCTATCTGCTGCTAATTTCTAAAGGATTTTTTTGTTGCCCGAATGAAAGAAGTAGGATCTTTCTGCTTTTAGAGTTGTGGTGCAGAAATCAGGTCCCTCAAGAAACTGATTGTACCTGTATGAGTTGATGCAAGAAACTCAAGAATTAGACTGTGTGTTTTCCAGTGCATTTTATCCTCTTAACACTTGCTTTCACAGCTCTGTAGTCCTTAATTCTTCCTCAGGATTCCTCCTGCTTTTCCTCTTTCATTTGTCTTCCATAATATTTTGGTCAGGGTGTATATCTTATCTATGTTTGGAAAGTGCTTTGTAAATTTACAGCACTCTATAAATCCTTTTATGAGAATCAGAATGTAAACCTTTACCAGCTACAATAACATGAGTGGAAAATTCTATGTTCATTTCTCAATGACTGACTAAATGTTGTCTTTAGAGTTATATTTATAGGGAGATTCTTTGTATGTGCCTTACTGTAAATATTTTTCTTAAACATGGAGTTAGGAAAACCAGTTATTCAATACATACTTTTTACTTTTCTTGAGTGTCAAAGAACTTTTTCCAGTTACACTGCATCCTTCAGGGAGACAGGAAGTAAGATGAGCCCTTAAAGTTATGTGGAATTGGAGCAATAAGAAGTATTTTAATTGTTCTAGGGTTTATAAAACATACCTGGAACGGTTTTGGTTTGGGAACTTTTTTTTCCAATTATTTTCCAAATAACTACATTTTTCAAACCCCCTACATTTGTGGATTTTTTTTTCCCTCAGCATCTAATCACCAATAATAGTTACGAATGTAAAGGGGAAGTTTGTAAGAGAGCAGTCTGGGATGATTTATCTGTGGTTTTTTTGAGAGATCAGAAAAGAGAGCTCAGAGAGAGATGTCTTTGGCTCCTGTCTTTGAATGCCAGCCCATCCTTGCAGACAGAGCAGCCCTGCATATCAGCCTGGCACAGGGTGGGCAGAGGAAGGCATGGTGCTTTGGGTAAGACAGTGCCTTCCCATCACCGATGTGAATGGATGCTCTGGGCAGTCCTGCTTGGTTCCCAATGGGAGGGGACACACCTTATGCTTTCTTTGAACCCCACTTTTGCACTTGCTTGTGCAAAGTTATAAGGTAGTACCTTGAAAAGAGGTAGTGGAAATCACAGCAAATAAGTCAAGCTAAATTCCTTTGCAAAACCGACATGCAGGCATGCATCTCTTCCTGCTTTATTGCTGAGGTTTCTATTGAGGCTTCCTGATTGTAATTTATTTCATGCAATCTGATTTTAAAGTCATCAGAAAACAATCAAATATCTCCATAGATAGAACAGGATTACAAAGATGGTGCAATTATTCATTTGCCTTCTTTCTGTGATAATAGAACAGCTGCTGCCACCCTTTCTTTAACATGGCTGATCATTCCTGTCTCAGTTCATCTCTGCTGAAAATAAATGTGGGTTTTCTTACATCAAGATAACTCACAGAGACTTCTGGAGGCAATTTACATATAACCTCTACTTTTCTACACACATAAATTCATAGGAACTTAGAATTACTTCTTGGAAGGGATCTCTGGAAATCACCCAGTTAAAACTTTTGCTAAAAATTGAGAGTATTGTTCAATTAGGCCAGGTCAGTCATGGTTTTGTCTACCTGAATCTTGAATACCTACAGATGTAGACGTTCAAGAATGTCTCTGGGCAATCATTTCCAGCATGTACCATGTTCTTCATGTGAAAATTTGTGGTAAATTCATGAATAATCTTAATTTTTGTCAGACTAGTTATTATAGGAAACAGGCTAATGGATCATGTTTTATTATGAAGTAGATACCCGTATATAAAAATGCAGTCTGTTTTGCATTGAAGACAGAGGTTGCCAAAGAATGGTTGTTAAGCACTGGAATTCAGAGAGCAGAAGATAATTTCATCAAAATACTGGCCTGCTGAGTTGTGGATCATTTACCTGTTTAGATGAAGTACAAAAGCATGAGATGAAGGATGTACTCAGAACAGATGAGAAAAAGTCAAATCAGAGTACCAGCTAGAGTGTCATAGCAGGAGACCATAAAAGCTTGATATGACAATTCAGCTGTGTATTTAACAAATACATTAATTTGGAGGGAGAGGAAAGGAGGAACCAAACACTGGTATGTAGGATAGAAGCTCTGATCGTTTGGGCATGACTACATTACCCACAGCAAGGAAAATCCTTAGACACATATGGCAGTCCAAGGCAAGTGTGAAACAAACCCATCTTCCCCCAGTCACAGAAGTGTTAAACATTGTCAGAGAAGTGTTACTGACATCTTTTCTATTCCATCTCTGGAGTTAGAATTGCTTAATTTCTCAAGTCCAACCGCACAAGCCTCTAGCAAGAGAGTTATAAATATCTTGCAAATGATCGGTTACACCCACATGCTCTCTTCTCTTTTAATGATAAGTTTTCTGGGGAAGAATTCCTTGCAGAAAATCACTCGAGAGTGCTTTGTTGGGGAAGCTGGATTGGTAAGTAATCGGGGAGGCTGCTTGCTTGCTCGCTGAAATTGAAGCAGCACGTTCTGCAATACTACTCAGGGTCCTTGGTTAGTTTAATTGATAGGAAAAAAAAGAAATTTTTTTGCTCACGTCTGTCCTTCACTGTACTCAGCAAGGCAAGAGGGATATCAGAATGACTACATGTCCCTCCTGTTATTTTCAAACAGTAAACAAAAATTACCATGGCTGGATTCAGCACTTTCTGTGTGCAAGTTATTATGTCTGCAGAACAACCAAGTCTTTTCTAGGCAGCTGTTTACAGAGATCTGTTACCTAAGCAGGGGTCTCAGTGACCTGCTTACATTTCATTTCTGCAAATACCTCCTAAAAGTTATGTCTAACATCCTCTGAAGCCTCTGTGAGCTCCTGCTATGGGGGCCATGCTGAACAGTGAGTCCCTGTGATAGCTGATTTCTTGCTCTGCACAAAGGGCTCAGCTCCGTCTGCAGCACTGTGGGTAGGAGTCAGAGTGGTGTGGCATTGTTCCTCGGCTTGGCACCGACATGCCACATAATGTGATAATCACTGTGGGTCAGATCTGTGCTGTCTTTGGCCAAAAAACTGCACTCGGACATAAACTTCTGACCCTGTGGTTCTTTTCTCCCAAAAAATATTTTGAAAAGGAGTAATTGCTATCCTTTCATAAGCCATTCCTTGCTTGGATGATTTGATTCTCCTGTGTGCTACTGTGGCTTTTAAAAGAAACAGTAAACTCTTCATACAGCCAAGACACTCCAGTGCAAACAATCGAGAAGGCACAGCACCAAGGCAACTGTGTTCTTCCAAAATAGAACATTTTGTAAGGCTTAACCTTAACGTCTCATCCATAACTTTATCTCAAGCAGGGAAAATGGTGGTTTGTGTGTCACATGTTCACTATTAGAGAAATCTACTGAGAAAAAGATATCTATTACAGAAACACTTTTTAAATAATTATTATTTTGAGAAAAATAATTACACTAGAGACATTATGGATTTAACTATGAAAAAAACTGACATTTCTTGAGATAATTTTTCTGGGATTTTTCGTTCAGTGTTAGTTTATATGAATTTATATGAATTTGAGATGCTGAAACATGCAGCGTTTCATCCTTGTGGGTTTGTGTGAGCACCTGAGGATACGATGTGCTGAAGGAGCATGGGAAAAGAAGAGCTTTAGTTGAGAGACAGTCATACTGCAATAAATATCACTCTCTTTAGAGACTACCACTGTTGCAGTAAAACCAGAAAAAAATTACAGGGATTTTATATAACAATGCAATTTTTTGACTCTGCACACTACAAAGAAGAAAATTTGCAAAGGCAAAAAAATGTTGGTATTAACCAGTGTCTAAATGAGCTATAGTAATAGCTTCTACATGTAGGGCTAAAGAGCATAGTAGACTTAATTTGCTGCCCACCAAATTCTGTCTCAAACTTTTTAAACAACTTTTACTTTTCTTCCTGTTTTGCATTTTATAATTGTAATATGTCTAATGATTGGACCTGCAACTTCTTGTGGATTCAAGTGAGACTACACAGACATCTACCAGCTTGATTTGTGCAATCAAGTAATTCATCTTTTGCAGACGATGTCCTCATTTGCACCCAGTAATGGTGTTAAAAGTTATTTACAAGTGTAGAAGTCTAAATTTAAGAGCACTAAAAGTGCTCAAGAAAATCAAATAACTTGCTTTAAAAGCCATGTGATTTGCATTTCAGAAACTGATATCTGTGTAGATATTGGAGAATGACAGGACTGGGGCAGCCTTTGGGGGTAACCTTTGGCTTAGTTCTTACTGAGGGTGAAGATCCTAACTAATGAGGAATGAGATGAGAGATGGAAGCCATTTAGCCACATCAGCTGGTCTCCCTTTCTTTTAACCTCATCCAGACAGGCCTGGCCTCTCTCCTGCTGTGGCTGGTGGAAGCGACATTTACTGTTCTCCCTCTACCCTGCACCAAAGCCCACGAACAAGAATGTACCATGAGCTGTATTTCCTACGTGAACACCCATGCTGCTGTTCAGTATTGCCCTCCATCCATCTAACCAAAGTGAAGGCATCATTGGCAAACAAAGCCTTTTCCTCACAACCAAGTGTCCATGCTGTGCTGGAACCAGATAAACACACTGTCTGAGCTCTTGCTTTGGGCCATAAGGCACTACTAGGTAACTGTAAAACTTGCTGGGCATCTCTAGGGCAGACCAGGCTCTGGTAGTTTGGTGGGGAACTTGTCTAATTTACCTTATATCTCAGCATCCATCAGAGCAGAGGTATCCAAACACTCCCTCCAATAGTCCAAATTCCTGTAGAAACACCCTGTGGCAGAGGTCCTGACAGACGACTACATGAACCATCATTTCTTGTTTCCTAGCACTTGCCAAGTAGGAAATTGCTGTCCACTAAATTTGCCTCTGACACCTCAGCTGGTGGCCAGAACATAGATTCTGCTTCTGGCTGGCCCCAACACCTGCCAATAGGAGCAGCCCTGGCAGCCTACAGTATATGCTCCTGCAAGTTGTGCCTTCCTTTACCAACCTGCCTGTTTTGGCCAGCACTCTCTGGACTGCTACCTCTGCTGTGATTAGTCCTCCGCCCTTTCCATATGCTGAGTTGGTCCACCACTTTTCCTTTATCCCTCTCTCCTCTCTGTGGTGAATCAGCCATGTCATGGGAGTGGATATTGGGGTAGAGAAGTTTCCTCTTCAAAGCTATAATCTTGCTTCTTGATGTCTTCTAAGGATGCTCCTCACCCAGACTGGTGTACTGCCTTTCCTGCTTGGTTCTGCTATCTGTGCTTTTTGATCCATGCAACATTTATGCATCAGAATCTGACATGCTTCAACAAGTTCCATCTTCCATGTGGTAATGCAGGCCTTTCCTTGTTTATCACAAGCTGCTTTTGTGTAAATAAAATCAAAGCCCCGAATCCCCACAGGTATGAAACAGCATGATCAGCAAACATGATCCTCCTCAAAGATATGTTGTAAATTTTAAATGAATGAAGTGCTAACACTGAAATTGGTAGCATTGTCTTCTTCTGTCAAACTCATGACAGTAAGTCATGAGGTTTGTGAATTCCAAAACCATGAAAACCATGTCAGGCCTCTGTCAGGGTGTTGTGGGACACCAAGATAGTGTGAGACTAAAGCTGAACTGGAAACTTGCACTTCTTTTTTCCAATGATATCCCACAAGCAGTTTCCAAAAAATTCACTAAGTAATTAGCCCAGTGGCATGGATGTTTACCAGTGTGCAAACACCAATACTGCATGAGACAACCGGAGGTTGCACCTATGTATGAAAGTTCCCCTTGCTGTGAGACTCGCATGATACAGTTAAGTGCAATGATGTCACCAGTCAACTTGGTTTGCCCAGACCATGCAGAAGACAGACAGAACAGGACCCAGCTCTGTCACAGAGCAAGGAGATGCCATGCTGGGCAAGCTGGTTCCTCTGCACTGCTAGCTTCATTCTGGATCTGTGAGAAAGACAGAGTAATAATTTTGCAGCAAAAGAGGATCAGAAAATCCTTGGACAAATGTGCTAATCTAACCTCATTCTGCACTCAATGAAAGGAAGACATGGACTAGAGCATGTAGCTCCTCATAGTGCCTGTTCTTTCCTACCAGCCAGCTCAGAGTTAGCAAATCAACAGCAGAGTCAGGAAACATCCACAGCTGTGAATTGGATTTTTGACTAATCTTGATGGTTTTCAAACAATCAGCGAGCTGCAGATGTGTTTAAGTATCTGACCCTTCTATGGATGTACTGGGGCATTAAGTGGTAAGATTATCCCTGCGCTTCATGCTCCTACTCAGTGGGAATACATATTATTTTTTAGTTTTTGAACTAAAAATGTGAAGTAAGTTATGAAAGGAAAGTATTTTACTTCTGGTTAGAGGAGCAAATAAATGATGAGAAATAGAACAGAAGGAAAGTCAAACCCCTCTACAGTAATGGCATTTGAAATCCTCAGCAGACAGAGCTTTGAACTCTGGATGGCTCTGAGACAAGAACAAGCTCTGGGTCTGGATCATCCTGTCTTCATGCCTCAAGTGCCTGTGAGAGGGTGAAATTGTTTAGCTGCCAGAAGGGTGAGCTGAAGAGCAAGACACAAGTGCACACAGGCTTCGTGCAGCTGCTGTGGCCATGCCTGAGAGAACCCTTCTCACTGGGCTGGGGGATATTTGGGACTGCAGCTCTGCAGTGCACTGCTACTCTTAGGAATATGCACACATGAGTAAGATATGGAAGATAAATAATGTGATACAGACTGGAGACTATTAGGGAAGATCATCTGATTTTTGCAAAATCAGGATCAAGACTACTGAGTACTATGTGGGTCCTTCACATCCTGCACTGACGTTCATGACTCTTCCTGGTCAGGGGGCATGCTAGCCATCCTTTCTTTTTACCTGCCAGGGGTCCCATAAAGTCTCCCAGAGACATGCACACCTTCCATGTGCCCTGTTTCCTTTCCTCCAGTGCTGGAAGCAGTGTCTTAGCCACACAGCTGAACTGCAGTTTCTGGGAAGCTAACCATAGTGTGTCTTGCACATAAGAAATTTAGCATAGGATTACTGAGGCGTTTCTTTTTGTAGCTTAAGACTTAGAGTCACAGGCGTTTCTGAATGCATCTGCAAAGCTGCATGTAGCAGATAGCCAGAACTGTCTCCTTCAAAGTATAGTCATGACTCTGAAAGGAAAGGATCCCACAGGGAAAGGCAGCATGGACTGAGGCTAGAAAGGAGATGTAGAACTGGGACTATCCTATTGTCTGCTGCTCTAATATCCCACACCTTTAACTCTGGAGTGGTCTAAAGTGCTCTTGCTGAGCTATTTGCACACAGCCCTGAGGATGAAGCCTCCTAGTACACACTGGTCCTGTGTGCTGCTACTGAGGAATGATCTGACCACGTACAAACGTGGAGATGCAGGACCCTGCCATCTGAAGCACCAAAAGAGTGTTTTTGAAGCATTGTTTCTGCTTAAAGATCCAGCACTTTTATCAGGGGAAAGCAAGTCACATGTGCTATGTGATCAGGTACTATTCTTGCTCATCTGTGGGAGTCTGAGTGGGTATGAGCAAGCATAGGCAGCTGGCACGCTCTGCACATGCACCTTCCTGCCTGATTACTGCTCATTTCCCCGCTAGAAACAAAAGCTGTGTTAGAACTTGGATTTCGCCACCAAGATATGCCAAGGTAGATGGAGAGGAAGCTGCTTGTCCACTGACCAGTATACAGCATAGCAGGCTGCAAGTAGGCGTTAAGTGTTCCCGGTGCTTGATCTTTGCACGTATCCTGGTGCCCCCGAATAAGGTGAGGGGCAGCCCTGAGCTGTGATGGAGCCTGGAGGTGCAGACATTCTGCTGCCAGGGGCTGCACTAGCCTGGAATACTCTACCACAGTGCAATCCCCACTCCTATTGGCAGTGGAAGGCCAGCTCTCCAGGCCAGTCTGTGATTGAGTCCTCTCCCAGCTTGATGCTATAATTAAGTAGGCATCCACGGGCACACATGCACCAAAGAAGGTCTTACTTCCTCGTGCCAGTAAGGTAATTTTCAGTCTTCCTGTCTTTCAGACAGCTATTTTCACCTGAGCAGCGCTGCAAGACTGAAATTCAGTTGTCAGATTATCCCTGCTTATGCCAAGTATGGGAGAGTTGTCTTGGCCCTGCAGCTAAAGCTGCTGGAGACAGCATTTTCTGTCTCTGAAGATATCTAGGCAGGTAGTGGGAAGGAGCTGGTGGCACCTGCCTAACATCTTGCTGTGCCTGGTGGAGAAAGCAAGTCTGCTGCAACCAACATTTTGGCACATCCCAACAAGGCAACTCGCTCTCTTGACACCAAAGAGACTATGGGCGCGTCACTTGGGCAAAGCCAGGATGTAGCATGCTGAATTGGGAGC
Organism: Acridotheres tristis; assembly: GCA_037013685.1. Classification (NCBI taxonomy): domain Eukaryota; kingdom Metazoa; phylum Chordata; class Aves; order Passeriformes; family Sturnidae; genus Acridotheres; species Acridotheres tristis. The sequence goes on along the minus strand of CM072919.1, from coordinate 58,174,028 downwards.
TACAGCACCAGTCACTGTTGCTGGGATGGGGACTGTGGCTGTTCTTGCACCTGCATAGCAGATGCTGGGTCAGTGCCTCTGCCAGGCAGAGGTCTGCATCTTTGCAGGACTGTGAAAATCTGGGTGTAAAATCTGGGAACTGTGATCCTGGATGAAGTGAGCTTAGGGAAGGGCTTCCTCCAGAGGATGGAGCAGAAATCAGCAGGGAAACAAGAGGAGCAATCTGAACCACAGAGCAATGGGAACCATTTTAGGACTAGTCCCATTCTGGTTTAGATTTAAATCACAATGGACAGGGCTGTAGTTTGATTTCTGGGATATTATACGACTTTGGCATTTTCAGCTAATTTTAGTCTACCTTCTGTTAACTTTTAATTACTTGAAGACAGAGAAGGTAAGGCTAACCTAATTCTTTTCACATGCTCCGTCTAGAACAATGATTCACCTGCATAGAAAAATTGTTCATATCACAGCAGAATGGTTTCTCTTCATTGTATTCTTCATGTCATAGTTAGAGACTTGTTTATGTTTCATAATGAATTTTCATTTGCAGGAAGTTCAAGCTTGGCTTCAGAATTGTGCTCAGAGCTGGAACCCTATTTATCAAACCTCAGCTTGGAAACAAATCATCATTCAAAGATTTCAAAGAAATACCGATGATTGGAGGTTAGCAGTTATCAAAAAATGTATTGTGTTTCTGCTCTTCAAAAATACAATCTATAGCGTCCATCATCTCTCACAGTTTGAGGGAAACAATTTACCTATCAATGAAAAGCACCTGCTCTTGAGCTAGTCCACTGTACAATAACAACAGTTCATACCACAGAAGTATAGACCATGTTATGCTAATGAAATTATTTCAGGCATATTTAAAGAACAGCCCCCTGTACTCCCAAAGCATCCTGGATGTAACAGACCTCTAAATTATAGGCGTGTGCTGCAAAATGCATGGTGTCGTTGAACTACGTAGACACAAATGTTATTGTAGCATAATCTAGATATGTAGAGTGAAATTTTAATCAATGCTTTCCACTTCTATATCAACTAAATATCACATAAATAAAATAAAATAAAACTCAAAATAGTTTCTCCTATTACTGGTTCTGTAAGAACTTTTGTGTAGTTAGTGCCAAAGTACTTTGCTGGACTAAGCTTTAAACTTTAAACTAAGCTTTAAACTTTAAACTAAGCTTTAAACTTAGGACTTAAACTCCTCAGATGGATTGAGAGAGGGAATGAAATTGTTCAACACAGAGAACAAGAATGCTCCAGTAGTTCTTTTGTGGCTCTTAATGTAATAAAGAAACTAGTCTAGATCCACAGAATACAGTTGTGCCTGTTTTAGTAACATCTTGAGTACAGAATAATTAGAATCTAAAGAGAAGAAGGTTCAAGTGGACTGTTACGATCATTGTCTCAGAAGTCTAGAAATATTCCTTATTATTCATTGGCTGTTCATTACCTGTAATCCTGTACTCAGACCTCATGCTTCTTAGCCTGGCAGCTGTGGTACTCAATCCAGCTGGTACCCATGAAATATCTTGCAAGAAACATCCCATCTCCAGTAAGTCTGCAGTGAATATTCACCTAATCAGAAGAAAGATGTAGCTCTTGATTGCCACGGACCACTCTCAGGTCTAATGTTTCAATGTACAAATCCTCCTCTGAGGTGAGGGATTGCCTGGAGCCCAAGTGTTTCTAGAACTTCTCATTCCTTGGCACTGAGTTGTCCATGTCCATGGAGGCTCTGCCCCATCCCAGTTGGCATGGCACCCATTTCACACCATGCATTCCACAGGGCTTGGTGTAACAGGCACCCATGGCATGACTCCCTCTAGCTAGCACCAGCAGAAACATGTTCCTCCTGTCACACCAAAAGAAGGGAGGGTTTGGGGCACTCCTGGGGGGAACTGCCTGGAAGGACAGAACCCTGGCACAAGGCATCAGATTGATCTGTGATGTGGTGTTAGAAGGTGTGTGTAGGTATTGGTCTTGGTATGCCTCATTTCTGCTTTTGGTGGTCTTTTGAGATAGTGTTGGTAGTGTCTCTCCCTCTAATCTAGCAAATATGTGTTGACCCAAAGAAGAATGTCTGTGAGGGGAAGAAACCACAATTCTCCTGAACACACCAGTGTAGGAAGATGCTTTGCAGGCAGATTTTGGGGTAAAGCCTGTCAAGAGGAGGAGGGACCTGGACACAGTTTCTCTGGCTCTAAACAAGTACGCTGACTGGCCACTGAATAATAGAGAAGCACATTTTCCTCCAGCTGTTTGGATTGAAAGAATGTTTTTTATGCCTGTTTTCTTATATGTGTGATAACCACATCACCTCAAGGGAAAGTCTGGAGACAGCCATGTATGAAGGGAGGAGATGACTAGCAGTCAAAAGAAAGACTGTTAGGATATTTAGCTCTGAAGTTTTTATACCCAGGCATTCTCTGGATGTAGAACTTGGCAAAAGATACGTTCTTCCTATTTTTTTAGCACAGACCATTCTGTTCTGCTCTCTCTGAGTGCCCCCAGTAAAAAAATCCTTGCCTGAGGAGCGGGAAGTGGTTGCAGGGGCATTGCTTCGAGCCTGAAGAGCAGAAGGGGAAAGTACTGGGAAGCAATGGGCACCTCCAGGGAAACCCTCTGGAACATCACCTTGAGAATGGGCCAGAGAATCTGATGGCTGATAGGTTCCTGCTGCCCTCTTCACTATGGGCTTTGTGACAAAGAGTGTTTTAGCAGCAGGGCTATTGTGAACTCCATCTACTGTGTCCTGTGCAGGGACACTTTTAGGCTGGTTGTGGCTGGTTGTCTCCACAGTGAAATTGCATGGTGGCACCATTCAGCCCCAGGCTGACAAATTTTGCAGAAGAGGTGGAGAAGTTTCTGTATTTCTTGGTGCTTACAGGCAAGGAATTATGTGCTGGACCTTTTGCAGCTCTCTGCTCAGGCATTGTCTTTCATTCCCTCTGAGGGTTAGGTTGTCTGTTGCAGGAAACAAATAATAAAGTTGGCAGTTCAAGGTTCCTGCTTTTTATCAGCCTATCCCCCTCCAGATTACTTATGGCGAAAATATTCCATGGGAACATAAAAGAATATAACTTTATTTACACAATATGCCCTGTTCCTGCTCCCAGGTTTAAGACAGGTGTTTTAAGTGTCAGTCTGTATCTGGGGCCAGGCGAAGCCCCACACTTGAAGAAGGGTCAGGCAGGTTCTGCCTTAGCTCACAGAAGAAGCTTTTCAAGAAGAAGGTTTTCAAGAAGCTACTTCATCCCAGAAAGGCACTTAACAACGAGGAGGGGCAGAGCAAGAGCTGGCCGAAGGTTGTGTGGATCTACTTCTTTAGCACAATTCAAGTTACTCTAAGCTGTGCTAAGGGGATTTCACATGCCTGCCAAGAGCTCATTCTCATTGCCCTGTTGTTGCACTCAGAATGAATACAGCAGCAAATTTTCTCATCAAACCTATTTTTCCTTCCAGTGAAACTTGTGCATGTATCATTCAGCAAAAGTCGGAGGAGGTGGCAGTCTGTGGGAGGTGTTCTTGATGGGTCCTCTGGGGCTATCAAGTCATATAGGATTGAGAGTTTTGGGCATTTTTTGTATTGAACTTCCTCAAGACCTTTTCCATCTGCAAATGTGCAGTCTTTCCCTGTATATTTGAATAATGCTTTGTGTAATAAAATATTCTGGATGGCAACAAATGAACCTTCAGGCAGCTCTAGAGAATGCAGTGCTAAAAAACAATGGGCTGAAACAAAGTTGCTTTCTCCTCCAAAACCTCTAATGGCTTTTGATTGTCACTGCCTATTTACTTGCTGTTTCTTTTTTGTTTTGGAAGAAATTTGGTTTGTTAACCAGATTATCTTCATTGTGAAACGATAAATGACTGCACCTCAGCTGCCAATAGTCCATGCTGCCTGGAAAATAAATCTGTGAGTCCAAGTTGTTCTAACAATTTGCTAATTTCTTTGGGGAAATACGAACAAAATTAATATGATGCTTATGTAATCAGTTACTAAGGCTATGACTAATTTGCATCCTGGTGGTGAAAGGAGGAGATAAGAAGATGTGGCATAAATTCCAGTACTGTTTTTCTGTATATGTCTTTCTGGAGCCTGAGGGTGCCTGTTGGCAGCTGCAGAGGCGTGCCTCCGCAGTGAACTGCAGTCGCACTTTTGAAGAGGTGATAAAGCTGGGCTGATGAGGCTCGACAGACACGTGCTGGCTTGTGCTGGGCCAGCCCTCCTTCCCCATGTCCCTGGTCTCCCCCCTGCTAGGAGATTGTTAGAAATGGCCAGTAGGATTTTCTGTGGACCTATTCTGAAACAGCTGTCAGAAAAAATCCAGCCTCTTTCCTGCTCTGGTGCAGAAATTCTGTCCCCAGGAAATCCTGGCAGGAATGTTCCCAGCATTCATAAGTTGTCAAGACTGAGTGCTGTTTCCTATACCAAGGCATGTATTCCTCTTATCTCAACCCCGGAATTTTGATTCTTGTTTGTTTTGTTTCAAGTTTGTGCACAAATGAAGGTACTAACATTGATAGTGGTGAGGCAACACTTCAAGCCCTGTGTCTAGTTGTGAGCTCCTCACTACAAGAAAAGTATTGAGGTGCTGGGGCACGTCCAGAGAAGAGCAATGGAAATGGCGAAGGCTTTGGAGCACAAGTCATATGAGAAGCAGCTTAGGGAGCTGGGGTTATTAAGCCTGGGGAAAAGGAGGCTTGTGGGGAACCATCTGAAAAGATTCCATAGCCAGGTCGGGGTTAGTCTCTTCCCAGAGGCAACAAGTGACAGGACAAGAGGAAACGGCCTCAAGCTGCGCCAGGGGAGGTTCAAGCTGCACATCAGAAAGAATATCTTTATGGAAAGGGTTGTTAAACATTGGAAAGGACTGGTCAGGGAGGTGGTAGAATCACCATCCTGAAGGTGTGCAAGTATAAACTGGATGTGGCATTAGTTTACATTAGACATGGTTTAGTTTGCACGGCTGTGATCAGCCAAAGGTTGGGCTTGATGACCTCAGACGTATATCCCAATGTAAAAGATTTTGTGATTCTGTGGTTGCTGGCCTCTGACTGCCTGCAACACTGGGACCAGGGATGCCAAGAAGCTTGCAACACCAGCTGGGGAAGGTGACTCCCCAAATTTGTTGCATGGCCTGAAAACAATGTGAAAAGTACAATTGCTTTTCAAGCAAAGTAATAAAAGCCTCTGGCTTTTATTGTTGTTATCTTAAGTGGTGCTACTGGATGCTGAAAAGTTAAAATGTGTGGGAGGAATGTTTGCTTAAATCTCCACACTTTTCTTCAGGGCTGCTCTTTGGATTTTCTGTGCCCAGCCACCATAGAGCACTGAGCTCAGCTTGTTTCCCTGGGTCCTTCTCCCATTCGTTCTTCCAGCCCTCCAAAACTGGAGGTGAGCTCCCACTGCAGCCCATCCCTCACAGGGAATCTGGGATTGCTTCCTTATATGTAGCCACCCTCTCTATTAAATTTAACTGGCAAGGACAGCAACAGGATCAAAATCTTTTGAGAGGCATATGGGATTGACAGACATAAAGTGTTGTTACAAAAGACTATTTTTCTTAGGAAGTCAGGGTAAAAACTAGGTCAACATTATTTCACAGTGCTGTTTGTATTCTGAAGGCATGTCTGTACATGGTAGTGTGGTGCCTCAGCACGACCTGGGCATGCTCCAACTGAATCTTCATGCCAATGACACAGCATGTATAGAGATAAGTTTGAATACAGGCAGTATGTCTTCTGTTTGGGGCAGCTGTGATGTTTCTGGTTTGGGAGCTAGCTGATCTGGTATTAGACTGAATAAGCTCCCCAATACATTGCATTGTGCAATGTGGACATACTTAAATAGTTAATATGAATTGTAGAATTCCCTTGAAAGCTGCTCTCTGAGTGTGGATTAGAGGCCAAATCTGGGGTAATTTAAGCAAGAAACTCCTTAGATGCAACCCCTTTTTAAAAAACTCATATGCCATCCAAATGTTACTGCTGTTACAGTATACCATTTACTGGTTGCTTACATCTGGACATCACACTGTGCCCCTGATCCTCTCTGGGCTGCTATCAGGTTATCCACTTGAAGAATAGTGGTTGACAACCAAGAACATTTAGGGAGAAAATACTAGAAAAAATTAATGGGGGTACAGACTGATTCTCTCTGGATTAAGGTGAGAAAGTAAAGGAAATTGGGGTTGCATGCACAGCAGGACGTGGTTTATGGGCAACTGGGGGCGTTTCTGACAGCTCTGGGAATATGAATTGTAGCATTGCTATATTTCCACCTGCTTTTTTCTTGTCAAAATTCAGTCCTAAGAGCAAAACTGTCATTCTCAGAGTCAATGTTTCAATGGGCTCTGAAACTCCCACACATGCTCCATCTGTTCTGAAAGTTGCTCTGCCTTAGAAGGGGGAGAGGATAAATTTATTCTGGGGTCACTTGACACAGCATGTTCTGTAGATATGGCCTGCCCCACACACATATGCTTTTCATATGCAGATTGCTCTAAAATTCCAAATGGCCCAGCCCTATTAAGCTCAAATGCTGATTTGCTGCAGCAACTGTGTTCTGTTGAGAGGGGTTGTCCTGTCAATGGTCCCTGAGGTATGGACCACAGAAAGAGGACTGTGTACAGCATTTTCCAGACTGTCACAACTTCTTCACTGCACAGCAGGAGAAAAAAATAACCACCAAATCCTCCACAAATATGTTCTCTGACTTTGCACCAGTCTTTATGTATGTCATGCTATCACAGTCTAAATCCTTCACTGCCTCTGTTCAAGGGGACTTGGCATCTACCATTTCTTCAGAGACTCCTTGCTGAGGCACACTGATTCAACACTGAACTCCCTGTAGAGTCTACTGGGCCAAGGTGGGCACAGTGCTGGCAGAGGTGAATGTTCCTGTCTCAGTGCAAACTCGCCCTGTGTTGCTCTTGGCTTGCCAGCCACTCTCCTTCCCCAAAGCCTGCCTGCAATGGCTTGCCGTAGTGAGGGTTGCCCTCCAGATGCTTTGATCCTCCCTCATGCAGAAGATTTCTGTTGGCACAAGCAGCACCAAGGAGAAGTGTGAGTACAGGAAGAGTGCTCATCTATGCAGGTTTTGGGGAGTGGTCCTGCATGCCAATGATGGCATTTCCCTTTTTCCACTAGATCTTTTAGGTGATGCTGGGATATGATGGCTGATTGGGTGGGAGCCATCATACTATGTAGGAAGAGCAACACTGTTGAAGAGCCTGAAAAGTTAAAGCTGTCAGACAGGGAGGTTGATGGTTCCTGGTACTTTCCAAAATAATTAATTCAGTGCTTAAAGACTTGAAGCACAATTCACCTAAACCTCTCAATACTGGGAAATTTGAGAACTTACCTTCCACAGTATCACTTTCACAACAACCTTAACTCTTCCCCTAAAAGAAGTGCTCCTCTAGCCTTTGGGAGTGTTTCTCAGAGTGCCCCATTCCCAAACCTGCGGACAATAAACTGGGATGCAGGAGTCCTGTGAGAACACAGGGAGGCCCTGCCTTGCTTGGAAGAAGGCTGAGCTGAAGTCAGTTGTGAGGAGGAAGGAGCTGAATCCTGTGTGTCCTTGCTCACTTGTCTCCCCTCAGTGGAGAATGGACTCCATAGATGCTGATAATGAGGGCAGAAGATGAGGGCATTAAGGAGTGCTTACACCTCTGAGCTGCCCATTCTTCACAAGGAAAAGAGACGGAGCTCTTCCAGGTCACTTCCTTTTGCTCCTGGAGCATCTCAAATGCGGAGCAGTAGTTTAATGGTGCCCATAAATCATTAAATAAGCAAGCAAGCTATAAAAAATATGTGCAAACAAATCTCGTGCTATGATCTGTATGTACAGTCTGAGGTTATAAAGCTAACACTAATGAGTTAGCTACAAAAATATACCCAGCACTGCATTGGAGATCAAGATAATCTGTGTTGAGAAATACTACTCTTTATCCCATGAGCTATTGTTATTGGCCTAAAAAATGCTCATTACCATAGTTACATGGAAGTTTTCAACCAGAGCTAAAGTTCAGGCAGCCAAGACTTAGAAGTGCTGGCACAGTTTGTGAAGCAGGAATGCCGATTTCATTCCTGTTTATTCCAGTAGTTTTGTATTCTATCTTAGCAGTCTTTACGATTTTAGAGTTTTGCCAACTTCCTTCACTTTTCTTTTGTTTACCAGAGTGTGTATCCTCTTGGGTCTTTGGCAGAGTGTGTGAGAGCAGCCTGGCCTGGTGGAGCAGTGGGACAGGAGCCAGCACTGCGGGCTGTGGCAGTGGGCATCTACCTAGGGTGCTCCAGAACATCTCTTCCAGCAGTTTGTTTTGCTGTTTGCAGCACTTTACTCCTGTCACTCCTCAGCTGCTTTGTGCTCTCCAAGCTGTATTAAACAAAGGATGTCACCGGGTGAAATCATGTGTCAAATATTTTTTCCCTGCCTCAGCAGCACCTGCAAAGTGTGCCAGTATCTGTGTGTCTCCAGTAAGGCACACTCCTCTGGAGAGAGGGTCTCCACATTAGTGCTGGATCCTGAGAGAGCAGGGCTCCCACTTTGCATTCAGACACTGAGTTTTAAAAAACAGATATATTTTGATTGACTCTGAGATGAAATGACTGTTACAAGTTTATAGCACTTGGAGGGCCTTCCCAATAAGGCTCTTTGATTTCCTTCTATGATTACTCTTTTACAATACTATATTACCTCCTGGGGTGAGTGCACATGCAGCCAGTCTTCGGGAGCCTGGTGGACCAGCTAGAATGTGTTTTCCAGAGCCTTTGCAGGGAGGCAGATGCAGCCTTGGGGCTGCTCCCACTGCCTCCCTTTTTTACCTCATGCCTCACAGGTCACAGTTGAAGGATGTTCCTAGTTTGGGTTTGATGTTATTTTTCCTACACTGTAGCATCGCAGAAGAACCCAGGGCAGACAATGCTCTTTTATCTGAGAAGTAAGGATGACTATAAACAGGCTAACAGAAACTGTTGTTATACAACAATACAAGTCTTTAAAAAATGTGCAAAAACGAGGAAGGTGGGATTAAGATATACCCCAGATAAAATGGTTATGTTAGACTGGATGAATTTGGTTTGTGCCAAAGTCTTTTCTGCCTCCAGCCCACAAATGGTACTGCCAGATAGTAAGAGGCTGAACATTCCTCATTATATTTGTAAAAGCTATCACTTCAAGTGCGTTGATCTGGCCCAAAGAGCAAAGGTATATTGGCATCAGTGAATAGAGTCCTCTGCTAGCAACAAAACAATTTGGGCCTGGTTCCTCATGTTGAAATACATTGAAATATTTGGTAATATCTGGTGTCTGACTCATGATCATTCTACGGACTTACCTGAAGCCAGGAGATGAAAAGGAAATTTTCTGTATTGAACCAAAGGGATGGCTCAAGGGAAGCCTGTAAGGATTCAGTACAGGAGAATGGGTGGGCTTTGGTTCTCACACCTTTAGGAGAAGTACTGTTTTGTCAGATCTGATTTCCATGGACGCAACCCAGGAGTGTCACTCCCAAAGATTTGCGTAGCAGCTTGAATAGGGATGAATTTTTAGCTTTAGCTGTCTGTAGATTAAAAGGTCAGCTTTTGCATCACTAGGTATAAGCCATTTAGTACCATGAAATGTTTCACCAGCTTATGATTTTAAACATCAACTTCCAGTCGTGAACTAGGGATTCAGCAACATTGCCTTTGATTAAATGATACTAGCAAAATTATATTTGACCCCATGCATGTAAAAAGTTAATAAATTAAAGTTTGAATCCACAGCCATTCAACAGAGGGTGAAAATAGCTAACCTGGTTTTAGGGAGAATGCTTATTGCCTTCTCTTTTCATGACTTAGACTTTGGAGTACATCATGTGCTTCAGTGGCAAAAGGAGAATGAATCCAGCTCTGAAGTACCAGCCTGTCCTGTGATAAAAGCAAGTTTATTGAGGGCGAAGAGAGGCCCCTCTTCCCTGGGGAGTTTCGCACTCCTCAGGGGTGATCATGCCAGAGATGCTGGGGAAAGACACATCCCAGCTGACATCTCATTGAGCAAAGCACTGGTGCATTACTATTCCTTCACCCAGTAACACTCCTGCTAATTAAAATTTCTACAGAGTAACACAAGAAAGAGAGTGTGTTAAATATTTCAGAAGCTGTAAAAAATGCATTAAAGGAGAGGCTTTTGCAGGCTGCAAGTCTTGTTCCAGACATCTTGCACACCCAGGTCCTTCTTGAAGTCCCTGATGCCAAGAGATGAGTAGGTGACCAGTTCCCAGCCCACAGACCTGTCACAGGAAAAACTGGCTCAGCTAGGGAGAATTAATTCAGTTTATTACCAATCAAATCAGAGTAGGATAATAATAAATAAAAATTAAATCTAAAGCCACCTTTCTCCCACTCCTCTCTTCTTCCCAGGCTCAACTTCACTCCTATTTTCTCTGACTTCTTCTACAAACAACATCAGGGGACTAAGAATCGGAGTTGCAGCCAGTACACCACGTGTTGTCACTGCTGTTCCTCTCTCCTCAGGGTGAGGACTTCTTATGCTCATTCCCTGCCCCAGTGTGGGTTCCTCTCTTCATGGGGTCACAGATCCTGCCAGAAGCCTGCTCTAGCATGGGCTTCTCACAAGGTCACAGCCCCCTTTAGGCACACACCTGCTCCAGTGTGGGGTTGTCCATGGAATGCAGGTGGATATCTTGGAAAAACAAAAATGCTGTAGAAAACTGAAGACCCCACAGGGATGAAGTGTAAATCAGAAGGCCCTTCAAATGAAATACATTTGAAAAATTAGGTTATCTGATGATTTGTGGGAAATAAGGTTTGAAGTATACTATGCTTGAACTCATATTCACATTGGGAAAAGTTTGTGTGCATGCAATACACTATATTCAATTGACTTTTCCAGAAATATGCACTTGAACAAAAATATTTGCTGGAAGAAAGGCCAGAAAAAAGGGTATTTGTATCTGCTGATGCAGACAGAGTGATTCAGGGTAATGCTCCAATCAGAATAATCTCTCAGAGACATACTATTTCAGTAACTGCAAGAATACAAGAAAAAATGGCTTAATTTTTCTGCTTGGAAGAGAAAGCAGTAGTCTGTGGTGAGGTTGCTAAACTAGAAATATCTTCTTGATAACAATCTGCTCAGGTTTCTCTTGCACCTTGCAGCTGCCTTGGCACAGCTAAGAGATCTCCTGATGTAGTGAGTTCATGGCAAGATTACACCTTTACAAGCAGTGGCAGATTCAGACATGCCGATTGCACTCTGGGGCTCAGGGTGATAGGGGAGCCTGAGGCTGGGAGCCCAAGGGGAGTCTGGCCTTCCTAAATGTAGAGCTTCTGCTTACATGGAAATTAATAAGGTGCAGACTTGAAAAAGAGATGTCTACATTTGTGTTTGATTATGGCTTCATATCTGCGAGGGATGTTGCAGGGAAGCTGGATCATCACCTTTAGAAGCAGGTATATAAAAAGACTCGCCCAACACAAGCCCTTGTGGTAAAACAAACAGAAATTCACACAGGATTTCCTGTCAAAAGTCAAATCCTGACAGCGTTCAATCCTGTATTTTCTTTTAAATACTTTGCATTTTTCATATTCCCTGACTAGAATAAGGCAAAGAATGACATTTACATGGAATGAAGCTGTAGGTCCTTGTGCTTATGGATTTTTTTTCAATTAGTTTAGTTCCTTCTTGCTCTTTCAGTTACTAATTGTAAAATTTGGTTGTCTGCTAGAAAATGTCTTTGCTTCTGCATTTGATCCTGGATTTCCTGAGAGAACTTAGCACAGTTGTGTAACATGAAAAGAGTCTACAGGTCAGAAACCATGTGATCTTCACGAACTGCCGGCAGCTCTCTGCACATGAGTACAATTTGGAGAAAGCAGTGGCCTTTGCTTGCACAATAATTTCAGCAGAACTGATCCAATTTTTAACCAGAGTTATTCTATGTTATATTCAACATACTTGCTGTTAATAAGAAGTTTCCACTCAGTGCCTGTTTTCCTGTTCTGTAATTCATATGTCTTTCTTTGTAGAAGGCAACCTATCCTCAAAATATGTTTGCCAACATGATGTAAAGTAACAAAAAATTCCTAAAAAAATTCCTAAAAAATCATTCTATTTGGAGGAAAATGCTCACAAGCATCTCTTTTATTTGCACAGCATCAAATCCAACTGTTATCATAGATCCAACTGTTGTTTGTCTTTACAAGAACTTCTGGACAATGTCCCTTCCTCTCAGCATTCAACAGTTACCTGAGTGTAATGTCACTTACAGTACATTAATAACACGGAAGTGGAGGAACAATCCCTTTACAAACTGTTCTTGAGCCAACGTATTTCTGGAATTGAAACCTCTTTAGCTCTCAACAGAACAGACTAGCTGCAAACTTACTTCTGGAAAACCAGAGTGAGAAAATGGAAGTTTCCTTGCTCTTTATCTCTTTCACTTCCCTGTCCTTTTCCGGCTTTGAGTCATAAAGGTACTACAGATTCTTTACAAGCACACAGTGACAAACATGCTTCTGGAATCCTGTAACACTATTTATTCTCAAAAAGCACTAAATGTATATTATTGCAGGTTTTACGTCCAGATATCTCTTGAACATGTTTTCCTCACTTTACTTAGGAAACTTAGAAAGGTGCCAGTTCTAAGTTTAGTAATAAAGAGCTTGGGTCAGCGTAAGTGGAGGAAAATAACAAGAGAAAGGAAGGAAAGGAACCAGGGACTTTAGGTGATATTTCTAACACTTGACATACAGGATAGTTTAAACAATTGTTTAAAAGATGGTGTAAGAGAATCTGGGATACCCTAGGAGCATTCTTCTCAAAACTATTAATTTCTGCACTTGGTAATAAGTGTCCCTAAACTTGTGATAAATGTAACTTCACTCTCATCTTAACAATTTGTTTTAAAGAACTGATCAAAGTACGCATGCTCACACGGCGTTGATTTAGTGCAAGATCTTAATTATTTAACAGTATGGTGGAGTTCATAATGCCAACGTGAAATGTCTGTGTTTAACCTTCTGTACAAAATCTGACTTTCCCACTAATCAGTTCTTAGGAGGAGATCCTGAGCCCCATTATGGCAGTGGCAAAACTCACAGTGACCTTAACATTTATGTATGATGGAAGTAATTGAATCAGAGCAAGCGCATCAATTTTTCCATGAAAGCACAATTTATTAAATTATTATTTTATTCATTGATTCTATGATGCAATGAAATGTAAATATTTTAAATTTTTTTTGTCCTTGCCATCATGACTATTCAGTAGAAAAAACTGTTTTAGTGGTTTTGATTTGCCAATTTGAGATTATTTGGCAATTTATATGGTGGGTTTCATGTTGCTTAAATTGCTAGTACACTTACTAGAATTATTTACTTATTTTTTGTTGTGAGATAGGGTTAGATGGGAGGGCAAAGCAGGCTCAAACTTTGACGGGTATAAAGAAATAATTTATTAATAGAAATGAAAAGAAAATAATAATATTAATAATAATAATAATTAGACTAAAACCTCCAGAACACTTCTCCTCCCCCCACACCCTCTTTTTGCTCACATTGACAACATATAGAAATAAATCAGTCAGTTTGCCATCTCTAAAATAATCTTCTTCAAATTTACTAAGGGAGAGGAGTCTCTCTTGTCAGGCTATGGAGACTTCTCTGCAAGAAAATAGTTCTCTTGTGGCTTTTAGTTTTTACAAATAGCAGTTGCTTGGGGAATTTGCAATGGTGAAGTTCGCTTCCATTTTTACAGCCTTCCCACAGCTGACTTTATAGGTTGTGTGAACTTACGGGGTACTATTCTAAGGATGAAATTGTTCAAGCAAAGGTTCTCTTTATGTAATTCTGAGATCATCTCTTGGAACAGAGGTCTTCTTCATGGGGGCAAAGGGTCTTCATCAGTCTTCTCTCTTTCTCTGTTCAAATTTCTCATCAAATCACAGCTACTTCAACATCTGCTTGTTCAGCATGAATGCCTTTGCTCATTCATGTCTACGATTAGAACACTTCATCCCCCCAAATGCATTCCATGTGTTACAGGGGAAAAAGAGTTTGATATATCAATCATCAGTATCTTCTCCATAGCCTTACAAGAGGATTTCAGCCCAAGAACGAGGCATCTTTATCAATCCCTGCCATCTGGGACCTTCTACTTCACTGGCCTTGGTATCTTCATGTTGTTTCTGTGTCTTCACTCTGTCACTTTTCTCTCACTCAAAAGAGAATTGAAGGTCTTATCTGTACATTGAAAGAGTTAAATCTTCCCTGGACAATGGCTGAAGCAGATTAGATGGAGTATTACAGGCTGTCTTGGGGTGACTGTATGATGCCTATATCCCAAATTTGTCCTAAACCAGGACACAGGTCATGCTGGGGGCTGGGCCAGGATAGCAGGGGCGAGAAACCAGAGAGAAATGGTGGCAGCTGCTCTGGCTGCATGACTGTTTTCTGGCTTTAGCTGCATTCAGTTCCAGCCACGGGCCCATGGTCTTCCCTCTCCCTGCCCGGCAGCCGCCACGGCCCTGCTGGGCCCCCACCAGACCACACGGGCCGCAGTGGAGGGGCCTGCTCTGGCCCATGGCTGCTCCCGGGGCCTGGCGGTTTTTGGGGAGACTTAGCAGTGGCAGCATTCCCGCCATGACACACGCCAGTCCGGCCCGGCCAGCGCCGCAGCAACATCAGGGCCCAGCTCAGCCTCACGGGGCCTGGCTCAGCCACACCTGTTACCCCCTGGGAAGCTGGAACCAAAAGAGGGATTCCTGACGTTTTTCCGTCTTTTCATGTGTGCTCACACATGGTGTAACAATGTGTCAGTATCAAAAATCAGCTGCTGATTGGTTTTTGTCAGGTCGGAAGGAAAGCTACTCAAGTCCTTACAGGGAATTTTTTCCACAACTGGCTCCTTTCTTTCCTTACCAAAAAATAATATAATACCAGCAGGCATGAGAAAGCTAATCCTAGTCATTAGGTTGGTTATATTTTGAAAACTGAACTTAAAACTATCTGTGCAAGCCTTGTGTATAGATGTTAATTGCAAGCTAATTGCAATGGAAATGCACATAATACTTTAACTCTCCTTACTATTGGAAGATTGCTGATAAACATACTCTAAAGTCTTTGAATTTCACTTCTGTTCAAAACTGGAAACAAATTCCAACAAAAAATTATTTTGGCGCTATGAATGACTTATAAATACCCCCAGTTCACATGCGGAGGCATGTCACAAGATTTTTTCACCTAACTGAAGGATTTGGATTTGTCCAACTTGATACCCAACTTAGTTTATGTCATGTGCCACATGACATTGTGCAGCAGCAGGTACACAATGCAGCTGCTGCTACACAACATGAGCTTTTGACTAACAGAATCTAAACCCAGCATGTAGATGGTGATGAATTCTAAAGATTGTAGCCAAATCAGCAATTCACTGACATGATTTTAGAAATCTCTTTAAAAATCAGTATGGAAAAGCCTTTCTAGTGAATGGCAAGGAAATGTCTAAGAAGAAATACTGATTTGCTCCATTAGGTTATTGTGCTGAAATACATATCCTCACATGTAGGAAATGTCTACTATATGAAGGGAATTAAAGCTACATGTGAATAGGAAGGAGAAGATAATAGTCACAGGAAATAAAGAATGTACCTTAGCACTATTGTTTATAAATAAAATGAAGTTTACTAATTTTCTTATACATATATAAGAGAAAATAGATATGTTTTCCTATATAAAGGGGTGTAGGAGAGCTATTCAAACATTGTGAAGCTGAGAAAAGAATACATTTCCCTGACATCCTTTTCAGTCTTTTTCCAGTGCTAAAATGCTAGTTCAGTGGATGTATCCTGGCCCCTACACAGCACTGGTCTGGTTTGGTCTGGTCTGTTCCCACAACTGAAACTCTCTGGTTATCTCTCCACATGCTTGTTACTGTATTTGTCACTGTTTACAACTATTTCATGTAGCTGTAAATGAGCCTTTACTTCATTTAGGGTCATTTAGGTATGGTGAAACAACAAACAGTGTTCAGGTCTTTCAAACACAGGAAGCCAGGACAAGAAGAGGAGTGTTTAATAGGATCTAACAGGAAACTGTCTCCTTGGAAATGGAGATTTATTTACAAACACATCAAACAAGAGGGACCCTCAGGCCCTGCAGCAGACGAAGGGTGTCTTTTTTTCCATAAACATCATCTCATCATCTCATATCAGACCACTGACAGGGCTAGGGTTGAACAGAGCTGTCCAGTGGGTCCTCTTCAGCTGACTCATAGTGGGTATGGTGGTGATGTGCTCCTGCCAAGAGGGATGCTGAGGACTGGCACCTTGTGTCTTCCTCATGGTATGGCTATAGGACACTATAGTGGAAACTTTTGCTGGCTGGATCCCAGGTATTTTGGAGGATGCCTGTTTCTGTGCTCATGAAAAATATTTGGAGAATATCTGGACTCAGTTTAGGCAAGCACGTGATAAAGATAGATATTTCAGAAAAAACATATGCACTAGTGAGAGATCTTAAAAACAGAAAGAGAAAAATCTTATTCTAGAGCAGAGATTCAATAGCTTTAAATTTTGAAGAAGCTCTAGTTGTTAGCTGAGCTTTGCTGTACCAGCTCTCTTCTCAGCATTGGGACTTTGCTGATTTTTTCTCCAGGAGCATCCAGAGGAGTGGAGCTGCATGGATGGTTTAGAAACAGAGTGATCACTCATCTGGTAACTGGTCATCATAAACTGCAAGATGACTGGACATACTCATTGAAAACATCCAGGCTCAACATAGGTAACACACAATTGATAAAAGTCACAGTATTTAATTATTTTCTGCCTCCCAAAGTTACAATGAGAATGCATCTTTTGATTTGTTCTGCCCCAGAGGAGAGGCATATCAGGCTTTATCTCATCAGACAGCTGTTTGTGGAAGGCTCTCTGTGGCCAGTGCCTTCTGAGAGAAGGCTCATCTCCTCTGCCTCTGCTGTGCAGAAAGTCCTGGGAGTGTGAATACTTTCCATGCATCGCTAAACCTGTCCAAGTTTTTGTTTTGCCTTTTCATTGTATTTTGCTGCTGTTTTTTTCTCCAGGTGTTGACAGCAACCAGGCCCAGACCAGGGGAGGTGGCTCTAGAGGATCACTGAACCAGGTGAGCTCTGGCTAACACTGCCTGCAGCAGTCTCCTCTGCCTGCCATAACATTAGCATTCATCTTTGCTGGAAAGCAGTGCTAGGGGTCTCCTAACAGATGCAAAATCCCTTGCTCTTTTCACCTGTACATTAGATGAAGTACCTGCACCCATCTTTGGGGCAATTGCTAAACCTGGATATAACAGCTGTTGGAGCCATAGCTGTTGCTGTAAAAGGCAATGGCTCCAGACTCAACATCTTTCCTTCTAAATCTCAACCTCTTCCCAGCCATTGGATGCATGAAGAGTTTTGCTTTGCTGGGGGCTGAATAAGGACTCCACAGTTCAGACCTACTTGTGAAATTCATCAGGCTGTGACAGTTCAGGTTTTCAAGTGTTTTGACCACCTTCCAAGAGCCTTTCAGTGTAACATAATCTGGTAATTAATTTCACACAGAGGTGCAAAGGATGCAAATAAGCAACTCCCCACCTACTGCTACTGTCTATATTCATTAGTGAGACAGATTGCAGAGTGTCCGCACAATTGCATGAAAAATGTAAAATGCAAGCAGGCAGGAAAGAAATTAAGCAAGTAAATTTATTCTGTATTTCTCTCATTTAGAAAACAATCAAAACAGCAGTATTTATCAGTGATCTGCCATTTTCCTTTCCTTAATTACTTTTTTAAAATGGAAGAATCACTTAAAATTGTGCTGTGCAGAAAACAGGGGCATTTCAAAGCTGCATTCCAGGTGAAGGGGTACTGAGATGGAGTGTGATTTGCATTCCTACTGCCTGCTGCCTGCAGGACTGATTGTCGACGTCTCAGTGGCAGTCCCTGAAGAAGGACCAGCTGTCCAGGTGCCTGCCCAGCCCTCAGGGATGTGCAGCACCCAGCTGGAAAGTGTGTGATGCCTCTAGGGTCAGATCTTATGGTGGGCTGCTTCTTGGTCTCCAGGTGCAAATCAAGATCAGGTATCACATCTGTGTCATGACTATCTCACAGAAGTTATTTTCATTGAAAATCCATTATGTATGAGAGTAATTTTTGTATTGCAGGTGAAAAATATTAAGGCTTTTTCACCAGATGGGAGGATCATCGGAGAACAGGGTGGGGATTTGTGATGAGACTCAAAATGACTGACATGTGAATGTTGCACATTCAAATTAAAAAGCTTTCAAATGAATCAGTGAAACCTTCCCCCCTTCTCCTCCCCCTCCCTCCTCCCAGTACAGATTTGCACAATCTGGTCAACAAGAGTGACCTGATCTGGTGCTTTCAGCCATTATCCTCCATGGAATTAATGGGTGATTGAGCCATCATCATCCTGCCAAGACTTAGTGAAGTATCCTTGTCAGGAACTAGTGGCCATCTGTTCAGCAGACTGGTTGTAAAAAGCATAAAGAAATTGAAATAGGGGAAAGCAGAATAAAACCACAACTTTTCATTACTTCATATTTTGATATTTTGAACTTAAAACAACTACATGCTTATGATTTTCATCAGAACATTTTTCCCAGACTATTTTAAAAGATGGTGTCATAAATAAACCTAATGAGATTTTCAGAAAAGGCACTTTCTTTAGTTGGTATATAACCTACATATACAAACCACAGACAAAACAAAGCTGTGTGCTTTCAGTATTAGATTATTTTTTCTAAGAGGAGTGTGGAATTGTCTACATTTCTGCCTTTTGAAAATTTTTTTCTAACAAATAACCTGCTCAAAGTGGCTTAATTATTTCTCAAAGACTGAATCCACTGCAAAGCAACTTTATCCATCCCAGCCCAACTCAAGATACTTCCCAAAATTTAGGCATATGATTTAAAATATATCCTTGTAAGGGAAACAATTCTAATTACAGGTTTGCCATGAAATGAAGATACCAGATGAGGTAACTTGTTTTGGTCCTTCCAGGTAAGCTCACTTGAACTTCTTGAATCAAAACAGAGTCCACAGTACCCTTAAATAAATATTATTTACATCCGAGGAGCAATATTCAGGAATGTCAGCAGTTATAACTGACAATTAGAAAGGCATTGCCAAATCTGGGTAACGAATCAGTTATTAGTAGAGGAGTCAGACAGTGCTAATCTGTTCACCAACTAGTCAGCACTTTCAAACAGCCTGTGGAGATGGCAGATGCTGTTTAATTAGCACAGACATCTTATCTACTCTTGTAGCGATGCTGGGAACAGTCAGTGGTCAAGATGCTATGTTTGTCCCTTTGATTAAGAGAAGTGTTGAGTGTCTTCTTCACAGCGTGCTTTTCCCTCTTTGTTTATGTTGTCTTTCTGAAATTGCATTGTTTTAGATGTCAAGCAGATTCTATCTTCTTCATTGACTTAGGAGATTTGGTTTTAAAAATAATACCTGTCTCTTTGGCTTCCTGGGTGGAGAAAATGTTGCAATAATGTGCTTGGGACACTGCGGTCTCACTAGGTCTGCACAGCACAGCAAGCCCACACCCAGAGACCACTCTTGGCCCAGACACCACTGCCTTTAGATGTTGCTGCTGAGGACAGGTGCTGGGGATGCTGCTGTGTGGAGGGACATCCTGGGCTGCACCTAGCCAGCTGAGGCAGACACAGCCATTGTTCACATCCAGAAAGAAATTCAGGTGGCTGATCCTGGGGTGTCTCAGCACAGAGAGGTCAGGACCCTGGGAGGGAGGAGGATGAAAGCAAGGCTGGGCAAGCACCCACAGTGGCTGCGTGGGTTCCCTCCTCAGGGGCAGGGCACACCTCCACCTTGTGCCAGGACTTGAAGCACCAGTACAGCTTGAGTGCCTGCAGGCTGGCATTATCTGCTGCAGTGGCTCTGTTGTCTCACCATGTTGGCTTCTTAATAGTCAAGGATGATTGGATTTATTCTTGACTGTTTAGCCAATGCTCCCTGCACCAGGGAGGTCAGGGCAGGGTCAGTTTCTGCACACAAGGCAGTATTGCACCTGTTTGGAGTCCTGAAATCAGTGTTGCACCAGCCTTTGGTGGCAGAGAGCATGGGGAGATGTGCATGCAAATACATACATACAGGCATGCTATGCACAAGAGCCAGGCACGGGTCTTCCAGGAGCAAGGAGCAACCCCTTATCTGGGGAACTGAAGAAAAGCTGATTGTTTGGGGAAAGAGCAAACTCGGGAATTTAATTGCTGCTTTATGTAAATGCAAGTTGACAAGTAAGTGGTGAATGAAAGTTGCTCCCTGGTCTCCTTGCACTCCCCAGACAGTCCATCCTGGGGCACTAATTCCCTTGCTAGGGAACACCCTCCCCCTCAGTTTATTTCCTTGCATACTGCTGTATTGCAGCACCTGGCTGCAGACTGGTGTCTTGCACTTCATGTTCACTGTACCTTATGGCTTAAAAGAAAAATAATTACTTCTAATTCTGGATTATCTCTGGCATGAAATTTGTTGCTTGAAGTTTAATTCTCACTTGTATTTGCTGTCCCATTGCTGAGACTGCTACCCACTCTATCACATATACGGCTGGACTGACATTGAGGTCCAAGTATGTCACCAAAGCTGTCTCAAAACAACTTGACAACTTCCCGATAGCAAATAGCAGGGCTAGAGATACTTCAATTAAGTCCATCAGTTTTGAATCCATTATTTCTTTATTCGTAGTACAGTTAAAGCAATTCTGACAAATCTCTTCAGTTTCAATCCCATTTTTTTTCATCCTTCAACTCCCTTTGCTTGAATCAGGTACCTGGGAGTGCTTAGACAGATAGACTCATAGAATAGTTTGGGTTGGAATGGACCTTTTAAAGATCATGCATTCTACTACCCTGCAATGGGCAGTGATATCTTCCACTAGATTAGGTGGGTCAAATGGTGGGTTAAGTATGACATGGTGTCAAGGTCATCACTAAAATATCCTCATGAAGCAATTACCTGGCTGAGAGCTCTGCAAATCCCTTTTATGTCCAGCATGGAACAACTTCTCTGCTGCAGAGCTCTACAGAGTACTTCTAGGACTGGTTTGTTGTGATACAGTTTATGGTTAAGTTGGCCATAAAGGCTGCATGTGGAGAAGAACACCCAGTATCCCCTGTTTGGCTTGGAGTTAACTGGACTTGCAAAAGACAATACACGCATGGGTGTCTGTCATGGAGCAGTTTTGCTAACCATTACTCTATCTCAGGGCTCCTTCAATTCAATCGAGCAGCTTTGGATTACAGATAATAATGAAACCTTGGGAGCTAAGGTCTTCAGCAGTGTCAAATGTACATTTAATTAAAAGTAATAACTGCTGCAAGCTTACTCATGAGAACACATAATATTCAATAATACATTATCTTCCAAATGTTCCTTGTGCATTTATTATTCTCATTTTAACAGATGGTTCCTTTAATATTTTAAACTTAGGAAGACATTTATTGGAATGCATATTTAAGATCTGTATCAGCTAGGAGGTTTTTTTGGGGTTTGAGTTTTTTAAAATTGAAACCATGTAAGTTCATGTGCATAAAAGATATTATTAATTTCCCCAAACAAAACCCAGGAAGAAAACCGAACTCAAATCACAGGGTAATGAATGGATTCAGATGGTAACCAAGAGAGGTTCTCGTGTTTTCTATGTGGAAATAATACATACTTGTACTGTCCAAAAAGTTCTTTGTCCAGAAAAGGGTTTATCTCATTCTGACGGAAGGCTAGACAGACATAAATTGTTTCAGTGACCTTTTGCCCCATGATATTGTTGAATTATGTTGGAGCGGAGGTGGATTTAGGGATTTAGTAAAATGGTAAGCCCCTCTGACCTTAATTACTTTAATGCCTCCTTTAATCCCATCACAGCTATGCAAATGAAATGCGCTTCCTGCCTTTAGAATGAAGATTGCTTGGTCAGTTTTAAGCTGCAACTAGAGCATATAATGTTAAAATTGGAAGACATTTGGGCCACCTGTTGGAGCACTGTGCTGGGGAGTCTCACTTGGCCAGCCACAGGGAAGGAGTGGTGTTGCTGCTTCATCTCTCCTGCCCATTGAGATCATGGGGTGGATGCCACCAGAGAGGCCACTGGACTGCGAACTCAAGCTTCATTTCTTTTGATCTACTTCCACACGAATTTCAAGGCTAACCTACAAGCTGATAGTGTGAAGAGCATATACATATGTGTGTATATTTGTCTGTGTGTGAGCAAGGCAAAGGCTATGAAGATCTAAGGGTAGCTGCCCTGGAGACTGAGCACAAGCATTAATTTTGTTGCTGTTTTGTATGTCTCAGACTTAAATGTGTCGTCCTAAATGTTGCAATTTTTGTCCCCCCTCCCTGTCCAAAATACTTTCACTCAAAAATACATATAAATTATCCTGAGTATTGCGCTGTTGCAAACATTTAACATTTAGTGGATGTCCAGAGATGCATACATTCTTCACCTTTTCTTGAGTACCACCACAGCAGGCAGTAGCACAGGATCAGCCATACAGGGTGCTGACAATGCCTTGGCTGTGCAGGTAAGCATGTGCTTAACTCCCAATGGTTGCCTAATCTTGCTGGCTTCAAGATCAATGCAACAAGCAGCAGATCTGCCTGCGCTAGCACCAGGAAGGGCATTGCTATACCCTGATGTGTCTCCTGTGCCAAACGAGTGGCAGACCCATGAGTTCCTGCCATTCACCCGCAGCATGCCAGCAATACTCGGGGCATAGGCACATGCTGCGTGCTTTTCCTTTCTTTGATGGGCCCATGTGTGTGTTCCTGAAGTGAGAGCCAATGCATTGGGCAGACGTACACATTGCACTCCTCCTTCAGTTCCTGTGTGCTTGGAGCAGGAAACAAGGCAGTGGCATTGTTATCAGCACCCTGGAACAACTGCTTCATCACAGGAGAATGCCTGGAGAGCAGTAAATATCTCACCTGTAGGCCAGACACTTCTTTTTAATAGGCACCATTAGTGGCTTTGATATGATTGAGAAAAAACCCCAAAAGGGATGTAACCTGTAGTTCATGACATTTTTAGCTACTTTTCATGCCTACGGTTTTGCTAAAGACATTTGCTATTCAAAATTGGTTATAGAAGAATTCATGTGCTACAAAAAATTTATTGACCTAGTGATTGAGATCTCCTTGTTCCAAACATCCAACATTCAAAGTGTATCAGAAATACTTAGATAATCACAAAGCAATTCACAGAAAGGTTTCTGCTGTCTTGCTGTATATGCATAATTCCTAAAATAAGATTTTGGCTGCAAATAGCTACAATTATGAGCTTATCATTAACGTCAGTAAAAGTTCTATCAGGATTAATTCAAATTCACTTCTCTTGATAATGTGAGGCAAATATTTACTGGAAAATTTCTAGCAAAGATCTAAATGCAGATGACACTAATTTTGCTTTACTGAGACTAATTTTTTGCAGGATTTTTAAGTTGTTACTCCAGTTCTATGATTAGCTTTGAGAAGGACAGCAAAGAAAATCTGGGAAACAAACTAACTACTGAGTCTGGCACATACTATGATCAAAGAAATACAATGCATGAAACAAAATGAAAAAGAGAAGGGAAGGGAAGAGAAGAGAAGAGAAGAGAAGAGAAGAGAAGAGAAGAGAAGAGAAGAGAAGAGAAGAGAAGAGAAGAGAAGAGAAGAGAAGAGAAGAGAAGAGAAGAGAAGAGAAGAGAAGAGAAGAGAAGAGAAGAGAAGAGAAGAGAAGAGAAGAGAAGAGAAGAGAAGAGAAGAGAAGGAGAGGAGAGGAGAGGAGAGGAGAGGAGAGGAGAGGAGAGGAGAAGAGAAGAGAAGAGAAAAGAGAAGAGAAGAGAAGAGAAGAGAAGAGAAGAGAAGAGAAGAGAAGAGAAGAGAAGAGAAAAGAGAAGAGAAGAGAAGAGAAGAAAAGAAGAGAAGAGAAGAGAAGAGAAGAGAAGAGAAGAGAAGAGAAGAGAAGAGAAGAGAAGAGAAGAGAAGAGAAGGAAAGAAAGAAAAGAAAAGAAAAGAAAAGAAAAGAAAAGAAAAGAAAAGAAAAGAAAAGAAAAGAAAAGAAAAGAAAAGAAAAGAAAAGAAAAGAAAAGAAAAGAAAAGAAAAGAAAAGAAAAGAAAAGAAAAGAAAAGAAAAGAAAAGAAAAGAAAAGAAAAGAAAAGAAAAGAAAAGCGTCTACCAATGTTGACTGTATTTGGGCAAAGGATATCAAATAGCCAAACAGCAGAACATACTAAGTTTTGCTACATCTTACATCAGGTATTTAGCAGCTGGATAAGCCTTCCATTCTTCTGAAAAACTTTTTTTCAATGAATGACATCTGAGATTAATTCACTTGAAGCTCATGAAGAAGTGACAAATCTGGGATTTGAGTTAAGATACTTTGATCATATTAAATGAAGATGGTCAATATAATTCTGAAGAAAGGGTTAGCAGTCTGGTATCTGAATGCTGAGCTATGTCATTGAATTGAAAAACATATTAGGAAGCACATGCTGCTTCCAAAATTTACACCTCATCTTTGAGAAATGTTCACATCACTGAGATGTCTTTGATAAACCAGAATGAGCAGATTGTCTGCAGCTTCAGAAAAGCTGAGAGGCAGCTGAAAGCCATCATGATATTTCTTCACTGCTTGGAGATCTTACTTGGCCACCAGGTAGAGGTGTAATGGTGAAAATAAGAATAATGTTATTAATCAGCCTGAAGCAGATTGCATCTGGCAGAGCAGAACAGCTTGGAGGTGTCACTTGGAGAATAAGTCTGGTTAGACATACTCAGCTTGCTTGGCCTAGGAAAAACAATGAGGGAGCTCAGACACCAGCAGAGCTGGGGTCTTCCAGTCACTTACTCTGCTGAACCATGGTCAGGCTGGATTATGACATCCCTGAAGCACAGTCACAGCCACATGCACAGTGGAAATGTCAAGTGTACCCACGCTAAACACAGAATCACAGAATTGTTGGGGTTGGAAGGGATCTCTAGAGATAATCTCATGCAACCCCACTGCCAAGGCAGGGTCATCTGGAGCAGGTTACACAAGAATGTGTCCAAGGCGGTTTTGAATGTCTTTGGAGGGGGACATTCCAGGGCCTCCCTGGGCAGCCTGTTCCAGTGCTCTGCCACCCTCAATATAACTAAGTTCTTCCTCATATTGAGATGAAACTGGTTATGTCATTTCTCCTCGTCATGTCACTGGGCACCCCTGAAAAGAGCCTGGCATCATCATCTTGGCACCCACCTCTGAGGTATTTATGTGCATTGATGAGATCCCTTCTCTTCTCTTCTCTTCTCTTCTCTTCTCTTCTCTTCTCTTCTCTTCTCTTCTCTTCTCTTCTCTTCTCTTCTCTTCTCTTCTCTTCTCTTCTCTTCTCTTCTCTTCTCTTCTCTTCTCTTCTCTTCTCTTCTCTTCTCTTCTCTTCTCTTCTCTAGACTAAACAAGCCCAGCTCTCTCAGTCTCTCTTTGTAAGAGAGATGCTCTAGACCCCTCATCATCTTCGTGACCCTTCACTGGACCCCCTCCAGGAGTTCCTTGTCTCTCTTGTCTTGAGGAGCCCAGAACTGGATGCAGCACTCCAGGTGTGGCTTCACCAGGGCCCAGTAGAGGGGGAGGATCAGCTCCCTTGACCTGCTGGCCACACTCTTCCCAATGCAGCCCAGGATCCCACTGGGCCTCCTGGCCACAAGGACTCACTGCTGGCTCATTGTCACCTTGAGATCCACCAAGACGGCCCCAGCCTGTGCTGGTACTTGGGGTTATTCCCCCCCAGCTGCAGGACCCTGCCCTTGCCCTTGTTGAACCTCATTAGGGTTCTCTCTCTCCAGCTCTCCAGCCTACCAAGGTAAAGGCAGCAGAGCCTTCAGGTGTATCAGCCACTCCCCCAGTTTGTGTCACCAGCAAACCTGCTGAGGGTGCCTTGGATCCCTTCATCCAGGCCAGTGAAAAACAAGGTGAGTGAGGCTGGATCCAGTATTGATCCCTGGGGAACACCACTGACTGCTGGATTCTACTGCCCTGATCCTGACCCTCTGAGCTCTGCCATTCAGCCAGTCCTTGGTCCACCCCTCTGTCCGTTCATCTAAACCACGTTTCCTGTGCTTACCTGTGAGGATGTTATGGGAGATGGTGTCCAAAGCCTTGCAGAAGTGGAGGCAGACAGCATCCACTGCTCTCCCCTCATCTACCCATCCTGCCCTGACAGAAGGTTGTCAAGCATCATTTCCGCTTGGGGAATCCTTGCTGACTACTCCTGATGATATTCTTTTCTTCTGCATGCTTGGTAAAGGCCTCCAGAATGTTCTGTTCCATCACCTTTCCAGGGATGGAGGTGAGGCTGACTGGCTGGTACTTCCCTGGATCCCCCTCCTTCTTGCCAGTTTTGAAGACGAGAGTAACATTGGCTTTCCTTCAGTCATTGGGCCCTGTTCCTGTTTTCTGTGATTTTTCAAAGATGGTGGAGAGTGGCTTAGCTACAATATCTGCCAGCTCTCTCAGCACCTGTGGGTGCATCTCATCAGGGGATTTATGTGTGTTAAGAAGCCTGCCTAGCTGATGTCTAATCCAAGCCCCAGTGACCAAGGGGAAGTCTTCCTTTCTCTAGCCTTCTTCTCTTACCTCTAAAGTATGCGTCTTCTAAGAATCTTCCTCATTAGTGATGACTGATGCAAAGAAGGCATTCAGTAATTCTGCCTTCTCTGTGTCTTCTATTACCAGGACGCCCATCTGCTTCAGCAGTGGCCTAATATTTTTCCCAATCTTTTTGATGCTGTTGTACTTGTAGAAGCCCTTCTTGTTGTGTGTTAGCACAGCATCAGAGTTGTGCTAGCATCAGTTGTCAAGAATAAGCAGAGATCTGCTCATCTGTGGTCCAGGCTCCCTCTGAGGTTTGCCTTGGGGGAAATTTTTCTATGCGACTGAACATACAGCACCATGTTTTGCTTGTCATACCTGTGGCAGATAGAGTGGTATTTCCTATTTAAACAGGTCTTTCTATCTGCATCACACTATGCTGGGTGAGAGCCTCGCAGCACACTTCTGTGCAGAGTTGGCTTGGGTCCGGAGAAGTGAGAAATGCTGTGAGCATGGGCAGTGTGGTCTCACTGGTGGTGCTGACACAGAAGTCACTGCTTCACATCAGACCAGGCTGCGAGTGGAGCAGGATGTGATGATCTCCAGAACCCAAGAGGGCAATTAAAAACAAGGAGGAGAGGAGAACTTCAGCTGAGTCAAAAGTAGGAACAGAAAGAGTTCAGATCATTCAGAAAATGCCTATGCACTTTACATTTTTTCACTTTAAGAAACAGCTCAGTAGAAGGGATATGTTTCAGATTGTCTTATCTAGAATAAAACAATAAAGAGCAATTGCCTTGTAGTGCTAACCAGATGTGCTGATAGGGCCACTGCTACAGGACCAGGCCGTCAATGGATATACTTGCCCTCTTACATGAAAGTGTCAGTGGAAATAAAGCAAGAAATTAATGCAAACAGCAATAGTGGAGCAAGAGGACATGAGAAAACCCTGTGATCAGGGTCTGTCTGAAGCAGCCTCCCTTGGCTGTGCTCACAGTAAATGAAAGCACACTGGTGGCTTTTCAGCCATGCAGGACCAGGAGCCATGCTGCAGGCATGCTGGTTTTTTGAGGAAGACAGCAGGGCTTCTGGGGGGAGCTCCAACACCTGCACAGATGCATACACGATGTGCATGGCAAGGTCTGGAAAACAGAACCAGCCCTTCACACGTTGTCAGTGTAGATTTTCTTTGTGTCCTGGCAGAGAGAGATGCCGAATAATGTAAGTAAATGCCAAGAGTTTCCTGGCCTCTCCAGACTCTTCAGAGCAACCGTCTTGTGTTGCCTGTCCTGTCTGTCATGGCTGTGTGCCCACCAAAGATGAAGCCTGGGGATAATTGTAATGCAAAGTTGGGTTACAAGTAGCTATGCCCAGCCCAACCTCATTACCAGGCAGGGTTGCTCTCAGAGACTGAAAACACTCTGTCTCAGGCCAGACCAGCTATTCCACATGACTGTATTCAGACCATATCTTTAGGCCAATCTGCTTTAGCAGTTCCGAGACATTGACGGGCTTTTGCATGGGTTGCCAGCTCTGGCCTCTGTCACAGTATCCTGCTGACCTGGTGCCCTTTGGGAGCCTCTGTGCCAAGCCCAGCCTCCAAAGAGGACTGGTTGAAGAGACACGCTGTGTCAAACCTGCCTTTTAGAACATTCACCAGGAATCATGGGATGGCTGATGCAGGACTGTTCAGACAGTGTAAAGCAGCTGCCTGAGCTGTTTTCACTTTGCATGCAGATAGAACATGAGGGGCACAAAAATTGCTATCACTTCAGCATCCCTTCTCCAGTTTGCGTTCTAGCCCCAGAGGTACTGGCTGTATGAGAAGGTGGCAAAGTTTTCTGCATTCTCTCACTTCCTCTTTCCATTTGGTCTTGCCTTCATTCCATGTCTCAGCAGATTTTGTGTTTCCATAACTTCCAGCTTCCTCTGGCAGGTTACCCCAACTTCTACCCATCACATAATCAAAGGTTCCCTCCATCTCTTTTGTGATAGTTTAGACATGAGAGACCAGATTTAAAACCAATTTCTTATCTAGATGGCAGCAATTTCATTGTTCTGCTTGGAAAACACTATGTTTATTGGCTAATTGTTTTTAACACTTTGCCAATTCAGAGGCAGACTTGCAGGTGCCAATCTTCCTTTTTTCCTGTGGATGAATAAGGTAGTAAGCCTTACCACAAGAAAAATGCAGCACATGCCAACTCTGAGAGTAAAATCAAGTTTGTGAGCTGTATATATATCAATTGGTAGTCAATACACAGAAAACCAAAGCCAAAAAGCTAACAGTAAATAAGTATCTTATATCATATTTAAATGCAGAGCAATTTTGCTTTTATCAGTTGTCACTAGGGAAACTCCTCACCAAAAAAAAAAAAAAAAAAAAAAAAAAAGATGCCTCCTTTCACTGTGTTTCTGATCATTTTCAGTAAGACTATAGCTGAAGTGACAGATGACTCAATGCTAGCAACAGTGGTGACATCCGGCTTAAAGGTCTTCAATTGTAACAAAATGGGGAAGACATATAAACCCAGGTTTTCCAGTGCTGCTGAGAGTGGTTCAGTAATCTCATTGGTTAGCTCCTATTGGATTCTATTCAGAACATAAATGTAATCTATAATTATAGGTTTACATTTGCATATAGATTTAGATTCACTTACTTTTAAATTTAAATTTTAAATGTCATTTCCCCCTGCTAACTCTGCAGGACTCAAGCACAATTGCCCTGGAGAGTCAATTGTTTTCTATGTCTCTCTAGTCATCCATCAGTGGTCTCAAGCACCTTTGAAAATCCTCTGGGAACCTAACTGATTTTTGAACTGACTTTTGTCTTTCTGATTTCTGTCCTAGTCAGTTAAGAACTGATCAGGAATCAACACAGCAGCTGGTGTATTTTAGCTTGAAAGAACAATGAATGATGCTGACAGCCTGTTCCTATTATCCAGAGTTGCTGAAGCACGGCTCCTTCTCTGCTCAAGAGAAGAGTAGTTGCTACTTCCACAGAGGGGTATATTTCTGTCGTGGTTTGCTCCCCAGCCATAACCGAGGGCTTTGCTGGACTAAAGAATCTCAGTAATTTTTAAAGTTATTATTATTTCTAAGTCTACATCTTGTCTTTTCTCAGATGACTGGTAGAGCATGACCACAGTATCATGAGCTAGTTCTGGACTTCTTATTTAAGGCCTAAATCAGGCCTTCTGAACACAGCCAATGGTCCTTTTGCAAACTGTAGACCTTTCCTGTCCTCATTTTCTTTCAAATGGACAGGCCAGCTATTCTGCAGAAGTCTGCACAGAGCTTGGAGAGCCACTGACCATGGTGACACAGCAGCAACCACAGCTCTGTCTGCATCACCATGTCTCCTCCCACTCATAGTTTGTGCCTTTAGTCCCTGCCTCCTTCCTTCCTTTGCAAACTTTTTTCTTAGAAGAGAATGAGAGAATTTAACCTTGACAAAAATGTGTCAAGTTCACTTTTAATTCACTTTTCTTAGTGAATGACCTAACAGTCTGAAGTATGGCTTTATTAGACTAATGATGATGTAAACAGTAATCTCCTGGTAAGTCCCTGTGTAAACCTAGCAGAGGAAGGACTTGCAAAAAGTGTACCACCTATATGGTACATATGCTTGTATGTAAAGGGCATAGGTGGATGTCACATGGCTCATGAGAAAATAGCTTTGTACGAAAGCACTGGTTGCATACCGTTAACAAAGTTATGGAGGCCACTGGAAATGAGAACTGATGAAGCTGATAAGTTCAGCTAGGCTATACAGTGCTCTGGTTTTAGAGTTTTTATTTTTATTTTTTCTTGAAATAAGTTAAGAGAAATTTATATTTACCTGGCATCCGCCTCCACATAAGCCCTCTTGCAAGTGTTCCCTCCCTCACAGTGACCACTCTTATTTGTGCTGTTCCACTTCCTGATTTCTTCAGCACCTAGAGTTGCTGTGGGGGTGTTGTTAAACCACATGTGAAAAGGAATCTAGTAAGTGAAACAGTGTACAGCCTGAAAAAATGGAGCACAGCCAAAGTTAATGGTTTCAACATGAAAAAAATGCTTTAAAGCACAGTTGGCAAGTAAAGAAGAGGGATTTTCAGGCCTAATTATGTTGCAGAGCTTCGGCTTTTTTGCATAGCTCCTCTACAGTCAGTCTACACAGGATTCAAGTGACTTCTTACTCAAATTTAGGCTTTGTTCCTGCCTTTCCACAGACATAAAATAGCTAGATCTGTTCCTGTGACTTGTTCTACCCTACATGGAACTGAAAAGATTTCAGAAACCTCATGCCGAGATTCCCTTTGACATTCGCAGACCAGAAGACTGTCTGGGCTCTCTGCAGCCTTAACTAACAGTTGCTGCATTTGGATACCATGACAGTCTTAAAGCTTCAACTTATCATAGTGGTGTACCTCTCCTCAAGTCTGCTCAGGAGATGGAAAACTGATGGAAAACCAGCTAGTTTGTGAAAGTGGTGTGGAAATGAAGCTTGACACACAGTGAGACTCAAGTGTCACAGGCCATGCTGATAAATCAGTCAGCAGGAAGGGGGTTGAGCTGGGTAGCTGTTGTGTTCAGATGACCATTTGGACTGCAGCCAGCTTGTTCCTTGTGCAACCACCTCCAGTGCTGCTGCAAAACAAATCACCCTTTTGTACCACACTCCTAACCCAGAATTTATTGTACAGAAGATGGAAAAGAATTGACACTGAAATTAGAAATGGATAAAGCTAAAGGTGGCCAAAATCTAGTTACCTTCAGAGCAGCACTGTATTTGGAATGATGGAATTTTTGGGCTTTAAATCATGTTCCTTTATTGAGTGTGTTCTTGTAGTCTATGTCCACACTACTTATATTGAGATGTAAATAAAAGGAGAAAAATGTGTTTATATCTGAACAGATGAGACAAGAAAATATACCTGTTTGCAATATACCTATCCGCAATAACTTGTCTGAAGAAACTAACTGACACTAACAATATGTAGGGAATGGGTTTTCAGCAAATGAAAACTGTACAAAAATTTGGTTATAAGAAAAATCTGGAGGTCATTTTGCTTAACATCCTGCTCCAAGCAGAACGTTCAAAGTTAGTGTCAGAACACATAAACAATATCCCCTATTTATGACAGTATTTAATTTCTTAAGAGTCAAGAATTTTACAAAGAATTCACATAATGACTATATCCACCACAGAAAATTCCTGGGGAAGATATCTCTAGTACAGTTGGACTGGAATGATATAACTTATCAGTTTTACACACTTAGGATTACCAGTGTGTAGAGAAACTTCAATAGGTGATTTAAAATATGTAATTTGTCTCCTTCCTAAACCACATCCACCTTCCTAAATATCTCCCACCAGTGTGTGCCATCTTACTGTTCATTGTACCTGAAATGCATCATGATGCTATCTTTTTCTCTGAAATAAGAAGAAGTTAGCATTCTGTAGAAGGGAAATTTTTAAAGAAAATGTCTAAGAAAAGCTGCTGGTTTGCTCTAAGTCCGCATCATAGGGGTTTTTGATGGAACTGAAGAGAAATAGGGAAAGAAAAAAAATCTTGCTGAAGCCTTCAAATGTAAGCCATTACACATGGTTTTAGTTCATTTCAGCTACGAAAGAACATCAAAGGTCTCACTCTGCCCTTTAACAGGGCAATCAAAACCAGTTAAACAGTGCTAATTGTCTCCACAGACTGCTTCCCCGCTCCCCTCCCCCGATTGTGATGCATTATCTAATTACAGGGTTCATTTGTGAATTCTTATTTGGCATGCAGCCTGTCATTTCAGAGACAACACTTGGTAGCTTTGCCTTGTAGCAAAAATAGAAAACGCCCTTCCCTGATGTGAAAACTCAGCTCATGCTTGTCAATGGCAGAGTGGCCCAGGTGGCCCAAGCACCATCCCACTGCAAGTGGAAGTTACGTGGGCTTCATGGATTTCACCAAGCTATAATTTGAGCAACATAAGGAGGATGACTGCTTGCAAAAAAAGCTCCAGAAGCATTTGAAAACCCTCAGGCTTCAATCAAAGAGAGCAAAGCTATATTGAGACATGTGCTCAATAGCCACAGAGTGGGAAGGCTTATCTGAGCACCTTCTGCTCAGAAAAGGAAATCTGCTTGGATAATTCCTTAGTAAAGAAAAAATCTGGCCAGTGATAGGAATGTAGCACAGCCAATGCTGAGATTGTGTGTTGTCACATTTTTCTTTCCTCCAAATGGAAATATTGGGAAGTTTCTTCTGAGTTACTGAGCAACTAACCAAAATGGCCAAATGAATGTTTTCTAGATATCAATACTGATAATAAACAACTGGCACTTAAAAAAGCCCACGCTCTCCTGGGCTGGGAGACAAGGGCCTCTGTGGATGTGGAGGGCTGGGCAGCCCCCAGCACTGCTGGCAGCTGAATGCCAGGCTTGTGAAAATGGGGGAGGCCTGTCCTGTCTTGCTATCTGGCACATGGGCCATAGTGGAGATATGAGTAACTTTGCATTCCAAGTACAAAATGATTGCTGGCAGTACACAGTGAACATGTCAAACTTGGAGGAACATATTTTAAAAAGGCCCATCGGTGGTTTTCTTTCTTTAAATGGTAGCCACTGAAAAGTTATGCAAACACTTCAGCTATGGAGTATATAATCTGATATCTGGCAGATGTGCTTTCTCCCCTGCCCCCGCTTCTGCTCTAAATGGGTCACTCCTACTAAATAAATGCAGTTCTCTTGTTTTCTATCAATGAAACACTTCTGGCAGCCATAGACTAGGGCAAAGGGAGCTGCAAAGAGAAGCTGGTGAGGGAGCATTAATTCTCACATGAAATGTGAAAACAAGCCCAAACCAGAGACAACTATCTGAAACATGCAACTGGCAAATGTAGCTGGTTTTAATAAAACAGCTCCCTGATCCAAGACAGTACGGTTAAGCAACTGGCCAAAGCAGTGTAGCTACATCAAAATTGTTCCTGTTTCTACCCATTTCTCATAAAAATTTCGATTGTCAAAACCAAAGACTGTTCATGGAGCCTGTGCCAATCACTGCAAACCATGGGGTCCTGGTCTGACCTATTCTAGGGCTTGATACTGCAGCTTTCCTCCTCACTCTCCCCTCTTTTGCTGTCTTTTTCCCCGCAGCTTCCAACACCTTCTTCTTCACCCAGCCTTAGGAAAAAACTTGTGGGGAAAACTCATAGGTCACATCTTAAGAAGTTACTCAGATTTTCCTCACTTCCTGAAGAGGTATTAAGGACAAACAGACCACACTTCCCACAGAAGCCCTTGTAACACCTGATACAATACTCTGTCTGTGCATCTCCTGAGGAAACGCAACTGTGCTGACTGTGTGCATTATTTTTATTACCCTTTGAGGAAAAAATAAAAGGCCTGATTAAAATAAAATATTATGTTAAGCTTTTCAACATGTTTTTCTCCTTCCTGTATTTCTATTCTGTGTGAATACTTACCTTCTGGTTCAAGAGCTTAGCTCTCTCTAAATTAAATTAATGGTAAATGTAGAAAACAGTCATGTGATATCAAATGTCTTATGGATGTCCTGTAAAATAAAAAGGGAGAATACATTAAAAAATGGATGCAGAGATACTCAGTAAACAAGATAAATATGGATTTATCAGTCATGTATATTTTTTACAGGAATGACCTGCTGCGAGAAGACAGATCTTTAAGTTATTCGAAAAATAAAATGGAATTTTAACAAAATACTTGCTTAGCCTGAGAAGAAAGGTCAGTGACTAAAGAAATATGTTAAGATGATGCCACAAAATGCTTTGAATGCCACAGCTGAATAAAGATACAAAATTGGAAGCCATGGAATAATTTTCTGGTCCAAGCTGCACCTTACTACATTTTCTGCTAGTTGAATTTCTGCTTGCCCATACATCCACTATTGAGGGCAAATGAAACTATCTTGGTTTAATCATGATGGGTGTCCTTTGATCTTTTTATGGGCCTCACATTTTTCAAAGTTAGTAATAATCAAAATTTTTCCTGTTAATTTCACACTATTATAATTCTAGATCCATGATCAGGCTGAATTGTCTGCCAGACATAGGGAA
The DNA here is from genome assembly GCA_037013685.1 of Acridotheres tristis. Classification (NCBI taxonomy): domain Eukaryota; kingdom Metazoa; phylum Chordata; class Aves; order Passeriformes; family Sturnidae; genus Acridotheres; species Acridotheres tristis. The sequence goes on along the minus strand of CM072919.1, from coordinate 58,139,333 downwards.
TCTGGACTAAAATCTCAGTTAGCATTTTTCTATTGACATTGGATTATTTGGTCAAGAGAACAACACAGATCTCCTTTGAGCTTTCTCCTTGGCTTTGGTCTACCGAAGAAGCTCATTCACCTTATTCTGGTCTAAAAGCCCATGGCAGCTGCCTTTTGACCTGCCTGATGTCTGTCAGCACCCACTTCAGTCACCACATCCTTGTCCCTAAACCAGGACTATTTTTGCTCCACTGTTTTGTGAAAAAAAGGGGTTTTTTGGTTCTTCCACAAAGCCTTTTTGAGATAATAGATCTGATGTATGAAATGGGAACCTTATGTCCCATGTAACACAGCAGTTTGTGCTGTATTCCCTCTTCTGATTTTCCTTTTTCATCCTAGAAATGGACTTACATACTTACAGAGGCTTCCTATCTAGCCCTTGGCTTTGATATACTGAGGAATATAAAATATGTCTTATCCTTGTGGTTGAATGAAGTTATGGAAATAAATCCAACTCAACCAGTGCATGGCGACTTCAAATGAAATATTCCCCAAAGTAGTCCTGATGCTACATAGCATCTGCTGAATCAAAGAGAAATGAGGGAAGGAAGCCATAATTTAAAATACTTACAAGAATAAAATATGTCCAGGATCAGACTCTTTCTTTTGAGAATGAATTAGACCTCACATTCCTTCCAGCATTCTTCACTTATTCAGCTATAACCAAGACATCTGGTCAAGGGCTGCAGCATTGGTGATATTCACCCCACAAAGGAAAAGCCATGCATAATTCCATTAGCTATGCTGGGGAAAAATTACTTTCTCAGTGTTCACTGACAATGAATGACTGGGTGATAAACTGCCATGATGAAATTTAACGGTAAAAAAGAGCCTTTTGCATTATGCATGCAGGGAAAAACAGCCTTAGCCTTACATACATATGGATAGACTATAAATGAGCAAATGTCTCTCAAGAAGAAACTTAGGAGGATTGAAATCACAGGAGAAAATTCTTCACTAGCAAAAGTTCCATACTAACAAAGTTTAATGTGAGGATCTGTTAAAATGTATAAAAGCAAAAGAGAAAGCGTCATATGACACTGTGGAAAAAAAACCCCATACCTATTCAAGGAATACTGCATCCAGTACCCATTATCCCTGCTCAGAAAAGAAAATGTTTTTAAAAATGTGTTGGGGAAGATACAGGAGTACAAATTATGTTTGGTGCAAAGAGAGTGATGGTTGAGAGGACTCTGGCATTGAAAGCAGTCAATAGTAAAGTGATGTGCTGGATATCAAAATCCCCACACAACCTGAACTGTGGTCTGGATCCATCAGGGTGTCTGCCTGTGAGTGGTTCGTATGCTCCAAAGGATGATGTGGAAAACCAGGGGTGCTGCATGCAAACAGCTGTCGTGGCCAGCCAAGATAGCCAAATAAGGAAGAATTCAAGGTTTCAACGTGAGGAGTGAAGATTGGAGAGCAAGGAGAGTTTGAAAATGAACCACCTGGTCTGGGCAAGAGCAGGTAGGCAGCTCCTGGTAGAGGGAGCGCTCCTGCATCACACCAGTCACAGCACCTTGCTGGTGGTGAAAGTTGCTTCACTGAGTGGGAGACCTGTGCTGGGTTCTGGTTGGGGTGGGAAGAGGAGGACCAGACCCCCTCCTAGCCCACCTCCACAGAGGGCTGAAAAGCAACCCAGTGGAGATGGCCTGCCCTCCATGTGCTCTCACCTTTGCATCTCACTGCCAGTGCCCAGCTCTCCCCTCCTTTCCCATGCTGTGCAGCAAGGGCAGGTCAGAATTCTGTGAGGGTTTGGAGGCTTATCAGAAATGCATCAGAAGAAACACAGCCTCTGGAAAGTGGTCTGGAGCTCCCACAATAAAAGATTTATTGTGTTCCTTTCTTCCAGCTGGGCTGGAGTAGCTGTACGAACATTTTTTTTCTCTCTCTCCCTTTTGACATCTGACAGTTTGACTTCTGCCTGGAGCCTGGGAGCCTAGAGGTTGGTAAAAAGTAATCAAGAAGTAATTACTCTTTCAGAAATAATTCAGTTCAGGTTTGGATACAATTTTAGATGGAGGCTTGAGGGCAGTGGAGAATTTTTATTGTGTTGGAGTATTCTGGCTCTGCCTTTGGCAGCATACATGAGGCTGTGTTTCAGCTTGCTCATTAGGGCAGAAATAAGCTGGCTCTCAGGAGCACATGGGAACTTGTGTTTGCAACACAGTTACACTAAAAATCAGTGTTCATTAAATAACCTCTGTTCTGTTTTTAAAGAAGGGCAATTTTGAGTTTCCAAGCCCTTGCTACTTGCCATGAAAGCTTCATTTTTAGGGAAAGCATTTCCCTCTCTTATATTCCTGTTTCCTCAGAAAGATTTTTTCTTTGAATTTTGCAGAATCTTGCAGAAATGTTGATCTGGGGTCAGTGGTGCTGCTCACACAGTGAAAACAGGGCCTGGCTATTGCACCACACACTCACTACCAACCAGGATGCACAGCCTTCTTCTTTGGGTTCTGGTACAGAAGGAGAACTCTGATGCCCCATCACAGTTCCCTCTGCACTCCACACGTTGGTCCTGAAAGAAGAAGGAGGAGGAGCAGGAGGAGGAGGAGCAGGAGGTGGAGGAGACTGACTGGCAGGCAGCACCTCAATACTCAGCCACTAGTGGTAGTGCTGCATGCTGGTTGGCACCATGTCTTTTTCCCCAGGCAGCAGCAGCTGTCTGGCCCCCAGCCCAGTGCCAGAAGCAGACACAAATGCTTTGGAGGCTGAGCATATTCTGTAACAACTCGTTTTCTAATAGTGGTAAAATGTCTGCTTTGCCCCCACTGCATGGACCACCCACTTCTCCCCATCCATGGTAAAGGTCTCTGCTGCTGCAGGGATGCTCCTGGTGGCCTACTCTAGGTTGGGGCTGTGGAAATAGATCTCAGGTAAGGGCTGCACCTTGAGGCTCCTGCATGGTATGCTGGCATCCTTGCCAGCTCCCGGAGCCTGACCAGCCAGCCAGGAGGCTGAGTTGCAGAGAAACATGGAGCTGCAGACAAAGATGGTTTGGAGACTAGCTAAATTACAATTCAGATCCTAGTTTGTCCTGGTAAGTAAATTGTCCTTCACTCCAGACTAGAGAATAAATCCACAGTTCAATCCTCAGCCCAGAGAAGAGAGATAAAGCAAACCAGATGTGTGATTGCCTGAGCCTTTGGCATAAACCTCACAAATTGAGGGGTTGCTCCTGGAGGTAACTATTATAGTTATACCACTGTTGAGAATTATGCTTTCATCCTGATACAGCCTAAATTCTGTTGCTGCACACAAGGCACCATGTAACACAACGTGTTGGAGCAGGAATCATGTGGTGGCTGCATTAGTGCAGTGGATGGAGGCAGAGCAGGAAGGAGCAGGAGCAGGAACAGGAATAGGAATTTGGCCATCAAGCCCATCTAAGCACAGGTCTGTAAACCATGACATGAACAAAGGTATACCTTTTCCAGCTGATCCACCAGCTCTCTTGCCAGGGCATTGGCATAATGCCAGTGCACACCATGCCATGCTGTAGCATGGCTCCTATTGGTAGGAGAGCTTTCTTCATGGAGACACAGACTGCCAAGCTAACGGCATCTTCCTCACCACGTACTCTGAAGCAGATGAGAGTTTTTCAACAACCTCTTTTTACTTCTTAATTAGGCTGTTAAGTTGGCAGCTAGACCTTCAGCCTGGCGTCTCACAAGTCCCAGCAGGACTCTGGCCTAGGACTGGTATATGTGCTTTGAGGGCGGTGTTTTCTCAGGCAGCCTCCCTCCAAGTCCTACAGCCATTCATTTGTGAAACAGCTCAAGCACCACCCTTTCCCCCATTTTATGGGCCTGAAGCAGAGGAATCTGGCTGCAAACCAGCAGAGCAAGCTAGAACATGCTAGATTTTGAGCATGTGGCAAGCACTATTGAAGATGACTAGGGGACTCTCTTCTATTCTGCTTCTCAGAAATCTAGATGGGGCCTAGTACCCTTGCATGTACCAGAGTCCTTGGCCTGACATTCCAGTGAGACTCCAGATCCAGCCCGTTCCAGTGGGTGCTTGCCCAAGCAGGAGCTGTGTTCCTAAGACCTACCAAAGGGCACTGAAATCAGCATTGCTCCCTCACTCCAACCTCACTCTGACAGAGAGGCTGGGAACATCACAGGCCCCAGGATGTACATGATAATTATCTCCAAATGCTCTGCCTTTCCCCTTCACTTTCCTTTACTCTCTGTTATTGTAGGGGGTTCTCAGCCCTCAGTTAAATCTGAATGAATAGGACCAAAACTAGTTCCACAGCCCAGATTTACACCAGAGAAGAAGCAGAGGCCCCTTTTCCTGCAGCTTGCACAATGTGCTCCCTCTTCCTGCCACTGCCAGCCATGCCAACCTGAGGAGGGACAGCTCCCAGGGACAGCTCACTGCATGTCTGCAATCTGGAATGCAGACACTCCCTGGGACCCCAAACTCCCCAGCTCCCAGGTGTAGCTGGGGCCTCACTGCTACTTCCCTTTCTGCCCCGTAGATTTCAGCTGGTAGATGCAGTCCTACAGATTTGGCTTTCACGTTGTTTACATGCAGCCAGCTCATAGTGCTTTGCAATCCAGCATGCAGTCATTTAATGGCTAAACTCAGGCTGCTCAGGGTGCCAAGCAGCTCCAAGGTAAAAGAGCTGGCATATTCCTATGTGTCTTACTCCCCACGTTTCACCAAGCTACACTAGCAGACCTGCATTCTGCTGCTGTATACCTGTATCTAGTTAGGCTGCTTTAAGTCTTTCCTCAGGCTAAACCCATGCCAAGCTGAAAGATTAAATTCTGAAGACTGTTCCTAGAGATTTGAATTTTGCTTCCTGCTTTCTTTTTTGGACAAAGATCTATTATATCAAAATATATTTTTGCAAACTTCAGCTACAATCAACAGGAGTTCACCTAACTAAAGACCCTTGCTTTTAAGACAAGCCAAAGAAAATTAAATATGCTTTGTATTAAGTACAAACTCTTCATCCTACTGGGAATTTTCCAATTCTGCTAGTAATGTGATCCATAAAAGAGCAAAGATAGGCAGATAGACAATTTTTTTTTTTTAAAGTGTGATTCACTAGAGCACCCCCTGTTATTTGAAGATACCATCTTGGGTCTGGTTGAAGTTATCAGCTTAACAAAAATAGTCCATGGCTTACTTGTCTGATTTGAGTGTAACTCAGGGTAAATCATTCACAAACTCAGTTATCAAAATTTACGTGTATATTTCATATGCTGGCAGTCATTGCAACATATATGCCACTATGCACTATGGCATGGTACAGCTACAAAATGACCCCACATGTCAGCAAGCAGCCTCATGTATTTTCAGGGCCCCTTGTGCCATGGTGTTGACAACACTTTTATTTCACAGGTTTGGAAATTGAGTTCTGTGGGGATTTTTTTCTGTTGGAGCAAAATTCCAACTTTTATCATGGCCTGTTGCAGTCATGGAGTCTCTGCTTCCAGAGTGTGTTTGCAGGCTACCACAACTGTACTTACAGTGTGGACTTAAAATAAATTAAATCATCATTATACTATTCTCTCCATAATTCAGATCCTTATGCCTACTTCATTTACAGTTAATAGTTGGTCTGCATTAGCTACAGCCCAGTAGCAAAGTGATCACGAATAATTTTTTATGTATGTATATTTTAGCATGGTGGATTAGCTACCTGAGAATTTTTATCAGAAGCATACGGTTTGAACTGAGTATCCATCACCTATATTTCTCTTTTGAATATCTTCACTAAATGAGATGAATTAAAAGGAATGCTTAACAGATCAGCCAAAAAAAAAAATAATCTATAGGGGACAGAAAAGATGAACAATTCTTGAAGCATATTAGCAAAATGATTGAGTAAAGAAATATTTCACAGTAGCAAATTTGAACAACCTGTGAATTACGGAGTTTTAGCCTAGAAAATCTGTAAGAAATCAAGTCAAATTTTACGCTTACAGACTCTGGTTTTCCACAGTGCTGATTTCTTATGGCTTTGGTAGCACATTGTTGTACAGATATTTTACCAGAGATGTCTAGTCAGCCACCTGTGCTATCAAAGAGAAGGATTTTCAGTAGACATGCTTAAATAATGCTAGCATCTACTATAAAATGAGAAAGTATGTGAAGATAGATTAGGAGAACTGCAGAAAGAAACAGAACCGTATTTTGTATGAAGTAAATTCTGCACTTGCTTAAATCCCTACCTCTTAAAGACTCCATATGCTTAAAGCTAAGGGCTTGTTTGAATTACTTGTGAATATGAGTGAAAGAGTGCAAAACAATTTATTTTGGACTTTAGTCCCCCCTTCTCATTACTTCATCTCCAGAGGCTAATGAAAAACTGTAAATGTTTTCTGGGACAGTAATACACTGTTATGGATTAGGAATTTCCCAAGGGTATGGCCAGATGATTATGAGTGATCAAATTGCTGCTTGCATGGTTTTAGCCCACCCTAGTTGTAAAGCTAAACTTGTTACTTAACCCCTGAAAGTGGCTGAAGCTCCAGGGCTTTATCCCCCGTGAGAAGTGGAAAGGCAGTGTTTGGGAAGGGTCCCTGTTCCCCACAGCTGGCAGCCCTGTGGCCAGGCAGCCAGTGACCAATGAATCAGGGCAAAATGAAAAGCTCTGACCATGGGAGGAGATGTTGTTCACTGGCTCTACCTGACAATACTGGGAGCAGCTGAAAAGGGGATGAGAAGGAAACTAGCATTGACCCATTGGAAGAGTGATTGGGCTTTGCAGGAGATTTTGCGGTTAGATCTGAATTTGCTCTGGTTTAGAAATAGCCCTTCAGCCTCTTGCTTATACATCAAGAACGCCTTAGGAAGTGGAATATTTGAGATGGAGACCAAACAAATCATCACCACATGGATTTTCCCTAAGGAGTAAAACTCTGACATCTGTCATGCCTCATCCCAGTGACTCAGACAAAACCAGCTACCCCACTGCATTCAATGCTGTAAGGAACCCTCAGACACACCTTCCCAGCTACTCCACATGGGGTTCACACATGGGAAAAGCACCAGAGAAGAACCAATGACCACAATTCATCTCACTTTTGATGGGTCATCATGTGGCTGAACTTTACCAATAGTTGATGGGGGGTGAAATTCAACTTGCTTGACTGATTCTTTTACTGTTTTGCTAAAGTAGTTTAAATTACACCCCTCATTGTGTGCTCTAAAAGACGTATGTCTTGCTGACTTTAACTAAGTCCTCAGACATATCTCTCTGACTTTTATTTAACTACTTCAGAAAAAAAAAAGGTGTGTAGGCATCCCCTAACGCTTCTAGACAGCATCTGGTACTGATCATTGTTGGGTATGTAACAGAATCATTTAGACTCTTGTCTGATAAAGGTTTGATAATTTCTTCTTTCCTTAAGGCAAAAAAGTCCAGAGAAACCTTTCTGAAGCATTTCCATTTCATAGTAGTTGAACTATCCATGGAAAATTTTTTGTTGGTGATTTTCCTTTGTCGCATAAAGACTGTTGTCAAGCAGTGAATGATGGCTGATTGCCACTTCCATGTTCCTTACAGCTGTGACTTATTACCACTCAGTGCTTCTGATTCATTGCCTAAATTCATGTGTCAAACCAGAGCAGAACCTATCAGTTCACACATGGCAAAAGCATCAGCTGACAACAGCTGGAAGAAGGCATGTGAAAGCACAGTTTACTAAAGTGTCTTACAGCTTGCAAGTTTGTTAAATACACATATAAGCTTCTATTTTGCAATGAACTCTCTGTGGGAGTTGTCTTACTTTAGCACCAGTTTTTGCTTAGATCAGTTTTCGGGGATTTATTTTCTGAAATGTTGGGCTTGTACTTCACACAAGTACAAAACTTCTTGAAAAGTTTCTCCAGTTTCATCCCTTATATAGTAGCCTTTTGCACAGTTTCTGCCGTACCTTTTTTCATTCTTACAAAAATATGCCAAACTCCTCATCAGGCTGAACCATGCAAGAGAGAAGGATTTTTAACTTAATTTTTAATATAGCCAGCAAAGTCTGTGAATTAAATATAAATTAATTTCTTCTCAGTTAACATAATGTATAAACTGTTCTTCCAGATATTCAAAGACAAATGAAAAAATTATGTGCCTGAAAAAGATTTTGCAGATGCATTCTGTGAAAGCATTTTTTCAACCTGCTTTAGCAGCAAATGAAAACAGAATGAAAGATGCTAGGTTTCAGCCAAAACTGCCCTGTGGAATCTTCCTTTAGGCCATTAAATGTTTGGTTATGACAGATATTACTACTTGAAAATATTCCTTATCTAAGAGCCATTCTGTGTTATCTTTCTGCATGTTGCCACTGTCTGCAAAGCCAAAGGAGCCATAATTCTTCTGAACTGCAAATGGATTCTCTCTTTCTTTTTCTTTTTCTTTCTTTCTTTCTTTCTTTCTTTCTTTCTTTCTTTCTTTCTTTCTTTCTTTCTTTCTTTCTTTCTTTCTTTCTTTCTTTCTTTCTTTCTTTCTTTCTTTCTTTCTTTCTTTCTTTCTTTCTTTCTTTCTTTCTTTCTTTCTTTCTTTCTTTCTTTCTTTCTTTCTTTCTTTCTTTCTTTCTTTCTTTCTTTCTTTCTTTCTTTCCTTCCTTCCTTCCTTCCTTCCTTCCTTCCTTCCTTCCTTCCTTCCTTCCTTCCTTCCTTCCTTCCTTCCTGGAATCCTGGAATCCTGGAATCCTGGAATCCTGGAATCCTGGAATCCTGGAATCCTTCCTTCCTGGAATCCTTCCTTCCTGGAATCCTTCCTTCCTGGAATCCTTCCTTCCTGGAATCCTTCCTTCCTTCCTTCCTGGAATCCTTCCTTCCTTCCTGGAATCCTTCCTTCCTGGAATCCTTCCTTCCTTCCTTCCTTCCTTCCTTCCTGGAATCCTTCCTTCCTGGAATCCTTCCTTCCTTCCTTCCTTCCTGGAATCCTTCCTGGAATCCTTCCTTCCTGGAATCCTTCCTTCCTGGAATCCTTCCTCCCTTCCTTCCTCCCTCCCTCCCTTCCTTCCTTCCTTCCTGGAATCCTTCCTGGAATCCTTCCTGGAATCCTTCCTTCCTGGAATCCTTCCTGGAATCCTTCCTTCCTGGAATCCTTCCTTCCTGGAATCCTTCCTTCCTGGAATCCTTCCTTCCTTCCTTCTTTCCTTCCTTCCTTCCCTTCCTTGCCTTTCTTCCCTTTCTTTCTCTTTTTCCTTTCTTCCTTCCTGCCTTCTTTCCTGCCTCCCTCCCCCCCCCCCATTTTGACTCCATCTTTGATGGTCTCACTTTAGTCAGATTAGCAAAAAACGTAAAGCTGCATTTCCACTAATAAGCTTCTTGGAGTCCCAGCTAATTGGTTGAAGGGCTGAGGATATTGAAAAAACATATCCAATTGTGATCTGGCTGTGGTCCCTGTTTGGCTAATGTATCAAATGTCATTTCCAACTGAAAAAAGCAAACCCTGTCACTAATGTTGTTTTATACATAGCACAAAGTGTACTCTTGAGAAACAGCCTGATCTTCTGATATGCTGCAAAGCTTTGTCAAAAGTAGGCTAATCTATCTAAAATACAAACCTAGACATACAGGAAAACATTTATGCAAGGTTCTCCATCAAACTGAGTAAAGTACAGACAAGAATATTAAAAACCATGGTTAATTCCATGGCAGGGATTTTTCAAGATATGGAGCAACATGGGCCCAAATATCACAGATTGGCACAAATATCAACATTGAGAACTGTTTTCTAATTGCAAAAAAAGCACTATGCTATGCACCAGGGAACAAGGCAAGAATTAAAGAGTATAAAGCCATGAACTGAGAGAACTGTGGTTAGTTAAGGAAGTTGTTCAGAGATCATGTATTACTTGATTCCTCTACTCCCAAGCCTTTCTGTTCCAAGCTGTGTGACTGCACTGAACACTGAAGAATCAAAGTCTTGTTCTCTCCCTTAGGACGCTGTGACTGCTTTTCTTTTGCCTTTTTCCCTTTCTACTGAAAGATTTCTGTAGTGCACTGGCGTTTTGTATAAGAGTCAATATTATTGTTTACTTTTCCAAGATGAAAGACTACGGGACAGAAAAGATCCTCCCTTCAATTTGTGCATTGTGCTTAGTAAAAGTTTATTTACTTTTTTATGACTTGGAAAGGAGACAAGTGCTGTAGTTAAAAAAGGTTCTCTTTCCTTTGATTGCTGAAAAAAAAAAATAGAAGATAAGACAACTACAAGCTGTGGCAGGAGAAACAAGAATATGTGAACTTGTTCCAAAATTTTAGTCCCAAATCAGTCAGCTATAAATAAATGCATTAAGTCTTCAGAGAACTGGACTCTGTAGTCATTTGTATATCTCATAAGCATGGTTTTCTTTTGCAAACACTGGACCTTATTTACTTTTCTTTTTTTTATCCACTAATACTTGAGCACACAATGTACTTGTATTTGTCCTTTATTCCACAATACCTTTAAGAGAAATAAAGCACATTAACTATACAAGACTGCCTCCACCTAAAAAAGCCCCCACTTTCTTGCCCTAGCAATTCCTGTGCATACATTGATTCAAAAGAAAACAAAAAAGAACTCTATTAAACATCAAGCAATGGCAATATCTTCTTTACTCTTGAAAGGACATGTTATTCACTTAAGCCCAAATATTTTGTCACCTTCTAGTGGTATTTAAGATGTCTGCCTAAAAATTGATGTAGGCGTGTGTCCTACACGAATTTCTATGCATACAAAACCAGCTTTTGGTAATAACCTGTCCTTTGAAAGTCCTGGCTTTTTCAAATCAACCCCTGGGCAAGCTGGACCCTCAGATAGCCCATGGGAATGAGAGCAGTGGTGGATGCTGCTAAGAGAATAGTGTCATGAGGGACAGGAGTGGGCTGCTGGATCACATCCAGGGAGAGCGGGTTCTGGGTTACCCTGTCTCTCAAGATTTCTCCCAGATGTGAACTTACATTGCTGCTCAGCCCTGGGGCTTGTTTCCCTCCTTTTCAGTACCCAACAGAAAACCTGCAGGATACACAAAGGGAAATTCCAGAACCTGTATCTGCCCCATTTCTCTGGACTGCCTCGCGCAGGAGAAGAGGCTGGTGTCTCAGATTTCCTTCTATCGACATTTTCCTGACTTCTGCTATGTCTTTTTAGAGCCATTGGCAATGTAACAGTACCAGGAGCTAGGCCTGGCAAGGCAGGGTTTTGTCACTGTAAAAGAGTTTGAGGAGAGCTTAGCTAGCTCGTTATGGTTTCAATTTGTCTTTCTAAAACTAGGCCTCTAGGGCCTGGCAAGAGGCCTGGAAAAGTCTGTATAGACCTCGTGCTGTCAGCTTGGTTTTACGGATCTCATTTCTGTCTGGCAGTTTTCAGGCTGCCCAGGGAGAAATTTGGCCAGTGGCTTGCTAGTGCAGAGGACACTTTCCAACTGGGAATGAAGCCAAGTTATCATGAACTTTACTAATAGAGGATAGCATACACTGGCTCTAGGTTGGAGATGTTTTTCCAAAGATGAAACCAAAGTCCTGAGCACAGAAAAGGGAAAATGTTGCAACAGACAGCATGAGACTGTGAACGCTTAGTCAGGCCACCAGTCTGTTAGTGGCACTTCATGCACATTCATGAGCAAGACTCACACATATTTTCTTTGCTTTCTCTTTCTCATGAGTTGGTTTTTAGGGTCTCTCTGAGCGCCAAGTGGTGGGAGTGGACTCATAGCAGGTCCTCAGTTTGAAAGATGGTGGTTGGCCCTACTGAGATGGGATGAGAACCAGCAGGGCTGGCACTGGCTGGGTAAGGGTCCAACCCAGAGAGCTCAAAAGCAGAGTCCCCAGTAAGCACCAACCTGCTCTGTGCACAAGGAATGACTCCAAAGGGAGCTCTGTGCCAGAAAGGGTGGACAGCTCAACTTTACCTCTTTTCTGCATTTTTTAGGCAGGTAATTTCACTTCCTTTCAGTGATAACATAGTGTACTTCCTTAATTTTCCGTTGTACCAATATAAATTTGCAATGATTATATTTGTGTTGTGTTGATCCTGTCTGAATGCCAGGTGCCCACCAAAGCTTCTCTGTCACTTCCTTCCTCAGCTGGACATAGGAGAGAAAATATAATGACAGGCTTGTGGGTTGAGATGAGGACACCGAGAGATCACTCAGCAATTGCTGTCATGGGCAAAACACACCCAACTCAAGGAAATTGGTTTAATTAATCACTGATCAAAATCAGAGTAAGCTAATGAGAAATAAATCCAAATCTTTAAATACCTCCCCCCCATCCTTCCCTCCTTCCTGGACTCAATTCCATTCCCAATTTTATCCACCTCCTCTGAGATGTGTATGGAGAGTGTAACAGGTCAGTTCATAGCACATTGTCTTTGCTCCTCCTTCCTCCACCAGCCCTTCCCCTACTCCAGTGTGGGATCCCTCCCATGGAAGATAGTATTTCACAAACTTCTCCACCATTAAGTCCTTCCCACGTGCTGTTGTTCTTCATTAACTGCTCCAGCATGGGTCCCCGAGGGGTCAGAATTCCTGCGTTCCACCAAGGGTTTCCCATGGAATGACATCTTCTTTCAGATATCCTCCCGTTCTGTTATGGGTCTCCTCCAGGGGCTGCAGGTGGATCTCTGCATCCCCATGGCCCTCCAGGGGCTGCAGGGGAACAGCTGCCTCCCCATGGGCTGCACCAGGGGCTGCAGGGGAACCTCAGCTCTGGTGCCTGGGGCACCTCCTGCCCCTCTTTCACCAGTCTTGGTGTCTGCAGGGCTGTTCCTTTACACATTGTCACTCCTCTCTTCATCTACAGTTGCATGGTTTTCACTTCTCCTTGAATACAGATTTTAGAGTTGCACAGGTTTTACTTCTTCCTGAATATGTTTTCCCAGAGGTACTGCCACTGTCACTGATGGGCTCAGCCTTGGACAGTGGCAAGTCCATCTCAGAGCTCGCTGGGACTGGCTCTATTGCACATGGGGGAAGCTTCTGGTGTGTTCTCACAGATGCAACTCCTCTAGCTCCCCACACTTCCAAAACATTTGACATTTAAGCCCAATTTAGTATTACACTTCTAATTGACATTTACATTAAAAATGCATTGTGCACATAAGACCCTGCAGGAAAAAAAATTTCTGTCTTCCTCTGAGCATCAACACATGTTATAATTCCCAGGACCAGAGCTGTACACATCCATGCATGAATTGTGAGAGGAATTCTGAGGTCTGAGCACCTAGGGGCAAACTGTCCCTGGAGATGCTATGTGTTAGACACAAGCCTGCATAGACAATAATTGAAGATCTGTGATAATAAAAAAGAAGCCAACAGCGACTCAGAAGCAGAACAAAACCCTTAAATATTCTTAGTCTTGGATGTCACAGATTTGGAGTTTGAATTAATTCACAATCCATGATTAAAATTTTGCTCTAGGGTAACCCAGAACATGAATTTGAATTCCTTTTACTAAAAAGCCCCCCAAAACCTAAAAGAAGGAACAGTTGTACGTCTTTAATTTTTCTGGCTGCAAGTTAAATACTGGGTATATCTCAGAGCATTCCAGGTCTGTGAGTTGCTTAACAAGGAAGCAAACAAACTTTGTAAAGAAGTGAACTTCCCCATTAGCTCCATCACCACATTAATACTGCTATGCTGTTGTGAGAGCTATTATGACATGCTGAATTAAGTTACTTAGTACTTTAAAAATTATATATCTGATTATGAGTTTTTGAGGAGGTTCTGACATCTTTGCTACTCTTAAAAATCCTTGAAATCCAGTGGGTGGAACAGCCATTTTTCATTTGTTGCATGAAATTTGTTTCAGGATTTGCAAAGAACAAACCTATTGTGGTTCATTACAATCCCCACTCTCATTTGTGTTCTTTGAAAAATAATAAGATAGGCTTCTGTGAAAGCACAGAACTAAGGATGAGAAACAGCCACTGCATCTGGATCATGTCCTGGACCCTTACTCCTTTAAGTAAGATCCTTGAGAATGTAATGGGGTTATGATCCAAAGGGCTCAATAGGACCAAAAGGGGATTTTATAAAAAGTCCTCTGAGACACATGCACTCTATTTTAATGCAGAGATATAGAAAGTTTTGAAAATTCCAATAGCATTTACTGGAAAATTATATATGTGATATCAGAACAATTATGGTTAGTTAAACAGTACTTCTGAAAAATTATTGGTTCCAGTTACATTTTCCAGGGCACTTTAAAACTGAGAGAGTCCTGGCATTCCCTCTGAAGGTCAAATTTGCTTGCTAGATCTCAGATAAGGACATACTTATATACATTTTTAAGGTATGTAAAAGACATTTCTCCATCTGCTTAGTCTGGCTGGGGACACAAAGGAAGATATGGTGTTATGTTGATCAAGAAGACAGCATCCCTGCAAATTAGCGGTGTTTGTGATTCTGCTTGGTGTTCCATGGTATATTTAGGATCTGTTTACTATTTTCACATGCAATTTTATACATTTGAAGGCTATAATTAAATTTAGAAATAATGAAAAACTTATTTGAATTCAAATTCGATAGAAACCATGCTGTAGCCTTGAGCATTTTCTTCCTGAATTTTTCCAATTGTGGTTTTTTGTTGTGTTTGTTGCTCTTTTAAAGGAAGAACTAAAAGACAGAGGAAAAATTACATCTGTGTTTTCATAGCAGCTTTTGAATTTCAAAAGGATTTGAATGGAACAACGGTGGTCAGAGGCGTGATATCAGAGGCACAGGGAGAACCTTTTTAATATTTTCCTGCTTTAAAGAATGTCTCCATTGAGAAGAAGGACTCTTTAATTGGGCAGATGCCTTGGAGGTGGGAGAAAAAGTCTGACTCCTGACTCTGCCTCAGACTCCCCTCTTGAGTTTGGGTGCATCACTTGGAGCAGGAGGCCAGCACTTAGGTGAAGTCATCCTGCAGATAGGTATCTCAGGTAAGCCAGTTATTTAGGTCTCCTCTATCATTCAGGCAGATAGACAGGCGTCTCTGGAGTACAATTCAACCTCTTTTAGGATCGTTGTCCAAGAAAAGAGGAGTGAATCATGCTGTGGAGGTACCTGTCTTTCGTCATTGACTGTAGAGAGAGCCTAGATGACTAGTTCTGATTAGATCCCTGATTTTGGGGTTAGGTGAATGAAGGTGAGCTCAATCCCACCATCAGCTTTTCTGCACCTCCATTAGTATGTCTATGAAACAGGCTTGGACTCCTGCCACAGGGAAACGTTCAGTAGAAGTGGTGGAAAATGTCGAATGAGGCAATCATGAGCACCACATGACCCTCTGAGAGGACTCTGAGAGGCAGTAGACATCTCTGGTATTCAAAGAGGGGAGCAACTTCCTAAGGAGCGAAAATGTGGGAGGAGCTTTGAAGAGGAGCAGCTGTCTCTGGAGGAGGTGTCTGTAGGTAATGCATCTCATGCACATGGAGAAGAATGTCTCATCTTTTGCACCCAGCATACATGGTGCTGTCTCACAGGACATCTGCATTAAAAATAGAAAATACGTGAACTATCTTAACAAATGGCCTTTAGGGAGGCTAGAGGCCATATTCTGGAAATGGGAGATGAGAGATATAACCAACGGCTCAAAAATATTCAGTCTTTAGGGAAAAATTTAGCAAGGAGTCTCACATTCTGGGGGAGAGGCAAAAGGAATTCCAGTGACAAATGTTTATCACTAGTTGAGGTGCTGCTCTGTGTTTGTGATCAAGCATTGCAATCAACTGCTGTCCTTTGAAGGGCCATTGAACCTTCTGCTCAGCATGCCAGGCTTGCAGCCCCCCATGGGAGTGCTCAGGGCTCACACACTTTGAGGACTGTGTTGATAGCAGGATACATTATAAATGGAGGAGACACATTTCTACATTAAGAGAGGCTGTGTCTCAAGGTATTCCTCTGCCACAGTCACCCATGACAGGTTATACTTGTCAAGTGACCCATTTCTCCTGCACACTGCCGCTGTACTGGAGATCTTGTCACACGGAATTTCACTCTTCCCGCACAGGTCATAGAAGATCTGATCTGACAGGACATCCCTGGAACTCCTGTGAACCTTGTAATGAGCTCAGTCTAAGTGTGGCAGGAGTCAGCTCTCCTTTCTTGTAATTGAGGGATGGAAATTACCAATGTAGAAGAGCAGGACAGAGCATAATTTGAAAACAGGTTTCCAAGTCTTTTGGTTCTCAGGCTATATACTCATCGCGGAGAACCGATTATTTCCTCTCTTGTGATGTGAGTTCATGTTTTCACTCTGAACTACAGATCTTAGTTCTGGTATAAAGTATTCTGAACTTAAGCAAAAAATGTATCAAAGTATCATCACAAATTAGTGCTTCTGCTAAGACATGGATATATCAGGGTGGTTTCATGACTTGTCAGTTCTGGATGTAGATTCCCCAGGTTAGCAGGAATGAGGTTTAAACCCTACAGTGGTAGTGTATATCTCACATTAGACCCCAGCTCGTGGTGCAAGACAAGGCCAGGGCTACCTGCATTAGCTGTGCAGTCACAACTATGATAAATTTTTCCTGTATTGCTTCTAATCTATACAGTTAGGCTCCATTTGTAATGTTTTACAAGGCACTGGGCAATTCTGCTGCAGCAGAATCCATGCCAGCATGCAACTTATTCACTTCATGTTCTGAACATAACATTGTCCACATGATCTTCACAGTTGGGTGCCACCAACAGCTGTTTTCTTTATTCACCAGCTGACATGCTGAATGCCTTCAGCTGTAATTTATGCTTTTTCGTTCCTAGTTGTGAATACTCCTTTAGAAGGTGAGTTAGAGTGGTAATTTTTACTAGAACTTGCAGGAGGAGGGGAGGAAAGTATTTCCATTTATTGCAGATTCTATCCTATATGGAGCTGCCTTTTGCAAGAGAATGACAGAAACCGCATGTATTACTTCCTGTCAGGGCTTTGAAATCATCTGCAAACCTGTCACTCCTGGATGCAATTTGATCAAAATCCTATAATAATCATTTAGGCAGAAAAGTTCTGCCAGTGTAATTCTTATTGTAGCTAACAAATTACGTTAACAGACATCACCTTTTCACATGCTCTTTCCTTTCTAATACACGGGGGGGTTTTGCCTCCTTCTCTTATCCCATTGCCCCTCCTTTTTTTCCTAAACACTTTTATCTGATCTGGCTGACACATGATGCTTCTCCATTGCTCATACGTTTGCTGTTCTGCTACAATTATTTTATGTGCTCCCAACATATGTTAAACTCATGCTCTTGCCTTATCAGTGCCAGCAGGAATCTGAGAGAGCAATGTTTTTAAAATGACATTTCAAACCACCAGGTGACCTAAACACTTGGAGTTATAGGCAAAGCCTTTACATTAAAGATTAAAGTTGCATATAGTAAAAATGAGTA
This sequence comes from Acridotheres tristis, assembly GCA_037013685.1. Taxonomy (NCBI): domain Eukaryota; kingdom Metazoa; phylum Chordata; class Aves; order Passeriformes; family Sturnidae; genus Acridotheres; species Acridotheres tristis. Next base: position 58,121,962 of record CM072919.1, on the reverse strand, counting down.
CTTAATTTAGCATCTCTACAGTGCAAATAGTTTCTGTTTGCCTGATTGTCAATTTCTGGCTTTGCTTTACCAGCATGTAGAGTTGACATATGTGCACATTTTGTTTAGAGATGCCCTATATTCATGCCACAGATGGAGATCACATCCTGTGGCTTGGCAGACAGAAGTGACATGTGGTTTTCCAGAGAAAGGGAAGAAGATCTTACCCCTTACTCAGACCCAGGCTCTAGGCAAAGAGTAGTCCAAACTTCATATAGCAATAGGAAAGGAAACAACCAAGGTGGCAAAGGCAAATATATGTGTTTTCTTGATATGGTCATCCCATGCTAGATTTCATGTTTATCTCTTTTTAAGGTGTTACTTAACTGCATTCATGTTTGTTTGTTTGGGGGTTTTGTATTTTTTTTCCAGAATATTCATTAAACACAGTTCTCACAACACAGCTTTTAGTTCTACAATGTGTAAATAAGTTCCAGAGAAAAAGAAAAGTCATATCCAAATACTTCAAATAAATTCAATGCAAACTTTTGTACTTCAAATTTGAAATGGCCAAATAAGAGACCTGTTGAGCTATAGTGTAGTCATTGCTCAGGACTACAATGCTATTTTTTAGGAAGCCACTAGGGTTCTATTAAAAATACGGATTTGTCCTTGTGACTCTGAAGACTGCAAGAGACAAACTATAATACTAACTTCATGCCAATAGGGATTTCTGAAAAAGTTTATGTTGTATATATGCCCCTGCCCAAAGATAAATTGGGCCTGTCTGATAGCATGAGAGACTTTAGATACCAGGAAATAAATTCATTTCCCTTAGTAATACCAGGAGGAATTACAAGAATTACAACAGGCAGTATATGTTTCGGGATATTGTCTGTCTGTGTTAAAAAGATGCTGACTTAAAGAAGGATAACATTGTTTTCTTTCCTGTTTTTTTAATGTGACTGTCTCCAGATGGGTCAGGTTATTTTACATACAGCTTCTCTCAGAGGAATTGGTTTCTAATGAACTGAGGTAAACTGATCCTAGTAAGACTAGCCAATTCAGAACACAGGAAAGTACCATATTATTTTCATTATGTGCCTTGTCTCATACTTGGCATCTTGGTGCACTAAATTCAAACGTGGAAGATGAAGTGAATTGTAGCCTGCAGCTGCTAATTGAGTAGCCAGAGCAAGGAAAGTACACTTGTAAGATTTCCACCCATGGAAGCTTAGCAGAAAAAAATGGAAGCTCCTTTTCACTGGTATGTGGTCTTGGAGAAGATTCAGACTCATACCAGGGAGCAGGTGGAATTTTTCTGCAATGCAGGTCATGAAACAGGTAGCAATTAATTTCTCGTGTCTAATAAATAAACATCAGATAGGCAGACAAGCTACAGCTGCAATCTTCAAAGAAATTGGTGTATCCTAATGTTTCATAACTTCCCCTGACTTTCATTCCCTATCATCTCCCACCAATCCTCCAAGATCTCTTTTGAAGGTCTCAGATGTTGTAACTGAGAATAAAAAGAACATATATCATCTAAATATTATTAGCTGTTATTACCATGCCAACCAATAGACTATGCTTAACAGCAGTCAATATATAGAGTTGATTATAACAAATGTACTGAATCATCATACCTTCTTAAACCAATCTAGTGGTCTTCTATGATGACTACATCACTGGACAAGGGAAGGGTTACAGATGTAACTTTGGAATTGTGTAAATATTTTCACGGGGTCCTTTTTCAACATCCTTCTTTCTAAACTGGAGAGAGATGGATTAGATGGATAAAATATTGGTTGGATGGTTGCACCCAGAGGATAACGGTCTATGTCTTGGAAACCTGATGGCTATCAGTGACTGTATGGCCCCTCAGGGGTCCATATCAAGATCACTGTTTTTTAATATTTTTATTGATGACATAGACAAAGGGATTGAGTGCCCCCTTAGCTAATTTTCAGGTGACACCAAGCTGAGTGGTCTAGTTGACACCCTTGAGCAATTGGATGTCCTCCAGGGTGATCTGGGCAAGCTCAAGATATGGGTCCATGGCAGTCTCATGTGGTTTAACAAGGCCAAGTGCAAGGTGCTGCATCTGGGTCAGAGCAAGCCTGGTACCAGCACAGGATGGGGATGGACAGATCAGAGCAGCCCTGCCCAGAAGGACTTGGGGGTGCTGTGGCTGAGAGGCTGGACATGACCCAGCCATGGGAACTCCCAGCCCAGAGAGCCAAACGTGTGCTGGGCTGCATCCAGAGCAGTGTGGGCAGCAGGGCAGGGAGGGGATTCTGCCCCTCTGCTCTGCTGAGACCCCACCTGCAGGGCTGCATCCAGCTCTGGGCTCCCAGCACAGGAAGGACATGGACCTGCTGGAGGGAGTCCAGAGGAGACCAAGATGATCAGAGGGATGGAGCACCTCTTCTATGAGGAAAGGCTGAGACAACTGGGATTGTACAGCCTGGAAAACAGAAGGCTAGCGGTGATGTAAGTGCCCTCCAGTACTTGAAGGGAGTCTACAAGAAAGATGGAGAGAGACTTTTTACAAGAGCGTGTAGTGACAGCACAAGGGGAATGGGTTCAAACATAATTAGATTTGATGTTAGAAATAAATTATTTTCTATGAGGTTGGTGAGACACTGGAACAGGTTGCCCAGAGAAAGTCATGGATGTCCCATCGCTAGTAGTGTTCAAGGCAAGGCTGGATGGTGCTCTGAGCAACCTGTTCCAGTGGAAGGTGTCCTTGCCTATGTGAGATGCATTGGAACTGGATGATCTTTATGGTCCCTTCCAACCCAAGCCATTCTAAGATTCTATGATTAATCTAACCTGGACCTACCCCATTACACAGACCCATAACTGTTGTCTTACCAAGCTAGCCAAAAGATGTAAAGCAGACCAGCCAGAGAGAGCCTGACAAGAGCAGGAAGAGCTTTCCCTGGGGTGAACTTTCCTCCCATTCCTGCAAACCAGCACAAATTGGCAGAGAGACCAGGAGGTGAGTGTAAGGAAGACTGATGGAGAAGTAACATGG